>CM077304.1:222902538-224298656 GCA_039655065.1 Glossophaga mutica
GGGTTGTCTGGGATTTGTTACACTGGGTTTGAGTCCTGAGGTTTTTAGTCTTCAAGGTGTGGGAGCACGGGGCCATTTTCGACGCTGGCATTCTCCAGCCAAGCTCCTGGACAGGTGGTTTTGGCTTCCGCTGGACGCAGGGCCCCTGCCAGGGGGTGGACTTCCGTCCGCTTCCCCGCTGCGAGGCCCCGGCCAGAGTCCGCTTTCCTGTAGGTGCGGCGGCAGCTGGGAGGGGGTTCATGGCACTCATAGGGGTCCCTTGAAGTGAAATTTCCACCCACTCAGCTTCATCCTTATTGGTGACGGAGACTTCGCCAACTGCAGCTTGCTGGTGATATAGTTACCGTGCCTGATATAACTGAGTTGCTCAGACTTCCCCCCGGGCTCCTCGAGCCCCGCGTCCTGTTCCCCCCTAACTGCTGCTGTTGGCCCCGAGGGGATGGAACGTGTACGAGGAAGGAGGGGGCAGTGTCGGGGTACGGTGTTGAGGGTTAGCCTGGGTCGGCTTGCGGGGCTCACAGGGCCTTGAGGCACTCTTGGCAGATGAAGCAGAACTTCATGTAGTAACGGAAAACACTCACCGACTAAACCTCTGTCCGTCTCGGTTACGGTGCTGAACAGGGACAGAGGAATTTACTTCGTCCCCATGTTCTATCCCCCAGTGAGGCAAAAAGCAGTGCGGCGGTCCCGGCGAGGCAGCGGCCACCTGCCCGGAGCCCAGACTTGGGCCGGCCCGTCCCGCAGGGGCTCGCTTCCCAGAGTCCTTTGTGACGGGTGGGGCACGGCCTTCGAATGTTACTCAGCGGCTCGGTGAAGGCACCGTCCTCGTCTTTCTGTAACGGGGGGGGGGGGGGTGACGCACCTGGGGAGCCGGGCCGTGGGTGCGCTGTGGACACCGAGCAGCTGGTGGGAAGGCTGCACTTCAGCAGCAGCGGGGAAGCCACGGCAGGTGCTGAACAGGCAAAGAGCCGGATACCGCCGGACCTGACGGAGGCCCGTCGTCGGCAGAATTGCGAAGTGGGTGGCGGGTGGGGAGAGGAAAGCATCGGGGAGCAGAGGGATATTGGGGGCCACGTGAAGACACACCAGTTGTGCTTCAGCTGCTCCTGACCTTGGTCCGTGATAGCTCGTCACCCCGAGGTGCAGAAGATTGACTTTCTGCTTTCTTCCCGCCTGGGCTAGAGCGCATTCCTGCCGGCCTCGTGGCGTTGTGGCTGCGGCGGTTCTGGGGGCCGTGTCCCCGAGAAGATCAGGCATCGCGTGGAGTGGGTTCGTGGAGTGGGTTCGTGGGGTGGGTTCGTGCTCCCTCGCAAGGAACCCGGAGGGTGCGGTGGCTGTATTTCCTAGAGTGTCTTAGCGTGTTCTCTAGGAAATAGAACTATCTCACAGAGTACACTTCCTTGGTATTTTGGAAACGAACAAGCGACTTGAGCAGCACACAGATACATGAAGACTGTGGCCCTTACCTTGCCCGCAGCTGAGTCAGGTTTTCTGTTAAGGGACAGCCTCCAGAAGACTGTTTCCGGGAACGCTGGAAAACCGAGTGCACAACCTTCCCTGTACTAAAGGCTCCCGCCCTTCCACCCTGTTCTTCTCGCCCCCCCAGTCTCCCGCCCCCGTGTGTGAAACATTCTCACTGTTTGTGAAAATAATGGTGATAACTATGGACAGATATTTGCATGCCCCCTTCCTTCCCCCAACGCAGCATGGCGCAGAGAGCCTGCACCGTGTCTCCGGTCAGTGGACCCGGCCGCCGCTCCCTGTGGGCGCACGGAGAGCTCCCCCGTTCGCTGCGGAGGTGCCCCCCAGAGGCACTGCCGGCGGACGTGGGGGCTGCGCCCAGACTTTCTTCCGTAGTGAAGCCAGGACCAGCTCCGTGTGCCGCTGTCTCTGATTTCGGTTGTCGCACTACGGAGGTGGACGCCTAGGAGAAAACGGGACTCACAAAGTGACTTCGGAGGTGGCACCCCGCGGGAGGCTTGCTGGCTGGCGGCCCGCGGTCATGACGCGGGACGGGCCCTGGGACCGTCCCACAGGAGGGGAGATGGGCTTCCCCCCGCCCCCGCACACTTGCCGGGCACCCCAGGCTCCTCTGGACGCCCTTGCTAGCCGGTGTCACGTGGCTGTTCGAGGGAGCCCGGCCCCTCTCAACACCCCGACTCCTTCCCTCCGCACTGAACCAGCCTGGGGACCCCCCGGCCCTAGCCCCGCTCCTCCGTGCTGACCGCTGTCCGCCCCTGAAAGGTCCAGGAAAACCCTAACCGCAAGCTGCGGATTCCGCCTCCAGCTTCGCCACGGATTCTGTCCTAAAAAGTGTCACTTTATTGGACGCTGTTCCGCACCATCCTCACTCCCCACGCCCACCCCGGCCCCTTGGGTCCCGCGGATGGCTCGGACCTGTGAGCCACGTGCTCCCGGGCCACCGCCTCCCCTCCCCACGTCCTGCCGTAGCCTGCAGCCGGGCCCTGCTCCCTGTCCCAGAACAGGGGCCGGGGGGGGGGTGCAGGGGACTCACAGGGAGGGGACAGCCAGGCGGCGTCAGGACGGCAGCTCCAGGAATCTCTGCCCTGACAGAGCGCCGCCCCGGTCGTGCGTCAGGGTTGCTTGTGGGGGCCGCGCTTCCTGGCACCATGCTGTTGGCGTAAGTCCATGGTGTCCCCGTGAGACTCGGGGACAGAGAGATTCAAAGTCCCGGGACTCAGGGGTGTGACGCTCACGCGGCGTTGGGCCCAGGGTCCTGGTTCCCCGGTGGTGATGCAGTGGCGCGGCGCTGCCTGCAGAGGGCAGCAGTGGGCAGCTGTCATCCCTCCCTGCCTGCCGTAAAGATGCTGCGGCATCATTGTACTTGAACCATTTCCTCCCGACATTATCGATGAGTCAGTTGGCACCAGTGTATTCATGTATTTTGGAAACCACTTGGTGAGCCTTCTGCGTGCCAGGCTGTGTGGTGTCGGCGTCTCAAGCGCCAAGTCCGCAAAGCTTTTGTCACCTCCCCCCTTGATGCTCCTGCCCCTCCTACACCCCTGGAGGGCAGCTCCCTCTGCCTCCAGGAAGTCCTCCAGGACTAGCGCCCGCCAAACCCCACTCCCCCATATCTCGGTCTCTTTGGGACCCCCGGGTCTGCCCACAGCCCCTTCCCTATTTTCTTGTGGAAATCGCTCATGAGTGTGGCTTTCAGTGTTGCCTCAAGGAGGACGAAGAACTCAGGATACGATTTCTAGATGACATTACTACTCACCGTGACGGTGTGAGCTCGTGGCAGCTCCGTCCAATCTTTTCATGAACGTAGTTGGCAGTGGCTGCGTAGTCCTTCCAAGGACCCTCGGGAAAAGTCCTGCCGGAATTTAGTTCTGGGAAGCATGTCTGTAGATGGGTTTGGGGAGAGGCAGCGTGAGAGTGAGAATTGCTCTGGAAACGGTATCGTATCCAAACGGTGGACGAAACATCGGCCCCCCCCCCTCCTGCTCCTGCCGCCTCCCCAGAAATGGTAGAAAAGTAATCGGCTTTGGGTGGCGAGCACGCAGCGCACCCACGGTAATCTGATGGAATAGCACGCTTGGAACTTCCGTAACGGAGTGCGCCCACGCCGCCCCAATGCACTTAATAGAAAGTAACATTTTTTTTAAAGTAACATTTTTTTTTTTTAGATTTTATTTATTTATCTTTTTAGAGGGGAAGGGTAGGAGAGAAGGAGAGGGAGAGAAACATCAATGTGCGGGTGCCTCTCACGTGCCCCCCACTGGGGACCTGGCCCGCAACCCAGGCATGCGCCCTGACTGGGAATCGAACCGCGATCCTTCGGTTCGCAGGCCCGCGCTCAATCCACTGAGCTACACCAGCCAGGGCGAAAGTAACATTTTTTAAAGGCCAAAAATAACAATCCTGGACGGTAGTCTGCCATCAGAGGAGAGCAGAGAGGGGCGAGCGACCTGCCAGCGCGGAGTGATGCGAAGACAGCGGGCGTGCGGGACTGTCCCCCTCGGGCCGAGCAGCGCGCAGCCCGGCGGACGTGGGGAAATGTGGACAGGTGGCCGCCTCTCGGATCAGTGACAGAGCAGCCTCCTCGGGCTCAGCACCCACACCGCCCCGAGCCGGGTGCTGTGAACACCCCCCCTCCTCCCCCCAGCGCCCGTGGGTGAAGCTTCAGAGCACAGCTCGGCTGGGTCCTGCGTCTCAGGTCTCCTGGGAAAGCTGCCGAGGGGTGTCTGCTGGGGCTGCAGACGCCGGTCAAGGCCCGGGTGCAGAATCCGCTTCCGAGTACCCGAAGCTGTTGGCCAACCGGACTCTGCCAGCCTGTTGGGACGGGGACCTCGGTCTCTTCGGTTGCCTGCCGGCGGGGCGGGGACTAGAGTTTGCTGCTCCGTGGGACCCCACAGGACGGTCCTCGCCTTGTCAGCACCAGGAAGGCAGGGAGTCCCTCAGCCAGACCTGCCCCGGTTTCGGGGACATGGTCACAGGGGTGGCAACCTCTCAGCATGTTCCACTCATCGGAAGCGGTCACAGGCTCCACACACTCGGGACAAGTATTTGCCAAGCGTGTGAAAACCAAGAGGTGCTCCTGGGGGCCATCTGAGGCCTGTCCCTGCGGGCGGTGAGGGGCAGAGAAGGCGTTAGTTCATTTTTGGCAACCGGCTGGGTTCAGGTCAGGATGGACAAGGACGCAGCGGCTCTCGGCGGTAGGTCCAGCGTCGCCCCCCGACATTTCCGTTTCTTCCCGATTCCCACTTTCCTCCCGCACGCGCCGAGGAGGGAGACGGATTCGTGTCTCCTCCAACTCGCGCTGCGCTTCAGGGGATGAAGGCTCTGTCACCCGCGTCTTTGAATGACAACGACGTCCGTCCCAGGTACCCACCGGAGAGTGACGTGTGGCGTCAGCACGGAAGAAGCCCCTGACCTTCGGGAGCACCGCGCTCTCCGGCTGCTTGTCACGCGGCCAAACCAGCCTTCCTCTCTGGTGTGGCTGTCCTTCGAGAAGGGGACAGCGGGAGCGGCGGCACTGTGTGCACTGCGGCCCTTAGACTCTTGGGGACATCGGAGGCTGTCACTGTCGCTGAGGGCAGGACTTTGGGGCTGCCCAGGATGGACGTGGCGTTCGGGCCTGCTGACCAGTGGCTGTGGGACGCGGCACCATCGACCTCAGCTTCTGGTCTCAGTTTCCTCATCAAAGAACGCCCGCGCCCGCATCATCGATGGCGGCAGCGATTCCGTTCACACTTGCTCGGTGCTGGGAAGAGCGATCAGCAGGACCTCCAGCTACTCGGGTTCGCAGCGGGTGTGAAGAGTGCGTGTGGAGTGTTCGGAGTGGCACTGGGCACCGGGCACCGGGCACCGGGCAGGCCCTGCTCGACCACTCACGGCCCCGCAGGTCTGGAGCGAGGCCAGCATCGCGTAACCCTCGGGTGCGCGTCTGACCGTGTTCTCTGGGGAAGGCCGAGAGGAGGCCGTGGAAGTGAACCAAAGCGCATCTGTGTGTGCGCATTTCTCACGACCTCTCCTCTTGTTTGGGGTCACCCAGCCACAGCAGGGCAGGGGGTCTCCTGGGAAGACTCCCTGCGGCCACTGCCCTGTCCACGCAGGGGTGTGCTGGGAGGAGGAAGCATCGTGCAGGGGTGCTGGTCTCCAGCACCCGTGAGAGGGGCCGGGCCGCCTGGGACAGACCCGGGCACACCTGTCAGGGGGCCGTCGTGGGAAGGGGTCAGGCTCTCAGGGCTGGCTCGCCACAAATTGCCGGGAACCTCAGGAAAAAAGGGCCCCAAAGTACCAGCCTGATTTATTCTGGAGCATCGCCTGAGACACTAATGAGGAATGTAGACCCCCGAGCTTCCCAAGCTGGGTGGAGGGCGCAGAGCCGCTGGCCTGGAAGTCTGGGTTTCAAGCAGGCTCTTTTCTCGTTCCTATTTCCTCCCCACCGTCCACCTGCAGTCTGCAGCTCAGACTGGCTGCACACCACTGCCCCCTCGTGGCAGCTGTGCCAAATTACAGGCTCAATCACCTGCTACTGTGGTCTCTGCAGGGACACTTCTCCAGGAACCAGCCGCATCCCACCCACAAGAGGACACTCACCTCTGCCCCCTCCTGCCCACAGACACCTCCTGGGGTCTCCTGGGCCAGCCTATGTGGAGTTTGTATAATTTGGACCCTTGAGGACAGCGCCTGCCATCATTTTAGCCCGTTCCTTCTGGACATAGCCCTTATCCTTCGATTTTGCCAACTCCAAGGACTCAGCTTGTCGAGTGAAAGAAGCCACAGCCAGGCACAGAGAACAGTCTGTCCGCCGCTCTCTGGTGCAGTCTGCGGGGGGCAGGGCCTTGGCCAGGAGCGGAGTCTGGCCGGAACGGTTGGTTTTGCCCGTTGGACTCTGGAAGTGCCCGCCACGGCGGAAGGAGTTGGTGCTCAGGAAGTTTTCTTTTCTGCTCTCGGAGAAGCCGGGCACTCGTTCACCTGAGGTGGCTTCCTCAGCATGGGAGCTGGAGTGCCTTTGCTTTGCTGAGCTCAGGTCCTTTCTGCGTGGCCTGTGTCATGGGACACGCCGCTCAGGGCCAAGTGCGCAGAGGTCAGGGCTGTGCGTTGTCCCAGTGACTGGCGTTTCACCACGAATCACGGCGTCCAGGCGGTGCTGCCGGGAGTCAGGAAGAAACAGGCCTGGTGGGACACGGCTTTGAGCTGGGGCATCACTCCGCCCAGTCACAGTGTGGCACCTCCCAGCATGACACCTTGTCCAAGTTCGCGGTGAGTTATGACCACGGATTGTACGTTCTCCAGGAAAAAAACACCTGTTAACACGGAGGATGCTCATAAATGCGATCCATGAAAATTGCCGCTTGGCTATCACAGCCTTCTTGATGCTTGTATCACAGTGTTCTTGCCGCCTCTGCAAAACGACTTCTGATGAGTTCGCAGAGCAACGCTTTAAAAATGGAAACCAAAGTATCACTGAGGTGAAATTCACGCAACATAAGGTGAGCCGCTGCGGAGTGGACGGATGGTCGGTGGCGTTCATTCACCCAGCGCACCCCAGCGCTCCGCAGCGGCCGCCTCGGGCTCCACCTAACTGACGTGGAGACGCCTCTCTCCACGAGAAGCTCCGCACCCACGCGCAGTGGTTCCGGACGGGGAGAATTTCACAGAGTGATAGGAGAGTTTCCGCGGAGGCCAGCGCGTTCTCGGCCAGGGGGAGGGGTTTGTGATCGAGAGTCCCTGGGACGCCCCCGGAAGGGCAGTTAGCCCGACGGGGCCAATCCAGCGGTGTGTCCAGCTCGGCCCCTGGCTTTGATGACGCTCCACATTCCTTTGCAAGCAGAAACGCCAACAAAAATGTGGGCGATGAGTCTGTGTGTCCTTTATGTGCATTTTATTGGCACACACTGGAGCTATTTATGCAAATGAGCGGAGGACGTCTGGACACGCACGCGCGCCCTCCAGCCCGAGGTATAAAAGGCCGCCGCGCCGGAGCGCTCTCCACTCCCGCCTGGTACACCTCGCCCTTCGCAGTCTCTCCGAATCCTCCGCCCGCTGCCACCATGACGCGTTTCTTCTGCTGCGGTAGCTACTTCCCAGGCTACCCTTGCTACGGGACCAACTTCCACAGGACCTTCCGAGCCACCCCGCTGAACTGCGTCGTGCCCCTGGGCTCCCCGCTCCACGGCGGCTACGGATGCACCGGCTACGGCTCCTTGGGCTACAGCTTCGGCGGCAGCAACGCCAGCAACCTGTGCTGCGGCTACGGCGGCAGCTGCTGCAGGCCGTGGGGCTCGGGCTCCGGCTTCGGCTACAGCACCTACTGAGGGCCCGGGGCTCCGGGAGGCGGGGGCTCAGAGCGGCCCGAAGAGCAGCAACCGTCTCCCCGCCGCCTGGCGCGCCTGAGAGGGGCGCCCCCGCCTTCTGCTGCCCCCTTCCGGACGTCTGGGCTGTGACGGCGCGGAGCGAGCGGCCCGGGTGTCAGCGCCGGACAGGGGCGCACCTGCCGCCGAAGGAGGCCAGCCGCAGCTCTGCAGCAGCCCCGGGCTGAAGCCGGGACGCCGGGAGGTGGCTTCTCTCCGCGGCGCCGCTCCCGTGCCCTTTCCTTCGGCCCCACATCGACGCCTTCCGGACCGGGTGTGGGCAGGAAGGGGTTCTGCCGCTGGTCTCTTAATAAATCCAATTTACTGAGCACGCACGATTGTGTCCTGGGTGCTTCTTTCACCGTGCTTTTGGGCTTTTGAACCCGCCAGCCAGTTTGCGCCTGTCACGGGCGGCTTGAGTGAAGACGAGTGCTGATTCCAGACTATGCCTGAGGACAGGGCGGGGCCTCGCCTTCTGTCCCTTTACGTTGAGATTTCAGCCTTTAAACATTTAATAAGCCGTCCTACATTTAGCCTAAATACACCTAAGCGTTAGTGTTTCTTTACGCTGACTATGAATGGGAAGCTTTCCCAGCTGTTGAGCGCTGAGAAAGTCTCTCCCCTCCTTCCCTTCCAGAGGGCTCCACTCGGGTGCTCTCCCCGCCCCCACGGCCTGTCTGCAGAACTCGGCCGTGGGCAGGTCAGAGCCCCCAGGCCGCTGGGAGGACGCCAGCTGCGCCAACTCAATGGTGACGAGCCTCCGTGTTCAGAGGGTCCGAGATCCGAGATCCGGCCAACAGCGAGGAGACAGCAGCCGGAATCACAGAGAATTTCCCCCCTTCGACTGGCCGGCGTCAGGCCTGTTGCCTCTTCTCCTCTGGGTGCCCGGACAGTGGTGCTGAAAACGCGTCTCGTGTTCTTTGGAACAACAGATGCCATCCAAGGCCCTCGAACTACGTGGTCTGTGCTGGGAAACAGTTCCGGTGCTGCTTACGGAGAAACCGCTGCTTCGTCCAAGCAAAACACTTGACGTTAGAATCACAGCAAATTCGTGGAATGGTTATCGCTCCCTGCGTGTTTCAGGGAAGGCGCCCCATAATTCTCCCGGACTCGAGCCGTGAACTCTCTGCTTTCTGGGCACGAAACACCGTGTGGACCAACGGCAGGCTCGCTCCTGTCTGTGCGAAGTCTTCTGGGGCTCTGGCCCCCGCGTTACGTACGAATTTGCAGCCTGTAGAAACCGACAGCAGAGAGGGAACTTTCCAGAACACTCGGTGGGAAGTGGAGGGGCGGCGGCTTCCCGAGCCGTGCACAGCAGCGCGCTGCTCCCAGCTCCTCCTCGCCGGCCGGCTGCCCTGGCCTGCCCACCGGCTGTCGAAAGTGGGGACAGAAACCCGTCACCATGATGTGTTGGGGGCCCGACCCAACGCCACCCAGAGGTGGTGCGGAGGGGAGGTGGGCGGGGCAGGCAGCGTGACCTGCCGGCAGGGAGACCTGGGGCCCGCAGGCAGGGAAGTGGGTTTGCTGTCCCATTGCTTCCTGTTCTAAAGCCACCGTTCTTTCCGTTGTCCGTTTAATAATCTTTGTATTTTGACTTAATTTCAGAACTGCATGAAAGTCGCTGGAATAGTGCAAAGAAGTCCTGCCTGACGATTTATTAAATGTTTACATTTTGCTCCGTTTACTCTATTTTGTATATTATATATGCAATACTATTTATGTGCATAGTAATACCACGTATATATATATAGTATTTCCACATTGTCAAATCCACTTCAGAATAAATTGCAGGCATTATGGCCACTTACCCTAAGACCAAGCACAGTGCGATTGGAAATATTAGAAAACTTAGTATCGATACGCTACAAACTTAGTGGCTTGGAACGGCACAGATTCACCCTCTTACCATTCTGGAGGTCAGGGGTTTGAAATCGGCCTGAGCGCGCTCAGATCCAGGCGGACTGGTCCCTGCGCCTTCTCCCGACTCTAGGGGCCGCCCCGGCCCCTGCTGTGAGTCCCCTTCTGTCTTCGTCAAAGGCAGCAGCGCCTGGTGTCCTCAAATCTCTCTCCCGGACCCTGGCTCCGGCCCTCCTGCCTTCCTGTGTCACTTCCAGGGTCCGTTAGACTACACGGGGTGGGGGGGGGCACAAAGGCAATCCCAGATAACCCCTCCCTCAGGGCCAGGAGATTAGCACCTGGATCCCCGGCCTGCCTGCAGTGGACAGGACAGGTTCCAGGTTCCAGGGAGCCGCACGCTGCCCCCCGCAGGGCCTACCAGGAAGTGCACTTAATTCAGGGATGGGTGGTGGGGGTGTTTCTGATCCTGGGGGGGGGCGTGTTTATTGGTTTTAGAGAGAGAGGGAGGGAGGGGGACATCGGCGTGAGAGAGAAACACGGATCGGCTGCCTCCTGTACGCGCCCCGAGGGGGGACTGAACCCACAGCCTGTAGGTACGACCCTCCGACCTGCGGAGCCACCGGCCAGGGCAAGGCGTTAACCTCAGCAGAAAAGGGAAAGGCTTTAAAGAACTGTTTTCCGTACTGTGTCCTACGCTTTACTGCCCTTTACAGGAAGACTCTTGGTGTGGTGACTTCGCTTCCATCGTGGGCCGGGGAAGCCCTTGCGGTCCTGGGGGGAGCGTGACGTCAGTGACCGGACGCGCTTCCTGGGTCTGGGGCCAGTCTCTCGGAGACTGGGTGGCACCCTCGCTGGAGCCCCCGCGGGCGTGGGTGACGAGGTCTCTGCAAGCCCCGCTCGCTGCCCAGACGCCGGCTCCTCCCCGGGGACTCACCTCTGAGGCCCCTGCCGTCGCCTTTGACGAAGGTGATCGTGCTTCGGTGCCTGTCCTTTCCTTCCCTGCCCGTCCCCGTCCCTGCCCCCGGGATCCGCTTTGGGGACGCGCCTCGCCAGTCCCGCCCGGAAGCCTCTCGGTCCCAGGCACGCCGGGGCCGCCTCGCAGTTTTCTGGACTTTCCTAACAAACAGCCTTGAATATTAAGACAGAGAGATCTTGGGGAGGCATGTCCTAATTTTTAAGTTTATCCGTTTTTTAATGTATTGATTGATTTTTGGAGAGAGCGAGGGAGGGAAACGTCAGCCCGTTGCCTCACCCACTTGCGTGGGCACTCAGTGTCTGAGTCACGGATGTGCTGGACCGGAGCTCGAACCCGCAACCCTGGCGTGCGGGGCTGCTGCTCCAGCCCCCCGAGCCACCCGGGCGGGGCCCTGATTTTCACGTTGAAACTTACTTATTTTTGTATGGACTGTACGGTCAGCAAAGACTTTGAAGAGACGAGGCTTCCCGTGGCGTCAGTTGTTACTGGGCGGCAATATGAAACGTCACTTCAAGGTCATCGGAAGGACATGCCCTCAGGCCTTCCAATGGGAAGCCGGAGGGTGACTAAGGCCCCTCCCCGAGGGTGTCTGCGCGGGACCGCCACTTCTTCTCTCGGCCCTTTCAGCACACTCAGCGCGCAGGGCCGCGCCGTGCTTCGAAGGTGTACGCGTGCGTGTGCAGGCCCTGCCGGTCACGCTCCTGCGTCCCACGACGCAGCCCTCCGCTGCTCCGGTGGCACCACTGAGGGCAGGGGGTCGATGCTACAAGCGGCCTTCACACCCCACGCGGCTCAACGCCTGCAGTGAAGGTCCCTTCCTTGGAGCATCTTCCCACGGCAGTCGGGACACGCACGGAGGGGTTGCTCCGTGAACCCAGGACACGCACGTGGCGGGAGTCTGTGAACCGAGCTGCGTGCCGGCGTGGCTGTGGTGCCGCATTATTCCCTACGCAAACCACACGGGCTCCACTTCAAATAGCCAACTTCGGTAATTAGGGGCTTGCTCTGATCATCAACCGGGAGGCCCGGCAAACGTGGCTTAGCTGCAGAAGCGCTGAGAACGCAAGTTACTGAAATTGTGTCCTAAGTTTGCCCCAAGGCGTGGCCGGCGAGTTCCGGCCCATGTCCCTCTGGGGTAAACTGAATGTGATCTTGACTCTGGACTGGCCTCGTTTGATCTTGTCTTTGTTGATATTTTGGGCTAGTAGATTTGTGTGTGTGTGGGGGGGGTGGGGCGGACGGGGTGGGAGGTTGTCCCCAACCCCTGGGCCGTGGACCGGAGCCGGTCTGCAGCCTGTGAGGAGCCGGGCTGCCGGCAAAGCTCGCCGAGCTCCGCCTTCCGTCCGTCCCCCCAGCCCCAGCCACTGCGGGGGGTGAAGCTCACCCCCCAACTACCGAGCTCCGCCCCCTCCACCCCGTAGTTAGCCGGGCAAAGCGAAGCTTCCCGAGCTCCGTGTCCTCACGTTCCCACCCCCACCCGGTCGGCCACGAACCCCGTCGGCGGTGCCAAAGAGGCTGGGGAGCGCTGCCGGTCGGTTGTCTGCGCCCCGGAGGCGCCAGAACGCATCCCCGGTCACGGCCGACAAAGCCGTCTGCGGTCATGGCCCAAGGCCCCTGGGGGCGACGCTGCCCATGGCGGGACCTCACCAACTGGGGCTGCGGAGCCGCGCCAAGACGGTCGGCCTTTGTGCTTTGCCGTGCATCTTGCTGAGGATGACAACCCTGCAGGCAGCTTCCCACAGGACACCGCACGTCCCTTACGTCGGCTCGTGTGAAATGCTGATTCCTCGGCCCCCGCCCTCCGCCCCCCCGAGCTGCAGCTCCCGGAGCTCGGGATCGCGCATTTAGACACGAGTCCCGAGAGATCCTCGCAGAGACTAAACTTTTGAAACCATTGAGGACGTGTCAACCCGTCTGTTCCGCGATCCCCTCGCTGCATCTTGCTTTTGCCGGGACAGCAGCTGGGAGCTCGTTTGTGGGCCGTTGTGGGGGCGCGGGCCCGGGCAGCCTCGCGGACCGGACCCACTCGGCCGAGGCAGAGTGGCCATCCGGGCTGGGCAGGGACCCCGCGTTCGCCTCCTGCCGCGGGGGAGGCGGAGAGGCGGGGAGGCCAGCCTGCTCTGTTTCGCCGCGGAGCGACTGGGTGCGCAGGAGTGACGAGCTCGCGTGCTGGCCCTGAGCGAGCGTCCGCTCGTTCGTTTGTCCGTCCCACCGACACCACCCGATGTCTGTGCTGCGTGCTCCGCAGTGGGCGGGGTGCTGGGCGCCAGGCTCCGGGGTCCTCGATTTTGTCTCTGGGACACCGGCTGTCCGCAGGGCCCACACAGACAGAGGTGGGCAGGAGTGCGGGCTCGGGCAGGCGGTGGCCTGGGTCGTGCTGAGGGGGGCTGGCTAACGAGGTGGCAGATGGGGCCAGACACCTCCCGACGGGCGAGGCTGACCGGTGTCCGGGGTGGCGGGCAGGAGGGAGGAGAGACGGGAACGGCCACTTCGGGCCGGACGCAGCAGTGCGAGGGCCCGGCCGGGAGAAGCGCGACGTGTGGGAAGGCCTGAGGGTCCGTCGGCGGGACCCAGGCAGAGTGAGTTGGGGACTTTCGGGTTGGTTTAAAGACTGAGAAATATTTGTACCCTACAAGCAGTGGGCAGCTATGGAAGTATATATTTTTTACAATTTTATCTATAGTTTAGGAAGCGGAGAAGGGAGGGAGAGAGGGAAAGAAGCGTCAGTATGCGAGAGAAACATCCATCACGTGACCCCAACTGGGGACCGGGCCTGCAGCCCAGGCCTGTGCCCTGACTGGGAACTGAACCTGTGACCTTTTGGTTCGCAGGCTGGGGCTCAACCCACGGAGCCACGCCAGCCAGGGCTGTGGAAAACTTCTGTGTGTCTCTGTGTGTTTTGTGACCAGATCTGCATTTTGTGCGCCCTGTGGCTGTGGGAAGCAGTCTGTTGGGAAGGCTAAGGCCGCGGGGGTGGGGGTCATGTGCCAGGCTGAGTAGGGAGCCCCGGAGCTGCTCACTCTGAACCCCTGCCACCGTGACCATGTTCCTCGTGTGGACGAAGGGGCTGGGCAGAAGCTGCTAAACCCGTGAGATGGCCCAGGGCTAGGCGGGGGCCAGGCCGATGGAATCACGGGTGTCCTAGGAAGGGCGCGGGAGGGTCAGAGGCACAGCAGGAGCTTGGGGAGAGCAGGCGGGCCACCCCCAGACGCCGGCAGGCCAGGGGACGGAGCCCCCCTTGGAGCCCACGGCTGGGCCCGGACTGCTGGCCGCCAGTGACCCTGGGGTGCTCCCGGTCCCGGCGGGTGGCGAGTCGCGGTGTCAGCAAACCGGGAAGTGCGGGCTGACGGACGGGAGCGGGTTCAGGAGCTGTGGGAAGCTGACCCCTCGGTGGTGCGTCGCCAGGCTGGACCGGCAGCCGCGGTGCGGGGGCGACTCCGGGTGTCGGTTCCTGTCATTCAGACGGATCCTCCTGCGGGGTGGGCGCGAACCTTAATTTCATGTCGAAAAGCAGACGCCACGTCTGCGTGCGAGGCCCGAGACAACAACGGGGACGGAGTTTTGTACGCAGGGGGTGATGGGGGGACAGGGAGTCGTGTTTGGGGTCACGGCGTCAGAGTATCGATCGGGCAGAAGTAACCGGAAGGCAAGGGTGAGGAAGGCTGGAGCAGCGAGCGTCTCAGCCAGCCTCCTGCCCAGGCTGGCTGCTCGCTCTGGACGCACGAGGGTCCCGGCCCGGTGTCCCCCGACTGGCTCCTGTCCGCCATCGCCCTTACGCACCCCTCACGGAGCTCAGCGGAGGGCGGGCCCCAGCAGACAGGTGCGCCGAGGTGCCGCTGCGCCCGGGACACAGTAGATGCTCAATAAATGTCTGCGAAAACCCGTGTGTGAAAAGATGAATGGAAGGTAATTACTGTTTTATAGAGTTACCACTGGCGCACAGTTTAAAAACTCGTTTAAAGCAGTCCCTGTAATTTCTGTCATTCGCAACGAATGATGATGATATGTCGAAGCTGGAAGCCTTGGTCCGCGAGGCCGAGGAGACAGAACTCTTGCACCGCGCGCCGGGGAAGGGGCCGGGGCCGTCTTTGGAAGCCCGGCCCGGCGTGCTTCCCGCTCCCGGGCCGCAGATCAGAGAGCGAGAGATTTCCCCGCCTTCTCATGTCAGGCCTGGTCGGAAGTCGGAGACTCGCACGCAGGGAGAGAGCCCAACGCGTCTTAAATAACATCTCGCTCTCCGTCTTCAGGAGGCGGGGCGATGAGCTGACGGTAGCGATGTAACGTCAGTCACTGCGTGGTCTCCAAGGAGGAAGGTGCCGCCCGATCTTTTGTGTTTTAAGAGGGAAGCTGATTTAACCCCCTGCCACTCACGCCTCAGCTGCCCGTCACGTGAAGAGTTGGGATCGTACCGCTGAGTCACGGGGGCGGGGAGGGGGGGCAGCCCGTCAGCTTTGCTCCCGGGCGAGTCGGTGGGCAGCCGCCCCCGTGATTCACCTATTCGTGGTTAGGATGTGGCAGAGTTCTGTGTTTTTTCCAGGCGTCTGGTCCCGCCTTGTCCTTGGATTCAACCTGTGATCTCCGCGTGCTCCGAGAAACCCCCGCCTTCACCGCCGTAACAGGGAGAAGCTGCCCTCGGGGCCTAGAGCCGAATGTGGCCGCCAGCACGTAAAACACGGCCGGTCTGTGTCCCCCGCTTCCGTGGGGCCCCCTCCCAGCTCCCAGCTCCCAGCTCCGTGTCCTGCCCTGACTCTGTCCTGCCACGTGCCCGCCTTTGCTGTGTTTTGTGTGCGTTTTTGCCACGTGCCACCGCAGGGAATCCGGGGAACCCCAGCGCAGGCGTCTGGGAATGACCCAGCGGGTCTTGCACTGGTTCGATCGGCCTTGTCGCTGCTTCAGCTCACACTCGAGAACCACGTGTCTGTCTAGAGAGGAATGGCTCCCAGCCCCTGTCCGGGGCCCACGGTCGTTCTCGGAGGGAAACAATGCTGATTCCCCGTTGCGATCTGGCCCTTCCCGAGGTCGGCACGCCTGGCAGACGCTCCGGTTTGAGTGGTCTAACGGAAAACCACACATTTCAGAGTAAATTTTCCCATTCACTTTTCTGTTTTTTATGATATTATTTTCAACATTTACTTTACAAAGTTATCAGACCAACAAATCCTAGTTGTTTGACAACTGATTTCTAGGATCATTTACAAATTCCTTTTTTTTCTTTTTTACAATGACAAGATTATGAGTGCAGGCAGCAGTCTAGAAATTCGATGTTAGAGATAAGTCAGGTGAGACCTGTACTTAAGGTGAAGTGTTCAACCAGCTTCTAACCAGGGCAACTGTGCACTGAGGAGAAGGAGGAGGCGCCCTTGTCCTGCGCACGGCCAGAAAGGGGGTTCCTGAGTTGAGCCATCCTCACACCTCGGTTCTCAGGGGGACTCAGGACGTGTCCAGCTCGGATTTGTTGCATTTCCGCTGAGGGTCACCCTGGAGACTCAGGGGGCCCAGGCCTGGGCAGCGGTCAGGCCCGCCCACGGCCGCCCAGAGCACCTGGGCGCCTGCAACGTCTTTATAGCTGCAGCCTCGGAGTCCCTCCGGTGCTTTCAAGCCAGCGCGGGGTCCTTTCTAGGGAGGGGACGCGCCTTGTTGGAAGGAACCCGCCCAGGAGAGCTTCCGGCAGCAGCTGTAAAGAGGTCTCCGGCAAGAGTCCAGCACGTTAATGAGCTTTGGGGTGTTGCAAATTGGTGACCAGAAGGGTGAGGGCCTGCGCCTCAGGCCACACCCCTCAGCGGGGTATATAAGTGCCGCGGTGAGGCCGGGGACCATCACACCGAGGACAGCCTCCTCCCGCTCCCGCACCTGCTCCCGCATCCGCACCTGCTCTCCGGCACCATGCACTGTGGCAGCTTCACCGGGGCCGCCTTCCCAGGCTGCTACTGGGGCAGCTACGGCTACCCCCTGGGCTACAGCGTGGGCTGCGGCTACGGCAGCACCTACGCGCCCGTGGGATACGGCTGCGGCTACGGCTACGGCGGCTGCGGCGGGGCCCTCAGCTACCGGAGGTACTGGCCCTATGCGCTCTACTGATGGCTGCGCCCCAAGGAAGAGAGGAAGACTCTGCCCTGCTCCAGGCCTCACCTGTCCCCCACCTGCTCCTTGCCCGCTCAGTGACCGAGTTTCAGGCCTCACCCCAGGATCCTGGGGGAGAAAATGAAGACCACAGGCTGCCTCCCGCTGCCTGCGCTGGGTGACGGGTGTTGGGACATTTTCAGAAACTCGACACCCACACGTGTCTCACTTTCGGATTTTCCCCGTCCTCACGACGCCAGCAGTGGCCGCGTCTGTCCAGCTTCCAATAAACTTGCCTGAATCAGCATGATGTCCCCACCTGAGTGGCGTTTCCTTTGGGGGGGTGCCGATTTTCCCCGAGCTGAGTGGGGGGGGGCTCGGGGGACTAAATTTCTCACGTGGGTGGCTTCTCCAGAAGCCGGGAGAAAGCAGCTTGTCCTTGATCTTGTGCGGTAAGCAGGCAGGGGGGCGCTGCTCATGTTGGAAAGAAGGAAGACTGTCTCAGCCGTCCCTGACCCCTGGGGCACCCGTGCCCCACCCTTGTGCCCACGGCGCAGCGGGCACCGCCAGGCGCCCCTCTTCCCCTCACCGCTCCGCCGCCTCCTCCGCAAACCCTGGCGGCCCGGCCTTTTCCGTCGCTTTCGTGTGAGTGGGAACGGAGCCCGCTGGGCTCCCCCCGCCCCAGGGGCTGCTGACTGTAGAATCGAACACCTTGTGTCCTCTTCAGGGGTTGGGAGCCGTAGCGCAGCGGTAGCCGTGCGAGGGGTCTGAGAGTCTTCTGGGGGAGGGATACGCCCCTCCATGAAGCCACCGAAGATGTTTGCTCGGTGGCATGGATGCACCAGGTTAGACACCACGGCGGAAAGCTGCTTAGTCTTCGTAGAATTCATTCCAGGTGGTGCGTTTCACGCTGAAAAGATACGAGCGCCTTTTCATGTTCCTGGGGGAAAATGTGACTATAATGAAGAAGTGTCTCGGACGCTACATCAGCTTTCCTCTGTGTTCCTTGGAGAAGAGAGCAGCATTTCTTTTGTGAGCCAGATAAAAAAACGCTGCAGCTCTCCAGTGAGAGCATTTTCCGTGGAGGGGCGGGAGGGCTGGACTCGGCCGCTGTCCTGTGGAGCGTCTGCCGCACCCGGCTGACCGTGCAGCTGAAACCGGGATGGCCGTTTGGAGACTCCTTCCGGAAGAGGGTACGTTCTCCACCATACTCCGTCCAATAGTTACCTTACACAACAAAACTGAGCCAAACGTCCCGCTCAAGGATCTATCCGGTAGACTCTTTTCCAGTAGACTATTATAGCCAACGAAAGCCCCAGTTCGAAACTTTCTGGCATGCTAACTCATGCTGGGAATTGTAAAAGTGTAATTTAGTCAACCGTGCAGGTTAGAATAGAACAGGGAAAGAGGGACTTTTCAGGACTTGGAGGGTAACGTGGAAGTTACAGGGCGACCTTTGAACTGCTCTGGAGTGATGACCGAATGTGCACTCGCAGAGCCCAGGGAGCCTCTGGTCCTGTGTCCCTGAGTTGTGCGCAGGAGGGTCATTGGACAGCCGGCTTAAAACGTAAATTCTCGCACCTCACTCCCAGGAATGCCGACTTGGCACGTCTGAGGTGAGCTCCAGAAATCTGAATGTTTGTCAAGCTTAACTGAGGTGTAGCCGGCAAATAAAAATTGTGTGTACATAAAGTGCACAACAGGATGATGTGATATGTGTGTGTATTAAGAGGTGATTACCACAACCAAGCTAGTTAACATTCCCATCACCTCTTCCACGTACGTTTCTTCCAGGTACATGAAAAGGCGCTCAACATCACTAATCATCAGGAAAACACAAATCAAAACCACCACGAGCTATGACCTCACACCTGCCAGACTGGCTACTATTAACAGAGACAAGACATAGCAAGTATCGGTGAGGGTGTGGGGAAAAGGGAACCCTCACGCATCGGTGGTGGGAACGGTGTAAATTTGTGTAGCCACTTACAGAAATCAGCGTGGAGGTTTCCCCGAAAAGTAAGACCAGAGCTCTGGTGGGACCCAGCAATCCCCCTGGTGGGTGTGTGTCTGACAGGAGCAGAGTCACTATTGTGGGGAGATGCGTGCACCCCATGATCACTGTGGCATTGCTCACCAGAGCCGAGATGCAGACACGGGCTGCGTGTCCCGGGAGGAACGCATAAGAAAGATGTGGTGCAGATGAAACGGAATGTTATTAAATCTCGAGCTGCTTGAACATTCAAAAATTGTTTTAATTTTAATTTCTGATAATTTAAACATCATTCAATAACAAGATATTATTTAAAAAGAAGGAAATCTTCCAGTTTAAGGTGAGATCCTATGGTACTTGTCCCCCATCACCTGGCTTATTTCACTGAGCATGATGCTCTCCAGTTCCATCCATGCTGTCACAGAGGGTAGGAGCTCCTTCAGAACAACAATAACATAATTTTTTTTAAAAAAAGAAGGAGATCTTGTCATCTGCAAGAACATGGATGAACCAGAAATCTAAAGGTTTACAAGTGCCCCAGGGGGGCCCCGTTCAAGAGGTGGGAGGCGCTGTCTCAGGCCACCGCGCACGCACACGCAGGTGTATTTATGTACGTAAGTATGTATTTTTTTTCCGGAAGCATCTATCTACGCTCAGGAAACTGAGTCCCAGAGAGGAAAGCTGTTTCCGCCTCTGCAAGGGAAGGCAGAAGGAGGAACGCGCTCTGCACGCGCAGAGACGCGCAGCCGGCGCACGGGGCACGCGCCCGAGCCTGACGCCTGCGCACCTCGATGCCGGAGCCGGAGGCTCTGCGCCAGTTCGGCTTGAAGGGACGCTCGTGCTGTTGGGTGGTTTTATAAACTCATCTTCCTGTGCCACTCGAAATCGTTCCTCATTACTTGAGGCCATTCCGTGGTTTTTCGCTGGGATTCACCCTTCGAAATTCTGACGCGAAGATCTTCCCCGGGGTCTGGGGTTCGCTCCTGTGCGTCTGGGGGTCGGAGCAATCGCAGGATGTTTTACTGGTGGCTTCCCGATTCCCATCTTTCTCAGCTTCCTCCACTTATTTGCAATCTAGGAGCAAAGGGATTTATCCATGTCCGTGTAGGGTCTCTAAAAACAAAAGCAGAATTAATACGATTTAGGGACACAGTGAAAAGACAGAGAAGGAGGAGCCCTGGATGCACCCTCCAGGGTCTGCCGTGGTCTGTGGGCAGCACGTCGGGGGTTGGGCTCTAACCCTGGGTCAGGCTTGGCGTGGAGAGCTCTGCGCGTGGCAGGAGCTCAATAAAAATGACGGGACTCCCTCAGTAAGCACAGGAAGTATGTGAAACATCCATTTACTAACACCTTGGACGATTCTGTAATTCATAGCTGTGTGTGGGTTGGAAGCCAGATGTCTGTACATTTTATGACTTGGAGTCATTTCAGAAGGTCATGCATGAAAAAAAAAGTATTGTTTTCCTTCCTGCTTCCTCATTCATTGCTTATTTCTCCTACTTACTTGGAAAAAATCTAAGCTATGTACATTTAAGATTTTCCTGCCAAATGTAGCCTGCGGAGCTAAGAAAGGTGATTTGAATATTAAAAGCATCTTCTCTACAGAGACCCTTTGAGAGGGAGACGAGGAATGTGGAGAGATGTTTTCTTCCTGGATGTTAGGAGGTTTGGAGTGGTTTTCCTGGAAGAAAGGACGGTCTTCTGATCACTTTCTTGAATCGCGAGTCTCTGACCACGTGTCACCGGACCGAATCATGTGGCATGACCTTATTTAAAGCCGAGTGCAATCCCACTTCTACTCTGCTTGCTATTTTTTGAATGACTCGTTTCTACAACACGCTTGTCTTTGCAAAGGGGGGTCTCAAATGCTGCAAGGTTCCTTAAAAACTCGTTGTCAGCATTTCACATCCTGTGTGTCAGCCAGGTCCTCTGTCTCTCACGGAGTCCGCCCGCTGGTCCCAGGCTTCCTGGGCACGCCGACGTCCTCTCCTTCAACGTTAGGGTCCCAGCACCTGCTGGGAAGTACCGACCCATCGGTCATGGCTGACTGGGTGAATGCCAGTTTGTATTTGCCCATTCGGTTCACGGGAGAGGGTTAAAAGCCCAAAGGCGTTTTCAAGGATAACTTCAAGAGAAAACACGCTTCGTGCCGTTAAGCATTTCCCAAGGATTCTCTAAAGGCTGTTCGGAAGGTTTCTAACATCCGCCCTCTGTCACGGGGTTGGTTGGGAAATGTTCTCCGAATGGCACTCCGAACGCCCCGGGTGTTTGATGACTCCGTCCAGCGAAGCTGCCGGCCATGAAATTACGGCCAGCGTGGACGTGGACGTGGCGGGGCCGTGGTGAGTCTGACGTGTGCAGATGGTCCACGATGCTCGCAGCGTCCTTGCACATCAGAAATGGCGGGACGCGCCCTCCTCCCTATTTTTCTTCGCCTGCGTTTGCTTCTCTTCTGCTTCGGCACCATTGCCCTTGAGCGTCTGTTTCTCAGAGGAGTCAGAGGATGGCAGCTTTCTCTTCCGCCGCCATAGATCTTGCGAAAGCCAGGGTCAGGTCCTCGGTGGATTCATGAGTCTCTTCGCAGCGCGGAGACGGGTCGAAAGGCGGGCCATCCCAGCACGGAGGAGTCTCACGGCCGCCACAAACCAGCCTTTGCAGAGATTACACCGGCCCCACTCCCACCTCCAGAAGGAGCTTCGGCTACAGTGAA
Source organism: Glossophaga mutica (assembly GCA_039655065.1). Taxonomy (NCBI): domain Eukaryota; kingdom Metazoa; phylum Chordata; class Mammalia; order Chiroptera; family Phyllostomidae; genus Glossophaga; species Glossophaga mutica. The sequence goes on from CM077304.1 coordinate 222,923,955, forward strand.
GAAAGAACACTTTTTTCTTATCCAAAGGTGTTGGGCTTGCTCTTTGGCCAGTAACTCCAGGCACAGGAAGCAAAGCAGAAACTGGAAACGCTTCATCCTCATGTGGACACACATTTGGATTTCCCGTAATTCTCCTTCGGCCGAAGGGTGGCTGTGCTGAGAGCCCCCAGGGCGTGGGAGCTGAGGCCCAGCGGACGTGCTCAACTCACGGCGTTCTGGTGGCTGACGTGCAGCGAAACCGGGCACAGAACCGACCGACCGGCCGGCCCACCGCCCCGCCTGGCGTCCGCCACGCTAACAGCGCCATCACTTTTGAGCTAAATGCTAGACGTTTCCATCCCGTTGGTCTTGTATGCAACCGAGAACCCTCTGAAGTGGCTTTATTGAGATTTTAAGTAAGGCTATCATTTGGATCATAGTCTAGCATGATTTTTGTTTGTCGTTTCAATGATACAAATGATTATGCAAAAGAACTGATTAATATTTGATATGCGTCTGGGCTGTAGGGTACCATTATTCCCCCTGACAACCTCATGAGGCTGGTTCTGTTCCAGGTTCTGTCACCTCACCTCACACATGAGGAGCTGGAATTTGGGAAGTTCAGGGGCTCGGTCACGGTGGGAGGCTGGGAGGGGCAGGGCGGGGTGTGCAGTCTGGGTGTGGGCGCTGCCGAACCGATGTCCGCCTCCTGCTGCGCAGGCGTGTGGGCCGCATGGAGGGACCTCATCTGCCTTGGTCGCCCCTGTGTCCCCCAAACAAAGCACGGCATGGGGCTCGTACCGAGGCCCCAGTAAATAGATCACGAAGGAAAGGATACAATGTTATTTTCCCTCAAATTAAAAAGAAAGGCTCCCTAATGACGACAATATGATCCCTGAAAGTCACTCGTTCAGCTTTGAAGGTGGCACTGCACAGTTCAGGTGTTTTGTGACGCCCAGGAGGGATTTCCTGAATGTGTGCACTTTGGGCCCATAAACAGGGTCCTGAGATGGAGGAGGGGCTGTGGTCGGGGTCCTGGGAGGGCGGAGCGGAGCCCCTGATGTCTCCCAGGGACTTTCTCCGGGTCTCCGAGGGACACCCACACCACTGGGCCTCTTCCTGCTGTAGCGAAGGCGGAGTCTGGTCAGCCCGAGTCTCCCCAGATGTCGAGCGGGATTGGATGTTTTTGCTGCAGAATGATGGGCAGGTCCCACGCAGTGCGGAGCCAGAGGCCGGGGAGAAGGGAGAGGCGGGAAGGGGGGAGGCGCGCTCACCGGAGGGAGGGGCTCTCCCGGGCCCAGCTCAAGCCGCACCGGCTCTCCTCTGATTTAGTGAGAAACCCCCAGCGTCGGTCGCCCGGCACTCCCTTCCCGAGTCTGACCGCCCTGGAGGTCTGTCTGGTCGGGTCCTTCCCCTTCCACCACCTCCCGGACACCGCCTGCCTCCAGCGAGACCCCCGGGGGCAGCCCTTCCCCCCGGAGCTTCCCTTAGAGATTTTCCGTCCCAGTGCCACCACGTCCCCTGCCCCGCCCTGCAGTGAGCTCAGCCTGCAGTCTTAGCAAGCGTCAGGAGTCAGGTTCTAGCCCAACTCCGCTCTCCCGTTCCCGGTCTACTTCCGCATTTCCTTTTTGTAATTTAGGGTGTGAAGAGAAACTTCCTGTTGCCACCCAAGTCCCAAGCGCACTCTGCTGGTTCCGACACCGACCTTACGGTTCAAGTCGCCCAAGCCCTGGGCTGTGGCGCCCCTGCGAGAGTCCCCGCCCTGCTGCGCCCGCCCGCACTTTGTAATTAGGGCCCTTGGCAGCACACGTTTCTGCTGATTGTAGGCTTGTGTGGCCTCGGCTCCGAGCTTTAAAGGTGTGTTAGATCTCCAAGCTCTTTAATAAATAGCTCTACCTCCCGTCCTGGCAGAGAGCTTTGTGAAGCAAGAGGATGCTCAGTGAGCGTGTGGTTGGGTGTCGCAACCGGCCGGGTTTTGATATTGAGAAATCTGACCGTTGGAGTCTGATTTAACCAGAGACTTTGAAGACGCAGCAGCCACTTCTCAGCCCAAAACCCATAAAGAAGCAGCTCTCGACGCTGGCAGTTCACCAAGCTCCAGGTTCTCTCGGTTGCCAAGAGGATGTCTTGCGTGTGCAGTCGGGTCTAGCAGATGAGTGAGAACACGAGTTCTGTTCTGGAGAATGAAGGGGCGCGGTTCTCCGTCACGGCCCGGCCCTGGGCTCACGTGTGCCACGGGGAGGGATGGCCCTGTTACTCGCCAGAGCCATCGGCCAGTCCCCCGACCGAACCGTCATGTCCCAGCAATGTATCAAGAGCCCTCCCCTGACAACGTCTCCCGGACGGCGACTGGGGAGTGGTGGGCACCCCCCGGGCACAGCACCGGCTGCGGTCACAGCAGCCCCTCCTCCCCCGCGGGCTCTGGGCCGTGGGAGGGGGCCCGCCACTTGTCCGCAGAGGATACTGGTCAGGAGGAGTCTAGTAATGGACCTGGGTCTCTGAGACCTGCTGGGACCTTCCGTGCTTTTGTTTCCGGTCTGACCGCTGCCCTCCTTTGAGCCCCAAGTGCTGCTCGGCCAAATCCAGCTCTGCAGACGCTGAGTAAGACGGCGGCGGGTCACTTCAAGGCCCGCCGCCATCAGCCTGGGAGTCCTCGAGGCTCTGCCGCCGCTCGTGACGCCGGCTTGGGGTTCTCGTTGGACACGTGTTCCGCGCTGGCGCATCTGCCGGTGGTTTCCATCTTGGGGGGGTTCCTGTCTTCGCCTCGAAAACGGGTTTCAGTTGACATGGGACACGTGGCTTGAATATCTTTTCTGTCATTGTGGTTCGAATATGTGTATGGTGGTCATATTTTCGACTGCAGTTTACAAAAAACCAGCGTTTAACTCCCGTCAACATGAAGGTTGACTTTTGCACATCACCAAGAGGCGTCAACCCTGGGCCTTCTCAGATGGGGCCTAAGGGATGTCCTGGCTGATTTGCTTTACATACGAACATCCAAAGTCCCATCGTAGGATCAAACCTATTGACTGGAGAGCCTCGCTAACCCAGAGTGACTGAGCATATTGAAGTAGACATCACATTCCGGTTTGAAGTGCAATGACAAATTAATTATCCTGCGTAGTTTTGAGCACACATTGGCCGGTCCTGCTGTTCCCTCCACTCTGACCGCCTGTCGGGAGCCGTGCCGGTCGGTGTGTGGCGGCTGCGCCACCAGCAACGTCAGGCGGGAACCCCAGAGGGAGTGGCCTCTCGGCCGACCTGCCACCGGCGGTGCGCACTCCAGCGCGCCATCTAGGCGACACGGCGCCAGGTTAACAGAGAGCAGCTTGGGTTCACCGCTTTCAGGAGTTAGATTTGGAGCAAGCAAAAATAATGATTCTAACGTATGTTCGTGCTGCGCCGTCCGGTTCCACTGCGTGCTTGTCTGCAGTATCTGGGTAGAGCGTCCAGAAACCCCGAGAGTTGGGACGGCGGCTGCCGTTTTCCCAGCTCTGCGACCGAGGCTCGGAGGGCGGTGAGGCTGCCGGAGGTCGGACTCACCGCTGCTCTCGGACCGGACCCGCGCTCACCTCTTCCGGCTCTGCCCTTGCGGTCCTTTCACTGTCGTGCTCATCGCCCTCGTCACGGGCTGGTGAGTGACGAAAATGGGAACACGAGTGAGTCCATGCAAGACTGAGATGCGTTCTTGGAAGTTTTATACGTGTTACTGGAGGAAATAAAGAAGCACGTTAGTGCGTCACTCCTAGCTTTTCAGGCCGTCGATTCGTCCCTCGCCCAGAGTTAAATGTTGTCCCCTCGGGTTATTTTTATGGCTCGAGTCCCTCCACAACGGCGGATTCAAACATTGTGGGTCCGGGGTGAGTAGAACCTCGAACAGGTTTTTTATTAACCTTTCCAAAAGGTACCCCAAACTCCCTGCCATCTTTTGTTACACTTTTCTAAGCAATGGGGTATTTTAAGGAATTCAGTAAAAATGGGAAGTGTTGTTTTTGTTTTATTAAATCTGTCCTTTGATAGTGTCATCTCATTTTTTTTTTCCTGACTTCAGTCATTTTGCTGGGCCCTTTCCCAGGAACACCGACCAGACCTAGGGGACAGTTAAGTCAATGGAAGCTGGTCGGCTTGGTGGTTTCTACACACGTAAGAGGCAGATTCTGCTGAAAGGCCGATGTGATTGCGTTTCCGATGGCTTTTCTCGGTCTGGGTGCGGGCCTGCAGCCAGCCCGCAAAGTCACGCTCCTGAGGGAGCGGGAGGGAGGCCCGGCCGGCGCTCACACCTGGCGGACCCTGGGTGTCCTCCCCTCGTCCACCCCCGTCTTTGCTCGCCCCCGCAGGCCTTGGTCAGCATCACTGTTACTTAATAAACTTCGAGCTGAAACACGACAGAGGAGGGACAGGGAGGAGATTAAAAGTTCATTAAAAAGTGATCGAAGGCAGTGGCCGTTCTCAAAACCGATGAAATACTTACACGTATAAAACATATTTGGCGGTCGCTGAACACCAGATAATTGCAACTGAATGTGGAATAGGTTCTATCGAGAAAGAAACACTTCTGAGTGGCATTGAATATGATCAACAAGATTTGCATCCGTTTTGCAAATGTCGACCGTGGGCTCAGCCACGCATCAGTAGTTTCCCAGGAGAAGACTGGGAGGAAAACCCCTGTATACCCACAAGCAATGTTGGATGAGATGGCAGGAATATTCTGGTTGCTCGGAAGCCTGGTTTTTGATGGTTCAACTGGAGAGCAGCTTTTCCCAAAGACTTCGATGACACGTCAGTAGCTTTGCAGTTGGAGGGACAGAACTTCTTCCAGGGACACTAGGAAGTCCGTCCACTTCAAGCAACTTTAAGGAGCAGTGAAGGAGCCGAGGGTGCAGCGGCCGTTCGTCACACGTGCTCTGTGGGAGTGTATAAAAACACGCCACACTCGAGCCATGTGGGTTTTGCTGCAAACGGCTCAACTCCTAAATAACGTGCTTTGGCTTCTGCAGTGGGGCCATCGACTCGGGACCCCCCGGGCAGGTGCGGCTGTCCCCTGGGCCCACCGTTGGCTGTGGACACGGCTGCATGATGTGCCCCCGTGGGCTGTGGCTTTGGCTGTGGATATGGTGGCTTCCGCCCACTTGACTGCAGAAGAGGCTGGGCATGTGAGCTCCGTTAATCAGCCCCTGACCACGCGAATTCATCACAGTGTGTGTCCCCAGGAACCAGACTTGAAGCCGGTTTTATTGGCAGCTCTCCAGAAGGTAGAATGCACATTCCTTCTGTGCTAAACCGTGCAAAGCAGAGTGGCCATGAACTTCGTGGGCTGAACTTCAATGAAAGTCTTCGTTTTTCTTCATAGAATGTTGGGCCTTGTATTTTAAATTCTCCACGTGTGTTTGATTTTCATGTGTCCCCCCGAATTCGGGTCCAGTATTCTCATCAATACGCCCCATTTGGTCTGCAAATACGATTTTCCACTTTGTTCTTCCACTCGCTTTTTGTGGGTGTGTTTTCTCCTTCTTTCTTTTTTTAGATGGCCGTCTCGGTGGGTTCGAAGTGCTATCTCACGTGGTCTCCATTTGCATCTTCTTGATGACCACCCTGGTTGAGCATCTTTTCCTCTGTGTATTGACGATATATATCTTCTTGAGAAACTGCCTGTTCAAATTCTTGCCCCGTTTGTAATGGGTTTACTTGTCTTTTTTATAATTGCGTGGTGAAAGTTCTGTGTACATTTCAGATATATTTCCCATATCAGATATATTAATTGGACATATTTCCTCCCAGTCTGTGGGTTGTTTTTCTCACTTTCTTGATGGCATCCTTTGAAACGCAAAAGTTTTCAATTTTGACGAAGTCCAGTTTATCTATTTTTCCTTTTGTTGCTGTGCTTTTGGTGTCTTATCTAAGAAATCATCGGGTAGAGTCGAGACCATGAGGAGGTTCACGTATATTGCTTTCCTAAGAGTTTCACAGTTTTAGCTCTTACATATAACAGGTTTTTGATATCTTTTCAATTAATTTTTGCACATGGTGTGAGATAGGTGTCCTGCCTCATTCATGCGGGTACCTGGTTGTCCTGTGGGTATTTTTTCTTGCTGCGTTTTGCAGGGAAGGTAATATACTTTGCTATTTTCAGCGTGCTGTCTGCTAGAAGGACATTGGTGTCAGGAAAGTGTGACCCGTCTACGGTGAGCGTGCACGGACTCTCCTGGCGTCCCTCCTATCCCCATCACACTCTGGAGTAAGAAATCGAGTGTTACATGAGCCCTAACCCCCGATATCCGGGGCGTTATGTGCCTCAACAAGGGTTTTAGCTTGTAGAGGACACGTCCCGTTTCCTGCTGTCTTTTCTCCGGCTCGCCGTGTGCAGGGCCAGCGAGCGGAAGCCGTCCCTGCGTGTCGATCGTGTTCTTCTTCCAGTCCCTCTGTGTGTCTGTGGCTGCTTCCGTCACTCTGTTGGATGAGTTTAGTGGCCAAACCACTACTAAGAACAGGACAAGTTGCGAATGAAAATACATCCCGACGACGTCAGCGTGGCTTTGGCCTCCCACGGAAGGCTAAGGAAAGGCTGTTTCTTGAGTATTCTCTACTGACACAGGAAGGAAGATGAGCGATGCACTGTGAACTGCTTTAAATGTAAAAGGTGAAGAAAGGTGAATTTTGCAACGGTGAGTTGTGCTTTATTCCTGAATCCCTGAACTTGGCATCTTAAAAGTGCCCGCAGAAGACAAAAGGCGGAAGAACTCACCACTCAGGGGATCCAACCCGAGCGCATCCACAGTCCCAGAGTAACACGAGGGCCCCCGCCTTCCCAACCTTGTGCTTTCGTGGTCTTGCATCAAATTAGCTGAACAATACGTGTATGCATCAAACTGCTGTACTATCGTTAAATACTACTTGGAGAACGCTTCAGAAACCAGCACTATACCGAGTTTCTAATGTCTGTTTCTTGTAACCTCCTGCAATGCAAGCTGAGTGGCGAGGAAAAGCAAAGTCTGGGATAAGGCATTTGTCTGGGTGGCGAACAAGGCGGCGCGTATTTCAGGGTCTTGAAAAAATCTACCCTCACGAGGGGGCGTAACCTGGACCATGGCATGAAGGCAGGATCTTCGTGCCTGCAGGGAGATTCTCTATCAGGACAGACTTCGTTTTTTCTTTAATCGACACACAGGCAGCTGTGCACCTGTTTCACGGCCAGTCAGGATGCAGAACACCCCGTCACCCCCAAACGCCCTCTCAGGCTGGGTGTCTTTCCGCCACACCCCGCCTTTGCTCTGCACGACCGCGGGTCTCTTCTCCCTCACGACAAGGCTGCCACATTGACAAGGCCGCGTGAATGGGACGTGGCGGCCTCAACCTCTCGAAAGGGACTTCTTTAGATTCGCGCTTTGTGCAGCGTCTCGGCTCTGTCCTCGGCCACGAGCAGCGTTTAGGGGGGCTGGGGGGCTGGTCTGGCCGTGTGAGGAGAGACCTGGGGACAGAGAACCGGGCAGGTTCTGCACGTGTCTTTCCAACCTCGACACGTGCGAACACCACGTGACGTTCATTTGACCACGCGCGGGCCTCGGTGGTTCCCTGCCCTGAGCAGGCGTGCACACGCCTGCCCAGCCTGTCTCAGGGCTGCGTCTCCTTAGACTCGGGGGGCAGCAGCCCCCCGCACTTCTGACCAGCCCAGAATGGTCGGGAAGCAGATGGTGTCAGGACCACTTTCGAAGAAAGGCTGAGCTACAGAGAAAAATCGACATGCGCACGACGTTTTCCCCGTGTCACCAAATCGGGTGGTGTTCCCAAACCTTGAGGGTTAGGAATGGATTTTAAAGGCAACCTAAACGCCCGTGACAGGCAAAAGCGGAAGTCAGCGTGGACGCGCTGTGCTGGGAAGGGTCGGAGACGCCTGCCTCGGGAAGGCCTCGTGGACACCGGGCCAGGGACGCGCGAGGCGTGAGTCAGCAGCGTGCCGTGTGATTGAAGAGGAGCCGGACGGGTGCGAGTTAATAGAAGGGCGGGGCGTGCGCAGGGGGTGAAAATTAGTCCTTCCGCTACACGGCACTGCCCAAGTCCTTGCTAGAATGTGGATTCATTTTATGGTCTGCATTTTATTAAGGGTGTAGGAAGCTGAGGAAGAGTCTGGAGGAAAGCGATAGAAATTACAGAAGGCTGAAAAACTGATTTCAGGAAACGATTAGATGAATATAGGTTCTGATTTACTTTTCGGAACAATAAAAAAACCCTATGATTAATTGTTCATGGCGAACAGTATGGAAAACAAAATAAGGAAGAACATAAATATTAACTATTAATCAGGACTAATATTATTTCCTTAGCGACTGAAAGTAAACTAGTTCCTATGGTCTTTGTGGTGTGATTGTTTTGAATACGCTCCTATTTAAGCTTTAGTTAAAAACATAATTTAAAAATGCATCATATTTGCCTACATAAATTAGCCTAGTTCATTTATTCAATCTCGGTTTTACATATTTAGGTATTTTCAAACACCCACTGCTTGAAATAGTGTCTTCGTGAGCATCGCTGAATAACCATTACGTCCATCGGCAACAACTTCCTTGTCTGAGATGCAAATCAGAGCCACGGCACCGAGCCGGTCGGCGGTCGGCGGTATTGCCGAGGTCGTCGGGACGCGTGTCGCCGCCCGATGCCAGGCCGCCGCCCCCACGTCCAGTCTTCCTTCCTTCGCCCTGCAAAGCCCTCCCCGAAGCCCTTCACTCGGTCACCGTTCATAGCACTTGTTGCTTGTCAAAACTTCCTTCTGCGATTAGCAGCTATTGACGTGACTAAAGCATGCAGTAGGTATTTCCCAGGAAGCGTGCGCCGAACGACAGGCAGCGGAAACACACGGCCTCCTGGCCTGGCCCCGCCTCTCCTGCCCAGGGACGGCCCCCTTCCGGCACGTCACACCTTTTTTGATGCTCAGTCATTTCTACATGGTTTCACTCTACATTTTTTGTTTTCTCAGTTTTACGCATCATTTATTGGCTTCCAGTTACGCAAAATGAGGATTTAAAAAATATATCCTTCATCCAAGACACACACGCGTCTCCTGGCCCCACGCTCCCACACGGACACGTCACTGCCACGTCCACGCCAGCACGCCGAAGAGTCTCGACCCCGAGTCCAGGGTCTGTCGGAGCCGCTGCTCCCCCCAGGGCCCAGAAACGGCCTGGACGCACCGCAGAGGCCGCGCCGTGCCCCGCCCCTTGGCAGAGCCTCAGGGGCCCCCCCCGGAGGTTTGCACACACCGGGGGTGCCCTCGGTTCGTCTCCCCCCAGAAATACTGCTCCGGGCGCTGTCTGTCCGTCTGGGTGGTGGCCCCGGGGACAGCCGCACCCTTTCCCTCTCCCCCCATTGCCTGGAGCGGGGCTGGAGGCTGGGAGTTCCCGGTGAACGAAGCCCGTCCTTTGGCGGTTTTCTGCGCTGGCGGCTCTTTAGGTGGCCTTCCCGAGGCCCTGCGTATCTGGGAGTGTGTCTGTGCTGCCTGGCAGTTAGTTTATCGGGGGGTGGGTTCTCCAGGTTGGAAACGATTGTCTTTCGTTTTACTGAAAACATTGCTTCCCTTCCTTCTTACTTGGAGTTTGCTCTGGAGATAGCTCTTCTGTGCTCTTCCCTCCCCATGGAAGCTCACGGGATTCTCTTCCTACGTGTCCTGGCTTGGAAACAATTTTTAAGATAAATTTTACTACCAAGTAGATCATGAAGATGCCTGTGCTTTTTTCTTCCAGAAGATCGCATGCATGAATATATTGGTGTTCTCTTTTAAATACTGTCTATTTTGATACTCAATCCGTTTCTTTAAAAAGTTCAGGTTCTTGTCACTATGCAGGACCCACATCACAGCTCAACTGAAGGAAAAATAAAAACAAAAGCAGTACAGTTACCACCAGGGCGAGAATAGAGGTCGACCAGACGGCTACAGACGTTCCTGTGACTGGGCTGTCGGTCGAGCTAAACACTGTTCTGCCCGTCACTCGGTGGGTGACGGAGGTGACCCAGGACTCCAGGGAAGGGGGCAGGAAGAAGCGTGCTTCATGGGTGCGAAGAGAGGCGGGACTGGGCAGGAGAGCAGGAAGGGTCGGCGCGAGTCTTGACGACGGTCACGGTCAGACCTTTGCCACACGTGGCTCCCGAGGTCCTGTTAACCGTGTCCCCAGGCGCCTTGGCCCCAACGCCCCTCTGGGCGGTGCTGAGCTCTGTCCTGACGGGCTGGGCTGCTCTCAGGGCGGAAGATGTCGCCGGAGACTCGCGGGTTAAACTGAGCCCTGGCCTTCGTTTTGCCTTGGAAGCGAAGTGGCTTCCCTTCTTCCTGAACTCGCGGGTCTGTGGGGGGTCGTTCCGTTTGCTTCCTGAACTCGCCCGGCGGCGGCACAGCCGCTGACCTGGTGCTGACTCAGCGCCTCGGGGAGGCTCGCTGGTCGTCCCAGCACTTGGTGGCTGCCAACCAAAGAGAAGGCAAAGCTCGGGGGTGGGGACGGGGCGCTTGTGTGTCTCCGGGTCCACCCGGAGGCCTGTCGGATGGTAGTGTTTACTGACGTCGCTTTCCTGGCGTGGCAACAACTCGAGGTGTAGCATGACTTCGTTGTCCAGCGTGCCTCTGGGCAAGGGCCCCAGTGTCTCTGTTTGGGCCTCCCTGCCACTCAGGGACCAGAAGCTACAGGTAGAGAGTTCCAAGTAACTGCTGCTGAGCACAGGCGTTCATTAAAACTCCTGCACGCCCTGAGCAGCAAGCGCGGCCGCTTGCCATCTGGACGCTTTCAAGAGGAGCGATGTCGCGGCCTCGGGTTTGCTGACGGTGGCAGTTTCCGTGGCCAGGGCCTGCCAGTGCCTCTGGGCGACACCTGTGCGTGGCCGGCCCGTCCCGACCTGTCCCGCTGGTTGTTCTGCTTCCCAGGGAGAGCGCAGGTGCGTCCGAGCCTGGCGCTGTGACGGGCGACGCCCCGCACCCCGAGTTTTCTCAGATTCCCAGGTTCACCTCATCGCAGGCTTTGCGAGGGGATCTGAGACCTTGTGAGAGGGCAAGTACAAGTTAGCATCTTGGAGCAGGACCGACCGGTCTCGTTTCAGAGCTCGTTTCTGTTTCAGGTCTGGTGTAAAAACGTTGGAAGATCGTCGCTTCTTACTAGACCCCAGCGGGAGGGGTTCGGGGAAACTGCAGCTTCACCTCCGCGAGCATCCAAGTGTCTTTAACGGGTCCAAAGCCAGTGCCCGTGTAAAAGGGCGATGGATGAAGGAGGTGTATTATTACTTCAGATCCGTTACTAGAGTAATGGCTGTGGTGTCCCACCCCCACTGAGAGGGTGAAAGTGGACCTGCGGACCACGACCTTGGGAGGACCTCATGCGAGCGGTTGGTCCCGAGTATCGGAGGATGCCGTTTGCTCTAATATAATCTCTCACAGCAATCGCTACGCCGCGCCGTGCCCCCTCGCCACCCCCAGGCTTTTCTGAGCCCGGTCACTCTGGGGATGGACGGTGTCCTTTCCTGGCTGCAGAGACGGGTGAGGCTGGGGTGTCCAGGGACTGGGCGTCCCTGGGGGTGTGTCTCTGGAGCTGGCCAGGGCCGCGGGCGCCCAGCCTGCAGCGGGAGGTACCGTGTATCCGGAACCCCCCCACTTTCCCTCCACTCCTCGTCTGCTGTGTGACCCGAGTCTCGTCTGCCTCCCGGCTCCCACCTAGCTGCCAGATTCTGTGTTGTTTTTTGGAAACGAATTTCCCTGTCCTTTGTTCTTCACCCAAATGCAAGGGTTGAGCTTTCTGCTGCAAAGTGTCGCCTGGAACATGTTGTCCTGGTGTCCCCCAGATGTCCTCCGCTGGCAGGTCCGTTTCCCCTCCACGGAACGTGTCCTTGGGTGCCGGGGCTTCCGGCGCACGTCAGTTCAAGTTCAGGGGCGTTTTCCATGCTGGTTTGTTTTCAGTGCTCTTTTGCCCGGAGCAGCAATGCCGCTTCTTCTTTTTGGTTTGGGGGTCTAATTTGTCGTGTTGTCGTTATTTTTTTATTTCATCTGCATTCGGTCTGGGGTTGGGTTTGGGTCTGCGTGCTGTGTCCACTTGCAGTTTTGGCTGCTTTCCTGAATGGTCCCTCTGTCTTTCTCGTGTGTGACTTTTCATTTCCCGAGGTGCACGTTTGGGCGGGGCTCTTCTCCCGTTTGCGAAGCTGTGCAGGGTGTTCAGAGCCGTGTCTGGATTTCGGGCTCTCCCCGAGCATCGCGACCCTCCCGGGCCTTGCCCGCTTGACCCCTGTTGAAACATTTATTACACAAGGCCTCTGAGTCATTCCCGCTCGTTTTGGAGGGTCGTGAGGACGATGCTGTTTCTGGCGCAGGAACCCCCTCGGCCCCAGACGCCGCTTCGGCTGGAATGGGGTGCGGAGCCCGAAGGAGGGGAGGCTCCCCTGAGGTTTCGTCCCGCGTGGACCGCAGTCCGTGGTCTGGGCAGGGACCGGACCCCGCTGCCCAGGCTGCTGGTGGGAGGGGCTGGCGCTGGGGAGCCAGGGGGCGCGAGGAGGACGAAGGTGCCCGGTGAGCCAGCGGGCGTGTCTGGGGTTCGATATCAGGGGGAGAACGGGTCTGGTCTGCAAGTCAGTTCTCATCTCTGCAGAATCGTTTGTGTCCTCGCCCACACAATGCTGACCTGGACAGCTTTTTTTTTTTTTTTTTTTTTAATAGACTTTTTTTTTTTTTTTAAGATTTTTATTTATTTATCTTTAGAGGGGAAGGGTAGGAGAAAGGGAGAGGGAGAGAAATATCAATGTAGGGTTGCCTCTCGTGTGTCCCCTGCTGGGAACTGGCCTGCAACCCAGGCATGCGCCCTGACTGGGAATCGAACCACGATCCTCTGGTTCGCAGGCCTGCGCTCAATCCACTGAGCTACACCAGCCAGGGCTGACCTGGACACCTTTTAATTTTAATCATTAATTTCAGTTAGATACAAGCATAGCAAATACTCTGTATGGGATTTCAACACATCTTTTGACAATAGAGTGTGAAAATATTAAAACTACTTCCAGCAAAATGCTTTAGAGGAAAAAAAGCATGCAAAGGGCACTTGGTTTTTACTGTAAAAGAGTCAAAATAACAGACTTTAGAGAAATGCTTAGGAAAGACACGGCCTTACAATTCTGAGTCTGTGGAAAATGCATGTTGAGTTATTGCTGTACTTCTCGGGCTAAGTAATATTTTTGGAATAAAATATTTTTGAGATTTTCCCCAAGATATGACTCTAAGGTACAGATTTCATTCTAGAAAACATTTAAATTAATTTTATCTTACTATTCCCCCCTTAGTCATGTTCTTCTGTTCCCCAAAGGATTAACAATGTAATTAAATGTATTATTTTCATACCTCGTATATTAGATATTTTTGACCCGTGGAAACAATGAAAAAGTCATCTTTAAGGTTAATAATAGGCTATGTTAATGATGAAACCCACCATCATTCTATTTATTTACTATTTTTTTTTTGCTGGGAGGTCTCTCAGACTCGTGCAGCGTGGGGAATCTGGTGGAACTGCATCTGCGGGGAGAAAAGTCAGGGCGGAACAGGGATTAACCGGACGGAGCGTGGGAAAGCAGCGAGGGGCCGCGAGGGGCCCACTGGTCAGCGCATCACAGTTCTCCCTCACGCTCAGTCCTCCGTTCAGGGCGCGACCCCAGCTCCGCGGAGAGGCAGAGTCGCTGGCCGTGACCAGCGAGGCCCTGAGCTCATCGAACCTTTGTTCCTTGGCCGAGCGCAAACGACGTGACGCGCAGGGCGTTTTGCAACTTCCTTGTCGTGGGCGCGCACGTGGAAGCCGTTCTGACGAAGATGGAGTGGCGTTTTCACGGGAAGCGGTGCGTGAGAGCCCGTGGTCGCTGACTTGGACGGACACCAGCAGGACAGCGGGACAGCTGCTGGCTTGTGGATAGTTAGTCGGCTCGCTGGGACCTCCTGCCAAGGTCACAGACCCGTGCGCCAGTCGAAATGCATCCTTAGCGCGCCTCGAGCTCTGGGCTCACGTTGCAAGCGCCTGGTCCTGATGGCCGTTGGGCTTTTGCGGTGGGTTTTCCCGTACCCCCGTCGGGTAATTTCAAACCGAATGCTGACGTGTGGACGGCGCGTCGCCGAGCCGCGAAGAGACACGTGGGTGTCGTTCAGAGGGAGTTTGGGCCCAAAGGAAACATGGAGGTGCGGTGCCCGACGGGCTTTTTGAAAAGTTAACTAGGAGAGTTCTCGTACGGGCCTGGACGACTGCTTAGGAAAACGTGTGACGTTGACCTCCCTCTGGTGTGTGGTCCTTTCACTTGGGGATGTTAGAGTATTTATTGGAAGTGAACATGGAAAAACATTTCCTCATCGTTGACATCCCTCAAAGTGTGCGATAAGCCCTGGCTGGTGCGGCTCCGTGGATCGAGTGCTGGCCTGACAATCAAAGGGTCGCCGGTTCGATTCCCAGTCAGGGCACAGGCCGGGGTTGCGGGCCAGGTCCCCCCAGTAGGGGCGTGTGAGAGGCAACCACGCCCTGATGTTTCTCTCCTCCTCTTTCTCCCACCCTTCCCCTCTCCTCTCTCTAAAAAAAGTGCAATAAGACGCAGACCACGGCGCTTTCAGCTCTCGGATGTGCACTGATCACTCCTCTCTCTCTATTTTCGGACCCCAAATACACCCTGAGCGCTCAGACTGCGTCCCTTCCCCGTGGGCCGGTCTCCGGGTGCACACAGACATGTCCCCAAGTGTCGTCTCAGCTCAGGGCACTGTTTCCTCTCTCGGCCTCGCTCACCCTCCTGTGCCTCCGGGGCCAGGGAACAACCCCCCGACCCCCAGCGCCCCGAGGCCGACGGTCGCACACCTGCCCTTCACCTGCTGTCTCCTCAGCGCAGGGACGCCCCGGTCCCGCTGCCGACAGTCCCTCGTCTCAGGTGTCCCGTCCTGGTTGTCTCCACGGTGCCACCTCCAGCTGACGAGGCCTGTGCTGGCTTCCTCACTGTTTCACAGACCCCGGTCCCTCTCCGCTGAGTTTCCTCGTCGTCACGTTGCTGTCAGGTTGCCTGTTCCGGAACACCTGTCCGCTGAGGCCGCCCGCCTGCTGGAGGTCCTCTGGCAGCTCCCATCTGCCCACGGGGAATCCAGATCCCCAGCGTGGCGCTTCAACGGGCAACGTGCGATCTACCGTCCCAGTGAAACATACGGACGATTTAAAGGCGGCTGCTGTGCTCTGAGTGTTTGCGACCCCCCGGGTTCCTGGGCGGGGACCCCAACGCCCAAAGCTGCGGTGCTAGGAGGTGGGGACTCCGGGGGTGCTGAGGCTAGACGAGCAGAGCTCCGAGACGGGAACTCGAGCCCCGATGGGAAAGGCCTGGGGGCCCCTGGGCCCCGCCCGCCCCAGGACTCCAGGAGGGGCCGGGTGGGAGGCCGCGCTGGCACCCAGACTCCGGCTTCCGCCCCCAGAACCGTGAGAAGTACGTCTCTGTTGTTTATAAGTGACCCGGTCTCTGTTGTGGGAGCCGGCCTGAGGGCCGAGACAGAACCTTGGTGGTAATGGCGCCACGCCGCCGCGCGGGTGGCCTCGGGCCAGCTGGAAGTGTGGCCGCGCTCCCTCCCGGGAGCTACGGTCAGTTTGGGGGCACGGCTCAGAGGTACAGCCCCGTCCGGTCCGGACTCTGCCTCGCAGCCTGTGCACACGCACGCCAACCCGCCCGCGAGCCTGCTCTCTCCCGATCACTACGGACGAGAACCTCGGTTTTGGCAGAACTTACAGTTTAGAGTCGGGGAGGGTTTACGATACGTAAGTAAAAGATACCATGTCGCGCGGTGGAAAGAGCCCCGGAGAAGAACAAGGAAGCTCAATGAGACAGAGTGCCCCCAGGGCGGGGGGTAAGTGTGGGGGTCGGAGGAGGTCTCCGGGGGAGGTGCCAGCCGGGGGAAACTCCGAGAGCGAGGTGCGCGTCCTGTTCGTGTGCGGGAGACATTTTCTGCAAACTTGGGTCCATAATTTTTAACCGCCGTCTAGATTACATACGTGAAGCCACGCTGTTGCAGGACACTGGGGCTCGCTCCAGGCGGCCGCTCTCCGCCTGTCTGGAAAGGCCTCTGGGACCAGCCTGCCGTCGCCCGAGGCGCGGGGCGTGGCGGTCAGGTGTGGTTCCGGGGAGCGTCTGGGTTCCCACCCGCCCTGCGCGACCGGTGCCGCGCGAGGCGGTCCAGCTTCCTGCCGGGGCCTGGCACGGCCTCCCCGGCTGTTGTGCGTCTCCTGGGTTCTCGGGGACAGCCCCCCCCGAGCCGGTGTCAGACAGACGCCCAGGCGGAGGGCGGAGGGCGGAGGGCGGGCTGGGAGTGAAAGAGACGGGTGTGCGCGGTCGGAGCCCCGAGTTGGGGCGAGCTCTCCTGTCCTCTGGCTCCAGGACACACAGGATTCGTGGTTGCCAGAGGCAGGGGTGGGAGGGGGGATAAAATGGTGGACTTCTTTGATAGTTTAAATAATAAAAAAAATACAAAACACAGTAAGATGCATTACATAATCCTTGTTGATATGTATTGATAAACCGAATACTTTCTGAATGCCAGATCTGTCTCTTCCATGGTTACGAAGAACATTTTGTGTCATAAACGGTGCTGGAACAGTCGCATGTCCACGTGCAAAAGAATGAACTTGGACTCTCTCTCTATCGCCATCCACAAATATTGGCTCCGAGTAGATCGTGGACGGAAATACTCGAACAGAAGCTACGAAACGCTCAGGAGAGGACGCAGCGGCGGACCTCCAGGACGTCGAGGCAAAGCTGCGCCAGTTCTGACCAGCAGAGCACGAGCATCGGAGGAAACGCAGAGACATCGCACTGTATCTGATAAGAAGCCTTTGGCCTTCGGTGGACGTGACAACCCACAGCCCTGGAGAGAAGATTTGCGGACCCTGTGTCGTACGGAGGACTTTACCTAGAAGGCACACGAGACTCTTTCAACGCAGTAACGGAAGACGAATCATCCAGGTAAAATGGGCATAAGGTCTGAAGAGAGACATCCCTCCGAGGATGCTGTGCGGATGGCCGGTGTGCCCCGGAATGATGCCGGCCCCCGCCGAAATGCGGGTCGGACCCCAAGGAGCTGTCATACCCCCCCCCCCCCCGTCAGCACAGTGGTCACCAAACAGTCAGACGGTGACAGGTGTGGGTGAGCCGGCGGAGAAGCTGGACCCCCTCCCCCCCATCCCCAGTGTCCGTGGGAACGTAAACCGTGCTGACGCTTCGGAAAACCTTCTGGCAGTTTCTCGAATCTGAGAAGATGAAGGCGCCCTACGACCCAGCACCTCGGTTCTTAGGTACACGGCCAAACAAAGGGAAATGCACGCCCACGCAAAATTTGGGCTCCGACAGCAGCAGCAGCGCTGCCGCCCTGAGCCCAGCAGGAAGCCCACCCCAGCGCCCGCCGGCCGATGCGTGGGCAAAGGAACACCGTGCGCCCCGGCACGCAGAGCCGCTGCCGCCCAGGAGGGGGAGGAGCCACGCGAGAAGGTGCCGCTGTGCCCTCCGGGCCGCGGGAGTGTGCGCGTGCCCCTGCGCATCGAGTCCCTTCCGCAGACGGGTGACCAGCGGGGCTCGGAGACCGGCCGCAGAGGGTCACGACGGTGCCCTCGGCGTCCCCGGGCGCCGCTGAGGGTGAGGCTCGCTGCCGGTGCCCGGTCTCTGCATCACACGGCCGCTCCCCCTGCGGGCGGGCGCGGTGGAGCAGGGGCCGTGGAAGGGGGATGGGCTGGAGAGGCGTCGTGAGGAAGAGGTGACACGGGGACAGAAGCCCGCCTGTGTCCCAGGGAGGTGGCTCACGGGGTGAAAGGGGAGCGACTGAGATAGGAATGGGGACGTAGCAGACAGACAGACAGACGTATTTCCAGACTTCAGTGTTCCAGGGCCTTTCCCACTGCAGGCGCTGAGCGAACGCTCACCAGGGGTCTACCATAGAAAAGCAAACCAAAAAATGTAGTGCAAATGAAGGTCATGGCAATAAAATCTGCTTCGTGAGGATGGCAGTGGGAAGCGCACTTACAATGAACCCTGGGGATCTGGGAGGAGGATGCTTAGAAGGTTGTTGGAGAAAAGAGTAATCATGGCCGAACTAATTAAGCAAGCCCGAGGGAAGCTTTGAACAAAAGGCGTGTTGTTAACCTGGAGGCTGTGAATTCACACTTTATGAATAACATTTAAAATTAAAACTGCTAGAAGAACTATTGTTCTTTGTCCCTAGCTTCCAATGTTGCAAACCTCCTTGTCACAGAAACAACGGCCCCTCCCTCCAAACCAGAGACCTGGGTAGTGTTGCTGCGAGAACACAGCTCTCGGGGCGGAAGGGGTGTTTGCGGGATCGAGGAGCTAATTAAGGGGATTAGTTAGAAGTATTTGTGATAAAAGTCAGAAAGGAAGTAAAAGGAATTTGGGATGTAAAAGGAAAAAGTCGTGAGATTTGTTACTTCAAAGATGTAGTAAATACAAGCTTTATTAAAAAAACTCAGTAATGGATGATTTTATTTCTCTTCCTCTTGTTTTGAGACGTCAAGGGAAAAGACTAGACATTGATGAAAAGACCCGACTTAGGGCCTGATATTGAAGAGCTGTGTGATCTTGCAAGTAATTTAACCTCTAATAACAGTCTGTTTATTTACACTGAGACGAGCAGATAATAAACCATTTCTCTCGAGACCCTTCTGAGAAAAGCATGGGCTAAGGTGTGGGAGGGATTTGTAATTGAACACAGTTGCTAATATTTGCAACTACTTTGACTATGATTGTTGAACTTTTTAATCTCTATATTAAAACAAGAAAAATGGAACATCAGACTCGGAAGGGTCTTCAGTATGATCCGCGCTAATGATCCTTTGTCTTTCGTTAATCAATCGGTTCATTTCCCCAGTCATTCTCTCATTTATCAAACTGCATGTGTTCAGTGCGTCCTTCGGATCCGACATTGGGCTAGGACTTGGGGGTGAATGAAATATAAAGGCATTCCTGGTAAGCAAACTGAATTCAGTGAGGAAGGCCGATCACCAAAGAGCGAATGGTGACATCCCGGAGGGCTTCCTGGAGAAGGGGGCATCTGGGCGACTCTCAGATGATGGGTTGGATTTTGCCAGATTTCCTCCGGTGGGAGTGTGGCTTAGGCATTTGATGCATCGTATGGGAAATGTTGAATTTAATCTTTGGCGTTCCTGAAAGGACTCTGGGGAGAGGTGAACAAAGAGAAAGAGGCAAGTCGTAGGCTGATAGAACATATTTACAATGTACATTTATATTCGATGCAGGACTTGTATCCAAAATACATAAAAATTATGACTTTATCAGGAAAGAAAGATAACCCAGGAGAAAAACCAAGGCTTGGACAGTTCTCCAAAGAGGAAATTCAAAGAGCCAACGGGCATTTTAAAAGGTGTCTGTCTCCGTTTGTCGTTAGGGTTGTGCGGCTGGAAGCCCAACGAGACAGCATCACGGGCCGGCAGCACAGCGAGCGTGCGGACGACAGGCGGCGGCGAGGGCGGCGGAAGGTGTGGGGGAGCAGGTCCCCGTTCACCGCCGCAGGGCTGTGGGTCGGCGGGTGCTGGAAGGCTCTTCGGCGGATCTTTCAGCGCGAGCCCACGCACGCCCTGCGGGGCGGTGATTCTACCGTGGAGACTGGTCCCCGGAGACAGGCATACCGTGTTTATCACAGACACGCACGGAGTGTTCCTGGCAGCGCTGTTTTTAATAGCCCAAGCCTAAAGCGACGCGAACGTTCATCCGCAGTGAAATGCGGCTGTTTTCGTAAGGGTCTGGCACAACTAACACTCTTTTTTTAATTAGAAAAGCTTTTATCACAAAATCGTAGGCGTGTCCTTCTGTAACATAGAGTACCACACTCAGGCACACCATCTGGCATCATTCCAGGTGAAATGTCCGCATTAAAACGATGAGGTTTTACACCCGTATCACCACCATGCCCGGGACGCGCACGCAGGCGCTGCCTCCGCCGGGCCCTGCGCGCCAACCCACAGCGGAGGTGTACCGCGCCGCCGTGCGCGGAATGGGGAAGCTTTGCCTGTGCCGCTTTGAGCGCCGTGAGCAAAGCGCAAAGTTTGACCGCAAGGAGCAAACCCACGGGCGAGTGCGATTCCGTCGATGTGAAACTGGGACGTGCGGTGTTGACGGCCCTGCGGTTCTCTCCGTTTGGGGAAGAGGCGCGGGCTCATTTCCCGACGTCCGTGGGGCCCGCCCAGCGGTGCCCGTCGTGGCAGCTCGCGGAGCAGCAGCTTCCGATGAGTCCTCCTCTGCACGGGGCGAGGCGCAGCGAAGGGCTTCTGGGCCGCCCGCCGCCCGCCGCGCAGGGCTTCCGCCTGACCCCGCGCCCTCACGCACCACCGCCACCCACCGCGCGGACTCGGCCCTCGGTTTCCAAGGTCTCTCTCTTTCTCCTCGTGGGCGGAGCAGCTTAGGTCTCCGGGTGGCCCCCATCCAGGCGATGCTTCCGGGGCCTCCTCCTCTCTCCTGAAAACGCAATCTTCGGCAAAGTCCGGTCTCTGACCCGAGGAGCCACCGGTCTCCTGGAGATGAGTTCCCTCCGCTCCTCCCTCCTGAAGGCCTAGGCGGGGGACGCCACATTGTACACTGTGGTCGCCTCTGGGCAGTGGCACTCAGGAAGGGCACGGGGTATTTTTACTGAGTGCGATTTATGATGGAATTGTGCAAACTGAGTCGGTACTGGTGTGTACTGAAAGTCCTATGGAAAGTCGTGAGGGGGTAGAAGGAACATGACACATTTATTGCCGCGTGGGGTTGCTGATGCCTGATTCATGGGAACCTCCGTCTTCTGGATGAGCATGGAAGGAAACAGGGACGACCGTAAACATCTCCCGTTACCAGAAACAGTGATTTTAGTTCATCAAAACTGGACATTTCTATGCCACCATTTATTTGGCATAGAGTGATTAAAATGCCAAGATCTAGCATGAAGATTCTGATTTCGAAGTGTTAATTTTATCGCTGTCATCTATCTGATCTGTGATCTTAAAAGTTTACTCTCTTCTCTGAACTGAACTTCAAAGAATAATTGTAGGGAGTCTCAGGGCCTGTCTCCTAAGGGTGTCTCGAGGACGAAGCGCAGCTCCGGGAGCCGGGTCGGGGGCGCTCTGGGGGTCTCATCAGCTGCGCATCCTCCAGATCATCCAATGATAGCGGAGTCCCGAGGGGGGGTTACAGCTCTGCACAGTCTGGCAGAGAGACACGCCCCCCTCCCCCCCCCCTCCCCGCACAGGGTGTTAAGTGAGGGTGAGCGTTGCCCATCGCTGAGGTCCTGGACTTCAAAGCGCAGATGACACCTGATTGCGCTCCTTACATTCTGGTAATGAACTATGGTCGACAGCACTTCGGGCAAAGTGTAATAAGGCCACCGAATGTAGGAGCATATATCCCCCTGGGCTCATCCTTCTAATTTCCTGCTTCTTCGTAAAATCAGATGGTAATTATCTCAAAACCTCATGGAGGTCCGGCACTTCGGGTGATTACGGTGACCTTAGTGGGCCGTGGAACGCTCCGAGGAGCGGCGGGACCTGGGAAGGAAGGGGTGGAAGTGAGCCCAGGCCACCGTAGCCGGATGCTGCGTGGGCGAGACAGGGAGCAGGATTCGAGGTCGCCCAGGAGGAAGGTGACGGGGGGACTGCCGAGAAGTCGCCTCTGGTGACGGGAGACTGAGGACACAGGGGCTCCAGCTTTGCCAGGCCCCAGGGCTTTGCGCGCGGCCGAATCACCGGCCGCTGGTGTCGGGTCAGCACACGCGAGCGGCCGACCACAGGAGGTGCGTGTCCTCGGCAGTGGGTCAGAGGTCTGGGCACCACGTGGCTGGGGCTGTGGTCACGGTCTCACGAGGCGGACACGAGGCTGGCGGAGGCTGCTGGGGTGACCTAGTCCAGTTTCCCTCAGATCTGGGGCAGGGCTGGTTTCCTTGGTGCTGCGGGGTTTATTTGCTTTTTCAGAGCCCGCAGCGGAGAGGGAGGGCGGGCGGATGCTGCGTGCGCGGCCCATCAGGTGAGGCACACCCAAGATGATCTCCCGTTTCAGCCACTAAAATCCAACCAACCAGCGGCCGTGATGGCGTCGTCAACAGGGTCCCTCTGCTTTGTCCGAAGGAGGGGACATGATCCTGGGAGCCAGAGCGCGTCACCTTCACGCATCCCACTGGTCGGAAGGCCTTGCGTCCGGCCGTCCGTCCTTGCCCACGGGGAGAAGTCGTAAGACCCCCGTGGAGGCCTGAGCCCGCCGAGAGGGACAAACCTGTGGACCCCGTGGTTGGTCCTGCACCTGCCTCCCCGTGAGAGAGTTGGCGGGGCTCCGGGGCGTCCGGGCCTCACGAGGCAGAACCAGGTCCGTGAACACGCGCACGGTGACGCACGTTCATGCGGATGAAGATGAGAAGATATTCAGGAGTGTATTTCAGAGTGTACTGTGGCGCGCGAGCGCGGTAGCGAAAACAGACCTCCGATCCGTTGTGTGGCGGGGACTCCTGTGTTCTGAGGGGAGCTGTAAGGGGACCGATCCCAATGCAGTGAGAAGGCGGGGGCGGGCGCTGGGGGTGGGGTGATGCCTCGGTGTCCTCAGTCCCTGGGCGGTGGGCGCACCCCTGCTGACCGGTGGGGGGCAGCGGCCGAGGAAGGGCCGGGGGTGGGATGTAAATGGCGGTGAACCGGGACATTGGGGGGTGACGGAGAGCCCCCCGGAGCAAGCCTGCTCTCCGAGGACCGGATGCTGTGGCGGGGGCAGCGACAGGGGCGAGCGTGGACCGGGACGCGGGGCCGAGAACAAATCCCTGAAGTATCGGTGGAGCCCCGCGGACCCCGCGGTCCCTGCGGTCTGGCACGCCACCTGCGGCTCGGTCCTCCCGGGGCCTGGCGTCGTGTCCTGGCCCAGCCGAACGACGCCCACGGTCCAGTGCCATCTGAAAATCCAGGGCCTCTGGTTTACAAAGGAGGAGGAAGTCATCGTCCCGTGTTCCGTGGTCTCTTTTGCCCTCACGCGCTCTCCGGTTGCTCTTCGGTGCTCGCGGGTGTGAGGGCCCTGCGGGGTGAGCCGCACAGGGGCTGGACCCCAGCCTGCCCCACACCCGTGCCCTGGCTGCCCGGTGGAGGTGGCGGTTCCCCGGCGGGGACAGGCATTGGGGACTTGGGGGCCCGTCCCGGGAGCTGGGGCGGCTTGGGAGAGGACCCTCGAGTCCCCGAGCATCCTTCATCGTCCCCGCAGTGTCAGTGAGAACCCGCAGACAGAAAGCTCCGAGGCCTCGGGGCGGTGGCTGCACAGGGCGGGAGGGACACCCTGCGCGGAGCCCCCTTCGAGCGCCGGCCCCGGGTTGCGCCCGGCGGCTGGGCCTCACGGTGGCTTCTCCGTGGCGCACACGGGACGTGTCGGTGGGTTGAAGTGGTCTGTTTAGTGGCCGCTGAGGGAAGAATCCCACCAAACTTCTGCAAGAGAATATCGCCATCGTGAACCCGTCTGGGGAGAAGGCAGCGTGGAGTCTGCCACGTGGAAGGAGCCGGAACTTCAGAGGATTGTGTGTAGATCCAGGACTTTTTCTTTCTTTCTTTCTTTCTTTCTTTCTTTCTTTCTTTCTTTCTTTCTTTCTTTCTTTCTTTCTTTTTTGATGGGAATGGGCACATACAATAATGATGCAAATCTAAGCCTCGAGATGCCTTTTATTTTATGGCTTAGTTTTATATGATCATGAAATAAAGTGACTATAACTTTACACAGGCTTATATCCAGAATGAAAACACTTACAAACAGCCGTATCAATCCTCTCTTAAATCTATTTTCCTACCTTTTCTTTTGGGAAGGAGACCAGCAGGCAGCTCTGACCGGAGGGGCCGGAACCTGGAGCAGGGTCACGGGAGGAGCGGGTGTTAAAGCCCCTCGCTTATTGAGGGGCACTTGGACTCCCCAGAAGCGCAGTTAAAATGACCCACCTGCGCTCGGCTTATGCAAAACTGTGGAGGTCACAGTGAAGTGTAGGAGACGACCTATTAAGGTAAAAAAGCGGGGCCTGGAGGTCGACAGTTTACGAACGTGGGTGCTGGCAGGTCGGTGGTTTCCACGAAAGCTCATGCGTCGCAGCCCGCCTTTCTCTGGGGTCGGACCGGGAACGTGGCGATTGGAGTCGGGCCGAGTCATCTGCCTGTCACTGCGCAGCGGGGGGGAGGGGGGGAGTTGGGTCCGGCCGCGGGCCCTTGGTCAGCTCTCTGCTCTGCAGTGCGGTCGCCCCCGCCCCGCAGTTCCACCGTCTGTGCTTTCAGAGACCCGCGGTCCAAAAACGCTCGACGGAAAGTTCTAGAGATGAACGATTTGCGCTTTATTTCTCGCACCCTTCTGAGTGCCATGATAGGGTCTTGCTCTATCCTGCCCCGCCCCCTCCCAGGACGGGCAGGAGCCCTGGGCCCCCCGGTCTCCACGCTGCGTGTGCGGCCCCCCTGGGAGCCGCCTCTCAGATCAACGTCCGGAGCCGCAGAGCCGGTGCTGGAGGGACCCTCCCGACTCAGTCATGGCCCCGAGCGCAAGGGCGGTGATGCTGGCCGGTCAGACACGCCGGGGAGACGCTGGGGGGGGGGGGCGTCCTTCCAGGGAAAAGGGGGGCGCCTAGGGAAGCACATTATATAACACACACACACACACACACACACACCATTCTCACACACACACACACACACACACACACAATGTCAAAGCCACTCGATTTAATTAGAGGACAAAGCACCCATTTTGGTCTGCGCAAGGTCATGAGTCACAGGAGAGTTACATTGTTATTAGAATTAGGTGATGAAGAAAAGTCAGTTTTATTCCCGGCTCATTATTACCCAGAGAGACACCCCGGAGGACAGCGAATGAGAGGGACTCCCTAAGGAGACCGGAGCACCCACCATCACGAGCTAACAGGCAGACCCGGGCTGCCCTCGCCCGCAGACTGCGTGTGAAGGTCGGAACTTGGGGGCAACACTCAGACTCCAGGCCCCCCCGGCCCCCCCACACCTTCCCACTCGCTGACACGCTCGCCCCCGAACACGGGGGGCCGCTCTGCGGGTGCGGGTCCTTTGTTCCTCTGGAGGATGGGAGGCGGCCCCGGCCGTGGCCCTGCGGACAGGTGCGCGCGCTCCCAAGAACAGGTGTGGTGATGGCTGTGGCCCTGGCCCTGCGGATCGAGCTCTGGTGACGGTGGCTCGGTGACCGCGGCGCCCTTCCCTGGGGGCAGGGATGCTCCTGCTCGGCTGTCGGAGGCTCGGGCAGCGCGTCCCTTGCCGTGGAGGCGAAAAGAAGGAACCGTTTCTCGGATACCGCCCTCCCCGCGTCTGCTCCGCCCTGGCTGGGCCCTGACGTCGGCGGCGGAAAGGGCGGACAGTCCCGCCTGTCTTCCGACATCGAGCCTTTCACCTCAGGTTCCCTTCAGGCTGCGGCCTTGGCCATCGGCCTCGGCGTCCCCTCTGGGCGTGTCTGTTTCCCGGTGTGACGCTTCTTTGAGTCGATCGGTCTGTGTGTCCCTCCACCTTGAACCCTCAAGGCCTCCAGGCCCGGCCCGACCCTAAGCTTTCCCGTACGTCCTTGTGCTCCCCTGGGACTCCACTGGTTTGCTCAGACGT
This sequence comes from Glossophaga mutica, assembly GCA_039655065.1. Lineage (NCBI taxonomy): Eukaryota > Metazoa > Chordata > Mammalia > Chiroptera > Phyllostomidae > Glossophaga > Glossophaga mutica. The sequence continues at coordinate 222,949,541 of CM077304.1, forward strand.
GTCTCCAGTGTAAATAGCAAGCACACACGCGTGTGTGTCACGTGCGCAGAAACGAGAGTGGTGTTCGGGGAGGAGGAAACGGTGGCAGGACGACAAGTGGGGACAGAGGGAGCTCGCGTCCGGGAGAGTGCAGAGGCCTGCCTGGCCTTCGGCACCGAGGAAGGGGCCCGCGGGGCAGACTCCGCCCTGTCCGGGGGCGGACCCCTGGATTCCGGACGCGAGGCGGGTGCACAGGGAGGAGTCCAGGGACAGAGCTGGGTGGGGACGACCCCTTCGGCAGCTGGGCCGGTGAGGAAAGAAGTGACGCGGGTTGTTGGGACCCAGTGACAGCCCTGCGTGGCAGGAGGGTTCCACTTGCTTCTGTGCTCGGAGATGGCAGTGGGGGTCGCAGGACAATGATTGCAGGGAGAACGGCTTCCGAAGGAGAGATGGCTTCCCAGCGCGTCCATCAGCTGTGGGCGTCCCACGGAGCCGTGGGGTGACAGCTGGGAACCCCAGGCCGTGGGCAGCATGGCCGCAGTTAGACTCCAGGGTCCAGGCGACCCGGGGACGCCAGCCCCGAAATGCTGCCCGCTGCTCTCGGGGGGTGACTGGGGTACGGCGCCTGCCGGCAGGGGAGACAAGGCTGCTGCCGCAGAGGCCGGAACGGGGAGAGAGTCGGCCCTAAAAGGAAGCCACATGTGTGCTGTGGGCTGATCTCTGGACTCTTCTGGAATTCCGGAAACATCCCATCGGCTTCTTACCTGCCGCTCACCCGACGTTTCAAACGACACGCTTCCTCGGCGTGACACGGCCGTCCTCCCATCGCCGAGTTTGAGAACCGGCCCGGCGACACGCGGCCGACGCCGTGCGTGCAGTGGTGGAGGGGGCGCAGAAGGCCGCGAGGACAGGCGTTCATTTTCTGAAGGGTTTGGCTTCATCGTCACAAAGAAGTTTTTAATGAGAGCGTATATATGTATTCCATCCCATAACCTCCTCTAGGCTGCAAAGCTATGGCATTCGATTCAAGCAAAAATCAGCGCTTCAGTGCAGAAAATACGGATGTTCGGAAGATGGTTATCAGATGAGAATGCGACACTGAGCAGAAGGGAGCAGCGGCCCGAGCACAGTCTCTGCACCCAGAGCCCCGCGAGTGCGAGGGGCAGCTCTGCGATCCGTGAAGCGCTTAGACCCGACCCCAGCGAGGAGACCCTGCTGTTCAGAGCGCTTCTCCATCCAAACAGCTGGCCGGCTACACGCAGCTCACTCGTGTGCAGACACGTGCGGACGCGTGCGGACGTGTGGAGACACTGGTGGCGCCCAGCCTGTGCGCCCAGGGGTGCGCAGAGTAGAGATGGTTTCTGCCTCGGTGGACCCGTGTCCGGGGATCGGACGGAAATGTCAGAGACGCGGCCGTCAGGACTGGAGAGCTTTCTGGTGGTTTTCGGATCAGAACTCCAGGAGCCCCTTGCAGGGCCGCGGGCTTCCTGGGACGCCCGGACCCTGGGCAGGGCGCGGGGGTGGGTCTACACCCCCCCCCACCCCGCCCACCAGGAAGGGTGTTGGTCTTCCTTTCTGAGTTTATTCAGGTTTCCGTAGATGGAAGCTCGGGAGGTTCAGTTCTTCTGGGTGGCGGCGGGATGGGAACCCAAGTGCACAAGGAAGCGACAGAGCAGGAGCCTCCCCACCTAGTCTAGCCCCACGGCGCCTCCCCTCGGTGCTGCGCGGGACTGGCCCGGGCGGGGGGGGGGGGGCACCGGGGGCAGGGCTGGGCAGAGGCGGAAGGAGGAGGCAGGGAGACAGGCCCCTCGAGGTTCCGGACCCTTCTCAAATGTCGGGAACTGGAAACGAGCGCCTCTCCGACCGCGTCCCTCTGACCCAGAGCGCCCGGCTCACGGGGCAGGCCCGTCCCCGTGGCGGCAGAGGGCTCTGATCCGAGGACCCTAGTCCCTGGTGGGCTGGCTGTGATAAACCCGTCCTCGCGTAGCGGCAGGGCCGGAAAGGGGAAGTTCGTTGGAAAGTGTGTTTTTTCTTATGCACACCTGGCTTATGCAAGTCACTTTCTTCGGTTTATCAGAGAGATTTTGCCGGGGGCTGCCGAGTCGCATCATACCACGTGATCACACCCATGTCTGGGGAACTTGCGAAAGAGGCCGTTTTGAGAAACCCGAATGAATACAGTAAAATGTACACACCAAGAGAGGACGAAGTAGGTTTCTGCGCTCCTTTATGTCACAGGGGTGCCAGGCGTGGAGGGTGGCTCTGCTGTGGGCGCCTGGCAGTCACCCACGCACGCCCCCCAGCTTCTGCGCTCCGTGGATGGGCATGGTGGTGCCCGGAGAAGGCGAAAAAGGTTTTCGATCCTAGGAATGTTCCCGTAGCTCATCCTGCAAAATTCTGATGATATCGGCGTTGGAAAAACAGGTTTAGCCACTGGTCTAACTAGGGTCTGTTCTTCTCCATGCAAAGGAATCTGGTCTAGCTGCCCGGGGTTTTCCAACGAGAAGTCTCGTGTAGCTACCCAGAGTGGGAGAGAACAGCGGGACGGCCCTGCCCGCCTCGGGGCTCCCTCCGCCGGAGCGTGGGGCGGGGGGACAAGACGAAGCAGCTGCATGCAGACCCCTGTTCCAGACCCCCAAGGAGCCCTCGTTCCCGTGGGTGTCCTTGGCCTTGCGCTGTCAGGCGTTGCTCCGTTTCCTGGGATGGGAGTGGAGCGGATGAAGGGGAGGTGTGGAAGTTCCAGGTGGGCCGGAGGAGCCAGACAGCAAGGCACAGGAATCAAGCACAGAGACGAGGGCCACTTCTCTCCCTGTGGGCAGAGGGCAGCGTCACAGAAGAGGGGGCGGCAGTTTCCGTCCACCCCCGACTTGCTCCGTAAGGGTGACGTTTGATGACAGGATGTTTTGGAGTCGGGTTTTAGCTTTACTCTTGGGCGCACGATCTCCTTGAGACGACTCTGACAAAGCACGAGAAAATGATGCTCTTTAAATAAAGCCTGTCTCCAAAATAATGAGCTCCGGCTAAGCAAAGCAGCCTTGACTGTCAACAGCGACGGGCACGCAGTCCGTAGTGGTTTAAATGTTTGTTGGCTGAGTCACAAGAACAATGCCAAGCTCGGCCGGTTACCGACCATATATAAAGGTCCCAGGCGGGCAGACGGCACACGCCCCAGAAGCATCTTCCTGCAGCCCAGCTAAACTCTCTTCCCTGGACAACATGTGCGGCAGTTACTACGGCAACCTCCGTGGCTACGGCTGGGGGCTTGGCCCCTACTCTGGCTGGGGTTATAGAACTGGCTACGGCTGTGGACTTGGCCCCTACTCTGGCTGGGGATGTGGAACCGGCTACGGCTGGGGGCTTGGCCCCTACTCTGGCTGGGGATGTGGAACCGGCTACGGCTGTGGCTCTGGCTACTGGGGCTACCGGCCGCTGTGCTACAGAAGATGTTACTCTTCTTGCTGCTAGAGCACCGCTCCCCAAGCCTCCTTTGCTTCTGAAACGACACGTCGGAAGACAACGCCAGCTGAACGCCCGTTCCTCCAGATTTCTGTAGCCAAGGAATCGCGTGCTTGAGGGAGCCTGACCTCCAACTACCCGTTTCTCAGGATGGCGGCTGCGCATCCCCAGGCTCCGTGGTATCACCGGACTATTTTCCAAATGTGACCTCGACCTTTTAATCTTTGGTCCTCTGTGACGATGGTGTTGGTGATCCTAAGATCCTCCAGTTGGGCAAATCGCCATTTCAATAAAAATTTTTTTTTGTCTTAAGAAATCTCTCTGTACTTGCTTGTGAATTCCTCCTTTTTGAAAAGTTAGGGACTCTCTTGAAACTTGGGCTAAAATATGTTACTTCAGTTTTGGGTCCTTCTTTGGTGTAATACAAGCACTTTCCCTCGTACCTGAATCACAAGCACTATCTTCCTCGAAAATACCGCTACGTACATACTGTGCTTCCCCACCAGCTGCTCACACCTCGCACTCTCAGGCCCTGACACACGCACAAACAGGGACCACAGGGTTTCAGGCCTGTACCTGGGAGTCCCGCTGTGTCTGCGCGATGGTTCGGGAAGGGAAGGAAAAGGCAAACGATGCTAACCCCGGAGGCCGATGTGCGGCGTCCCTGGGAGAGGGGCGTGGCTGAGCACCCGCAGGGGGAGTGACCTGGGGGCGGAGCCACCTGGACGTGGAATCGGGCAGTTCCAAGAGAGGGGGGACGAAGTTCCAGGTGGGGGCACCGAGGGAAGGGAGCACCCAAGCCGGCGGCTTCTTGCGCGAGTGGGGACGTCTGTGGGAAAAGCCGCGGTGAACGGCTGCACCCAGGGAGGCGTGGAGAAGGTCTCGGGTTTTCTCGAGCTGCTCTGCCCAGCGCGACAGGCGCGAGCGCGGCGTGGCTCGTCCAAAAGAACCCCCACGCCAGGTCGTAAAGACGCAACGCGGCGGAGAAGAGCGAGCGACAACCACGGTGACCAATTTAAAAATATTGATCACGTATAAATGATAATGTTTTTAAACAAATTTAAAAGATTTTGTTTATTTATTTTAGACAGAGGGGAAAGGAGGGAGAAAGAGAGGGAGAGAAACATCAGTGTGTGGTTGCCTCTCATGTGAGCCCCCTACTGGGGACCCGGCCTGTAACCCAGGCCTGTGCCCTGACTGGGAATCGAACCGGCAGCTCTTTGGTTCACAGGCCGGCGCTCAGTCCACTGAGCCGCACCAGCCAGGGCTCCATGATAATGTTCTGCATGTACAGGTTGAATAAAATCTGCCATCATAGTAATCCACCTTCTGTCTTTTCTCAAATGTGGCCAGCGGGCCATTTAAAATTCTCTCTGTGTTTCATGGTCCATTTCTGTCGCACAGTGTGACTCTAGAAGGTCACGACCGGCGGTCCAGGACAAGACTTGGGAGAAGAGCGAAGGTCGGCGGCCGGCCCGTTACCGAGCCCAGCGAGGAGGTCGTTGTGAGGCTGGAGGCGGCGGTGGCGGCCAGGGGGCCGACGCCCTCAGGACGGCGCTTAAATGGCGCTTTCCCCGGGGCTGCTTCAGCGAAGGGGGTCGGCGAGTGTGCGGTCCGTTCAGACGCGGAAAAGATGCGGCGCCCGCGTCACGCGGTGCACCGAGGACATTCCGCACCGATGGCAGTTCTAAGCGTAGCAGTCGCATGGTCCAAGCGCGAACAGCGGTGCGGACTTGCAGCCGTTTTGTGAGCCGGGTGTTGACCGCCGCAGCTTGAGCTCAGTCGTGCTGCAGGCATTTGCACGTGGGGGGGGGGGCGGGCAGGTCAGACCACCCCCGCCGCACCGGCCCGTCCGTTGCTCGCCAGTCACTGGAGAGTCCCGGCCCACCGCCCTCCCGCCGCGGAGAGGGGGTTTCTTGCTTTGCCCCAGGAAAGCCCTGCGGGGCGGAGGTTGCTGAACCGCTCACGGGGAGACCCCCCCTCCCCCTACCGCGCCGCGCGCCCGCTGCTGCGGACAGGGGCTGCGCTGCGGGGCGTGCCCCTCCCCGTGTGAGGGGCGGCGTCACTCGGGGACCCGCCGGGCCCGGAGCCCGGAAATCCCGGGGCGGTCGGTGGAGGGACGCGGCGGCCCCGCCCTGCGCCCGCACGCTGCGCGGCCTGCGCGGACCCCCGGCCGCCCCGCTCGTCGTGAGCCGCCAGGTGCCGCTTCCTGCAGGCCGCCGAAGGGACCGCACGTCCGAACAGCGGTCCCAGAGGCGATCTGATCGAACGGCCCGCTGCCCGCGGCCGCTGCCCTCGCTCCAGATCGGGCCCTGTCCCTCGGTCAGCGGCTGGGAGCGCGGGGATGTTTTGCTCCCGCGAACCTCGGTGCATTCTGATGTTAACTCATAAAAGGAGGCTGCGTGAGGATCGTGGGCGGTTGTAAATAAGTAGAATAAGCCCAGTTCTATCGTCGTGACAACTCCGCAGATTTCTCTGACGATATTTGCTACTAGATTGTTCAAAATGAAACCGCTGGCATTTAACCATGCGTCAACAGACCAACATGACGCTTGTGCATGTCACATGTTATGTTTGTTGGCACCGACAGGATATGGGACAGCTCCCCGGATTTTAATCCGCACTCTCACGTCAAACACGCAGGCGCACGCCTGTCCTCGATGCCGTGTTCACGCGTGTGCCCCACAGCTACACACTCTGACCCGTGCTGTGACTCCAAGTGAGTTGACACGCTCGGCAGTAGGAACAAATGACTGGGCCTCAGGGACTCGCTTCCTTTTTTCTGGTGACTGGGTCCTGCTTTTTCCTTTATCAGCAAATCGAGCTAACTGCTGGAAGAGGCGCCCGAGGCCTCGGCAGCGGGGCCGAGAAGTCTGAGGTGGCCGGTCTCCGTGGGGGCGGGGGGTGGGGACAGCAGGGGCTGGCTGCGGTAGTCGGAGCGAGTGGGCACGAGATGGGGGCCCTCAGGTGGCCTGTGGGAGGGGGAGGGAGGAGGAGGGGGGAGGGGAGAGGGAGAGGCAGGGCGGATGGAAACGGGCCCCCCTCCCCCGAGAGTTCCCAACACCCCAGCTCACCCCTGAGCCGCTGCAGACACGCGCTCGCTGCTCAGCGGCCTCTGCCCCGGGGCGGCGCCCGCAGGATGCGGGCCCTCGGAAGTTCCCGGGAAGTTAACCTGCTTGTTCAGTCGCTGTCCAGACAAGCGGCCGGCACGGGGGGTACACGCGGCCGTGCCGAAGCCGTGTGGGGGCGCGGGCGGGTGGCGCCGCGCGTGGAGGGTCGCGGAGGGTCAGGCACGGGGCCGACGCGGAGCGTGGTCTAGTGGCGGGAAGGGCGCGGGCAGAGCGACCCCAGTGCCGCGGCCACCCCAGGGTCTGAGGTTTCGATTTGACGTGGCGGGTGCCGATCCGCCACTCCGCGGGTCTGCGGTGACGGGCGTGGTCGCAGAGGCCCGGGAAGGCAGTTGCCGTCTGCGCTCCCACGCCGCAGTTCCGAGGGCTGACGTGCGGAGTGCTCAGGCTTTACTCTTCACGGTCGTCATCCCCCGGGGTGGCACCTGGGGACAGTTACAGCGCAGGCCCCAGGGCGCCTGCGTTGTCTGCTCAAGGCTCGCGCCCGGCTGCGACGTGGAGGGTGCGGATCTCCGGGAGAGGGGGGCCGCGCGACCGCCGCCGCCTGAGGCAGGCGTCCCCAGTCTTTGTGATTTCAGTCGGCGAAGGGGAGAGTCTGCAGCAGGATCGCCGAAGGCAGGGTGACGCGTGGCGCTCCGCCCTCGCTGCTCCGCGAGAGCCAGGCTTGCGGTGGTTCAGCTCTCACCCCGCACAGCGGGGCGGCCGCCCGGCCGCGGGCGAGACCGACCCCCGTTCTGCGCCCACACCATGGCCCTGCGGGGACAAACTCGAGGGACGGATCCTGGGTTGACGTTGCTTTTGTAAGAACCCAATGAGCCCATGAAGGCGAGCGGGCCTCGAAAGCTACAGAGGGAAATGTAAATAATAGTGATAGTAATAACTTTTCTCGTATCACAGCCTGTACAATAAAATAATGATAGTTTTTACTGGTAGAAGAAATATATGGGCTCTCATCCAACAGTGGGGCCCGGCCCTTTAGACTCACCGAAAAGAGGCGGCAGCTGACCTTCAGTGGCTCACCCACCAGGGACCGAGGGACGCAGGCCGTGAAGGCCCGAATGCGCTCAGCGCCGCAGGACGGGGCGCCGAGGGAGCAGGGAGGGGGGCGCGGGGGGCGCGGGGGCCCCGGGAGCTGCGGCCTGCGCTGCGCTCTGCGAATCAGCCCGGTTGGGACGGAGCAGCGCTGATGGTGCAGGTGCGGGGACGCCCCCAAGGCAGCACGGAGCCCGACAGCTCCCAGCGTGTTTGGATGGCGTGCGCTCTGCCGAGCGGCGCGAGGCCGTGGCGGCTTCTGTGGTGAACGGCAGCAGGCGCCTGCGTCGCGCCAGCTCAGATCTTCCTTGCCTGGCCTGTCCCTGGCCCCAGCCGCCTTGGCCACGGCCCGCCCCCCAGGCTCCGTGCACCCACCGTGGCGCAGGTGGGACCCGAGACGGACGCCTCGCCTTACGCCCTGCTGTTGCGTCCCCGCTGTCGATGCTGGAGCATCGCCGGTGCCCACGCCTGCGTCCCTGCGGGTGCAGGAGGGCCACCGTCCCCTGCGCCCCGCGGTGAGCATCTCCCTTGGGTGCTATGGCATTCCAGAGACATACTCGTTCGGTGCGTGGGTCATTTAGATCCGTGTTGTCACGGCCCCGTGACCAGCTGGGGCCGAAGCCTGGGCCTAGCACCGGAACAAAAGTGTCCTGGGAATGACGGGCCTTTGAAAAACGAAAATTGCCGGGGTGATGAGGGCACAGAGTCTGCGCGGGGTGCTCCGCCCATTTCTGCCAGTACATGAAGGCCTCGGCGCGGGGCACACGCAGGCCTCAGACCTGCGCCGGCCCCTGTCCCGGACCGCGGAACCTCCCGACAGGCGCCACGTGCTGCGACTACTACCGGACCTCCTGCGGTGGCTGCGGCTACGGCTACGGCTGTGGATACGGCTGCAGCTACGGCTGTGGATACGGTGGTGGCTATGGCTCTAGATACGGCTGTAGCTGCGGCTGAGGCTGTGGCTGTGGCTACAGCTGCGGCTATGGCTCTGGCTATGGCTGTGGCTACGGCGGTGGCTACGGCTGCCGTGGATACCGGCCATGTTCCTATAGAAGGTGTTACTCTTGCTGCTAGACTGTAGCCGCCACGCACCTTTTCCTCTAAAATGATCGTTTCCAGGCCTCCCCTGTCTCCGTATCTCTCGATGACCCCAGACTGCGTGGAGCAGGGTGCGGAGGCTCAGAAAAGGGGTCGTCTTCGGGAAAGCCCGTGTTGTTGGTCCCTGATGTCCCCGGGGGCGGAGGGCCTCGTTCTGGTCATAGGTCAAGTGTCAACCCGCTGCCTTCTCCTTCTGTGCGACGGTTTCCAAATAGACGCCGTGGGTGTGACGTTGTGAGGTTCTGGGCAGGGACCCCTGTCAGGCTGGGCTGAGACCCCAGGTCCCCTGGGGCTGCGACACGGTGACAGGCTGCTGTCCCGAGCCACTCCCACTGTGGTCACCTGCACCAGCTCCCTCCTGTCCTCTAAGTTATCTGGTAAGAGGTGTCCTCTCGGAGGACCCGGGTCTTCTGTGTGCCCATCGGCAGAGAGGAGGGGACAGTCCCAGGGATGGACCCAAAGGCAGATGGCCCTGGGTGACAGGGAAAGGGTGACTGGTGCCATCAGCCCTTCCTGATGGATGTGCTTGTCAGCAACATGCTGAAGTAAACTTCACCCCGGACCCAAAAGGACGCCAGGAATGACACGAGACTCCGCAGCACGTGGGGACTTTGGCCCGGAAAGGTCACAGCGAACAGGGTCCCAGAAGACACAGCAAGCTCCCTCCGGGTCACCGCAAGTGCTCAGCCCCCCGTGGCAGGGAAGGGGGACTTCAGGCCGCACCGCAGAGAGGAGCAGAGGCCGGATGTTGGGCGTGTGTGTGTGTGTGTGTGTGTGTGTGTTAGCGGTGAAACTTTTAGGGGGTTTCCTAACCTTTCTGTCACCTCATTTCCACATCGTAAGATGCCTACTGCTTTCATGACTTCCTTGTGTTCAAATGGACTAAAGTCTCTGAAATCTGTGACTTAAAAAATACTCAACCGTGTTCTAATAAACGTTATTTTTGCGTTATTTCGGTGTTGAGTAAATGATCGCCTGGAACTGTAAAAGTCCCTGAGGGGTGGCCTGGGGGCAGGAATCTACCATCAGACTGCGACCTGCCCAGGTGCGTGGGTTCGCAGGCCGTCCGGGACGAGGGACGCTGAGCAGCCTCGGCGCAGGGCCGCCTTGTGTTCCGGGAGAAGAAAGGCGAAGTACTGACCGTGGAGCCGGCCAGTCGGGGCCTGGGTCGGGCTCACCGGGCGACTTCGTACCAAACACGAGCTTCCCTCCCCTCTGCGGAGCCTGGTCGCGTGACACAGGTCTCGGGAATCACGAGTTCAGATAGCTGGAGAGTGGGAGGGAGCTCCCCGTGCAGACGCGTGACTGGCTCCAGACAACGCCCCGGTGACGAAACACAAACTCGGTTCATTCCGGTAAATGTTGGGGACTCTCTGCGAATGGGCCATCTAAGGCCGATGCTATTTATGAAAACGCTAAGCCCTCTCACTGTCAGCCGACAGGCGTGACCGGGCAGAGAACGAGCACCTGCGACATGAGTCACCCCAGGAACAGCGTTCCCCGGCCCTCGGGTCCGTATCTAAAGCTCCAGGGTCTCAGGGGACGGCAGGACTTCAGAAACTCCTTCTGCAGCCGCACCGAAACCTCACCCTCTGCCGACATGTGCTGCAACTATTACGGGAACTCCTGCGGCTACGGCTACGGAGGCCTGGGCTGCGGCTACGGCTGTGGCTACGGCTGTGGCTGCTGTACCTTCCGGCCATTTTGCTACCGAAGATGCTACTCCTTCTGCTGGTAGGACGTCATCTCACAGCACCCGTGCCTCTAACAACATATTTGAAAGTTAACACTCTTCCTCCAGAGGCTGCGCCATCTTATCACCTGTACGGCCACGTAAGGATTGGACACCACCTGTACTGACTTCAGAGAGTCGTCTGTCTTTGAGGCATTGGGAATGCTTCTGTGATGCGACCCGAGGACGGAGCGTTTGATTCTGATTGTGTTCGAAATACGAATTGTTGGCTGTTCCGTTCTCTGGTTTCGTGTGGCCCGTGGGCACGAATCGCTCCGTGGCTGGGAAAGTTGTGGCTTCCCAGTAAACAAACGTCCTCTGTCCCCACACGTGTCTGTGTCTCTGTTTTGGGGGCTGGAACCACCGCGATGGCAGCGCTTGGGGACTTTCTGCGGAGCCGGGCGACCCTGTGTCAGCCGAGCCCCAGGTCGGCTCGTCCCTCCTCCCCCCCGCACCCCTCCCCCACCCACGGGACGAGGCTCGTTTACTGCAGAGGTGCAGCGATGATACTGATATCAGGCAATGCGAGTGCTCGGATGCTCCTCGCCAAAAGTACTTTGGCTGTCTTCGCTCTTTCCGTTTCTATCTAAACGTTAAAAAATGCTGAGATTACAACTGGGATTGAGTTGAATACAGACTGATTTTGGGAGAACAGACATCTTCACAAAACTGAGTTTTCCAACCCATGAACGTGATATATCTTTGCATTTATTTACATGTTCCTTGACATCTACGGTGGGCGTCAGTGCAACACTGAGCAAGAGTAATTATCTGTGTATTCAAAGAGGGCATGTTCTAGTGGGAGTAAGACAAAAGTTTAAAAAACAAGCAGACATCTAAATAACTGAATAAAAATAAATGAACAGAAGTATAAACAATAAACAGTTACTATAAAAAATCAGATGCTCTGCCAAAGCCACAAGAAGAAATAGAAAATCTTAATAGGACTATATTTATTAAGGAAGTTGAAGCAATAATTAATATTCCAAAACAGAAAGCATCAAACCAGAATCAGTCCCTAGTAAATTCTACAAAACTTTCATGGAATAGGTTATACCAATTCTCCACGATCACTTCCAGAAGACAGAGTAAAGAAATACTAATTCATTCTATGAGGTCAGCATTGCCTTAATGCCAACACCAGATAAAGATATTGCAGGAAGAGAAAACCATAGACCGATATCTCAAATGAATGTTGGTGTAAAAATTCTCAACAAAATACTACGAAATTGAATGCCACCATGGATGCAATGAATTATAACCAAATGGGATTTGTCCCGATGATGCAAGGCTGGTTCAACCCTCAAACAGTCATTAATGCCATCTGCCACAGCAACGGCCGAAAGAAGAAAAACCACGCAACCGTTTCAACAGATGCGGAGCATTTGACGAAGCCCCAAACCCATTCGGGAAGACCTCCGCAGGAACTGGGCACAGAGAGACTCTCATCTGGGTAAAGGCCGTCTACAAACCCTGAGGCTAACAGCATCCTTCGCATCGAGAAGCTAGAAGCTTTTTGTTAAGACGAGGAAGGGGCAGGGATGTCCTCTCTACCGCTTCTCGGCATCATTCCGGAAGCCTTTGCTGGTGACATAGGACAAAGAAAGTTATGATGATGGGAAACAAAGAAATAAAACTGTCTCTTTCTAAGATGGCATGATTGTTTATTTAGACAATACAAGTAAACCTACACAAATCCCTCCCGGAAACGAGAAGGGATTATAGCAAGGTTGCAGACATAAGGTTCATGCGCAGACATCCCTGACTTCGTGCATATTGACCCTGAACGTGGAATCAGACATTCAATGCGAGACATCACTTACAGCAGCAGCCCCCCACAGGTAATACTTTGACGTGGGTCTAAGAATGTATATCTGCATGAACCCCCACCTCCCAAACTCTGATAAAGCACCCAAAGAAGAACTAAAAGAACCCTGAGAGACACCCTTTCTTGTTCATGGGTGGTAAGACTCAGTATTGTCAAGATGTCAGTTCTTCCTCCCAACTCCACCTTTAGATTCAAAGCGATCCCAGGCAAAATCCCAGCAGGTGATGTTTTGAACAGGAAGGAACAGCTTCTAAGGGGCATACGGAGCAGCGGAGACCCGAGAGCAGCCAGCGCTGTTCTGGGGGGGAGAGCCGGGCTGCGGGGCTGACGTCACCCAGCTTCACGTCTCACCGCAAACTGTACTCATCAAGATGGGCGGCGTTGGTGGGAAAAAAATAAAGTGAGGGACGAAGCGGGATAGAGAAACCAGAAATCAACTCACATAAATGCAGTCAGCTCATCTCGGGGAAAGGAGCAAAGAAAATGAAAACAAGACGTTCTTTTCAACAAATGGTGCTGGAACAGCTGGACCCTGCCTGCAAAACGCTGACTCTGGAAACAGCCCTTGCACCCTTCACAGAACTAACTGAAAAATGGATTGCATACCTAACTGTAAAGTCAAAGTCACAAAACGGCTGGAAGCTAACATAGGAGGCAATCCAGCTAATGGCGCATTTGGCCGTGGCTTGTTGATACGAACCGAAGACGCGGTCCACGGAGGGAAGAGCGGACAAGCCGGGTTTCACTGAAATTAAAGACTTCGGCTCCGCGACAGGTCCCGTCAAGAGACAGTCTCAAATGGGAGAAAACGTCCGCAAAAGACAAACCTGATGGGGAAAATCACCCGAAGACGCTGAAAACTGGACAACGAGAGAACGAACCACCCAGTCCCTAGGCGGCCAACTCCCGACTAAGGAAAGAGCCGCTGAGACCGCAGGTTATCCTACCGCGGGGGCGCAACAGTGCCGCGGGCAGGGCATCGCCGGTGGGGAGGCTGCGCGCGGGGCGGGGCGGGGCGGGTGGAAGAACCGCGCTCTCCGCTGGGCTCCCCGTCGCCAGTGCGAAACGGCTCCAGCCCCAGCCCCAGCCCCAGCCCCAGCCCCAGCCCTGCGGCTCGGCGGGGTGGGCCTCATCCCTCCAGCTGACCGGTCACCGGCCTGACCCCTGGTCAGGGCGAGTGCCTGGGACTCGGCTTCAGTCCCAGACCGGGCGAGTAGGAGAGGCCACCAGTCACGTTTCCTCTCTCACGCTGCCGTTTCTCGCCCTTTTCTTTCCCCTCTCTCTAAAAATAATAATAATAAAACAACCCTGCCCTAAAGAGTCAAGTTTATTAAAGAAACATCGCCCTAAGGCGCCGTTGCAGCAGGGGGGTCAGAGCAAGTGTCTGAAGAAGGAACTCGGAGGCTGGATCTGACCGGTGCAGGCGGGGGCCGGCGGGGGGTGGAGGGGGCGGGAAGCCCACGGCGGCTGAGGCTCGCGGGTGGTGCCAGTTCAGGGTGCTTAGGGGCTGGGGGAGGCCCGCGTGACCGGACAGCAGGGAGGAGGGGCTGCAGAGGTAGGAAGGGCCGGATGGCCTTAGGTTATGCGGGGCTAGGGCCGGATGCTTGAATTTGAAGATATTCATCGATTTATCCAGCCATTTCTTTCTGTGTTTGCAATTTCTTCTTCTTTTTCTTCTCCTCCTCCTCCTCCTCTTCCCCTTCCTCTTCCTCTTCTTCCTCTTCTTCTTCATCATCATGTTTCATACCCACTGCAGACACGAATTCAAACCCTTTCCACACGTGGATGGAACTGGAGGGGAGGAAGAAAGGTGTTTGGTGAAGAGGGTATCGGACTAGTTGGGGGGGGGGGTCTGTCGTGTGGTCTGGGCTCAGAAGTTCGCAGGCGCCGCTCAGGGAGTGGGGATCACAGGGGGAGGTGTGGTGGGGGGCCCTCAGAAGCGTGTCCCCGGGAGCATTTTGCGTCAAAGGTACCGTCCCTTCACCCCATACACACTTACGTAATTGTTTCCTGGAAGACAGATTGCTGTCGGTGTTCTGGAAATTCTAGGGGCCAGAATTAGAGCAACGGCTCTGAGGTCAACTCTAACGAGTTCATCTCTTCAGTCGGTGACAGTTTTCTTAACATAACAGCCAAACACGGATTTGGGCGCCAGGAGGGGTCGTGCATCTGTGAGGGCGTCTGAGCAGGGTGACCGTCCTGTGTACTCTGGGTGTCATGCGGAAGTTAACACACCGGAGACAGACCTGCCTGACCTTTAATATTTACTCCAGTTTTAAAAAGTCGATTAAACCGTACGCCATGGCTGCAAGGCGCAGCGTGAGAGTCACTGAGAAACGTGGCCACGGACTCAAAAGCCACAGGACAGCGGTGGAAGGAACCACTTCGCAGAGGTCCGGGAGGCGGCCAGAGGGGGCGCGAATATTCTGACCCTCTTGTCCTGGGGGAGAGACCGGGTGCGGGGACTCAGGGGAGATGACACCCGCCGCGTTCGCCAGGCGAGGCTGCGGTCCCGGCAGAGCTGGACCCTGGCGAGGGCGGGACAGAGACGGTTCACGTGACGCGGGGCTGCCTGCAGACCCCCCCCGGGGAGGAGGTGGGGGGGGGCTCAGCGGAGGGAGTGCCCGTGAGCCAGGACCCTAAGGCATGGGGGAGCCCTTCCTGCAGGGGGTGCGCACAGAGACTGCTTGTAAGGGGACCTCACAAGGGACTGCAATCACTTGAAACAAGAGGTGGGGAGGCCCCCACGCCGGAATGTTCGAGGAAAGGCCGCACGCGGGCCTGTCTTCGGGGACACGTTGTGGATCACAGGTTGGACCAAGGGGGTTTGGAGGCCCGATTTCGGTGTGGGGCCCACCCCTCTGAGCCTCCGCTGCTGGGAGACGCGTGCAGAGCCGGCTTCCGCGGGCCCCGCCGCGTGGCACACGGACCCCGAGCGCGGCGCTGTCTCTTAGCAGCTCAGGCGCCGGAGAGGCGGCGAGTCCTGTCTGGTTGCGTGGGGAGTCGGCCCGACCTCGTCTCGACTCCGACGGCATCGACGACGTGGGAGGGGTGAGAGGGTGAGGAGGAGAGAAGGGTGCTCCTGTCAGCGGGGTTCTCGCGGCACGTTCGGAGCGCGCCCTTCGGGAACGAGGACCGGACGACGCCTCTCCTCCGGGACTCCAACCACAACGCGCTGACCCTCGGAACACGCCGGCTTGGTTTCTCGCGGAGCGGCCCTGTGGCGCTCTCGGAAGGCAGGGTGCTTCCCTCCCGTCGGACGCGTAGCCTGCTTTTAAGTTAGGTGCTTGTGATCTCGACTGGTCCGCGATTCCTGGGCTTCCAAATAAGCCACGAGGCTAAGCCTCGTGAGGTATTGCTCAACTCTGGATTTTCGTAATAATACTGTGGTTGAAAATGCTTCGGGCAAAGAGCAGTGAGGACAGTCTCACACACAGCAGTTTATTTTCTAAGGAAGCTGGGTCGCTTCTGAAAAGTCATTATGAAAAATGTTAATTGACACACACGCATAAAACCATAGCAACATTAAGTATTCTACTTAAATTTTTAGTATAATAAATGTATCAGCACCAGTCAACATAGGTATTTGAAAAGCTGTTTATGTGGGAACACTGGTGCTTGATAAATAGATAGAGAAACATCGACTGAACCTGCAATCCAGGTGTGTGCCCTGACTGGGAATCGAACTGGTGACCCATCAGTGTGCAGAAGGACCCTCCGACTGAGAGACCCACAGGGCTAGGTCCGATGCGCCTCTCGCAGGCCCCCCAGACCCTCTGCCCGTCCACACAGCCAGGGCAGAGGGTCTGCTCGCTTCCTGCGCCCCAGGGGGCTGGCGGCGGCTCTTGCCTCGTACTGCGTAGTTATCCTTTTATCAGAACTTCGTAATTTTTTCATCGAACTTCTCCTGCTTCACCTGCGGTGTGCGTTTCCGCCTCCTGATGGGACTCGGGCCGATGCAGGGATCTGTAGTCTTCTGCGGGCGTGTGGAGGCAGGAGCACAGGCGGAGAATGAAGGAGCCCCCAAGGTAGGCGGAAGTAAAGACGGGTTTGTCCACACCGGACACGCGCTGGGCAGAGGAGCGTCCATCAAGGAAGCAGTGGGAGGTGCGACTGCCCGGGAGAAGTAAGGACGGGAACAGATGCCACGGCCGGGTCGCCTATTACGGATGTCGTGATGGCCAGGTTTCCGTGCAAAGTCGCACGGCAGAGGCGTCTTTACCAAAACCTTGCTGGTTGGAGAAGGCGGGTGAGGACAGAGTGGAGACAGCGCTGCAGAGTCTGGGGGGGGGGGGGCGTGGGGACTGGCTGTGTGGCGGGGGGGGCGTGTGTGTGCAGAGACAGGAGACCGGGCCCAGGAGACCTGCACACGGACACGCACGCAAGCACGGGGCTGTAGCGCGGATGCTGCCGAAGCCAGGCGGTTCCTTCGCACTGGACTGAAGCCCTGGGGGAAGTTTGTCCTTTCCGGATAGTCAATAGCGCATGTTACGTGACTTACCCATCGGGAGCCGAGCAAACGTTTTTGCTCCTGAGGCGGAAATGTCATAACCTGGCTGGAAAGGTCGGGGGGGACGAACTCCCCTTCGGAGAGAAGACTCTTTCGAGGGGCGTGTGTAACGTGTTGGGAAACTTGACCCTGTTGTATCCCGATCACGAGACAAATGACCAAGTCGGAGACAGGCGAAAGTGAGGATGGGATTTATGAACCTGCGCAGGGGCGAACTCCCGACCGCCTAAGCAGGAGATACAAATGGGAGTCGCGCCCTGCACTTGGAGTGAGCTCCTTTTATGCATGATTAGCAAGCAAGCAGTTTACAGAAGCAGAAGTTGCGATTATTGCTAGGGTACACGAGGGTCCTGGCTTGTGTCCTGATTTTACCTTGGAAACGTCTAGTTCCTTAGTATTGTTGCGTCAACGTTTCTCATTTCTTAGGGTTGCTGAGGCCATCTCCTTGAGGTTCTGTGAGTTCTCCTTTGTTTCAAACCTAGGAGACCTTACCACACTTCCTCCTCTACGGTCCTATGACTTCTGTGAATGGGTCGTTTGTTTGGAGGTTTGACAGTCTTCATGACTCATAAAACTGGCCTTCTACAACCCCTTGCCCTAAAACCCGTGAGAAGTGCTTTAGGAATGGTTATGATGAAAACCCCCAAATATTAGGAAAGGAGGAAAAAAACCCACGATGGTATGATGATGATGATGATGACGACGATGAAGAGGATATTAATGGCAGTGAGTGGCAGTTTGTGTTTAACAGGAAATTTCTAAGACGTTGAAAGAGCAAAGTAATAAACACGCATTTATAGGTCTGGCGCATTTTGGTGGTGTGTTACTACGTCACGGCCACTGAGTGCAATTATGGAAGATGAAGTCAGGGCCGCGTGCGCCTGGGCACTCAGAAATGTGTCTTCCCTGGGCTGTGAGGCCGGAGAGCATGTCTAGATGGCGGTGAGTCAATCACGGCGTCCTAACCCATCACTGCGCACGGACTGAGCTCACTGGGGGCAACAGTCGTAAAACGAGGGCGCGGAGGTCACCTGAGGTCGGACACGCCCCCCCGGAGGTGCATATAAAGGCCCTGGAAGAGCAGGTGGCACTCAGACTTCAGAAGTGTCCTCCCGCACCTCACCTGCACCCTCTCCTCCTGACACCATGTGTGGCAACTACTACGGGGGCTGTGGCTACAGCCATGGCTATGGCTCTGGATACGGCTGTGGCTACGGCTCTGGCTGTGGCTACGGCTGTGGCTACGGCTGTGGCTATGGCTCCCGCTATGGCTGTGGCTACGGCTGTGGCTACGGCTCTGGCTGTGGCTACGGCTGTGGCTACGGCTGTGGCTATGGCTCCCGCTATGGCTGTGGCTACGGCTGTGGCTATGGCTCTGGCTGTGGCTGTGGCTACGGCTGTGGCTACGGCTCCCGCTACGGCTGTAGGTATGGCTCTGGCGGCTGTGGCTACGGCTCTGGATACGGCTGTGGCTACGGCTGTGGCTACGGCTGTGGCTATGGCTCCCGCTATGGCTGTGGCTACAGCTGTGGCTACGGCTCTGGATACGGCTGTGGCTACGGCTCCCGCTACGGCTGCGGGTATGGCTCTGGCTGCTGTGGCTACTAGCCATTTTTCTACAGAGTCCTTTTGCTACTAATCATCACTCCAGGTTCAAGTCCAAGTCCAAGTGAAACCCTCTATCTATGGATTCGACACCAAAGTAAAGAATTAGTATGTCTGTCGGAAACCTGATTTAACTTTGAAGAAGCTCCTTGGCATTGGAGACTGTGTATTTCTGCCACATCGCTGGAGACAGAAGATCTTATTCGGATCATTTTTTGAGTGTAAATTCTCATACTTTTGTCTGTCTCTGTGCCATGGCCGTTTGGGCAAGCAGGGGGCTGAGAACCTGGGGCATACAAAAATGGAGCAAAAACAGCAGTTTCTTAATAAAAGGCTTTCTTTCCTAACAAGTCTGGTTGCCTTTATGTCGGGGCCATCAGTGACTTCGAGGCCTGTGACCTTCTGAGGATAAGTCTGTGTGTTTTTGCTGGTTGAACTCAAATACCGGTTCTTCCCCGTTTATGAACCCATACATGCGTGGTCGCTTACTGCACCACGGCTGAGTATAAGCACAAGCGTCACACCCAACTCCGTGTGTCTCGTCAGGGTGAAGGGCTGGGACGGGGGGTCCACGGGAAGGCCCGGCGTGCTGGGCTGGGACAGAGCGATCGGGTCGCATCCCGGTGATGAAGGGACGACACCGTTGGCTGCATCACCCTTTGAAATGGGATCAAGAGCTCGCAGAGCAAGCGGACCGAGGGCGTGACAGCCGCTCGTGGAAACTGGCGAGGACTGGGGCCCCCCTTCCTGTTCCCACTCGTGCTGTGTGACTGTCACACGTGCAGCGGCAAAGTGGACGCTGTACGTCGCCCGCCTCAGGCCGTTGCTTCGGGAGGAAAAGGGAGAAAGGACAGCAGCAGCCCTGTTTAAGAGACTTGGGTCTTCCTACGGGGGAAGGACGATGAGCCGTGAAGGACGCCCGGCCATGGGCTGGGGGGGGTTGGTCAGCCAGCGCGTGCTCCCCTGCCCCCTCGGCCTCGGGTGTCGGGGGAGAGGAGGAAGGTGGGCCAAGGGACGGACGTCTTCACAGCACGCGGAGCCGGGGAGGGGCCCGCGGGGCCTTCGCGTCAACTTCGTCCCCGCGGCAGAGTTGAGCTTATGCTGCCCTGTTGGCGTTGCGTGTCACACGGGCCCATCCGGGTTCTCGTCCGTGTTTCGTGAAGTTTGTTGTTGTTTTTTGTTCGGCGTTTTAATCTTCACTTTGGCCAGCGCTTCGTCTCTGTCCTCCTGCCTGTCCCTCGCGGCCGTCCTGTGACCTGGGCTACTGCGCACGGGCGGGCCTCGCTTCCTTCCGCAGGCGTCCCGAGAGGCGGTCGTGTGCCGTACGTTTTAGTTTACGTGGATGGTGGGTCGTACACCTTTTCAAAGACCGTTTCCCCGGAATGGCTGGCGTCGAAAGGTCTGAGCGCCCCGCTCTGTGCCCCTCTGGGCGTTGTTGTTCCCGCTGCTCCACGCGGCCCGGCGCACCCAGAACACGGCTCTCTCCGTGTCCACGGGACTCCCCCGCGACCGGCCCAGCCCCCTTCACCACCGCGTGGCTGCCGTGGGCACGGGTTCTCGTGTGCGCTTTCGTGAGCATCAACCCAGGCTCCGAGTCCCTGGAGCAGCGGGTGCGGGCGTGCTCAGGGGGGCTGCACGCAGCCCGTGTCCCCCCCGGATGTCCGCGCCGACGCGCGCACTGGGGCCCTGGGTCGGCCGCCCTCGCCCGCGGGCCAGGCTGGCGTCCTCTGGCCGTCTCGGGTTCGCCTGTTTGGTACGTGGGGAGCGATGCCGTCTTGCTCTAATCTCCGTTTCTTTGACCCCTTACGAGTTTAAAGCATCATTCGGTTAACCGTGCCCTAAGCTTTGTTTCCTCTCGCAGGCCCTTCCTCCGTTTTCCCGTCGCAGCTTTGTCCTCCTCTCATCGATTTTGGGGCTTCGCTGCGTATTCTTGATATTGTGGCCGCGTCGTCTGCGGGCATCGCCAGTAACATCCTCCTCGGTGCTGTTTGTTCATCTTTGTCCTCGTGTGCCTCATAGAACAACGGCTTTAACCCTGTGATTCGTGATGCTGTAGTTTTGTTAAGAATTCGTACCTCCCTTTACGTCAGCACCAGCCTGCATTTTCTTCAGTTAACTGTAGCGTTTCGCGTTTGCACGGAGGTCATTCATTCACACGGAGCCCGTGTCCGTGCGGCCCCCCGGCTTCACCTCCCACCCCTGGGGCCGGCCTCGCCCACGGCGCCCGCGGGCGGCCCATCCCTGGTCGGCAGGGGCCGGCGCACGCCGTTCACTGCGCTTTCACCCTTCTCCGTGTGGGAGTCTGCCCGCGAGCTCTCGCACTCGTGTCTCCGCGTGTGTTTCACAGGAGGAGAGCGGGGTTCCGTCCACTGTGTGTTTCCACTGAAGGGAGCTAGATCCCCCGCGTGGAATCCAAAGACAGAGAGAGTCCACGAGAGAAGAGCTTCTCTGGGGGTGGGGGAGGGTGGAGATGGAACTGGCCCCCCTGCTGCGGTGGTTTGGGAGGGCGGACCTCCACCCCTTGACCTACAGGAAAAGTCCGAGTAAAAGTCCAGGGGCCAGGGCGGCGACCCGCACCCTTCGCCTGTGCCCCCATGTCCCCGGTCCTGTCCGCACGCAGGGGTGTCCCACCCGTGTGGCCCAGGGTGGCTGTGAGCGTGCCCACCACCAAGTCATACATTTACTGAAGACACTGAGCTTTTGTGTTTCTGCTAGTGTTTGGGTGTTTAACGTGTGGCCTGGGGACACCGCAGGGTGGACGCCCCTGAGAGGGTAATTTAGGGTGACACCCGGGCCGCCTGGACAAGGAAGGTGTGGGCTGGGAAGCTGTGAAAATAGCACCTGGTCCTACAGAGGAAGGGAAGGGGTGTTGGTTCGAGGGGCGCTTTGAGGCACCCGGCTGCCGTTGGAGTCCGTGTTTCTGGGTTTCTGGGAATCAGCGCCCAGCGCGACCCCTGGGCCAGGGAAAGGGACCAGGCCCAGGAAAGCCTGGGTGGACGGGCCTGTGGGCGTGGCCTGAGCCCCACGTGGCAGCGACCAGTCCGGTCCAGCTCTTGCAGGGACTCTGGGATGTCCTCATGATGAGATATGACGAGCAATACTCATGCAGGTCCTCGGGGAGCAGACATGTGGTTACCATGGCTACCCGAGGGTGCTGGGCTTCGGACATAAGTGCGATTATGCTGGAGGGTGTTGCGCGTTGCTGATGAGTAGCTCTGTTATTCTGGTCGAGCAGCAGAACCACTCTTTAAAACTCAGTTCCCTCACAAGGGAACAGGCGTAAAATATCTTACCGATACTGTGGGGTGGCTCAGATGTAATAAAAGTTTCAAAGGCAATTTGCACAGCATGAACCATCGCAAGGAACGTGTTGGAATTAAATTCTCTGCTCTTTGGGAGGTTGCAAAGAGAAAGCAGTAATCAGAGCTTTAAGGAATTAATTAATACATTCATTCATACAACTCTCTAAGATGTATATCCTATAATTAGAGATACTGTAGATGTTTTATAATCAACACTTATATTCACTTAAATCTCCAGTTGCAAGATTTTAAGTGCTGAATATACTTAAAAATAGTCACACTCTCAGACCTAATCTGTTTTTCTATGATGCTGATCTTCCGGTGGGACCAAAATTTGAAATAAGAATCTCAGCGGCTTTCCATACTGAAAAAAAAAAAGAATGCTTTCATGTCAAAAGTTTTATAGCTACAAAATGTATGTTACCCATAATTACTGAAATAAGTATATGTTTTCGTGCCAAAGCCCAGGGAGTTGACAAAGTATTCCAAGTAGCAATTCGTTGTACAAAATGCTTCAATTGTGTTATAGTTAGTTTACTATTAGGATAATTAATTTTGCCAGAATTTGGTTACATTCACATTCTTCATTAACATTCAATTAATAGAAACTGAATAAATACACGGAGCATGCATTATTATCACATTATTATATTATCATATAATCGATGCTTGTTTAGCTCAGGAATATTTCCTGAGTTTGGGTAGTTTATACCTGGGCAGCCAGGACCCTGTCCCAGGTCTGTCTGATTTCAAGGGATTTTCCACCCGGTAAGAATCTGTGGGTTCCCCTGGGAATGAGTAACGCCAGCTCAGCTGTGACCCAAGCAGGGCCTGGCGGCCCTTCGAGCCGGGTCCCGGACAGAGCGGGCGGAGGGCAGTCTGGGTTCCATGACGTGAGGCAAATGCCACTTCAGCGGCTGTACCTT
The DNA here is from genome assembly GCA_039655065.1 of Glossophaga mutica. Taxonomy (NCBI): domain Eukaryota; kingdom Metazoa; phylum Chordata; class Mammalia; order Chiroptera; family Phyllostomidae; genus Glossophaga; species Glossophaga mutica. The sequence goes on from CM077304.1 coordinate 222,972,137, forward strand.
AGGGGATAGTGAAGAACCTAGAAAGATTTCGTAGTGTCAAAAAGTGCGATGGAACCCTGTAACGTACTGAGGTCTAGTTTTGAATTGAAATTTTATAGGAAGACAGGAAGTCCTGAAAACAGAGCAGACAGTTTACGAAGACCTCTGGGTTTCAGGCTCGGGGTGGCCGCAGGCGAAGGGGCTGTCAGCGAAGAGGGCTCCGCGGGAGAGACGGCGCCTTCCTTAAACGTGGGCAACGCCAGCGCTGTGGCCACGGCCGGCCGGCGAGGCTTTGAGAACGAGGCAGAGAAGCGCTCCTCGGGGTTTTGGGAAGGCAGGAGCGAGGCACCGGGAACCCGAGAGTTAAATTTGCTCCGAGAGACTTGAAGTGCAGCCAGGGTTTAAATCAACCGAAGTAGACACGGGGACATGAGTACCATTTTGTCATGGAGATTTGTCACGGGGATGTATTCGAGATGAATAGATTTCTGTGCGGAAATGCAAATATTTTCTGTGATCAACGAAACTCAGGCATTCTTTATTTTATTTTTTATTGTTCAGTTACAGCTGTCCCCATTTTACCCCCATTACTCTCCCTTGCCCCCCACCCCCCACATTCAATCCCCGCCCCCCCCCATTGTCTTATCTTTTCCAAGGGTCCTTCCTACAGGTTCCTTGATGACCCTTCCCTTCTTTCCCCGTGAGCCCCGCCCCCTCCCCTCTGGTCACTGGCAGTTTGTTCTTTATTTCCGTGTCTCTGGGTGTGTTTTGCTCGCTTGTTTGCTTTGTTGATTAGGTTCCAGTTGAAGGTGAGATCACGCGGTGTTTGTCCCTCACCGCCTGGCTCATTTCACTTAGCACGACGCTCCCCAGCACCCTCCATCTTGTCCCAAAGGCTGGGAGCTCCTTCTGTCTTTCTGCTGCGCAGTGTTCCATCATGTAAACGTGCCCCAGTGCTTCGATCCCCAGCGCCCCTCACTCAGGGACCTGAACTGGTCTGCCACAGCTGCCAAGGCCTCAGGCAGCCACTGCCCGTGACAGTGGGCTTTATGTGCCCGCGCGGCTGGTGTCCTGAGCCCAGATGTTCGGTCAGACACCGGTCCAGAGGTCTCCGTGCCGATGCTTTTAGATGGGGTGAACTTTAAACCAGCAGTCCTTGAGCAAAGCAGCTTGTCCTCCATCGTGTGGAGGGGGCGGTGAGGGCTCAGCCAATGGGCTGGCAGCCTCAAGGGAGAACGACTGAGGGCCCGAAAGGCAGAGGGGAGAGGGTTCTGCTTCCGGGGGCCTTTCGGCCAGCGCCGCGAAACCAGCGCTTCCCTGGGTCTCCAGCCTGCTCTGCGGATGTTGGCGTCGACAGCCCCCCAAATCCTGTGAGCCGATTGCTTAAAACAGTCTTCTCATACCTTCTATCATGTCCTGTGTATCTGTGACACTTTATACGTCGCCTGCCTATCTGTCTATCTGTCTATCTATCTGTCTATCTGCCTATCTGTCTATCTGTCTATCTGCCTATCTATCTATCTTTCTATCTATCTATCCGTCTATCTGTCTGTCTATCTATCTATCTATCTGTCTATCTATCTATCTGCCTATCCGTCTGTCTATCTACCTATCTGTCTATCTATCTATCTATCTATCTGTCTGTCTATCTATCTGTCTGTCTGTCTAGCTGTCTATCTGTCTATCTATCTGTCTATCTATCTATCTATCTGCCTATCTGTCTATCTATCTGTCTGTCTATCTATCTATCTATCCGTCTATCTGTCTGTCTATCTGTCTATCTATCTATCTGTCTATCTGTCTGTGTAGCTGTCTATCTGTCTGTCTAGCTATCTATCTGTCTGTCTGTCTAGCTGTCTATCTGTCTGTCTATCTGTCTATCTATCTATCCGTCTATCTGTCTGTCTGTCTGGCTGTCTCCCTGTTTCTTACCGGTCCCGTTCCTTTGCAGAGCCCTGGTGGTGCCCTGTCAGGTGAGGCGGAGACGAGATCAACGACTGAGTCGGGCAGCCCTTACCGGTCCTTGGACGGACTGAAGGGCGACACTGATTTCCTGAGACCGAGCTTAGGAAACCCTCTCAGCTCGCGGGTCCTCTCCCGTGTCTGTCCCACGCTCCCTCCCGTGCCTGCGCCCCGGCCCCTGAGCTCACCGCCCAGATGAGATGAGCCCCACAGGACTGGGGCGGGGCTGCTGCAGTCCGCTGTGCGGGGCCTTCGGACCTTTCCGAACCTCCGCCCGCCGTGTGGGACGACCGCCCGAGCTTCCAGCCGTAGCCTCCGTGCTTTCCATTCCATTTCGATTCCGATTTTGAATCTGCGCGGTAAGCCGGTGTTTGGGGAGAACGAGGAGAAGGGAGGCAAAGCCTGGGTGGTCGCCGTTCCCGCCAAACCTTTCCGCTGGAGAAGGGCGGCCGCCTGAATAGGCTGCCTTTCCGCGGCCATCCCAGCTCTGCGAACCTCGGGGAGCCCCTGGCTGACCCTGCGTGCCTCTCGCCTTGTTTCGGGCAGGTCGGGGTGTTCTCAGAAACGACACTTCGGTGCATGAACCCTTGTGTTGCCTGGGGCTGTTCAGTCGGCCCTGCTGCTGCGACAACTGGAAAAACACAGACTTCTGGGGCCGGCCCCGGAGGGAGTTTTCGATTTGGCAGGCCTAGGGGTGGCTGCAAATGTTCGTTTTAACAACTTTCCAAGTGATGCTGATGCTGCGGGTCAGTGGTCCCCACTTTCGGAAATTCTGGATCTTCCACAAACGCAACCAAACCAGCGACGGAGGGGCAGTAAGTAGCGTGTCCACGTGGGTTCTGCGCAGATCCGCCGCGGCTCGCCGCTGTGACCCGTGTGACATGGTGGCGGAGGGGAGACGTAGCGGCTGCCGCCAGAGAACCCGCCGCGCGTCGGGAGCATCAAGGCGGATCCCTCAGGAGCCAAACTGGAGAAGCGGCCGCATGTGGCAGAGGCCGGAGGGCCAGCAGGGGTTCAGGGGCTGCAGGAACCACAGGAAGGTCCCACTGAAGGGGCAGCTTGAACTGGGCCTGCAGGCCTCGCCCGACCGCTGGAGACGGAGGCAGCACTGCAGGTGGATGGCCCTGTGGGGGCGGGCGGGGCAGGGACGAAGTGGGCATTGCGTGGCCGTCCAGGGAGGGAGGCCGGACTCTCGCCCGCGTCCGACGTTCATCAGCAATTTGATGACCGCCGTGGCCTAGCGTGGAGGCCTGGGTCGGAAGGTGGGGAGGCTTTGGAAGTTCTGCGAGTCAGGCAGAGGACTGAGGGTTAGCACAGGAGAAATCTGGACGGTATGCAGAGGAAATCGGTAGCGGAAAGTCGGTGACAGGACATGCGCACTCATAACCATGTGCGGCGTCGACCAGAAAGCAGAGTTGCAGAAGGAGACAGAGGAATACGAGTGGGAGCGAGCCAGGACCCCGAGGGAAGGAAAAAGCCACCTCCCCTGAGACTGACAGGAACCACGCAGGGGATGTGATTTATTTTCCGAACGACCGTCGACCTTCAGGATGAAGTATTACGTGTGTAAGTCTCTAGTTATGAAATATGGCTTGCACGCGATGCTACCTGTGCATCACGGGCCATCGTAAAGCGCACACTGATGAACCCGATATTAATTTCCGTTAGCACTGCGGTAGTGCCAGGTTTGTTTGTGTGACTCTTTTCTAGAACTGGGTGAATCAAATCTAATAAATATAAATTACAAGGGAGTGTGATAATAAATTGCTCATTTTCTACTTTCTTTTTCTTTTTTTTTTTTTGGCGGACGAATGAAGGTTAATATTTACACAGCGTCTCCCCTGCTTGGAGAGGCCTCCCCGAAGCGGGGGGAGAACACAGGGGTTCAGCGATTTCCCAAGGGGGAAGCCAGTGTACGCCCCCTATTTGACGATGTTAGAAAAAAGCAGGGATGCGGGAAAGGAAAACTGGATTTCGGGGTCGGTGGTTGGTAGGCAAAGATGGTGAGGATGGCGGGAGGGAGACACAGATGTTTCCCCGTCACGGAACTTGGGGGCTGAGTGGTTTTCAGGGCCGGGCCACGGCGGTGAAAGCGTCAGGCGCACTTTCTCACAGTCTCCGAGTTTTCGTTAGAGCAGCACAGTGCCCACGATGCACGCGCGTCCACGGGGACAGAGATGGGAAGGCGACTGCGGGAAAGGTGGGCCGAGGTGGGGAGCTGCCCTCCGTGAAGCTGTCAGAAACCGCACGGGGACCCCGCCACGCATCTGCCATCCATGTGACTGCGGGACGTTGGCGGAACCCCCGTCCCAGAAGGTGGTGCCGCGCTTCGCACTCACCGTGGGGTCCGCGTTCTCAGCCGTGGCAGGGCCACTGCTTCACACTTGTGGGGTCAGTAAGGGGGTCACCTGTGGCCACAGTGGCGGAGTTGGAACAGCCCCGGCCGCAAGGTGCCCATCGGATCTCCCTGTGGCGTCTCGAGGGTGCAGCGGGCCTCGGACCGCGAGGGGTCAGGGCTGCGTGGGCGTGACGCCAGCGGCAGCAGCGTGAGCTCCAAGTCTTAGACCCGCTCTGTGGGCTGTGCCCTGCCACCAAGGGCCCAGGTGCTGGTCACGGGGGATCAGCGCGCTGTTTTCAGGGACACCAGAAAGGCCGAGTGGCGAGTGGCCGTGTGCTCACGTGAGACTGTGCCGCGGGTCCAGCATCGGGAGTGAGTGTCGCGTGTCGGGTATTCCACGCCGGTCTGGAATCTGTGGTTTGGGAGCAAAGTGAGCACGAGTCACCGTGTCTCTCGAAGACTATGCACTGGTGGGGTGGAAACGGACACGAACATGTTAAGGAGGGCGTCCAACCTGTGGCCGTGGGCGGCACGCAGCCCAGATGGCTGTGGCCGTGGCCCGACACAAAATCATAAATCCGCCTGAACCCTTTTCCGCTCCTCAGTTCTCGTTAGCGTTCGTGCGTTTAACGGGCGGCCCAAGGCAACTCGTCTTCCAGTGTGGCCCGGAGACGCCACAACGCGGACCCCCCTGCTGGAGGTACGGAAGGACGGTGTTTGGCCGACCCGAGGTGGAAATCGGGGTGGAGGAGGGGTGGTGGGGTTAGCCAGGACAGGTTTGCGGGAAGAAGCCCAGGGCGGAGCAGCGGGCGGGCGCCTGCCTTCCTGGGGCCGTGAGGCCGGCCCAGCCCGGACAGCCAGACAGCCGAGGGAGGGCCGCTGCTCAGCCCGAAGGGGGGGCCGCCTGCTTGGACGCAGTCCCTGATCACACGGAGAACGAAATGACGTCTGCTCCGGTCGGGGCTCAGAGAACCTGTTGGGCGGTGATGTCTGCGATGACCGTATGTCGGCCTCACAAACACAACCTCCCCAGCGGGCGACGGCTGGTCCGTGTTTTCCAGCCGGAGGTTCCCGGGCTGTGAGGGCGGCGTACTGGGTTAGGGAGGGGTCTGGGAATAATGGCTTCTTAGCGTGTGTGAGAACCTCCGGGGTGTCACGCACGTTCCTGTATGGTCACGGGAAAGGGACTTAAAGACATCCGTTCGCTTTGATGAGAATCAAATCAATTCATCGCAGCAGCTCTGTGGCTTACGCGGATCCAAGGCTCCGGTGGACTCCAGTGTGTCTTCGATGATTAAAAAGCGGGATGACATAAGCATGACTACTCCCACAAGTCTCCTTGCCGTTGCCCCTGCGCAGAAGCTGAGAGCTCTGCAGTTTGAAAATCGACAGGCCTTTGGTGACAGCTCGTGTGACATGTGAGGCCACGGTCCCGCCTCCCTGGGAAACGCCGGTCTGGGGGCGCAGGGCCCCGGAAAAGGGGTCGCGCTTTGCTGGGCTTGCCCCTGAGGCCACGCCTGTCCTTTGTCACGACAACCGGCTGGTTCTACTGCTGGCGAAGCCGGTGCTGGGGATGCGCCTGCAGGCCGAGGATTGCGTTTTCGAGATTTACGTGCCGCTCCATCTCGGATTTGCCGCATTTGCAGGGGACAAGGGTATCCCTCCGCCGGGGGAGGGCGAAGGAGCCGCCGGGGGCCTGTGTGCACCCCGCGGTCTGTCTGTTTCTACTCGGTGGCCTGCATGTACCCGTGGGCTCAAGCAGTGTCCCAGAACACGCGACCTGCAGAGAGGGCTCCTCCAACCGCAGAGCAGCCGCGGTTCAAGCAGGGAGCCCGGGCCGCAAAGTGGCCGGTCCGCTTTCCGCCGGACGGCCGACAGGAGGCCTGTGCAGCCGCCGAGGGCCGCGGTCTGTGTCGTTGGTTTGTTTTCCAGGAGACTTGAACTGAGTTTAATTCAATCTAATTCAAAATTGTGGTCAGAACCCTGGACACGGTACCCACACTCCTAGGTGTGCCGGCGTGTCACACGGCGCGGGTGTCGGAAGGCGCACGACCACGCCGAATCTCTGGAGCTCGTTCGCTCGGTTAGCGTTGGGGACACGCTTCACCCGCAGGACAGCGCCCTGCGCTCCCTCCAGCCGCTCGCCCCGCCCCGCGGATCTGCTCTGGCTTCTCCGAGCCGCCTCTTTTAGGTCCTCAAGTCCTCGGGCTGTGCGGTGTTTGGCTCCGTGGCTTCTGTCCCTCGGCCGAGTCCTCCAGGGTCACCGTGTTGTCACCAAGGCTGGATTTTCTTCTCTTTAAAGGCTGGGTGGCGCGCCCTGGTGACCCGGTGCTGCGTTTTCCTGGCCCCTCGCCCATGGCCAGACCCTCGGGCTGCTCCCACGTCGGGGCTGCGATGGACGCCACGTGTGGACGTCTCTTCCAGACCCCGAATTTCAGTCCGGTTGATGAGCACGGGCAGGGCCTTGCTGCGTCCCGAGGCAATTCCACCTTGCACTCCCTGAAGGGCCTCCACGCCGTGTTCTGCAGTGGGGGCGCCGGGGGACACTCCCACCAGCAGGGGAAAGGCTCCGGATTGGGGGAGCTTCGGAGGTTAGGTGCTGAGCTAAATTCAGAAATTAGGGTTCCCCACAACTGGTTTTCCGGTTTGAAGTGGGCTGTTGCAATTATGAGCGGAGCCTTCCAGAAACGAGCTGTCCCATCCGCCAGCACCCCCAGCACGCTTTTCTCCCCTGGACCGGGGGAGGCAGCACTCCTGGAAATACGTGGGTCTCTACCCCGGTTATGGGGCTCCGCCAGGCTCTGGGAGGGCGCGGGGCCTCGCAGGGTCGCCGGGCCGTGGGGAGCTGACGCCTCTGGGGCAGCACGTGACTCCGACCCCCGGGGAGGCAGCTGCGTGTGCTAAGCCAAGGCCCAGGACACCTGCGCGGGGCTCCAAGGCGCCTGCTGCGTGCAGCCCGCAGCAATGGCGGGTCCCCGCCCACTCGCGGGAGTCCCCGCCCACTCGCCGGAGTCCCGGCGTCCCCGCATCCCCACTACTAGCTGTGCAGCCTCAGGGGGCTCCTCAGTCTCAGGAAGCCTGTCTCCACGTCCACACAGAGAGGAGATGAGCGCTGCCCGCGGAGGGCGGTGGTCAAGGCGCCCGAGCGGTTGCCGTTAGTGCGGACAGAGACCGGCTGAGTACTCGGCACAGAGCCCGGTCGCAAAATGACCCCCGCGCAGCGCCCGCCGTTCTGCGCCCCGATCTGTTCCGCGTGATTCTCGGCCTGCACCCCCTTCCCAGAGGGAGCGGCGTGCAGGCAGTTCGGTTGTCAGACTGTGACACCGTTTCCACCTCCTTGCCTCCGTGCTCCTTGCGCTTGGAGAGGGGCAGAGAGTTGCCATGGCAACCTGAGCTGGAGGAATTTCCTTGTCCATCCTGCTGAATAGCCAGAGACTCGGAAGCCTCTCTAGTGTAATGAGATTTTAAATTTTAATACTTAGAAATTATGCCAGGTGGTTCTTTCGATTTTCCTTTTCACGAAATAAACGCGAAGAACTGATATGCATAATCATTTCATTCACAGGCAAAAGTGTAGCATCATCTTAGGTACATCCATCGCCCCAGCTTACAAGCAGCACGTGAGTCCAGTCCTGTCCCCTGAGTTCCAACGGGGGACCCCGGAGTTGAGAAAGCGTGACTCTAGAATTTCAGCCACGAAGCAGAGAGTGACCCCCTGGAATGATGTTATATTAATTCTTTGTTTTTACATTTATAGACTTTATTTATTTTTAGGGAGCGGGGAAGGGAGAGAGAAAGAGGGAGAGAAACATCAGTGTGTGGTTGCCTCTCACGTGCCCCCTACTGGGGACCTGGCCCGAAACCCAGGCGTTTGCCCTGACTGGGAACCGAACCAGTGACCCCTTGGTTCACAGGCCAACACTCAATCCACTGAGCCACACCAGCCAGCACTGATTCTTTTCTTATAATCACCCTGTCTGCTGGGTATTTTGCCATACTGTTTTCAAATTAAAATCCAACAGAATAGTAGAGTGCCTTGGGAAAAATTAATTGGCTGGAAATGAAACGATTTGTTGTTGCCCTTTGAGATTAGGTAGCCAACGAGGAACAGAAACACGGTCCTTTGAACTCGTGAGCCGTGACACCCCCTCCTCCCCCTGAATGTGGAAAAACTGAGGGGGGCCCGGCGTCCCATCGCAGGGGGTCAGCTTGCCGGCACCTGCTACATCGGCCTTTCATGTGATATTCGTGTTCACCAGCTGCTGTGAAAACAGAACATACACTTTTGATTTGTAAACACACCATCTGTGAATTAGAACGGTTACCCTCCCTTTGAAAACAAACAACAGCAATAAGAAAAACTTCAATTTTAAATAGAGAAAAATAATCCTCATAGCTGGTACGTACGAATCCATGACTTTTCAGCAGAAAACTCTCTGCTCATAACCCGTTATTTTCCAGACGCACAAGGCTGTAAGGTACAACGCTGTAAGCGTTGGCAGGTCCTGTAACAAGGAAATTCCCAGCCACCCCCCCCCGCCCCCCCCGCCCAAAAGCTCCGGCGGTTTCCAGCAGCGTGGGCACCTGCGGAGCCTGGGACCCCGCACAGCGCCGGCTCCTTTCAGGGGTTCCAGCACAGGAGTGGGGGCCAATGCCGTCTTTTCCAGTGTTCCGTCCTCTCTGAAGAAGATGCGTTACGGATCTCCGTGTTGATACAGGAGAGGGGTCGGGGTCTTGTAAGACCAGAGGCTGCCCCCTGAGGACAAGCGAGCCCACGGTCGCGCGCGTAACCTTCGCGGATCTTGGGTCCGCGCCATCGGAGGGGTCACGGTCGCAGCGGCCTAAGTGACACATCCGGGGGAGTCCGACCTTCAACTGCTGCCCTGCAGACGCAGACGGCGAAGGGAGTCGGGTCTGTGGTCCGTGCGACGGCCGAGTGGGGCTGTGGGCTGGGCGCCGCCCGCACGTCCCAGCAACCCCACGGCCCCTGCGCGCCGTGCGCCCTCCCTGTCCCTGCGAGCCCTTCCGCCCCCTGCGGCCAGCCTCTTCCCGCCGTTCGTTCATCCGGCTTCCTGCGCTTCCCCCAAAAGTGGTTCATGAAACAGAAGTCGAACAAAGACAGCTTTTCATTTTGGGAACATCGACATGCCAGTATTTAAAGAGATAATTTTTAAATTTTCAGTCACACTTGCCACACCATGTTAGCACAGCTCCCGGTGAGGCGTCACAGAACTTACTGAGCGGTCGCCGTGAGTGCCCGCCTGGCCCCACGGGTGGTCCCCACGGCAGGGTCGGCACGGCCTGGGCTGCGCTTCATCCCCCTGGGACCGTGGGTTCCCGCCAGTTGGGCTGTTTAACCCCTTCCCCTTCTTCACCCGGCCCGCCGACGCCCCTCCCACGCGGCAACCGATAGAATGTTCTCTGTACCTGTGAGTGTTTCTGTTCTGCTTCTTCGCTGATTTTTTTTTTGTTTGTTTTTAGATTCTATCTACAGGTGGAATCGTCTGGCACTTTGTCTTCCTTTGCCTGACTCACTTCGCTCATCACGATGCGCTCGAGGTCCGCCCGCACTGGGCACATGGCGAGACTTCGTGTTTCTGTGGCTGCGCTGTGCTCCGCTGGGTGCGCTCGCCACTGCTTCGCATCCGCATCCGCATCCGCATCCGCAAACGGTCGCCTAGGTCGCGCCCCGGGTCTTGGCTGCGGCAAACGCTGCTGCCATAAGCGTAGGGGCGTACGTCTTCTCAAACTGCTGTTTGGGGTTCCTTCGAATAAATACTCGGAGGCGGGATTGGTGGGTCCTTCTTCGTCCCTTGTTATGACGCCCCGCACCCCGCCGAGGTCGCCCCCTGCGGGTCCCTGCGCCGTCCGCTCTCCGGACACTCCGGCCGCCCCGCTCTCCGCCCCGCGGACCCCGCCCGCAGCCTCCTGCTCCGGGGCCCGGCTCGGCATCCAGCGCTTCCCGCACACCCCAGTGCGGCTCACGCCGGGGCCCGGGCCTGGGCGGCGTCAGGCGCCCGCGAGGAGAGTCTTCAGGACCGCGGTGTGGTGGCGGGTCTCCCCGCGCGGGGACACCCTGCGCCCTGAGGCTCCCCGTTAGTGTTGATTCGGAGGAAACAGGGAGTTCACGAGCAGCACATCCTGTGTCATCACTGGGGGGCCCCCGGGCTGTGACCTTAGTACCTCCCGTTAGCCAGAGCGGGCTCCTCCGGTGCGGTGGACCAGGCAGGTATGCCGTGTGTGTGCGTGTGTGTGTGTGTGTGTGTGCACGCACACACGTGTATTCATAATAGTGCCGTTTGCTGGTAACCACAGGCGCGCGGGGCAGGAGCCCCGGTGGGTGCGGCTCAGTGTCTGGGCCGTCCCGGGTGGCCAGCGGCTCTGACGACTCTGACAAGCTTGGTCGTGTGCGCAGGGGTTGGCGTGTCCAGAGTGGCCCGGTGGGGCTGACCGGGTGACTCAGCTCTGCGTGACTGTCATCCTCCGACAGGGACGTCCTCCCCACGGTGGCAGGAGCACAAGAGAGTGAGGAGCAGGCCCAGGAGCGTTTGCGACACGGGCCCGGAGCCTGCACGCCGTCCCTCCGTCTGGTTGTGCTGGCCCGAGCAGACGGCGCGGTGGGGTCCCCGGGCGGGGCGGGAGCGCGCTCGGCAGTCGCGGGGAAGGAGGTGGAGACAGGGGTGCGAGGCGGCGCCCGCCCTCCCTCCCAGGCTCCGTGTGGGGGTGCCGCCCCGACGCTGCGCGGTCTCCCAAACAGAAAACTTCCCCGATGACGGCGCACCGTGTCAGAGCTGCGTAAGGACCGTGGGGGTGGCCACCCGCTGGCACGACGCCTTTTACTTTGAGGATTCTGTAGCTCGGTTTCATGCGCACAGACCAGAAGGTGAGTGTGTGTGTCGATCTGCGACAACCAGAGTGAAGCGCGAAACGCGGGCCCTGCGGAAGGGCGACTCCGTTTCCCTCTCCTCCCGCTTCTTTAAGACGTCCTCCGCGCGAGCGGGTCGCCCCCGCCCCTGGGCGAACACCCTTCCGGACGCAACTCCCGCCGGAAGGACGTGGGGGGGAACCGGCTCGGCGAGGGGCCTTCGCCGGCTGACGCACGGCGGCCTGTCCTTCTGGATGCGGCGGCGGCAGCGCCGCTCCCAGTCGGACGCCCAGGCTCCGCCCCCGCGTCCCTGGCTTCTGGGCGCTCTGCTGGGCCTGCAGCGTGACGAAGGCAGCGCAGGGGACAGGGGACTAGGGCGCGGCCGCAGGCCAAGGGACCCAGGCAGCCCCTCGAGGCTGCGAAGGCGGGGAGCCCTTCTCCTGCGGACGCTGCAGACGGAGCTCAGCCCGTCGGACCCGCTTCAGCCTCCGCCTCCGACCCGCAGAGGAGCGCGAGGATGGTTTTGGGTCGCTCAGCCTGTTCAGTCTGGGGACACAGCAGCCAGAGGGAGCTAAGGCCGGTGCGAGGCACCGCAGGGCCGGAGCGGGGGGCGGGGGCGGGGACGTCCCCTGGGTGAGAGGCGACCGGACAGGTCCCACAAGCCAGGAAAGAGAAGTGGGAGCGAGGGCCCAGCGGAGACGACGGGGGTGCTGGGGGAACAGGAGCACCCGAGCGCGGCCGAGCTGGGACCGGACGCGGTGAGAGCCCAGCGCGGAGGACAGCGGGGCCCGGAGCACGGAGCCCCGCATTCTCGCCAGGGAGTGAGGGTGCCGGCTGGGGCTGCCCCGGGGCCAGTGCAGGGAGGGGCGTGAGGTGTGGCCAGGGGGATCGAAGGACGGGTGTCAGGAGACCCGTTAGACGGCCGCTGCAATTGGCTTGACCAGAGACGGCGAGGCTGGCGTGGGCGGTGAGAGGGAGTGGCTTCTCTGAGGGGTAGGAGAAACAAGCCCCCGCGGTCGGTCCGACTGGGCCTGACGCTGGTCGGAGGGGACGGCAGGCCGGAGGGCAGCAGCCTCCCGCCAGGGCCGGGGAAGCCGAGACAAAAAGCAGGGAGGCGGCGAAAGCAGGACACGCCCGCTCCCAGCACCCTGGGCCCTCGCCCGTGTCGAGGGTGTCCAGCCGCTGCGAGCTGAGGAAAAGTAACCTGTGCCCGAGGACAGCGTCATGACCAGATCTTGGCAGCAGGGCGTTGGGGCGCCTGGGGCTGCAGACAGCTGCGTGGCTTGTGGCCGCGTGTCGGGGCTGAGAGAGACGGCTCGGGGGGAGTCTCAGACAAGCGTCCACAGGACTGGGACATCCCCGTCTGGCCTGTAGCTCGCACCCCCGTTCTAACCCAAACCCTAGTTAGTCCAGAGGGTTTGGCAGCAGGCGGGGGACAGGGGACAGTGCTGTGCCTGCTTCTGAGCTCGCGGAGCCCTGGCCACCCCATCGCACCTGGCGCCCGAGCCCCGGGCGCTGGCACCTCAGGCGGGCGGGGCCTGCGTGCCCCGCCCCCGGACCTCGCTGGGGAAGCTCCCTGCGCCCTCCGCCCCTGTCGCAGGTCCTCCCACACCTGCAAGCACCAGCAAAACGTGCCCGGGGCGGCGACGCAGGGCAGGCAGGACCGCCCTCGCACCCCCAGCCCCCAGCCCCGGGGCAGCGTCCAGGAGAAGGCACCGGGGACAGCGGCGGCTGCAAGGCCGAACGCGGCCACCTCGCCAGCTGCCTGGCTCACAGAGGAAGAGCCGGGGGCCAGCGATGGAGGCACCTGCCCAGGGAGGGCCACCTGCCGTGATGGCGCCGAGTGCACTCGACCGCTCTGCTCTCTCCCACAGGTCCAGCGATGGAGGCAGGGGGGTTCCCCTGTCGGGTGGCATTCCCCTCGGCAGTGGCGGTGAGGGGGGGGGAACTCTGCAGCCTGCAGCGTGAGCTCGGGGGAGGACAGCGCCTCGAGGGCTGACAGGCGCGAGCCGCGCCTCCTGACGCAGAGCAAAGTGAAGAAACCGGAGCGCCCACGGGGGGAGGGAGGGTTGCGTCCGCATTCGCTTGGAAGCTGTACTGGGCTGACTTGCACCCCCCCGCCCGCCCCGGGAGACATGGCTAAGGGTTCACCCCAGCACTTGTGAACATGGCCTTGTGCGGAAAGAAGGGCTTTGCACGTTGAGCTGAGACCATCTTGGACGTGGGGTGGCCTCTGGCTCCGGTGACGAGCACCCGTATAAGAGGAAGGAAAGACCGGGACCCATGGCGAGAAGCCCGGTGAAGATGGAGACGGAGCCTGCGTCACCGGGAGCCCCCAGAAGGCAGAAGCAGCAGGAGCCCCCTCCCCTGGAGCTCCCTGAGGGACCGCGTCCCTGGGACAGGAGGGGCCAGAGGCCGCCCGAGGGGCTGCTGGGTGAGGCCCCGCCGTGGCCCCCACGGCGGTCACACAGGCAGGGCTTCCTAGCGCCAGTCTGGGACCCAGCACCTGGCGTGAGCACGGCAAGCCGCCTCGGAGCCAGCCCACCGGCCCCGAGCGGGTTTTGAAGCTGCCGCCGGGAAATCTCCGACGTGGTCTGGCCCGTGGAGGTCTGGGCCAGCAGGTCCCTGCAGAGGCCGGGGGGAGCCAGCCTGCTCCAGCTTCCAGACCAGCCCTGGGGTCTTGTCTCCTCCTCTTCTCCCACCATCACCCCTTCTGCTTCCCTTTGATTGTCTCGCCTTGACCCTCGCTGGGGTGGCCGCTCTGTGGGTCCACAGGCCTCCGGGGGTCCTTTTCCCCCGCTGACCCCCAAGGCTGCATCCCTTGACAGCTCCTCACTGGGCCCAGGTGACCCCTCCCCACCCTCCCCTCCCCCCAGGCCTGGGGCCGGAGAAGCCGCTCCTGTTGTCAGCACCTGGAGCCCCTCCTAGGCGTCCCCCGCCCACAGCTGGCGGCTGCCCCCAGGTGTCCGAGCCTGCACCATTGGGACGAGGGCTTCTCCTGGGGTCCGGTCAGCTCCGCCGGGCAGCTCCCCCGTGTGTGTGGGACTCAGGTACCATCTCTGCATTTCCGAGTGGTGTGAGCGTGGGCTTCCCCCCTTTTTTCTTTAAATGTCTAAAGAAATGCTGCCCCTTTATTTCTACGTTACCCTGTCACTGACAGACTAAAGGCGACATTTATCTGCTTTACATGTGTCTGTGTTTGCCCCCCGGGGAAAACTTTTATTTTCACCGTGTAAGATGTAGAACCATCCAGAGAGCAAAATATCTTAAACAAAACAAGGATGAATTTAGAAAATACAAAATAAGAAAATATTGCTTTTAAAATTTAACTTCCCCAAAGTAATTTATGAATTTAGAGCGAATCTAGTAAAAATACTGAAGTTTGGAAGCGGTATTATTGCTCTTTAGGGTTTTTTACCAATTGTTTTTAATCAGAATCAAATTTACTCAGGTAAATATTAAACTACTCGTAGAAACTTCCAACAGCAGCTCACGACAGAAGAGATGGTCTTCGTTGTTTTGAATAAAGTCTGTTCTATGTCAGACTTCACGGGTGGCCAAAGTACTAGTGGACTGTTTATTTGAATCAAATGCAATACTTATATTATCTAATTCTAGAGGGTCCAATGTATGAAAATAATGCACAATATTCACAAATTTTATTAACTGAACTTTATTTTAAATGAATATTTAAAATACTAATTTAAGATTATAATTCTATATCTACTTGAATTAGAGGAATTATAGTATCAATTAAATAACTGTGGCTAAACTCAAAAGAGGTGGACCAGAATCACCGGAATAGAAACACAGGCAGATGTTGTGTCCTGGGTGTGGGGGCTCAGGGCCCAGCTGCCGCGGGAACCGAGTCAGACCTGCAGGTGCGCCTGGGTTCTTGCTCTTACTGCGTGACCCTGCTCCTTCCTGGGGACCCGATGACCCGGGGGACGGACGGGCACTTCTGGGCCTCGGTAGGCTGCAGGTGGAGCAGCAGGAGCAAAAGGGCCACCTGGGAAAGGCCAGAAGGTGACCTTGGCCTGGGCCAGCAGCTGCCTGTTGCGATCGTTTTCTCTCCAGAGTTCCTGGAGCCTTCTCTCCGTGTGCTCGGCGGCCATCCGGGCTGCTTCCGCTCTTTCCCAGTGGTACCGAATCTCCTTCTCGTAGTAGAACGAGCTCCTTCGTAGCTCCTGGTTCAGGTCTTGGGCCATCTTCTTACAGGTGTTCAGCATCTGATAGGTGGACTTCGTGTTTCTCCGGTCGTCGAGCAGTTTCTTCTCCATTTCCGAGCAGCGCCTTTCCGCCTCAGACAGCCGTTTCTGGAGCTGTGTGAGGCGGTCCTCATACACATCAGGCTGAACTTGAAGCTGCAGCTTCAGCTGCTGAATCTCAGCGTTCAGGTCTGTATTTTCACACCGCAGAGACGCTTTCTCGGTTCGCAGGCTCCTTATTTCTGCTTCCAGCTCTTCACTTATTTGCTTTTGCTCCCACAGTTCCCGGGCTCTTCCCTGATCTTCCTCGTCAGCTCGTGGAAGGGACACACTGAGGTCAGCATCACGAGGGACACCCTTGAGGTCGCCTTCTGACCCAGGGACAGACTGGTGAGCGTTTCCTGCTTCCTTCTGACGTTCGACCTGCAACTTGACCTGAGCCAAGTGACCTCTAAGGACCTCGGGCCTGGGGCTGGTCTGCAGTGGGGTTCCCTCCAGGGACAGGGACTGGCTGAGTGTGCCTTGCAGGTCCCGCTCCACTGGCGCGGTCGACGGCTCCAGCCCTTGTTCCTCCTCCTCCTTGTCGTGGACGTCCTGCTTCCACCCCCTGCTTTCAGCTTGGCGCAGCTCTGCACTTTCGGGGTGACGAGTGTTTCTGTTCACGTCACCCGGCGTGTTCTCCTGAAGTTGTTCTCGGTCAGTCCCCCGTGCTTTGGTGACGGGCTTCTCCTCGGTCACGCGGGAACGTCTAGGGGGCTGGGTCCTGCGCACCGTTCTCACTAGGTCAGCCAGGTCCTGAAGCGACAACATCCTGCTCAGGTGCTTATTCAGGGCCTTCAGGCACAGGGTCTGTAACCAGAGAGGACTGGCCTCCACCCCAGGTGGCTTGGGGGTGTCGTCAGCTTCTGTGATCGGTCCGGTACTCTCACTGCGTCCTGCACAGACTTCGTCACGAGCAGGACACCTTTTGTCCGGCGCCTTCACACTGCCTGACACAAGTCCTCTCTTCACCATCGAAGACACCACCACCAGAGTGCCCACCAGGATCACAGAGAGGAGCCCGGGGAGAGCTGGGACGTGTCTCAGGCTCTCGGAAACCAGCAGCAGAATCGCGCACAGGTGCTCCAGGATCAGCTGGAAGGTGGACGCGGTGGCTGTGGCCGTGGCAGGCACCAGGCCCTCCATGGCTGGCGGGGCTCACAGCTCTGCCACCGACGGCCAGTGTCCTGTGGGCACAAATAACCGCTCAGAACCCGGTGGAGTGTTCTGTCTCTATGGCGAACAGGCGCCTAGCAACCGGGGCGGGGCAGCGGGCGGGGGGAGGGGCAGCGGGCGGTCTAGACACGCCCCTCACTTGGCTCCCAACAGGAAGTGGTGGGGTCCTACAGGCCCCGGGGGCCGAGGAGAGTGCTGACCGCAGCCGGAGGTCGGTCCCTCCAGGCCCAGGGGCTCCTCCGCAGCAACCCAGGGGGTCGGAGCAGCGCCCCGCCGTCCCCTTCTGTGCACAGGAGCCCGTCAGGGCTGAGGGTGGGATGGTCCCCCGTGGGGTCCATTCTCCCGATTTCCAGTTTCCTTCTGCTGGGGGCCCGCCCGCTGCTGCCCACACGGGGAGGAGCCGGAGCTGCCCCTCCTCCCAGGTGCCCTCTCTTCTCTCCTGTGGTCTCCGAGGCCCCTTGGGTACCACCTGCTCTGAGGACTGTGCGCCACTCCAGGAATGCTCCTGGGGCTCCTGGGGATGGCCATGCCCCTCTGTCTGTGGCCGTGGGAGGGGTTTGTCACACTTAAGGATCGCATGACCACGGCACCGTCAGCCTAAAGAGAAAAGGCCTTTCCAAGTGAGAAACAACGAGCATTTGTTTGAGGTGAAAAAGAACAGCTACCCCGGACTCGCTGATTCGGGCAGGCAGGCGTTCAGGGCTGTGAGGAGGGGACAGAGGCACTCGGGAGAAGGGGGAGGGGACCGTGGCACCCCTGGCAGGAGGGCGTGTCTGTTGATGCCGATGATGAAACGGGACATGGAAGGGCCCATCCCACCGGGCGCACAGCCAGCCGGTCCTGGGGCGGAGTCCCCTGCAGCCCCAGCGCAGAGAAGTGCGGGTCTGGGCTCCAGACGAGGCACCGCTGACCTCAGGACCTGCTGGACGGGGGAAACACGAGTGGCGAGCGATGCTCGCTCAGGAAGGCTGAGATTTTTATCAAACGTGTGAAGCTGTACGCACCGGAAGACATGGGTCTCGGGAGCAAAGGTTGACACAGACGTCAGAGTGAATTTGACTCTGATCCCCGCGGTCCGAGGCCCGGCGTTGGGACGCCTGCCCGGCTCTGGCCGCTGTGGTGGTCTCCGGCCGAGCACGCTCACGCTGGCCAGAGAGGCGACCAGGTCACCTGTCGTGAACTCTGGAGGGGAGAAGGCTTCTTCGCCTTTGAAGCTGAGCTGGCAGGTCTCTGCGGAACTGTCGAGGGTCTCGGCGGAAGCCGAGGCCTTTTCTCATGGCACAGGGATGGCGGCAGCCGCATCGCCACACCGACCCGTTGACTTGCCTGTCCCCGGACCCCGAGTCCCCACCACAGTCACCCCTGAGCCTCTGCAGCCACAGCGCTCAGCACACGGCCTCCAGAGTCGTCCCGCAGCAGCTGCGGCCCAGAGTCTTGGGAGATGAGGCTGGCGAGGAAGCAGGTGGCGAATGCTCTGAGTCTGACCCGCGGTAGGTGCGTGCTTTGGGAGCCAACAGGAAAGGCGGGAGGAAATTATTCCAGGGCTTCCTTTCTAATCCCGTAAACGCTTCAGCATCCCGGCAACGTGAGGGACATCACGTCTGAGGACGTTGGCACCCTTGGGGCAAGGTTAGATTCTTCGTTCGGTTAGAATAAAAGATAGACTCTTATACCTGTCTGTGTATCCTTTAC
Organism: Glossophaga mutica; assembly: GCA_039655065.1. Lineage (NCBI taxonomy): Eukaryota > Metazoa > Chordata > Mammalia > Chiroptera > Phyllostomidae > Glossophaga > Glossophaga mutica. Next base: position 222,990,396 of record CM077304.1, read on the forward strand.
TCTAAATGGAAGCTCCGTAAGCTGTAAACGAATCCATAGGTTCACATGCAACTTGAACACGTTCCTCACCGGGGGGTTCAGCTAGACGCGGGGATGTACCCGCTCTCTGTTTTACAGGCAGAGCAGAGGCACCTCTCGCCAGCGGCGGAAAGACGAGCATCTCCAGAAGCAGCTTTTCTCCCATCGTTTCCCGCGGCGGCCGTCGGGGCGTGGGCCGCTCTGTGCCCTCGCGGAGTAGATGCTGTTTCTAGACGTCGCGATTCCACTTGCACAACAGAACGCAAGCCTGCTACCTTTCCACCACGCGCAGGAAAAGATACGAAGAGACTACGGGACCCAGCATCTGTAAGCTAAGGCGCTGGGACTGGTAAGAAGCTTAAAACTAAAACTAAAAAGCAAAGTGACCCCACCCAAACCCCATCAGGGTTACTCAGGGACAGGGCACAGAGGGGCTCGGTACATGCGTGTTTGTGTGTGCGCGCGCGCAAGTGCGTGGGTGAGACTTGGGCATCGGAGCTCGTGGCTGCCAACCCCACGGGGCTGCGGGGGACCGTCGGTGCCCTGGAGTCTGCAGGCCCGCAGGGCCGGCGCGCTGCCGTGTGATTTCTGGCACCGCTCCCCTGGCTCATCGGTGAGGGGTGGAGAACAGTTGGTCTGGGCGGAAAATCCTCAATCACGTACCGAGAGAGTAGTGACAAGGCTTCGTTGTTGTGAGGAACTGAGCAGAAGGACCGAGTGATGGGGCGTTTTTGGAGGGTGGATTGCCCTGGGGAACACGTGAGCATGGTCATCAGGAAGCCCCCGTTGCCCCGAGGGGGCGGAGGGACAGCCCCTCCCCCCACCTGGACCCTGGGGCAGGAGGTGTCTCAGAGCAGAGCAGTCACCTGTCCAGGGCAGGGTGGCTCGGTTACCCAGCCCAGGGCAACAGCAGTCTGAGTAGAGACAGCTCTAGGAGTCGGTGGATCGGCAACGTCTTTGGGGAGCTGAGGAGGAGCTCGACGGGCCACACACCGTTGTTGCTGCTGCGGCGGGGACAGGTGCTCACCGGCTCCTGGGGACACGGGGCCTGAAGGGAACGATGGCCGGGCCGGCTGGGCCCTGTTACGTCTGCCCTGCGTTTCTGTTTAAAAGGAGGAGTCAGCACGTTGCCTGTAACTCACCCCGCACTGCGGGTGCTCACCCCGTACTGCGGGTGCTCACCCTGTACTGTGGGCGCTCACCCTGTACTGTGGGTGCTCATCCTGCACTGTGGGTGCTCACCCTGTACTGTGGGTGCTCACCCCGTACTGCGGGCGCTCACCCTGTTCTGCGGGCGCTCACCCTGCACTGTGGGTGCTCACCCGCACGATCACATTTTCGTTTTCTGGCACAATGCACGTGGTAAAGAGCCTGAGTGAAAAGTGCCGTCGGGGGGCCAGCTGCTGCTGAACCCCTGTGTCTGGGGCAGGCGAGTTGGGTGCGACCTGAAATGACCCTTTTCTGAGTAAGACCTGCCGACACGCGTGTGTTCCGTGCACACTCGGAAGGTGTCGAGCAGGTTGAGCTGTCCTCAGGGCGGCAGCCCAGGGTGTGAGGGCGGCCTGAGTGACCCCACCGCCCGTACCAGGCTGCGATCGCAGCTGTGACCGCGTCAGCCTGGAGGACGGGGTCCTGCAGCTTGGGCAGGGCGCTGTGCTGTGCCCCGCTGGGTTTGGTGTTAGGTCACAAAGACCGCGGTCCAGTCACGTGCTTTTAGAGGCCTCGCCGGGCCGTGTGCACGGCCCGTGTTTACCGAGCGGAAGTGAGTGTGCCGGTCACCTGGTCCGACAGAAAGCGCGTCGTCCGCCCTCCAGGGTCTGGTTTGTCGGCCTCCGGGCTCTCGCGCCGGTGAAGACTCCGGCGCGGAGTCGTACCCGGCGCCACGAGGCTTCGCGAAGTCGCGGTGGTGGCGGTCCTCACGCTGTCTGTCCCCCAGCGCTGGTGGAGGTCAGTCTGGGTCTCAGCATCAGCGTGACGTGCCGGCAGCGCGCTGGGCGTGGAGGCGTTTACCAAACGGTGGGGGCCACTTTCTAGTCCCAGGTCACCGAGACTCGTGTGAAGTCATGAACCCACATGGAACTTCGCGTCTGGCCTGAAGCTGTGAGACAGTCGCCGGCTTTCCTTTCTAACGCGGTTAACGGCGCTGACCGAGCTTTCCCGCGATCCCGGAGGCAGCTCGCTCGCAGCAGCGTCGGGTTTCGACCGCGTGCCGTGTCCGGTTTGCGCGGCTGCGCGGGCCAGTCGTCGTCCCTTTCTTCTCGTCCTCAGGACCCGGGACTTGGTCAGCGCTGCCCTTTTCCTGTTCCGTGGGGGAGAGTTGGCGTGGTCGGCATTCCCTGTTTGAAGTGGTTTAAATGACACACCCGTGGAGCCCTTGGCCTGGAGTTGTGGGTTTTTTTTTTTTAAATGAACGGTCACAACACAGTTCGACTCGACGTCGCAGGAATCGGACTGTCTGGGCCCCTTTCCCTCTGGTCTCTGCGCGTCGTGCAGCCCGGAGGGCCTCGTGGGACGTTGGGACGCCGGGACGCGGAGCCCGCCTCCAGGACGCGCGGCAGACACTCAGCTGCTTTGAACTGCGAGATCCATCGGGAGAACGTCGGGCAGAAGGGACGGCTGCGACCCCCGGGGCACAGCGGCACCGGGAAGTGCCCTCGTGTGTACCTGTGGGAACGCCGCTGCTAGGGCCTGAATGCGGTGCCCCGGGGGTGGGGGGGGGGTCGAGCTGCTCAGACGCAGGTGGATGGGGTGGCGCAGAGTTCTGTGAAGGCCTTTTTAGAGGCTTTATTTATTCATTTACTTTCAGAGTGAGGGGAAGGGAGGGAGAAAGAGAGGGAGAGATGCATCAGTGTGTGGTTGCCTTTCTCATGCGCCCCCTACTGGGGACCTGGCCCACAACCCAGGCCTGTGCCCGGACTGGGACTCGAACCGGCGACCCTTTGGTTCGCAGGCCTGCACTCAGTCCACTGAGCCACACCAGCCAGGGCTACATGACAGCATTTTATACAAGCAGTTCAGTCAGACTGGAGATCAGATCTTTGTCTTTTCTAAAAGTTTGGTGTAATTTATGTTAAAAGATTTCAAACAGTCAAGTATAAGACCAATAAATTTTCTGTTATCTTTACTCCTATTTCTCAATGGAAAACATCTCGGTACACCTGCATCTCTCTCTCTCTCTCTCTGCCCGTCATCTATCTATCATTTATCTATCTACCCATCATCTATCTGCTCGCCCATCACCCATCCATCACCATCTCTGTCTGTCTGACACGCACGTCTACGTGTCACAAGCTTGTAAAATGTCCCTGTCCCTCCTGGGGCTGCTGCCGAGGGCTCTGTTCGCCCACCTCCGGAGGCTTGGGGCTCCTCCAGACACAGTTCTGCCTCCTTCCCTGGGGCCACCTTTGTTGTCTTCGCCCGGGGCTTGCCCCGAGTGTCGCCGGGCAGCCCCAGAGGGTGAGCACAGCATGGGGCCGCCCCCCCCTCCTCAGCTTTTCGCCGAGGACAGAGGCGTCCTGTGCAGGTGGAGAGGGACCTGCGCTCATGCAGAGTCTCGGCCGGCAGTTAGCAGACACGCTGGGCAGGAGTTCCTTTAAGGTAAAACGTGACGTCCGACCTGTTCTGCGCTGTTCGGCGTGGAGGTGGGGAGAGGAAGCTCGGCGGCGAAGGTGGGCGGGGCAGAGCGAGCGCGGGGGGGGGGGGGGGCGGGGGGGCGCCGTGGGCGGAGCGGCCGTCAGTGATCCCGCACGGGCGTGTGCTGGTCCGTTCTGAGTGTGTTCACAGGCACTGACGTGTGGTTTCATGCGTTCACCTATTTTTAGTTCTTCTTCATTTATTTCCGTTAAGCGTGTCGGGGTGACACTGATTACGGGGCGACGCAGGTCTCAAGTGCACATCTCCGTGGCACATCGTCCGTGCATCGCTCTGCGTGCTCACCGCCCCAGTCAAACCGTCGCCGCCCGTCACCGTGGATTTGGCCCCGTTGCCCCTCACTGCCCCGCCTCCCTTCGATGTTGCCGAACCAAGTGACGGCTACAAATCACACACCTTCACCCCGCAGGACGAGACCCTAAGGCGGGTGGGGCGGAGCCGCCCGAGCCTGGTGCCGGGTGCCGCTGCCGGACGCTTTCCCCCTCCCGGACGAGCAGACCCACGACGCCGCAGCGGGGCCATGGCACTGTCCGGGCTCTCCGGAGCTGTGGCTCACGTCTGCCACGAGTCCTGTTTCCCACGTGCCCTTACCCGAAATGCACACCCCCACACACACGCACAAGGGCAGAGAGCAACGAATGTAAGCGAAAAGCGTTTTGCACCGAGAGAGCGATTTGTTGAGACACACACTCGAAAGCTTTTTTGCGTCACGGTTGTTAAGTTGGAGCGGAGGCGGAAGGAGTACCACGTGCGACGTAAACGCTGTTACGAATGGCGAGGCGTTCCACGGGGCGTGGTCGGTCCAGCTCAAGTGCAGAGTTCAACCTGAGGTTGCAGGAGGCTAGGATGAAACTTTCGCCGTCCGGAAAGACAAGGAACGGGCGTAGAAGGAGAGCCCTCGCCGAGTAACTGGGGAGTGCAGGAGGAGTTCTGTAGCCTGAGCGGCTCTGGCGGTCCCTCCGTGGAATCCACCGGACCGGTACCTGCCACAGCAAGATGGGCAGCAGCAACCACAGCCACACGCGCCACAGCCACGGCCACAGCCCAGGCCACCGTACTAGTTGCTGTGGTAGCACCTGGAGTCAGGAACGGAAGGACCCACGGAGGAGCCGGTGGTCAGTTTCCTCTGGATGTTGACGCCCATTCCGGGTCTTCTAGTTCCCTCCTTGGTGGGTGGGCCAAACCACAGGCAGGGGCTGGGCCCTATTTTACGTCCACCCGCGTGTCCATTCGGGGTCTACAGTGCACTGGGCGAAGGCCCGCGTCACGATCACGCTCTGCTGTTGCGTCAGGCCGCCCACCACCAAAGCAGAGAAACCCATCACGTCTGGGACCCCCGCCCCCCGCTTGTGCCCCCGTCAGTGGGGGTCTGGACGGGTTGGCAGGGAAGCACGGTTTGCTCGCGTGCCCGAGATTGCTGGTTTGCGGTCATCCTTTCCATCCCACGATGGCCTGCGTGGTCGAGCGTCCATGCCTGGGTGTGAGGGCTGATGGACCAGGACCCCGGTGGGTCACAGAATGAGCGAATTAACTGTTCGCTCTGCTTAAGGCGCAGACGTTCCCCGTAGGGAGGCGTCTGCAATGGCGACTTAGAGCGGGCCGGCTGCGTAGGTGCTTTTGTCCTTTCGATGCCAGCTCCTCTTTAACCTTGACCTTCGTTATGCGTGTTGTTAATTTCCCTTTAAAGGTGCCGATTAAATCCCAGACGACTTCCTACTGGATTCCAGCACCATCTGTTTCTGCACCCAACGTGGGAGGACACTGCGGCTTTGCTGGATCGTTAGAGTGACATTAAACGTCTCTAATTTTTAAAAAAATTTTAATGACTATAATACCTGTTTTATCATGACTTTGAATACATGTGCCCTTGTTGGTGCACTGATTACAGATGTTTTCAAATAATAAGCACGCAGGTTCGGTTTTGGATATGCTGGCTGGAGTGTATCTTGTGAAAACACAGCAGTTTTGCAATTGTGTCATGTGTATAATGTGTTTCCCATACTCCCTTTTTTTTGAAAAGCAAATTTTTAAAGGGTCCGTTTGATCTCGGTGATGAGATGCGCTTCACTTAGATCCGTCAAGCTGGCCACTATTCGCACGTTACGTGCCCACAGGACTAAGGAGGGGTGTGCAAAGGAAAACAAAGCAACGTTGTCAATGAGAAGAACTTAGTAAAACATGAAGTTAAAGCTTTTCACACACATGATGTGGCAAATTGAACGCTACCCAGAAGTGAAACCGTAACGCGACATTGGAAGGAAACTTTTCTTGTCCATTGGAAGACTTTGGGTGTGAGTTTTGTCCACAAAGGGGACACCGTTGAGTCTGAATGTCCCCAGTCTCCCACTCAGGAGCCCGAGACGGACTTCCCAGGTGGGCAAAGAGGGCAGACCTGCTGGGCGCGGAGCTCAGGAACCCAGGGGGACTCGCCCGATGGGCTGCGTTGCTCTGGAAGTTTCTCTGCGGAGCCCTTGGGCCAGGGTCTGCTGCAGCAAACTGTGCAGCAGAGTGCTCCCCACCCACCAGAGCCCCAGCTCTGGCCGCCAGGGGGTCTGTGTGGCACACGAGGTCAGGAGGGTGGCTTCGGCGGAAGGGCAGGGACTCGTTTCCGTAGGGGGACGGTCCCCATCGGTCCCAACACGGCCGTGTGGGAAGCCGCAGGCAGCGCTGGCCTGATGTGCGTAAGAATTTTCGAGCTTCCCGATCCATTGTGTGAAGGAAGATTCCTTCGCTGTCATGGCAGTGTTGCCAGCAACGCACCGTGCACAGTCAAAAAGTGACTTCTCTCCTAGTTCCAGGAGACAATGGAAACCGCCAAAGCCACATTCCGGATGTTTGCGTCTGCCAACAAAACCCCATTTTCAGTTGTGCCCGCACTCTGAGAACTCAAACTGGACACAAGGAACTCGTGGCCACATAAAGGGAGGCGCTATTTGCCGTCACAGGTCTGACGAATCCCCCCGTCCGCTTCCCTGGGGGTAACGGGCGTCCCAGTTTCGGGTTCTGAGGGTCGTGGTGAACTGACGAGGTGTCGTGTCCCTTTAAAGTCCTCTTTTACTGAAATTCAAGGTACACTCAGAAAAGACTGTAAATCATTACGCGTAGAACTAGATTAATTTTCACAACATAGCCGTACAATTTAATCAGCATTCAGACCGAGACCGAGACCAATGGCAGCACCCGAGGGACTCGCGTCGCCCTTCCGTGGCCCTCCCGTGGCCCGCCCCGGCGTGACTCTTACCCCCGTGAAGCTGCGTGTCTCTGTGACCCCCTTTGCACTTCACGTGAGTGGGTTCGTGCCGCACACCCCGTGTCTGCCTGCTTTCCTTTGCTCGGCGTTGTGATCCTGCGGTCCATGCGTTTCATTTGCGTAGAGCTTATTTTCACTGCTGAGTAGTGCTCTCCTGTGTGATGAACCTCCGTTTATTTATCCATCTACTGCTGGTGGAGAGCCGGCCGATTCCGATTCTAACCGCCACGAATGTCCCTTCGAGGATGTTCTGTATCCGTCTCTTGGTTCATAGACGCGCGTCTCAGCCAGATGTCGCCAGGGTGAGGGCGCGTAAGAAACGGACCTGAAGCGCAGTGTGACGTCCGGGAGAGCGTTACTGCCCCTCGCCGTGTGCAGGTCACCTGCGGTCTGGCTGACGCCCGGTGGGAGGGAGGCGGGGCCTCTGGGCTGGCCGGACAGAGGGAATGTGACTCGGAAACCATCGGAAGTACAGGTTTTACAGGCGCTGATGTTATGCTCAGGGTGTGCCAAGGAGAGGAGCCTCTCACTTACTCTCCTTCCCACCTAGAGAAACGGCAGCGGCAGGGGGGACACGGGTGTACGCGCGCCTGCTCTGTCTACATGGAGACACGTTATAGGGTCCGTGCACGTCATCGTGGAGGCAGAGAAGTCCCGTGACCCGCCCTCTGCAGGGCCAGGAACCACGGGAGCCCCGTGCGTACCCCACTGCGAGTCCGGAGGCCCGAGAGCCTGCGGAGCTGATGTCCCAGGGCAGGAGGAGGTGGCCATCCCCACTGGAGCAAAGGCACCCAACCTGCCCTTTCTCTAGCTTGCTGCTCTGCCCAGGCCCCTGCTGGGTTGGGGGGTGCCCCCACGGGGTGTGGGGGGGTTGCATCCTCTGTGCTCAGTGCACTGACTCACACTCGAACCCCCTTCAGAGACTCCCTCCCAGACACGCCCAGAAATAAGCTCTCTGGGAGTCCCAGCCCAGCCGGGTTCACAGGTGAAACGAGCCGTCGCACCGTCCCGATGGCACGGTGTGGTTTGTGAACACGCCGACGCAAGCATCCCCCCGCCCCCACAGATGATGAAGGAAAACCAATTCGAGTGCAATGTCGATATTTTAATGTTTTTAAAATTAATTTAAGCTTCTCTCACATGGAAGTTATGGACCAAAAATGTGAGAACTTCTAAAGCCAGTCAAACACCAAAGGAGAAGCTTTGGGAGAACATGCTGGGCAGCACTCCGGATGACCTCGGTGACCCCGGGGGCAGCACTCCAGATGACCTCGGTGACCCTGGGGGCCTGCGCAGGCTGGCCTCTTCTGCGGATGCTTCAGGATGATGCTGGCTTTTTCAGACTCGAAGCTGAATCGTCCTGTGCAGACCAGCGGAGGCCGACGCTGGGAGCCTAGGTGCACCCACCGGTCAAGTGTCTCGGGCAGCTTCTCAGTAGCACCCGTAGGAACAGTACCTTCTGCAGTAAGATGGGCGGCTGCCACCGTATCCGTACACGCCGCAGCCGTAGCCGCAGCCCAGGCCGCCGTAGCCACCATAGCCGCAGCCGTAGCCACCATAGCCACCATAGCCACAGCCGTAGCCACCGTAGCCACAGCCGTAGCCCAGGCCGCCGTAGCCGCAGCCCCCGTAGGCACAGCCCACGCCGTTGTAGCCGTAGCCCAGGCCGCCGTAGTAGTTGCCGTAGTAGCTCATGGTGTCAGGAGAGAAGGGTCTGATTGGGGAGCAGGGAGTCTCTGTTCTCAGTGTGAGCATCCCCACCGACCCCGGTCCTTTTATACCCACCTCCGTGGTGGGCGGGGCACACCACAGGGCTGCTAATGACGTATCCGCGCTCATCAACATCAGTGCCCTTCCCGAGTCTTCGTTTTATTGGCCAATGCGGTCGGGGGGCCTGTCAGCCGGATGACTGTGGGGTTGAGTCAGCGCCTCTGCGCTCGAGCCACGAGCCTCTGATGGGTGCGCGTCTTCTCATTTTACAGCCCTCACTCACCCTTCATGCACTGAGCTTAAAACATTTCACCACTTCTTAATCACTGACTAGCTTCCAAATGTGAATTCTTTAAATTCCGTCATTACATCTGCGCAGGTTATGGGAGGGCCTTCTGCACAGTGAAAAGTACTTGCTCATTTGTGGAGCGTGCTCTGAGTCACGTGAATTCTCCGTGTTTATCACTCACTTTCCCACGCGAACTGCATGCAGGCACACGGGTGCTCGGCGCTGGACCTGGGCGCTCCAGAAACACACCTCCTGGCTCTCCTGACGCTCACTGCGCCACACGAGTTCATTCCCCCCGGAGTGTTTTTCGTCTCGTTGCTAGTCCCGCTGGGCACTTTAAAAAATACCCAAGACCAGGGCTCCCCATTTTCTCACAAGGATCCAGGGTGTGTCTCCATCGTGAAGTGAGCTTTCAGACGAAGTGTATATAGAACTGCAATACCGTAGTCATGTGGAAGTCAAGAGAAAGTTTCCTAAAACCCTCTAACACGTAGTTCATCGTCAGGTGTCTTTGATTGGCTCACAAACATATGTTTCCAGTTAATTTTTCACACTGATACTCGTTCTGTCTAAACATAACGTTACTGAACTCCTTTTAGAGATGTAATAGTTTCCCTCCCAGTCCTTTTTTTCCAGGAACTCTACTCTTCGAGGAAACCTTGGTGCTGCCCTGTGGCTTCCTCTGTTCTGAACGTGGTCCCTGTCCTCTTCCTTGGTTCCCTTCACGTGTCCCTCCGCCCGTCACACCGTCTGCGACACCCCAGGTCAGGGTGGAGGTGCCGTGGGGTCCCGGTCGGTCGTCGTCTTCTGTAGCAACACCAGTTCTTCGTGGGCGTTCTGTGTGCTTTCGGTTTTTACTTTGTTTTACTATTTCTAAAACTCTGTGTTGAATTTACCGGGGCGGCAGTGGCTGATAAAATGACACAGGTTTCAGCGCACAATTCTGCAGTTCACCGCCTGTGCGCCGTGCTGTGTGCACCCACGTCAAGTCCCCGTCCGTCCCCGTGGATATCGCCCCCTTTCCCTCTGCTGCCCCCCTCTGGTCATCCCCGCACCCTTGTCCGTGTCTGCGCGTTTTTTCTCTGCTTAGTCCCTTCACCTTTGTCTCTGAGCCCCTGGGGCCGCCCACCCCGACAGCTGTCAGCCCGTTCTCCGCGCACTTTCTTTTGTGTGTGTGGGGGGGCACTCGGCATCGGGGTGTCCCATCGCCCACATCCAGGGTGCTGGGGTGGCTAACGGGTCCATGCCTCGGACTTCCCCACCCGTCTCTATGTACTGATGTTCGCACTTGACAGTGGTGATCTAGACCCATCATTGCTAGAGGTTCTAAAATGCTGATTTATAAAATCCAACCCTTCCATCTTGGGTCCCCGCAGCCGCCACGGCAGCCACGCGTCTTGTTGGGAAGCCGAGAAGCAGGGACTGCGCCCGAGTCTGGCCGTCCCCGTCTCCCAAGGGCCTTCCAGACGAAGTCCCAGTGTCACAAAGTCCGAAGTCCAGCGGCTTCAGGCCGGTCTGCAGTCGAGCTGCTCAGGCCCCTCCCTCCGTTCCCGTGTGAGGGGAGTTCCTGCAGCCCTGACGGCCTATTGCGACGCCTCGGTTCTCGGGACCTCGCCACCCGCCCCGCACAGGAGGGCTCCGTTCTCCTCCAAACCGGCTGGTCTGTTCCCTGTAAACCGCTATGTAAAGCGCACGTACTGTCCGGACAAGCGTCCGTGCACTGTCGCGAGCCTGCTGAAGAGCGTTAACTCCCACTGCGTAGTCAGACGTGAGGTGGGCGGAGGGGGCAGTTAGGGACGCCACGTCTGTAAATGCGATGAGCTGTTTAGTGAGAGCGAAAGGTTTTCCACCCCAGGATGATGCTCCTCACTGATGGATGGCGCCGATTAGCTGACTAGCTACAGGTACGCCTGCACCCCGTTATGGAGACCTGTTCTTTCATTGTAACGTTCACATTCCTCTTCAATGTCTGATTCTGTTTGGTGACCACTCTCACCCCTGCCACTTGGTGCTTACGTCGCACCCTCTCCATCAGTGCGCGCTGGCTGCACACGCCGAGACTTGGCTCTCTCCTACCTGGCGGAAGAGTTCGGCCCTCGACGCTTCCTCCATCGCGGCGCGATCAAGTCCCGCCGACCCAGACAAGGCAGGTAAGGAAGCCTCCCTCCAGCGGTGCTGGTGGCGTGTTCTCGCCCACCCTCCTTCCCCCTGGTGGGGGGCAGGGGTCCCAGGGCTCGCGGTGCCCCCGTGTGGCTGGGGGTCCTGAGAGGTGCACACGCGGGGGAGGGGCAGGAGAACGGGGGCTGTGCTTGGGAGCAGCTGGGTGCAGCCCTGGGTGCGCGCAGAGAACAAGTCCCGGTCTGCAGGAGAGCATGCTCGGGGCTTCTACTTTTAAATCGACCTTTAATTCCCATAACTAACTTGTTTATTTTTGCACCAGCCTTGGCTGGGTCCAGTGGCGAACCCCAAGGGGGATGCCGTAGGCGTCCAGTGGGCTGGCAGACTGCAGCGATGGCGCGTGCACAGTGGCGCCCAAGAAAGGCCGCGCGCGTGGACAAACGAGAGAATGGGGGGTGTTTTCCCAACTGTGCAGAAGAAGTAATTCTGCCTCCTTTAATTAGATAATTTAAAGCACACAGGTGTCAGTTCTCTCCTGGGGATCCCCCGAGGATTCGACAGCGTGGCCCGGTCTCCCAGGGCTTCACGGCCACAGGAGCTCAGGGTGCAGACGAGCCCCAGCCCCGCGCAGTTCGCAGCTGCGCACTCACTCCGTCGCGCCAGGCTGCCGGGCGCTGTCCTCGGTGCTGGACCCACGTGCGGTCCGTCTCCGGCACCGTGTTCTCGCATGGCTGGGTTTCTCCCTCGTAACACTGGCTGTGGTGTCCTTAGAAGACGACTTGAAAAAATCCCGTCGTACTACAGCGCCGCACAGGCATTGAGAAAACAAGATATGGCTCCTAACACTTTAGGGCTAAGCAGCAGGGGCAAGAGTGCGCGGCACCCATTCGAAGTGAAGCCAGGTGGCATTCGTCTTCCTCTGCTGGACTTCTTCCACCGAACGTCGTACCCTCCACGTCCACCCAAGCTGCTGCAAAAGGCAAGATTTCATTCTTTCTTCTGGCCTGATAGAGTTCCATCGTGTGAATGCACCGCAGCTTTTTAATCCACTTGTCTACCGACGTGCACTTGGGCTGCTTCCAGATCTCACCGATACGTGGGATCTAAAGAGCAGAACAAACAAATACGATGGAAACAGACTGATCGACGCAGAGAACAGGCTGATGGCTGCGAGGGGAAGGGCCTGGGGGCTGGCTGAGAGGTGAAGGGATTGAGAAGCGCAGGTCGCGGTCACGGAACGGTCCCAGGGCGCAAAGCCCAGCGTCGGGAGTACGGTCAGTGGTGCTGCAGTAACTGTGGGTGGTGCCAGGTGGGTGTCAGATTGTTGGGGGACCCCTTAGCAAATCACGTAACTGTCTAACTGCTACACTGTATATGGGAAACGAGTATAAAGTAATACTGAATGCCGGCTCCAATTGGAAAATAAGTACAAGCAAGGGGGAAACATAAAAAGCAGGAACCCCGGTTGTGGAGCGGGACTGCCTCCTCGGTCCGCACCCCGCCATCTGCAGGAGGGGGCCCCGCGCCTCAGTAAGTGAGGGCAGGTCCCTACGGCAAACGTCATCACTGTTTGGCCACTAGAATCCAGTAATTGGGTCACATGTACCGAATCGGAGATTCTTCTTATATTTCGGAGATATTCCCGTCTGTGTTTGGTTATTAACGTCCATACTCTGGTTTCTTGAAATATCAATATTCAAGCCCTTTGACTCAGTTTCCTTTCTTTTTCTACGATAATAATTTCCACTGAACATTCGGACGTGCTGTCAGGAAACTGAGAGAATGTCAGCTTGAGTGAGGAGGTGATAAAAGTGTGGAGATACCGGAGGTAAAACAGCTTTTACGTTCCGTGACTTCTTTCCTTTGGGCCAACAGCTCTTCATGCCGAATAACCTTCCCACGGGTCATGGGCACTGGAACGACTGGAGTCACCTTAAAATGCTAATATGAGGTAGCCTGTTGTTCAGTCTTGAGTCTTATCTATTTGTTAAGTACCACTTCGGTCCTTTCTGTTCGAGTTCACCACCGCAACATGCGATTCAGCATTGCTTCAGAATCCGAGTGCTGGTGTTGGGGCTTCTTCCAAATCTGGCCTCTTGGGTCTCCGTGAAATCCCCTTGGTTTTAAACGTGCCCTTAAATTTCTCCAGAATGTTCTTACTGGAAGAACGCTGGGAGAAACGCGAGTGGGCTTCTCGTATCCGCTTCTCCGTGCGATCTGTTCTGTCGCCTTCCTCACACGTAGCACGTGTGTGGAAAATGCACTGCAAGTTCACGAGCTCGTAAGAGTGAGAAGACAAGCCAGCGTGTCACGCAGACGGTTTTGCCCTCTGGGGCCCGTCGAAAGGCCTCTGGCTCCCACGGGGAGCAGACCGCACTCTGAAGGCCCCGGTCTGTTAGATTAAAAACCGTACAGTGACTGTTTGAACCTGCACCCAGTTTGAATTTAGCAATTTATTTACAACTTTATATGAATTAGTTACTAATAATCATTAAATACAAGACACATAAGATTATTTATAATAGTAAGAACTCACAATATGATATTATGCTTTAATATGATAAAATTTTATTTAAGAATTTTTTAATACACGGATCTGAAGTTTGGGTTTAAAACTAATTTTATTTTAATTATTAAAAAGATATATTTGCTACATTAAACTAATTAAGATAATAATTTTTAATTCCATTACTTAGCTATATAATTTGTTTTTGAAATTAGTATATATATATCTTAATTTTTAAATTAACTTTATTAGGGTGACATTGGTTAATTATACATCTATAGTTGGTCTTTACAAATCAATTGAGAGTTTTTGTTTTTATACAATGGGGTCAAAACTCACACTCTTCATCTGAAAACTTTTTTTTTTATTTTTTAATTTTTTATTTTTATTTTTTTAAAAATATTTTATTGATTACGCTATCACAGTTGTCCCATTTTCCCCCTTCATTCCCCTCCACCCTGCACACCCCCTCCCACCCACATTCCCCCCTTTAGTTCATGTCCATGTGTCGTAAGTTCTTTAGCTTCTACATTTCCCACACTATTCTTGCCCTCCCCCTGTCTGTTTTCTACCCACCGTCTATGCTACTTATTCTCTGTACCTTTTCCCCCCTCTCTCCTCCTCCCACACCCCTGTTGCTTAACCCTCCAAGTGATCTCCATTTCTGTGGTTCTGTTCCTGTTCTAGTTGTTTGCTTTTGTTTTAGGTGTGGTTGTTAATAGCTGTGAGTTTGCTGTCTTTTTACTGTCATATTTTTTCTCTTCTTTTTCTTAGGTAAGTCCCTTTACCATTTCATAGAATAAGGGCTTGGTGATGATGAACTCCTTGAACTTGACCTTATCTGAGAAGCACTTCATCTTCCCTTCCATTCTAAATGACAGCTTTGCTGGATAGAGCAATCTTGGATGTAGGTCTCTGCCTTTCAAGACTTCAAATACTTCTTTCCAGCCCCTTCTTGCCTGTAAGGTCTCTTTTGAGAAATGAGCTGACAGTCTTATGGGAACTCCTTTGTAGGTGACTGTCCCCTTATCCCTTGCTGTTTCTAGAATTCTCTCCTTCATTTTCATCTTGGCTAATGTAGTGATGATGTACCTTGGTGTGTTCCTCCTTGGGTCCAACTTCTTTGGGACTCTCTCTGAGCTTCCTGGACTTCCTAGTAGTCTAGTTCCTTTGCCAGATTGGGGAAGTTCTCCTTTATTATTTGTTCAAATAAGTTTTCCACTTGTTGCTCTTCTTCTTCCCCTTCTGGGACCCCTATAATTCAGATGTTGGGACATTTAACGATGTCCCAGAGGTTCCTAAGCCTCTCCTCATTTTTTTGAATTCTTGTTTCTTCATTCTTTTCTGTTTGGTTGTTTATTTCTTTCTTCTGGTCCACTCCATTGATTTGAGTCCCACTTTTCCTCCCATCTCTATTGGTTCCCCATGCATCTTCCTTCATTTCACGTATTGTAGCCTGCATTTTTTAAATCTAATTTGTGAGCAATATCAACTAATTCTGTGAGCATCCTGATGACCAGTGCTTTGAACTGTGCATCTGAGAGGTTGGCTCTCTCTTCACAGCTTAGAAGAATTGGCTATGAGGCTCTCATTTGTTCTCCGGTTTGAACCATTTTTGGTGGGTTTTTTTTTTTTTTTTTGTTTTGTTTTGTTTTGGTTTTGGTCTGGTCTCGGCTGTTACATATGAGGGGTGAAACCTTAGGTGTTCCCCAGGGTGGGGCAGCCCAGTCGCTGAGTTGTGACGCTGTATGTGGGGGCGGGGTCTGAGAGGGAACAATGGCACCTGCTCCGCTCTCTCCTGAATTGCAGTCCCATCTGCTGCTTCCCCTTCTCCTGGACCATCTGTGCGTGTGAATGTGGGACCACCTGGTCAGCCAGGCGCCTTGTGCGGCCTCACTGGGTCCGCACAGTTGCCCCCCTGTGGGCCCGGGGACTGCCAGCTGCTACCTGTGCACCTGGGAACTGCCAGCCGCTGTTGCCTGCATTCCCGGGTCCGCACCTCCACTTTTTCCTGCGTGACTCCACCCCTCTTACCGGTCTGGATGAATGGTTGTTGGACTTCCGTACAGTTCAATTTTCTATCAGTTCTGGTTGTTTTCTTGTTTCTAAATATTTGTTGTCCTTAATTTTGTTTGTGAGAGGAGGCACAGTGTGTCCACCTACGCCTCCATCTTGGCCGGAAGTCTGAAAACTATTTAAAACCTATTAGAACATTCTATTTTCAAGTTTTAATATTACACGTATTTCAACATTGTGTAGATAGTATAGCTGTATAAAATTTAGAAATGCCACAACGGAGACAATCTCAAATGCTGATTTATAAAATGCCCTCTCCTAACACAGCAGCCTGCCTGGCACCCTTCAGGAGCTGAGTATTGAATGAATGAACAAAGGAATGAATGAGTGAGTGACTGAATATGTGAAATGGACTTCATAATAAAAACGGTCGATCATAGAGAGACTTCCTAAAAGGACAGCGAGCATCTCTCCCATGTAGCCTGGCCACGAGGTCTGTGTCAGCGACATAAGGCGAAGCTTCCAGAAGGGAGTCACAGAGCCGACCCCCGGAGAAGCAAGGCTTCGAGAGCGGGCGCGTCCCTCCGTGCTCCGGGAGCACGAGGGCAGTCAGCCCCGGGCAGCTAGCTGCCGTCAGGTGAGCTGGAGCTATTCTGTCAGTGAATGAGAGAGCAGAAGCCACATTTATGTGAAGGGGACTCAGTCAACCATGCGTGTGGACGCTGAGCTTATTTCAAGTGTGAGAAATATGGAGGGGGACAAAAGATGGAAAAAAAAGGGTGAAGAAAAGTTGGGTCCGCCCCTTGGAGTGGTCACCACGAGCTGGTCTCCATCGTATAAACCTCCCAGGCAAGAGCGACCATGGGAATAAGTAAGTGCCCAAGCAGCGCCCAGGATTTGCAAAGAGACTGAATTTATTGAAGGGAGCACTCGGAGATCAAAGAGAAGGCATTCTTTACGATCTTGCCCAACGGGACCAGAGGGAGATGACATCTGAGCTTCTTCCTGGACAGCCAAGCTTGAGACTTTTGCTACTTGGAACGCACAGGGTGAGGTGAGCACGGCCGGGGCAGAACCTGTGTCTCACAGGAGGACAAACATGGTGGGTTTAGTGGCTCTTTCAGTAGAATCCGTGTGGCCAAACCTCCCACAGCAAGAGGGGGGCAGCCGCCGTGTCCGTGGTTGCAGCCCCAGTGGCAGATGCCACAGTACCTTGTGGCGTCGGCGGCGGGCGGCTCAGGTGTGCAGGTGGTTTGCTGGGTGGGGACGTCACCCTCCTCACAAGGTCTTTCAGGCTCCCCCGGGACAGGCGTGGCAAGCCCCGGGCAGCGCTGCCCTCGTTACAAGTTCCTGTGCGCTGACCGCAGGCAGCTGCGGGATGCTCGCAAATCTCTCGCTGGGTGAGACGCACCGAGGCCTCCCTGCACAAGACCACGGGGATGATGCGTCCGCATCTGGGCAGTCCAGTCACGGGCTTGGAACGAACGCCGTTTTGACTTGGTCGTAAAGCCCTTGTCGGCGAGGGCTCAAACTCAGATTCCATAGTGAGACCCTGTGACGTCGCGAAGACTGAAGTGCCCAGGCTCAGTTCACCCTGCGTTTATCGGTCCCCCCAGTCCACCTTCCTGCTGCGGATGCGGCGGCCGCCCTGCTGAGCTCGGGGGCCGTCAAGATGCTCCGGGCGGGGCTTTCCTAAATCGGGCCATTTATTTCCTCATCGGTAAAACAACTTTATTTCAGTATGAATTCAGGTGACATTTTTACAAGATACAACGTTACAAGTGCAGAAATCTACTTTAGTTTTTTATATTTTACCAAATTCTACCTGGAGTCACCATGTCCACCAGCCAGAAAAGCATTTACTCTAGTCGCTTCCAGGTAAACTCAACAAAATCCATTTTATTCTAAACACAGTATTATTTAATACCGAAATTCAATTAGTCAGGATTACCACTCAGTTGTAGTAAAGGCTCCCCCACTCCTCCTGCTCCTGCTGAGGGGGTGTCCAGGGCGGACGTCTGTGGCGGGGACAGTGGTCATCTTCCGTGGCTGTAAGCAAAACCGCCTCTGGTCAATCTGTCACCCTGTGGCTCTCTGCACTCGGACCCGTCTGCATGGAAACCAACTGCGTTCTCTATCTCCTTGTCATGTTTCTCTGGTAACTTGTGCGACTGGCTCCCTCTGAGGAAAAACTCAGTGCGCCCGTCTCTACTTTCCGACGCCCAGCCTTGATGCAGAGTTTGACACGCGGACCCAACATGAGGACCTGGCCATGCCTGAATTCTGTTGTTCAACTCAGCAGCTCTCCACTGAAACCTGTCTCTGGGGTAACAGTGAGCAGATGGAACAGATAAGAACAAACAATATCCTAGTATGGGATGTGGCAGACACTGTCCCAAGTGCTTGACATGTGTTGACTAATTTGACCCTCCAAATCGCGTTGTGCATAGGTGTTATCATCACCCCATTTGCAGAGGAGGCAACCGAGGCTCCCAGTTACAGTGGCCACACAGCCACGGGTGATGGAGGTGAGACTTGAACCCAGAGAGCCGATTCTAGAACTGTTTCTTGTATCTACTGTGCTCTTCCGACCTATGAAGCCATCTCAGAGCATACATTTAGAGGGTTACTAGACTTCACCCTTGAACTTAGTGTGAACTTCATAACATAAACAACAAATGGTCCTCAGGACGGTTCCTGTAGACTGGGACAGTTCACCAAGGATTCCTTGTTGGTTAGTGAGAATCTGCTAGCGCCATGAAAGGTCTCTCTGCCAGTATCATTCATATGTACCTTTGAGCCAGAACACAAATGTTACAAACATGTTGAAATTTAAATTCACTTATTAGGTCGAGTAGTTCTTTGGTGGAGTCTATAGGAGTTTCTATGTACACTATCGTGTCATCTGCAGACAATGACAGTTTTGCTTCCTCCTTTCCAGTTTGGATGCCTTTTACTTCTTGTCTGACTGCTGTGGCCAGGACTTCCAGTACTGTGTTGAACGGAAGTAGTGAAAGCACACGTCCTTGTCTTGTTCCTGATCTTGGTGGCAAAGCTCTAGGTTTTGCCCGTTGAGTATGATGTTGGCTGTAGGTCTCTTGTATTTGGCCTTTATTATGCTGAGGAATGCTCCCTCTATTCCCACTTTGCTGCGTGTTTTTCTCATAAATGGGTGCCGCACCTTATCAAATGCTTTTTCTGCATCTATTGTTATGATCATGGGATTTTTGTCTTTGCTTTTGTTTATGTGAAGTATTACATTTATGGATTTGGGAATATTGTACCATCCTTGCATCCCTGGGATGAATCCCACTTGGTCATGGTGTATGATCTTTTTAATGTATTGCAGAATGCAGTGTGCCAATATTTTTTTGAGGATTTTAGTGTTCGTGTTCATCAGCGATATTGGCCTGAAGTTTTCTTTCTTTGTTGTGTCTTTATCTGGTTTTGGGATTAGGGTGATGCTGGCCTCATGAAAAGAGTTTGGGAGTCTTCCGTCTTCTTGGCTTTTTTGGAGTAGTCTGTGGAGGATAGGGGTTAGCTTTTCCTTAAATGCTTTGTAGAATTCTCCTGTGAAACCATCTGGTCCAGGGATTTTCTGTGTCAGGAGTTTTTCAACTTACCGCTTCAATTTTGTCAGCTGCTGTTGGTCTGTTCAGGCTTTCTGCTTCTCCTTCACTCAGTTTTGGAAGATTTTATTTTTCTAGAAATTTGTCCATTTCACCTAGGTTTTCAAATTTCCTGGCATATAGTTCTTTGTAGTCATTTCTTATAATCCTTTGTATTTCTGTGGTATCAGCCGTAATCTCTCCTCTTTCATTTCTGATTGTGTTTATTTGGTTCCTTTCACTTTTTTTCTTGATGAGTCTGCTTAAAGGCTTGTCGAATTTGTTTATCTTTACGAAGAACCAGCTCCTGGATTTATTGATTGTGCTTGTAGTCTCTGTGTCATTTAATTCTGCTCTGGTATTGGTTATTTCCTTCCTTCTACTTGCTCTGGGCTGTGTTTGTTGTTGGAACCCTAAAATACCAATCCAAAGAACCTGTGCACCCCAATGTTCATAGCAGCACAGTTTACAATAGCCAAGTGCTTGAAGCAACCTAAGTGCCCATCAGTAAATGAGTGGATCGAAACACTATGGTACATTTACACGATGGAATAGTATGTAGCAGAGAGAAAGAAGGAGCTCCTACCCTTTGTAATGGCATGGATGGATCTGGAGAGCATTGTGCTAAGCGAAATAAGCCAGATGGGGAAAGACAAATATCATATGATCTCGCCTTTAAGTGGAACCTAATCAACAAAACAAGCAAGCAAAATATAACCAGACGCATTGAAATTAAGGATAAACTGACAGTAACCAGAAGGGAGGGGGCGGGGGATAGTGGGGGAAGGGATTTTTAGGAACAACTGTAAAGGACACGTGGACAAAACCAAGGGGGGTGGCACCAGGGGAGGGAGGTGAGGATGGCTGGGTTGGGGGGGAGTGGGGGGGGGAAATGGCAGACAACTGTCCTTGAACAACAATAAAAAATTAAAAAAAAAAGAAATTTAAAGAAAACTCTTTCATGGAAATGCAATTTTGTAAATGAAATCCCACCATTTCTATTTTCTGGCTATGGACTGAAGAAATAAACGTGAAACCACTGGAAACATATTTGGTGTTTAAAAAATAAAGACACAAGAGGGAACGTTCATGTGCGTGAGTAACAAACCCAGCCCCACAGGACGGGTCTTCAAGGACCTCACACGACACGGGCTTTTGGCAAAGTCTCATGAAGCTGGGCAACAACTTTAGGCTTTGCTCGTAAACCAACTCTCGAAAAATGAAAAAAAAAATGTCTAAAACAAAAAGGTTTGGAGCTGCAGGGAAGAGATGGACTGATCCACCTACACGCAGGATTCAGGTGGCTCATTATGACTTGTCGAGTATCAGCCAAAGGGAGGTGAAGTTATCGGTTGTCTGGAGCAGGTCCAAGTGTCTCCTGAAATTGCTGCTTCACGGTCAAGTCTGGTAAGAAATGGGTAATTGACAAGAGTATGCAAGGAGGTTTTCGAACTTGAAGCAAACCAGTCTTATTAATGACCCGCGGATGTGGCTGAACCACAGCACAGCTCCTCAGTGTCCCCTGAGGCCAAGCCGAGAGTCACAAGCCTGGCAAATGAGTCACATTGGTCCTGCAAATTAGCCAATGGCGTGAGCGCGTGCCGTGGTCCCGCCCACGCTGGGGCGCATAAAAAGCCCCTGCAGGGAGCAGCAGGCAGACTGCAGTCACCCACCGCCCTTCTCTGCCCAACGACACCCTCACCGCCAGCACCATGTGTGCTACTACGGAAACTACTACGGCAACTACTACGGAGGCCGCGGCTACGGCGGCTACGGCGGCTTCGGCTGCGGAGGCCTGGGCTGGGGCTACGGAGGCCTGGGCTGCGGCTACGGCTGCGGCTACCGCAGGCTGGGCTGCGGCTACGGCTGCGGCTACGGCTCTGGCTGGGGCTACTACTACTGAGGACACGTGGGAGACCCACCCCCCACACCCGGACTCGGGGGTCCCCAGCCTGGAAGCCATGCGCTCTGAGCCTCGCTGCGCACGTGCGCTCCAGGACCCTCCGCGAGCGACACACCGGCCTCCTCCTCTCCTGAGTCCCATCAGCAGAAGGGGGCTCGTGGGAAACCCGCGCTGAGACTCCTGGAGGTCTCTTGTGGATCAGGCTGTCCCGGTCCGGCCTTCCGACCTCCACACGGGACTCGTTTCTCCGTTTGCCTAATAAACCTGTTCAATCCACAGTGACGAGCCTGGTTTCCTTGTGTTGAGAGTCCCGTATTGGCACTTGTGTTTCCCCAACCGGATGAAGGACACAATGGCCTTATTCAGGGAATATCGTCTCTGGGTATTTCTGTAACAGGGTGGGTCAGGCCAGGTCGCTGGGAGCAGAGGGGGGCCCCAGAGGCGGCGCCAGAGCCAGCCTGTCCCCCAGAGGGTGGGGAGAAACGCGGAGCGAGCCCCGGCACCAGCGAACCCGCTGCGCGCAGCCGGAGCCCCGCGGGAGGGCGCTCCGACGCTGCAAAGGTGGAAACACGTGAGTGCGCTGGGTTCAGCGAGCGGCCCCGGGGTCCCACCCGGCCACAGGCTGAGAGCCTTGTGCGCCTGTGGGCGGCTGGGAAACTTCTGTCCCCTTCTGCAAAATGGTGGCCGAATGAGGGACAACTGTGACGACCAACACGGCTGACATTGGCCCAGACCGCGCCCCTGTCATTCCTGGCCTCCCTGCCCCACAGGGAGGGCTCGTGGGAACCCTCCCCGGACGGGCAGGTCCCGGGTTCACTGGGCGCTCAGGCCTGGCGCGGTCGGGGCTGGACGGTAACCAGGCCTTTGGGAAAGCTAGGAGGAGGAGGTGACAGGGTCTGGCGCGCGGGAAAGCTTGCAAGGTAACTGGACGGCAAAGAGCCCTCCTTCCTCCCGACGAGAACCTCGCCCTCCAGCGGGAAGGGAGTGCTCTTTGGGGGGGGGAGCCCACCGCGTTTCCAGCTCCTGGAACCTGAGTGCTCCTCACTCCGTGCACCAGCACCCCCCCGCGAGTTCGGCGTGGCCTGCAGCAGGCAGCCGAGCCTGCCCCTGTCCCAGGAGCCCCAGCCCGCAGCTCTGCGGTTTGCACCCCAACGGGCTCCGCCCTCCCCCTCCCCCACCCCCCACCCCCCGCCGTGAGTCTGCAGTCACAGGTCCCAGCACCCGGGGCGCAGAAACGCAGCCTCCTTTCCCACGTCACCCCGTTGCGCAGTCGAGTCTCCTTTCCTCACGGGGAAAACCGTCGTCCCCAACTGTGGCCACGGTGACTTGATTCGGTCCTTCAGGCAGAAATCACTGAAACGTCAGCTTTAAAGGAATGACTCACTGCGGACTTCAGGACTCCACAGACAGTGTTTGTCTCGGTAGGAATGTACCTCCCCAGAACTGAACTTGGATAAATGTCAAACCACAGGAAAGTCCGCAAAGCACTGTGGGAACTATGACTCCGCTCCCCCGGATCTGGTGATGGTTCGTGTCTGACCGGTTTTGCTTCCTCTCTGCATCTCCCCCGACACAGGCCCCCCCGCCCCCCGCACACTCGCTCTCTCCAGCATCACCGTTGTCCCCGTGCAGAACACGTCACGACGTCAGGACACTCTCAGTGAATGGACCCGCTGCCCCTCCGACACCCCCAACCGCGTCGTCGCAAACTCGTGCTTGGGCACAACACTCACCTCAATCACACACCGCGTTCGCTTTGCTCCTGTTGCTCTTTAACAGTTACTGATACGGGTTCAGTTAGAGGGGATTATCAGTCTCCGCCGTTGTCTGCTGTGACCCAGCATTCCCCGAAAACCGGAGTGTCTCCCAGCCTTTTGGTATGTCACGATGTTAATACGTTAACACACCGTCAACATTCGAAGACAATAATTCACTGGAATTTGCGGCATTCTGTTTTTATTGTATCGATTACAATAATTGCACGCTTTATCCATTACTATTTTAAGACGAGGACTCAGAGAGCCACCTGGGCCCCCAGTTAGGAAAGTTGAAAGCTGACTCAGGCAGCGAGCGGCCCCGGGTTCTGGAACGGAAGTGAAGAGCAGGGTGCAGCCCGCACTGGAGGAGACCGTGTCACTGAGGGTGCCGTGACCTGGGTGAGTTACTGACGACCGCAGGCTAACCATTTGAAACGGTGGTGAGTTGTCCCTAAGACACACGCGTGGAGTTATGTAGCTGTTGTCATTCACCGTGGACAGCGCTGTCCTGAGCTTGCTCTGTACCCGCTTCTCCATGGGTCAGGGGGCAGCCACCCAGGCCCCATCCAGGGGAGCAGAAGGTCCCCTCCGGGCTGCAGGGGCGGCAGGGCCTCAGCTGTGGACGCCCCCAGAGGCTGCTCACCTGCACAGCCCCCACACAAGGCCCTGCCCGCTCCCCACACTGGCCCCGGGGGTCAGAAGCATGGGGCATAAAGACACACCGCCCTGTCCCCACCCCCACAGCTCTGCGGGGACATCCCGACTCCGGTCTCCCAAGGGGTCTCCTGAGGTCCCGTGCAGCCGGCCACCTGCTCAGCGTTGCCCTCGAGCCCATGGGCTCCCTCCCCTCCCTCCACAACGCCCGGCCCAGGAGTCAGCTGCCCCGGCACGCACTTCCAGAAAACAGCCGGGCCCAGGGAAGGGACCATGGCCAATGTCAGGCTGAGGGTCGCTCCTGTGGCTTCTCTGTTTCTGCAGGTCGCAGGAGATTCTGTTTAGAATCGTCTTCAGTTTGGGCTGGTCCATTTTCCTGAGGGTGGAGCACGGCTGTGCATTTTGCCCACCCAACAGTGGGAGCCACAGGGTGGCTTCCTCGCCTTGCCCGGGGACAGGGACTGGAGGACAATCTGCCCAGTTACCGAGGCTGGCCACTCCCGTCAGGTGGTCAGCGGGGGCCGCAGGTTTCTCTGATCAGAGGCCACCTGCAGGGTCCCTTCCCCAATCACCAAGGATTGTGCCAGAGGTGTTCTGTGACTGCAGAGACATCCCACTCCGACCCCAACACTGACCCCAGTCTCCACATTGTGTCTTGCCTGAATCATCGGTTATGCTCATGGATTGTGAATCTTGAGTGTTTTCTGATGTTACCATTTAAAATAAGGTATTAGCTGGCATTCTACTGCCAAGAAGTTTCCCTTCAACTTCGTTGTTAATTTATTTGTATCAGCCCACGTCTCTGGACTTCTGTGCTAAGGAGCCATCACCATTACAATGGGACTGGCCACTCCCGGCCCCCCGGGACCCGGAGAGCTGGCACACACCGACTGCCCTGAGTGAGACTCAGCGCTGTCACTCGGCAGCCGGCGGCGGGAGGCAAATTACCGTCCTCCTCTGGCCCTGGCGTTCCGGCAAAAGAATCGGCGCCTGTGTTCGAGGGTTCTAACGAGGAGTCGGTGTGTGGAACTATGTAGAGCACTGAGACCACGCCCAGAATGCAGCGAGTGCTTTCCCTGTGTCGTCATCCGCCAGGACACACGTGATCTCTCTTCTGCTTCTTCGTGCCTAAGAATGTTCTCTGCCCTCCATGGACTTTGTCACGAAATGCTTACGTCAAAGCCCTCCCCACAGCACTAATTAGATGGCATTTAGTGGCTGTTTACCGCAGGCCATCAATGACAGGGCACCTGGGTGCCTGCGTCACACGTAGCCCTCGGAACCACCTGAGAGGTGGCGAGGGTCTCCCCGTTTACAACCACGAAAGGTGCGGAGACGAAGGGGCCCATGCTCGCGTCAGGCTCCTTAACGAGGTGAGCGCAGAGATGTTCACGATGCGTTTGCTAGCCCGCAATCACTGTTCCAGAAAAGGCACAGAAACTGCCCAGGAAATTCCTGCGTTAGCACTCTTCGGTGGTCATCGCCGGAGACGTCCACGGGTCCGTGGCGGTCAAGTTTATGTTCCAAATGTCTTGCCTGTTACAAATGTCTTTCAGCAAAACCCCCCTGTTCCTCCTTTCTCCGTTTACCATTATTTTGCGTGTTAGATATCCAGGACGAGTTCTGCGCAGTCCGTACATTGTGCACAATTTTCCCTGTTACCCTCGTACCCCGAATTCTAGAGGAATTCTGACACTGGCCACCTGTCTCAGCTCATGCTAATAATTTCGCACCTGTAATGAATATTGACCTTCGGAATTCCGCTCTTCAGGACACACATGTTTCCTCCTTCCTATTATACTTTCCACAATTTGGAAGGCTGTCGAACATTAGAAAAGTTTGAAAATGGGAGAGAATGTGCTAGAATGTTCTACCTCTCATGCAATCACACTGTGTTGAAAGTGGGGCTCCTTCTGAGTCCTCAGACTGGACCCTGACTTGGGAGAGCTTTCATACGGTGCCTCTTTGAACAGCAATGGCTGCGCGGACCCAGGAGGAGACTGGAGGTTTGTGCTCTGGGAACTCAGGTCTGCTCAGAGGCTAATCCTCACACACGGACAGCTGTAAGAAGGGCAGTGTTCAGACATTCTGTGTCCGTTTGCTGAGGGAGCGCTCTCCAGCGTTCTCAGGGGGACCGGACGGTGGGGCGGGCAGCGCTGGTCAGGCCGACACAACCGGGCAGGGGCACGCACCTGCTCACAGGTGTTCTCCCTCACCTTCCTGTCCTCCTCCCCCGAGGGAGATTTTCTTCCTGCAGGGAGAGTCCTAGGAATACCAAGTCTTTCGGGTCCTCTCCTTTCGTAGGTACGTTAACCAGCGAGACTCAAGGTGCCAGTGGGAGCTATTGGGTGGCGTCTCGGCCACCCTCTTCTGTCTTAACCCCCAGTCACCCCGGGGCCCCTTACGGCCGGTCCTTCAGACCAGCCCGTGGGGCGGCATCCCGGGGCAGCCAGGACTTACTGCCCCTGAGGGCCCCGCGCCCCGCCCCTGGGGGACCAGCGGCCGAGCACACGCCCGCACTCACACAGGCACTGACACCTACAGCACGGACACTCACTAACACTCACACACACTCACAGACACACGTGCAAAACACCACAGCACACCTCAGTCACTCCCATAACACACGGACGTTCACAGAGACACGGTGGCCGTAAGGGAACACGCGTTCTCCAGTATGCCTCCGAAGAGCTTATATTTGATGAAAAGTAGAATCAGGATTTCTTCCTAAAGAACAATTCAGAGCAAACATGGGCAAACATAGAGCCACACAGGTCTGGTCTTATCTTGGGGCGGGAGAGGCTGGTTCGCGGTGGTTTGCAGGGAAAATGCACCGTGACTAACAGACAACAGCACGAGGGGGAACCGCCTTTCCAAGGCTCGCAGCGGGACCCCGACCCTGGCCGCGCACCGGGGGGTCTCGGCGGACCCCCAGGAGGCCCTTTCCCTCGAAACAGGAGAGCTCAGGGTGCCTTCTCGGTTAACGACCGAGTTCCCCCGGGAGCTTTGTCAAAGTAACACGGTGACATGTTTCCTGTGTGTCGAACAGCGTGGGGCGTGTTACCAACAGCGAGTTTATGAGAGAAATCCAGTAGGTCCCCCGCGGGAGAGGCAGGTCTGCCGGTGTTACTGTTACATAAAGACACAGCATTCCCCACCGCCTAAGTCCGGTGGAATCCCTCCATCTCCCTTCTTCCTGCCCAGGATCCGGGCTGTGGGTTGGAAACTGTGAGGAGACAGTTGGTCCTTACCAACGAAGTGTGCACATCTTAGACACCCTTCTGCGAATGGGGAAGACCCGTCCAGTTCTCAGGCTGCAGCTCCCAGG
The DNA here is from genome assembly GCA_039655065.1 of Glossophaga mutica. Lineage (NCBI taxonomy): Eukaryota > Metazoa > Chordata > Mammalia > Chiroptera > Phyllostomidae > Glossophaga > Glossophaga mutica. Next base: position 223,017,204 of record CM077304.1, read on the forward strand.
TGTCCACCCGCTGGCTTGTCACCGAAGCCTCCGGCGGCCGAGCGAGGCCTGCGGGGCTTCTGCGGGAAGCCCTGTCTCCTGTGGAGACCGGAGGAGTCCCCGAAGGAGATCAGAGGTGAGCAGCCGGGAGGGAGGGATGGGTGGGGGAGCTCGGCGTCCGGGCAGAATGCTCCGATCTGTAAACCAGTGATAAAAAAGCTGCAGTTGGCGGGGGCGGGGCCAGCTTTGTCAATAACCTCGGTTTCCTGCCGTGAAGATGCTGGGAGTGGCTGTGGGAAGACCTCGTGGGCAGGGCGCCTGGTGGCCCACAGCGGGTCCCCTCCTGCCTCGGTCTCCCCAGTCCCGGAGTCCACGGATGAGTCACGCTGCTCCTGCCTGCTAGCCGCCCGCAGGAGATGGCGGTGGGTCCGCCCACCCTGGGGGCACACGGAAGGCCCCTGCAGCGGGCAGCGTCCAGGCCTCATCCCCCACGGCCCTTCCCCGCCTGAGGACACCCTCCCTCACCACCGGCGCCTCCTGTGGCGGCTGCGGGAACTGCTCCGGGAACCGCTGGGCGGGCCACCGCTACAGCTGCTGCGGTTGGGGCTCTGGCTCTGGCTCTGGCGACTACTCTGAGGACGCCGTGGGGACCTCTCTCCCCCGATCCTCACCGAATGGTCCCCCTCTGAACCCCACTAGTCCTGCGCCCCGCCACCAGACAGGCTCTGTCCTACAAGCACTGCAGAACTGCTAGGACCGCACCTGCTGAGCGCCTGCCACCTGGACCCGGTGCTCCTTGGGGTCTGGAGGGTCGCGGAATTCCTCCGTGGAGACACGTCCCCTTCGCGTCGACGTGAGATTGCTGTAGCTGCTTCCTTGTAACCGTGCTGCACCGGCGCTTCTGTTTTCTAATACACGGCGAGTCCCCTAATAAATCTGGAAGAATAAAGTTACCTCCGTTCCTTTCATTTACTCGGCAAAGTTTCGCCTCGCTTCCTTGGTGGTGAGTAGCGTAACAATTACTTGTCTTTGGGGCGTATTTTCCTCCACATTTCTCTTTTCTTTGCCGCAGTGATTCCTGTATTTGCAGCGTCACAAGTGTCTGTCACCTTTGTAAACCCCAGGTTTTTAGGGGGGAGGGGACTTTGTTTCCTTGTGATGGTTTTAGCACTTTATATTTTTGCTCTGTAGGTTTATATAGTTTTTCAATTGGCACGTCAGGCCATTTCAGAAATGAAACGACTTGTGCCTATCTATACACAAAGACATTGAAAGTTAGAGATTGTCAAATGACTAAAACCGGACTCATTTATAATGCATTATTTATAGGAAAATCGCTCTAAATATAACTCCAGTGTGTCTCACCCACATGTGTCTAGTGGAGAATTTCTACGGAGAGAAAATGCCCCGTGATTTCAATCACATGTGGAATCTAATGAGCAGACTGAACTAACAAGCAAAGTGCAGACAGACTCACAGATGGGAGGCGGGATGACGGCAAAACGGGCCCCCGGGTGGGTGGGTGGGTGGGTGGAGCACGAAGGGGAGAGAACCTGGGGGAAGGGGCAACAGTGAGGCGATTTGGGGGACAAGGGACCGCAGGGGAGAAGGGGAGGAATGGGAATGGAGCAAATACAAGGATCACATTTCAAAAGGAAGAAATATTTTGAACTGGATGAAAACAAGTACAGATTTATCCAAATTTATGACCTGCAAATACAGCAGTGCTTAAAGGAAAATTTAGAGCAGTCTATTTTATAGTGAAAAAAGTAGTTTCCAAATTGGTAATAAAACTTCCTCCAGAGAATTAGTACAAAACAAGAAAAAGAAGAAGGAGGAGGAGGAGAAAGGAAAAAAGAGAAAAGAGCAAATGTCAGCACAATTTTTGAGAGAAAATAAGCGAGATCGAACTCTGATCCCAGGGAACATTTCATGGGTTGAGGAACCTCTGGCCACACTCAACGAGGGGGAGGAGGAAGAGGACACACCCATCGGGAGTGGGGGTGAAACAGAGTCATCACGACAGACCCCCCAGTCGGGAAAGGCCCCCCGGGGACCGGGTGTGCGGGGCCCACTCCTGAGGGCTGCGGCGGAGGCTCACGGGCCTGGGCAGCCCAGACGCCGTGCTTTCTGCCGAGCACCCCTTCTCCTGCTGGCCGTCCGGAACGCTGCTGGCGTTTCCCGACCTCGGGCGCTGAGTCCCCAGGGACTGGGGGGGGGGGAAGGTCACACAGGGGGTACCCCACGTGTATTGCTGGGGGAGGTGGAGCTCTGTGGGGGCCTCGCAGGGGGAGACCCCTCCCATCGCTGCACCTGGGCAGCCGCAGAACCCCCTGGGTACTCCCCCAGGACCAGCGGGGCTCCCGCACCGCTTTGCTCCCGTAAATCTCAGCCATGGCCACAACCTCACACTGAGTCCTGCCTGTCCTTCTAGCGAACCCTGATGCAGGTTGGTCTGGGGGCCCTCAACTCTACCAGGCCTCCCGGAAAAGCCAACTAGATTAACACCGAACAATCGGCTGGTTCCTGGGCGTAGGGGTGTGGGAGCTAGAGACTGAGGGGGGTGGAGGAAAAGCCTGAGGAATGTGGGGGCCCCCATCCGGGTGGGACGGGGGAGATTGGACCACAGCTCCATGCGCTTCTAAGGCCACGGAGCTGCACGTGGGAAGACAGGAGTTTTTTGTTCAAATTTGGAAAGGGAAAAATACGTCAGAAAAGGCTTGCGGCGATGCGGAGACGGTAGATGATTCTTTATGGAGAAAAATACGAAGGGAGCTGGCTGTGCGCTGGGTGACAGTCACGCCGACGGACAGATGCGATCTCGCTCCGCCTGCAAGTCCCCGACAGCACAGACCCGGCCCCTCTCTACCAGAGCCGGGAACTCACACACCTGAAGGCGCCGTTCCGGAGTCACGCAGCTGGCACCGGCAGAGCCAGCCACGTGGAAACAGGAAGAAAATATGTGGCATGAGCAGGCGTTGCCACTTTTCCCCCCGTCAAGCAAATAGAAGTGTTCCAGAGCAGGAAACAAACCCTAGTTCCTGAAATGAGCAGAAAGCAAGCCAAGGTTTTACTCTCAAGGAACGAGTTTATTAAGAACACAGGGAGGCAGAATGATGCTTTGAAATCGCCCAGGTCCGGCAGGGCGGGCTCCAGCCTGAGAGGCGACAGCGGGGTCCCCCCCCAGGGTGACACCTCATCTGCTCTCCAGGAGGCCGAGCTTGGGGCGAGGGGCCAGAGGTTGGAGGCAGACGGGGACGCCACAGGGCGAGGAATCCGCAAGTCACGCCCCAGCGTGTGGAGCGAGGTCAGCCTCCTCTCGCCGGGTGGCCCAGGGCCCGGGGTGCAGGAGGACGTCACGGGAGTGGACGAGAAGTCCCCACCGTGTCCTCAGTAGTAGCCCCAGCCAGAGCCCCAGCCAGAGCCGTAGCCACAGCCGTATCTGGAGCCATAGCCACAGCCGTAGCCACAGAGGGAGCGGGAGCCGTAGCCGCAGCCGTAGCCGCAGCCCAGGCCTCCGTAGCCCCAGCCCAGGCCTCCGAAGCCGCAGCCGCCGTAGCCGCGGCCTCCGTAGTAGTTGCCGTAGTAGTTGCCGTAGTAGCCACACATGGTGCTGGCGGTGAGGGTGTCGTTGGGCAGAGAAGGGCGGTGGGTGACTGCAGTCTGCCTGCTGCTCCCTGCAGGGGCCTTTTATGCGCCCCAGCGTGGGCGGGACCACGGCACGCGCTCTCGCCATTGGCTGCTCCCGTGACTAAGCTAATGAGCTCGCGGGTCCTGGGCATCCGCAGAGCCTCCAGGTATGCGGGAGGCTTGTTTTGCGTGGGCACGTGGGGCCCCGCCGAGCCTCTCCGGGCCCGTAATGAGGGCAGAGTCACAGGGTCGAATTCCTGCCTCGCCCCTCACTCAGATTGGAGGCACGTGTTCCAGTTGGAAAGTGTCGCTCGCTGGCCCCCGGACCATTCTCAGGGGCTCGGGGCACAGAGCCAATCTGGGTTCTCCTCCTCGTCTCCCCAAAACCCGCAGCAGCGCTCACTGCTCACCAAGGGCTGTCCTTCTCCTCCTGTCCGAGCCGCGCCCAAAGTCCTGTCCCCGCGGGTCTGCGCCCCCGGGAGGGTGGACGGTCCACCCAGGGACCCGCGGCTCCGTCCCCTCCCTGGCAGCGGCCACCCAGGGCGTCTGGTGGGGTGTCGCTCACACGCACACGGATCAGTGTGCCTGTCGGCCGGTTCTCGTGAGGACCCGGCACGTGGTCTCTGCGGCGCTGCCCACCGGAGGGGACGGCAGGGCCGGATTGCCCTTCCCCGGGATTCCCTCCATCGGGCGCCTGGGCAGCAGGTGCTGCCTTTGAGAAGCTGACACGCTCCTGCTGCTGCTGCTCGTGGGCTCGCGGACTGGACCAGCTCCGCGCTGTCAGGTCGCCCCAGGCTCTGCGCGTAGAGCACAGCCCACAGCACCGGGCAGGGCCGGGCACACGGGACACGCCGCAGCGCCCACGTTGCCGCTCGCCGGTACTTCCCCGTCACACGTTCGACTTTGCCCACCTGACGAGGGCACGTTCCTCTGTCAAGACACAAACTGCTGACCAGGTGACCTACTTGTCACCAGGCACACGTGTTACCAGTCGTTGGCTTTTTTACCTTAATGTTTTCACCGTGACAGTCCAGGATACGAGGAGGCACAGCGCAGCCTGCGGAATCTCGGTGCTGTGCAAACGCAAGTAGACTTGCGGTCTGGGCGCCCGCGTCCAGCGGGGGACGCGTGACCCTGCGCACGCGTCCGTCACCGACGGCCCGCTCTCGGACCCACCAGCCCCTTCCCTGTGCAAGGGTCTCCATCGCGTCCGTCCTCGTGCGACTCCCAGCGGGGTCGCGCCCCGCGGCATTGTGGGGGCAGCCGGGGGCGGGGGCGCGGCACCGAACCCGCGCGGAACCCTCCTCCTCCTCCTCCGGAACCCGAACCCGGGACGCAGCGCTGAGTCAGCCCCTCAGCTCACCTGCTTTGGTGGGGAATCCGACGCGGGCCGGGGACGCGTGGCCCGGCCAGGGGGCGGGGCCGGGTTTCCTCCCGACGCCCGGGTCAGACGCGGTCACTCATCGTCCAACCGGCGATGCGGGACTGTGCCGCGGGGAAGGGTTCTGCATAAGCTTGGGGATCGGACAGGGTTTAATTTAAATGCATCAATGACAATCGAATGACAGAAACAGCCCAATTCATCCAGGGAGAGTCGCCTGCATCTAGTGGGAAAGCAGTCCTTGCAACTCTCCTCGCAGGGAGAACCGACCACATTTGGCTTGGAAGGGCGAAGACACGGCAAAGGAGTGGCTCCAAGCCGTCCCTGCCGCACGGAGGCTGCGCTTTGGCAGCTGCCCCCTCCCCTCTCCTGCGGTTCGGCCAGGACGGGGTGATTGGGACACGTCAGCGCACTGGTCTGGGCCTCACCTCACTTAATGCCCATAAAGGACTTGGCAAGTGATCGCCGTGTAATGAGTAGCTAATAAATGCTCCAGGTACACAAGAGACTTACAACCCTACGGTAAACAGCTAATAACGCTGCTTAATTATTATTATTTATCTTATAAATCTAAATTATTATTGTCGTCACCGGCCTGTCGGAGGTAGACTGGGTTTTACGTTGCAGCGGGCGGTTCAGGGAGCGAGGTGTGTCAGGCTGGACGCGGTAACTCAGGGACGGTGCTGAGTTAGAGGCTCTCACGGTGGGAACAGAGGGGGGACACAGAGGAAATAAAGGGCGAAGGAATCCTGTGTTTCAGCGTCAACAGAAGATGCTCGTGATCTGAAGGCTCTAAGAATGACCACACCGATGTGGACACAACTCCTTTGCCGTGTCTTCGCCCTTCCAAGCCAAATGTGGTCGGTTCTCCCTGCGAGGAGAGTTGCAAGGACTGCTTTCCCACTAGATGCAGGCGACTCTCCCTGGATGAATTGGGCTGTTACTGTCATTCGATTGTCATTGATGCATTTAAATTAAACCCTGTCCGATCCCCAAGCTTATGCAGAACCCTTCCGCGCGGCACAGTCCCGCATCGCCGGTTGGACGATGAGTGACCGCGTCTGACCCGGGCGTCGGGAGGAAACCCGGCCCCGCCCCCTGGCCGGGCCACGCGTCCCCGGCCCGAGTCGGATTCCCCACCAAAGCAGGTGAGCTGAGGGGCTGACTCAGCGCTGCATCCCGGGTTGGGGTTCCGGAGGAGGAGGAGGGTTCCGTGCGGGTTCGGTGCCGCGCCCCCACACCCGGCTGCCCCCGCAATGACTCGCGGCGCGACCCCGCTTGGAGTCGCACGAGGACGGACGCGATGGCGACCCTTGCACAGGGAAGGGGCTGGTGGGTCCGAGAGCGGGCCGTCGGTGACGGACGAGTGCGCAGGGTCACGCGTCCCCCGCTGGACGCGGGCGCCCAGACCGCAAGTCCACTTGGGTTTGCACAGCACCGAGATTCCGCGGGCTTCGCTGTGCCTCCTCGTATCCTGGACTGTCACGGTGAAAACATTAAGGTAAAAAAGCCAACGACTGGTAACACGTGTGCCTGGTGACAAGTAGGTCACCTGGTCAGCAGTTTGTGTCTTGACAGAGGAACGTGCCCTCCTCAGGTGGGCAAAGTCGAACGTGTGACGGGGAAGTACCGGCGAGCGGCAACGTGGGCGCTGCGGCGTGTCCCGTGTGCCCGGCCCTGCCCGGTGCTGTGGGCTGTGCTCTACGCGCAGAGCCTGGGGCGACCTGACAGCGTGGAGCTGGTCCAGTCCGCGAGCCCACGAGCAGCAGCAGCAGGAGCGTGTCAGCTTCTCAAAGGCAGCACCTGCTGCCCAGGCGCCCGATGGAGGGAATCCCGGGGAAGGGCAATCGGGCCCTGCCGTCCCCTCCGGGGGGCAGCGCCGCAGAGACCACGTGCCGGGTCCTCGCGAGAACCGGCCGACAGGCACACTGATCTGTGTGCGTGTGAGCGACACCCCACCAGACGCCCTGGGTGTCTGCTGCCAGGGAGGGGACGGAGCCGCGGGTCCCTGGGTGGACCGTCCACCCTCCCGGGGGCGCAGACCCGCGGGGACAGGACTTTGGGCCCGGCTCGGACAGGAGGAGAAGGACAGCCCTTGGTGAGCAGTGAGCGCTGCTGCGGGTTTTGGGGAGACGAGGAGGAGAACCCAGATTTGGCTCTGTGCCCCGAGCCCCTGAGAATGGTCCGGGGGCCAGGGACACTTCCCAACGGGAACACGTGCCTCCAAGCTGAGACGGAGTGAGGGGCGAGGCAGGAATTCGACCCTGTGACTCTGCCCTCATTACGGGCCCGGAGCGGCTCGGCGGGGCCCCACGTGCCCACGCAAAACAAGCCTCCCGCATACCTGGAGGCTCTGCGGATGCCCAGGACCCGCAAGCTCATTAGCTTAGTCACGGGAGCAGCCAATGGCGAGAGCGTGTGCCGTGGTCCCGCCCACGCTGGGGCGCATAAAAGGCCCCTGCAGGGAGCAGCAGGCAGACTGCAGTCACCCACCGCCCTTCTCTGCCCAGCGACACCCTCACCGCCAGCACCATGTGTGGCTACTACGGCAACTACTACGGCAACTACTACGGAGGCCGCGGCTACGGCGGCTGCGGCAGCTTCGGCTGCGGAGGCCTGGGCTGGGGCTACGGAGGCCTGGGCTGCGGCTACCGCTGCGGCTACGGCTCCCGCTCCCTCTGTGGCTACGGCTGTGGCTATGGCTCCAGATACGGCTGTGGCTACGGCTCTGGCTGGGGCTCTGGCTGGGGCTACTACTGAGGACACGGTGGGGACTTCGAGTCCACCCCGTGACGTCCTCCTGCACCCCGGGCCCTGGGCCACCCGGCGAGAGGAGGCTGACCTTGCTCCACACGCTGGGGCGTGACTTGCGGATTCCTCGCCCTGTGGCGGCCCCGTCTGCCTCCAACCTCTGGCCCCTCGCCCCAAGCTCGGCCTCCTGGAGAGCAGATGAGGTGTCACCCTGGGGGGGACCCCGCTGTCGCCTCTCAGGCTGGAGCCCGCCCTGCCGGACCTGGGCGATTTCAAAGCATCATTCTGCCTCCCTGTGTTCTTAATAAACTCGTTCCTTGAGCGTAAAACCTTGGCTTGCTTTCTCCTCATTTCAGGAACTAGGGTTTGTTTCCTGCTCTGGAACACTTCTATTTGCTCGACGGGGGGAAAAGTGGCAACGCCTGCTCATGCCACATATTTTCTTCCTGTTTCCACGTGGCTGGCTCTGCCGGTGCCAGCTGCGTGACTCCGGAACGGCGCCTTCAGGTGTGTGAGTTCCCGCCTCCGGTAGAGAGGGGCCGGGTCTGAGCTGTCGGGGACTTGCAGGCGGAGCGAGATCGCATCTGTCCGTCGGCGTGACTGTCACCCAGCGCACAGCCAGCTCCCTTCGTATTTTTCTCCATAAAGAATCATCGACGGTGTCCGCATCACCGCAAGCCTTTTCTGACGTATTTTTCACTTTCCAAATTTGAACGGAAAACTCCTGTCTTCCCACGTGCAGCTCCGTGGCCTGAGAAGCGCATGGAGCTGTGGTCCAATCTCCCCCGTCCCACCCGGATGGGGGCCCCCACATTCCTCAGGCTTTTCCTCCACCCCCCTCAGTCTCTAGCTCCCACACCCCTACGCCCAGGAACCAGCCGATTGCTCGGTGTTAATCTAGTTGGCTTTTCCGGGAGGCCTGGTTGAGTGGAGGGCCCCCAGACCAGACCTGCATCGGGGTTCGCTAGAAGGACAGGCAGGACTCAGTGTGAGGTTGTGGCCGTGGCTGAGATTTACGGGAGCAAAGCGGTGCGGGCGCCCCGCTGGTCCTGGGGGAGTACCCAGGGGGGCTTCTGCGGCTGCCCAGGTGCAGCGATGGGAGGGGTCTCCCCCTGCGAGGCCCCCACAGAGCTCCACCTCCCCCAGCAACACACGTGGGGTACCCCCTGTGTGATCTTCCCCCCCACCCCAGTCCCTGGGGACTCAGCGCCCGAGGTCGGGAAACGCCAGCAGAGTTCCCGACGGCCAGCAGGAGAAGGGGTGCTCGGCAGAAACCACGGCGTCTGGGCTGCCCAGGCCCGTGAGCCTCCGCCGGAGCCCTCAGGAGTGGGCCCCGCACACCCGGTCCCCGGGGGGCCTTTCCCGACTGGGGGGTCTGTCGTGATGCCTCTGTTTCACCCCCACTCCCGATGGGTGTGTCCTCTTCCTCCTCCCCCTTGTGAGCGTGGCCAGAGGTTCCTCAACCCATGAAATGTTCCCTGGGATCAGAGTTCGATCTCGCTTATTTTCTCTCAAAAATTGTGCTGACATTTGCTCTTTTCTCTTTTTTCCTTTCTCCTCCTCCTCCTCCTCCTTCTTCTTCTTGTTTTGTACTAATTCTCTGGAGGAAGTTTTATTACCAATTTGGAAACTACTTTTTTCACTATAAGTGGACTGCTCTAAATTTTCCTTTAAGCACTGCTGTATTTGCAGGTCATAAATTTGGATAAATCTGTACTTGTTTTCATTCAGTTCAAAATATTTCTTCCTTTTGCTATGTGATCCTTGAATTTGCCCCATTCCCATTCCTCCCCTTCTCCCCTGCGGTCCCTTGTCACCCAAATCGCCGCACTGTTGCCCCTGCCCCCGGGTTCTCTCCCCTTCGTGCTCCACCCACCCACCCACCCACCCGTGGGCCCGTTTTGCCGTCATCCCGCCTCCCATCCATGAGTCTGTCTGCACTTTGCTTGTTAGTTCAGTCTGCTCATTAGATTCCACATGTGATTGAAATCACGGGGCATTTCTCTCCGTAGAAATTCTCCACTAGACACGTGTGGGTGAGACACACCGGAGGTATATTTAGAGCGATTTTCCTATAAATAATGCATTATAAATGAGTCTGGTTTTAGTCATTTGACAATCTCTAACTTTCAATGTCTTTGTGTATAGACGGGCACAAGTCGTTTCATTTCTGAAATGGCCTGACGTGCCAATTGAAAAGCTACATAAACCTACAGAGCAAAAATATAAAGTGCTAAAACCATCACGAGGAAACAAAGTCCCCTCCCCCCTAAAAACCTGGGGTTTACAAAGGTGACAGACACTTGTGACGCTGCAAATACAGGAATTACTGCGGCAAAGAAAAGAGAAATGTGGAGGAAAATACGCCCCAAAGACAAGTAATTGTTACGCTACTCACCACCAAGGAAGCGAGGCGAAACTTTGCCGAGTAAATGAAAGGAACGGAGGTAACTTTATTCTTCCAGATTTATTAGGGGATTCGCCGTGTATTAGAAAACAGAAGCGCCGGTGCAGCACGGTTACAAGGAAGCAGCTACAGCAATCTCACGTCGACGCGAAGGGGACTCGTCTCCACGGAGGAATTCCGCGACCTTCCCGACCCCAAGGAGCACCAGGTCCAGGTGGCAGGCCCTCAGCAGGTGCGGTCCTAGCAGTTCTGCAGTGCTTGTAGGACAGAGCCTGTCTGGTGGTGGGGCGCAGGACTAGTGGGGTTCAGAGGGGGACCATTCGGTGAGGATCGGGGGAGAGAGGTCCCCACGGCGTCCTCAGAGTAGTCGCCAGAGCCAGAGCCAGAGCCCCAACCGCAGCAGCTGTAGCGGTGGCCCGCCCAGCGGTTCCCGGAGCAGTTCCCGCAGCCGCCACAGGAGGCGCCGGTGGTGAGGGAGGGTGTCCTCAGGCGGGGAAGGGCGGTGGGGGATGAGGCCTGGACGCTGCCCGCTGCAGGGGCCTTCCGTGTGCCCCCAGGGTGGGCGGACCCACCGCCATCTCCTGCGGGCGGCTAGCAGGCAGGAGCAGCGTGACTCATCCGTGGACTCCGGGACTGGGGAGACTGAGGCAGGAGGGGACCCGCTGCGGGCCACCAGGCGCCCTGCCCACGAGGTCTTCCCACAGCCACTCCCAGCATCTTCACGGCAGGAAACCGAGGTTATTGACAAAGCTGGCCCCGCCCCCGACAACTGCAGCTTTTTTATCACTGGTTTACAGATCGGAGCATTCTGCCCGGACGCCGAGCTCCCCCACCCATCCCTCCCTCCCGGCTGCTCACCTCTGATCTCCTTCGGGGACTCCTCCGGTCTCCACGGGAGACGCGGCTTCCCGCCGAAGCCCCACAGGCCTCGCTGGGCCGCCCGAGGCTTCGGTGACAAGCCAGCGGGTGGACACCGGGAGCTGCAGGCCTGAGAACTGGACGGGTCTTCCCCATTCGCAGAAGGGTGTCTAAGATGTGCACACTTCGTTGGTAAGGACCAACTGTCTCCTCACAGTTTCCAACCCACAGCCCGGATCCTGGGCAGGAAGAAGGGAGATGGAGGGATTCCACCGGACTTAGGCGGTGGGGAATGCTGTGTCTTTATGTAACAGTAACACCGGCAGACCTGCCTCTCCCGCGGGGGACCTGCTGGATTTCCCTCATAAACTCGCTTTGGTAACACGCCCCACGCTGTTCGACACACAGGAAACATGTCACCGTGTTACTTTGACAAAGCTCCCGGGGGAACTCGGTCGTTAACCGAGAAGGCACCCTGAGCTCTCCTGTTTCGAGGGAAAGGGCCTCCTGGGGGTCCGCCGAGACCCCCCGGTGCGCGGCCAGGGTCGGGGTCCCGCTGCGAGCCTTGGAAAGGCGGTTCCCCCTCGTGCTGTTGTCTGTTAGTCACGGTGCATTTTCCCTGCAAACCACCGCGAACCAGCCTCTCCCGCCCCGAAGATAAGACCAGACCTTTGTGGCTCTATGTTTGCCCATGTTTGCTCTGAATTGTTCTTTAGGAAGAAATCCTGATTCTACTTTTCATCAAATATAAGCTCTTCGGAGGCATACTGGAGAACGCGTATTCCCTTACGGCCACCGTGTCTCGTGTGAACGTCCGTGTGTTATGGGAGTGACTGAGGTGTGCTGTGGTGTTTTGCACGTGTGTCTGTGAGTGTGCGTGAGTGTTAGTGAGTGTCCGGCTGTAGGTGTCAGTGCCTGTGTGAGTGCGGGCGTGTGCACGGCCGCTGGTCCCCCAGGGGCGGGGAGCGGGGCCCTCAGGGGCAGTAAGTCCTGGCTGCCCCGGGATGCCGCCCCACGGGCTGGTCTGAAGGACCGGCCGTAAGGGGCCCCGTGGTGACTGGGAGGGTTAAGACAGAAGAGGGTGGCCGAGACGCCAACCCATAGCTCCCACTGGCACCTTGAGTCTCGCTGGTTAACGTACCTACAAAAGGAGAGGACCCGAAAGACTTGGTATTCCTAGGACTCTTCTTGCAGGAAGAAAATCTCCCTCGGGGGAGGAGGACAGGAAGGTGAGGGAGAACACCTGTGAGCAGGTGCGTGCCCCTGCCCGGTTGTGTCGGCCTGACCAGTGCTGCCCGCCCCACCGTCCCGTCCCCCTGAGAACGCTGGAGAGCGCTCCCTCAGCAAACGGACACAGAATGTCTGAACACTGCCCTTCTTACAGCTGTCCGTGTGTGAGGATTAGCCTCTGAGCAGACCTGAGTTCCCAGAGCACAAACCTCCAGTCTCCTCCTGGGTCCGCGCAGCCATTGCTGTTCAAAGAGGCACCGTATGAAAGCTCTCCCAAGTCAGGGTCCAGTCTGAGGACTCAGAAGGAGCCCCACTTTCAACACAGTGTGATTGCATGAGAGGTAGAACATTCTAGCACATTCTCTCCCATTTTCAAACTTTTCTAATATTCGACAGCCTTCCAACTTGTGGAAAGTATAATAGGAAGGAGGAAACGCGTGTGTCCTGAAAGAGTGGAATTCCGAAGGTCAATATTCATTACAGGTGCGAAATTATTAGCATGAGCTGAGACAGGTGGCCAGTGTCAGAATTCCTCTAGAATTCGGGGTACGAGGGTAACAGGGAAAATTGTGCACAATGTACGGACTGCGCAGAACTCGTCCTGGATATCTAACACACAAAATAATGGTAAACGGAGAAAGGAGGAACAGGGGGGTTTTGCTGAAAGACATTTGTAACAGGCGAGGCATTTGGAACATAAACTTGACCGCCACGGACCCGTGGACGTCTCCGGTGATGACCACCGAAGAGTGCTAACGCAGGAATTTCCTGGGCAGTTTCTGTGCCTTTTCTGGAACAGTGATTGCGGGCTAGCAAACGCATCGTGAACATCTCTGCGCTCACCTCGTTAAGGAGCCTGACGCGAGCATGGGCCCCTTCGTCTCGCACCTTTTGTGGTTGTAAACGGGGAGACCCTCGCCACCTCTCAGGTGGTTCCGAGGGCTACGTGTGACGCAGGCACCCAGGTGCCCTGTCATTGATGGCCTGCGGTAAACAGCCACTAAATGCCATCTAATTAGTGCTGTGGGGAGGGCTTTGACGTAAGCATTTCGTGACAAAGTCCAGGGAGGGCAGAGAACATTCTTAGGTCCGAAGAAGCAGAAGAGAGATCACGTGTGTCCTGGCGGATGACGACACAGGGAAAGCACGCGCTGCATTCTGGGCGTGGTCTCAGCGCTTCACATAGTTCCACACACCGACTCCTCGTTAGAACCCTCGAACACAGGCGCCGATTCTTTTGCCGGAACGCCAGGGCCAGAGGAGGACGGTAATTTGCCTCCCGCCGCCGGCTGCGGAGTGACAGCGCTGAGTCTCACTCAGGGCAGTCGGTGTGTGCCAGCTCTCCGGGTCCCGGGGGGCCGGGAGCGGCCAGTCCCATTGTAATGGTAATGGCTCCTTAGCACAGAAGTCCAGAGACGTGGGCTGAACAAATAAATTAACAACGAAGTTGAAGGGAAACTTCTTGGCAGTAGAATGCCAGCTAATACCTTATTTTAAATGGTTATATCAGAAAACTCTCAAGATTCACAATCCATGAGCATAACTGATGATTCAGGCAAGACACAATGTGGAGACTGGGGTCAGTGTTGGGGTCGGAATGGGATGTCTCTGCAGTCACAGAACACCTCTGGCACAATCCTTGGTGATTGGGGAAGGGACCCTGCAGGTGGCCTTTGATCAGAGAAACCTGCGGCCCCCGCTGACCACCTGACGGGAGTGGCCAGCCTCGGTAACTGGGCAGATTGTCCTCCAGTCCCTGTCCCCGGGCAAGGCGAGGAAGCCACCCTGTGGCTTCCACTGTTGGGTGGGCAAAATGCACAGCCGTGCTCCACCCTGAGGAAATGGACCAGCCCAAACTGAAGACGATTCTAAACAGAATCCCCTGCGACCTGCAGAAACAGAGAAGCCACAGGAGCGACCCTCAGCCTGACATTGGCCATGGGCCCTGCCCTGGGCCCGGCTGTTTTCTGGAAGTGCGTGCCGGGGCAGCTGACTCCTGGGCCGGGCGTTGTGGAGGGAGGGGAGGGAGCCCATGGGCTCGAGGGCAACGCTGAGCAGGTGGCCGGCTGCACGGGGCCTCAGGAGACCCCTTGGGAGACCGGAGTCGGGATGTCCCCGCAGAGCTGTGGGGGTGGGGACAGGGCGGTGTGTCTTTATGCCCCATGCTTCTGACCCCCGGGGCCAGTGTGGGGAGCGGGCAGGGCCTTGTGTGGGGGCTGTGCAGGTGAGCAGCCTCTGGGGGCGTCCACAGCTGAGGCCCTGCCGCCCCTGCAGCCCGGAGGGGACCTTCTGCACCCCTGGATGGGGCCTGGGTGGCTGCCCCCTGACCCATGGAGAAGCGGGTACAGAGCAAGCTCAGGACAGCGCTGTCCACGGTGAATGACAACAGCTACATAACTCCACGCGTGTGTCTTAGGGACAACGCACCACCGTTTCAAATGGTTAGCCTGCGGTCGTCAGTAACTCACCCAGGTCACGGCGCCCTCAGTGACACGGTCTCCTCCAGTGCGGGCTGCACCGTGCTCTTCACTTCCGTTCCAGAACCCGGGGCCGCTCCCTGCCTGAGTCAGCTTTCACCTTTCCTAACTGGGCGCCCAGGTGGCTCTCTGAGTCCTCGTCTTAAAATAGTAATGGATAAAGCGTGCAATTATTCTCATCGATACAATAAAAAACAGAATGCCGCAAATTCCAGTGAATTATTGTCTTCGAATGTTGACGGTGTGTTAACGTATTAACATCGTGACATACCAAAAGGCTGGGAGACACTCCGGTTTCGGGGAATGCTGGGTCACAGCAGACAACGGCGGAGACTGATAATCCCCTCTAACTGAACCCGTATCAGTAACTGTTAAAGAGCAACAGGAGCAAAGCGAACGCGGTGTGTGATTGAGGTGAGTGTTGTGCCCAAGCACGAGTTTGCGACGACGCGGTTGGGGGTGTCGGTGGGGCAGCGGGTCCATTCACTGAGAGTGTCCTGACGTCGTGACGAGTTCTGCACGGGGGCAACGGTGATGCTGGAGAGATCGAGTGTGCGGGGGTGGGGTGGGGGGCGCATTTTGGGAGATGCAGAGAGGAAGCAAAACCGGTCAAACATGAACCATCGCCAGATCCGGGGGAGCGGGGTTCACAGTTCCCACAGTGCTTTGCGGACTTTCCTGTGGTTTGACATTTATCCAAGTTCAGTTCTGGGGGAGGTACATTCCTACCGAGACAAACACTGTCTGTGGAGTCCTGAAGTCCGCAGTGAGTCATTTCTTTAAAGCTGACATTTCAGTGATTTCTGCCTGAAAGACCGAATCAAGTCACCGTGGCCACAGTTGGGGACGACAGTTTTCCCCGTGAGGAAAGGGAGACTCGACTGCGCAACGGGGTGACGTGGGAAAGGAGGCTGCGTTTCTGCGCCCCGGGTGCTGGGACCTGTGACTGCAGACTCACGGGGCAGGGGGGAGGGCGGAGCCCGTGGGGGTGCAAACCGCAGAGCTGCGGGCTGGGACTCCTGGGACAGGGGCAGGCTCCGCTGCCTGCTGCAGGCCACGCCGAACTCGAGGGCGGGTGCTGGTGCACGGAGTGAGCAGCATTCAGGTTCCAGGAGCTGGAAACTCGGTGGGCTCCCCCCCCCAAAGAGCACCCCCTTCCCGCTGGAGGGCGAGGTTCTGGTCGGGAGGAGGGAGGGCTCTTTGCCGTCCAGTTACCTTGCAAGCTTTCCGCGCGCCAGACCCTGTCACCTCCTCCTCCTAGCTTTCCAAAGGCCTGGTTACCGTCCAGCCCCGACCGCGCCAGGCCTGAGCGCCCAGTGAACCCGGGACCTGCCCGTCCGGGGAGGGTTCCCACGAGCCCTCCCTGTGGGGCAGGAGGCCAGGAACGACAGGGGCGCGGTCTGGGCCAATGTCAGCCGTGTTGGTCGTCACAGTTGTCCCTCATTCGGCCACCATTTTGCAGAAGGGGACAGAAGTTTCCCAGCCGCCCACAGGCGCACAAGGCTCTCAGCCTGTGGCCGGGTGGGACCCCCGGGCCGCTCGCTGACCCCCAGCGCACTCGCGTGTTTCCACCTTTGCAGCTCCGCGCAGCCTCAGTCGGAGCGCCCTCCCGCGGGGCTCCGGCTGCGCCAAAGCGGGTTCGCTGGTGCCCGGGGCTCGCTCCGCGTTTCTCCCCACCCTCTGGGGGGACAGGCTGGCTCTGGCGCCGCCTCTGGGGCCCCCCTCTGCTCCCAGCGACCTGGCCTGACCCACCCTGTTACAGAAATACCCAGAGACGGTATTCCCTGAATAAGGCCATTGTGTCCTTCATCCGGTTGGGGGGAAACACAAGTGCCAATACGGGACTCTCAACACAAGGAAACCAGGCTCGTGACTGCGGATTGAACAGGTTTATTAGGCAAACGGAGAAACGAGTCCCGCGTGGAGGTCGGAAGGCCGGACCGGGACAGCCCGATCCCACGACAGACCTCCCAGGAGTCTCAGCGCGGGTTTCCCACGAGCCCCCTTCTGCTGATGGGACTCAGGAGAGGAGGAGGCCGGTGTGTCGCTCGCGGAGGGTCCTGGAGCGCACGTGCGCAGCGAGGCTCAGAGCGCATGGCTTCCAGGCTGGGGACCCCCGAGTCCGGGTGTGGGGGGTGGGTCTCCCACGTGTCCTCAGTAGTAGTAGCCCCAGCCAGAGCCGTAGCCGCAGCCGTAGCCGCAGCCCAGCCTGCGGTAGCCGCAGCCGTAGCCGCAGCCCAGGCCTCCGTAGCCCCAGCCCAGGCCTCCGCAGCCCCAGCCGCCGTAGCCGCCGTAGCCGCGGCCTCCGTAGTAGTTGCCGTAGTAGTTTCCGTAGTAGCCACACATGGTGCTGGCGGTGAGGGTGTCGTTGGGCAGAGAAGGGCGGTGGGTGACTGCAGTCTTCCTGCTGCTCCCTGCAGGGGCCTTTTATGCGCCCCAGCGTGGGCGGGACCACGGCACGCGCTCTCGCCATTGGCTGCTCCCGTGACTAAGCTAATGAGCTTGCGGTTTCTCGGCCCGAAGGCACAGCCTGGGAGGAACGCAGGCGCAGGGCGCTGACGGTCTGGAGTGGCGCCTGCCGGACCCCTGAGTCTGCTCGGAGGGAGGAGAGGAGACCTGACTCAGGCCCCCGGTCCTGCCCAGAGTGGGACTGCACTGTCACCTCCTGCAGCATCTTTACATCGAGAGAGCACATTGGTTAATCTCACTGTTCTTCGCTCTTGGCCCCAGTTAGTTTTCCTATGTTTTTAAAAACTATTTTGCAAAAATAGCCCTTCTTTTGACTCGTGAATTTGTCGTCTCTCTATCCAAATTAATTATCTGCAGGCCCGGAGTTCCTCTTCTGTTCCGATGCCACATTGTGGCTCCCGCCCCCACGATGCTGATAATCATCCAACTAATTAACGTTCTCGGAAAGCCAAGTCTGAGCCATTATCCCTTTCTACTCGTCGTAATGACTGTAATTTTCTTTTATGTGTAATTTCGGCCGAAGGGCTGAGCCATGGAAGTTACTCCTTGGAATACGCGTCTCTGCAACTTGTCTTAAATGGAACACGCAGTTGTGGAAGTTAGTGTTCTCATTAACACACGAGACCTACGGCAAAGTGACTACCCAGTGGGCTCACCGCCGTCATGCGTTTCCGCGTGTCCTCGTCGTAGGTCTCTCTATCCAGACACCCACCCACTGGTTTTCGTTGTGACCCATCCGGCCCAGGTGCTCACTGCTGACCCAGCATTACCACCGCCTTTGTTCTCATTGTTGGAACAACCCCGGCGCCCAGCGCGGGGCGGGGGGTGGGGGGCTGCGAAGTGAGAGCAGTTTCAGAGCAGAGACGGATCGGACCCGGACCTGCGTGTGTCTCAGAATGGATGTGGGGGTGGCGTTCTTTCGCCCCCGAACCACGGTCTCTCAGCAGGTTTCTGGTGTTCTCATGTTTCCCAGGCACATACTTTTGTGAATCCACTGGTAACCTTACTCGGACACAGAGAGTTCAAGGTGTCGGACACACCCTGTGTTTTAGTCAGTTCTCCTCGTAAGAATGAGGACACAGTTTTTAAAAAGTGTTCCCAGTTCTCCTGTCTTGATAAGCAGTACATCTAAGGAGCCCAAAAATTCCCGTTGATGAAATAGAACGTTCTAGTGCTGTGGACCCGGTGAAATGCACCCCACTCCCCCCCACACCTGTTCTGAGTGTCTCTGTTGTGTCCCTGGGTGGGTCCCCTCCTGTAGAACAGAGGTGCTGTGGGCTGAGGTGCTGTTATTGGGGCACACCTCGCTCCTGATTTCGCATTTCCCAAATGGAAATCGAGGGGCCTCGGCCACGACAGTGCAGTCAGTAAAGCCGGAACTTAGGGTAAGGTTCCAGGAACGATGCCGCCAATTTAAACAAACACCACGGCCATCGGCCTTTCTCTAGGCCACGTTCTCGGAAAGTCACGGGAAATTGGCGTGACTAAGCTGCAGAGGTCAATTTAAAAAGAAAACTCCATTTAACTTGGAGATTTTCTTGGTATCTGATTAAAGTGTCCATAAAAGACATTATTATTTTTATGGAATACAGTGTCGTAATAACATTTATCATGATACATCTCTGTGGATTTACTTCCTTGAGTTCATTTGGTTCTTCCTAAGAATTGAGCTGTTCTTTCTAATCGTAACAGTGACGCTTTGCAGCCGATGAGATGTCTACTCTCATTTTCCGAATTGTATTTAGTTCTTAAGGACATTACTTCACCAAAAAAGAGAACAAAGTAACCCCTTTGCCTCCGCAACTGCTGTGGCTACTACCCCCCTCCCTCCAGTTTCAGGTGCAGCCCCACCCCCGCATGCATTTCCGAGGCGAATTCTGTTCTCGTTTTACCCCCTTTCTCCCACCTCTCGGCCTTCGACCCCACCCTTCTGCAGAGGCCGCTCCCCTCCCCAGGGGCCGGCAGGGCGCAGTGTTGCGGGTTCTAGTGGTTCAGCCTCCTCCACGTTACCAGGGCTCTGGGAGCGCTGGGGTTCGCCAGCACCCCCTCACCGGCAGAGGCTCTCGGGCCCTCGCCTGCGCCCCACACGGCTCCCGAGGGAGGAGCGTTCGGAACAGCGACCGACAGACCGCCTGCCCCGCAGAAAGACCCTTCCTCCTCGCGGAAGACCCAGCACACGGCCGAGCCAGCGCAGCCTGGGAGCGGGTTTCGATTCTCCCCCGACCGGTTCATTTTGAAATGATTTTATTTGCCAACTGCTCAGAAATAGTGAGAGCGTTAGCCTGTGCCCGTGGCCCAGTCGCACCTGAGTTAATGTCTTTCATGACCGAGTGCAGTGATCGGAACTAAAAAATCAACCTGCGCAACACCCTTAGCGAATCTCCACACTTCGTTCGGATTTCTGGCTTCTCCCTCTACCGTGCTTCTTACTGGTCCCGGGATCCGGGTCCCCGTTCTTCTCCGACTTCCGTGGCAGCCCAAAACACCACGGAGTGTGTGTCTGGCAGGCGTGTGTCTGTCTGCTCACGGCGAAGTGGGCGGCAGAAAGTTAGGACAAGGGCGCCAAAGAGGTGCGCCTGTCATTTTGTGTCGGAGCAGGAGGTACGCGGTGCCAGTAAGTCTCTGGCAGTTTTTGGAGCCAACTGTCAAGCTGGGGTTCCCGGCAGAACAGACCCTTCTGTTTCTGCATAGTTGTGGTCCGTGGATTTGAACCTCAGGGACTCCGTCACAGCTTGGGCTCGCACACGGAAGGATGGAGGCACGTGCGCCTGATGCGGGAATGGAAGTGAGCGACGCTGCTCGGCTCCGCAAACAGCGCGCCGCGCCGACGGTTCAGGGATCCGGAGCTGGGCCGGCCCGCCCTCCATCGGGTCTTCCCCGCAAGCTTCCCCTCCTCCCCCAGCTCTCTGAAGCCGCGCCGGGCCCCCGAGGCTGCCTGTGTGCAGGTAAGAAGAAGGCTGTCGTTCAAGGAAAAAGAGAATTTTCAAGGGGTGGAGCCTGGGTGGGTTACGTGGTCTCATGGTCGCTGGTAATGACACAGTTTAGATTTCACGTCTGGAACGCGCGCCACCGCCTGGAAGACTCCTTCTCGAGAGGCGCGCGATTGCGTCACAGGCGCCCTGACACGCAGCAGCGTTCCTCTGCGCGTGCTGGTTTATGAGGAATTCTTGAGATGGTTATCATGCCCGTGACTTTGAAACGGGAGTTCAGCCGTGTCTGTGGTTTGTCCCACATCCACCCAGTGGGTATATAAGGCCCCGCGTTGACGATGAGCTTAGAACGCTAGGAATCAACTCTGCTGTTTGCTGAGCCCGCTCCTCACGCCATGAGCTTCTACAACTACTACGGTGGCCTCGGCTACGGCTATGGTGGCCTGGGCTATGGCTATGGTGGCCTGGGATGTGGCTATGGTGGCCTGGGCTATGGCTGCGGTGGCCTGGGATGTGGCTATGGCTGCGGCTGCGGCTATGCCTGTTACCGTCCGCGCTGCTGTGGAAGATACTGGTCTTCTGCCTTCTTCTGAGGAGTTCTAGGCTGCTCCTCTGTTCAGGACATTCCCTCGTGGAGGCCTCCGCGCAGCTCCGGCATTACTTACTGTTTGTTCAAACAATGACATCGGAGCCTTCATCTGCCACGTAACATCAGAACCTTTGGGACCGAGATGACCTGAGTTCCCGATAGTTTAGAAACACACCCACGTGGCTGTGTAAGTGTCTCGGGATCGGGTACAAGGAAGCTGAACCATTTCCTTTGGAGAAACGTGTAAATTCATCTTCCATTAAAGGCAGCCTGTTTTGCACACTCTCCACATCTCCCTGTGCGTTATTCACACGGACTCTCCTCCGCGCCTGTGTTTGTGTCTGCGATGGCCGGCCCTGTGCTTATTCAGGCGGGCACCCGCGGCGTGCGGCTGAGCAGTTCGTTCGGCCGGCGCATCTTCGGGGTGCGTTTTCAGGAGCGGCTCCAAGGGCCGCGGTGAGCCAGTCAAAGCTTCATCTTCGGTGAAGTGGCGCCTTCTTCTCAGCTCTTCTCTCTGTTCCTTTAGCATTTCCTTTTTTCTTTTTTTTAATTGTATTTTAAAATATTTATTTATTTTTAGAGAGAAGAGAAGAGAGAGAGAAAGGGAGAGAAACATCAACGTGTGGTTGCTTCTCGTGCGCCCCCTGCTGGGGACCAAGCCCACAACCCAGGCATGTGCCCTGGCTGGGAATCGAACCTGCAACCCTTTGGGAGCCTTTCGTTGTTTCTTGATAGGCGAATGTGCCTCTGGGCAGAGGCCGCTTTTTCTTCTAAGTTTTATATTGTTGCCACTTCTTTGTGCTCACTGAAAGCACGTCCTCGAACATTCGCGCCTCGTAGCTGCTCAGACGGCCCGCCTCTGCGGCACTCAGACGTTGTCGCAGGCCGATGCGGGAGCGGAGTCTGTTTCAGCAACAGGGGCTGCAGGCTGTTCACCTCACACAGCAAGGAGGGGCTGTGCCGGGCAGCGCGTGCCTGCTCCGGAACACAGGCTGCCAAGCGAACCCTCGCCCACGTGGGCTGGGTCCTGTCCAGAAAGCCGTGTGCAGTAAATCCCCCTAATTCTCCCCATTTATGATTAAGTGCTAATAAGGATTCCAATGATGATAAAATATAGGTCGACAACATGTATTAATGTGTTGGTAACTCATTCTAGAATTGGGGGTATCGTGGACAATGAGTTCATGAAACACTCCTTTCTGAATAGAGATGAAAGTACGAGACTGACCCAAAGCCTGCCCTGCACCAAGGGCACGCTTTCTGGAAGCACCTAGAGGAGAGGCTTTTGCAGACATGTCTTCCTGCACCAGTGGAAGACACACGGCCCGTGGGATTATGTGTGATTGCGGTTTTTAAACTTTATTGGCTCCTGTTTTTTCCCCAGCATGTGATCTATCTTGGAGAACATTCTCTGTGGGTACTAGAGAGAAATTTGTGTTCTCTTGCAGTTGGGTAACATGCTCTCTAGAAGTGCGTTAGGCTAATTGGTTTATACCCTGATCTACGTAGTTGCTCTATGTGTTATTCTAAACAGACATTAAACCCCCAACCATGATTAGTGTGGTCTCTCTCTCTCTCTCTCTCAATTCTGTCAATTTTTGATTTGTATATTCTGGTGACACAGATCAAAAAGTGTTGTTAGGTACATATTGATTTTAAATGGTCAAATCTTCCTTATAGATGGATTGCCTTTTCATTATTACAAAGTGTCCCAACCTCTTTGAAAATTCTTTGTTTTAAAGTCCGTTTAGAGACTTCTGGCCAAGATGGAGGCACAGGTGGGTACATTGCCTCCTTCCACAAACAGAAGAAGGACAACAACAAATTTAAAAACAAAACAACCGCCCCCCCAGAACTCACAGAAAATTGAACTGTGTGGCGGCCTGACAACCAAGGAGATAAAGAAACATTCATCCAGGCCGGTAGGAGGGGCGGTGGGGCGCAGACGGCAGCGCGGGTGGAGAGGACTGCCGGCAAGGCAGTGGCCGGGTGACTAGGGCAGGCGAGGCGGCGGCTGCTGGAGCAGGCGGTCCCACATTCTCCTGCGGATAAACCGGGAGGAACACGCGGGGAGCAGGGCCGACCACACAGCCCAGGGTTCCAGTGCAGGGAGATAAAGCCTCAAAACCTATGACTGAAAACACCTGTGGGGGTTGAGGCAGGTGGAGAGACTCCCAGCCTCACAGAGGAGTTCGCTGGAGAGACCCACTGGGTCCTAGAACACACAGAAACCCACTCACCTGGGACTCAGCACCAGAAGGGCCCAGTTTGCTTGTGGGTGGCAGCAGAAGGGACTGAAAGCCAGTGGAGAGCCGAGCAAGTGGCACTGTTCCCTCTCAGACTCCTCCCCCCCACCCAGCGCCACCAGGCAGCAGCGACCTGGTTTGCCCCGCTCTGGTGAATACCTAAGGCTCTGCCCCTTACTACGTAACAGGTGCATCGAAACAAAAAAATGGCCCAAATGAAAGAACAGATCAAAGCACCAGAAAAAATACAACTAATCGACCAAGCGATAGCCAACCTATCAGATGCACAGTTCAAGGCACGGTAATCAAGATGCTCACAGAATTGGTTGAGCATGGTCACAAAGTAGAGGAAGAAGTGAAGGCCATGAAAGTGAAATAAAGGAAAATGTACCGGAACCAACAGTGACTGGACTCACATCAACAGTGTGGACCAGAAGGAAGGAAGAAACATTCAACTAGAACAGAAGGAAGAAACAAGAATGCACAAAAACAAGGAGAGGCTTAGGAACCTCCAGGACAACATTAAACGTTCCAACATCCGAATTATAGGGGTGCCAGAAGGGGAAGAGGAAGAGCAACAAATGGAAATTTTATTGGAACAAATAATAAAGGAGAACTTCCCCAATCTGGCAAAGGAAACAGAATTCCAGGAAGCTCAGAGAGTCCCAAAGAAGCTGGACCCAAGAAGGAACACACCAAGGCACATCGTAATTACATTAGCCAAGATTAAAGATAAGGAGAGAATTTTAAAAGCAGCAAGAGGAAAAGAGACAGTTACCTACAAAGGAGTTCCCATAAGTCTATCAGCTAATTTCTCAAAAGGGACCTTACAGGCAAGAGGGGGCTGGAAAGAAGTATTCCAAGTCATGAAAGGCAAGGACCTCCATCCGAGATGACTCTCCCCAGCAAAGCTGTCATTTAGAATGGAAGGGTAGATAAAGTGCTTCCCAGATAAGGTGAAGTTAAAGGAGTTCATCATCACCCAGCCTTTATCATATGAAATCTTAAAGGGACTTATCTAAGAAAAAGATAGAAAATATGAACAGTAAAATGACAACAAAGTCACAACTATTAACAACTGAATGTCAAAACAAAAACAAACTAAGCAAACAAGTAGAACAGGAACAGAATCACAGAAATGGAGATCACATGGAGAGTTATCAGTGGGGAGGGAGAGGAGGAGAGGGGGGAAAGGTACAAGGAATAAGCAGCATAATTGGTAGGTACAAAATAGACAGGGGGAGGGCAAGAATAGTGTGGGAAATGTAGAAGCCGAAGAACTTACACATACGACCCATGGACATGAGCTAAGGGAGCGAATGCTGGAGGGAGGGGGTGTGCAGGGTGGAGGGGAGTAAAGGGAAAGAAAAAAGTGGGACAACTGTAATAGCATAATCCATAAAATACATTTAAAAATAAAACGAAGAAAGAGAGGCAAAAAAGAAAGTCTATTTAGTTTGACATTGTATCAACTCCAGCTTCTCAGTAGTTGCTGTTCACGTCACATTGGACATATAATTTTAAAGCAGAAGTGCAGCCCTGGCTGGTGTAGCTCAGTGGATTGAGCGCGGGCCTGCGAACCAGAGGATCGCTGGTTCGATTCCCAGTCAGGGCACATGCCTGGGTTGCAGGCCAGTTCCCGGCAGGGGACACACGAGAGGCAACCGTACATTGATATTTCTCTCCCTCTCCTTCTCTCCTACCCTTCCCCTCTAAAGATAAATAAATAAATAAATAATCTTTAAAGTAGAAGTGCATGTAATTCTTTCCCTTTCAACCTGTTGGTTTCAGGAGACTTCGATTATTGAAGCATTTTTAAGACGGCTGCTTTAAAGTCTGTACCAGCTCCTTGGAACATCTGGCTAATTTAGTGCCAGGGTCAGTTGATTATCTCATTCAAGTTGTAAGGCTCCTGCTTCTTGGTGGGCAGGTGCGACTGAGATTTTGGGTGTGGGAGCATCTTGGTCTCATTCAATCCTTTTCTGCGGGCGTCACCTTGTTTGGGGCTAACGTGTCGCGCCTGTGGGCTGTGGGGTGTGACTCACAGAGTTGCTGCTTTGTTCCTTCCGGCCGGCGTGGCGCACCGCGTGTCCCTGCTTGTCCCCCGCCCCCCCCCCCGGCACTGCCGCGGCTGCCGGCAGCACAGAGGGGGTGCGCCCGCCGGCTCTGTGTCCTTCACTCCGCAGTGGGCAGGAAGGGCCCCGCTACCGCCTCGCTGCCGGGATGTCCCTCGGACAGGGTGGCCGAGTCCCAGGTACGGGGGACAGGGTCTTCCCGGGCTGAGGAGTGACATGCGTCGGAAAACGAACCGCACGGGAACTCAGCAAAGACCGAGCGACGGACACAAAAACTCAGCTCGCCGAATGTGTGGCTCATCGCCGAGGCCGCGACCAGAGGGGGTCACAGCTTTGCTGGGTTTGTGTTGGAAAGAAACGACCTTTCACAGATCAGCGCTCCGAGCTTCTTCAAAAAGCTGGGAAGGAAGAGACATTTAAGTATAAAGCAAGAAGAATGTAGAAAAATAAAGACGACCATGGTATCAACTCAATAGAAAGTGGACGAACTGTGAAGAAAATCAACAATACACAAATTTGGCACTTTGATCAGATCAATCAAATTGATAAATTTTAATCAGATCAATCAAGAGTACGAGAGAGAGAATACAGACGATCAATATGAAGAATAAAAGAATCAGTGTCTTTTTAACATCCTACAACCACCAAAAAAGAGAAGTGGATATTATGAAGAATTTATGTCAATACTTTCCACAGCGTAGGTGAAATACAAAATGTCTTTTACATACGCACATTCCCTACACTGACTCCAGCAAATCCGAACAGCACACACCTAATAAAGAAGACACATTTATAACTAAACAGGCCTTTCCAAACGTCTTCACTGGTCGATTCTGTACAGCGTTCTTCTGGGTGACTTAAGGAAGAAGGGTCGGTAGCTTAGGTACTCGAACCCCAGTATTTCTCTCCCTCTCAAAAATATTGAGTGACAAATAAACTCGTGAGCCTTTTACGTATTTGCCCACGTCTCGTTTCTATCTGCATATCTGTACCGAGAGACCCACGCCTTCCGTATCCGCGAAACCTGAGCAGAATCCCCACCGCCGCGGGACTCTGGTGCCCCACGCGCCGATGCGCCCAAAGCAGCTCTTTTGCCCCAGGGAAAAGCTACCGAACCTCTGGGCAGGGCCATCCCAACGTCCTGCCCAGTGTCCCAGCTGCCAGGGCAAACCGGCTTCCCGACTCCTGCCAGGACGGGCGCAGAGTGCCGAGCTTTCCGCCTCCGCTGTCCGTGGCCAGCGTGATGCCCTCCTGGTGTGGCCGAGACGTGCGAGTGACTTTGACAAGCGGAATGTGGCAAAGGTAACACTGCATGTGAGTACGAGGGGGGATCCCGTACAAACCAGAATTATCATCTGGAAGGGGGGGCCCCTTGTAGGGCAGGCTTCCCCCACTAGGTGAAGGTTCCAGGAGCCCATCTGTATCAGTGCGCCAGCTGGCGTTGTTGTGAGAGGCTGCGTTCAGCTTCAGTGAATTTTTTTGAAGTTTGCCCATTTCATGATGGGGGGTTTATGAGCACACCTGCCCACACCACACTGGGTGTTCAGCAGTTTTTGACTAAAAGCACATGAGCCTCACACCTCCTATTCACCCGATCTCACCCCAAGGGACTTTATTTGTTTCCCCAGATGATAGAAGTCCTCAGAAAGGAAGCGTTTTGCTGATGTGGAAGAGATGGAACAAAAAAACAACAGAAGCGCTACAAGGCATCAAAACCGATGAGTTCAGAGCCCGTTCTGAGCCGCGGGGAAATGTCTCGCTGGGCGTATTGCGCCACGTGGAGAGGACTGGGACGGCGACCAAAGTGTAAACACGTGCCAGTAAATACCCGGTTTTTGTAAATAAATTCCGATTTTGGGGTGCCCGCCCCCACACATGACTCTGTGTGTGTGATCACGCTGCCTCCGTGTGGGGCCGCAGTGCCGTCTCCCCGCGGTCCTCTCCTTCCCTCCTGGCTCTGTGGAACCAGCGGCCACACCTGGGCCCCCCCACGGCGAGAAGCTGCGGCAGACGGCCGCCGGGGCAGCGGGGAGCCTCCGGCACAGCCGGGGCCGAGCCGCTCGGTGATGCCCTGAGCTCTGAGCTCCACCGCGTACGTGAGCTTGGAGGCAGGTCCCTCCTCCACTGAATCTCAGATGAGACCACAGACCCAACCAACCCCCCGGGTGCTGCACTGTGAGACCCCAAAATTTGTCTGCACCGGAAACGCTGCCTTTGTCCAGTTGTCACGGCCCACCATGCGGGCCGGAGAGGTTTAACCCACCAGTCCTTCAGGGCGGGGGAGCTTGTAAAAGTATCCTTGGAGGCTCCTTCGGAAGATGCTCAGCGTCACCAATCATCAGAGAGATGCACACTAAAACCACAGCGAGACACCACCTCGCCCCTGTCAGAACGGCCGTCACCAATAAATCCACAATCAGCAAGTGCTGGCGAGGACTCGGGGGAGGGGGACCCCCGTGCACCGTCGGTGGGAGTGCAGCCTGGGGCAGCCGGGGTGGAAAGCAGTGTGGAGCTTCCTCAACAGATAAAAAACAAAACTGCCTTGTGACCCAGCAGTGCCACTTCTGGGAGTGTACCTGAAGGGACCCAGGACACCAGTTTGAAAGCTCACAAGCACCCCGATGTTCACCGTGGTGTTATTCACAATTTCCCAGGTATGGAGGCAGCCCGAGTGCCCATCAGTGCACGAGTGGATAGAACAACTGCGGGGCCCTGCACAGTAGAATTCTGCTCAGCCGTCACCCTCTGTCACAGCAGGGCTGGACCCGGAGCGCATTATGCCGAGGGAAATAAGCCCGGTAGAGAAACACAGACACCACGTGACTGCTCTCCTGCGGGGACCCACTGAACAGAGCGCACTGACGAGTGCAATGGAGACAGACGCACGGACGGAGAGCAGACGGCGGCCGTGGGACTGGTGAGGGGTGGAGGGACGGAGCAACAAGGAGAAAGGACTCGTGAACACGGACGCCGGTGGGGTGAATGTGGGGTGGGGGGGTAAGGGGACTAACTGGTAATGGAGACACACAGCGACAGTTTTTTTAAAGACAGGACTGGAAGTAGAGGATGTCAACACTCGTTTATTTTGAGAAAGGTGAGAACATGGACACCGGAGAAGCGACTATGCTTTGCTCTCACAAACCGCAGGGCGCCTCACTTGGTTTCCTGCTGAAGCTGCCCTCGGCGCTGACAGCCCCCCCTCCCGCTCCCCCCCCCACAGCAATTGTCACCCCCGTGGCAGCAGAGGAGGAAGTGGAAGTTTACAAAAGGCAAGTCACTTTCTGGCGGACTGACTCCAAACTGTCGGTGAGAAGCTGGACACGTCCAACCACTGCTGTCCACGCCAGGGCTGCTGCCTGGCGAGACACGCTCGTTAGGTGAACGGGGGCACCAGCGGCTGCACGAAAGCCTCCGAGGCAGGTTCGGTGGCATCAGGGTCCACGGAGGTGTGTTCTGCTCCGCCAGAGCCACCGGTGCCGTAGGATGACGTCCTACCAGCAGAAGGAGTAGCATCTTCGGTAGCAAAATGGCCGGAAGGTACAGCAGCCACAGCCGTAGCCATAGCCACAGCCGTAGCCACAGCCCAGGCCTCTGTAGCCACAGCCACAGCCAGATCCGTAGCCGTAGCCACAGCCGTAGCCACAGCCCAGGCCTCCGTAGCCGTAGCCACAGGAGTTCCCGTAATAGTTGCAGCACATGTCGGCAGAGGGTGAGGTTTCGGTGCGGCTGCAGAAGGAGTTTCTGAAGTCCTGCCGTCCCCTGCGACCCTGGAGCTTTATATACGGACCCGGGGGCCGGGGAACGCTGTTCCTGGGGTGACTCACGCCGCAGGTGCTCGTTCTCTGCCCGGTGCGTGCAGGTCCCGCCTGTCGGCTGACGGCGAGAGGGCCTGGCGTTCGTCCAGGAGCGGCAGCCTCTGCGCCGAACGAACCCACTAGCGCCACCTCTGGGTTCGTTGGGGACCATGTTCGTCTTTTGTCACCTGGGCGTTGTCTTGAGCCGGCTACAAAACCGCAGGGAACGTTCCCACCACAGCCTGGCCATCCGGACAGGGATCCCGAAGCTACGCCCTGGGTGTCGGGCTCCGGGGAGGCCGGGCGAGCGTCCGTCAGAACGCGGCCCTGACGACGGGCTTGACCCAACTCTCTGCCTGGCTAACTCGCTGCCCGCGAGTCCGTGGTCCGCGGCATCGGCCCCCAGGGCTGCCCCGCACGGAGGCGCCCCGCGTTCCCGGTCACGGGGTCCCCGCGAGCCCAGACCCTCAGGAGCGCCGTGCTGCTGTCACGGCGCGCGTCACCCCCAGCCCCAGCCCGGGGCGGGATCTCGTCGACTCGGGGCGGTCGTGCAGCTCGAACCGGAGGGCCGACACGAGAGACCGTTCTTTGCGATGACCCTGCTGAGCGCTCTGTCGGTCACGGATTTCCTCCGTTATCTCATCCGTGTGACGTGAGTAAAAGTGCAGAAGTCACTTACAAGAATCGGTGTGCTAAAAGGTCAGGAAACCCCCTAAAATCTCACCGCTGACACACACGCACACACACACGCACACACTCGCGCGCACACGCACGCACACGCACACACACGCACGCACACGCACACACGACCAACATCCGGCCTCCGCTCCTCTCTGCGGTGCGGCCTGGAGTCCCCCTTCCCGGCCTCGGGGGGCTGAGCACTTGCCGTGACCGGGAGGGAGCTTGCTGTGCCTTCGGGGACCCTGTTCGCTGGGACGTTTCCAGGCCAAAGTCCCCACGTGCTGCGGTGCGGAGTCTCGCGTCATTCCTGGCGTCCTTTTGGGTCCGGGGTGAAGTTTACTCCAGCGTGTCGCTGACAAGCACGTCCACCGAGAAGGGCTGATGGCGCGGCCCAGGTTCCCTTTCCGCCCGTCCACCTGCTGCTCAGGAGCAGGTGCGCTGGGTGCGCGGGGCGCCCGGGCTGCAGAGGACGCCCTCGCTCCGGCCTGTGCGCGCGGCTCTGTCTTCCGTGGCCTGGGACCCCCGAGACGCGCCGCCGTGCTGGTGCCCTGGGTCGCGCGCTTCTTTGTGGAGGGCGCTCCTGGCCTTTTCCGCGGGTGTCGGTGCTGGGAGAACGACCTCTTCACCGTCCTGCCCTTTCCGCTCTGGTGACGATCCTGTCGGGTAGGCGCCAGGATTAAGCCCTGTCCCCACTTTCCATTTGTGACATTTTACGTGGCTTAGATCATTGAAGGCACGTCGTAATTTTTCCGTGCGGCGTTTGGTCGCTGGCGGCGGACCACGAGCGGTCCCCGTGGCACCGCAACGCCTGTGAACGCTGCATTTAATCCTGGCGAAGCGTTCGCTGTCGTCCGAGCTCTCTGTTTCACTGCTCCTCTGTTGTACGTGCGGGTCGTTTTCCATTTTTGTTTTTCTTGTTGTAGGGATTACCGAGATGAGCGCCTGTGGGCGACACTTTTATCATTATTTCATCTCTAACCCCCAGGAAAAGTTATGATTACTACACGTGTTGAGTATTTCGAAGTCTTTTTTCTAGGAACGACTCCTGACGTTGGCTCTGCATTTCCTGGCAGCTAGGACAGACGTCAGTGATATGATAAGTGTCTGCAGGATCCAAGTGCACCTCCTTCCCCGACGGTCCCGTCTGGCCCGGGGTCTGCGGAGACGCCCTTCCCCGCGTGTGCGGAACGCACCGCCCAGCGCCGTGAAGGGTGCGCACGCGGGAAGTGGCGTGCGGTGTGAGGATGCGGATGGCGTGGAGTCACGCTTTATTTTCCCGGTTGCTACAGGGAGGAACTGCAGAAAACGCTCTTGTCAGAGTCCTCGGCAATAGCCGGCGGCACAGCTACAAGGAGCACACCGGTAAACGTGGCTGAAGAAAAATGTGGTCGTCCAGACGTTTAACTCCGCCGCTTCGCACTTACCCAAGGACACGTGTTAGAGCGCTCCGCGTTAAACTCGCACGAGCATCACGTCCAGAAACCCTGTGCACCTCTTCGTGTTTCCCTCGCTCAGTCTGGACAACCGCGCCGTCCCCCTGAGTCCCAGGAGGGTGCCAGGGACCGAGGGAGGAATCTGTGTGGCGGTGAAGGGAAGCCACGTGCCTCGACATCAGCTTCTAAAACAGTGGGATTTTGTGAAAATTGCTATGTCTGCGGTGTCTGTTATAGATGACTTCATTTTTTAAAAGACTTCATTTATTTTTAGAGAGAGGAAGGGAGAAAGAGACAGAAACACCAGTGTGTGGTTGCCTCTCATGCGCCCCCCGCTGGGGACCTGGCCCGCAGCCCGGGCCTGTGCCCTGACGGGGAGTCAAACCGACGACTCAGTTGGTTCTCAGACCAGCACTCGGTCCACTGAGCCGCACCAGCCAGGGCTGTTGTGGGTTATTTTTAAGAATATGAGGATTGCATTCAGAATACTCCAGTACTGTGGACTTTGGACTGATCTGCTTTGTGGTTGACAGCAAAGAGCTAAAGAAACCTCGGAGTGAACCACGGCCCTCGGGCTACGGCTGCTTGTTCGGACTCTTTTGCGCTGTTGATGTGTGGACTCTCCGTGTCTGCAGGGCGGGCAGGCTGCCAGGGTGCCGAGGTCGAGCAAGCGCCTTGGTTCCAGCATCCGAGGCATCTGAGTCATGACGTGCCAGGGAGGAGATTCAAACAAGTAAAACAGAAGGCAAGGTAGTTCAGGGGGTGAGTTCTGGGCTTAAAAGTAACAGAGAGAGATAATGAACTCCATGCATTAATCAAAGACATCCAGTTGCAAAGCAAAATACAGCATTCAGCTCACTAGTGCATCGGAGGAGAGACCAGTCATAACAAGGGTGGGGGAGGCCGTGGTTGCCATAGAAGCACAGCCCCCTCCCCCGCCCGCCCTGGGGACCCAGCAGGAGGCCCGCCCAGGTAACCAGGAATGCTGCTCAGTAGGTGCACGTGGGGAATGGGTGGGTAGTCAGTTTTCTGGAATATCATGGACACAGGGTTTGGCTCCAGCGCTGTGTTGACAGAAAGCCTTCCTCGCACAGTTAACGCCCCTTGGCTCGCACAGCACCCAGGGGAGGATCCAGAATCTCCCCGGCAGCCCGGTCTCCAGAAGCCTCCAGGAGCACACTGACCGCGCTGATCGTCTCTCTGATCTGAGGTCCGGCTCCTCGGCGTGGAGGCCCGGTCCCGGGGTGGGTGCGGTCGGTCGGCGGGTGCGCTGCGATCGGACTCGTCGCTCAGGGCCGGGCTGGGCGAGTTCCAGCAGATGGTCTGCAAAGCACAACGCGGACTCGTGGATGGAAAGCGATTGCCGCAGGAACGGGGACACTGGAGTGCGCTTGGCTTGTGAACGCTCCTTACAGTCGACCTGCATGGAAATCCAATTACGATCGGATCATCTTGTTCATTTACAGAGACAGCTCCCTGTCACAGGGGGATGGAGATACTCGCAGCCCATTTTACCACCGCATTCTCTTACTTCACACGGGGAGTGAAATCGTGACCAGAGACCAGCTGACGGATTCACGGGGAGAAATCACGCCTCCTCCTGCCCCGTGAGGAGTGCCAAGCCTTCCTCTCACCCAGGGGTGAAGGAAGGCTGGAAGTGGAAGATCTGTTTCTGCTGTTTAAAACCCCCCAGTGTATGGGTGATGCCCGATGGGTGCTTGAATTGTCGAAAGGGTCACTGTGTAAATTATACAACTTTCTAATCATTATGCCGTACACCTGAGACTAATACAAAATAACATTGAATGTCCATTGTAATTGATAGATAAGGTTAAAAAAACCCCTTCACTACCTCAATACTGCAGGAATTTGAGTGTCCTCTACTAGGGTCCCAGAGGCCCAGCCTGTGAGTCACCTAACTCAGCTTTTATTAACTTCATGTGCTTTTAATTGCTGTGTTTACATCTTGAGATTCCATTTAAAATGCTGTGTTTGTACACTTTTCTCTGTGAGAATAATGGCTCTAATTTTCAGTGACTTGACACATAGAAGGGTACACAACTTTCAGAACTTCCTGACGATGACTGAGACATTGTGCTTTACTGTTCCAAAGGTAGTGTTTGTCTAATCAGTAATAATTCCAGCAAATCACTGCTTCATGCATCTGGAGTATACTGCTACTAGGTGTCCGTAGCAGTCATTTGCTTTCAAAATGAAAAAGGTAAATACAGTATATTTTCAAAAAAAGATAGCCAAACACATAAAAGAAAAAACAGGACCAAAAAAAAAGAGCAAAAGTCTTCCAAAATAATGTACAAATTGAAAGCATTACCTAGTCAAGATGTTACATCTTAATAATGGTGCAATTGGTGATGAAGTTACAATTATTGTCAGCTGTGAGCCAAACACTAGCACTTGAAATGATGGGAAGTGAAATATTCAAATTTGAGGGGAATACATCTGATGTTTGATAATTTACCACACAACCATAAATTTAGGAAAAGCCATAGATGAAATAAAAATACAGTTGGTGCTGTAGAAAGACAGTACTGTTCTTAACCATTCTTTTCAGTAATTTGTAGAATATTCAGAAAAACAGCAAGCAGAAGTGAAACTTCTGGCCAAGATGGAGGTGTAGGCAGACCCACTGTGCCTCCTCACACAACTAAAAGAAGGACAACAACAATTCAAAAACAAAAAACAACCAGAACTAACAGAAAAATCGAACTGTATGGAAGTTTGACAACCAAGGAGTTAAAGAAGACACACTCATCCAGACCAGTAGGAGGGGCAGAGTCGGGCAGCTGGGGCGGAGAGGACTCTTGGCAAGGTGGCAGCTGGCAGACCATGTGGACCCACATCTGGGCGCAGATAAACCGGGAGGAACAACTGGGGAGTGAAGTAGACTGCAAAACCCAGAGTTCCAGTGTGGGGAAATAAAGCCTCAAACCTCTGATCAAAAACACCTGTGGGGGTTGAGGCAGCAGGAGAGACTCCCAGCCTCACAGGAGAGGCTTGTGTACAAGCCTACCCACCCGGGAATCAGCACCAGAAGGGCCCAATTTGCTTGTGGGAAGGGGGGGAAGTGACTGAAAACCAGCAGAGCAGAACCAGCAGCACTATTACCACTTGGACCCCTCCCCCACATACAGCGTCACAACCCAGTGACCTGGATTGCCCTGTCCTGCTGAACACCTAAGGCTCCACCCCTCATACGTAACAGGTGCACTGAGACAAAAAAAAAAAAAAGGCCCAAATGAAAGAACAAATCAAAGCTCCAGAAAAAAATACAACTAATCGACCAAGCGATAGCCAACCTATCAGACGCACAGTTCAAGGCACAGTAATCAGGATGCTCACAGAATTGGTTGAGCATGGTCACAAAGTAGAGGAAGAAGTGAAGGCTATGAAAGTGAAATAAAGGAAAATGTACAGGAACCAACAGTGACTGGACTCACATCAACAGTGTGGACCAGAAGGAAGAAAGAAACATTCAACTAGAACAGAAGGAGGAAACAAGAATGCACAAAAACAAGGAGAGGCTTAGGAACCTCCAGGACAACATTAAACGTTCCAACATCTGAATCATAAGTGTGCCAGAGGGAGAAGAGGAAGAGCAAGAAATTGAAAACTTATTGGAAAACATAATGAAGGAGAACTTCCCCAATCTGGCAAAGGAAATAGACTTCCAGGAAGACCAGAGAGTCCCAAAGAAGCTGGACCCAAGAAGGAACACACCAAGGCACATCGTAATTACATTAGCCAAGATTAAAGATAAGGAGAGAATTTTAAAAGCAGCAAGAGGAAAAGAGACAGTCACCTACAAAGGAGTTCCCATAAGTCTATCAGCTGATTTCTCAAAAGAAACCTTACAGGCAAGAGGGGGCTGGAAAGAAGTATTTGAAGTCATGAAAGGCAAGGACCTCCATCCAAGATGGCTCTATCCAACAAAGCTGTCATTTAGAATGGAGGGGCAGATAAAGTGCTTCCAAGATAAGGTCAAGTTAAATGAGTTCATCATCAACAAGCCCTTATTAAATAAAATGTTAAAAGGACTTATCTAAGAACAAGAAGAAGATCAAAACTGTGAACAGTAAAATGACAACAAACTCAGGACTATCAACAACCAAACCTAAAATAAAACAAAAACAAAAACCAAGCTAAGCAAACAATTAGAACAGGAACAGAATCACAGAAATGGAGCTCTCACGGAGGGTTATCAGTGGGGAGGGGAAGGGGGAGAATGGGGGAAAGGTATGGGGAACAGGATGCATAGATGGTAGGTAGAAAATAGACAGGGGGAGGGTAAGAACAGTGTGGGAAATGGGGAAGCCGAAGGACTTACATGCACGACCCTTGGACATGAACGAATGGCAGGGGGATGTGGGTGGGAGGGGTGTGCAGGGAATGGGGGGGATGGGACAATTGTAATGGCCTAATCAATTAATCTATTTAAATAACAAAAAGAAAACCAGCAAGCATAGTCTGTGTCCCAGAAAAAGCTCAATAACTAACAAATATTTTTAAATGGTATTTATCAACTCATGATGATAAAGCAGCAGAGGCTGGCTCACTAAAAACTGTATTGAAATATGTATTTTAATTAAGTAGCGAGCAAGAGCAAGAAAACATCCAGGATAAAACAATAAAACCAGGTCTGTTTATTGCATATGACAATAACAGAAAGGCTGCTTTATTGTGTATGAAAATAATAGAAAATCTGTTTTATTGCATATAAAATTTAAACTTCTCAACATACAAAATGAAACATAGTCGGTGCTTTAAGTGTGTTTATTATTTGACATTAACAATTAAAGGAATAAAATTAAAGGTATATTTATGAAATTCAAAAGTTAGGAGGAGGCCAAAAAGGCAATTACATGGAAAGAGGAAGTTGCAAAAATTAAAGCAAACAGTGAAATATTAGAATATAGAAAGTTAGTAGAGTCAGTAAACAGATCAGTTGGTTGAAGAAATTAAAAAAAGACCTGGAACGTAAACTGTGTGTGTACAGGAAATTACATATGAGCAAGAAAATATAAAATGATTGCAGAAGAGTTTTTTTCCTCCCACATTGTAGGTCAACAACATTCAGGCTGCATGCCAAGAAGCTGTAAACATCTCAATAAAAGTTGTGCTTTAACTCTACAAATATTTTAAGCTGAGATGGGCAATTTAATTAGAACAGTAATTATGGAAGTAAATGAAAATGTTTCCAACAGATATTTCAAAGGCATTGTTTTAGGTTGCCCAAGGTTAGATAGGCCAGTGTGGAAATACATTGCGTAAGGTTAACATTATTTTTGCACTTAAAAAACAATAGCACACAAGATAACTAAACAGTGAATACCCTTCTTTATAGTCATGAAATTCCTACAGAAACACTAGGAGATGAATGCAGACAAAGATAAATCAAACTTTTTAGTGCCTTCTCATAAACGGTTAATCCTAACAAAGGCACCTTGCCGTTTTCTTTTATATATTTTAATACCTACCGGGGAAGTTCTAATGTGGAGAACTATACTTTCCTTCCGATAAACGTCGAGGTAATTTTCGCACTAATCGGGCCCCGCTGCATTCATAAATGAAAACCGGGGGAATGACCGTCATTTCCGCACGTTACCTTCCCATGTCACAGAACGGACGCGTAGCTCCAGCCATCCAGCCTTCCGCGTCTTTCCACTCGGTCCTCACCCGCGCCACCCCTGTGACCCGCGTCCGCGCTGGCTCCGTCGCTGTGTCACACTGGCGCGGAACGTGGAACCAGCTATTACCCGAAAACACTTTCTGAGAGGCTCCGGCAGTGCGCGCAGAAGGGTCTCTAAGGGCGTAATACGCACATTTTACGGCGACCCACCTCGGCGCAGCCTTGGTCACTCTCCGCGGTCGCCGATTTGCGGTCCTGGCGTCGCCGAGAGTGGCCGCGGGGTGGGCGTGGGGGTGGGCGTGGGCCTCCCTGGGGTTCGCGCCGCCCGCGGCCGGGTGTCCGTTCCAGGAGCGCCGACCTTCTCCGCGGGAAGACGCGCCGATCGCACAGCCGGACGCGCCCCGGTTCAGGGCTCCTTGGCGAGTCTGCGTGGTTCCACACCGAGGGTAACGCTGAGCAGCGCGCTCAGCTCGAAGCGGCCATTCCGGAAAACGCAGACGCAGGGAATGGTGCGCTTTCTGCGGCTCAGGGCTCGCAGAGCCACTTAATCAGAAAATCGTCTTTATCTTGGAAAATTATCCTCACCACCGGGATTGGCAAGAAAATGATCTAGAGATTCTGTATCGGATACTTAAGAAAATCTCTACCCATAGAAAGCTGTGCTGTGCTGTCTCTAAAAGACATTTCGTTCCCTGACGACGCCCTGACCCTTTCCTGGGGAAACAGAACTTTCTGGTCACACGCGTCCGCCGCTCTCCGCCCCACCACCATCCTTTCCGCCGCCGGCAGTAAGTGGCTGGAGGCGGCCATACTCCGTTCACAGAAGCAGAACCGTAACTGGGTGTTGCGGGCGGCGACGCTCGGGCTGGGGGGCCCCGCGGGACTCAGTGAGGGCGTGGCGTTGCCCCTCGTCTGGCGCACTCGCGATGGCCGATCCAGCACCGAAAACACCGCGGACCCCCCGCCGGCAGTGTTGCCGACGCTTCGCACGGTCTTCCCAGGGCTGGGCAGATGGTCCTTGTTCACCGAGCCTTGGGCGTCACGAGGAATCAGGTGCAGAGAGTATGAGAAAGGGTAGGTGCGTCTTAGATACCGGTGCACAGAACACGCCTGTCAGCATACACGATGACATGTGTTACCTCCAAGGACACACATACGTGTCACACACACACAAATAGGTACCTACTTTCCACTGGCAAACATCGTTTGGACCTCTCATGCTTCCGACACGTGGATGCAGACAGAACTCAGCCCCGCACAGCCCCCCATGAGAACGCCCGGACCCGGAGGACCGCAGCGCTGTGCGTTAGTCCAGCAACGTGAGCGGCCATCAGACACCAAAATCAGTTCTGCCAAAAAACTGAAACAAGGCAAAAGGCAGCGTTTCTCTGGACATTGGGCGTCTCTCCCAAAGCAAAAATCAGGCCCGCAGGGCTGGCAAACACCGGTGGCCCTGTGCCCCCCTGCCCAGGGCGGCCTGGGGGCTCGGCCGTCCTTGTCCTGCATGCGCTGAGGGACATGGGCCTATTTCACAGCAAGGTCAAGGGATGAGTGTGGCTTCCGAGGACGCGAAGGCAGGAGGCTCGGCCGCAGAGCTCAGGTATGGCAGTAAATCGGGTGTTACTACTCCAGGCCTGTGTCCACCTTGAAGAATGCAGGGGCGGCAGTAAAGAACTCTGGAATGAGTGGGTGCGAGGGCCTCCTCTCCAGGTGACCACAAGGTTAATGACAAAGTTCTCTACAAATTAGTCGGCAGACGCAAGCAGGTTGCTTGTCGGTCACGCCCACGGCCCAGGGTGTATAAAAGGCCGCGCGCGGCCACACTGCCCATTCTGCTCCCAGCCTCGCCTCTCCTCCAAACCCTCACCTCCTGGCACCATGAGCTACTACGGCAACTACTACGGCGGCCTGGGCTACGGCTACGGCGGCCTGGGCTATGGCTGCGGGTACCGAGGCCTGGGCTGCGGCTACGGCGGCTGGGGCTGCGGCCTCGGGGGCCTGGGCTGGGGCTACGGCGGGTGCGGGTACAGCTGCTACCGGCCCTGCTGCTACGGGAGGCTCTGGTCCTCCGGCTACTACTGAGCGCCCTTGTCCATGACCCGGGCGCCCTTGCTGACCCTCCCTGGACTCGCCCCTCCGTCAGCGCTTGGTTCGGATGCTGAAGTTGTGGGCTGGCCCCAAGTCGCGGGGGCCACCTGAGCTTTCAGTACCCGGCACCCAACGGACAGTCACCTGAACTTGCATCTCCAATGGGGCGGGGCGGGGGCGGGGCATTCGGGTAATGACGCTCCTTGTGGATTCATATTTTGGCGGAACCCTCACTCCAGATTGTCCACGGGAGACGTGGAAATTCGCGTGGCATTAAACTCACCCCCCCAGCACTTGCGATGTGTTCTCGTGTGGTGTTTCTGCCTCGCGGCCGGGCTTTCCGTTCCTGCTCGCGGCGCGGGTCTCCGTGCGTCCGTGCGCAGTGCGTCTGCGTGCCTGGGGTTGGGCCACGCCCGGCGATGGCGGCACCGCTGTCACCGGATGTCAGCCTGCGGGGGGAGGGGGGCCGTCCAGTTCTCCGAGCACTTTGTCAGCAGCGTGTCCGCCCAGCTGCACCTGCTCTGGTCCGGTCTCCCGTCCTCAGAGGGACCGCTGTCCACGGCCCCGCGCCGTTAGCGCTCGCCACGCGGGCTGTCGCGCAGCCGCTCCGGCTCCGGGCAGGTCGCGCTCCGGTGCTGTGGGAAGCGGTGCTGTGAACGCGTCTCTTCTCCTGCGGCCGCTTCCCTGGGCTCAGCCACACCCGAGGGGCCCAAACGGCCTTCACCATCGCTGGCGACGGGTTGGCCGAGCAGCTGGCCCCGTTCTGCGGGAACCCAGAGCTTCGCGCTGTATTTCAGCGTGCAGCTCAGTAGTAAGTCCTCATCCGGGCGTCCGCACAGACGCTCGCCGAACTGCAGACGCTGGCTCCTCCTCGGGAGGTCCCTGCCTCGTTTAGCGCCTCCCCCGGACCATCGGGCTGATCGCCCGTCTGTGACTCGTGTGTGAGTCGGTACACAGGGCCCCCGTCCAGCCCGGGGTCCGGGTGTGCGTGCGCTGCTGTGTCCAGGCGTCGCCGTGTGCCCGCGTCGGCCCCGCTGCTCTGTTTGCTGCCTACTGCTTCTGCCTCCGGCCGCTTCCCGCCCACGCAGATGAAAACAGCCCCACAGAGCGCGCCTCCCTGGTGGTAGCATCCTGCCGAGTGGAATTCCGCTCCCTCTTCCAGGAACTTCTTTTTCAGTTGTCAGGTCAGAAGTTCTCATGACAAGCCTCCGTGTGAATGGCAGCTTCCGAACGGCCCTCTGACCTGCTCACACACCGATTCCGAGGGTCGCATCCTTAGCGCCGGATTCTAGAGACCTCACTGATCACAGGCAGAAGCACATAGAACTTGGAAAAAGGGGGTGAGAAATCTCTGCGAGACGCCTCCTCTAACTTCTTTCCAGAACCTCAGGCCGTCGTGAAAACAAAGTGGCTGTCTGTCTGCGGTGTCACTGCCCGCAGCGGCAGTGGGTGTCTTCCTCGGTCACCCCCGGAACGGTGGGCGCAGCTTCCGGTGACGCTGGTGGACAGGAGACAGAGCAGGTCACCTGCGGCACAGGTTCAGGGAACCGAGACCAGAAGTTCTGTAAATGTACAAAGTAAGTGTGCGTTAGTCCACGCCGCAAAGCAACCCGTGGCCCTGGACAGCCCGGGCGTGGTGCCTGGGAAGAATTGCGGTGTGAACTGCGTCAGCCGGGGCCTGAGCGTACTCAGCGTGGCGTCACCCTGGTGACAGTGGCTCCCAGGACAGATGCCGTCACTCGCTTATCCCATCAGCCCCGAGGATAGCGTGCCATCGCGTGGGGCCCGGAGCGCACTAGACACCAGAGGCGGAGAGACACACAACGCCCGTGTGACCCAGACGACCTCGCAGCTCAGACGGAAGGAAGCACAGTTACAGCCCCCGGGGTTAGCCTGCGAGGCAGGTTAGGTGTCGGGTGCAACGGGCCTCCCAGGACCGGCCTCTCTCCGGACCTCGTGTAGCCAGTGAGCGTTCCGGCCTGAACTTGGCGTTACAGAGAAGCACGAAAGGAGAGCGTTTCGCCCTGGCCGGGCGGCTCGGTTGGCCGGAGCGCCCTCCCACACACCAAAAGGCGGGGGGTTCGATTCCGGGTCAGGGAACACACCTAGGTCGCGGGTTCAATCCCTGGTCAGACTGCATATGGGAGACAACCAACTGGTGTTTCTCACTCCCTTCCTCTCGCTAAAATCAATAAACATTCTTATTAAGATGGACTTCTTATTGTTGTTCAGTTACAGTAGTCCTGCTTTTCCCCATTGCCCACCCCTGCCCCTCCCTCCCCACTCCCACAGTCAGGCCCCCCCCCACTGCCCACGCCCATGAGTCCCCTACTCGTGTTCCGTTGCTTGTCCCTTCCCCTTCCTCCCCGTTACCTCCCTCCCCTGCCCCTCCGGTCACGTCAGTTTGTTCTTCATTTCCATGTCTCTGGTTCTGTTTTGCTTGTCTGTTTTGTTGATTAGGTTCCACTTACCGGTGAGATCACATGGTGTTTGTCTGTCACCACCTGCCTGATCTCACTCAGCATGATGCTCTCCAGTTCCGTCCCTGTCGTCCCGAAGGGTAGGGGCTCCTTCTTTCTTTCCGCCGCACAGAATTCCATTGTGTAAATGGACCACAGTGTTTTGATCCATTCATTTACTGATGGACACTTACGCCGTTTCCAGCACTTGGCTATTGTAAATTGTGCTGGACATTGTGCTGTGAACATTGGGGTGCACCGGTTCTTTTGAATTGCTGATTGAGGATTCTTAGGGTATAATCCCAGCAGTGGGATTGCTGGATTGAAAGGCAGTTTTATCTTCAGTTTTGTGAGGTGTCTCCACACTGCTTTCCACAGTGGCTGCCCCGGTCTGCATCCCACCCACAGTGCACCAGGGTCCCCTTACTCCACACCCTCGCCAGCACTGGGTATTCGTTGATTTGTTAATGACGGTCATTCTGACTCAGTGTGGTTTTCATTTGCGTCTCTCTGATGGCTGGTGATGCTGAGCATCTTTTCATGTGTCTCTGGCCCTCTATAGAAGTCCTACTGATAAACATAGGCAGAAACATTTCAGATATCTCCATGCAGAAATATTTTCACCGATATGTCCCCTGGGTCAAGGGATATAAAGGAAAGAATAAATGAGAAAAAGAAGATAAAAATATGACAGTGAAAAGACAGCAAACTCACAGCTATTAAGAACCACACCTAAAACAAAAGCAAACTAAGCAAACAGCTAGAACAGGAACAGAACCACAGAAATGGAGATCATATGGAGGGTTAGCAACAGGGGAGTGGGAGGAGGAGAGGGGGGGGAAAAGGTACAGAGAATAAGTAGCATAGACGGTGGGTAGAAAATAGACAGGGGGAGGGCAAGAATAGTGTGGGAAATGTAGAAGCTAAAGAACTTATGACACATGGACATGAACTAAAGGGGGGGAATGTGGGTGGGAGGGGGTGTGCAGGGTGGAGGGGAATGATGGGGGAGAAATGGGACAACTGTAATAGCATAATCAATAAAATGTATTTAAAAAAAGAATAAATGAGAAACAAACGGGATCTCATCAAATTAAAAAGTTTCTGCACAGCTAAAGAAAACATCAACAAGCTGGAAAGGGAACCAGTCGTGTGGGAAAACATCGTTGCCACGGACACCCCAGACAAGGGTTTGATCTCCAAAACATGCAAAGAACTCACATGACTCCACGCCAGGAAGAAAAACAATCCAATTAAAAAACGGGCAAAGGGTCTGAACAGACACTTCTCTAAGGAAGACACACAGAGGCTGGTAAGCGTATTGTAAAAAGGTTACGCAGGACAGAAGGGAGGTTCCACTGTGCTGGGGCACGGCGTGCGTGTCAGGCCGAGTGGTCTGGGCGGCGTCTCTCTGCAACCGATACCTGGAGGCCGCCGGCCCAGGACACACGTGCTCATTCCCTGCGTCCACGGCAGCACGGATGCCAGCCGCCGCACCCAGAGCCTCTGTAGCCACAGCCGCAGCCCAGGCCACCGTAGTAGCTGCCGGACTAGCTCGTGGTGTCAGGGAGATGACTGAGGCCCGGTGGCATGTGTCAGTTTTGTGAGTGGGGCAGCACAGAGACATTCCAATGCACGGGTGCGGGCGGGGGAAGCCCCACTCAGCGGGGGGTGCCATCCAAGAGGACACATTCCTTGAGAGTTGTGCCAACCACCTGAGTTCCTGACAGCGACCCGTGCCTCCCTCTGGCTCGTGTGAGCTTCTGGGAGCCTCGCCCAGAAACTGGACGTGGGCTAGGCGGCCGATCTCGGTCATCGGGGACACTGGTGACCGTCAGGCAGGGACTGCCATGAGTGCGGACGGGAAATCGACGGGAGGTGACCTTGAAGAATCGGGGCCTTGCTTTGTGACCATTGTCAGTCTGAGGATCAAAGTCACAGAACTGACTGCGTGAGAAAGACACTATTTCAATGGCTGTAGGTTTTCATCACCAATATGTTGCTGAGGCTTTCACTGAAGTCTCCTTGAGTAAAAATTAGCGAAGGATGTTTTCACTCGGTGAAGAGTATCCTGTCCGCTTCAAAGCGCTTTGCGTTCTCCTTTAACACTGACAACAGCTTTTTCTGAATTGCAGTCATTTTCATTCTCGTTTCCTCAGTGAGTCGTCAGGTGAATGTCTGTGGGACCGATCAACCACTGGAAAGGCAGGCAGGCGGGCGAGTCCCCGAGGAATTTCTGGGTGACGGCATCGCGTCGATCGACACCCCGGGCGGCGGTCCTGCGGCATCGGGACAGGCGACGTTCGGAGCGGCAGGCTGCGCTTTGCTGAGCCAACCGGAGTCGGCCTGAAAAGAAATGTTTAAAGCAGTAATTTTAATTTCTTTGTAGAAAGACTTGTGTTTTCCGTAGTCCGTGCTTCTCGTGTGAGTGTTGAGGACTTTCCTCTGAAGCCACGCTCCCTCCGAAGACTTTGACGGGGGGCAGGGGGGGAGGGGGAGGCAGTGTTCACCTCGAGCCACGCACTGCGCTCGAAAGCATGGATTCCTGAGCCAAAAAGTGTGGTTTTCAGCTCATCTCAGCCACCAAGGCGGCTGCCGGACCTCGCGCCAGGACTGTAACGGAACGACAGGGACTACCACACGGACGAGCAGAAACTCTTCGATACGATCTCCAGTGGCCTCTGCCCAGCAGGCTTCTCCCAGGCGACACGTGGTGTTTGGGACGTTGCTCCGAC
Organism: Glossophaga mutica; assembly: GCA_039655065.1. Classification (NCBI taxonomy): domain Eukaryota; kingdom Metazoa; phylum Chordata; class Mammalia; order Chiroptera; family Phyllostomidae; genus Glossophaga; species Glossophaga mutica. The sequence continues at coordinate 223,061,063 of CM077304.1, forward strand.
CTCAGTCTGCGGCTCTCGGCCGAGAGGAAGAGCACGTTGGGTTACGAGGTGCGTCCCCTCGCACATGACTCGGATTTCGGGGAAGGCGTGGGCGTCAGTGCGTGTGGCTTCCTGGGAGGAGAGCCGGAGCGCCCTTGGCCCAGAAAAGAGGGAACGGCCAGGGGCCGTCAAAGGGCGGGCGCCACTGGGGGCGGACGCAGCCCGCGCCGTGCAGCTGGAAGACCCCCCGAAGCTCCAGAGACGGACCGTTTACGGGGTTTGACACTCAGAAACGCAAACAAGTGTGCGGACCATAAAGACGCAGCGGCATCGTTTTGACAGTAAATGTCTTTCTAGGAATTCCCGTAAAGCAGACAAACGCGTCACATGCCTCTTCAGTAACGAGTCACACGAGCCAGAGGGAGGCACGGGTCGCTGTCAGGAACTCAGGTGGTTGACACAACTCGCAAGGAATGTGTCCTCTTGGATGGCACCCCCCGGTGAGTGGGGCTTCCCCCGCCCCCACCCGTGCATTGGAATGTCTCTGTGCTGCCCCACTCACAAAACCGACACATGCCACCGGGCCTCAGTCATCTCCCTGACACCACGAGCTACTATGGCAGCTACTACGGAGACCTGGGCTGCGGCTGTGGCTACAGAGGCTCTGGGTGCGGCTGCTGGCGTCCGTGCTGCTATGGAAGGCCCTGGTCTTCTGGCTTCTACTGAGTGAGCACAGAACCAGCTCCAGTGTGTGCCCTTGGACTTCTGCGAGGCCGCTGCACCTGGGACCGGCGCCCACCGCCTGCAGGATTCCCGCATCTGCTGCCCGGATCCCCGCACTGCTACCTGACAACCCGGCTTCCGACAACCAGGGAGGGAGGCTCGGGGACCTGGATGCTGGCGATCGCTCAGCCACGGTCCCTGGGGTCCCCTTCTGAGCAGGAGGGAGGGTGGTCCCGTTCCGGCCGAGCTGCGTCTCCCAGGTCCGATGCCCGACGGTGGGCTTCTCCGACAGGGGCGGCCCGTTCGGAGCCGCAGTCCCATTCCTCACGATGCACCTCGGGCTGCGGCAGCACCGTCGTCCGCTTGGGCGCTGGTGTCCTCCTGGGTCCCCGGCCTGTATCGGCGTCTTCTGTGTCCTGTGCATTTCTTCCTTTCCTTCCTACTCCCTGCCTCCTCGTACCCCCTCCTCCTCCTCCTTCTCCTCCTCCTCATCTCTGCTGTCTTCCAACCCAAACCGGGCATTTTATGTGTAAAGGTAAAAGGGCTCTGTGAAGATAATCAAACTTCAGTTTAATGTTTTTATTTAATTATTCCTTGGAAATCATATTGTTGATCTCAAAGCAAAGCAATAGGGAGGAACTTCAGTTTGCATGTGGATTATTTTAGAACCCTTGAGAAAATGAAATACAAGAGTTACAGGAAAAAGTGAACAGTCGTAACCTCTCGGAAATGGGCCTGTGCCATTGGCTGTGCTATTGAGTCTTCCTTCCTCCGGGCGTGTTCAAAGTATCTCGTAAAATAAAAAGTCTGAGATGAAAGCAAAAACCATTTTTCTTGGCCTCAAATATGTATTATTATTTTAAATTTGTGGGAGTGACCCAAGAAGAAAAAATATGAAGCGTTGTATATTTCATATGCAAATTAAATCCATGATAAAAATCTCCTCAGAAGTCCTGTTTAAGGACAGATAATTTCACTGGTGAATTCTCTCTGCTCTAGAGAGTAAGAGAAACACCTGAATTTGTTTTTGTGTGTGTGTGCAATATCTCCAAACAAAAATATGACATCATCAGCAGGGAGAATTACAGGCCAGCATCTGTCATCAAGACACGCTCAAAACTCCTCAGAACACACACACACAAATTGAACGCAGCAGCGTGTGACACAGGAAAGGGGTCGGGACCAAGTGAGCTTCGCGTGGGGCATGGAGGAGAGGCCCGCCGTGGGCAAAGCGGGAACAGGACCCGATGCGGTAGCCGAGTGAGTGAGGGCCCACACAGAATACACCCTCGGATTATTTTAAGTTCTCAGCCTGTGAATCCCCACGTCCCTGTGGTATCATCTGAGTCTGGTGCTGGTGATTTACTGCTGAGAGCTTTCCTTGCCTTTCGGCATTTCACAAATACAAACATTTACATTCTCGTGGTCGCTGAAGGTCAGACGTGCTTCTTCTCGGGCGCTCGGCGCCGCAGCGGAAGCCCGCCGTGTGAGGGCTGGTGGCCCGGTGGGGCGGCGGCTGCGGCCGGGTTTGCCCCCTTCCCTTCGTGTCTCCTGGGTCCCCTCCTCCAGGGACAGCCTGTGTCTCCCCACTCCCTGTGCTGGGACCCCCCATGACACCAGCGCCCCCTGGTGGGAGGACTGTTACCTTACAGTCAAGTCTCGTCCCTGGTGGCCCCGCGGCCCTCGGCCGACGTTCAAGTGCCTCTTCCGTGGTCCAGCCTTCCCATCTCCGGGTGTTTGCCGGGACCCCGACCCTGGGGCCTTTCTGTGTTTCTCGGTGAGGCGGGGAGGCTGCAGGGGCTGGGGTGGGCCGAGCTCCCTTCCCGCAGGGGCGCGGAGGCCTTTGCTGAGGAAGAGGCCCTGGATGTTTTTTTATACGTGGATGACTATTGATGCCCCTGCGACCTTGGCCTCCAGGACTCTGCCACCCTCACATCCTCAGCCTCCGGAAATTTGTCAAAATCACCACCCACGGGTCTCTTTCGGCCCTTGTCACGCACGACCTCTGGCCCAGGGAAGCAGGTCTAGGTGTGACCCCAGGGTCCCTCTCCGCAGACGGAGGGTGCCCAGTGGGCTCAGCGGAATCACGTTCTTCCTTTGCTTTCCTCGCTGCGAGGGTTAACGTGATGGTGTCCAAGCGCTCCAGGAACGCCCGGAGCACCCACACCCGAACGGAGAGGCCCCCCGGCCAGCTCGCCCCTCGAGAGGGTGAAGTGACAGGTGCCCTGCTCCCGAGCGGACGGAGACGCACACGTCTCCTTCCGCCACTGCCGCGGACCGCTGTCCTGTGGTCCCCAAGGGCTCCCGCTGCCCAGAAATAAGAACGGGAGTGGTGGCGACAAGAACAGTCGATCGCCGGACCGTAATCTACTCACTGACGGCGCGTTCCCCCAGGCGTCAGCGCTGCAGTCGCGCACCGTTCGCGATCCCGAAGGGCGGCGCAGCGAGCTCCTGCGCGCCTGTCGACGGAGATGCGCTTTCAGGGTGAACTCCCGGAGAGGCACTGCGGGCTCGCAGGTTCGTAATGCGCAGTTGTTGCCAATTATTTCACGTGCTGGTTTCTATGGCTGCTGTAGTCATAAACCACTGTGCTCTCAGTGGCTGAAACAGTCCGCATTTATCATCTTCCCGATCTCCAGGCCGAGCGCCCGCACAGCCCGCAGCCCGCCGCGTTCCCCTCCGCAGGCCCGGGGCGGAGCCCGTTTGCTTGCCCGTCCGGCTTCCAGAGCTGCCCACGGCGCGTGGCCCGCGCCCCTTCCGCCGTCTCAGAGCCGGCGGCGTCGGATGAGATCCGTCCCCGGTGCCGCCTCTCTGGGTCTCTGTGGTGGCAAAGGTTCTCAGAGCTGCGAAGGACCCAGGTGACAGGATGGGGCCCAGCCGCGTGGGCAGGACAGCCCCCCCCCCGCCCCCCATCTCAAGCCCATCGCCACAGGCAGGCAGCAGGGGCGCAGGCCCGTTCCCCCGCAGCCTCGCCAACGGGGTTTCTGTCCACCCCCCGCTCCGCCCACTTCGCTTCTTCTTCTTTCTTTCAGCTACACCGTCTCGGCCTTGTTTTCTCTCTGCTTCCCCGCAGCATCATCTTGTTTTCACGTGCACCCGTGCCTCTGTAGGCGTCTGGAACTTGGTCCTCATTTGATGTGATTTTATCTTTTTGTCTCTCTTTTTACCAGTTTTTATCTCATGTTATGTCTTCGTATTTCTTGAACGTTTAACTTTTTAACATTTAACTCAAAGTGAGTGCTTTTTCCGAGTTTCCTCCTGCTTCTTCGGTCGGTGGGTTGGTGTGTGGGGGTGCAGGTGGGGGGAAATGCTCCGGGGTTTCTGCGCTTGTTTCCATGCTACTTTGCGGGGACCGGAGGGGGCCTGCCCCTCTGAGTTCGTGGGCGGGGCTGCTGGAGGCTGGTTAGGGCATTCCCTGCGTCCTCTCTCCCGGGGCTGGAATTTCCTGCTCTTACGTTTCAAATTCACCGAAAGCGTGTGAGTCCAAGGAACCCTCGGCCTTTACCCTTGACCCTGGCAAAAGCGGAGTCTCAGGCCCCTGCTCTCTGTCTCCCCCCCCCCCCGCCCGCCCCCCGCACTCACCCTGCGACCTCTGCTGTGTGGGCCCAGGTGTCTGTTCCGTGTCATTTCCAGGGCTTGTAAATAACAAACCTGCATCTTCTCAAACGTTCCTGATGGTTATTGCTGAGGGCATCTTGCAAGTCCAAGACCCACTGGGGCTGGGCCCGCCCGGCAAGGACGTTGGTAACTGATAGGCTGAGACCAGCGCGAAGCAGCGCGTTTTGTGGTGTGAAGGTGAGTATGATTCTCGTTGACCATCAGCAACGACACTGCTGTTCTGTGTTATTTTTACAGAGCTAATGACTGATGGCCCCTAAATAATTCGGGTCCTTGTTTTGCCGATACTTTGATTATAGAACGAGTCTTGGGGATGGGGTCCCGGCCGTCCGTGAACGCTCAGCGGAGGGAACCTGACTATCCGGGCTGACACCCAGCCTGCCTCCCCGATTTCCGTGTCCCCTGACTCACGGACCCCGCAGGCCCCTCACGGACAGTGGCGCCCCGGCCGCGCTTCCTGGAGCTGGGAGCCGCTGCGGCTGCCTGGCTGGCCGTGTGCACGAGAGGATGGGGCTTAACCCCGCCGGCGCTGGCACGGTCGGTCACAAGGGCCCTGTCCTGGCCGGTTTAAACACAGCCCGTCTAAACCACAGTCATGGCTTCTCTCCCCCAACGTCCTTCAGTTGCAGGAAGCGAGGCCCCGAACTGCGGAGAGCAGTCGAAGACAGATCAAGTCTGGCGCTGAATCGCCGGCTCCCATCGGACCCTCTATGAACTATGCGGCCTGAATAAAGTAACATCAACCACAAAGTGCTCCCCACCCGCCGTAGGAAGGGCCGGAGACCTCGTGGGACCCGCACACCTGCGGACGCGACTCTGTTTGGAAACTGGGCCTTTGCAGATTCCACCGCGCGGAGGGGCGTCCCGATGAAGCCATCAGGGCGGCCTCGCTAACACGGCTGCGCGGGGGCCTGGGGCGCGCGTGAGGGGAGGTCTGGACGCAGGGACCCGCCCTCCCAGAGGGGCGGGGACGCGGAGGGAGGCCCCGCGTGGTGGTGATGATGAAGGCGGACGGGGCCAGGCAGCCGGGACGGCCCGCGGAACCCGCAGCAGGTGGACGGGCCGGGGACACACACGTGCCTCCGCGCGGAGGGAGCGCCGCCCTGGCCGCGCCGCGATCCGGGACTTCGGCCCCCGGCCCGCAGGGCTGCTGCACAGCGCCTGCGCCTCGTCCCTGAGAATCTGTCGCAAGGCCTTTGTTCCAATTCAGACCGCAGTGTATTGAAAATCACAGGAAGGTTAGGAATGGTTTTGTGCTGGTTTTGCAATTGTATGGAAACCACAACCAGTGAGAGGAAATTTTATGTAAATTACAATCAATCTAAATCATCGTCCACTGAATAAGGAAAACACTTTCTTTTCATATTAACACTTTAGTGGGTGAGTGGCGTTAATTGTGGTTTTAACTTGCGTGCTGCCGATAACTCTGACGACAAGGATGGGGACCCTGCGTTCGCTTTGTGAACACTCGTGTCTCTTTCCCTCAATGGGCCCGGCTGTGGGGGACGCCTGTCTTTGGCATTGGAGTTGGGGGGGTCCTCACCCACGCAGGACGCGGCTGCCCCTGCCTCCCTCTCAGCCCTCTCCTGCCCGGAGGGGGTCACTATCGTCACACACCTCTGCCCCCACGGTCCACGCCGGCGCTCCCTCCAGCTCCGACTCTGCCCAGGTGTCTGGACGCACACCTGGCTGGTCACACCTGGCTGTAGCTCCTGCGTCTGTGCATCTGTGGGTGCTGTTTCCTCCTTGGGCTTGGCTTGCTGTTGAAGTCCATTCCGCAACATTTTATTTTGCAGTCAGTGTTTTCTGTGTCTTAAAACAGAGCAAGAACCACAAAACAAACTTGTAGAAGTTTTAAGTTTTAGCTTGTAGGCTCAGGTCTATGACACATTTTAAAATTAATTTTTATGCATAGTATGAAGAAATTCATACCAAAGCTTTGATTGACTGGCCATTATACACAGAGCCATACTATTGACATAGCTCAGCAGAACAAACCGAGATTGTAGAATAAAACAATGGCACAAAGTAAGCTGCGATTTAAAAAAAAACACCCTAATTACCTGGAGGCTATGCAGTAGCGTCTCCTCAAAGGAACCTCGAATGCACCTCTAGTCGTGAAGCAGCAGGCCCCCCGCCCCCCAGTGACCACCACAGGGGCCGGCCGTGGGACAGCAAACGCCCTCTCAGTGTCCCGTGCAAATCCTGCACAAACATTCCCTTAGATGTCTCCTCCTTCGGTGGTTACAAGTTCCAGACGTGCCCACACTCTGAGGAAGTTCACGCCGTCAGAGACATCTGTAGACTGCTCTCCGAGGAAAGTCACCGCGAGTCACAGCCTTTCCGCCCCCGCCCCAGCTCCTGCACCAGAAGGCCGGTGGAGACGTGTCTCTCTCTCCAGCCTGGCCTCGCCACCCCAGGGCCCAGAGAGCCCCCTCCAGCGCCCGTTCGAGTTTGGTGGTTGGGAAGGAGCATCAGCACTGATTTAACCGGGACGCATCAGCCCTGATGAGGCTCACGCGCAGGGGGCAGGGGTCACATATTGCTGTGTTTTCTTCTCTCTCTCCTTTCTGTCTTTTCGTAAGTTTGAAAGTGCCTTCTTTCCTCTGTATCATCGTCATCCTCCCCCTGACAGGAAACCCTTGGGCGGCTGCAGGTGGGAAGTGACCACCTAGATGCTGAGAAGTGCCTTGTGCTCCGCTCCCCTGGATGACAATCTTCGTTCATCTAAAGGGGTTTCTAGTTTTGTTTTTCCAAGTGGAGTTTCGCAGAGGACTCGTGGGCACGGACAGTGGGGTGGGGACTGACTGTGGGAGGCAGGGCAGGAGAGAGCAGCAGGAAAAAAAGTGGGATGACTCTAACTGAACGATAAAAATAGTAATAAAATAAAAGCAATTAAAAAGTGGAATTTCAATGAATAACCAATCAACAAAGGCAAGCATTTTATTGTTGGTGTTTCACATGATAGAATATTGGAGAGATGCGATCCAGCACACTGCCTTTTAGAACAGAACGGCACAGGCGGTGGTTCCGATTGGCGAAATCCGCTAAGGCGAGGACTGCGCAGTGCTGCCCCCTGGAGCCCACGCGGGGCAGCGCAAACAGCGAGCAGAGCCTCTGGGCGCCCAGCAGCTTGGTGTCAGAGGATCCAGGAGCAGAAAGGGTCTCCCTGGTGCTGCCCCCGACCCCGCCCTGCGCCTCCACCCGAATCCCCCCAACCCCACCCCCACCCCCACCCCCGAGCAAGGCCTTTCATTGTTTGTTTTCGAATGTCAGCACCATCTGGAAAGTTCTTCTCACGTGTCCATGAACAGCCACGGGTTTATGGCCGAGTTTATGGGGATTCGTTTCCTCTGCTGGAGTAACTGCCGTTTTCTGTGTTTTCGCGAACATTTTCATTGTCTCGATCTTACTCTAGAGCCTAAGCCGCCGACCCCTCGGTTTCTGGTGTAGCTGGACTTCCGGGCAAAACACGAACGTGTCGAAACTCCATCCCTGCGATCGTGGGTTCTTGTTAGGAAGGCCTGGATTTGTTTGCACCACGTGAGGACAGGAAGAACAAAGCTCTCGTCACCTGCTTCTCGCAGAACTCCCGCCAGAGGACGAGGAAGCTCTGGCTGCATCGAAGGAGCCGCGACCGTCGACGGCACTGCGTCTGGAATGACCCCGTCCTCCCGCCGGTCGGCGCCTTCGCAGCCCGGGGCTGGTAGGGCGAAGTCGCAAAGAAGAAGAATTACGAGCGTAACCAGACTCAGAAAAAAGCGCCCAGTGGCACTCCTGGTGTAGTTCCACGTGTCTGTGTAGTTGGCGTGTTCGCATTTTACTGATCTGTGTCTGGGTCACAGGAAGACCTCCATCAGGTATCACGAAAGTCTCCATTTTAGTAGGTGAAGGTGACTACTTATCCCAGGGGAAACATTTCCTTCTTTCCTCCCCATTGTCTTGGATGTTCCTAACATCTCAAAGGAAACTCCTTAGAAGTGGAAAGGACAAAACAGAAAGGTCATTGTTCCATCTACTTTGGGTCTAAGGTCTGAGCAGAAAACTCACACTTCCACAGAGAAATACTGTCTCTCATTTTCCAGCAGCTCCTTCGGTTTTGATCATTTTTTTCACTTGGGACATAACAAGACAAGAATTTGTCGTATGTGTGTATAATATTTTAGTATTAATATTTTATATCTAACGATCACAAATCGGTTCTGTGAGACTGTCATGTTGTGCTCCAGGGAGACGCACCCTTTCCCACCCCAAACAAACACCGAGTATCCCTCGCCCACTCTGTGACCGAGTTACGCACAGCGATGTAACTCGGGGTGTTGGATCCACTCTGAGTTATTTGTCATTCTACATCTTCAAGAGTACTCACTGGCAACCCAAAACTCAGCTGATCAACTGAATGTACCGACTGTTTCTAGTTTAGGACGATACACAATTAATCAGAATTTGGACGAACAGACTCGGCCGACTGTGGGTTTCGGCCTCCGCCGAACGGGCAGTCAGAGAGCACCGCCCAGTTGTGGCGCCTGACGGTTACGGTGAATTTACTGTAATTTCTGCCTTAGTCCAGCAGCCTGCTTTCATTCCTTATGTGGCCGTTTCAAATGGAAACAGCCACTGAGGAAATACATTTTTGATTTAAAAAAATACTTGGAAAGCTCCCCAAAACTCAACTGCATGTTCAAAACCGTGTAAGTTATCAGTGGCCCGAGTCACGAGGCAGTTGCGACATGCAGACGCATCGGGTGTCGGGTCCGCCTCGGACCCGGGTCACCGACTCTGTGCGGTTCGTGACGACAGAGCCAGACGTCCACGCGACAGTCCCCGGTTCCATGTCGTTTCACTGTGGTGTCTGCCCCTGGAAGGTGTCCCCAAGTTTAGGATATTCCCCGGACGTGCAGAAGGCTTCAGGTGTTGCTGCATGCGTCAAAGATGAGACCTTAATGACGCGTTAACACATCAGCAGGGAGGGCGAGACGTTTCTGGGGAAGACGTGGGCACAGACTAGACTTCCAGAAGCAGAAGGAAGGAGAGCGATCGTGTCAGGTGTGGCGGGGGGCAGACAGAAAGGGGCGTTGACGAAGACGCAAGTGGAAGGCTGGGCGGGCGGGTGCTGCCCGCCTCACACCGGGACCTGGCTGTCCGGGGAGGCCCGGACAGGGAGGGAGACGCAGGGAACTCGACAGTGAGGATGGGATGAAGCTCAGACCGGGGGGCTCAGGAGCACGCGGCTGGCGTGTGTGAAAACGGGGGCTGGGACGCACCCTGCCATCTCCCAGCTTCGAGCAGAACCGGCCTCGGGGGAGGAAGTTAGGGCTCGAGACGAAAACCGAGCTGCTGCTCGATGAGCCTGCTTTCGGGATGGGCTCCGCACCGGCAGCTTCCGAAATTCCTTGTCCCCGTTTCCACCGAGGGCTCTGAGGCTGGTGTGTAAAGACGAAAATATGATACAGACTCTGAGGGTGCCGATGCTGAAAAATATGTGCCCTCTTTTTAAAAAAATGTACAATGTTTTCATATATTTTCAACAGAGGCGTTATTTTTCAGTCCTCCCTTGAAACATAAGTCTGCTTTTTGATGGCTGAGAACCGAACATCCGTCGACTGAGCAGACATCTGCGGGTCCAGGAGGAGAGGACTCCTTGGTCCGGGAGCTGACGGAGCAGAGGCAGATGTTAGCTGACGCAGGAATGCCGTCACGTGCCAGTGACGGGATCCTTCTGGCCCCCGAGCAGTTCGGTGCAGGGCGTGGAACGCACGAACATGGAAGAGGCAGCCGTCTCGGTCCATCAAAGCAGAGCAGCCCGCTCAGGAACCAGCCGGGGAGGCAGCTGAGGAAGCTGAACTATTTTCACGAGCACTCGGCCACTCCCTGCGACAGGACACAGAGCATTTACAAGCTCCACCGTCACAGGTCACCTGTGCAGCGGCCCAGAGGAGTCACAGCCCCCTCCCGCATCACATGCTCTGCTCGGGGTATATAAGCGCCCCCGCACGCTCGCTGACAGACACACTCAGACCTCGTCTTGAACAGCAGACGAACTCTCTCTCCTGACACCATGAGCTACTACGGCAGCTACTACGGGGGCCTGGGCTACGGCTACGGTGGCTTTGGTGGCCTAGGCTATGGCTACCGTGGCTTCGGTGGCCTGGGCTACCGCTACGGCGGCTACAGAGGGTATGGGTGCGGCTGCTGGCGTCCGTGCTGCTATGGAAGGTCCTGGTCTTCTGGCTTCTACTGAGTGAGCACAGAACCAGCTCCAGTGTGTGCCCTTGGACTTCTGCGAGGCCGCTGCACCTGGGACCTGCGCCCACCGCCTGCAGGATTCCCGCATCTGCTGCCCGGATCACCGCACTGCTACCTGACAACCCGGCTTCCGACAACCAGGGAGGGAGGCTCGGGGACCTGGATGCTGGTGATCGCTCAGCCACGGTCCCCGGGGTCCCCTTCTGAGCAGGAGGGAGGGCGGTCCCGTTCCGGCCGAGCTGCGTCTCCCAGGTCCGATGCCCGACGGTGGGCTTCTCTGACGGGGACGGGGGGCCCGTTTGGAGCCGCAGTCCCGTTCCTCACGATGCACCTCGGGCTGCGGCAGCACCGTCGTCCGCTTGGGCGCTGGTGTCCTCCTGGGTCCCCGGCCTGTATCGGCGTCTTATGTGTCCTGTGCATTTCTTCCTTTCCTTCCTACTCCCTGCCTCCTCGTACCCCCTCCTCCTCCTCCTTCTCCTCCTCCTCATCTCTGCTGTCTTCCGACCCAAACCGGGCATTTTATGTGTAAAGGTAAAAGGGCTCTGTGAAGATAATCAAACTTCAGTTTAATGTTTTTATTTAATTATTCCTTGGAAATCATATTGTTGATCTCAAAGCAAAGCAATAGGGAGGAACTCCAGTTTGCATGTGGATTATTTTAGAATCCTTGAGAAAATGAAATACAAGAGTTACAGGAAAATGCGAACAGTCGTAAACTCTTGGAAATGGGCCTGTGCTATCGGCTGTGCTATTGAGTCTTCCTTCCTCTGGGCCTGTTCAAAGTATCTCGTAAAATAAAAAGTCTGAGATGAAAGCAAAAACCATTTTTCTTGGCCTCAAATATTTATTTTTACTTCAAATTTATGAAGAGCAACCTGAGAAGAAGAAAAGTCTCCATCGCTGTGTATCTCATGTAGTAATTAAATGATAAAAATCTCCTTAACAATCCTGTTTAAAGTCAGATGGTTTCACTGGTGAATTCTTTGTATTCTAGAGAATGTAGAAGCACATGTAATTTTTTTGGTAATAACTGAAAACAAAAATATGATGTCATCAGGAGGGAGAATTACAGGCCAGTATTTCTCATTAAGACAGGGGCAAAATGTAGACCTCTGTAAAACTCCCCAGAACTTATGAACAAATTGAATGTAGCAACGTATGAAATAGGAAATACGTCAGGACCAAGTGAGTTTCATGTGGGGCATGGAAGAAAAGCTCACCGTTAGAAAATCACACCAATGTACATGACACACAAAAATAAACTCAAGGGGGATAAAAGACGTAAATATAAATCACAACACCAAGAAAGTCCTAGAGGAGAACATAGGCAGGAAAATCTCAGACATCACACACAGCAATAGCTTCACTGCCGTGTCCCCTAGAGCAAGGGACACACAGGAAAGAATAAGCAAATGGGATCTCGTCAAAGTAAGAGGCTTCTGCACGGATAAAGAAAGCAGCAACAGAATTAAAAGAGACCCAACTGCACAGGAGAATATATTTCTCAATGATACCTTGGACAAGGGTTTGATCTCCAGAATACGGGAAGAACTCACACGACTCCACACCAGGAAGAGGAAGAGTCCAATTAAAAAATGGGAGAAGGACCTCAATAGGCACTTCTCCAAGGAGGACACACAGAGGGCCCAGGGACCCATGAGAAGATGCTCAGCATCACCAGCCATCAGAGAGACGCACATGAAAACCGCAATGAGACACGACTTCACACCTGTCAGAACGGCCGTCACTAACACATCAACAGACACCCAGTGCTGGCGGGGATGTGGGGTAAGGGGACCCTGGTGCACTGTGGGTGGGGTGCAGACCGGGGCCGCCACTGTGGAAAGCAGTGTGGAGTGTCCTCAAATATCCAAAAATGAAACGTCCTGTCGAGCCAGCAATCCCACCTCTGGGATTGTACCCTCGGAACCCTGAAACACCAGTTCTAAAGAACCTGTGCACCCCGCTGTCCGTAGCAGCACAATTCACATAGACAAGTGGGGAAACAGCCTAAGTGTCCATCAGTAAAGGAGTGAGTCAAAGCACTGTGGTCCCTTTGCACAGTGGAATGCCACGCAGCAGAAAGAAAGAGGGAGCTCCTTCCCTTTGTATCGCACAGATGGACCTGGAGAGCATCATGCTAAGTGAGATGAGCCAGGCGGTGAGGGACAAATACCACACGATGTCACCTATCAACAAAGCGAGTGGAGCCTAATCAACAAAAGAAACGAGCAAAATGTGACCTGAGACAAGGAAATAAAGTCTCTTGCCTTCTGGCATTTCATAATAACAGGAATATTCGAGTTCTTGTTGTTGCCGAAAGTCAGATGTTTTTATTGGGTGCTTGGCACCCAGGCAGACGCCTGCCTCAGTGTGAGGGTCGGTGTCAGTCTGCTCAGCAGGCTGTGCAGAGGGCGGAGGCTCCAGCTTGCACTGAAATCCCGTCCTGGGAGCCCCTCATCTGAGGCTCTCAGACGATTAACCAAATTACCCAGAATCTGCAGGAAGCAAGGTCACTGGGTGGAGCCCGGAACGAACTCGTGCAGCACCTGGATCTCCAGACCATCTGTCTCTCGGGTTCCTCTGGCTGCCGGGTCTCCTGGTGCCCTCGCCCTGCGCTTTCATCCCGGGGCTCTTTTCTGTTCCCTTTGCAACAAACTATCCTCCTCTGAAGCGGCACCTGTGGCTGCAGTCGTGTATTCATTTAACTACATTGTGTCCCCGATCAGTGTGTACCCCCCCAGGATTTCTCCGTGACGGACAGGGCTGCAGTTTGGTTGTATGTCTCTTCCCCCACCCCTGGCGACCTCAGCCCAGAGCGCCAAGGGGCAGCCAGCCGTCCATGGCCATTTTTGCAGAGCGGTGTTCCTTGTATTTGGAATCGTTAATCTATTAATTACTAGTTTAGCTCCACCTGAACAAACAAACTAGTAAACAATGGGGACTTTCAGCGCCATCAAACCTTAGGATGGATTCTAAAGACTCAGGCTTGTTCACTAAACCTAAGGATAGATTTGCTCAGCCAGCTGTGGGGGCGGGGGCAGCGGGGAGGGGCTGACCCTGGGGGTCGTCCCTCAGCTCCTGGGGGTCAGCGCTGTGCCGCACAGCCTGGAAAATCTCGGGACCGGCTGGACATGTAACTACCAGGGCAAGGGCAGGCCTACCGTTGCGAGTATGCAGAACGCGGTTCATGGTGGTGGTGTTATTCATGAATTACTGCGTTCTCGATTACTATTGCTGTTGACCTACTTTTGCCCACCCCTGTAAACTTCTTAGTGTGACGGATCCCAGCAAAGCCGCGCTGTGTTTTAATGGTGGACAGCCTTTCTCCACGCGCGGAGGAAATGCTTCGTAGAAGAAGCGTGACCACCAGAGCTCCTTGGATCAGGCGCTGGACCCGCCTGCTGTGGGGCAGAGTTCCCGTGGCATCGGGATGGGGAATCACTGCTTTGGGGGCCACAGGCTCTCTCGGTAAACACAGAAAGGTCTCCGGGACATCTGAAGTCACGAAAAGTTCATCTGAAGTCATGAAAAGTTCGCAAGAATTTTAGAACATCTGAAGTCATGAAACGTGCACAAGAGTTTTAGAAACTTCATTCCAGTGACGGGGACATCTGGAGGTGGGCAAGAGGACGAGGGGCTGCCTTGGGGGTGGGTGGGTAGCTCTGGGGGGTCAGCCCAAGGAAGGTTCGTCTTCAATCCGTATTCCCCCCACTCCCCGCCTTTTCCATTCTACGTACATGTGTTTGAGATTCTGAAAATACTTCCGGGGTTAATAGCCTCTTACTAAATCGTCCAAGGTCTTTGGAGATGACACGTACTTCGACCTCAAAGATCTTAGTGAATATTCAATATTTTAGTAAACTGATTAGCTACTTTTGGAAATAACAAAACGAACACACGACAGGGGAAGAGAACAGGAAGGCGGCACCTCTGAGGGGGAAGGGGAGGCGGATGTCCCAGGGCGTCGGCAGGGGTCACACAGAAGCGTTCGGGGCCGAGAGCGAGGGCGGCTGTTTCCCTGCGGGACCTGGTCCCGGGCCTGGGGGAGCGGGAGGTGCCCAGTGCCGCGTGCGGGAGCAGAGGGAACACGATGGCCAGTGTCCGGTCCCGGGGAAGGCAGGATGTGGCTCTCCGGACCACGGGGAGCAGTGCGACCTGCGTTTTCGGTGGCCCGGCGAGCAGAGCGTGTGGCCGCCAGGAGTCATGTGTGAAAACAGGGATTCGAACAGTTCTTGGGCTGCTTTAAAATAGAGGTTTGATTACTGTAACCTGCCTTCTATTAGAACGGGATCGCCCCGTGTTATTGATCCAAATACCTTCTATTTCCCAAACTGGTATGTAAAACCGAGAAGCGGATATTGTTCGTGTTGGCCACGCTTACGGAACAACAGAAAAACGACAGTCGTATTTGCACCTTTGGTCCCGGAGTTCTCTCTGAGCCATCACAGGGGGCAGGTGGAGGCCTTCAGTGTCCCCCGACCCGTCTGGGCTTTGAAGAGCGGCCACACCAGAAAGTATCAGGTGCCCTGGCAAGGACAGGATGAATTCTCACCTCGACTGGGGCAACCTGTTTCATTCAACCCTCAGGGAGGCATCGCAACTCAAGGAAAGCCACAGATGAAGCCACACTTCGTGTTAAAACGCAACACCATCAAATGTGCAAGCGCATTAGGCAATGCGCTTGGCCGGGGAGAATCCAAGCAGTCTGGTATGTGGGGCTTTGAAGATGCAGCCATTTCTTCCCATAAAAGAGATGCGATGCATTTAAGGGCACCGGTGCAAGCCGAACACTTCAATGAGAAGAAAGGCCTCCTCCTCAGATGCTGGGATTGCGTCAGCTGGGGGAGCACAGAATGAATGACGCAGCACAGGAGGCACGTGTTCGGACGCACGCTCTGCTCGGGGTATATAAGCGCCCCCGCACGCTCGCTGACAGTCACGCTCAGACCTTGTCCTGAACAGCAGACGAACTCTCTCTCCTGAAACCATGAGCTACTACGGCAGCTACTACGGGGGCCTGGGCTACGGCTACGGCGGCTTTGGTGGCCTGGGCTATGGCTACGGTGGCTTTGGTGGCCTGGGCTACGGCTACGGTGGCTACAGAGGGTATGGGTGCGGCTGCTGGCGTCCGTGCTGCTATGGAAGGTCCTGGTCTTCTGGCTTCTACTGAGTGATCACAGAACCAGCTCCAGTGTGTGCACTTGGACTTCTGCGAGGCCGCTGCACCTGGGACCCGCGCCCACCGCCTGCAGGCTGCATCTGCTGCCCGGATCCCCGCACTGCTACCTGACTACCCGGCTTCCGACAACCAGGGAGGGAGGCTTGGGGACCTGGATGCTGGTGATCGCTCAGCCACGGTCCCCGGGGTCCCCTTTTGAGCAGGAGGGAGGGCGGTCCCGTTCCGGCCGAGCTGCGTCTCCCAGGTTCGATGCCCGACGGTGGGCTTCTCTGACGGGGGCGGCCCGTTCGGAGCCGCAGTCCCGTTCCTCACGACGCATCTCGGGCTGCGGCAGCACCGTCGTCCGCTCGGGCACTGGGTCCTCCTGGGTCCCCGGCCTGTATCGGCCTCTTCTGTGTCCTGTGCATTTCTTCCTTTCCTTCCTACTCCCTGCCTCCTCATACCCCCTCCTCCTCCTCCTTCTCCTCCTCCTCATCTCTGCTGTCTTCTGACCCAAACCTGGCATTTTATGAGTAAAGGTAAAACTTCTCTGTGATGATAATCAAACTTCAGTTTAATGTTTTTAATTAATTATTCCTCGGAAATCATATTGTTGATATCAAAGCAAAGCAATAGGGAGGAACTTCAGTTTGCATGTGGATTGTTTTAGAACCCTTGAGAAAATGAGATACAAGAGTTACAGGAAAATGTGAACAGTCGTAAACTCTTGGAAATGGGTGTGTGCTATCTGCTGTACTATTGAGTGTTGCTTGCTTTGATCGTGTTCAAAATATCTCGTAAAATAAAAAATCTGAGATGAAAGCAAAAACCATTTTTCTTGGCCTCAAATGTTTATTGTTACTTTAAATTTATGAAGAGTGACCTGAGAAGAAGAAAAGTCTCTATCGCTGTGTATCTCATGTAGAAATTAAATGATAAAAATCTCCTTAACAATCCTGTTTAAAATCAGACGATTTCATTGGTGAATTCTTTGTATTACAGAGAATATAGAAACACATGTAATTGTTTTGTAATATCTGAAAACAAAAATATGATGTCATCAGGAGGGAGAATTACAGGCCAGTATTTCCCATTAAGTCAGGGGCAAAATGTAGACCTGTGTAAAACTCCCCAGAACTTATGAACAAATTGAACGTAGCAACGTATGAAATAGGAAATACGTCAGGACCAAGTGAGTTTCATGTGGGGCATGGAAAAAAAGCTCACCGTTAGAAAATCACACCAATGTACACCATACACAAAAATAAACTCAAGGGGGATAAAAGACGTAAATATAAATCACAACACCAAGAAAGTCCTAGAGGAGAACATAGGTAGGAAAATCTCAGACATCACACACAGCAATAGCTTCACTGCCGTGTCCCCTAGAGCAAGGGACACACAGGAAAGAATAAGCAAATGGGATCTCGTCAAAGTAAGAGGCTTCCGCACGGTAAAGAAAGCAGCAACAGAATTAAAAGAGGTCCAACTTCTCAGGAAAATATATTTCTCAATGATACCTCGGACAGGGGTTTGATCTCCAGAATACGGGAAGAACTCACACGACTCCACACCAGGAAGAGGAAGAGTCCAGTTAAAGAATGGGAGAAGGACCTCAATAGGCACTTCTCCAAGGAGGACACACAGAGGGCCCAGGGACCCATGAGAAGATGCTCAGCATCACCAGCCATCAGAGAGACGCACATGAAAACCGCAATGAGACACGACTTCACACCTGTCAGAACGGCCGTCACTAACACATCAACAGACACCCAGTGCTGGCGGGGATGTGGGGTAAGGGGACCCTGGTGCACTGTGGGTGGGGTGCAGACCGGGGCCGCCACTGTGGAAAGCAGTGTGGAGTGTCCTCAAATATCCAAAAATGAAACGTCCTGTCGAGCCAGCAATTCCACCTCTGGGATTGTACCCTCGGAACCCTGAAACACCAGTTCTAAAGAACCTGTGCACCCCGCTGTCCGCAGCAGCACAATTCACATAGACAAGTGGGGGAAACAGCCTAAGTGTCCATCAGTAAAGGAGTGAGTCAAAGCACTGTGGTCCCTTTGCACAGTGGAATGCCACGCAGCAGAAAGAAAGAGGGAGCTCCTTCCCTTTGTATCGCACAGATGGACCTGGAGAGCATCATGCTAAGTGAGATGAGCCAGGCGGTGAGGGACAAATACCACACGATGTCACCTATCAACAAAACGAGTGGAGCCTAATCAACAAAACAAGCGAGCAAAATATGACCTGAGACATGGAAATACAGAACAAACTGACAGTGACCAGAGGGGAGGGGGGAGGGGACAGTGGGCAAAGAAGGGGAAGGGTCCTCACGGGACCTGTATGAAGGACCCAGGGACAATGACAGCAGGTGGGGGGGGGACTGAGTGTGGGAGGTGGGGTAAGGGGAGTGTCACGGGGGGGGGATGGGGACAAATGGAATTGCAGAACAATAAAAACATTAGTAAATAAATCACAAACGTAAGTTAATATATATTAGTTGCGTGAATGCCCAGAACAGAATCAACCCATAGATTACTTTGCTCTCTCGGCCGGGAACTCGAATGGCCTTGCTGCATCCTTGGCACCCAGGCAGACGCCTGCCTCAGTGTGAGGGTGGGTGTCAGTCTGCTCAGCAGGCTGTGCAGCTGGCGGAGGCTCCAGCTTGCAGTGAAATCCCGTCCTGGGAGCCCCTCATCTGAGGCTCTAAGACGATTAACCAAATTACCCAGAATCTGCAGGAAGCAAGGTCACTGGGGCGGAGCCCGGATCGAACCCGTGCAGCACCTGGATCTCCAGACCGTCTGTCTCTCGGGTTCCTCTGGCTGCCGGGTCTCCCGGTGCCCTCGCTCTGTGCTTTCATCCCGGGGCTCTTTTCTGTTCCCTTTGCAACAAACTATCCTCCTTTGAGGCGCCACCTGTGGCTGCAGTCGTGTATTCATTTAACTACATTGTGTCCCCGATCAGTGTGTACCCCCCCAGGATTTCTCCGTGACGGACAGGGCTGCAGTTTGGTTGTATGTCTGTTCCCCCACCCCTGGTGACCTCAGCCCAGAGCGCCAAGGGGCAGCCAGCCGTCCATGGCCATTTTTGCAGAGCGGTGTTCCTTGTATTTGGAATCGTTAATCTATTAATTACTAGTTTAGCTCCACCTGAACAAACAAACTAGTAAACAATGGGGACTTTCAGCGCCATCAAACCTTAGGATGGATTCTAAAGACTCAGGCTTGTTCACTAAACCTAAGGATAGATTTGCTCAGCCAGCTGTGGGGGCCGGGGCAGCGGGGAGGGGCTGACCCTGGCGGTTGTCCCTGAGCTCCTGGGGGTCAGCGCTGTGCTGCACAGCCTGGAAAATCTCGGGACCTCGCTGGACATGTAACTACCAGGGCAAGGGTAGGCCTACCGTTTCGAGTATGCAGAACGCGGTTCATGGTGGTGGTGTTATTCATGAAATACTGCGTTCTCGATTACTATTGCTGTTGATCTACTTTTGCCCACCCCTGTAAACTTCTTAGTGTGACGGATCCCAGCAAAGCCACGCTGTGTTTTAATGGCGGACAGGCTTTCTCCACGCGCGGAGGAAATGCTTCGTAGAAGAAGCGTGACCACCAGAGCTCCTTGGATCAGGTGCTGGACCCGCCTGCTGTGGGGCAGAGTTCCCGTGGCATCGGGATGGGGAATCACTGCTTTGGGGGCCACAGGCTATCTCGGTAAACACAGAAAGGTCTCCGGGACATCTGAAGTCATGAAAAGTTCCCAAGAATTTTAGAAACTTCATTCCAGTGACGGGGACATCTGGAGGTGGGCAAGAGGACGAGGGTCTGCCTTGGGGGTGGGTGGGTAGCTCTGGGGGGTCAGCCCAAGGAAGGTTCGTCTTCAATCCGTATTCCCCCCACTCCCCACCTTTTTCATTCTACGTACATGTGTTTGAGATTCTGAAAATACTTCCGGGGTTAATAGCCTCTTACTAAATCGTCCAAGGTCTTTGGAGATGACTCGTACTTCGACCTCAAAGATCTTAGTGAATATTCAATATTTTAGTAAACTGATTAGCTACTTTTGGAAATAACAAAACGAACACACGACAGGGGAAGAGAACAGGAAGGCGGCACCTCTGAGGGGGAAGGGGAGGCGGATGTCCCAGGGCGTCGGCAGGGGTCACACAGAAGCGTTCGGGGCCGAGAGCGAGGGCGGCTGTTTCCCTGCGGGACCTGGTCCCGGGCCCGGGGGAGCGGGAGGTGCCCAGTGCCGCGTGCGGGAGCAGAGGGAACACGATGGCCCGTGTCCGGTCCCGGGGAAGGCAGGACGCGGCTCTCAGGACCACGGGGAGCAGTGCGACCTGCGTTTTCGGTGGCCTGGCGAGCAGAGCGTGTGGCCGCCAGGGGTCAGGATGTGAAAACAGGGATTCGAACAGATCTTGGGCTGCTTTAAAATAGAGGTTTGATTACTGTAACCTGCCTTCTATTAGAACGGGATCGCCCCGTGTTATTGATCCAAATACCTTCTATTTCCCAAACTGGTATGTAAAACCGAGAAGCGGATATTGTTCGTGTTGGCCACGCTTACGGAACAACAGAAAAACGACAGTCGTATTTGCACCTTTGGTCCCAAAGTTCTCTCTGAGCCGTCACAGGGGGCAGGTGGAGGCCTTCAGTGTGCCCCGACCGGTCTGGGCTTTGAAGAGCGGCCACACCAGAAAGTATCAGGTGCCCTGGAAAGGACAGGATGAATTCTCACCTCGACTGGGGCAACCTGTTTCATTCAACCCTCAGGGAGGCATCGCAACTCAAGGAAAGCCACAGATGAAGCCACACTTCGTGTTAAAACGCAACACCATCAAATGTGCAAGCGCATTAGGCAATGCGCTTGGCCGGGGAGAATCCAAGCAGTCTGGTATGCGGGGCTTTGAAGATGCAGCCATTTCTTCCCATAAAAGAGATGCGATGCATTTAAGGGCACCGGTGCAAGTCGAACACTTCAATGAGAAGAAAGGCCTCCTCCTCAGATGCTGGGATTGCGTCAGCTGGGGGAGCACAGAATGAATGACGCAGCACAGGAGGCACGTGTCCGGACGCACGCTCTGCTCGGGGTATATAAGCGCCCCCGCACGCTCGCTGACAGTCACGCTCAGACCTCGTCTTGAACAGCAGACGAACTCTCTCTCCTGAAACCATGAGCTACTACGGCAGCTACTACGGGGGCCTGGGCTACGGCTACGGTGGCTTTGGTGGCCTAGGCTATGGCTACCGTGGCTTCGGTGGCCTGGGCTACGGCTACGGTGGCTACAGAGGCTCTGGGTGCAGCTGCTGGCGCCCGTGCTGCTATGGAAGGTGCTGGTCTTCTGGCTTCTACTGAGTGAGCACAGAACCAGCTCCAGTGTGTGCCCTTGGACTTCTGCGAGGCCACTGCACCTGGGACCCGCGCCCACCGCCTGCAGGCTGCATCTGCTGCCCGGATCCCCGCACTGCTACCTGACAACCCGGCTTCCGACAACCAGGGAGGGAGGCTCGGGGACCTGGATGCTGGCGATCGCTCAGCCATGGTCCCCGGGGTCCCCTTTTGAGCAGCAGGGAGGGTCCTCCCGTTCTGGCCGAGCCTCATCTCCCAGGTTCGATGCCCGACGGTGGGCTTCTCTGACGGGGGCGGCCCGTTCGGAGCCGCAGTCCCGTTCCTCCCGACGCATCTCGGGCTGCGGTAGCACCGTCGTCCACTTGGGCGCTGGTGTCCTCCTGGGTCCCCGGCCTGTATCGGCGTCTTCTGTGTCCTGTGCATTTCTTCCTTTCCTTCCTACTCCCTGCCTCCTCGTACCGCCCCCCTCCTCCTCCTCCTCATCTCTGCTGTCTTCCGACCCAAACCGGGCATTTTATTGTGTAAAGGTAAAAGGGCTCTCTGAGGATAATCGCCTCAGTTTAATGTTTTTAATTATTTATTCCTTGGAAATCATATTTGTGATCTCAAAGCAAAGCAATAGGGAGGAACTCCAGTTTGCATGTAGATTATTTTAGATCCCTTGAGGAAATGAGATACAAGAGTTACAGGAAAATGCGAACAATGGTAACCTCTCGGAAATGGGCCTGTGCCATTGGCTGTGCTATTGAGTCTTCCTTCCTCCGGGCGTGTTCAAAGTATCTCGTAAAATAAAAAATCGGAGATGAAAGCAAAAACCATTATTCTTGGCCTCAAATATTTATTGTTACTTTAAATTTATGAAGAGCGCTCTGAGAAGAAGAAAAGTCTGTATCACCGTGTATCTCAGGTAGAAATTAAATGATAAAAATCTTCTCAGAAAACCTGTTTAAAGTCAGACGGTTTCACTGGTGAATTCTTTGTATTATAGAGAATTATAGAAGCACATGTAATTTTTTTGGTAATAACTGAAAACAAAAATATGATGTCATCAGGAGGGAGAATTACAGGCCAGTATTTCCCATTAAGTCAAGGGCAAAATGTAGACCTCTGTAAAACTCCCCAGAACTTATGAACAAATTGAATGTAGCAACGTATGAAATAGGAAATACGTCAGGACCAAGTGAGTTTCATGTGGGGCATGGAAGAAAAGCTCACTGTTAGAAAATCACACCAACGTACACCATACACAAAAATACACCAACGTACACCATACACAAAAATAAACTCAAGGGGGATAAAAGACGTAAATATAAATCAGAACACCAAGAAAGTCCTAGAGGAGAACATAGGCAGGAAAATCTCAGACATCACACACAGCAATAGCTTCACTGCCGTGTCCCCTAGAGCAAGGGACACACAGGAAAGAATAAACAAATGGGATCTCGTCAAAGTAAGAAGCTTCCGCACGGATAAAGAAAGCAGCAACAGAATTAAAAGAGGTCCAACTTCTCAGGAAAATACATTTCTCAATGATACCTCGGACAGGGGTTTGATCTCCAGAATACGGGAAGAACTCACACGACTCCACACCAGGAAGAGGAAGAGTCCAATTAAAAAATGGGAGAAGGACCTCAATAGGCACTTCTCCAAGGAGGACACACAGAGGGCCCAGGGACCCATGAGAAGATGCTCAGCATCACCAGCCATCAGAGAGACGCACATGAAAACCGCAATGAGACACGACTTCACACCTGTCAGAACGGCCGTCACTAACACATCAACAGACACCCAGTGCTGGCGGGGATGTGGGGTAAGGGGACCCTGGTGCACTGTGGGTGGGGTGCAGACCGGGGCCGCCACTGTGGAAAGCAGTGTGGAGTGTCCTCAAATATCCAAAAATGAAACGTCCTTTCGAGCCAGCAATTCCACCTCTGGGATTGTACCCTCGGAACCCTGAAACACCAGTTCTAAAGAACCTGTGCACCCCGCTGTCCGTAGCAGCACAATTCACATAGACAAGTGGGGGAAACAGCCTAAGTGTCCATCAGTAAAGGAGTGAGTCAAAGCACTGTGGTCCCTTTGCACAGTGGAATGCCACGCAGCAGAAAGAAAGAGGGAGCTCCTTCCCTTTGTATCGCACAGATGGACCTGGAGAGCATCATGCTAAGTGAGATGAGCCAGGCGGTGAGGGACAAATACCACACGATGTCACCTATCAACAAAACGAGTGGAACCTAATCAACAAAAGAAGCGAGCAAAATATGACCTGAGACAAGGAAATAAAGTCTCTTGCCTTCTGGCATTTCATAATAACAGGAATATTCGAGTTCTTGTTGTTGCCGAAAGTCAGATGTTTTTATTGGGTGCTTGGCACCCAGGCAGACGCCTGCCTCAGTGTGAGGGTTGGTGTCAGTCTGCTCAGCAGGCTGTGCAGAGGGCGGAGGCTCCAGCTTGCGGTGAAATCCCATCCTGGGAGCCCCTCGTCGGAGGCTCTAGGACGATTAACCAAATTACCCAGAATCTGCAGGAAGCAAGGTCACTGGGGCGGAGCCCGGATCCGGCCCATGCAGCACCTGGATTTCCAGACCATCTGTCTGTCACGGTTGTCTGGCTGCCGGGTCTCCTGCCCTGCGCTTTCATCCCGGGGCTCTTTTTCTGTTCCCTTTGCAACAAATTATCCTTCTTTCAAGTGGCACCTGTGGCTGCAGTCCCGTATTCATTTAACTACATTGTGTCCCCGATCAGTGTGTGTCCCCCCGGATTTCTCCGTGACGGACAGGGCTGCAGTTTGGTTGTATGTCTCTTCCCCCACCCCTGGCGACCTCAGCCCAGAGCGCCAAGGGGCAGCCAGCCGTCCATGGCCATTTTTGCAGAGCGGTGTTCCTTGTATTTGGAATCGTTAATCTATTAATTACTAGTTTAGCTCCACCTGAACAAACAAACTAGTAAACAATGGGGACTTTCAGCGCCATCAAACCTTAGGATGGATTCTAAAGACTCAGGCTTGTTCACTAAACCTAAGGATAGATTTGCTCAGCCAGCTGTGGGGGCGGGGGCAGCGGGGAGGGGCTGACCCTGGGGGTCGTCCCTCAGCTCCTGGGGGTCAGCGCTGTGCCGCACAGCCTGGAAAATCTCGGGACCTGCTGGACATGTAACTACCAGGGCAAGGGCAGGCCTACCGTTGCGAGTATGCAGAACGCGGTTCATGGTGGTGGTGTTATTCATGAATTACTGCGTTCTCGATTACTATTGCTGTTGACCTACTTTTGCCCACCCCTGTAAACTTCTTAGTGTGACGGATCCCAGCAAAGCCGCGCTGTGTTTTAATGGTGGACAGGCTTTCTCCACGCGCGGAGGAAATGCTTCGTAGAAGAAGCGTGACCACCAGAGCTCCTTGGATCAGGCGCTGGACCCGCCTGCTGTGGGGCAGAGTTCCCGTGGCATCGGGATGGGGAATCACTGCTTTGGGGCCCACAGACTATTTCGGTAAACACAGGAAGGTCTCCGGGACATCTGAAGTCATGAAAAGTTCATCTGAAGTCATGAAAAGTGCGCAAGAATTTTAGAAACTTTAGTTGAGTGACGGGGACATCTGGAGGTGGGTAAGAGGACGAGGGTCTGCCTTGGGGGTGGGTAGGTAGCTCTGGGGGGTCAGCCCAAGGAAGGTTCGTCTTCAATCCGTATTCCCCCCACTCCCCACCTTTTTCATTCTACGTACATGTGTTTGAGATTCTGAAAATACTTCCGGGGTTAATAGCCTCTTACTAAATTGCCCAAGGTCTTTGGAGATGACACATGCTTCGACCTCAAAGATCTTAGTGAATATTTAATATTTTAGTAAACTAATTAGCTACTTTTGGAAATAACAAAACAAACACACCACAGGGGAAGAGAACACGAAGGCGGCACCTCTGAGGGGGAAGGGGAGGCGG
Organism: Glossophaga mutica; assembly: GCA_039655065.1. NCBI lineage: Eukaryota > Metazoa > Chordata > Mammalia > Chiroptera > Phyllostomidae > Glossophaga > Glossophaga mutica. The sequence continues at coordinate 223,086,074 of CM077304.1, forward strand.
ATGTCCCAGGGCGTCGGCAGGGGTCACACAGAAGCGTTCGGGGCCGAGAGCGAGGGCGGCTGTTTCCCTGCGGGACCTGGTCCCGGGCCCGGGGGAGCGGGAGGTGCCCAGTGCCGCGTGCGGGAGCAGAGGGAACACGATGGCCCGTGTCCGGTCCCGGGGAAGGCAGGACGTGGCTCTCCGGACCAAGGGGAGCAGTGCGACCTGCGTTTTCGGTGGCCTGGCGAGCAGAGCGTGTGGCCGCCAGGGGTCAGGATGTGAAAACAGGGATTCGAACAGATCTTGGGCTGCTTTAAAATAGAGGTTTGATTACTGTAACCTGCCTTCTATTAGAACGGGATCGCCCTGTGTTATTGATCCAAATACCTTCTATTTCCCAAACTGGTATGTAAAACCGAGAAGCGGATATTGTTCGTGTTGGCCACGCTTACGGAACAACAGAAAACGACAGTCGTATTTGCACCTTTGGTCCCAAAGTTCTCTCTGAGCCGTCACAGGGGGCAGGTGGAGGCCTTCAGCGTCCCCGACCCCTCTGGGCTTTGAAGAGCGGCCACACCAGAAAGTATCAGGTGCCCTGGCAAGGACAGGATGAATTCTCACCTCGACTGGGGCAACCTGTTTCATTCAACCCTCAGGGAGGCATAGCAACTCAAGGAAAGCCACAGATGAAGCCACACTTCGTGTTAAAACGCAACACCATCAAATGTGCAAGCGCATTAGGCAATGCGCTTGGCCGGGGAGAATCCAAGCAGTCTGGTATGTGGGGCTTTGAAGATGCAGCCATTTCTTCCCATAAAAGAGATGCGATGCATTTAAGGGCACCGGTGCAAGCCGAACACTTCAATGAGAAGAAAGGCCTCCTCCTCAGATGCTGGGATTGCGTCAGCTGGGGGAGCACAGAATGAATGACGCAGCACAGGAGGCACGTGTTCGGACGCACCCTCTGCTCGGGGTATATAAGCGCCCCCGCACGCTCGCTGACAGACACGCTCAGACCTCGTCTTGAACAGCAGACGAACTCTCTCTCCTGACACCATGAGCTACTACGGCAGCTACTACGGGGGCCTGGGCTACGGCTACGGCGGCTTTGGTGGCCTGGGCTATGGCTACCGTGGCTTTGGTGGCCTGGGCTACGGCTACGGTGGCTTTGGTGGCCTGGGCTACGGCTCTGAACGTGGCTACGGAGGCTACAGACACGGTTGCTGGCGCCCGTCGTTCTATGGGGGATACGGAGTCTATGGTATCTACTAAAAAACTGCTAACAGTGGACGCAGGTGGGAACCTCCAAGGTGTTTGGTCCTGCCTTGTGCTTTCGTTCCCAGAATACCCACTTCTCGCTGAGCACTGTGTATCGGTCGTCAGCCTGCGTCTGTGGACACCGGAACATTCCACCCTCAAAGCCGTCATCCAGGTGTACGTTCCACACAAACAACCTTTCCATTTAACGCAGTTAGGTTTACGCTTCTTGTCACCACGTTGGTGACCTTATTTGTCTAGCTAGATGCCAGAGAGCACTTGTATTTTGCGTTTGTCTATTAAATTGATTACTGAAAATATAAATGACTTGGCTGGCTGTGAAGTTTCTATTATTATTTGGTGTGGTCATGATGCGGATGTTTCTAGTTCGCTGCGGTGTGCAAGCGTGAGAAGGTGTGGGGGTCGCGTTAAGGCTGAATGAAAGTAACGCGCCCCGTCCACTCCCTAGGGCATCGGCCCCCCTACACGTCCCTCGGGATTCCCTGGAGTCGCCGAGGACGTGTTGGTGCCGCAGGACATCCTCCTGCGTCACTTTCGTATGAGTCTGCCTTAAGAGCAGTTTCAGGGCCCCAGCGGACTGGAGAGCAGGGAGGGCTGTCCCCCACCCCTGTCCCCCCAGGCACCGCCCGCCCCATCCCTCAGGTCTCCCACCAGACGGCACAGGTGTTCCCACGGGTGGGTAAGCCCAGAGTTACTGCTTCGCCTCCGGTCCCGGCTCGGTGGTGGGCCCTGGGCGTTTGGACAAGCAGGGGCCGAGGGGCACCCACCGTTGTAACACTGCATCCATTGCCTCTGTGCTTCTGCTGTGTGTCCCCCCCCCGACCCGCCCCCACTGGATACCTGGCCGGAGCCCCGGCCTCGCCGAGGGGCCTTCGCTCTTTCACAGCCCGGGTCCCCCCGAAGCGGAGGAGGGGAGGTCAGGACGGGCCGCCAGCTCCCTGGGCAGGGACGACCCCTCTGTGGTTGGCGACCGCGAGGTCCCCAGGCTGGTCCTCGGAGCTGGGCCGCCAGGCGTGGGAGCCCCGGGGAGGGGCTCTGGGGATGACAGCAGTGGGGTGGCCCCCCGTGTCCTTCCTCACCCCCTTGGAGGGCTCTTCCTGGTGCACAGACATTCTTGAGAACGGATGCGAGACGTCTCCCCACGGGTCAGCGCCTCTCTCGGCCGCCAGCCTGATCGCGGTCCTGCCCCCTTCCTTCCGAGGTCACCCAGAAAGGTCATCACGTGCCCAAAGGGACTGGCGTTCAGGCTCCTCCCACTGGGTCACCACGAGGAGTGGCCACTGGGAACGCAGACCACGCAGCGGGTAGGGCGCTCCCGGGGGTCCTTGGCCTGCTGGCCGGTCCCAGGACCGCCTGTTTCGCGGTGTGGCCCGAGTGGCCAGTCCGGACCCTGCACTGGTGGCCTGGGAATCCTGGGCACCTGTCTGTGGGCGGCGGGAGAGACATGCCCGGGTGGGAACAGCCCCCCACCTCGGAGGCGCTGTTCGCGGTTTACCTGCGTGGCATTTAGGTTTCAAAGCAGAAAGCCCCGCGAGGGTAGCAAGAGACCGCGCAGGCCAGGGCCGGAGGCTGCCCTGGGCGGGGGGCCAGGTGAGAGCCGGGGTGAGCGCGTGTCCCGTCGTTAGACCTGGAGGCTTGGCCCCAGAGGGCCCAAGGACCCTGCCCAGAGTGGCCTTCCAGCGAGGAAATGCCCGGCCCTCCCAACCACCCCCCACCCCCAGGTTAAACGAAGGGTTTTCCCATTGCCGTCTGACGCTTTGTCCGGCAGGGGCCGAGGCGAGGTCTGCAGTTGGCTGTTACTGCTCTCTGGGCGATTCACGTCTACGATTTTTTGTCTTTCAGCGTTTAAAATTGAACAACATGCGAACCGGTTTGATCTCCGAGGGATGTAAGGACCCAGGGAGCTGAGGGCGTTCGGAACTTGCCCTGGTAAACACAAGCAGCGTGGGCCTTTCGGAGAGCCGTCCCTCGGGCTCTGCGACCCGTGATCCCTCAGCCCAGCGGCCCCGGCCGGTGCGCACGGCGCCCTTCCGCCAAAGTGCCGGCTTTCCGGGAAGGCCCTTTTTGATTTGTGATCTGAACAGTCCAGAAGCTTTTCCATTTCATTTGTGCCCAAACGCAATTAGCGGCTGTCCTGAATGTTACGGCTTTTAGAAGCCTATCACAAAAGCTACTTTTATGCTCTTGCTTTGATTGTTGAGAGATGGGGGGTCGGAAACATATTTTTCTAAATTGCAATCCCTAAAAAACGGTTCTGTGGGGAGAACTTTGTTTATGCCTAGTATGGCAGCCCAGCGCTTGGTCGCGTAGTCCTTCTGGATGAGAGTGGAGGGGAAACTCCTGATTAAAAGTACAGGCCTTCATGTCGAAGAAGGCACAGAAACGTCCAGTGAGCCCCCGGTGAGCTGGCGAAGAGGGCGCATCCTTCAACCCCGCACACGTGTCAGAGGGTAAAATCGGAGGGGGGTAATTGCCCTGAAACGTGGACAGAAAAGGAAAAATGCTCACCTCCCCTGGAGAGGGTTTTAGAGAGACAACCATCGTAACCACCTCCCAGCACTGATCTCTGTTGGTCGTGAGAAATCTAACGATGAAAATCCATGTAAAAAACCCTGTAATCAATGAAAAAAACGCTCTCTTACTTTGCAAAGGCTGTTTAGGGAATTGATTATCATATATGTGTATATTGAATAAAAATTCAGGCTCTCTTATCCGTTTTTCAAGTTTGAATAATAAAATGTCTGTGTACACACACACACACACACACACACACACACACACACACACACACGCAGGGTCCGGCACAAATAACGCCCCTCTCTGTTACGAAACCCCAAATTGCAAAATCATCAGCATGTCCTTCTGTAACAAAGCAGCATCGCACTCAAGCACACCGCGTGGTGTTCTAGGTGAAGTGCGCAAAGGAAAGCGGTGGGTTCCGACGCCCATCTCAGCACCCTTCAGACCACCCTCCGGCCGGGGTCGCTGCCGCGGGGCCCGCGGGCACGGGCACAGCCTTCCGGCTGCGGCCTCCCAGTGGGGGCCTCCCAGTGGGGGCGGCCGGTGAAGCTGCGGCTCTGTCCAGGGCTCTAGCGCTGAACTGGGGGCCTCTGGGCTTCCTGTCGGTGCGGTTCCTGCTGTGCTGCTGCCAAGCGCCTGCTGTGGGCTCCAGAATCCGCGCGGCCCCGTGCTCCAGGCGGTGGCCGGTGGCACCGGGACCCCCACGGCCACGCGGGCCGGCGCTGGGCGGGGCCCCCGCCCCTCCTCTCTGAGGGCCACACCCAGTGACGGTTCCAGGAGCACGGCTGTTCTGTGCTGCCTCCTTACGTGCATGCAGTCACCCGTCTTCTAATGCCCCTTGTCACCACCTGGCACTGGCACTGGCACTGGGACCGTCCCTCCGCTCTGTTGTCCCCTGGTTTCCCGGACGCCCAGCCGCCCTCGCCCTTTCGTTCCTTTGCTCGATGGCTCCTCCCGGGTCTTCCTGGCCTGGCACTCGATGCTGGCGTCCCAGACGAAGCAAGGCCAGCGCGGAAAACGAGCAGCCGGTTCGGTGAGAAGCCGGTCTGCGGCAGGGCGGGGACCGGGAGGCTGGGCCCGCAGCTGTGAAGCTCGGTAAAGTCAACCGGAAGAACCTGCGCGATTCCCTGAATGGCCCACGGGCTTCCTCCCGCAGCCGCCTTTGTCCTCGGCTCCGATGGGGCGCTCGCCACCTCTCGTAACGAGATCCAATCAGCTTTAAAATGCGCCAGCCCTCACCCCTGCTGGGACGCCCCCGCCTCGCCCCCGGGTCCTGGGCCGGGTCTCCTGGGAGGCCCCTGCCTGGCCGCCCGGGGGGCCTCCATCCCTCCGGTAGCTTGGCGTTCTCCTCGCACTTGCTTGCTCCCCGGGGGTGCTGTGGGCGGGCTCGTGCACTCGCACAGACCCCGAGTGGGCAGGGACTCGGGCCCCTTCACTCGCCCACGGGCCCCTGGTGCCCGGAGAGCTGCCTGGCCCACAGGACGTGCTTCACAAAATGTGGACTAAATCCGTGACGGCGGCCACCTGTTGGTTTTCATTCCTGTGCCAGCTTCTCCGTTAAATGAAGAGTTCCGTTAATTATAATTAATCTTTGTTTTTATTGCTGTTCAAGTACAGTTGTTTCCGTTCTCACCCCCCCCACTCTCCCCTGAGCCCCCCCCTCCCACCCTCAGTCCAGCCCTCCTTTGGCTTGGCCCGGCACTGGATTAGGGCAGACACGTGGACCAGTGGAGGAGAACAGAGAGCCTGAAATACACCCAAGTCTCTACAGTCAGTTAATATTCAATAAAGGGGGAAGGAGTACAAAATGGAGTAAAAATAGCCTCTTCTGTGAATGGCGCTGGGAGATCTGGACAGCTACATGAGACTCAACCACCGACTTACACCACACCCAAAAATAAACTCAAGGAGGATAAAAGACCTAAATATAAGCTGTGACACCGTAGAAGTCCTAGAGGAGAACATAGGCAGGAAAATCTCAGACATCACACACAGCAATAGCTTCACTGCCGTGTCCCCTAGAGCAAGGGACAAAAGGAAAGAATAAATAAATGGGACTTCATAAAATTAAACAGCTTCTGCATGGATAAAGAAAGCATCAGCAAAATGAAAAAAGGACCAGCTGTATGGGAAAATATATCTGCCAATGATACCTCAGACAAGGGTTTGATATGCAAAATATATAAAGAACTCACACAACTCCACACCAGGAAGACAAACAATACAATTAATAAATGGGCAAAGGACCTGAACAGACACTTCTCCAAGGAGGACAGGCAGAGGGCCCAGAGACATGTGAAAGGATGCTCAGCATCACCAGCCACCAGAGAGACGCAAATGAAAACCACTAGGAGATACCATCTCACACCTGTCAGAACCGCCATCACTAACAAATCAACAAACAGCAAGTGCTGGCGAGGATGCAGAGAAAAGGGGACCCTGGTGCACTGTGGGTGGGATGTAGACCGGGGCAGCCACTGTGGAAAACAGTGTGGAGTGTCCTCAAAAAACTAAAAATGGAATTTTAATTCTGTTAATGAAAAATAAGCATTTATTTTCATTTTAAGCATCTTTCATTTCAACGCTGCACGGCCTGCCACGCCGGACACACCCGAGCTTCAGACTTGGAGAGACAGGCATTGCTACTGCAGTGCGTAAGTGCAAAGAGTGCACTGGGAGAGCTCGAGTCTCTGCTACGGGCTCTGACGTCGTGAGCTGTGGGGCAACAGAGGTAAGTTCAAAGGCAGAGCGCTTTCAGCCTCAGCCCCAGCCCAGGCACCTGAGAACACGTGACTCGGTGGTTAGGAGAAAGCCACGTGAATGCCGCTGTAACTTCGCCGTCTAAGGAGCACTCGGAAACCCTGAGTCCGCACGGGAACAAGAGCGACGCGTATCCCCCCGAGGGCTGAGGGACGGGGCTGCGCGGGGCTCACGCCCGGGGTGGCTGCCGGTCGGCTTGGCCAAGTGGGTGAGAGGCCCATCCCACCTGCCCCCCCTCCTCCCCTGGGCTAGAGCAGGTGCGCTGTCCTGGCGACTTGGGGTGTGGGAGCCAGCCAGACACCCGAGAGGACACCGGACACCCACGCCCAGCGCTGGGGCGCCCCTGAGTCTGTCTCCTTTTTTTGGCCAAAGCACGCGGCACGGCTGAGCCGGAGTTGGCGGGGAGGACACGACAGGGCTCTAAGGCGGAGAGTGCGTCGGCCACGAGTGCTCTCTCCCGGGCTCCGGGGGTCACGTGGGGATCCGATACCTGAGGACAGTCCGGGTGCTTCCGGGGCTCCGGGGGAGGGCAGGCTGCACAGGGCTCCCAAGCCCTCCCGGGGCCTGGCGAGTGTGCGAGCACACACACACACACACAGGTGCGTTGGGAGGAAGTGAAGGGACAGATCTTCACTTCCTCTCAAGTGAACTGGGAGGACACGACTGTCCTCGTGACTAGATGCTGGTGTCACGAGGACAGGCTCACGTGGGGTGGCAGTGGCAGACTGGGAGCCCGGGCGAGTGAGCTCCTAGGTGCAGACGTGGCGGGGGGGGGGGGGCCGAGACCACAGGAAATGGATGCGGAGCCAGCAAAGATCCAACCCTGTACAAAAGAGATGCCCCCCGCTTTTAGCCGATCTAAGCGTGTCGTGGGAAACCTCGCGGAGAAGGGTCTGCGCTATGCCCTCCCTGCTCCCCTCCCGGAAAGCTCTCTGAGCCGGCCGTGCAGCCCCGTGGGAGAGACCCGGCCCGCTTTCCTAAGTTCGAACCCCGCCCGCCGCCTGCGCAGCTGCCCCGTCCGTGGCTGTGCTGACCCTTCGGCTCGCCGAGCCCTCTGAGAACCCTGGGCAGTCGTGGTGTTAACCACACAGGAAGATCGCGTTCGACGAGTCCACGCGTCTAAAGTTCACGCTACGTAGTAGGTGTGAATAAACACTATTCTCCCCATTATTATCGCCACGGCGTGCTAATAATGTGCGTGCCCACAGGTGGGCGAGGTGGTGACCCCTCTACCAGCGGTCGGCTGTGGGTCCCGACCTGCCCCCAGAACATCTCCTTGCCACGCAGACTGTCCGAAGCACTCCCGGGCGCCTAGCGAGCCCCAGCAACCCCCCGAAATTCGGTCGCGCTGTTCCCTGGAGTCGTGGAGCGAGCTCCTGGGAATCTAACCAGGGTCGGGAGGACGGGCAGGCTTCGAGGACGCGGCCGCCTCGAACAGGCGCTCGCTGACTAAGGGGGCACGAAGCTAACGCACGCCAATGCAAGGCGGGCCTGCCGGCGTCAAGGGGACCGGGAAGCGTTTGGGGGACCCAGCGCCGTTGCCATGTGAAGGTGTCACCATGCCCGCTTCGGAGGACTTGGAAGGCTGCGGCGCAGGGTGACGCCGGAGCTCAGGTATCTCAGCTTCTGCCGCGCCCCTGCGTTCATCCCGCCACGGAGACTGAGCTCCGGTCGCCGGGGCCGGCGGCCACTGTCGCGCACGTGGCCAGGGCATTGCGGGCTCGGTGCGTCGTTAAGCCGCTGTTTGTGTTTTGACTGTGACAACGAGGACTTGGGGTGGCAAGGTGAGGGCAATATTCTGGCTTCTGTCTGGTCAGGAAGGGAATCCGCCCTCGGTGATCAGTTCAACACCCACCAACAAGCTGCTAACATCTTGTGCTCGTTGAGTTAATAGCACCTTTGTCCCATCGCTGGGACCCACTCTGACATTTGTGGACCAGGATCTTTAAAGATAGACCTTCCTCCCCCCAACCCCCGCCCCAGAGACTGCACTGTGGCTCATTCAGAATTTAATTGCAGGATAGATTTCAGCTTTGATGCCTCACAGACCACATCGCACTCTTCCAGGCTGCTTGATCCCCGCCTCCGATGGACCCCACAGGAGAGTGTTTTCACGGGGAGGGAGAAGTAGCCGCGTGAGGCAGCCTGGGGCCCGGGGGCAGGTGACAGAGTTGCACGTGGAGGAACTTTCCCCGTGACGTTCTTCCTGCCGACGGCGTTCCGTTGTTCGGGGCCGCGTTTCCCAGTCTGGTATTTAACCCGAAAACAGCGAACGGGCGACCGGGCGCTGGGAGCAGCGCAGGACCCCAGCGAGAGGCCACGTCTCCGCGACGAGAGCAAGCCCGTCCGAGCGGACGTTCAAAGGAGCCCACCTGCGACCTGCAGAGCAGCACCGCCGTTTATTTTGCATTCTTCTCTAATATTTTTGAGGCACCAGGTATTCGGTGTCTGGGCTGCGGAGGTCTGTGTTTACGGCGAAAGACGTGTGACCGCAGAAGAACGCGCGGCCGCCTCTCGATACGGACGTCACAGCAGGGAAGCGCGGGGATCGGGGCGCCCGGACCCCGGTCCCGCCTGGCCGCGCGCATTCAGTCTTCGGTTAGAAAGCGGGTTTCGCCGACGGCCCCCTCGGCTCTGCGGCCACGCCTGGACCTTTGCTTGACCTTGACCTGGACACTCAGTTTTATGTCCCTCACGCTGACGGTGTGAGGCGTGACTTCCTCTGTATTTTCACACTGAATCCACTTATTGTTGCAAAAAGCAACGGTTTCCGAGTGCTACGCTTCTTTCGTGGCGAATGGATCTTCTCAATGAGCTGTGATTTCTTATTTTCGGTAACAACGCACATCGCTCCCATGGACACCCGTAGTCCTGCCTGGGGTCCTGCCTGCGAGACCGTGGTTTTCTCCGCCGTTCAAATGGTGCAGCGGGTACGACAGCCTCCTCGCAACTCGGAGCAGAAACACGTCTTCTGGTCCTCGTGGACACGCTGACGGATGGTCTGGGGTGACTTCGGTTGTCATTTATCTGTGGAGTTAGTTCGTCCAGCTTCCTTCCCGAGTAACGAGGCTCGAACCCCGCACAGCAGTCCCTCGGTGTGCCTGGGTCTGCCCGCTGCTCTCGGGCCGCTGCGCCTCACTCTCTGCATCTCTGGAGGAAGGGGGTCGCTGAGGTATTCTTACAACCCGTGACCCTGCTTTTCCATCACTGTGAAGCAGAGTTTCTGTAGAAAATAAAGCCAGTGCCTTCAAAAGTATACTTTTGGATTGAGACAAGTGGTTAAGAGTTCTTGTTACTATTAGATTATTACCAAATATATATGCTTTCATAATTTTTTATTTTATCATAAAAACATTTCTTAAAGGTTGATTATCCATCTCCCTCAGTTGTCTGATTACCTGATAAATAACCTATAAAATCTGGAAAGAAAACGCTACAATTTTTAAGTCAAATACATTTCTCCAGCTTTGCAGAAAGTACAAAGCCATAAAAATGCTATGTTGTAGTGTTTGCCGAAGAATCAACAGAGTATTTAAATTCACGACTTGCAATAACTTGGATTAACAAACTTTTATTTTCAAGACAGTTTCTTTCCCTTTATGAATTGACATTTGTTGCTAAAAATAAAAAGGCGAACATATGCTTTTTGATGAGTTTGAGTTATATGGTGCTCAGCAGTTCAGCTGGCTGGCCTCAGATTTAATCACCTGGGATCCATTTATTTGAATTTAAATTAAAAAATCTACCATTTAAGACTGCATAGTTTGCAACAACATGGAGAAACCCGGAGAACATTACGTGAAGTGAAATCAGCCAGACACAAAGAGAAACACTTTATAATGTCACTTATATGTGGACTCTGAAAACTTCGCCCCCACGGTAAGAGAGACAGATGGTGCTCAGTGGCGGGGGGCCGAGTCGCAGGGAAGGTGACAGGCGGAGGTCTGAACCGCTCGTTACAGGATGAGTAAGTCCTGGAGGCTCAATGCATAGCACAAGGATTGCAGTTAATAGTAACGTGCGCTTGAGATTTGCTGAAAGGGCAAATCTCCAGTGTTCTGAGCATAAAAAGTGAGGTAAGCGATAAATATACTAGTTAGCTTGAGTGTGATATTTTACAACATATACGCATATTAAAATACCACATCGCACACCTCGAAGGCATATAATGTGTGTGATTTGCCAATCATGTCTCAATAAAGCTGCGAAAAGTTCGCCACTTAAGCGTGCGATTTCCATGAAAGCCCCTCCCCCCATGTTATACCCGCACGTGGGGAGGAGGCCAGCGGCCTCCTCTGGTCCCTCGGTCACAGGCGGTAGTGGCCAAGACCACTCTCAGTGTCACTGACTTTCGTTTTTATGTGCCTCATTCCTTTCTTTTTTTAAAAAAAAATATTTATTTATTTTTAGAGAGAGGGAGAAAAGAGAGGGAGAGAAACATCAATGTGTGAGAGATACATCAATCAGTTGCCTCTTGAACACCCCCCACTGGGGACCTGGCCCGCAGCCCAGGCCTGTGCCCTGACCAGGAGTCGAACCGGTGACCTTTAGGTTCGCAGACTGGTGCTCGATCCAGTGAGCCCCCTCCTTCCTTCATCACATCTGCCTTAGGTCAGATCCCCTTTATCTGACCTATCCCCTTAGATGCCTCTGTCTTATCCCCTTTACTCATATTTCTTATTCTTCCCTCTAACATTTCAATTACACATGTCCTTTACCAAAAGAGACAAAGAAGAGTCCATTTCCAACATGTTTGCGTCCTTAAATTCTTCCTGCGGCACGCTCTATCTCTAAATTAATGATAGAAGGAACACGGAACTGACCCAAATAGTCTTTGACAGAATAGACAGAAAATACGAGTGTCGAAAAGAGCTCAGTTTTTGTGACTGTTATGTGTCTGCATTCGAACAACTGCACAGACATGTTTATATTCGAGTTTGCGTTATGTGAGCAACATCCCATGTGAGCAATTTGCCTGAAGAATTTGTGCGACTCTTCATCAGTATAACATCAGGAAGAATATATTCAACCTTAGAGAGCTGAAAGGTTTTTGAGAATCAAACCTAAAAGCCGGGGAAAGAAGAATAAGGGGTGTATTTCTTCCCTAAGTTGATAAAGTATTGAAGTCGATGTTTCAGCTTGAGTGTTTATCTCTGCCAGTGCCACTGAAATTACGAAGACATTATTTTTTAACTACATTTCTTCTTTGAGTCCTGAAGGAAGAGGGTTGAGTCCTCAGAAATCAAAATGAGAAGTGCAGAGAAAACAGAAGAACGCTTTGCTAAATTGCTTTCACTCTTTTATGCGAATGTGGGGAAATCATCACGGAAGGAGGGGTGAGCTCGTTTCAAATAAGCGCCTGCTTGCTCACCGGGAATTAAGCTCAACAGTCATCTTCCATCTCCTGTTTCAAACCAGCTTCTGGTAAGTTTAATAAACTCCTGTTTACACGAGCAATGTTCCAGGAACACCGTGAAGTGCCCTGACTCGGGCTTGACATTTGTATTAATTTCCAAATCTCAGAGAAATCTCCCGGCTCTGTTAGTCCTCATTGGGCGCAATTCTTCCCTGCTCTGCTCCTGCTTTTATTTTTACGGACTGCATGTCTGAAGTACAGAAAGCCGTCTGTGATTCACATGGGAGTTGAGTGCACCTCCGTGAAACCAGCACCACACCCTGTGCCACGAGCATACCCATCGCCCGGGGAGGCTTCCTCCACCCTTGCGGTGAGGATGATGATGGTGATGATGATGATGGCAACAGCGAACGTGATCTACCCTCTTAGCAGATTTTAAGGAAACAATACAGCACTGTTAACTGCAGCACCATGCCATACAGATCTCGGTCCCATTTCATGACTAACACTCGTCATCCTCGGATGGAGACCCCTCCTCCCGCTTCGGTCCCAGCCCCTACAACCACCATTCTACGAGTCTGAGTCGGACAGATGCCTCATTCAAGGGGACCGTGTGGTGACGGTCCTTCTGTGTCTGTTCGGGTAGCACAATGTCCCCCTGGTTCATCCACGTGGTCACAGATGGAGAGATTTCCTCCTTTTTAAAGGCCGACTAACATTCTTTTTTTGCACATGCCGCCATTTGTTCGTCCATTCATCAGCTGCTGGCCATGCAGGTCACTCCGACATCGTGGGCGTGGCCAACAGCGCCCAGTGAACGGGGAGGGCAGAGGCGGCTGCTTCTACTTTGAGTGGCAGGTACCACGCTCTCTGCACCCCCGGCAACAGTGTGCAGGGCCCCCCTTCCCCGTCCTCGCCAACACTTGTCTGTCGATTTATTGAGGACAGCCGTTCCCACAGGTGTGAGGTGATGCCTCATTGATTTCTCCTCAACTGTCTTTCAGTCCAAGGTGTGCAAGTTCATCCCGTAAAAAGTTTCCAAGAAGCTGAGATTGCTTCTGCGGACACCCAGTGACCCATCGCTGACCCACGGTTGAATCGGAATTTTGCTTCCCTTACTAGGAGGGGGAGAGAGAGAGACCACGGGCTGTTACATCAGGGAACGGGAAATTTGAGGCACGGTCCAGCTGGAAGACATGAGATCAGCTGCCGTAATGCCTCCCCTACGGGGAGTCCGAATCACAGCAGTGTTCAACATGTGAGTCACCATCACTGGTGGGCCACCAAATCCGTTTATCGGTGACTACTTTCAGGCTTCTTTTAATGGGAAATAATAGAATAGAATGAAATTGGATGGGACAGAAATTGCACAGTCATCTCACACACTTGTCTTGAAAGTTGGTGAGAGAGAGAGAGAGAGAGAGAACCAAGCTCAGAAGGGAAATGTGGGTCTAGTAGGGGCCAGGGTCCCACGAACTGAAAGCCCCTGGTCCCCAAGACCTGCCCCTGTCACCCCTGAGCTGACGGCCCCGGGAAGCGCGGTGTCGGGTGCTGTGGGTGTTCTGCTAGGAGAGCTGTTCTGGGGCCGTTCCGAAGCTCCGACGACAAAGGAGAAGGGACAAAATGCCCGTGCAAAGGGCCCGTTTTAACCTCCCAGCCCTGGAAAACGCACGGCTTCCCGAGCATCGTAGAGCCCATTGTCTCGAATGCACGGAGTCTGCCGGGGTTCCCCTCCTTCCTCCGACCTCGTCTCAGCCCCCGTGTCGTTGTTCGAGAGCGACGCTGCCTTTTCATCCCTGTAAACCCGCGGCCGCCACAGCGCCCGTCGGCACAGTGACATTCAATGCACGCCGGTTAGCTCTCCAGCCAGGAAGTCCCCGTGTTTGAGGACGAGTGCATTGAAGCAAGTGAAAATGACAGTGGGGAGGACCTAGCACCGGCCAGCCACCTTCCTTTGGATAACAAATGGTTTTTTAAAAAATATAATATCTCCTTTAATCCCTAGACTAATCCTGTCAATTACATGGATTTTATCCAATTATGAAAATGAAGAAGCTGAGCCTAGGAGTAAAGTGACTGAAGTTCACTAGCTCACATGACAGAAAAGTCACCCCATGTAAGAAAAATCTATAACACAAATAGTTAAGTAGATTTCTCAGGAATAATGTGTGGAGACTGAGAGACAAAATTGTAAGTCCTTCCCCAAGAACCTGGACACTCGGAATCTAGGCCCCTCCGTAAAAATTGTCTGCTCTCTCTCTCTTTCTCTTTCCTTCCTTCTTTCCTCCTTCCTTCCTTCTTTTTTCTTTCTTTCCCTCACTCCCTCTCTTTCTTTCCTTCTTTCCCTTTTTCTTTCCTTTCTTTTTTGTCTTATCAGTTTAAGAAAACACTTTTAAAAAAGAAAACATTTCTATGTTTACTAGAGCTCATATAAATTTTATTCTTAGAACTCATTTAATATATCAAATAGAAAATGGTCTCACACGTAAAATGGTTGTGTGTGCATCATATTTAAAATATAAATGTTGAATAGTTACGCATTCACGTGGAAATGCAGGGTATCTTTGGGGATTGAGGGGAACAATAAATAAACTAAATAAGTTCTAATTCCTTATAATAGAGTTTGTGCAGAACTGGCCGATATCCTGAGTTTTAAGGGACTGGAATAAATTTGCCTTGATGGACCACAGCTTCATGGCAGCCTGGTACTGTGAGCTTGAGTAATGTGGAATTTATCATTAAAGTCTGAATTTATCATTACAGACTTTCATTATTCTTCCAATATGCAGCAAAAATATTCGGAGCATGACAGTTGAAAGGACAGAATTAAAGAGTCCCATATTCTTAATTTGCTTGCTGGTTCGTAGTGTGCTCCCTCTAGAATCACGTAAAACCCAGCCCCTGAAGTCACCACGACAATACTTAGACACCTCTGCGGCGCGTGTGGCGGCCAGGGGCTCGCTGGGGATGCGCCGGTCCCACACAGGATGCCTGCTCTTGCCGCAGGCGGCCCGCACGGCCCGCTGGCCCCTGTGCTCAGGGAGGACCCCGCCTCGCAGGGGATGCGGCTGAGCTCTCCGCGCCGTTTCCCTCGGGTCACCCTCCCTCAGCCCCGCGCTCCACGTGCTCAGATGAAGGTTCTGAGATTCTTCCTCGAGTGCTGCTCTCTCCACCAGGAATATCTTTCAACGCTGATTTTACTGATTTTACTGGGATTTGGAACATAAATTTGTGGAAATGCAATTTGTTGACCGTGCGTGCTCTTTTATTCATTTATTTTTACTCCTTGCCTAAGGTAATATGTTTTTTAAAAGTTTTAAAAGGGAACTGAGTTTTCAGGAGACTACTAAGGAGTGATGTGATCTTGGGCAAGTTAACTGCTCTGTACCTCAGATGTCTTATTTAAATTTAAAAAAGTAGGAAAAAGATGACTGAACCGGATACCCAACTCAACTCTTTATGTCGTTTTATGAATTACAAGAGTATATATTCCTATAACATGTATTGTTAAAAATTAGAGCTCACAAAATTTGACCACTGTTTTTCAAAATAGTATAAAAGTTAATAGACTAAGGACTTCCATTTTCATAAATTATTTTTACTTTTGTCCACAGTAAAACTTTTTAAATGTGGTGATCTCGTTTTTAGTCAGCAACAAAATCAGACCAATATAATTTGGTGTTAAATGTGATGTAGGCTTCAGAATATTTTCATTCCTTTATACACAAACATGCTTGAAATTGTCATCAGTAAAAATACCTGCTGCTCCTGAGACGGACATTCGTCCCCCTTGAGAGGATGGCGTCGTCTGCAGCAGGACTCGCCCGTCGCCCGCCCATCAGGAAGTGTGACGTCCACTCGACACAGTGAGCGGCAGGACGGGGACACTAACCGGTGGTGGACAGGCATGGGGCTGATTGGAACAGCGTCTGAGAGATGGGCGGTGGCACGTTAGTTTTCTCCGTTTAATAATTAATTCGCATCCAGCTTGCTGTGCTCTCCTGACTGAAGAGTGAGTCACCCGGGAACATGGTATTAAAGGGTACACTGGAAGTAGCAGCTCTTGTCCGGGGAGCTTCCTTCGGGAGAGTCGGCAGGAGCTGGAGAACAGGATCGAGTCCCCGAACCACGAGATACTTCGAGTACCTTTCTGCCCAATAGGATTCCAAATGCTGACGTGGGAAAAAGTGCATGGCAAATGGGATTGCAAATGAGACATGGACTAAAACAATCAAAGCTCTCACTTAAAACGTCTGTCCCCAAAAGGCGTATTAAGTTTAGGCGAAAGAATAAATTCCTAAAGTGACTGCTCAGAAATTTCCACTGATCTGTAGTTCTTGTGGAATACGATTCGATTTGGTTAGCATGATGCCCACGGCCAAATAAACGTCCCAGCTCAAGGTCAAGCCCCGCTTCCCGCGCAGAGGACAAGGGAGAGTCCGCGTGTTCCCCAGGTGCTCCCTCCGCTTTCCCGTCCTGCGACGAGCGTGCGCTGTCTGGCCGAAGGTGGCGTCCTCTGGGTCCCACCCGAGCTCTACTGTCTCTGGGAAGAGTCCTCCAATTTTCGTTTCTTTTTTCAGGAGACTATATCGGTCCGACTGAAGTTATAGTCCGTTTATAATACTTCGGGAGCTGCGTGTCAAGTCTGTTACATTATTACCTGAATATGCAGCCTCCGTCCGGAACCTGGCGCGACCTGACCAACAGACACCTGTTCAAGCGAACTCGTTTTCTTGTATTGGAAATAGACACCTCTTTGAGCGGAGGTTTGCTAGCAGAAACACTTGGTAGACATGGCCGGAGAAGCTCACGGTCGGGAAAGCCTCTTCTGGCCGATTGAATCCAGATGCTGAGACACTCAGAGAGTCACGCCTGTGGTCCCGGCCGCACAGCCTCACCAGGAAGAAAACGTAGTTTAGGGTCAACGCCGCCACCACCACTGGGCGCTGGAAGAGCATCGGTCTCCTTTTTGCGCAAGACACAGCATGAGTCAGACAGAATGGAGGAAGCCCTCAGAGTGCCCAGCGGGGATTGGAGCAGAGTCTGCAGACCAGCCAGCAGCTGGTCTCAGCTGGTCTGGTCCCAAACTACGCAGGACATGACCCGGTCTTCCTGTCCTTCTCGGTCCGGGATGATCGAATGGTGGGCGTGACCACAAGGGACCACTGGAAGTTCTGGATCTGGGAAGCTTGTCACAGAACGTCATCATTTCCCCCTCTAACTGTAGTCGAACAGGTCATTACAATGGTAAACACAGTATTCTAATTGCAAACACAATAATGACAACGGTAAACAAAATCACAACCGCTCCAGCCATGCGCACTAGCGGACTACAGCTCTCAAGCCGGCAGGCAGCGCAGCATCAGTGTGGGTTTACGGTGCACAGAGACGGTCGGGGGCAGCCCTCTCCCATAGCCCCTCATGCAGGCGTGGAGCGCCATAGCCTTGAACTTCCCTGCCTGCCCGCACCCCAGACAGGGGATAGGTCCGGTGTTCGCGCTTTGGAATTCCCCCAGCAGGTCACGGCCAGGGTCCTCGTAGAAACTGCTGGTTATAAACAGGGGATAAGTTTGTCCCTAGAGGACGGTTGGCAGGGTTTGGGGACGCATTTCATCGTCACAGCTGGTGGTAGTGCCACCGGCGTCTAGTGGGAAGAGGCCAGGGATGCTGCTCAGAGTGCGCAGCACAGCCCGAGGGTGACAGAGAAGGCGCAGCCCAACGAGGTGAGAGCCACGGCGCGGGGAGGACACGGTGCGGGGAGGGGCCGTGCGGTGCGCGGGCGGGCCCCTGCGGGACGGCCCAGCTGACGGAGAGGAGCGAGATGAGAGGAGGGGCCGCGACGGAGGGCACGAGGAGGGACAGGCGAGCGACGGGGCGACCCAGCCCTTCCCGGCGGCTGCTCGTGGGCAGGTTCAGGGCTAGACGTTCGCTCTGTGACTCCCCCGAACAGGGCGAGACCCGGGAATTGACGCGTCCACCCAAGTGAGTAAAATAGGGCGTATCGCCCCGGCCCTGAGAGTTCCATGGCCCGTCGATCGTCTCGAGGCACGTCGATCACCACCTCAGCTGATGGGAGACCAGAGCAACTCACGGACGGGGGGGGGGGGGGGAGCGGTGGTGGTCGGGCCCCCGCCGAGGGCTCCGGCGGCCGTGTCCTCGCCTGCTCCGGTGTGCGGGCCAAGGTCGGCTGGAGCCCCGTCGCGGAGCTGGGCTGGGGCACTGAGGGAGGCCCATCTCCGCGACACAGGGAGTTCCTTTAAGGAGTGGTGCGCCGAAACTTCCTTGGAATGGCCCTCGAGAGTGTTATTCTGACCCAGTTTTCTCCCCTTCCCTCCCCTCCCCCTACCTCCTCTCTGCTCCCCCCTTCCTTCCCTCTCTTCCTTCCCCCCTCCCTCCCTGGGCCCCTCCCTCCTTCCCTGAGTTCGGACCCCTTCGGGCTCTGACCGCTCTCCCAGAGTCCTCCCGCTGCCCCCGCTTTCCCTGACAAGTGCTCTCACCGATCCACCCGCTTCACGCCCAGCCCTGGGGGCGGGCCTTTCTCGGGGGACCCCGCTGGCACGCCCGCCCGCCGACCAGCGGTGAGGGGCGCCGCCTCACCCTTCCTACAGCCGGTGCTGGTGTTACCTCATTTCCTCCTGCTGTTTCGAAGCCCTGGTTGTCCGTGTCCCCACTGAAACCCCGGTGTTTGTCCCCACGGGTGCCCTGGCTCTGCGGCGGCGCGGGGGGGCCCTGTCCCCCCTCGGCACCGGCTGCTCTGCAGTCGGAGCCCAAGGCACATTTTCCCACGAACGCCTGACTGAGAACAATGTTTCCAAAGCAATTAGACGAGCAAATGCAGCTATGAGGGGAGAGGAGTCTCTTAAGAGGCAAGAAATGCCCTGTATCTAAATTCTCCTCCAGATTTCCCACTCTCTACCCAGCAAGACAGTAGCGAAACGCAGACGACAAAGAAATCTCTCCCAGTGACCACGGGCGGAGACCGCCCCCCTCCCCGACGTGCCGGAGACACAACAAATGCAATGCCACGGCTCATCTTGCAGAAACGAGTTTATTGTGGACGCCGTGTTTAACTGGAACACAGGTACGTGGACAAATGCTAGGAGAGAAGTAAGAGAAGAATCTTGGAAAGTAGCAGACGCGAATCTGAGCTTTGGCACAACAATGCAAATTGGCTCTATCTCACGTGTCTGGTTCAGAGAAGGTCACAGACAAGGTCGCTCTGTCCACAACAAGTCACAGGCTTCCAGGAGCTGGGACGGGGGTCAGCAGTTGCGGCTTTCGGGCCGGAGGCTTATTCCGGCTTCAGAGATCGCAGGCCCCACCCCGAGATGACCCAGGACACTCAGTAGGTTGGTCCGAAACAGCGCAAGCCGAAGGCTGGCTGGACGCCGGCAGACTGGCAACTCCTAGAAGAAAAGCAAGTGGGGCGGTGGAAGCTGGGCCCGCAGCCCAGAGACTGGACCTGGGGGCTGCCGTAGCCCAAGGGCCTGAGGCCGGTGGGGCCACATCCGGAGGATCCTGAGTAGCTGGACGGGCAGGGGCTGCAGAAGATGGAGGTCCTTGGACGGAAGAAGGACGTCTGGCAGCTGGTGGGCGTGCAGTAGGCATCCTGGCAGCCACCGTAGAGAGAGGGGCCCGGCTGGCAGGGGCCCGGCTGGCAGGGGCCCGGCTGGCAGGGGCCCTGAGGGTACACGGCGTTGCCCTGGCAGACGGGCTCGCAGGAGAAGCGCAGGGCCCGCCGGCGGGAGCGGGCGGAGTGGTTCCCAGAACTGAGGCTGCAGGACATGCTGAGGGAGGCCGGGCGGAGCGGGCTGGTCTGGCGGAGTCACGGCGAGGAGTCGGGCGGTGGGGGCCACGGTCGGTGCCGCACGCTTTTATGCCCTGGCCGTGGGCGTGGCAGCCGGGGCCTCGTGGTGAGAACGTTTAATTAGGCCACAGGCACGATGGGACGCACTGACCTTCAAAGGACTCTTCTACGAACGCAGGCTTTCAAAGGAGAATTTCATGGGTTTTCCGAAGCAATTATTCACGAAGCCCAGATGTTGCTGCTCATTCATCCAGCTTGGGCGGATGAATCCATTGTGCTGTGACTGCACCTATAATGTCGGTGGTTCCGTCATCCTGGCCTGGGATACGTCGCGCTGAGTGGGGGACGCCGTGGTAACTTGGTGGTGTTGAAAGCCCTGAAGCTGGTTTTTAGTGTGGAGGTGGCACTCGCCTTGCTCCGTTTTAGGAACCCAGTCAAGGACAGAAAAATACTCCTGTGTCATCTCCCAGATCCGTGGGCCTTGTAGAAAAACCACTCGGTGACAACTCCTCCTTACTGGTAGAAACACTAAACGCAGGGCTGACACGTTGGAATTTCAGTGTCCTTACGCCGCAGCACCCCCGGCACTCTTGGGGACACGGGGTTATTCATTCACGTATTTGGCAATCAAGGTTTGCATTTGTTAGGACTTCGTGTCGGGTTCCCGCGTGCGGCGCCGTGGATGGACCATCACACCCTTTACAAAGTGCCCCTGGTGTCATCGGCCCCCGCCCGGGCGTCCCGACACCGTCGGCTCCATTCTCCGTGCTGCGCCCCGCAGCCTGTGGCTGCGTTCGTGCCCGCCCCCCCGGACCTCCTCATGTCGTGGCCCCTCCCACCCAGCCCCCTCCCTCACCGCCCCCCCCATGGCTGCTCGTCTGTTTTCTGTCCTTCTCCTTCATTCATTCTGTTCTTTGGATTCTACATACAAGTGAAGTCATTCGCTATTTGTCTTTCTCAGACTGACTTGCCTCACTTAGCCTAATACCCTCTGGGTCAGGGGCATCGAACTCATTGTCACCGGGGGCCCCAGCAGCCTCGTGGTGGCCTTCCAGGGCCTGAATGTAACTTTAGGACCGTGTGAATGTCACTGCTCCTGAACAGTGAAGCGAGAGCTCGGCGCTGCTGCCGGGCAGAAACCAGGTGCCGGGCGGATAAAACGAGGTGGAGGGCGGCACTGGGCCCCTGGGCCTCGTGTTTGCCGCCCGTGCTCCAGGTAAAGCCACGCTGGCACACATGGGAAGAGTTCACACTTTTTCACGGCCCGTGTGCACCACTGCTTTCTCGTGCCCTCGTTTGCTGACACGTGACTGGGCGGCTTCCGAGTCCCCACTGGTGTAAGCAACGCCGCAAGGAACACAGGGTGCAGGTGACTTTTCCAATCCGAGGTTCCAGGTTCTGCGCGTTTGTGCCCAGAAGTGGGGGTCGCAGTCAGGAGCCGGTTCTCGGGGTGGTGGCTGATCTGGCACTAAGGTCTCGTACTCGCAGGAGGGCTTCTGAGGTCACGCCGCAAAGATGCTGAAGTGGAGGGATCTTGGCTCCGAGGCTGGCTCGCTTCTCACGGGAAGCCATCCATCAAGCGAATGGTCAGAAATTCCCCATCGCCATCCACGTCAAGTAATGTTTGGTCATGTGATGCTATTGAGAACAAAACCGTAAGTGCCACACATGAAAAATAGGCCTTTAGTCCCTTAGTTTCCTCACACAGGGCGGGATTTTCGCTGCAGAAGGGAAAGAAGGTACGTCCTCCATGTAGGCTTGGCAGGAAGGTGAAGTCTCTGAAGAATTTAGGGCTGCAAATGAATGAGCTTTATAAACGGACATGGGGCTGGGGCATCAGCGCAAGCGCTCGCTCGAAGTCTAGAACACACGCCGCTGGGGACTGCGCGGGTCCGGGGACCCCAAGGCGCGAGCTCTGCCCAGAGACTGGGACCCGGGCTGCTTCCCAGACGCTCTCCCGAGGTGTCCCCGCCGGCTCTGAGGAGGGGACGGCTGGGCTCACAGCAGCCTGCGGGGACCGGCGGCCCCTCGGGACACCCACCTTCCGCAACTGGTACGTCTTCCACGCCAAGGAGCCGAGACTCGTTCTACGGAGAACGGAGATTTCCGGTGGAGGCGCTAAGGGAGGACTGGGCTGGAAGGTTACACGGAGGGGCTGCGGATACAGAGACTCCGCCCCGGGGGCCCTGGGGGGGGCGATCTGGTCCCGGAGCGGCTGTGACGGGCTCCAGTCTGGGGAGAGCTGGAGATCCTCGCTAAGGGGGGCAAAAGTGTGCAGTGAGCGTTCGGGGCACTTGCACTTTGGTACGTGTGCCGAAGTGCAGGCCCGATAGTGGGAACGCCTTTGAGTGGACATGCTCACCTCAGTCACGCACGCGTCATTGATTAGTTAGCACAGCTGGTCCTCTCTTTGCAAAACAAGTAATTCTCACGTATTAGTCTTCTTAATCGTGCGTGACGAAACGCATTCTCGTAGACTCCAAGCCTTCCTGTTGTATTTGTCCCTAACAGAGCGAACACGAAAACATCCATAGAAATGTTGCAGCCGCCTAAGTTGAATTTGCTTCCTCTCTTCAGTGCCACCTTCTCTTAGAGACGCGGTTTCTGAGGAAGAATATGTTGAGATCCGCTATTAGGTCATATCGAACGTTCTTTTCTCAACTAAATGGAGGTCTTTGTCCCCGAACACTTCCGCCGGGGAGTGCAAGGGAGACGACGTTCCGTAAAATGGATCCATCGCAGGCCACGGGGCCGCAGCGAGTGGGGGCCCCTCCGCCGGCCCTCCCCCCGAGCTCTCTGTCTCCATCCCCCGCTGCGCCGGCTGCGGACCCAGTCGCCGGCAGGGGAAATAGGACTGCTGCGTCACCGGTTTGTGATACTTGTCAGGAGCGGCAGGAAACAGTTTCACTCCAAGTGAGACCTGTCCCTTTACGAAGCAGGGGAAGAATCTCCCTAAGAGGGCTCCTTCGGCCCAGTACTTCGAGGTCATTCCCTTGTAAACTTCCTGTAGAACAAGACTGTTTTCCAGAGTCTGGGCATCCTTCTAGTGGTCAAGACGGCCTCGGGTCAGAGGTCAGAGCCCATGGGCGTGTGTGCCCCTGGTTTGGTGCTTGTGTTTACAGCTGCTTCCAGCATCTCAGGTGAATGAGCTCTCACCTTCCAACCCGGCAGAGAGCAAGTCGTGACCTTTAACCCCTGGTGCAGCGGGCGCCAAGCAGCAGAGCTCGGAGGGGCCACGGCAAGGGTGCGGACAGCCCTGAGCCCTGTCTCACCGAGGCAGCTCCCACGGAGACCGGATGGGGAAGGCCCCCTGTGGCTTGCCCACCACCCCGCCGCTGCGTTTGGGAAGCAGCCCCGTGACCACCACTGCAGCCACTGCAGCCACTGCAGCCACCGCAGCCACTGCCCGCTGCTGCTGCTGGGAGGCAGTGACGGAGGCGGGGGTCCCTCGGCACCTTGCTCCCCACCAGCTGCGAAAGGCTTACCGATTACTTCTGATTTCGCCGGCGTCCCTCGGCCCAGCCCCCCCCCCCCGCCCCGCACCTCTGAAGCCGTTCTCAGAGTGACCTTCCCGGGAGCTTCGGGGGCCGGGAGGCCGGGAGGCCGGGCAGCTTTGAAGATCCAACAGGACCGCCTGCCTCCGGGGCACAGAC
Source organism: Glossophaga mutica (assembly GCA_039655065.1). NCBI lineage: Eukaryota > Metazoa > Chordata > Mammalia > Chiroptera > Phyllostomidae > Glossophaga > Glossophaga mutica. The sequence continues at coordinate 223,109,427 of CM077304.1, forward strand.
AGGACGCCATCTGCGGTCGTAAACCCACGGACACCACGCAGGGATGACTGGGACGGTCTTTTCAACTCCGTGAGAAGCAGAAGGTGACCTGTTTTTACGCGCTTTGCAGCCGACACACCCAGTGCCCAGGGACTATAAATGTCCCAGACCAAGAAGTGACTCTCACACTCAGAATCTTCTTACGATAAGTCACATCCCTGAACATGCCCCCCCACCTCCGCTGCTGCCCTGGAAACTGCCCCACTGGCTCCCTTGGGGGTGCCCTGAGCTGCCCAGGCTCCTGCTGCGGCTCCTCCCGCCCCAGCAACCTGCTCCCCAGCAGGGACCTCCGTTCCCCCGGCCACTGCCCATGGGGCCCCCTGTCTCCACAGTGTCTGCTGGGTCACCTACTGGGAGCCCAGCAGCTGCCGGCCGCCCCGCTGCAGCCCGAGGGCCCCCACCTAGGCAGCCCCTGCCGGACTCCCGCCCCTGGGTCCCTGGGCTGCGGGTCTCAGCATTTCCAGCCAGTGGGGTGTGGTCCCAGTGCGGCCTCATCGCTCGGTGGCCGGCCTGGCTTTTCCCGTCCAACCTGCTTCCCAGCCAGAAGCTGCAAGTCAGCGAGTCACCAGCCAGCCTGTGGGGCCGGCTCGTACCGGCCTCGGTTTGAACTGAAGGCCTCCTCTTCCTAGACGCTAACACAGCGCCCACCACATCAAGACCCGCATGGTCTGTGATGTCCTGCCCCACTTGTAGCGGACAGACGTGACCTCCCCGCCAGCTACTGCGGGTTCCGAGGAAGATGCCCAGGCTGCGTCCTCGCGGTTCCGCAGACCCGCGCGTCGGAGCCCTGTCTTCTGTCTGCATCCCTAGGGCATTTGTTCTAAACTTTACCGAGGGGAAGGTGTCCTAAGTTTAAATAAAAATGTTACGGGACATTCACGCATTTGCTTTAACAATAGTACTCGTTTACTGTCTTCGAGGCTGCTTGCAAGGTATCTGGCTGGGTATTTCTGTACCTTGTACTTTTCACTTAAAAATCCCCTTTAAAAAGTAAAACTGTCCAACCAATGTCGTTCTGGTTTGGGAGAAACTATTTTATCTTTTATGCTTACTCCACCCATTCGCAATTTCCTAAGTCGAAATCTCGAATCACATTTTTAAGACTACAGACAGGCTGATAACGATGGCCTTGTTCTGTGGGGAGTTGGAAACTTCATTCCTTTATATAAAATAATTACGAAGTGCAAGGTATATTAAAGTGACTACAGCTCATACTTTGGGAAGAACAGTTACCCATCACATACATCCTGAAATACCCGCCCAGCCGGAGCGAGGGCGCCCAGGGAGAAGGCGGAGGTCGGGGCGTCAGGTCTGGGCCTACACTCCCCGCGGCACCAGAAGCCCAGCCGCTCGCTCGGTGCGATTCCAGCGCTTGTCGGCAGGGGGGGCCGGCGCTCGGCCTCCGCGCGGCGCCGCGGGCTGGAAGCCAGCGCTGCCTTGCCCTGCGTTTCCCGCTGCTCAGCTCACAGCGCTCACGTGGGAGGGGAAAAGCCTCAGAGCCAAGGCAAAGAGCCCCTGCGACAGAAGGCAGCCAAACATCCGTCAGCCGAGAGCCCCTGACCAGCGGTCGGGCCCCACACGCGTGTCCCGAGAGTGGAGGACGCGGTGACTGAAGGCGCAGGTGACGCGGACTCCCCGAGGGCAGCCACGGGTCTTCGCTCACTGGGTTCGCCTCAGCCTTCCGCCCCGTTGGGTAACTGTCTCAGATTTTGCACTTTTCACTCAGCATGAGTGGCCATTGAATTAACCTCGGGGCATCGGCCTCACTCCCATCCAGTGACGAGTGAGACGCAGCGCCTGGTGGCAGCCGGCCCTTGCACCCACGTGAGATCCCAGAGGAGCTGTCTCCCCCCGTCTCGGCCCGTGCCTTCTGAACAAAACCGAGCGCCCCACCTGGCGCAGCGAGAGAATGTAGAGGGCTTGCTGGGGAACAGCCACACCCGGCTACAAGCGGGAGGCGGGGGGCGCTCCCAGGGCCTAGTGTGGGTTGGGGGGTAGGGATGGGTCGTTCCAGCCCAGCCCTCGGCCCCACCACCTGCAGGCCACGCAGCCCCTGCAGGTGCAGCCTGCGAAGTGGAGCATGGCTGGTGGGGGACCGGTGGTGGTGGTCTTCAGCCTCCTGAAACCGCCCCTCGGCCGAGGGCGGGGGGACCCTAGAGAAAGTCAAGCCTCCTCATGGGAGGCGGTGGCTTCAACGGGCAGAGCGAGGGATGTAGAAGGCTTGTCTTGGGCGACCGCAAGAGGGACAGGTGCCCCACCCACCCATAAATCTTCAAAGTGTGCAGAGGCCTCATGGGGGGGGGGGTCAGGTGGGCATTAGCCTGGGTGCTATCCTGTCCCTGACACAGAGGGTGTCAGCACCCCTTTTCCGCAGGTCCCGGGGCAGCTCCCAGCTCGGGGAAGGCCACAGGGCCTGAGTCCCAGCACGGCCCGGGCGTGGAATCTCCAAGGGCCCGGGCGCAGGGGGTCAAGCCGGTGCTCACCTTTCTGGATGACCCTCCCGAACAAGAAGTCCCCCTTGTCTGTGGTTTGCATTCCACAGGTTCCGTTACCTTCGGCCAACCACGGCCCCAGAGTACTAAGCGCAAAATTGCAGAAATAAACAATCCGCATGTTCGGGACTGCGGGCTGTGCCGGCGGGGACAGGACATCCTCCAAGAGTTCCGGCTCGTCCCACCTGGAACTGCCGAGCTGTTCGGCTCTCCCTGCGGGAGATGCCCATCCCCCCAGATACTGGGTGCCCACCCGGGTTACCTGTCAGGTAACGTAGTGCTTGGGCAGGTCACCCTCATTTACTTAGGAACGGCCCCGAAGCCTGAGGGTCGTGGGGCTGGCAATTCAGACATGCCAGGAGGGTCCTCCTTTCGGTGAAAAGGTGAAAGCTCTTGACTGAGGATAGAAAAAAACTCCGTATGCCAGTTCACTAAGACCGATGGCGAGAACCAGTCTTCCGTCAGTGAAGTTAAGAAGCAGGACAAAGGAATTCGTACCAGTGTCGCCGTTGCACTCACACCGCAGAGGTCGCAGCCACAGAGCGTGGTGCGCGCTCGCTGGGATGGGAAAGGCCTTGGACTCGCGCGGACCACAGAGCGGGGATCGAGGTCCGATCGTTGCGCTTGTTGCCCCGGGAGCAGCACGCCTGCCGGAGGGCGCAGCCCGGACCGGACAGAGACGCCAGGCTGGGCGCTGCCAGGGCGGTGGTTACAGTAAGACGTCTTGAGAGAAAGAGACCACGTTCACATGGCTTTTATCATAGCACAGCGTTACGATTGTTCCACTTTACTGGTCCTAGTTACTGTTGTTGGTCTCTTACTGTGCCTGCGTTTAAAAATTAAACTTCACTATAGATAATGTTTGCATAGCGACAAAAACCAGTATCAGTAGGGCCTGGTATTTCTGCAGGGGCAGGGGTCCGCTGGGGGTCTTGGAACAGACCCCGGAGTACAAGGGGTCACTGGACATGAAATACGGGGTAACATGTGGGCATGGAATTGAGGTTGCCCATGATTCAAACAAGAATTACATGCTCAACGTGGAAGCACAGCTTACAGTACCAGGGAGATGTCACGGGAGCTTGGCAACGTTACCTGTTTAACAACTTTTCAGAGAGAAGCTTCCAGGAGGGACTTAATACTTACGTTGGGAAGTTTAGAGGGGTGAGGAGAATTCTGTTAAGTCACATACAAATCTTTTTTATATTCTTTGCTTTATTTTTAAATTTGTAACAAGAAGCCAATCATCTGCAGCGTTTTGGCTGCTGGCATTGAATTTGCATTTTTTAACTTCTCTTGTCGAGGGAGTGCTAGACATTGACGAAGAAAGCAGATGTGACACTGATAATGGTAATGAACGAGAAGGACACAGGCTGTCCTAGCTCCCGACTCGCCCAGGATGTCTTCCTGAGAGGCGGTCAGATACTTCCCTCCCCACCCAGTATGCGTATCACAGTCAGTGCAGCCCTTTTCGGAATAAACTAGAGGTCTCCCAAACTCTAAACCCACCTCCACTCGTGCTCTTTGTTAGGGGTACGATCCGGGCCCCGAGGGAGCCGAAGCCTGTTCCCACACAGAGATTTCTGTAGAACTGGAGGTCCGGGGGCTCTTTGGTTAAACCAGAGTTCCAGTAAAAACAGCAGCCGAGGAAAGAACGACCGAAGTCGATTCTACAAGATCTTTGATCTATGAACTTCGGCAGGCTCCTGCTCCTTTGGGGTCCGTTCAGTCCCTCGAGCCTGGAACGGTCTGTCGGATGCAATGCGTGTCTCGCAGGGATGCTGGAGGCTTAAAGGAGAGGGCTGTGCGGAAGCCTTGGCCTTCGCCCCGCCCCGGCCCGGCCCCGCCCCATCCCCGGCCCCGCCCCAGGCCCCGCCCCCGAGACCCAGTCGCAGCTCTGGCGAGCCGGGGCATGCTGGCCCCATCCTCTCTGCACAGACAGCTCTGCCCTCAGGCACCCACACCCCTCCTTCCCTTTTCTGCCTGGGCTTCTCCGAGGTCACAGTGAGGACACAAGAGGAGCCCATTGGGGATCCCCTGCACAGCGATGAAGTCCGGGGGAGTTACCGCACGTCTGGGCCAGCATTCGCCCCACGGGAGACAGAGCCACTGGGTAAATGCTTCTCCTACTGATCACATCTTGGGGAGGACAAGAGTCATTCTGCAATTCCTGAAATGCCCTGAAGGATAGACTCTCGACTGTCCACTTTAAAATCCAGTGAGATTTTCCCATTTGATCGATAAAAGGCCCGTGGCCTTGTACACCTGCTTCCTGGAATGTCGTGGCGAACAGAGTGTCCGCACCGCGCTCCGGGCCTCGGTCGCGCCTCGCGGGAGGGCGGGCCCAGGCCGGGGCTAAGAAGTAATTCTGCAACTCGGCTCAGGCGCGGCGCGCCTCGTCTGCTTCGCTGGAGCCTGGAGGAGCGTCAGGAGGACCTCCCACCCTCTTCACTCAGCCACCCGCCCCCTGCGATCGCGGTGACTCGAACACACGGGGACAGATGCGGCCCAGAGCGCCGGGCCTGCGGGAGGCAGGGACTGGGGCGTCCGCGTGCGCCGGCACGGAGCCAAGCAGCTGTCCCAGGACAACCTACGCTCGGATACCAGACGGGAAGCTTTCGCCTGCGCGTAAGCGCGCCTTGGGCATTGCGTCACGTCCCCGTGGTCGCGTTTCTAGTCCGCGCACCGACCTCCTGCTCCCCCTGCCGGTGGAGACGCAGGTCCCCTGTCCTGGGGAAAGGCCTCCCACACGGAGAGACGCGAACGCCCGCAGCAGCCACTGAGCCCTGCCAGATGGCGCTGTGACCAGTTTCCGAGGCTGATCGCGCTTGGTCCTCGGCCCCCAGACCCTGGAGTACGGAAGTGGTGGGCGAGCCCGGCGAACAGAGGAACGGTAAGGCCACGAACAGTAGGCGGGGAGGCTGGGTCACATAGTTTATTAAGTCGAAACGCCTTGTCACTTGGTCGTCCCCGGAGATGCGGCGGCAGTGTTTTCGCAACGGGACAGGCCCGGGGACTGACTTCCGGGGTACTCGTTAATCCCAGGGTCTGTCCAAGTCCGTGAGGCAAGAAACTGATGGTTTAGGGATAAATAACCGTGGCACCTGGTGACAGCGAGAATGACGGTGGCACTGAGCGTTCTCGGTCCCCAATACTTGAAAGAATCGGGACCGTCCGCAAGCTGATCAGTAGAAGCCAGACCCGCAGGACTGTCGGCGACATGAGGACTGGTAGCTCCCGGAGGTCCCGGAGGTCCCGGAGGTCGGGCAGCAGGACCCGGATCCAGGGCTCGGGACGGGGACCCCGCAGACTCCAGAGCCCAGGGGTCTGAGGCCACCGGACCCAGAGCCCAGGGAGCAGCTGCTGCCGCACCCCCAGCCCGGAGCCCCAGGGGGAGGGGCCCTGCAGGGGCTGCCCAGCACGGGGACCCTCGGGCTGCAGCAGGACGGCCGGCAGCTGCTGGGCTCCCAGCAGGTGACCTGGAAGCCACTGCGGAGAGAGGGGCCCTGGGGGCAGCGGCTGGAGGCGCAGAGGTCCCTGCAGGGGACCCGGGTGCCGGGGCGGGAGGAGCCGCAGGAGGAGCCCGGGCAGCGCAGGGAGCCGCCGAGGCAGCGGGAGGAGACGGTTCCGGAGCGGCAGCTGGGGGACATGCTGGCGGCGGCCGAGTTCAGCTGAGTGGCAGTGAGCGGAGTCCGAGTTCAGTGCCACGGTCTGGACTGAGGTGCTTTATACTCTCAGCACTGGGTGTGGCCTCCTGCCGGGTCACCTTTTGCACGCTTGGAGTCTCTCCTTCCCGTCTGTGTGATTCCCCCGTGTTTGCTGTCATTGGGGATGAATAATTCCTCCGTCTCTTATTGCTGGGTGAGTGCGTCGCGCTGTCACAGCGCTCGCCGGTGAGCTGCTTCGGTGCCAGAAGTGCTGTGACTTCTAACCATAATGCCTCTGGCCAGGCCTGGAAGGGCCTGCCTGCCTCTCCTCGGCCAAGACCCAGGGTGCCGCCGGGGCCGCCGGCCTGCGGGGAGGGGGGCTTCTCTGGAAGGATGGGGTCAAATGAAGCCACTCTTTCCAAGTCAGGGGGATGAAGGCACCCTGCTTGCCAAACATGATTCTTTCCCCTAAATTCACTCCATTCCCAGAAGCTATTCTCCACACATTTCATCACATAATGTATCTATCGCTTCTGAAATTCATTGGGAAGAGGAAAACAGACAAGAAAACTTGCGTAGGAAACACGGCGGGCGCCAGCTGGAAGCCGATAACTAGTGACTTCAAGGGTTTTCCATCTGTGCAACTTAAATAAAAAGTGCCGTTTGGACAGAGCTTAGGTTTTCGTTGGGACTCTGTCTCCTCGGTCATTTGCACTCACCACGTGTCTGGAGTCCCCCCTCTCTAGACAAGCCCGGCACGCAGGACCTTCTTTTTTATTTTCAAGTCCTTCCACACATTTTCACCTTCATTGTAAAACACACTCTACTCATTCGAGATTATTTTTCCACTGTAAAACGTCTAACTATCTTTTCACAGCGCTCTCTCTTTCGGCAAAGCTGAGCTAGAACGACTCCCGAAGAGTTTTCCCGGGTCAGAAAGGCGGTGATCTCCACCGTGATTTGGCACGGCAGGGGGCAAGACGGCGGACGGGCCCAGGTGACTCACGTCCCAGGGCTCCCAGCGCACGGCGCCGCCGCCAGGGTGCGTGGTCCTGCGTGGGCAGGTGGCAGTAAACACACACACACCGAGGCCGGCCATGGAAATCTCGTAAACTGCTTAAAAATTTAAAGCGTAGAAAACAATGGATTAATAGGGTAATTTTATAGCACTGAGCTATTTTAGCGCCCCTCCCAAAGCACGAGAGAAGGTAAGAAGGAGCACAGACGATGAATCACATGGCCACAGAGTAGTAAATATGCGGCAGAAGTCTGCACGCATCAAATTTCATAGGGCGAATTTCAAAGAGTATCAGACTGTGCGAAAGACACTGTTTTGTTTTTACTTAAAATAGGTTATCGTAAAGATCGGAAAACAGACAAGGGAAAAACAAAAGGACGTACCAGGCAAAAGAAACAAACCGGCAACGCTAACCCCCTGCTGTACTGATCTCCCAGTGTGCGGTGGTGAGAAGTTCACTCGCTGTTTCCCTGAACCGATCCCTCCGCCTGCGCCTGGAAGGAGGGTCCGGGTCATCTCCTTGTTCGTGCAGAGGGGGCGATGCTGGGGCCACGCCCTTCGGGAGAGCAGCCGGTACCCGCGCCTGTCCAGGCCCAGGCACGTTAGTTTAATTAAGTTGGAATTCAGTTCCTCAATCCTGTTTGCCACATTTCAAGTGCAAAAACAGATACGTGTGGCTAATGGACACCACATTTTGGAAAGGGAAGATCAAAATATTTTCAGCATCGCATAAAGTTCTGTTAGTGCTTCCTTAGACAGATGGCATGCATTATAGCACGGCTAGCTAATATAAATGAATACTTTCCCTGTTTCCTCTGGAATGCGAGAATGTTGGAAATTATAAGGCCATTTCTTTTTATTATGTATTACTATGTTTGAGGAATTTCTGTATTTTAATTTCATGTACGCTTAAGTATATTTACACATATCTGTCCCCATGTTTTTGTGGGCAGTATTTTCTTAAATTTACCCAATATATATCTCTTTTATTTACTGATAATTCCTTCTCACATCTTTTTGCTATATTCTGGGATCATTCTGCTTTTGACATTTACCGTATGTTTTAGTGCTGGAAGTCTGGCGACAAATTCAGCATTTGATTGTCTAAAAATGTTTCGTATCTGCCCTTCATGTTTGAAACAGATATCACTAGTCAAGTACTCTAATGTCTCCTTTCTGAAGAAATTGAGGATATTTAATTTTTTTCTACCTTTATTTTTCTTTCTGTCCAGAATACAGTTGTCAATCTTATTATCACTTTTTAAAACATAACTTATATTCCCCCCCCCCCCCGGTTGCCTTAAATTGTTCTTTTCCTTTCTTGCTCATCAGTTGGACTTCGTGGTTTTTTTTTTTGGGGGGGGGCTTCTTTCACATTCGTCATGCATAGGGTTGGTACCAGTTCTTAAATTTGTGAATTGATGCTGTTCTTCTATTTGGAATAGTCGCTCTGGGTCTGTTATATACACGCTGATCCTCTTGGACTTATCAGTATCTTGACTTGTCAGTAGTTGTTAAGTGTTCACTGACTATCACTGTTTGTATACACACATACGAACCTGATCTTGTTTTAGGACTTCAACTGAAATTACATTAGACCTTTCAATATTCTCTGAAGTGCTGCTCAATATTTTTATAGTACTTTTAATTTTAAATATATTCTAGTGAACAATTGCTAATTATGCCTCTAGCTCTATCTAAAAATCTATCCTTTTATTTTCCAAGTACATCAGTTACCGTTACTTTAACGTCTAAATCTAATAGTTTCATTTACTGGATTGCTTGTAAGTGTGTTCGTGCTACAGGAAACATATTTGGGATTTAGTCGCTTCTTAACTTCTTGAAGTCTGGTCCAGTTTTCTTGAGAATCAGACCACCTCTATGCCTGGGTCATCTTTACATTCACCTACATCTGTAGCTATGTACTCATCTATACTTATATAACCGTATTTACGGCTCCATCCCCATCCATAAACCTACATACGCGCCCACACTGGTACCCTCTCCACCTCCGTGGGGATAGGATGTGAGGCCCAGGTGTCGTTAACTCCATTTCCCTTCCACGTGCAGCCCTCGCCGCTCCGATCAAGCATCGCCGTTGTCCCCTGCATTTCTCACGTGACTGCCACCTCGTCAGCCACCCGTGCCTCTTGGCATGCACAGGGGACCCACAGCTTAGGAGAGAATCATTCTAACTCCTGGTTTTGAGATTCTGTTTTGCAAAAAATCAACACATTCAAACACGAGTCTTCAACTGCCTATGGTTTGAGTAAGAAAAACATCTGAGGTTCTTCAGTATTAGTTCAAACCCCCAACTTTCTGGGACTTCACAACCTGTTTCCACGTGCATATGAATCGTTTTATAATATCTGTTCTATATCACAGTCGAAACCCCAGTAAATAAGCAGCTGGCACCAGTGGACAAAGCTGGATATCAGAGCCAAGCGATTTATTAGATTGTAATGATCTGACATTTCATACAATTTGGGGGATAAAAACCCAGGAACACTCATCCCATCTCCAGTGGAGAGCTGATACATTAATTGTAGAATTCTTTAGATGCATTTGGGGCCTGAAGGGAGGTGAGGCGTCCGTACTCGGAGAGTAAGGGAGTGACTCGTCATGCAGGTGACGCGGGTGAAGGAGGTCATGAGGACAGGCGTGGATGGCAGCGGACAACAGGGTGGCAAGTTTAGTACGATGGTCAGTAGCAGTTGGATCCACAGGACTGTCGGCGACAGGAGGACTGGCTGCTCCCAGAGGTCCCGGAGGTCCCGGAGGTCCCGGAGGTCGGGCGGCAGGACCCGGATCCAGGGCTCGGGACGGGGACCCCGCAGACTCCGGAGCCCAGGGCTCTGAGGCCACCGGACCCAGAGCCCAGGGAGCAGCTGCTGCCGGACCCCCAGCCCGAAGCCCCAGGGGGAGGGGCCCTGCAGGAGCTGCCCAGCATGGGGGCCCTCGGGCGGCAGCGGGACGGCCGGCAGCTGCTGGGCTCCCAGCAGATGACCTGGAAGCCACTGCGGAGAGAGGGGCCCTGGGGGCAGCGGCTGGAGGCGCAGAGGTCCCTGCAGGGGACCCGGGTGCCGGGGCGGGAGGAGTCGCAGGAGGAGCCCGGGCAGCGGGAGGAGACGGTTCCGGAGCGGCAGCTGGGGGACATGCTGGCGGCGGCCGAGTTCAGCTGAGTGACGGTGAGCAGAGTCTGAGTTGGGATGTCGCTCCTGGACGGGGCGTTTATATGCCCCCAGCGCCGGGTGGGGCCCCTTCCGGGATCCTCTTTTCCATATCTGAAGCCCCTCATTTGAATACACGTAACTCAGTGATTCTCCTTGTAATGGCTGTTCCCTTGCTCGCTTCACTTGCACTCGTGGGTGAGCTCGTTTTGGTTTCATGGTTGGGTGGCAGTAGGTCGCGTCGGTGACACACGCCCTGGCGCAGTGTAAACACCCCGCCCCCGGGCCCGGAGGGCCCCTCCTGGTCCACGGTCCGCAGTCCCCGGTGCACCTGCTCCGCCGTGGCCAGGTGGAGGCTGACATGTAGCCACCCCCTCTCGTGTCAGCGGCCAAGAGGCGGGCGTCTGGTGTTGAGGAGAGACCTTGTCCAGACCGGCGCTGCCGAGACCACCGACCCACAGCGCCTGGCAGAGAGCCCCCCCGCCCGTGACTCACCGTCACCAGCACCCCCCCATCCCGTCTCGAGGGCCCGCAGGAAAGTTGGCCAAAGGGGCTGGAGAGCAAGACCAGCGAAGGACAGCCTGAACCAGCTGCCCTTCTAACTCAGCGTTTTCAGAAAGGAAATCATACTTAGCGTGAGCAGAGCCCACTCTGGACACCCGTGAGGGAGAGTGACGCGGAAGGTCAGGGGAGAACCGGGGGCCGTGCTGGCGAGATGGACAGGGGGCTTGGGGCGGGGGGCCCTTCGACCCGACCGGACAGCCTGTGGCCTCTGCAGGAGGCGTTTCTGTGGGTAAAACGTCCAGGGCTCCTCTGTCCCAGAACGTCCCGCACCCGCACCCCCACCCCCACCCCGAAAGGCTGAGCTCCGTGGGGCGTTTCCAAGGGCATGAAAGACGCTGGTTTCTCCCTGCCTGTGCCACACACGGGACTGTCCCAACCTGCCGACCCGATGTGGGCCCAGGCGTTGTGAGTCGTGAAGTTCATGATTTTGGAGTCCTCTTTAAGGAAAAAAATACAACATTATGAATGCACTAGCAGATAGAAATATGAATGGTAATGTAGAATAAAAGTAACATCAACAAAGAAAAACTCACAGCTGGACAAACCCCCCCCCCCATAACTATCAGAAAACGAGAGCCGTGAGACATCGTCACAACCACGGCGTCTGCAGCCTTTTGCCGGTATTCCTGCTGCGATCTGGTCATCTCTACATGACAGTGACTTTGCCGACGTGCTCACGGGACTTTCTGCGGAAAGAATAGAAACGGAGCCCACTCGTTCCTTCAGAGGTGTGCGCGGAGCTGCGCAAGCTGTTTTCGACAACACGGCAAAGTTTCGGAATCACCCCTCGTACCGGTGACGCCACCCCCGCAACCGCCTCTGCCTGCAGTCAGGGCTTCAGGCCGGGCATTCGGGTCCCCTCGGCCAGGGTCCCCGATTCCCAGCCCCCCTCCCCCCAGTCCGCTGCCCCTCGGGGACAGAGATCGCAGGCCCGCGCCGCCACCCGATCTGGGCGCACGGCCCTCCGACCTGAGACACCTCGCACAGCCGCAGAATCTGAGCGGGTCTCTGCCCCGGGGGCGCAGGCTCGCAGCCGCGGTGCCCGACCTCCAAACTGACGGGAGCACGCACCGACCACCCAGGAAATGCACAGGCTGTGGAGCGAACCGGACGACTGAACCTCAGGCCGCCGCCCCACAGGTGACCGCGCCGTGTCACCTGGCCTGGTGGAAAGCACTCCCTCCGACGTCGGGGTGGCGTCTCGCAAGGAGCCCTGGGAGCGCTCAGAGCCCCTCGCAGTCCTGCTGCATCCCTGACGACTGTGACCGCTCCCGCACAGCGAGGGTCTCTCGCCAACGTAAAGGACAACGTCGGAGATAGAGGATGTTGGGGAAGCCTGCTTTCTGAGTGCACGTCACGGTTCTACGGCAACGGGCAGCCCCTGCTTCTCACCTGCTGCTGCCGCCTCTCTTCCCGCCGCCGCGACGCCCGAGCCGTGGGGAGGCTGCTGGGTGAGAGGGGGATGATGGGTGTCGCTGCACCGCCGCCCACCCTGTGAGGTGCCGCATCTGAGGGTTTGAACAAAGGCTGCGGGCCGCTGCCCAGCGACCCTGTGCCGACGGTCTCGAGATGGCTAGCAACGACTCACTGGGGATTGTGGTCAGACGAATGGCAGTTGTGACAGCTAAACTTGGGGGGCCGTGGGAAAAAAAGGCTTTCAGTTGGGCATCAGAGGCACGCCTGCTGGCCGTGCGAGGGGCGCCGCGTGGCGGTCGGTCGGTAGGTGCTCCGTGACCAACGGGGACGGGGAGAGAGGGGCGGTGTGTAGCGAGTCCGCAGAGGGAAGAAGCCACCACGTAAGACGGGGTAAATAAATAGTGACGCCTGTCCTTTCCTTGGCGGGGCGCGGATGGAGGGTCAGCCCACCTGTGAACAGGCTTGGAAGCTTCCCTGCCCTGGGCCATGGTCAGATACGATGCAGGGCCTACGGGTCCCTGCTCCTGTCCCGCCCTGGTCTGGGGGACAGCAGTGAGGGCAGGGGGAAGGGCCCGAGCCGGAAGCTGCCTGGGCGACGTCTGCGTGGGCGAGCCCTTCCCCTTCTGCCGTCGCCGGTCCAGAGTGTCGCCAGCGCCTCCTCCCGTCCTTCTCTCCAAAGTCTTCGCTGGGTGAAGGCACAAGGGGCGGGCGCGTCTGACCTCTGCAAAGTGGCGCAGGGCTGGGCGAGCTTTCTGTCCGTGAGCTCCGTCTCCAGAGCAGGGCCGGGGCGGTGGAGGAGCCCGGGGGGGGGGGCGGGGGGGGGATGGCGTGGAGAGCAGATACGGCTGGTCCGCGGTGCTGCTGGGTTCCTTTGTGCCGGAGGCCTGTGCACTGCCGTAGCCAGGCAGCAGCCCGAGACAGGGGTCGAGCCCGACTTTCCGGAGGGGAGTGGGCCTGGCGGCGCGGGTGGATGACAGGGACACGCGCAGCAGAGGCGACGGCACCCCTGCGCCTGTAGGGGACAGCTGGGTGGAGCCCCAGCTCCTGGGGCTCCTCTGACTCGGGGACACTCCTCCCGTTTTCTGGCTCACCAGCCGTGTGAGCTCAGTTGGCCCACCTTGCCATTTCACTGCTCCAATCCTACGGCGCTGAAGTTTGGTTCCGGCACCTCCTGGGTGCCCGGAGATGCACTTCCCTGCACGTCTCATCCCTCTCGGAGCGGCCCACGCCTTGGCCGCGCGAGACGCAGGTGAGGCCGTCCGTTCCCGGGGAGGGCTGTGCGCAGGTTCTGTCTTCCTGGTCACCTTTCTTGATGCTGACCTTTGAACGTACCCGGTGCCAGGATTTATTTTGGAGGACTTGGAATTCAACGAACAAACGAGCAAGGTAATCTCAGGGCATGGTGGAAGGAAGTGTGCTCGATCGCTCAGGACCCGAAACGCTGGCAAGTTTACGGGATGGATGCCCGTCAGCACGTGGACGGATGCCAGCATCCCACCGGCCCGGGGACTGGTTCTGGGGAGGGGACACACCTTCGCACTTGAGGGACCGTGGGACGTGAGGCCAAAAGCTTCTCTGTTGTCCGACCTCCTGGGAGGCAAACGCTGAAGCTGCCCTTCCCAGCACGGTGAGCTTGTGCAGCGACAGGAGCCTGTCGCCCCCCGATCTTCTCCTCTGTGACGTGGGGGTGACGATGGTGCCTCTCTCACCGGGCAATTACCAAAATGAACGCGATAATATATGGGAAGCACCCAGAGCACTGTCTGGCAATTAGGAAGGAACATACGTAACTCTTTGCCTACACTAAGCAAAGAAGACCGTCCCCAAGCGATTCTAACTCGGCAGGGGTGTCCAAGCTTTTGGTGTCTCCGGGGCACACTGGAAGAAGAGGAGTTGCCTTGGGCCGCCCATTAAATACATAAACACTAACGAAAACCGATGAGCAAAAAAAAAAAAAAATGTTTTAAGTAAATGTACGAGTTGTGTTGGGCCGAGATCATAGCCACCCTGGGCCGCACAGGGGCCTCGGGCCGTGGGCTGGACACCCTTGCAGGGCGCCGTTCTCAAGACTCACTGCTCTACGCATCTTAACGACATTTGTATTGTCTGAGTCATTCTTTGGTAAAAGAGCAGAATGTTTACAATTAAATGAGAAACTTGGGATTTAAAAAATACGCTTAAAAAAACAAGAGGAACTGCAACCCCATAAGGAAAGCACCATTTGAAACCTCGCGGGACCGGATCAGCCTTTGGAAACCCACGGCGAGCGGCCTTGCCGGGCGGCACCCCAGGGTGCTGGCTGCTGGCGGCTCTTCTCCCGCCCCCCCCCCCCCAGCCTCCCCGGCCTCACACGGATTCCCTCTTCGCTCGGCTTCATAAACCGATAACGGTCTCCAAGCAAGGACGCCTCTCTGTGAATTTTACTGAAGGAATAAACGGACCTCCTCTGGGTTCATTTTCGAGAGTGGCTAAGTATCTGTTTTCTCTTAAAATGCTCCCCATGTTATTGGTGTAAGTGGCATTTTAGACAGGAAATTATGGAATGGAGAGTTTCCGGGGCCCATCTGAAGTTTCGAACCTGCGGTGTTGTAATGCCCTTTTAATGGACTCCTACCCCAGAGGCAAACCATTTCAAGGCGATTTGCCCCGCGGCCCTGATGGGACTCTGCTCCCCGCTGCGCGGGTCCGGCCCCGTCACCCTTGGCTGGTCTGTCCCCACAGAGGAAGCTGCACGCAGGCTCCCTCGGCCCCGCAGCCACAGCGCCAGGTGGCAGCCGTGACCTCCTTACTCGGTTTCCGGTGTATCGGGACGTTCGGTGACGTTTATTAAGAGGGTGAGTGCAGGCATTCTCGGTGTTGACTTTACCACTTCTACGTGGTGCCAGTGGCAAGTGTGTGCTTATTGCTGCGTGAGCTGAGATTTTGCCGTCTGGGTCCTTAGGGAGCAGGTGTAAGGAAACCCAGCGTCTGGTCCCTGCGTGTGTGTTGGGGGGGGGTGGAGGTGGGGGTGGTGGGGTGGGTGGGTGCTGTCCCTGCTGTGCTGCATGGTGACTGGGAGAGAGGGGGGCGGGGTCCCCGGCCGCGTGGTGACTCCCTGATTACTGGCCCTGAAAATAGCCACCTTCCTCCTACAAATGAGAAAGGAATGATCTGTCCCTTAAGTAAATGAATAAAACATGCTCAGCCGCGTCTGTGCAGGGGAAAATCAATTTCATGTTAATGAGCGAACTGATGAGCGAGGCCCCAGAGGCCTCTACCCGGAGGGCTCTTCCTGGGGCACAGCCGGGGGACGTTTAAACGGGTGTTCGGGACGAAAGCCGCTCTGCGGTCTCCTTCCGCCCAGGAGAATGGAAACCGGGAACGCGCCTCGTCGGCCTCCGAAAGCGCCTGCGCCTCTCCTCCCGCTAGGGGCGGCACGCGGAGGGACCCGCCCAGGCCTCCCCCGGACCGGGCCTCGCCTGCGCAGCAGCGCCCGCCCGCCTGTCTTTTATGTCCGCCCCCCGCCCCCCACGCCGCGGCGCTTGGCCTGGGCAGCCCCGGACGACTCACACAGCCCCGTCTCAGGAAGGAGTGACTGCGGGGCTCCCTTTGCCCGGACCAGCCCTGTTCCTGGGGGCCTCCAGGGACCAAGCCCCTGCCCCGGCGGTCCCGGGGCCCCTCCCCACCAGTTTGTCCCGCGGCCCCATTTCTTGCAGCGCGCTTACATCCCCACCCCCCGGGCCGTCTGGTCCCAGCGAGTCACAGAGGAACAGAGACGCACCAGCCGACTCTGCAGGAATTTGCTTAACCTAACGTAGTAATCACGTTCGTGATTCTGCTTATTTGTTTCAGTGTGTTTTGTGCTTTTACTCAGTTTTCTTTGGCATGAAAACACATCCTCTCTGCTTTCCCTGCAGAACACCCTTTCACTGGGAGGCTTAGAGCCTCGGGGGAGCACACAGACCAGGCGCCCCGATCCTGGAATCACGGCTGCAGGCAGAGGCGGCCATCTCTCTGTGTCTTTCCCTCTCTCGTCTCTGCCTAAACTTGGAGCCTCACACAAGGTATTTTTGCAAACCCCAACAGTGACTGGCTTCTCCCCACCTCCTGTGAGATAAAGCAAAACACAGAACTTAAGGAATGTGCTGAGAACAGATATTTCTTTCCTGCTAGCTGTTCCATTCAAGATCTAAGTGTTATCTCCCAGAAGCAGGATCCAAATTGAACCCAAGATCAGAATATAGTTCTTGTCATCCAGAAATACGTTTCAGGCTCCTAACAGAGTCAGAGTTGGAGAGAATTTGGGGATGGGTTCGGTGCTAATCACTCAGACTGCTGTGACCTCAGAGACTATTCCTGGGCTCAGTTACTTATATAGCTCTACATGAACTCATCTGTTCAAGTTCAATACACATCTATTCTGGGTAAGAAATTCGTGAGGACAAATGAAATAACAGAATGGATGAATGAAAAGAATGAAATTTGAAGACAAACCTGACCTTAAATCTTCATTCTATTACTTATCAGAAATGACCTCACATAAATCACTAAATTTTGTTAGTGCATTATACCAGGTCTGTCCAGAAAGAGTCCAGCCATTGTTAACATGATGAGAATGGTTTGCATGACATCGCTGTGACCTGGCGGCCAGGGAGCGTGGACTGGGATGCGCATGTATGAACAATGACGACCTCGCTGTACTAGTCAGTGGGGTGGCAGACGCTGCTGAGTGAGCGTGTGCCCTGTGTGGCCGTCACAGTCAAAATGACGGAGCCAGTAGGGCAACAAATCTGCATCAGATTTTGTGTTACGCTTGAACATTCCTCCAAGGAAACTATTCGGATGATTCAGAAGGCTGCAGCTCTGGGCGACTGGTGGTTGGCAGCTTCGTCACGACAACACGCCTGCTCATTGTCTCATTGTCACAGAGTTTTTTGGTGAAACATCACATCGCCCAGGTGACTCGGCCCCGCTACAGCCCAGGTTTGGTGCCCTGCGACTTGTGGCTTTTCCCCAAACTAAAATCACCTTTGAAAGGGAAGGGATTTCGGACTGTCAGTGAGGTTCAGGAAAGCACGACAGGGCAGGCGATGGTGACTGGGAGAGCTGCGCGAGGTCCCAGGCGCCTCGCCTGAAGGGGACGTCCCTGAGGTGTCACCGTCCTCTGTGGTGTATCTTACACCCCCTTCAGTACACGTCTCTGGGTTGGACACTGCTTGGCCGCGTACCTTCCAGGCAGACTGTATGCAGATACATCTATAAACACATATGGATTGGTTTTTTCCTCCGGAAAGCTCGGACACACTCTCTAAGAAACGGTGGGTTCCTGAACGCTGGCTCTCCGCAGCCTCGCTGACCGAACACAGCGCGTGCTCCTTGGGTCTTGCTCATCTGGGGAGGGGACGCAGGTCTTCCTGCATCAAGGCAGATGCTCAACAACCAACGGCAGCCACCGTCACGTGGAAGCGCACCGCAGACACGGGAGGGCAGACACGTTTCCCACCTGGAGCCCCAGAACGTCACCTGATCGGATGCCCAGCGGCCACGGCGTCCCGCCCGACACACGTGGCGGCCGAAGGAGAGCGGACCGCTGTCCTCCCAGGTGCTTTCCGTCAGGACGACCCGAAACCCACCAGCGCGGGAAGTTGGCCCCTGCGACCCCTGGCTCCGCAGCAGCCTGTCCCGGGGGGTTTAGTGACACCCGGCTCCGTGGCTTCGCCCCGTGCCCGTCCCGCTTCTGTTCCTGGTGTGTCTGCGGCGCTGCACACGAACACATCGAATGGCAAGGGACCCGCGAGGTGGACGCGGTGCTGGGCTCCCTCTCTGGCCCCCCGAGGCTTTTTTCCTGCATGACGCACATCTGGAAGCCGATCAGGATGCAGACGGGAGAGCTAAGGTTTGCAAACGGGAGGGGGGCTGGCTCTTTCCCAGGCCTCCCCGCAAGCGCCAGCGATGTTTGTCCGCAGACAGGCGACCTGAGCACAGAGGACCTGCCCTGGCCTCCACCAGCTAATCGGCCCGTCGGCACCCAAGGCACGGCCTTCGCTTCGAACGCCAGTGAAAGCCACCACCGCGGTCTGCCACAGCGGGCACCCGGGGCAAGCGAGGTCCTCGCCCGGCGAGGGCGAGGAGGCACTGGGGCGTCTCCGGGGGAAACACGGATCCCATTCGGAGGCGGCCAAGTTGAGTAGGATTCAAAAGGTGTTTGGTGTCTTTAAGATAATGTTAATGAATCCAAGTAATAAAACCCGATTCCAGTGGCCATTTGAGAGAAGATGGGTATATTAGGGCCACGACAAAAACGATTAAAATGAAGACAAACCCAAACAGGTAGGACGGCGAATACGACATTGTTGATGTCGTCTTTTCCGGTTCAGTTTTTGCGCCAACCAAGCTGCGGAGTGGCACCTCCCCTGCTTCCTAGCCTGAGCGCCCCGCTCACACCGTCCCCGGGGGATCCGGCAGGTCCGAGGACCCACAGTCCGACCGCACGGCCCCTACGACGCTGCGGTGGTCACGGCACCACGGCGCGGGCGCGGGCGGAATGGGAGACGGACTCCAGAAACGGACACAGACAGAACTGACGGACACAACGGTGTCGCGGTGAGACAGTGGACAAGGGCGGTCTTTTCCACAAGTGGCACCGGGATAAGGGGACATCTGCGCACGCACACACGCACACACACACACACACACACACGTGTGTGCGCGCACACCCAGCTGGACTTGAATTTTGTGCCGCGTCCCGTCACCCCTGCCGTGAAGGCCCGAACCGCATCGTGCTCTGGGAAGGAAGCTGGACGCAGAGGTCCGAGTAAGGCCCGTTCCTTCTCTGGTGCCTTTGGAAACCAGAAGATGATGGAGACAGACATTCGGAGTCCAGGTGGGAGGACTCGACACGAGGGGGCCCGAGGGACTGGGCGATAATGGGAACACTGTGGTTTCCGGTCGTGTTGGGGGTCACATGGCTGTCTGCGTTTGTCAGACCCGCGGAACCGCCCACGTCGAAGGTGGGTTCATCGTGCGCATCCTGCACCTCGGTGGGACTGACCAAAACAATCATCATAATGACAATAATAATAACAGTAACAATAATAGATGACTGCCTGGAGTATATTTGCAGGAGAATATAAGGCAAACGCGTAAAGTAGAGAATACACAACGAGCACCCCGAAACAACTGTAAAAGAAGAAATGACTACAAAGCGATCGGTAAAAGAAAATCACAGCGAGGAGAACCGAAGGCTTCCCGGTGGTGCAGCCTGTCAGGGCGGCGGCCAGGACTCGCCCGCCCCCAAGTCCAAGGGCGCTGAGCCTGGCGGCTGAGCAACCCCGAAAGCCTCCGCCCGCAGCCCCACCTCCGAATGCCCGCTTGGCGGAAGCCCTCGGCGCGGAGCAGAGTTCCAAGTGCAAGTCTGTCCTTCGTTCCGAGATTTGAGAGACGGAGCAGTGACAGAGAGCGAGGGAAGCGCCGAGTAAAACGCACCCCTTACTCGGCGGAGCTCCGCGCAGCAGCAGCGGCCGCGGGAGGAAGCCAGGGCCTCGGGCCACAGCCAGGCGGTTGGCTGGCCCTGCGAACTCGGGCCGCCTCGGGGGCAAATCCCGCCCTCGCCAGTGACCGCAGGGGGGGCCTCGGGCGGGGGGCGCGCCCGGCTGGAGGTGTCTCAGCTCCGCCTCGTGTAGAAGAAGATGGTGACGAGATGTGTGCGGAACGGGGTCTCGGTAAGGCCGATGCGCTGACTGACGTTGCGGCGAAGCGCTCGGGCTGGTGCGTGCGCGTGGAAACCCACGGAAGTGGTGATTAAAGCACGTACGTCAGCACCGGCACGGGCACACTCACAGTAACTTCAGCATAAAATGATAAACGTGCACAATGCAATTGCGTTCTCGTAATTGGAAATAACGCTGGGACAATAAACTGCGTAAACCTACAGATGTTTGCAAGGAAAATTCCCTGGAATGCTCCCGAAAACTGAATGTTGCTGGGGCGGCCTTGAGAAGACAGGAAGGAGACGCAGACTGGGGGGCGGGGGGGAGTGGCAGGAAGGGCTCTTATCCGTCCTGTGAGAGAGAGAGAGAGAGAGAGAGAGAGAGAGAAGTACGATGGAATGGTGGCGGTTGTGAGTTTAGGTAGTCCAGGAAACTGCTCTGGAGTTTGCCTTTCCTTCACTTATTTTTAATTGTTGTCATGGGCTGGCTGAATGACAGTCTGAGGAGATCAGGGAGGCCTGCATGTAAGCAGAGGGCTCCAGAGGCCTGGGCACTGCCCTCTCCACGTGAAACCTGCCGGGGGTGTGTCATGGAATGCACGTGGTCAGTCTGCTGCCGGGGGGGTGGGGGACCCCGGGAACAGCGGCCCGCCGCCAGGCCCGGTGCCTGAGGCTCTCGGACCCCGGTCCCCAGGCCCAGACCCCGCAGTAACAGTGAGCAGGCAGATTGCCTTCTGGGCCAGGGGCTGTGGACGGTGTCACCCTGCGGGAGGGGACGGAGGGCGCCCTGCGGGCCCAGAGAGCCTGGGTTCCAGGAGCGCGGGGACAGTGAACCGGGGCACAGAGCGGTGGACGGGGGCGCACGACTTCCGCTCTTCCTTCCGCTCTTCCAGGGCCCCACGCCACCCGAGGAAGGGCGCTCCCACACCCGGCGGAACTTGGTGCGCAGAGAGCGGGCGTCCCTCCGCTTGCGGACGGGCTCGGTTCACAGGGTGAGTTGGAGAAGCAAGCAGTCGCACCAGGGAAACTCAGGCCAGCCTGTGGGTGCCCCGAGCTGGTCTTCTTCCAGGGAGCGGTGATGTGCCTCCATTTGTAAAAGAAAAGAGGACTTCTCCCACCACCGCCCTTTGCCTCTGACACACCCCGCGGTGGTTTTGTCCTCGAACGCTCAGCCGCGCCCGGGGAGCGCAGGAGCGCGTGCTCCCGTCCAGGACCCAGGACCCACGTGCAGCGGCCCGAGCCCCTCTGCCCCCGTCCGTGGCTTGTCCTTCCTCTCAGGGGACACGTTTACGAGCATCCGTGAGTTACTCATCGGCGTTTGTACGAAGGGCACAAGCAGCTCTGATGAAGTGCTGGCCTAATTAGGAGTGGGTGGGGGTGTTAATTAGAATTGACTTGTTCCCGAGTTATTTTCAGGTTAACCCCCAGAGGCGGGAGCTGGCCTGGAAAAGCAAGGACTTCTGGATCTGGAAAAGCCTTTTTTTTGGTTGTTTTTGTTTAGCAGAATTAACCTGAGCAGGATGAGAGACGGCGAGAGAACTGTCGCCCCTGCAGACGGGGTCAGACGCTGGCAGTGCCAGGCCCCCTGTGCTGGGCCGTGGGGCGAGTGTGTGGGGTGCCGTCCAGGAGGCGCAGCTCATTCCCTCCATGAACCAGAGTGGCAGGTGGGGGCGGGCGGCGGGGGTGCTGAGCCGCACTGGGCCTGGGGCAGGCGGAGGCCCTCGGGGCTCAGGAGGCTGCACGTCCGAAGCAGGGCCGCCCGCTGTCGGCCGCTGGTTGGAGAAGGAGCGCTCTGGCCAGGACGGCCCTGCATTCCACGCCCCGCGGTGAAACCCAGCGCAGCGCCGGGTTCAGCGGAGCGCCAAGGAGCCCACCCAAGTCCAGATGCTCCCCTTCTCCTCCTCCTGCTCTTTCCCCCATGAATCCAAGAATTTGCTTCTCTTTCTTGGGCTAGAAACTGAAATACACTCCACGTGGGTGAAGTTCCGTGATGTATGCGGTGTTACTAGCGCGTACTCTGCGGTGCAAACAGCCTTAAGAAGGGTGGACGAGGCCGTATTGGGCTCGCACATCTTACATAAATAAACTCAGTAGATTCGGCTGAGACAAAGTGAAGGCGAATTTGCTTTTATCTTTGCAGAGCGTTGGAATCTTGGCTCTGCATAAGGAGCCTGTGGTTCAAGTCTTAATTTTGACTCTATCTTACTGAGCAATTACGAGGGATTTATTGGACATTTCTGAGACGATCTCTCTAGCATGGATGGACCGGAGGGTGTTAAAGCCCCGCGTAGCTCTAATACTTCAAGTTCATTGCTTCGGGAAATGGTAACCATCCCCGAAATACCGGTTGGGTGTAAATGAATGATCGCAGCTATGAACACATATGCCGTCCCGTCGGGAGTCTAAACAAAGCAGAAAACCGCGTGTCGACCTGGACCGTGGGCGGAGGCTAACCTCTCCCACGAGGCGGGCTCGTCGGGGAGCAGGCAGGAAGCGCCGTTCTAGCCAACCCTTCCACCCGAAGCCTCACTAACAGGGTCCCGAGGAACTCTTCCAGGCCCCTCTGCCCTTGAAGTCCGTCGGCGTGAACCCCGAGGATGGGGTCTGTGCCCTGAACGCTGACCTCCAGCCCCAGACGTAGGGGAGCTGGGCATGTCACGGGGAAGGTGTCACAGGGGAGGCGGCCGAGCGCTGGGCCAAGGGACCCACGGCCGGGCTAAGCTCATCCAGCCGCCGTCGGGATCCCGTGGGTCAGTTCAACCAGAGGACGAGCGGAAGGCGGCCCTGGGTGCTGAGGCTACTGCGCGTGGTCCTCCGAGAAAGCCGTTGTAATGCGCCGTGAAGGAAAAGGCAAAGGGTTTGAGGGGCGGCCCCCGGTGCTCCGGACCCCTGGTGGGAGGGGGGGGCGAGGCAGGTTTACACGATTGCGTTCGGGGAGCAGAAGGCTCGCTGCCCTGCAGCCAAATCGGGGGGCACGTCTGCCAACTCGGCTTTGAAGGTCGAGCCAGGGAACATTCCTGGGGAAGAGACTGCGTAGCTCCTTCCGAAGCGCATCAGAGCAATCAGCGTGCGATTACGTACGAGAAGATGTGAGGAGTTCTGCCTAAGCAGTGACCTGGAGAGTCCGCCTTCCACGAAGCGGAGAGCGCACAGCAGGAAGCAGCCGGCCAGGGACACGCCCAGGGCTGCGAGGGTACAGAACCTGGAGTCCAGGCCGCGGCACGGAACTCGGCCGCCGCTCGCTGGCATGTCCCCCAGCTGCCGCTCCGGAACCGTCTCCTCCCGCTGCCTGGGCTCCTCCTGCGGCTCCTCCCGCCCCAGCACCCGGGTCCCCTGCAGGGACCTCTGCGCCTCCAGCCGCTGCCCCCAGGGCCCCTCTCTCCGCAGTGGCTTCCAGGTCACCTGCTGGGAGCCCAGCAGCTGCCGGCCCTCCCGCTGCCGCCCGAGGGTCCCCGTGCTGGGCAGCCCCTGCAGGGCCCCTCCCCCTGGGGCTTCGGGCTGGGGGTGCGGCAGCAGCTGCTCCCTGGGCTCTGGAGTCTGTGGGGTCCCTGTCCCGAGCCCTGGATCCGGGTCCTGCCGCCCGACCTCCGGGACCTCGGGGAGCGGCCAGTCCTCGTGTCGCCAACCGTTCTGCGGGTCATCTGTCTGTTAGAGCAACTTGCTGAGCTTCCCGACCGGCTCTCTGAGCACCACGCTCCCCTCTCTGCTCAGAGCCACTCCCTCGGACTTTTCCCAGGGCCGGGGGCCCCTGGCCGCTCCCCCACCCCCAGCTCTCCCCCTCACCGGCATCAACCCTGACTGACAGACGGTGGGATCAGTGAGTGATCGAGACACCACCGCGTCCGATGTCTGCGATTTGACATGAACTCCGCTTGCGCAGTGTGTGGAAGTCCATGTTTGTTTGACTGAATAAACTTACTCCTGCATCCGATCTGTTCTCATCAGTTTTTATTGGTTTTCAAAGTTTGGTGACGAGTCTCTGGGCCCCAGACCTTCAGAGCACCTCATTGCCCTGGGAAATGGCAGGGGGCCTGGTCTCGGGGACACCCTTGGTCACCCCACCGCCTGACCGGTGATGCGTCCGAGTGTTCTCCATGGCCAAGCCGGGAGGATTTGACTCCTGAGAGTCGACCCACTGTGGGGTCCGCAGGCTGACTGTGTTTGCCGTGAGGACGCCTTCTCAGGACCGTTACCTTCGGTTTCGATCATGCATCCTCAGATCAACGTGGAGTTGGGGTTCATCCCACATGTGCCAGCTGGTGGTGAGATATTCACAAGCTGTTACATCAAATATTTGAATAAATCTAATGTCATGGCATGAAAGAAGAGAAAATGTGAAATGCCAGGGGTCGGAAGGCATCACGGTTCTCTCTGAATGTACGGGCAATGGGTTTTTCAGTGTGAGCGTGTGCGTGTGTGTGTGTGTGAGAGAGAGAGAGAGAGAGAGAATGCGGGCGGCAGAGCCAGAGACGAAGTTTCAAAGGTGGAAACCATCAGGGGGTGACAGGGAGGAAGATGTGGTTTGCTGTGAAATACACACACACATGAACTACAAACGTACAGAGCCATTGCGACCCAGGTAACTTTCTTTCGACTTACTGAGTTCCCCAAGTAGAGGGAGCTGGAGACCACGCCCCTTGGTGGGGACTGTCAGCCCGAACTGGAGGCTAATGTTCTAAATCTCATCAGCTGCCTGGGTAAGTATCTTTGGGCCCCCGCTCCACTGTGACAGTCTAACAAAAACGGATCCTTGTGAGGTGATACTCAGATCCCAGACAGGACGCAGTCTGTGTTTACTTTTTCTTTCTGACAGTTGTCTGTCTCCGAGGCTCAAGGCAGGTCAGTCCAAACTTCTCTGTTTTGACTCCGGTTTGCCGGTGACTCTCCGTGGGCGGGAGAGGCGCCCTCACTGACGACCACTCACTCCGGACGTGGGTGCCGAGTGCTGACCGCTCAGTCCTCGCCGACCCCTTTCTCGGCCGTTCTCCCCTGGAGTCAAAGAAAAGCGGGCCCCTTCCCTCCTGCCCTCGAGGCGATCAAGGCCTCCGTGTGTGGGGGGGGTGGGGCCGGGGCTCTGCGCCCACAAACCAACCCCAACACAGGACCGGGGAGGGAGGGGTGAGGCCGAGAGGGCCTGGTACCCCGGTTCTCACCGTCCCTCGAACCGGTTTCTCTAGTCCCTGGTGCACTTTGCTTTTATAGGCCAATAAAACCTTCTTTTGGTTTAAACTCATTAAAATAATTAAAATGAAATAAGGTTTCTGTCACTCACATCCGAAGAGCAATGCTTATGAAAAGTGTGTCATTGAGTGTGGGGTGACTCATGGATGTCGCTGTCCACACTTTTATTAGCCAGACAGACAGGGTCTGGGAGCCTGAACCGTCACCATCAGCGTGGACGGTGCGTGTGACTCCCGGCAAACCTGCCAGAACTCGGAGCCCCTCCCTGCGAGCAACAGCCCCGGCCTCCAGGGAGGGGCTCACACACAGTGCTTAGACCTGACAACAACCCCAGGGTGGAAGGCAGGGGTCTCTGGGGACAGGGAGGGTCTCGTTCTGGAACGACCCGGGAATCCCTCCGTCTGAGGCCACCTGGGAGGGGAGGGGCCGAACGGCGCCACAGGGAAGGCAGGGCCAGGAGAGGAAGTGCCCGGGCTTTCGGAAGGGTCCCCTGAGGATGCGGGTTTCAGGAGCCCGACCAGACAGCTAAGTGCCTTTCTTCCCCATGATGTTTTCTTAGCGCCTCATCACCGCTGATTTCCGACTCTTTTTCCGTTTATCTTGGCTTGCTTCTGTTTTCTCTCTCTGCCTTCCTGATTTTTTGCCTCTTCTGCCCCCCCCCCAGCCCCCACCTGACCTCAGTCACTACCCTTTTCTGTAACACTGCTTTCGGAACGAACAAGCTGCCCTCTTTTGTAGAAGCCCAGACTTGCTTCAATAACGTGATGTCAACATCAAACGACAAAATAGATGCTTCGCAGTTGTGATTCATTTTATACCCTTTACACTCTCTGACAACAAAGGTCAGGGGTCCACGGCGCGGTCCTCCGCGCGCCCCAGACACCCGCCTCCGGAGCATGGCTCCCTGGGACACGCGGGCGCGGCTGTGCCCTCGAGGTTGGCGCTCCGGGGTCCTGGTGCCTTTATGGAGGCGGCGGAGCGAGCGGCAGGCCTGGCCTGCGCCGCCGAGACTTGCTCAGGGCAGCGCGACGTCGAGCATTCGCAAAACAACGGTTAGTTCCTTAAACATGGAGAAAAAGAACGGTTGTCTTTCCGAGGTTACCTGTCACCTTTTCACGCATTCCCTCGTCTCGCTGACGCGGGGTCCGAGTACAGAGGCAAAAACGGGCGAAGCCTCCTTCAAAGAGCCCGTCCCCACGCAGACCCCGCCTTGCAGGAAGTTCCAGAGGTCCCAGCCGCAGGGGGACCGGACAGGACGATGAGCCAAGGCCGCGGTGCCACCCGCCACGGTCCGGCTCTTGGGGTCACAGCACCACCCCTCCCCCACGATTCCGTGGGGAATGCCAGATGGAAGGTGGCTCCCGGCAGTCTCGAACCTCAGAAGGAGCGCGCGCCCAATGGTGCCACCCTTGCCGCTGGCCTCTGAGGCCCGGGAAGAGGGGAGGCACCTGGCCTGGGAGCGGCTGAGCCGCGTGGATCCAACAGGTCCGGCCCACGCGGGCGCCGGGCCCCTCTGGAAGTCTCCACTTGGACGTGAGCAGCGACTGCTTCCTCCTGAGATGCAACTAGACCCGGGCTGCTCGTTCTGGGGGAGCGACAGGGCTGGCCAGTCACGCCCGGGACAGGGACAGAGGGCGAGGGCTGCGGGATCCGGGGAGCCCCGCGTGTGACCCCGCCTGCCTGGAGGCACCGGGCTGTCCTCCAGGTGATGGAGCGCGAGATCCTGGGGAGGCCACCTCGGGGCCCCCCCCCCCGGAGGCGCTTCTGCATCAAATCATTTCGCAGGACACCCGGCCCTTTTCTTCGTCACTCGGGCGCCAGCCTGCCTGCCGGGGGCACGGACCGTTCCAAGGAGGCGCGTGACTTCTGAATTATAGCAGCAGGTGGGTCTGATTCCCCAACTCTGCGCTCGCCGGTCTTCCGTCTGGTCCGGGTCGCAGACCCTCCCCAAATCCCATTTCTTTTCCCGTAAAGGGGAGATAACAGTGCCGTTCACGCCGCAGAATCACGGTGCGGAGCAAGGGAGAGGCGAGTCCCTGGAGCGTGGGGAGCGCGCTGCGACTGCCAACTGCTGTGAGGCTGTGAGTGCGGCAGCTTACGTCCAAGGGGGACGCACGCGCCCAGGTCCTGCGGCCGGCGCCCTGGCCGTGCGGGCTGTGAACGTCGCGTCCTTTCGTTCGGCCGAAGGCTGAGCCGTTCCCCCCCCCCCCCCCCCCCCCGGCGTCTGAACACTGGGAGTCCCTCCCCAAGGATGCAGCGCCGCACCCGTCCCCTCCCCGGCAGCACAGCTGTGTGGGTAAGCACGTCTCAGCCCCTTCCTTTGCCGTTTGTGTCCCAGGCCTGACCTAACGCCGCATTTCCTTGTGATGCTTTCTTCTGTCCGTCCGTCCGTCATCTATCCGACTGCCTATCCATCCATCCGTCCATCCGTCCACCTCTGCAAACACCCCCTGTGCGCAGAGCTCCTTCCGGCCCTGCTGTCTCTCTGTCTCCTCCCCACTCCCCCACCCCCCGCCCCGGCCCCCACCGCGTCTGTCTGTCTGTCTGTCTGTCTGCCCCTCCGGCTGCCGCAGCCCTGCACGTGGGCGAACGGGCTCCTCAGGCGGAACGTCCCCCTCACACAGCAGCGGCGGGGGGCTCTCTGTGACATTGCTTTGGCACTTTGCGTTTGTTCAGCAATTTTCAACGCTCTTGAAGAAAATAATTTGGTATTTATTTTACTGCTTATCAGCCCAGCCCCTAAGGGGCCATTACAATTTCACACCCTATAAACTTGATAGCAGATTACTTTTTTAATGCATTTGGGCTGAAATTTCCATCTTCCTAGCTAACGTAATTGAAGTCCACTTACAGGGGGCATCCCACCCCCGTCCAGCTGGCAAAGAAAGCGGGCGGAATTACTTTCCCATAAAGCTCCTTTGGTTCTCACAGAGCCCCGGGGTCGGGCAGGGGTGCCTCTCCTTCGACGCGCCGTTTACACCGCTCGTACTCGTCGCTCCTGGCCATGAGCGCAGGGCGTATTGTACGGCAAGCCACGAGAGGAACGGCTGGGGAGAGAGTCGCCGCGGCAGAGCGTCGCACCGCAGGGAGGGCCGGGGACAGCGGGACCTCGGCTTCCCGCAAACGCCCCGTGGGCCTCCCACTAAACCAGCCACGATGCGGCCGCCACGCGGGCCTCAGCTCCGAGGCCGACCTGCGGGCTGGCTGGCGTCGGGCTCTGGAATACGAGGGGGCGTGTTTACACCGGCACTGACCCGCCCGCGTGAAATGAGGCGACGCAGCTCGGAGATGCTCCCAGCCAAGTCGCAGTGGACGGATGTCACGGTTGGGGTCGCAAAGGTCTCACCTGCTCGGGGGAGAGGAGAGCGCTCGGCCAGCGGGGACAGTCGGACACTCCGACGCGGACAACAGATGGATCAGGTCGTGCGGTGACGTGCCACAGCTGCGCCCCGAAACTCCGCCGCCGCCGGCTCGGTGGAGGTTTCTGGTCCACCCCCTCACGCCGCGCGCCCTGCTCGCCTGCCCTCCTGCCTCCTCCCAGCCGGGTCAGGGCGCTCTGTCCTGACACCCAGGAAAGCTGCCACCAGCCCACGAGCAGCCACGACCGTCCTTGCTCTACAGACCTGAGGTCCCCAAACCAAGACCGTCACCCGAGCTCCCGCCGCGCGGCCCGTGCCCCTGCGAGGGCCACCCTGTGAGCGGGCTGCCCGCTCGGGGTCTGGGCTTCCGCAGCGCGCCTGGCGCCTCGCCCGCACACAACGCCGCCGCTGGCAGGTCCACGCACCACAGCCCCTGCCCCAGGGACCGGCTGACCGCCAGCGACTCAGTTTCTCCCCGGGACACGGCGCAAGTCGCCGCAAGGCAACCCAAGAACAGTCGAAGACGGGAGACCACCCCAGGTGTTCTGTCCAGTGTTGTGAGAAGTGACGCATGAGAGAAACGGTGAGGCCGTTTCTCGTGGGGGTTTTCCTATAAAGTAAAAGACACGTTTTTCGTTTTCACCAGTAACTTTATTGGTTTGGCTACTTGGAGTGTGACGACTGACTCCTGCGTGGTGTGACGTTGATCGTTCTCAGTTCACGTCTCGATCTGCTCGCCGTCAACCACGACGGGTCCGCCCGGCCCTGGAGCATCGCCCAGCGAGAACTCCCCCGCGTGAAACTTCGCCAACCACTTCAGTCGGTCGCAGCACCTCCTCCATGCCCTGGGCAAATCACTTTTTTGCATTTACTTGCATTTTTACCTTTCCGAAATTAATAAGGCATAATATGCCAAAAATGCGTATTTCCTTCCATCTTCAATATTAAAATGGCCACACAAAAATTCACCAATTTTGATAATTTTTAAATGCACACTGATATGACAGCTGTCACAGTACAATCTAAAATTTGTTTTGAATGACGTTAAAGACAACTAAGCACCACTAGAGCGTCGTGCAGGAAAAAAACAAACGAACTCTGCGGCCAGCCCGATAGCATCGATCACGCACCAGACACTGTTGGAATTGCCGCCATTTTCAAATGGAAACAGAACAAAGCAAAACCGACAGGGACAGCGACACGCAGTCCCCCCGACAGGGAGATGCTTAGACTCCAGGTGGGGGACGGGGGGTCTCCGCTTCCTCGCTGAAGCCTCCCCGCCCCCTCGCTGGCTGGCGGCTGCTGGCTGCTTCCCTGTGCTTGAAATGCATCTCCAACTCGACTTTGTCGCAGGGCCAGCTTCCTTCCCCGCCCCTTTTGCGGGGCCCTCCGACGGTGCCCATTCCTTCAGTGTAAGACTTTGCTGGGGGGACACCTGGGCCCCCTTCTCGTCTGATTGACACACGTCGCTGGGCTGTAAGGACCATTTTGTGGGCGGCAGCCAAGCACAGTGGGGAAAGATACAGGCCACTGAGCCCTACGTCCAGGGTCTGCCCCTGGCTGCCCCCTCCCCTCTCAGACCCTTTGTGGGCTCTTCCCAGCGCAGCAGGTCCTCTCGGTGGGAGGCGCCTTTGATCTCCTGGTCACCTGATAACCTGTCCATGGCTCCCACTGCTGCAGACCCGCCTGCTCCTGCCTGAGCCAGTGGAACAGATACCGTTCAGAATCCAGCTAGAAAGACAGCAGACTGGATGAACTGCGTGTGATGCGATGTGATGCCCCGGGGAGCCTCCGGAAACAGCGCCCCCAAAGCACGCACACGCCCGTGGACTTACTGCTGGAGCACGCCATCCAGACACCCCCCCGGAAGGAGAAAGACAGCCACAGAGTCCGCTAGCTGGGGCCTGTGAGTCCCTCCGAAGGGCAGATGTTGTCTCTGCGCCCCCAGGTTCGCTCTGGAAAGAGGTTTTGATTCTCAGAGCCTGTTGGACCTTTGAGGAGGGTTCGGAGCTGCACCACGGCCTACGGACACTGTCCCCAGTCTCACCTCTGCCCTCTGCTCCTCGGACCCTCACGGCTCAGCCCTGCTTCCCGAGACCAGGCCCGTTCGCCGGACTGACTCCGCCGTGGCCGTCGGGGCTGCGCAGTGCTGAGGCGGTCTGGCATCCTTTGAAGACAAAACGAGGACGCGGAGATGCCAGGTGCAGAATGACCGACAGATCATCGCTTGACCGGCACAAAATACCCAGGGAGTTCGAGTCGAAAGGCCAACGTAGACTCTTGGGAAAACGTAAACCCAGAGAACACACAGCGGACGTGGGCAGGACTGGAGAGGCAGCCGGGGACCCCCTGCAGCCACAGCCACAGAGCAGCTGAGTCTGGGGACACGGGGAAGCCCGGGATGCTGACCGGTCTGCAGACAGAAACGCCAAGGTGCGCCGACCCAGGATCGAACTCGGGCCTCGAGGGGGAGGGGGGCGGGGGGTGTCTCCTGGGGCCCCGTTTCCGGAGGTGGTGGCTGTAGCCGGACGGTGCACGAAGGAGGGGGCGGTGCCTGGGTGGAGGTGGCTGGGGAGGGCCGCTGAGCCCCCGCCGGGGGTCCCACAGCATGGGAGTGAGACACCCACGAGGCGTGGGTGTCAGGCGAAAGTTGGGCGGTCTGGAGACAAAGTAAGGTGGAAGATACGCAGGTGACCGCAAAACCACCGGTTTCCGTCCCGCCCGGTGTGGCTCCGCTGGTTGGAGCGTCATCTTGTAAACCTGACGGTCACAGGTCCGATCACCGGTCGGGGCACAAACCTAATTGTGGGTTAGGTCCCGGTCTGGGCACCCACGGGCGGCAGGCGATGGATGTGGCTGTTTCTCTCCCTCTCTCCCCCTTCCTTCCCACTCTCTAGAATCAATGAGCACGTCCTGAGGTGAGGATTTAAAAAAAACCAAACCATCAATTTCCTAATTTATCCTTGAATTACTTACTGAGCCACAACAAGATGCCCTGGACCATTCTGGAGCTGAGAATTCCACACGGAGTAAGAAAGGACTTTGCTGCCCCCTCCTCTTAGAGATCCCCGCAGCCCGCCCGGGGCCAGGGCCCTGCAGTGAGGTGGCCCAGCTGGGAACTCCTTGGGCTGACTCCTCTATCGAGTAAGACTCCGTAATGAAGGAAGGGGCGCATGGATTTGCTGTTGATGTGTTTATCTCACGGCAGATGGTGACGTTGCATCGCTCTGGTGCAGAGGACAGTCTAAGACAAATGTGTGATGAAGCGACAGAATTCAGGACAGGAACGATGGGTATTGGAACAGGGGAACTTCGTTCACCCTGGGATTTGCCGGTTGGAAAGTGAGGAAAGGCTTAATTATCTTAATTACCCAGATGAAGAGAGGACATTCAGGGCAGAGAAAACAGCGTGTCCTTGCGGTGGACAGAGCCTGGGGAGTTTACCTGTGGGGCAGAGGGGGGTGGGGAGGAGTGAGCACGGCTGACGAGGAGGCAAGGGGCGTGGGTGGGCGCCCGCACAGCCCCCCCGGCCCGGAGGGCTTTGAGCTTCGCCACACGTGGGTCAGAAGGCGACGAGGACGCTTCGACCAGCTTCTGTTTTAAGAAGATCCCCAGGCAGAGGGAGGGAGGAAGGACCGAGCGATGAGACGGCCCACACTGGAAGCTTCAGGAGCCCCGCCAAGAGAGGAGCCCACCTGGGCGGGGAGCGGGGGTCCCCGGCACAGCCACCCTGCCCCACGCGATCCGGGGACTTTACAATGGTCACCGTGCGTGTGCATGCGAGCGAAAGTGCCATTGCCTCGCGGTAACAGCGTGCCACCCTTACGAAGTCCCCAGGTGGAAAGGCAAGTGAGCACTTGAATGTCTGGGCCTAGAATTTTAACTGGGAGTGGGGACCGGAGAGACACATTCGAATGTCATGGAACGTGGCGGCACTTTCAAGTGTGACGGGGAAGTGCCTCCCCTTCGGAGGAGACACGTTTTCCGGGAGGGCGGCAATCCCCCCACCCCACCCCGCCCCTTGAGGTCTTAGGGCCGAACCGAGAGTAGCGCTGACACAAGACCAGGTTCCCGGGACCCAAAGCAACGCGGTGCGTGGGGCGGGGCCGGAAGTGGCCACGTGGCACCAGCCGGCTCCGCGTGCTTTGCAGACGGAGAAACCCGCCGCGGGCCTGGGCGGAGCCGAGCACGCCCTGCCCGGTGAGCTGGGGACGCACGGGGCCCCCTGAGCACGTCCCCCGCATTCAGCGGCACGGGGACGCCGCCGACGACGGCGGTGACCCCTCAGACGTGGGTGGGACCGCGGAGAAGCCGCAGCGCCCCGGAGAAGGTGGAGGGAAGGGAGCGAGCCGATGCCCTGGCTGCCCAGCTCTCGGGGAAGCTCCGCCTCCGGAAACGGCGAGGGCCGCCCGCTCGCGGGGGCGCGGCGCGTTTGGATGGAGGAGGGCTGGCTGCGTCCGCGAAGCTGGGAAAACAGGACCACCGAAGCCGGTTACGCGGGAGCTGCGGGCAAAGGGACAGCAGCCGGCCCAGGCCCCGAAGGCCGCTTTGCCTCCTGGGGCGGGGGACAGATACCCGGGGTCCCCTCCAGCACCGATTAGCTTGGGGATCATAGTTAACGATGAAGGAGATATTTCTGTTCACTTCCTATTTTATTAAAGGCAACTTTTAAGATAAACACCGCTGGGTCCACACGTACATCTTTATTTCGGACGGTGTAAAGACGAACAGTTAATGGGCTGACCCATCCCTTCATTCCGTCAACACACTCGGGGCGCCCACTGCCTGCCGGGTGCAGGGGCGGGAAGGCCAGGCCCTGCGGCCGCCCCTGAGGGGTTCCCTTCCCCGGCACCTTTCCTGGGGGTTCGGAGAACTGGGATCTCAGTCTGCTCGACCTGTCTCGGAAGACGTGCCTTCCTGTTTCCGGGCAGTGCGAGCGTGTGCATGCGTGTGCATATCTGTGTGTGTGTGTGTGTGCTGTGCGCCTGTGTGCATGTGCGTGCTCACCCAGACGGGCAGTGTGTGGGACTCGGAGATCCTTGTGGCGAAGGGTTGAAGCTGAGGCCAGAGGCCGCCCCCCCGCCCTGAGAAGCAGGGGTTTGGTTTGGGCTTTGAGGTCTGGGAAGGACCTGGACATGGGAGCCAAGCACCTGGGAGGATTTTGTAACCAGAGTGATGGGCAGAGACGGTCATCTGGGGCCGGACAAGCAGACGTTGTAAGGGCTCAGGAGAAACAATCGTCTTTGGAGCAAATAGAAAAGATCGAATCGCATAAACAGCTTCTTGCTTCCCGGTTTCTAGAAGACGCTTCAAGGCAGAATTTGGACGTGATGATCAGTGAAACAAAAGGCATCTCTCGCCCTGGCTGGTGTAGCTCAGTGGATTGAGCACGGGCCTGCGAACTGAAGGATCGCGGTTCGATTCCCAGTCAGGGCACATGCCTGGGTTGCCAGGCCAGTTCCCTCCAGGGGACATACAAGAGGCAACCGCACATTGATGTTTCTCTCCCTCTCTCCTTCCCTTCCCCTCTGAAGATAAATAAATAAAATCTGAAAGAAAAAAATATTTAAAAAAAAACACTTAAAAAAAAGGCATCTCTCGTTCCAGGCTTTTCTTTGTCCCATTTGGTTCTCCACAGCGACAGGGGGGATTTTAACTACAGAATGTGAAGGTAAGTGTTAAGCTGCTTTGTTTTCTAGACGGACGAGCAAAACAGAGACCCAGCAGGAGTGAGGAGTCACTCGGAAGCGTCTCGTTCTCGCGCCCAGCGGAGGCAGCGAAGGCTCTCGCGTGATCGCGATGCCGGTTTTGTATCCGCCAGTGTGTTTCAGCGGCGGTCAGCTCACTCACAGGACAGCAGCCTTCGGCCATCATGCCCAGGGCCGGCCTACGTGCTTGCCACAGAACAACTCTCTGTCTCACACGGAAAAAGAGCCCCACCGCTCCACGCTGGACCCAACACGGCTTGCTTCGGGAGGGTCCGCTCGGTGGAGGGCACACGGAGGTGGCTTGGAGTGGCCTTCCCCCCAGTGACTCTGCGTGGGAGGACGTCCCACGAGAGGGTGGAGACGCTGGTCCGTCCTTCGGTGCACGGAGCGGGTGCGAGTCCACAGGCAGGTACGCCGGGTGACGTGCAAAGGGTGTCACATCGACGCGTTCTGTTTTCACCTGGGTGTTTGTGGTGCCCGTGGTTCTGCGAGCAGAAGGGACCGGCCTCTCCAGCCGTCAGCGGGGCGTTGTGGCTCCTGCCGGCTTTGCAGACAGGCGCCTGGGCCGCGGCAGGGGCGGCCACTCCACTCTCCCTCGGCTGTTGGAAGAAGGAAGGGAGGCCTCGGTTCTCCATGTTCCACGGTAGCAGATGCTCAACACCACAGATGTAAGGATCTGGGAGGGTGCCGTTGATGACGGAAGGTGACGGTTCTCACAAGCATGCTCACCGTGCACAGAGCCAGCTCAGAGTGAGGCAGGACGCTGCCTGCATCCCCACCAACGGCGGCACCGAGGGCGAGGCGCGCCCGCCCGCCCCTCGGGGACAGAGGGGGGCGGAGCCGCGTCTGCTGGCCAGTAATTAGATCGCAGTTACGAGCAGCGCTGTGCTCGGTTACAGTTCATTGCCACTGACGCCGAGGTTAATTAGCTGTTCTCACCACCGGACAGGCACCAGGCTGGCTGGAGGCTCATCCCCCCGCCCCCCGAGGGCCCGGACAGGCCCGCAACGTCAGAGCATCTCCAGAGCAGCTTCCTGCCGTCACTCAGCGGGACTCGGCCGCCGCCAGCATGTCCCCCAGCTGCCGCTCCGGAACCGTCTCCTCCCGCTGCCCGGGCTCCTCCTGCGGCTCCTCCCGCCCGGCACCCGGGTCCCCTGCAGGGACCTCTGCGCCTCCAGCCGCTGCCCCCAGGGCCCCTCTCTCCGAAGTGGCTTCCAGGTCACCTGCTGGGAGCCCAGCAGCTGCCAGCCGTCCCGCTGCAGCCCGAGGGTCCCCGTGCTGGGCAGCCCCTGCAGGGCCCCTCCCCCTGGGGCTCCGGGCTGGGGGTGCGGCAGCAGCTGCTCCCTGGGCTCTGGGTCCGGTGGCCTCAGACCTCTGGGCTCCGGAGTCTTCGGGGTCCCCGTCCCGAGCCCTGGATCCGGGTCCCGCTGCCCGACCTCCGGGACCTCGGGGACCTCGGGGACCTCCGGAGCGGCCAGTCCTCGTGTCGCCGACCGTCCTGCGGGTCTGGCTTCTACTGATCGGCTTGTGAAGGGTTCTAGTCTCTTCACTTCACAGGGGCCCCCCTCCAAGCCCGTGTCGGCAGTGACCTGGCAGGTGTGGCCACTGAATAACAATCACAGGGGCATCCCATCACTTCTCCCAGGGCCCCAGGTTCATCTTTCTTCTCTTCCCACCCCCCTGCTTCTCTCCTTAAAAATGGAGCATGAAGTGTTTTCCCTTCTCTTCAGAGGAACTCAGTCCAACGTCAGATCACAAGGCTTATTATGACAAAAGAGAAAACTGTTGATAATCCCCACTTTACTGTTGTTTGACTAAAACTATTTGACGTTAAGGAGCCGTTTCCTGGCAGGAAGCATCGTCCGACCACACAGAATTCGGTTCCTGGAGGTTTCGGCAAAACCCACAGCGTGGGCGGGGGGCTGTCCGCACTGAGCGGGTGGGAGGGAAAACGGCATTGCCGCTGCACTCCTCCAGGTGCTCGGCGGAAAAGCCCTGCACTGAAAAGGCAGATTCACGAGAGGAAAAGAGCGACCCTCAGTTGAACAACATGTATGTGGCCTGTAGACGTGGAGGGACCCAGGACCACGGAGCGAGTCCCCGAAACGGCCCCGGCCACCCCCTTAAACAGCGTCTCCAGCTAAGACGGAAGCCGCCCAGGAGCAGGGCAGGGAGGTGGCCATGGGAGGGCCCGGTGACAGCGCGGGACAGGAGGGCGAGTCCCTCACAGACCCGGGCCCAAGCCTCGCCCCTTGCTCGGAGTCCCTGAGGGCCTGGCCGGCCTGCCCTTCCCGGCGCAGAGAGGGAGACGCTCGGACCACAGAGTCTCCCACGCGCGTGTGCACCGCTCCGACACGCGGGGCCGCCCGCTCGGTTTTCAGAGCTCCTCTCTGCCTGCTGTTAATTAACAACAATCAGTCTATAATAACCGTTCCGCCGTAGCGGCACGCTTTGGGGGATGTATTCTGCCCCCCCCCGCCCCCCGCCCATTGTGGCCTAATCCGGGCACCTTCCTCGGGTTAAACGACTAAGGGGCTGGATCCGGGAAGGAACGTTCCGGGGACAGACGCCAGGCTTCCGCAGGTGCCGGCCCGGCTGTTGGAGACGAGGCAGTTGTCGCCGCCCCGGTCCCCGGCCGCCTTCCCAGCCTCTGGCGAGCCCCGCTGGCATTCTGAGGTCGGGGTTGAAGGGCGCCCCGTGACTGCTGACGTGAAACTAACGCCTCAGGGAAGATCGAAATCCACCGTACATCCAGCTGTGAAAAGGAACAGTGCTTCCGAGAGTCGAGTCTCAGGTTGTTGACTCTGGGCTCTTCTGCTGGGTACCTAGGAGGCCGCCTGTTTGCGCAGCCACCCCCCAGGGCCTCGTGGGCAGGTGGCAGCATCTCCGGAGGCCCTCGGAGCCGACAGGGATGCCGTCCCTCTCCCGGCCTTGGCCCGGGACCTGGATGTGACAAGGGACAGTTGGCCGAGCCCTCTCGTTCCCGCAGCGCCGACGTCTGCCCTGTGAGTTACCACTACTCAAGGGGAGCAGGTGGCCCGGCGGCCGTGGGCCAGCACAGGGGTGTCCTGCTCCCTCCTCCGCCCTGGAACTGGCGTGAGTGAGCCTCCTCGCTGCCCAGCCAGCCCCGTGCCTGAGCGTGGCTCCCCGCACGCTTCAGAGGCGACCCTGCCTAATCTAGGGGCACCCTGGTCCCCGCCCCGAGCGACTGGTTCAGGACAGAGCCTGTGACCTGGCTTAAACCAGCGAGAAGGGTGAGTGGGAGCGGGTGCTTTCGGCGAAGTTTCTCTCGTGCAGTTTCTGAAGCAACGGCCTCTTCCCCGGTTGCCGGTCGCCTCCCACGGAAGTGCCGAATCCTCTTGCTCTCGGCCTGACAGTCAAACCGTCGGGTGCACAAGGGCAACGCCGGGAGCCTGGCGGACGGTCCGGGCTTGGGCCGCCGGCCCTGTGGACGTCGGCCCGAGTGGGCCCACAGGTCCCATGTTCCCGAAGTCATTCTGGACGCTCATTCCTGGGCTCGGCAGCCACTGCTTTCCTAGGCGAGATGCTCGTTGTAAAGCTGAAACAGACCTCGTCCCCCGAGTGGACCGTGAAAGGCCATTCGCACCCACCCCACCAGCCGCCCCCCGCTGGCCTGCCCCTGGCCGCTGCGGCCTGAGTAAGGAGGCCGAGCCCCACAGCCCAGCGTCTCCGGGGCCGATGCCATGCTCTTCCCCCACCCGAAGCCCGGAGGTGTCCTCTCTTCTCGTGTTTCTTGTAAGGAGACCCCTGATCAGCGGATCGGGCCGCGCACCACACGGCACTGCATCACACCGGCCCACAGCTCGTTCCTTGGAAAGTTTCCGTTTTCACATTGAACTCAGAGCATTACCGTTTAGGCAGAGCCGTGTGTTTGTGTGCTTGTTTACCCTGGTTAATCCTCACGGAACTCAGGAGACGCTTGTCTCCCGGGACCTGGGTGGGGCAAGTGCCCAGTGAAAGTCAACAAAGAAATCCGTGACAGAGGGTGGCCGTCTGCAGGGTGTTCTGCTCTGGTTGGTCGGACTTGACTTAGATAAGCCAGTTGTATTGATGTCACCCATTCTCTGGCCACCGTCATCATCATCGTCATTGTCAAGAACGAACCAGCTCCCCCTCTCTGGCCCATTTTCCCACCTGTGGTGCCCATGGACAGTGCCTGAGAGCTCAGAGACAAAGTCACACTTCCGGATCCCACGGACAGAAAATGCCTTCTGGGCATCGCCAAAGCAGAGAACGGAGGAGGGGCCTGATTGCTGGCACGCCCCATGACCTGTGACCCCCGCTCCCCCAGGACACCCTGGAGCGAGGGGGCGGGTGTGGGCTGCGAGCTCAGAAAGGGGGCGGAGACTGCGTTCATCCCTTTTCCTAACCACTCATCGTGCAGGGCTACGCAGACCCTGCGTAATCCTCTCAGTTTTCTTCCTTTTGTCTTCAGTGGCTGTTGGAATTAAAGTCGGATATAATCGAATTGTAAATAACCAAGAAGCAAAGTGACTCGGAGGCAGTTTCGGAAGAGCAACGAGATCGCGGAGTGAGCCCTTTCGTTCCCGTGTTCTGAGAGAATCTTTTCATCTCCGGGACGGAGCCAGCTGGCGGGAGGCCGTCTCCAGGGTCCACAGACGGGTCAAGGTCAGTGCCGTGGTTCTGAGTGCTCCAGGCCCTAAAACGCCGTCCCCGGGGCCTGGCGGTGGCTGAGAAGGCCTCTCGGGCACCTGAGCGATTCCACAAAACGCTGCATCCGTGGGGGGTCTGCCACTCCCCGCGACGCCCTCTTCAGAGACGGACCGGAGTCCTCGTGCCGGAGACGTGTTTCTATTCTGCACAGACGGTGGGGCCATCCGTCTGAGGTTGGGGGTCTCTGTGGGCCGGGATGCCGGCCGACGTCGGTCCTTGGCCTGTCCCTGGGACTCCTCGTGAGTGACCTGGGTCATGGTTAGATGGCGGACAGAGTGTGGGTCGCCTTCGGAAGGTGGGTCTGACCTGCGGTTCATTCCCCGTTGAGCTCTGAGACGTGGGGGCTCTAACAGGAGGCCACGGAGTGTGGCTGGGAAGGACCTCAGCGACCCTGAAGTCCCCGTCCTGTGAGCCTCCCCCGGGGCCAGAGGGACGGGCGCAAGTCCCCGCGGTGAGGGCATGGAGCGGCTGGGCGGGGGGCCAGGTCTGTCCCCTGCGGGCCGCGGCTTCCCCACCGCCCGAGCCGTCTCCGCAGGAGGGGGAGGATCCTAGTTAGCGAGGTCTCGGCCGGGAGCTCGGTCGGGGAGAGAACTGAGGCACGCAGGAGACTCAAACTGTGGGAGCACCGCGCTGAATCACAGCACTCCCGGGCGCCTCTAACTTTTCTTTTTCTTTTTCCTTTTTACCTGATTACAGCGGAACAAGTGATTCCAAGCCCAGAATAGCCACAGATATAAAGGCAATGTAACCCATCCGACCTTGTCATCACGAAGTGCCGAGCTCCTGCGAGAGGGAGACGGGCCGACTGGACCTTTCCCGGAATGATAAGCGCAACCCAAGCCCTGAAAGGACGGGGTGTGCGGCACCAGCAGGTCACCGCGGACAGGAGGTGACACCACATCTGTTTTGCAGGGTAGCCGGGTGTCTGCCCCGACTGGCGTTGCCATAGGAACAGCAGGAGCCGTGCTCCGCGGGAACGGCCTTCCCCGGGCGGAACAACTGCTCCTTTTACGCGCCCGTCGCTCGGTGGGGGGGTGGCGGGCAGTCTTAGCTCCGCACCATCTCATCGAGCTCGGAAAACAACCTCAGGAGGTTCAGAGGCTTACCATGTGCATTTGGAAAATTAAGAAGCCAAGGCCCAGACATCTCAGGGAAATGTTTAAGGTGATAGTTTGTGATTGGAGGACCTGGCTTAGAGTCCTGGTGGCGTGACTCCGGAATCCTTGTATTGAACTGCTTGTTTATTACAGATCCATTATTGTGTTTAATGGCAGGTAAATGCACAGCAGATGTTGACAGTCCGCCCTCTGGTGGTTGGGCGGTGTCACTGCAGCGGCAATCGCGGAAGCGCGGGAGAGACAGCAAATTGGTCCGCCTTTTGCTGGCAGTAAGCCGCCTCCAGTCCCGTGGGCAGTCACGCGACTGTTTCTACCCCTTCCGCTGGAGGTAGGATGCCTGATCGGCACCCTTCGAGCGTCTACAAAGCTAACACTTAGTTTTTGGTAGTTTCACGAAAACCATTGCGAGGTGGCCGGGTGCCTGGCCCACGCATTCCGCGAAAATAAGCCGGGCAACTCCCTCCATAAATCCAGCACCGGCCAGGGTCGGAGTTCGCTCGCCGTCCAAGTCGCGGGCCGAAATGCCCACTCGTGCAACAAACACTCAGTTAAACAGAACGTGCAAGGCGCTGCCTCCCACGCAAGGCGCAGAGGCTCGCAGGGAGCCTTGTTCACCCGTGGCCGGCCTGACGCCGCTGCGGGGCCCCTGCAGGCGTGGGACCGCGCAGGGGCCCGCGGGTTCTGTGTGCACTGCGAGGCCCGCGAGAAGGTGGTCGCCGGGGCAACGCGGGGCCCGCCCCAGGGGGACGTCAGCCCCGGCCCTCCCTCCGCGTTTCCTGCAGGACTCCGCGCCCCGCAGTAACCGGCTGAGCCTGCGCGGTGCCGCACAAGGCTTCCCGCACGGCTTCGCTCTCCACTCACCAGGGGCCCTGCAGGGCCGGCAAGGTCGGCGAGCGCATTAGTTGTCCCTGTCTGCTCGCTGGCCGGGTCTTCGGCCCTTGGGTGTTCCAGGGCTGCACGTCTTCATGTCCGCGACTGCAATTTACCTACATTTTTATCCGGCACGTTCTACCCACTGACTTCCAACGACACGTCCCCAGAGCTCTGACCGCGCGCCAGGCAGGCACCGGTGCTCGGTGTCGGGACACAGCGTGACCGATGCACCTGCCGCCCGCCCGGCCGGAGCGCACCGTGTGGGGCGCAGGCGAGGGGACGGAGTGGAACGGGTGCGCACTCAGGTGCGTCCCAGGAAGGGCCAAGTTGGGCCCTGAGAACGGAACCTTCCGGCGGGGGCGGGGGGGGGGCACCGAACTCTGGCGAGGAGACCCACAAGAGGGGCCGAGGAGCTGTGTGCAGAGAGGGGGCAGCGAGAGCAGAACAGGCAGGCAGGCGGACGGACGGACGGACAGACAGTGCTGAGCCCAGGGAAGGCTTCCCCCACTCAGAGAGCCGGGTGGGGGCCTGTGGGGGAGGAGCGTGCTGGGCGGAGAGGAAGAGCCCGGTCTGGAGTGGGGCGGGGGTGGGGGCGGGGGTGGCGGCCGGGCCTCGCAGGGCACTGGGGCCCAGATCTTATCTGAGGCCAGTGAGAGTCCCCCTAATGCCCTGAAGCAGGAGGGTCAGAAGCTGCGGCGGAAGTCTCCCAGCAGACATGCCTGGGCGTGCGTTAGATGGGCGGTGGAAGGCACGAGGCGACCTTTAATCCCCCGAGAGGGCCGTCCACAATCGAGCAGAACTCGAGAGGCCGAACACGCGGCTCCCTGGGCTGACTGTATTCCGACGTGGCCCTTGGGACATGTAACGTCCCCGGTCGGTCGCACGGCCTGGGGTGGGGGGGTTGGTGTGCGAGCTGGGCAGGGCTCCTGGATGTTCCCTGCTTTCTGCAGACCGGGGAAGGGAGCCGGCGGGGTCTGCTCAGAACCCGCTTCTGCCCACCCACGGCCACGGCCGAGCGACATCGGTGGCCGAGAGCGCCGTGGGCACCGTGCTGGCGCGCCTTGGGCCGAGAGGGCGGAGCTGCGCCGGGTGCAGCGGCTCCTGTGACAGTGTCAGAGCCGGCCACCACCTGCGGTCAAATCACACGGCAGGAGCAGACACAACGAGCGCGCCCGAGACGGGCGTGTCCAGGAGGCAGCTTCTCAGCCCTCGAGGGGCGCTGGTCCGGCAGACGGACGCCCTGCGTGGTGCAGAGCTGAGCGGAACAGCACGTGTTCGAATCCTTCGGTGGTTCCGAGGGAGAGGGCGGAGCTTCTAAGTGAGGGACCAGCTTTTCTAGACGCAGCATCGACACGCGGCCCTCGGCGTGTCAGACGAAGGGACAGATGAAGGGACGGGGTTTGGGGGCGGGGGCCACTCTCAGGAAGCATCCAGGTGAATGGCGGGGGGAGGGGCAGAGTTTCGCTGCCAGCTTCTCCGCTCGCAGCCAGCCCAGCAGGGCGGACGGGCGGAGGCCGGAGCGCCGTGGGGGCGGCCCCGCGGGGTCGTGTCTGGGATGCCCCGGTGCTGCACCCTGTTGCGCCTCTGAAAAGGCCGGTTCTGGACACTCGTCGTCCACGGGCTGTCCCCAGGTGCCTTTCTTACTGTCCTCTCACGGAGCGTCGCGGTGCCTAAGAACAAAACCACTTAGCTGGGGCGACCCGCCGGGACTCGCGGTGGAGGAGCCCCGCCCGGGTGAGTCAGCTCCGGGGCTCCCAGGGAAGCCACTGTAAAGGCTAGGGATGGGCTGGCCTCTCTGCTCCTGGCCTGGCATCTTCCCACCTAACGAGGAAACGGCATGCTAATGAGCTGCGGCCCTGCAAACCAGCTGGAGTGCGAGGTGGGACGGAGCTTTCAGGAGGAGCCCACGCCCAGTTCCCGAGCATATAATCTCCCGAGCAAAGCGTTCAGGCTTCAGACCCGGCAGGCTGGGTCCCCACAGCCGACGTCCACCAGGGCTTGGAAGCCATGGCCCCAAGCCACTGCCCCGCGCTCAGGGGCCCCTGCAGTGCCCCACCCCTCTCTGCCATCGAGCACAGCTCTCATCCCTCGAGCTTCGACGATGGCTTGTTTCTGCCCAGCAGCTGCCACAGCAGGACCTGGCTGCTGGACAGCTCGGAGGAACCCTGCAGACTCGGCGGAGTGCCCAGCCTCGAGCCAGAGCCGTGCCCGCAGGACAGCGGCGCGCCAGGCCCTTGTCTCCCCGGGGTGGTCCATGCGGCCGGCTGCCATGCCAGCACCCGTGAAAGGACCACGTGCCCCTCAGGGGCCTCCTCGGCCGAGTGCAGGTGTGAGTCTCAGCCGTGCGCCTCAGCGAGCAGCCAGCTGGCAGGCTTTGCCACCCAGAGCTGCCCACCCGGGAGCCACGGGGCAGAGCCCTGCCCACCCCAGACTCCCGTGTCCGCGAAGTGCCCCGCGCCAGAGTGTGGACCCAGCCAGGGCCAGCGTCAGGGCCCCACATCCCGGTCCCGCAGGCCTCCGGTCCCTGTCGCGCCCGGCCCGCAGCACCCCAGGCCTTCCTCTAACGCTGGTGAGCCCCCCTGCTGTGTGACCGGCGGTTGGTGACGGCCCAGTGAGTGAGGAGCATGCAGCCCACGGAGGGGGTGACTTCCTGAGTCGGGGAACTGACCTCGGAGATGGCCGGGAGTTTGGCTTTCTCCAAGGACAGATGCTTGTGCGCGTGTTTCTAAGGGAATGAAGTTTTTTTCTCTTTGGAGCCTTTGTGGTGCTGAGCTGGGAGTGGGAAACCTGTTAAACTACTTTAGGTCACTGGGACACTTTGTTACAGGTCAGTGAGGTCACTGGGACACTTTGTTACAGGTCAGTGAGGTCACTGGGACACTTTGTTACAGGCCAGTGAGGTCACCGGAACACTTGTTGAGGGTCAGTAGAAGTTCAAGCAGAGACCAACACTTTAGCTATTTATTGGGCATTGTCTATGGAGACACCAAGCACCGAGTCTGGTAGGCTGTAATAGCGTGAATGTAAATAAAATGTAACTAGTCAGAAACCCACACGGCACTGGAGCTGAAGGAGACCTGAAGCCCACCTGGCCCTGCACACTCGGGTGGAGGGGTCCCCCTGAATCTGGGCCCAAGTGCCGTCCACACCCAGCCCATCAGCCGCAGCGAGACCCTCTGACCGACCGAGCAGGAGACAGGCTCCATTGCATGGAAAGGGCCCGGGAATTCTGAATTTCCCCTCCATGCCCTTCCTAGCCCCTCGGTAGCCGGGATCTTTGAAAGTGACAAGGTCAAGTTCAGCATCGTCAGTGCACTTAAGCTGCTCATCTTCCTCTTTTCACTATTTCTTAAGTGGGTTTTGCGTTGGGAAAGGGTCCTGGTAGTAAATAAATTGGATTCATGTGAAATCACCCAGTTCGTTGTCACAGTTATTACTTTAGGGCGATGCTTCTGCGGGCCGTAGATGACAGGGTTGCTTTCTTTCCCACCCGATGGCAAGGGTGGAAATGTCTGCAGGGAGCAAAGAGGATGCGCTCTCTTACCACTGTCCGTGCGTGTGAGCCGGAACCCAAGAGCGTGCGGGGGAGGGGCAGCCGCAGACGGGACTGGGCCGCCGGGAAGGTCGGGGGGCCCCGACTCCGCCGGAGCAGCCGGGCTCCTGTGGGGCCGTGGGCGGCTGCTGACGGGCTCCGTGACGGTTCAGGGTCACGTGGGGTCGGGGTTGACGGCGTGGGCTGTCAACTCGGGTTTCCGAGCTCTGACTCCTAGCCGGGTGGGGTGGGGCCCCTGGAACCCCGACTGCGTGGCTGCGAGCAGCGTATCCGGCAGCTGCCCACCCCAGCTGCTCACCTTCCAGGCCGAGAAGACAGTGACGGGCCCCTGAGACCTCACA
Organism: Glossophaga mutica; assembly: GCA_039655065.1. NCBI lineage: Eukaryota > Metazoa > Chordata > Mammalia > Chiroptera > Phyllostomidae > Glossophaga > Glossophaga mutica. The sequence continues at coordinate 223,154,288 of CM077304.1, forward strand.
GGACCATCACACGGGGATGGCTCGCGGGGGGGGGGGGCGCCCAGCTGGTGACCCGCCAGCTCTGACCGGGGACGGAGGGCGGAGCTGGGGAGTTACAGGTGAACACGGGCGTCTGCTGCAGGTTAGGAGAACCAGCCACCCGAAAAACGAGGTGAGCGGCTCGTGTTCCAAAATTGCGCGCCTTGCCTCCTGGTGAGAAAAATACGCAGGAAGCACCTGCGTGCCCGTCGGGGCCGCCGGCAAGTGTCTGCGAGTCCCGGACGAAGCTGCTGCTGGTCCTCGGTCCCCCGTGGGGGCAGCTCAGACGCAGGCCCCCCCGAGGAGGAAGAGTCAGCCCTAAGCTCTCCAACCGGCCACCGACACAGGCGCTTCTGTGGCGGGCGGCACAGCGAGGATGCCCAGGCAGGTCCCGAGATGGTGGGTGGGCCCTGGTGACCCCCCCTCCCCCGCTGTCAGGGAGCACACGGCCGCCAGGAGCGGGGCGTCCCTGCAGCGGACGTGACCCGCGGCGCCCACAGAGGTGAGGCTGGGTGGGCTGCCTCTGCAGGTGGCCACTCAGGGCCTGCTGCCAACCACCGGCAGACACAGGGGGGCCCCCTCGCAGCCAGCGGCCCCTGACTCGGCTCAGATGCGGGCTCTGGCTGGTGTTGGCTGCTCCAAACCGCCGCCCTGTCCCCTGCCCCAGCGGCGGTCCCTGCCCTTCCCTGTGCCCCAGGCAGGGATGTCGGTGAAGGGTCCCCTGGTGCTCAGATGCACGCGGATAGAGGGACAGCATCAAACCGAGTCCATCTGCCAGTCTGTGTGCTCAGCCTTCTACACCTTCACTCGTCCTTCTTGGGCTGAGGGACCCCCCCCCCCAAGGAGAAGTTGGGCAGCCCCTCATCCCACCGACAGGCAGTCCAGGGTCCTTCCAGGAGAGGAGGGGGACTCAGGCACTAAAGCCCCTCGGTACCGGGACCGCGGTGCGGTGTCCGAGCGGGTGCCCGGTGGGCACTGCAGCGCAGGGAGAAGGGAACGGGCCCTGGGTTACGACGGGCCAAGCCCTGCCACTTCGCTAGTCGTGTGCCCCGGAGGACGGCGGGCTCCGGGCCCGCTCCTTCTCGGAGCAGTGGAGGCACGCCCAGGTCACGGGACCGCGGTGGCAGCCCACGGACACTGCGACCCACGCCCAGGCCACGGGACCACGGTGGCAGCCCACGGACACTGCGCCCCTTCGGCGCTCTGCAGAGTCTTTGTGCCCACCCGTTCGGGACACCCCTGGACACCTTTGCTTCTTGGGCTGCAGCCTCGGCTCACTGGTTTTTCTGTGACGGACTTGACCTTTCGAGGAGAGACCGAGAGAGCCCCGAGTTACTGGTGCAGAGGACTCGGGAGGTAAGGACGGTGACCCGGAGGTGTGGGCGCACTCTCCAAACCTGCACCGAGGCGTCAGCAGGGGCAGCAGAACGTTCCACAGAGCTCAGGACCCCCTTCCTGCCCGAATGGGGGCCAGGGGCCAGCGGGGCCTGCGTGCGACGCCGCCCACCCAGGCCCCTCGGGCAGCGGGTTTTCCCTGAGGAGCCGAGAGCAGTGAACTTCTAGAGCTTTGTGGGGGGCTTATGCAGTGCTGTGGCAAATAGCTCTTATTAACTAATTTGTTCTAACTGTTGACTGTGTGCGCACTTTATTTTACGACTGAGCTGCGGCGTTGATGAGCCACGCACAACACACCCGTACCCCACAGACGCAGCAGAGCGAACGCACACCTAGAGGCTGCCCACGGCTGCGAGTTAAAAGAACACCCTTGGGTGCGCAGAGCTGTCGCCTCTCTGGTGTTTGGACAACGTTCTCTGGCTTGACGGGAGGGGACTCGCTAACGGGGCCCAGAGGGTTGTCCCTTGGGCCCCGGGGCCCCCAGACCCGGGAATAGAGAAATCTCACAGGTGGACCCCGGGAACGGGGACGTCGCTTGCTCCCCTTCCACGGTGTGACGTGGTGTCGCTTCCAGCCCCACGCCAACGCCCCGCAGGACGCCGGACTGACTGACGAGGAAAACGGGAGTAGAAGGGGAGAAAGTCCGAGACGAGCCTGGGGGTGACACTTCCCGAGAGCACGGCGCCGTCACCACCGCCCCGGGGACAGGAGCTGCGCCGAGAGGACTCAGCACCCAGAGGGCCGCCCCTGCGGCCACAGGCCCCGTCCACCGCGAACCCGGTCGCCCTCCGCAGCCGGCCACTGGCCGTCACTTCCCCTTGGAAGGAGACGCAGTCATGCCGCCCCTGCGTGTGGTCGGGAACGGAGGCTGTGCCTCCTGCGACCCTCGAGAGCGGAGCATCTTGGCACCCAAGTAGCGCGGTTCTGTTTGGCGCCGGTTTTGGGAGCGGTGAGTCAGGACGGAGTCGGCCCTGCGAGGCCACCCTCACTGCTGGAACCTTCTAGAAGCCGGCCGTAGCACAAAGGGGAAATAGCATTAAGGGTGGGTGTTCCATGACTATTCGGCGACCAGCCACGCTGTCGCTCCCTCCGGGGCTGCTTCTGCCGTGGCGTCTGACGACTCTTCCCGGCCCGGGGGCCTCGCCCGTGCCCCTGCGCAGCCGTCAGCGGTCGCCGCAGAGCCAGCTCTGGCAGGACTGCTGGGGGTCCCGGGGGAGCCACCGGTCCAGGCCCCCGCGCCTGTCCCAGCTCCTGCACCCGCCCGACACCTCCCTGCTGGGCTGGGACCACACCCGCCAGCCCCACCTCCGGTGCCGGCCCTGCCCTCTGCGCTCTCCCGGGGCCACCCAGCAACGGCCCTCGGAACCCGGCGGTGTGGATGGGGACGCTCTCAAAGCTGCTTGTTCTGAGTGTCCCCTGGGACGCACCCCGGGGGGTCCCAGACGCTGCCCACCCCGGGGACCCAGGCTTCCTCACATGTGCACCGAAGAGCCCACAGCTCTGGCCCCCGGCCCTTGGCGGGCTCCCCCCTCGTGGTTGATTCCCGACCGGAGTCCCTTCCATGAATATATCCGCCCGGCCGCGCTGGGAGGGGCGGGGGGCTCTCGGGGAGCCCGTGACGTGGCGGCGGCGGCGGCGCCATCGGAAGGGGAAGGCTGGCGCCACTGCCCACTGCTCTTCCCTACCCGGGTTGAAGTCTGCTCCCTCGCGGGGCCACGGCTCACGCCCGGGCCTGTTTTCTGCCATTTTCAAACGCCCCTCAGGCCTTCGAGGTGCGTTTCCAATGAGGCATCGAGCTGTTCTCTGTGCCCCGTGGTCCCCTCGCCGGGTCTCCGCGGGTGCTGCCGTGTGAAGGCACACGCCCGCCGCCGTGACCGTCCACGGTCACCGGGTCTCGTGTTCACGCGGAAACGCCCGCTGCGTTAAGCGGCTGTTTAAATGGGTGGCGTCGGCTGTGGCGCCGCGGGGCCAGAACCGCAGCCAGAAAACGGAAATCTGTTCGAAGGAGCCACGCGAACCGGCATGGGACTGAGGTGGGGCCCACGTGCCCGCTGACCAGGGGGCGGCCACAGCGTCCCTGTGGTGGCGGAGACGCGAGACGGCGGGTCAGGGGCAGCGGCCTTAGCAGAAGCCGAGGGCTAGCCCCGCCCCGTCCGTCCCCTGAGCCGCGGTCCCCACCAGCAGCAGGAAGGGGCCCGAGGACACCCCCACCCGAGGACGCCTGGTCTCCGCAGGAGAGGAAGCCCGAGGTCAGGGGTCAGCGAGGCGGGGGATGCTGACGGGCAGGGACACGCCGCCCTTTGGCCCAGACCGAAACTCTGTTTCTGTTTTCCAAGGCTGTCCCCTGAACACACGCACTCGGAAGGATCATCGGGAAGGGGAGTCAGGGAAGAGACGGGTCCTGCCCCCTCGAAGGCGGAGGGCCCCGCTCGGGCTGCCTGCTGCGCCTGGAAGACGAACGAGAGAAGACGGGGGAGAACGCAGAGCGGGGGAGGGCTGGGGCGACCCGCGTCCCGGGAGAAAAGGGAGGCAGGTGTGTGGGCCCGCAGGTGCTCCCCGCGGCAGGCGTGGCCTCAGAGGCTGAGAGCAATTCCGAGCTCTCGGCGGCCCGGGCGGATTGGGGCCTCGGCGACACTGCGGGCGGGAATCCATCGGCGAGGACAGGAGCTCGAAACACTTGGGAGGAAGCAAACTAGATTTCAGAGGCTGGACGGCGGAAACGGGGGCAAATCCTCCAAGACAGGAGGTTGGGCTACAACAGCGGAAACACATCGGTAAATTAAAAGGTGACAGATTGCACTTCAACAGGAAAAATGTCTCCTCTTCAGATGCTCACTATTATAGCAATAAAAAGACAACCCACAGACTGCGGAGAATGTTTGTACATTACACACCTACAAAAGACGTTGTATTTAAAACATTTAAGAATGCTCCAAACTCAACGATAAGAAAACAAGCGACTCGATTACAAAGTGAACAAAACCTTGAGCCGTTTCTTCCCTAAAACGATACACGGGGGCGGAAAAGACGCAGGAATGTGCGCGGACCCGCGGTCAGTGGCCAACCCGAGCCACGCTGGAAACGCACGCACTTCGTGCGAGATGGCTGCGTTTGAAAGTCCCACCGTTCCGAGGGCCGGAGGACACGGCCAGGAGCGGGAGGCCCCCTCTCAGGGGCCTCGCCGTGGAAAACACGCGGAGGTTCGTGGTGCGCGTGAGCCTGTCACTTCCGAGGACCGAGCGCAGCCAGGACGCGAGCAGCCCAGCAGCGTGTCAGCTCAGGGGTGAGTACGCGAATGGTGTTCTCTGAACGGCGGCCGCACAGCAGCAACCAGACGAACTCCCGGTGTGAGCTGCAGCCCGGGCGAAGCTAAAATGCGCACAGTGAGCGGAAGAGGGAGGAAAACAGAGTAGACATTGTACGATTTCTCTTCATCTGATAAAACGTGAGGACAGGCCAAGACCAACAGCGGTGGAAACCAGGGGGAGGGGAGGGGGGGGAGGGGGTGGGGAAGCGTGGGGTGATATACGGGGCATCGTCTTGATTTGGGGGAGATACAGATGTCACAACATCACATTTTGCTCCTCAAGTACCTTCCGTTTCCTGGATGTCAATCACGCCTCCACAAAGCTGATACGACGCAGAGGCAAAGGGAGGCCCGAGAAAGGCCTCGTGCAGGCGGAAGGGCCGGAACGCAAGGACGTAACCAGGGACAGTGGAGGGGCCGCCCCCGCACCCCCCACCGTCTCCATGCAGCAGGCAGGATGCCTTGGTCAGCGCCGAGCCCATCTCCGACGTCGTCTGGGGAGAGTCGTTGCGGGTGAACGACCTGAGCAGGGGTGGCGCGAGTTCCGTAACCATCGTGTGTGAACCGTGCGCGCAAACATACCCAGGAACCTTACGGTGAAATTTCCGTGGGAAGGAGACCGCGGCCCGACGGCCCCGCCCCAGCCCCGCATCTGCACTGCGGGTCGTGGGGTCGTCGTTCTCCCCGTGGATTTGAACTTCCGGGCTTTCCTGACGGCAGCCATCCGGCAGGCTGTGCTCACTTTAGGGCACCTCGTTATGCCGAAGGCTGCAACGGACAGACTCCAGATAATTGGCTGTCTCCTCGAGGCCCGGCCGAGATAAATATCAATCAGGGGTCTCCGAAGGGGTGGAGGAACCCTGGACGGGGCGCGGCCGCTCCCGCCGAGCCTCCTCGCGCCTGGCGCCCTCCCACGCTCGGGAAGCTGGCCCTCCCCGGTGAGAATGGATGGGTGGCGAGAAAAAGTACCTGGGAGAGATTATTGGCCTGACTCAGTAAAGGTCAACTTTTATTTGATGGAGGAGACCTAAATTATATTTTGTGAGAGCTCCGAGGTCCGCCAGTAAATATTTATTAGGACTCGACTAAGTGTCCGCACGTGGATGGGGAACAGCGATCCATCACAGCTCCCGACACCACGACGCTGCGAGGATGCAGCCCGGAGCGGGGGGGGGACCCCCGCGGGGGGTGCAGAGCACAGTCGCTCCCAAGGACGGTTCCGGAGCGCAGTCGGAACTAAGCCACACGCAGCATGTCTGCGGTGCCAGGGCGCGTGTGCCTGCGTGTGTGATTTACCTAATGGCAGTCACGCCCTTGGGAGGCTGGCGGGGTTTACGGTGGTAGGAGCGCTGCGGAGCGATGGCATCGGCGTGGCTGCAAAGGAGCGAGGGAGGGGTGCGCGAGCGGATGTCGTGACACCAGACCTGAGCCGCCAGCGCGGAGACGGAGGAGACTCGTCCGGGCAGCAGCTCAGGGCTGACCGGGTGCCTGGGTGCCTGGCCGAGGGCAAAGGGGGGTCACAGACCCGTCTGCGGGCGAGGGCCCCAGGATGCCGCGAATTTGCAGAGGAAAAGCGTAAGTGCGGCTTTGGCAGTGAAGATGGGACGTCCTTGGGAAGAAAGGTGCAGATTCACGGAGGAGGAGCCGAGCCCGGCTTCGTGTCCGGAGTGTGAACGGAGGCGGCGAAGGACGGGAGGCCCTGCTTTCAGCGGATCAAGGGAGAAAAGCATCGCGGTGGGTTGTCGCTCTGCCCGCACGAAGCTGCAGCTGACTCCTAGCTCCGTCTCCGCGAAACCGGCTCCTGGCGCCCACGGGGGAGGGGCGGCCGCCTACCTGCGGCCTGGACGCCTGAATGAGATCCGGCCTGTGCCCGCGCTAGAGGACCACGGCTCCTGAGGACCCTCCGCCGGAAGCACTGCGTCGACGCTTTTCTGCCCTTTCTGCACAGTCTGAGTCTGGGTTGCTTCCCCAACCCCCCCTGACCCTTCCCTCCCCCCATCAAAGTTAACGCCAAGTGCCACCGTTCGGGCGAAGCTGACGGACAGCGGTCACCGGTTTCCGTGAGCTGTCCTCAGAGCGCAGCGAGTCCGGGCTGTGCGCCCATCCTCTCCCGTCCACGCAGCTGCACGCGCCTCGAGGCGGAAGCCGTCAGCTTCTCGGGGACCCGCCCGCACCCCCCAGGACGCCCTGCACAGACGGGGTGCCGCGAGAGCTCTCCGCTCTTCGAGACAGTCACGACCAGCAGCACCCCTCCGAGGCCTGGGCCCGGGAGGTACCACTGACCTCTGGGGCGCTTCGTTTCCTGAAATCCCAGGGGTGTTTCTGCAGCGTGACCTTCCCACGCGAGGAAAACGAGGCTCGTGGGGCGCTCCGAGCGAGTGGAAGTGAGGGGGTGCCGGGGGGGGGGCGTTAAGGAAGCCGCGGAGGCGGCGAGCGGCGCTGGGGCAGCGCCCTGCAGTGTACGCTGGGCTTACTCGATTTCCACCTGAACACACCCTTAGGACGACCCCGCACGGCGATGTCGTGGATGTTCCGTGGCTGCGGGAAGCGGCGGGACGGTGCCTGGGGCCCGGGGCGATTCTGCAAACGGCCGGGGGGTCGCAGAGTCGGAGCGGGACGGAGCCACTGGACGTGGCGGGCACACGCGGCGCTCCCAGTGGTTCGAGCGGGAAGTCACGCAGCAGCCAGTGAACAACGGCGCAGGAAGGGGTACGCTCCGCGGTCCGTGCACCCACAGCTGTGTACCGCCCCCCCCCCGTGTTTGTATGCTCGGCCGGATCAGGTGACGGGGGCCAAGCACCCCAACAATCCATCGCTCAGACGCTCGGTCCCCCTTGGTTCGATCGCCCCCTTCATCTCAGCGACCCAAACCGCCTCCGCCCCCAGTTCCCTCCTGTGAACGCGGGAAATCGCACAGTGCGCCCCGCGGCGCTGCGACCGCACCCACGGGTGCCCGCCGGCCGGAGGGGCCAGAGCAGAAGGTCGCAAGCGCTGTGACCTCCGACCCCACACCTCCCCTCCTGAAGGTTCTGGGGGACCCACGGGCGTGAACGACACGCACATGCGCACCCCTGCGCCCGGGGTTCGGGCTCAGCACCACCACGTCTCGAAGGAGCCCACAGCTCGAAGAGCGGCGCCTGCAGACCCGACGGGCGAGCGCGCCACGGGACCCGGCTCCGCAGGGCGCACGGAGCGCCGGGACGGGAGTGCGCGGGCGCGGGCCTCGGCCAGCACCCAGGCGCCGCCATCGGGGGTGACGCGTGCTCTGACCTGACGTCCTGAGATCGTTCCGCGCGTGGGTGCCGGGCTCTCTCCCGGGTAGTAAAACAGCCCCAGAGGGGCCCGCAGAGAAGCCAACCGGCTTCAGAGCCTCTGCGGCTCCCGACAGAGGGAGACCCAGGGACAGAGACCTGCACCCTCCGCTTCTGGGACAGAGACTGTTCCGCGTCGCGCCTCCTTGTTGACCGTGGAGACGAGACACCGCAGCGGCCGCAGCACGTGGGTTTCTTTCCCAGTGGGGCGGGGGAGGGCCCGAAAGAAGACAACAGAGGACGACCGGACGAGGAGGGACGGAAGGGGAACAAGGAGAAGCCTGCGGGGGCGGGGGCGGAAACCACGCGGGAGAAGCTGCGGCTTACTGCCTCGGATTGAAACGGCGTCCCCGAGCGCATGCGTTCAGCGCTGTCCTTCCGCAAACACGTGGGTGTCCTTTCACGCTAGGCGCCCCTCCAGGGGCTGACCACGGTTCACGTGGACCCCGCCCCGCTGACTCGTCACCTCCCAACGGGCACTGTGTTCCCTACGACCTGCCCCCCCCCCCGTCAAAGCCGTCCTGTGGGGGGATAGGGGCGGGGGCGACATTCCCTGGAAAGGATCACACTCATGGACGTGGCTACAGGAACGTCTCTCTGGTAGTGAGCTCTTTTCCGCAGGAAGGAGTTTCCACCCTCCGACCTGCGTGTGGGCTGAATGCAGTCTGCTCGTCTGCGCGTCGGGTCGGCGGAGCCGATCCAGACCTGGAGAACCGCCGGTCGGCGCCCAGGGCGTGTTCCCGTCCGGTGGGCAGAGGCGTCCGCAAAGCGCACCAGGCTCCTGGGCCAGGCAACTCTCCGAACGGGAGCGTCCGAGTGACAGGCCAGGGAGTCCGCTCTCCCCACTAAATACCCGCCACGCCTTTCTAAGTGGAGTTTGGTGGGGTGGGAAAGAGTCCATCTCAACCACTCTGTCCAGAGGCTCGTCTCCTCTGGGTCCTTAGAACAGAGTCTCGTTTGATGAAATATGCTGAATAAATGATGTTAAAATTGACTATCAAGATCCATACCTAGAAAGCTAACAATCAGTAAAACTATCCAAACTCGGCAACCGCACTCAAATGCACCGTAGAGCAGTAATAAGACACCATCTTCCACATGGAATCAGCAAACATTTTACAAGCCGTGGCACCAATCCCAACGGTACTGAGAATTTGGTGATCAGATACCAGTACCCGGTGCGGGGGTGTGGACTTGGAAACACGCACCCAGGTCCTTAAAAGACACCACGACTGAGTGAATTAGGGCTTTTCATGAAATAATAGACGGAACAGGAGAGGAGCAGGCAGATTCCAAGGGAAGACGGCGGCCTCCCAACCAGTCCTGCTGAGCTCACTGGTTGCCATGGAGATCCGTGGCAGTAGGAGAAAGAAATCTCGGGCTTTTAGAAACCACTTCTCCTCAGGTAGCCCGTGATCCAACACACTGGCATTTCGCATCTCAGCGTTTTTTACGGGGACATTTACACGTGGACATAATCTGAATATAACCTTAGAATAACTGCGTTGTTGTGCCTTGAAGAAATGACTTCACGAAACCCCAGCACACTGCACACGCCGTTCTCATCTTGCTGACAAGCAGAATTGCGAAATTTCAAGGAAGGGGCGTCGTTCTGGCTTTCGAGGCCCTCGCCCGTTCTCCGGTGCGTGGCACCTGCCACGAGTGGCCAGAAACACTTCTCACCTCTCCCTCCCGCGCCGTGTCCCCCCCAGGCCTCCGTCCCCGCGGGGGATGCCCAGCCCTTTGCTGGAAGGAGTGAAGGACCCGGGGTCAGCCACGGGACGGAGGGCTTGCAAAGTCCCGGCGAGCGTCCCCCGGAGCCCGGGGGCTGCGGGCGTGGGCGCCGTGGAGTGCTGCCGGTGGGAGCGTCTCAGCGGAGGGAGGGCGGGGAGCGTGTCCGGGAGCCGCCAGGAGCCCACCCAGGAAGGCGGCCACCTTTTGTCACCCGTCTGACCCGCGCCCGCTGCCCGGGAGGGGACAGCGCCTGCCCCTGCGGGCCCCAGGACGCGGATGCCTGGGGGGCGCTGCCCAGGAGGGCCGGACGCTGCCCCCCGCTTCCTCCGCTCACCGGAGGTTTTTCTCAGGATCGGACTGGGGTCGCGGGTTTTCCGGAGCAGCACCACGGAGGTCAAGTTCCGAATCAGGAACGCAAATGATCCACGGGCCTCACCACGGACGTGGACCTTGACCCCTGGCTGGGGTCGCGCTCTCAGGGTTTCCTCTGTCAGCACTTACTCCCGTCCACACGAGCGCCCTGAAAGGAGGCCTCGGGGTGCCGCCCCTCCTGGGGGAGGGCCCCCCCCCAAGGGAGGCAGCTACAGGCGTTCCCTTCACCCCCCCCCCCATAGGAGGGCGGTCCGTTGCCGCTTACTCGTTCTGCGCGCGGTCACTCGCCTGTGTCAGTGCGCACCCGTGGCGGGAACGTGACACTCTAGGGTGGGAACCAGTGTCATGCCTCCTACTCCTCGGCTCTCATGGCTCCAGCGTGGTCGTGGGGGCTCTCTCAGCCGGTCCCCGGGGCTCGGTGACACTCCATCCGAACGGTTCAGTTTGCTTTTGTTTCCGAGCCCGCCTCCCTTCCTGGCCGCGGGCGCCCCCAGGTTCATCTCGCGCATTCCCTGCGAGGTCCTGAGTGTGCCCCCGCCCCCCCCCCCGTGACCCAGCACCTCAGCCGCTGACCCTGCAGACGCCCCGGGCGTGTGGTCGCAGGACCGAGTTGCTCCAGTCGGACGCATCAAGGCGTTTTTACGGGTAAACGCACACTCACTCGTCGCTGCTCAGCACGTCTCGATGCTCCGTGTGAACCGTGCTGGCACGTCAGTGGGAGCCCTTACGGAAGAGAAGACGACCCTCAGAGCGCAGACCGGCACACGATGCACACGCGGTTAAGCCGCCGAGACGCCGTTCTGGCCGTGTCCACAGGGAGTCACGTTTGCTGGCCGAGGAGGCTCGCCCCTTTAAGAGCCTGTCTTCAGGACTCTCCGGGAAGTATCGCTACTTATTTTACTAGGAGGGAAAGTAACAAAGAAACTACTTGTGGGGAAAATACGTACATACATATTCCATAAGTAAAAGTTAAGGAGGTGGGGCTTGGTTGGCCTGACGAGGAGCCGATGCTTCTTTTTCGTGAAGGGTATTCCAGGAAATTGTTCTTTGTGCTGGACATAGTCGTGTGGGGGGAAAACGAAGTGAAGCAGAAACGATGGCCGTCTGGCCTGAGCAAGACCCGCGCGTCACGGAGAACGGCCCCGTCGCAGACCGCAGAGCGGCGGGTCCACGCTCCCTGCGTGCAGAAGGAGCGGATGGGTTTTCCCCGTGCATCAGGCCTCTGTCCGCACGAGAACAGGGCTTTGGGCGAGAGGAGGGACTGCCCGGCGAGCCAGCACGGGCCCCGGGGACGGGGTCCGTTCTTCCACCCACAGCGATCGTGTTGCCGCAGTCGGTTGACTCTTTGACACGTGGGTATCCCGGACACGTGGCAGCGGGCAGAGGCGACTTTGTTCCCGAGAGAGAGGGAGAGAGGGAGAGAGGGAGAGAGCAGAAGGGGAGGCCCAGAGACGCACAGAGAGCCGCCGAAGCCACCCGGGGACCTCACGGGCCAGAGCCGCAAGGAGACAGCCAGGAGGGGGCCCCCAGCAAGAGCGCACGGAGGGCTGGGCTCGCTAAGGTCGCACCGGAGACGCCGGAAAACTGGCAGGAGAAGCAGGCGGCCTCTGTTCCTGCGGGAGCCGAAGTCGCCCTGGGCCGAACGCACACTTAGCAGCATGTGCGGTGCTTACAAGCGCGACCCGGAAGCATCCGACTGTTTTCCAATGACCTGACTGTGGCCCGGAACAGAGCTCATGAATATTCATGGAACACAAAAATCCTCCACACACAGCTACATCGCAGTATCTGGCATCCTGCAAAAATGGCCAAGCGTGCAAGGACGCAGGAAAACAACAACTGTAATAGAGGAAAAGAGCGACTCTATCACAGCAAACCCAGAAGTGAGACAGGTGAGAGAACTCTAGGACAAGCACGCTGGGACAGTTAGCATGCCTGGTACCCATCGGGTGCAAGGCTGGAGGAAGGGGTGTTCCCGCTAGACACCGTAGGAAACGGAAGATGCAGACCCAAGCCCAAGGAGACTTGCCGAGGTACAAACTGTGGCTTTGATGGAAAACAAGGAACAGCACTAACCGGAGATTAACGGCTGTAGAATAAACCGCGAGCCCATTTCCAGGCAGCCAGAGACTCCCCAGAACACAACACAGAGGAAGGAACCCCGAATAAAGGGAAACGGACAAGGGGGTCGGTGGGGGTGTCTCCTGGCTCCTCAGACTCAGGACTCGAAACACGGACAGAGCCACGGCAGAGACGGAGCCGTCTCCTCGAGTTCAGCTGCAGCTGCCGGCCGTCCCAGGGCCTGTGAACGCCCCTTCCGTCTGCTCTTCTCACCTGCTCCCTGGGGTCATCGCCCTGCCCGAGCCAGTTCCTGCTCCCTGGGGTCATCGCCCTGCCCGAGCCGGTTCCTGCTCCCTGGGGTCATCGCCCTGCCCGAGCCCGTTCCTGCTCCCTGGGGTCATCGCCGGCCGGGGAGCTGACACAGCCCTTCACTGTTTTCCCGAAGAAACAAGCAATGACCTTACCGTGAACACTGGTCAGCCTGCGGGTCAGTGAACAGCACCTGCGACAACGCCCCTCCCTCCCTTCCGTCCTCCCAGGTCGGTCCCCTCCCCACCCCGGCACCCCCGTTTGGACAAATCCTGGGAACGCCCCAGGGTCTGTTCTCCGGTGGAGCTAAGCCAAGCTCTGCAAATCCCGCTCCCGGACTCGGACACGCTGTGCAGAACAAACCGACCTCCTTCTAAGGGAACCCGCCTTCGGAGACGGAAGAATAGCTCATGAGTCATGTAGCCTCAGGGAGAAACAGCCTTTCTATTCTTCTGTTCCTGGTGACAACTGTATCCTCACAGAAACCCGAGCGCAGGGTCTGCGGGAGGTAGGCCAGCTCTGTCCCCTTCAGTAAATGTGGGCGTGCGCGCTGACCAGGAAACGAGACGGGGAAGCACTCCTTCATGCGTCGCGAGGCCCAGTTAGCAGGCGGCAGGTCTTTGATGGTGGTGATCTGCCTGTGGAGAGCAGTAACCCAGGCTGCCTTCCACCCAACAGCACGACGGCGCCTCTCCGTGGCCGACCACCGAGGCAGCTCCGGGACAGATGCACCCGGAGGCCGTTCATTGCGCATCTGGGAACCTCGCTGCTTTGATGGTCAGAGAACAGCATTTCCACAAGGGGAAAAGGCATGCGGCCCCGCTGGTTCCCACTTTCCACACTAAACGGTTGTTCGGCTCATCTTTAAAAGCAACTCTCCGAACAGCAGCTCCAGGAGGGTGGGGTGTGTCGGTGGCTCCCACAGACCTCACTCTGCGCAGACTCACGACCTGGCCCGTTCCATTCTTAGTCCATGAAGAAGACGTGCTCACGGTGCTACAGGGGCTCTCAGGGCCTCCGGGTGAACGTGACTTTTAAATGCACGTACGGGGGTGGGGGTGGGGGCGTGGGCTCAGGGCCAGCGGAGAAGACCCCTCCCATTCCCAAGTCCACCCAGACAAGCGGGGGAGGCGCCCCGAGCTCCCGCGGGGAGGTCCGGCTCTGAGCCTACCTTTGGCTGAGGGGCAGCCCCTCCCCAGGGTGCTGGCCTTCCCCACTGGCTGCCCGCTGCAGAAGGCCCCGGGCATCCGCGACCTGAACACTCGGTCCGAGCAAATCCACCTCGACCGTCTCTCGGGCACAGCGACCTCGAATCCTCTGCTTCCGGCTGTGCGGCACGGACCCTGGTCAGGGCCTCTCACACAGGAGGGGGGACCCCCAAAACCGGGACTGACTTATAAAAAACTGTGTACTTAATCTCACCTGTTTAAACGTCGGCCACCTTGCCAGTGCTCTCCATGTGGCGCAACACAGCCACCGAGACGTCTTCCCCACGGCTCAGAACAGCGTCCGACCTGGTGGGTGGGGACGCCCTTCAGTGCTTCCGCTGTTCTGTGTTTCCCCGCTCCCCCCTCTTCCCTTTGAGGACTTTTTTCATCCGGGGGAACAAAAGGAAACGCGTTTTCGTTCGTCCCGTTTGCTCATGTGCTGCCCTCAGTTTTGTAGCCCACCTAGGACGGAGCCCGTGGGGTGCTGGGGAAGTTGGAAAGCCCTGTGCAGGAAGGAAACTAGACTCCACCCGTCGGCGTTCACGGAAGCGAGCTCAGCGCAGGTCAGCGACCCAGACGCAAGGCCTGAAGCGATGCGCTACGTAGAAGGAAGTGCGGGCACCACGCGCGAGTGCGGGCCTTCGCCTCTCCCCGCTCTGGGGGGGACCTTCCCGCCCACGCGCCACGCTCCAGCCGCCAACGCGCCCCGCTCACCCACACTCCTCCGAAGATGGCACCTGCCCGGAGTCGTCTGCTACCCTAGTCTCCGCCTGGGCCGCGGGCTGAGCAGACGGCGTCAGCACCGGAGCAAATCCGAGTTCGCAGCGCTGGCAGGTTGCAGCGGAGCGTGAGGGCCTTTGTCACACGGGTGGCGTTGTCCTCTGCAGGCTCTGGAGAAGCAGACGCTTTGTCTGGTCGCACTAAATTACTAAAAGGATCTTCCCTCCTATTAATCCCCTTGTTCATCATATTTCCTGTGTGCGGAAAACCGAGCAGAACCCTACCACCGCAGGCACCTACTTCCTAATCCCCAGAGGGTGACCTTAGGTGGTAAAAGGAACTTGGCAGATGTGGCTTCGGTCAAGGATCTCGCGATGGACAAGCTGGGTGGCCTGCGCAGTCCCGTCGGTTTGTGCGTGAAGGAGACCGACGCTCAGGCGGGGAGAGCAGACGGAGAGGTGACAGATGGGACTGAAGCGGAGCGACGCTGCTGTCCCTGAAGGAGCGCCAGCGACTTCCAGAAGCTGAGGGACCCAGAGGCTGCAGGAGGCACCAGCCCTGTTGGCAGCTGGACCTCGGTTCAGGGGAACTCGACTCCAGCCTCCCAAATTGAAGAAGAACAGGTCTCTGCTGTTTTCAGCGGCGGCAGGAGACGCGTACTCGTTGTGTCAGAGGCAAAACAGAGGCAACCCGCTGACAGTCTTCACGTGGCTGGGGGACTTGGCACCCTGCGTCGAGGGCGAGGGCAAGGCGCAGGAGGCCAGTCCAGCCGTCAGGCGGTTCGGAGAAATGCTCACGCCTTCGGAAGAGTAAGAAGCAAACCCTCTCGTGTGGGGGAGCTGACCCTTCTCAGCTCACCACACTTTCCCCCGGTTCTTTCCGGAGGCTAAAGACCCTACGCGGTGGCCACGCGGAAGGTCACAGAAAGCTGGAGTTCCCAGTAAATGGCCCTTGAAGAAGACACGGGAGGCCACCGTCTAGACTTCTCGGTCCCGATGAGACCGCGTCTCCCGGTTTTGCCGCCGTGTACAATCACGCTCCAGTGCGCCCTTGCCCGCGGCCGCTCAGGGGGCGGCGGCCACCCCGCCGTGCAGACCCACACCTACGCGGCAGCAAAGCCGTGAGCAGTGAGCGAAAACGAGTCCCCAATTTCGCAGCGGCAGCCTCACCGCGTGCGCGTGGCTGGCTTCCCAAATCGTAAGTGTTTCCGTGGCTGAAGGGCAATGGAACAAAATAAAAGAATGAGGAAACGTAAGCAAAAAAGACGAAGCGTTGTTCCAAAGTAACAGCAGGCCCGGCGGAGAGACAGGAAGTGAGCTGACAGGTGCGCAGGTAACAAGAGGCGGGTTGGTGGGAGGGGTTCTGCCCTGGGGCTGCCGCGACCCGGCCTCGGCGGGCTCCGAAGGACCCCCCCTGCCCCCCGCCGTGAGTGCGCCTGCAGCGTGTTCGTCCGTGTGCAGCCTTGGGCACGCTTCTCTCCCGGGACCTCAGCGCTTGCGCGTGCAAAACCAGAGCTACGAGCAAGTCGTTCGTTCGCAGGCCGTGGGGAGGGTGGAAGGAGATAATAAAGGGGAAAATGCCAAAGAAAACGCGCAGCGCGCAGTAGGTGCACACTGATGCCGCCGTGCGTTGTGATTTTCTAAAGGCCCAACTTAGGACGTTTCAGTCACCCGTCCGACTAAAGGAAAACAGTGTGGTCATTCATTTACTCCGATGTGGCAAATACAGGGACTGGCAGTAGCCTCTGCCTTTTCTAACGGTCAACGCCGGTAACGCACAGCTCCCCTCCGCGCCGCGTCCTGCGGAAAGCGCCCTGCTTGACGGGAGGCCTCTGCCCGCTGCTCCCGTGGGGCCCGCACCCTCCGCCCCGTGCGGGGTCGCCGAGAACCAGGGCTCCGCGCGGCTTCCCCTGGCTCCGACCCCGTCTCTGCTGCCGCTGGGGGCACCCATGAACGGCCCGATGGCGCTTGGACTCGACTTCCATGCACTCGGAATGGGGCTAAGAACCGTGCCTTCTGCACAGGCGGCTGCAGGCGCTGACTGGGCTGGTCGTGGAAAGGCTACGGAATACAGCGGAATGTACTTGGTGTGCGGCCGATGTGAGCTTGGCCACTGTCATCCGCCCATAACCTTGTTCGTGCAGGATTGCATATTACTATTATTACTATTATTACTATTATTACTATTATTATTACTGGGTCTCACCTGAAACCGATCGCGTCTCGTGCGAGCGCGTCAGAACTGGGACAGAAGGAGAGTGAGCAAGCAGGAGAGGGTTCGGTTTTAGGCCGGATGACACGTTGGAGGTACACGCGTTGGAGGTATTGGATATTCATACCCAAAATCATAGATAGTTGCATTTGGAGGAGCCGGACGGGATGAAGCTGTCTCCCACCCTCCGCTCGGGAGTCCGACCCACGGCGGGGGCGTCCGCGCACGTCCCGGTAAAATCCGCCCAGAGACTGGGGCGGCTGCGCCTGAGGCCGAGGAGCTGCATTTGCAGCTCAGACCTGGGGGTTCCAGAGCGGAGGGCGGACACAGCCCCCAGGCCGCTGACCGGAGTATCTTTCGCTAACATACAATGGAAGGAGTGCCCCCGCGCAGACGGTTAGTCGTACGGGGCGCAGACCCAGGGGACTTCCGGCGTGTGTTCGCACAGACGCCCAGAGGGCTGAGGCTGATGGCTTGTTCTGTTGTTACTGTTTCCCGTGGTGTCTTCCCACACGCAAACGGTCTTTAAATGATTCATGTTTTCCTGACTATTTAACTAAGAAAGACGGTCTAATTGATGACTGAGGTTTTTTTTCCCAAAGCCTTATTCGCCTGTGGATTTCTGAGGCCAGAATGTACTTAAAGGTGGAAAGAACAGGGCGACTCCTGGACGGCACCACCAGGAGGAACAACAGGATGAAAACACGGTTCCCGGATCCTGACCTTCCCCCCCGGGAGACGCTTCGCCGGACAACGGACTGCGTTTGATACGGAGCTGCTCACACTAGGAGAGCACCGCCTCGCAGAACAAGCGCCGAGGCGGGCAGCCAGAAAACTCGGCTTGAAAAGAAAGGTTCGCGAGCATCTGCAGGGTTAGGTGGGTGTGCCTCAGAAAAGTCTGGCCGCGAAGCAGAGAACGGGGAGGGAAATCCGCGTGTCTCCTCCGAGGACCGCGTCTTCTAAAAGCCATCCCCGCGGCGTGCCCTGCCCTGGGCCCGAACGCGCTGCTGCCCACACGCATCGCTGGAGGCTGCACGAGCGAGCTGCAGTCTCCGTTTTCAGGAACAGAATGTCCGCTCCTCAGGTTAAGTGAAAATCTCAGGACGTTTCCTCCAGCCGCCACCGTAAGTAGTGAAAAGTGCTATTCAATATGGGCCTTGCCTCTGCAGGTTATTCCAACGAAGTTTTCCACGCGGCCGCCCCTTTGGTGGGTAGGGACCGAAAATAACCACGTTCTTCGACACAGGAACAAAGCACAGTACGTGTGCACGGGAAAAAAAAAAAAGGAAAGCAAGAATAGAAAACCTTTGTTTTGGAGGGACCGGAGAAGCACGGTGCCCCTCGGCGGCGCTGGGCTGTGGACAGCGGTCATGACGGACCTGCAAGGAGGTCGAATCCTTGTCTCTTAGGGGGCACAGTCCCGAGAAACCGGCCGTTCTGGCATTACTTACTGCAGAAACTCTTTAAGAAAACAAACTCCTGGAAGTCCGTGGCACTTAGCAACGACTAGTCCCTGAGGACAAGTTCACTCTGGCCCTGAGCTGGTCACGAGGTCTCGGTGGGGTCGCTGATGGAATGCTCCGGACACGGCGGACCAGAACCGGTCACCGGCCCGAGGCCGGCACAGGGCTGAGCACAGCGCATTCTGGGGAAACAATTCTTCCTTGTGGAGGTTTCATGTCTCACCCTGTCACTGAGCAGCAGCGTGGGGACAGCCCGAGCCCTGGCCTAGTTAGCGCACAGGACCAAGGCCTCTGGCAACTGGCCACAGTCAGGAGACTGGAAAAGTGCCGGCTCCTTGTTCCAGGGACTCCTCGTTAACCCTTTAATCACCAGGCTGCCGGAGCCCACGGACGCACCGACTCTCGTAACCGCGGTTTGGGAGGTGGCAGTGTGCCTGCTAACAATGAAATCCCAGTCCACCGCAGGCACGGCTGATGGCGGTGAGTCACGGTCGAGGGCCAAAGGGGCCGTGATTGCTGCTCGGCAGAATCAAAATAAACATGTTTGTACGTGAGCGTGAAGGCATCGGCGGCGAGGGCTAAGCAACGCCGTAATGAGGTGATGCTGCTCGCTGGCCGGGGTCACCGGGAAGATATAAGGGGCCCTCAGGCCGGCGCCCGGCACAGTCCCCGTGCGTGCGGCTGCGCTGAGCGGACGCGCGCTCGGCCCCATGTGTCTCCTGGAACCCTCCAGGGACAGCTACATCCCGATGGTGACTCCCGTCACCTTTTGCTCTGGGGACGTGAGCCCCACCCTCGCGCTCGGCTTACCCAGCAGCTGCCAAGGGAACCTCTGGCTCCTGGACTACCACCCAGACACGGAGGGCGAGGCGCCCCGCTGCCGGCCCGGGACCTGCACCGCGGGGGGAGCCCCGTGGAGCTGCCGGGAGCCCTGCGACCCTGCGGCAGCGAACACGATGACACGCGGTGCCTGGGACGCGGTCAGCAGGGGACCCCGGCCCCCCCTCGGCCCAGGGGCCCCGACCACGGGGCACACGGCCCAGGTCTGCGCACTCGGCCCCCACACCCCTGCCGGGCGCCAGGCCCTCCCCAAAGGCCCCCAGGGCCTCGGGCGACTCAGCAGCGCACCCAAGAGTTTCCGGCCGCTCCCCCACTGCAGACCCAGTGGTGTGGGGTACAGGAGCTACCAAACTTGGGGCTTCCCTCCCGGTGGCTTCTCGTCACTCTGCTGTTTTGCCAGCGGCCGCCCATCCCAAAACTATCGGGCGAGAAACTGGCTGTTCCCGAGGTGCAGGCCCACGAGCTGCTCGCCACGGAGCTATTTTTCCGGCAACCTCGGGGGTCTGAGCTCCCTGCCCAGTTCCTTCCCTCCTCTGAGGTACCTGCGCCCCGGCTGCTACTGACCAGCGAGCGGCGGGTCCGGTGGCTTGCGGCCGGCTAGTCGTCCGGCGGAGCGGACCCTTCTGCGGGGGGCAGGCGCCTCCCGTCACACCCCTCCGAATTCCTGCCCGGCCTGAGGCGTCCTGAGACGTTAGCCTGCACGGCCCCAGACGTGGCTCACCTCCCCGACCGCCGCTGGCCGCCCCCCTCTGCCCCGGCGATGTCCTCTGTGGCGCGGGCAGACCCTGGCGGTGGGGACGCTGTTTCTGGGACAGAAGGTTATGGGCACACGAAGGACTCCACGGGCCCCCCCTTGGCTTGAGCCTAGCGCGTGCTTCCCTGATCGGTTTGCTTTCTGTCATGTTCTGTGAACTGCTGGGCGAGCATCCTTCTAATAAGCGAAGAGATGCCATCCCCTCAAACCTACTGACCTGAGCCCTTCCGTCCCAGCACCACTGGCTGGGATGCACAAGGGGCTCAGGGCCCCGAGCAGCCCCAGGCTGACCCCAGATCTCCTCCCAAGGAGCTTGACATGCGCCGGGCGGACCCCAGCTGTGTTCTCGGTGCCTCGGAGCCTCGCGAGGAGCGGAAGGACACAGGGTATCTGTCGACAGTGACAAAATACCCGCAGAGACGCCTCTCGGTGTGTGATAATCTAATCAGGATTCTGCTAGGATCATGCCTGCTGAGTTAGTGCCCTCTGGTTCCGGAGAAGGTCCTGGTTCCTCGTCAATAAAGTGATTTCTGGTGGGAGACGATGATTCTCACCGTGTTTTATTTCATCCTCACTGCAGTTATGCCGTCATTCTGGCCCAAATGTATTCCACCGTCCCAGCACCGGCTCCGTGCCACTTAGGTTATATTTTAAGTTAAAAATATAGAGAAGGTAGAATATGAATTCTCCAGACTTTGATTTGTTTTGTTCTATTTTTAACTTTAAGCTTTAAGTAATATTTATCTTAGAGTGGCTGTGATGGATATTTATATAGGAAAATTTGGGGAAATTATTATAAAATAAATCAACTTAATAAAAAACATATAAGGCATTAAATGTGTGTATATTTCTTTGTGCAGTATGTGTATTTATTGGTTTTGTAGATAAAGTTTGGGCTTTGAAATAGATTTAATATTGAATTCTCTGAGAAGTGATTTCACCTCTATAAAGGTTTCCCCAAAATGAAAATAAAACCATTCATCTCAGTGGTAAAAGTAACAACTATCCTGAGAACTTTTATAAATAAAAAGCAACCTCACGTTCAAGGTCGAATGAGACGGTCCCTGAAGATGGGCGTGACCGGAGATGGGCAGAGCGGGGAGGGTGGTCGACGCCCCCAGTCAGACGCTCCCACGAAGCCGCTCAGGAAACACGCGCAGGCACGCGCACACACATGTGCACACCCACGCACACCCATGCACACGCCCAGGGGCTGCCCTTGGGCTCGTTTACTTGGCGTGTCTGCTGTGCCCAGGGGAGGCTACGGCAGGGAACGTCCACGTATCGCTCCTACTGGAACACGTCAGGAGACAACCGAGTCGCTGCTTTGTGAGTTCACTCAATTTTCAGACACTATTTGTCGCTCAGAATGGCTTCTCGATACTGAGAAGAACCCGCCGTCCTGAGCAGCCAGCGAGCAACCACACGGGCCAGCGTCACCCCTTTAAACAGGGCGAGTATTTGAAAATAACGCCTGGGTGTCCCAGATGAGAATTCAATTGCCAGACTAAACATACGCCGCACATTCTTGCTCTTCATAAATGTTACTAGAAAAATCTACTCTTCGAGGCATTGAGTGAGGCTTTGGGGACATCAAGATTTACGGATTCTGTGCACAGGAAATGTTCGGAGGGGTAAAATCCCGGAACAGACGTAATACTGCCTCGGATCTGTGAAGCGCACCACAGAGGAATCCGAGGAAGGAACGTAAGGGAAGAGATGGGAGGAAAGCGGGTGGAAGGGACTGGCCGAGGGGAGGCCGGAGGGCCAGGGGGGTGGGGACGCGGGAGGGGAGGGGACGCGGGGCCCCACGGAGACCGGGACGTGGCACTTAAATCTGAGCCAGGGAAGCCAGCGTCAGATGGCCAGTGAAGCATTAAAAGAAAATATAAGACATAAGATTAAACAGCTTGGATACGGAAGACTTCCTTAAATTAGACAAACAAATACACAGCATATAGCTATATAGCTATAGATATACAGCATATAACTATAGACATACAGCATATAACTATAGACAAGCAATAGTTATAAAAGACCTGTAAATAAGGCTACATCTGAACCAGAACCTCCTGGCACTAGAAGACAGCACAAAGACTGGCACAAAGCAGGAAGGCGTGCGGGGCGAGGGCTCCCTGTGCTTTCCACGCGAGTCGTCTGTGAGCCCGGCCCTAATCCGCAGCACGCTGACGCTGGGCGGAAGGTCCAACAAGCAAAGAAGGAGCGGCAGAGCAGGAGGACCGAGAGAGAGCACGTGTTGCAAAATCGCCGTCCAGAATATTTTAAGACTCCTGCAAATTACAAGGGAAGGAACAAATGACTCAATAGAAAATAAAGAATATGGAGGTGCGAGGGGATAATGGGGGGAAGGGTTTCCAGGAACATGTGTGAAGGACACACGGACGAAACCAAAGGGGGGTAGGATCCAGGGTGGGAGGTGGGGATGGCTGGGGTGGGGGGAGTGGCGGGGGGAGGGGAATGGAGACAACTGCTCTTGGACGACGATAAATTTTTTAAAAAGAATACGAGCAACTACTGATACAATAAACCCAAGTGGTCAATAAACATATTGAACAGCGTTCAACCGAGAAGCAGCGAGTCATCACAAACAGAAGACGCCATTTCTACCGTGCACCTGGCAGACAGTTTGAAGGTAGTTACGTCACGCACTGCCGGGGTCGCGGAGCTCGGCGGTCACTCTCTGTGTGAACTCGCGCAATGCCCGGATGGCGGGGCCAAGCGGTTTCCTGCCTTAGAGGCCCCTCCCCGGCAGGAACGTCCGGGTTGCACAGTGCTCGCTGCAGCGCCGCCCGCACGCTGAAAACTCGGAAACTATGATAGAAAAGCCCTTCGATGGAGACTATGGCAATGGAACGGCGTACTGATAAACACGTTAGAAGAATAAAAACAGAGACAGAGGTCCACGTGACGCAGTGCAGTGCTGGCCGCCGGCGGCAAGTCATGGGGAACGGTAGCAAGAAAACGTTTCGCTCCACGTCCAGGACAGATGGGACCGCGGCAGCGCAACGATGTTTCTCTCGCAAATGCTTTCCTTCTGCGCTTGGGGGGCCCGGGGGGGGGGAGCCCGAGGCACAGGAGGGCTGAGCATGCACCCGCGTTTAATCTTTCAGGGGTGTCTGCGAGGCTTTGCTCCCCAGGTTCCCGCCCCAAAGGGCTTGTCGGACGCCCAGCCCAGCAGGGACTTGAAGGATCACGCACGTTCTAATGACATGGTCACAGAAACCACTAAATCACGTGAGCACGTCTCCTTCTGGTAGCTGCCCAGGGTTCCCAGCCGAAGTGTCACACCTAACCCACGAGTTTCCCTCACACCCCGCGTCCCGGTGGGAGCCGGTTTACATCTGAAGGAGAGGGACCCCCAGGAAGGGCCCTCGCAGGTCCGCTTGACCCACGAGCTGTTTTCTCAGGTCAAGTGGCCGCAGCAACCGTTTCAGCTCCGGGACGCACGGGCTGGTGACACGCGCACTTGAGGTTTAAACGCACCTGCCGAAGTGCACGGGCCTCTGCGGGCCGCGCACTCTCTGCCACGTACCGACCGGTTACAGGACGACAACCAGGCAAGTCTGACCTGGGTCCGCAGCCTCGCACGGCCCTGGGCCGCGAAGGGAGCTCCTTCCGCAGTCAGTGAGAAGCATTTCGAATTCCTGCACGCTGCCCTCCTGGGAACGTCCAGAGATATTAACTGTTTATTCTTAAAAGCACAAAATGAAAGGAAACACAAAGAAAGGGCAGGCACGCCGATCGATTCTATCCATCATCCTACTTTGAAACTGGAGGAGCGCTGGAGAGGAGAGGTTACGGAAACCAGGCCCCAGGCGTCGGGCACACAGTGGGGGTGGGGGGTGGGCAGGAAGAGATTATCTTCAAATCGTGGAACCTTTTGTTGCTAAGAAGCAGAGGGGAGAATTTTTACTTTGTTTCTAAAGCTGTTGGGCGGGTTCAGGTCGCTACATCACTCCACCAGCAACATTTCAAAGTAAAGCAAGAACAAGTGGGTGTTCCCCCTCTCTCTAGATGTAGCCTCTCCTGCAGGCGACATTAGCTATAAAGGAATGTGTCCGAGAAACCATTTTAATAGCGCGAGGTCGCTTGAGCTCGTGCCTCAGCGGCCAGGTCTTCGTGCCAAGGTCCCCGCGGCTGACCCTTGCTGCAGCTGCAGGTACACATTGTGTGAGGCGGGGGCTTGTCGAGTCGTTTTCTGAGCGCTTTTCTTCTAGAAGGGGTGCTGGGCACACTCGGTCCCCAGCAGCAGCTGATTTGAGGAGGGAGCCGTGCTGGAGAGGAGTCTTGGGAGGGTTTTGTTTTCCTTTCCGGAATGTGTAATGTTTGACTGCTCTTTGGCGGCTGCTCAGGGCGGGCGCAGAAACCCAGAAAGAGGACAGTTTCACATGGAGAACCGGTGCCGTGAGAATACTCCGGACTTCCAAGGCCACGGGCATGTCCAGCTGATGGCGTCGGGGTGCAGGAAGCTGGGGTGCTCTGCGGGGCCGGGAGGGCCCTGTGGAGCTGGGGACCAGACCTCTGAGGAGGGGCGGTGGGCTTCTTCAGATCGGAAGGTGGAGGGAGGCCACGCTCACCTGCGGGTAGCCGCCGAGTGCGGAGGGAAAGCCGGGTTCCACGGGCCCCTCCCACCAGACAGTCACTCCCGAGGTCGGTCACATGCCAACATCGGAACCAGGGGGGCGGGGCCAAGCCCCATCAGATCTACGGCGCTTGGGTCAACGTCTGGTGAGGACTGATACCTGAAAACACGCCCGCTGGCTGAGTCGAGCAGGTTCGTTCTTGGCTAGATGGAAACGTAGAATAAGTTCACAGCCTGGTCCACTACTAAGCAGCAGGTCACTTTGGACATTCACCTGGTGCGTCTGGACCCAAGTCACCGGCGTGTCCTGTGGCGTCAGGAGCCTCAGCCTGAACGGACGCTGAGACCCAGTCCCTTCCTTCCACGAGTCTGTGACTTCTCTGTCCTCAGGGCTGTGCGACCCCCTGGGGGGTTCTGTCGCCGTGGAGCCTGTGGCTCGAGCCAACGCCCAAACAGACCTGTCTAACCGAAGGGCACACCCGGGGAGGGGTCTGCGCACGAGTTTTCCTTCATTTCTACTTCGTTAGTATTTTGTTCTTCATGAAGACGGTGCCGCAGCTGAGAAAACAGCGCTGTTTTCCTAGAGTCTGCCTTCCGGCAGCTTCTTTACGGTTCGGGGAGCTGTTGGCCGCCCAGTGCCTGTCCCAGCCTTGCTGCTTGGTGACCAGCTTGGAACCCAGCACGTGAGCGTGACTCCCAGGCTTGTTAGAGCGGGCAGGGCCGTTCGGAAGACGGAGCGTAGAAACGGCAGACAGGACATTGAGCGCGTCCCCGAGGCCTGTGGCCGACTCTCTGGGGACGTGCGGGACCCTCGGGTCTCTCGTTCATGAAATAAGTGGCTACAGTCTGTCCTCCATCCTCTTTTGAATCCAACACCCGACAAGGCAAGGCTGGTGCTCTAAAGAATTCGAGGCATTTGTACAGCTGAAGGTTTGCCGGTCAAAACACAAATTTTAACTCTTGAGATTCTTTTCCTGATTATACAGACTAAAAAATAAAAGACTCCAAGCGCTACTGTTGTTAGGTTTGGCTGGGAGTTAAATTTGCAGAGAGTCCCTTCAGGGGCACTCTGACACCGGCTGTGACTCCGCAGACCCGGCGGGCCAGCCCCCTGCCCAGGCCGGGGTGCATGCAGGGCTGGGCCGGGCCGGCGTCGGCCACAGGCTGTGGGGCCGCCCGTCTGGGCCCCCGAGAGCCCTCTGACCACATGGCCTCGGGCGAGTTGCAGCCTCTCCACAGAGCGTCTCCTCGCCCGCCACGTGGGGTCCCCGATAACACCACGCGCCTCTCAGAGCGGCGGAAAGGACGCAGTGAGCCTGCGTTCGCAGAGCCCACGGACACGCCAAGCACGCGGCAGCTGCTCAGAACGTGCCGGCTCTTGTCCTCATCACCGGTGACCACGTGAACGTGCCCCGGAGCGCACATGTAAGGACTGTCACTCAGCAGTGACCGAGGGCGAACGGCAGGAAATCCGCTGGGCCCGCGGCGCGCCGGCCTGGAAGGAAGGGCGGAGGACCGGGACGCCCGAGACGCTCGCCCCCCAGCGGCCACGGGGCGAGACTGCAGCGCGACCGGCAGCGGGAGGCCCGCGAGAAAGCGGCGCAGACACTCGAAGTAAAGAAAGAGCCCGATTCCTCCCACGCGTGGCCTCCGACGCCCTAGCCCGGAATGCGCGGCGCCCGAGACGGAGGCAGAAAAGCCGGAGCACCTCGGTGCACGTAACCCTGCGCGTTGGAAGGGGCGCGCCGTTTCCACCCCTACGCGGCCGGGACGAGGAGACCCGGCCCCTCCCCGGGGTCCGGCTCGACAAGGGAGGGTACGAAGACCACCGAACAAGCACGCCCTGAAATAAGGACCGCGTCTCCACCTCCTGCTCCACGGAAGACTCAACAGATTGATTTACAGTCCAGCCTCGGAGCGCAGGACGCCTGAGGCCCGTGCAGACGCGCGTGGAGGGCCGTCCAGGCGCACTGTGGACAGGGACCGAAACCCGGGGCGGGGGGCCCCTTTGCGTGTGAGGAAGCAGGGGGAGGAAACAGCCCCTAACACTCGCAGCTTCCTGACCCCCGCACGCACGTGTGCAAAAGAAGTGCGTAGGGCGAGTGCCGGCGCTCCCTCCTGGAAGGAGGCGTTCAAGGAGGAGGGAGTGGGGTGCGGGAGGGGGGCCTCCATTTCCTGCCCTCATCAGTGTGTGCGGGTTTATTTCAATGCAAATGGCCTCATGAATTATTTATATAATAAAGCGCATTTTAAAAGGCTGATTTCAAACACAAATTCCAGCTGCCTGCGGAGGCGAGTGCGCGGCCGTCCGCGTGGTTATTCTGGCTCCGACTTCGGCTGAGAGCAGCCTGGTTCATCAGGCGCTGTCCCTGAGCCGCGCGGGCTCGGCTGCTTGGGCACACGGGGCACGTTCGGAGCAGGGCCTCGGGAATGCGGTCTTTTAAAAAATATATTATGTGTTGCCTCTCGAATGTTCGAATTGTGGATAAAAGTTCTAGCACCACTCGTGTTGCGTGAAGCCTGAAAGAGTGCGGGAAGCCCTCAGTCATTGCTGCGTGTCCTGCCGGTGGCCTCTCTGAAGAGAGGCTTGTGGTCAGAAGTGAATCCACGCATCTGCCCAACCTCCGGTCCCTGGGCATCGCTGGGCCCCTGCCTCGGGCGCAGCGGCAGGACAGCGCGCTTCTCCTGCGGGGGGTGGGGGGGGGAGGCCCCAGCTGACGGGCCCCCTGGGGGATCTGACACCTCCCCTTGCTGCCCTGCCTGCACCCTACCTTCCTCATCGTCACCGCAGACACGGGCCCCAACCGCCACGGGGGCTGAATTTCCAGCAATGTCCTTGCCCTCTGCCGAGGGCCATGGTCCAAGTCAGGGCAACGGACACCTGGCTTCACTTAAGAAGCCGAAGTGCGAGGGGCGACGCTCGCTTCCCACCGCCGCCGAAGAGGCCTTGCCCGCCGACCGCGTAATCGTGATCAGAGGGCGGCTCGCGCAGCGGGAGTCCGTTCACTGGGGCCCCGTGTTGATTGGCTGATAGGAAACTGTGGCCATAAATTATTCAAAAACTTCTTCCTGGCTAATTACAGGAAGGGGGTTGATGAGGCTGTTCTTTGCTAAATTATTTGCTTTTTAAAGAGACCACAGGCTCTGAACATTTTTACTGCACAGTAGGGTAGAGTCGCCTCCATCAGTGATTCCATAAAACACCTGGGAGTGAATTCCCAGTTGCGTCTCTGGGGCGACCGCCAGGGGACCATTGGAAGGTGCTAGAAACAGGAAAACGGTGTGGGCCAAGGTCAGGCTTTTGTGACGCCGCACAGGCCCCCAGGTTCCTCACTGTCCCTCGAGCGTGTTTTTCAGACAGAGACTCGACCAGGCCTTTGCCGACGCACACTCGCGCGCACGGAGGGAATTTCTTTCCCTGTGATACTGTGTTCAGCAAGCATCTGTGAAGGCCCGCATCGCACAGGAGTTTCTGGGGGCCGTGAGGACTCGGGCACCTGCCCTGTGCTCTCTGGAGCAGTCTGGGGCGCTCCAGACAACGGGTGTGCGCAGGCTGTGCCCCCCGACACAGAGCGTGGAGGGCCGCTCCTGTTGGGGCGCGGATGGTTCCGGGACCCTTCGCCCGGCTCTACGGCCCCTTCCTAACGATCCTGCGGAGCGCTCCGTCTTTTTTCCTGAGAAGCACTGTTAGAAATTTCCCGGGAGCTTCAGCGATTGGTCTGGAGGTTGGGCTGAAATTGGAGACAAATGAGAAATCGGGAAAATGTGCTTCCCACGGCCACTTCCTCTGTCTCTCTTTGCTCATAAACATTCCTCAGGATGGCCTTCCCCGCCCCCGTTCCTGACTCTGGGTTCTTTCTGCCTTTTAAATGCCGTCGGTTGTCCAAAGACAACGAGAACAAATTTCTCCTGTCCCTACGCTTCCACCTCCCAAAGCCCCTGTGTGGTACAGCGTCCATGTCCCCACGTCACCGAACAGTAAGGCGTCCATGTCCCCACGTCACCATACGGTGGAGCGGGCGTTGCAGAGGCGCCGAAATGAGAAGTGCCGATGTGAAAAGATCGGCTCGCTAACGGACCCTGAGAGTTTTGGTGTGTTCCCTGACCTCCCCAAACGTCGTTGTTATGAGACCTGTGGTTAACAACACACGCCTGGAAGAGTTCTTAGGCGGATGAAACATTGAACTTCAGGCAGCTACTTCTGTCGTTCTCCCTGGAGTTCTAATTCTTCGTCGGTCCCCTGCCCCCACCCACCGAAACACCCGGGAATTAAGGGTTATCTTCCCCATTTGCTCCATCCTCGGAGTAATGAAGACCCATACTTGGAACCTTCCAAAATACCTGCTGATGGGTTGAGTCATCAAATTGTATCTTTACTTAGCAAGACTAAAACAAAATTTTTTTAAAGCTTCATTACAGATTGAATTTTTCAAGTGTTTGTTGAATTTCTGCTCTCTCCAAAGCGCATCTGAAGCATTATCAGGAGGTTTAATTTAGTCACACACATGTAGCTCACACATATGTATTCTGTCAGAATTTGAACGATCTGGATGCTCGCATGAATTATTCCAATAAAAAGAAAGTAACAGATGCTGTGGTGGAGGATTAATTAAGTGCTGGGGTGGGAAGGAGAAAAATGTTAAACTCTAACTTGGGAAGTTTAGGTGACAGCTTAAAACACCATAGCACAAATAGTCACTTGAATGCCCAAATAGTCACTAAAGGCCCAAACAGTCACTTAAATGCCCAAATAGCCACTAAATGCCCAAATAGTCACTAAAGGCACGAACAGTCACTAAATGCACAAACAGTCACTAAATGCCCAAACAGTCACTAAATGCACAAACAGTCACTTAAATGCCCAAACAGTCACCAAAGGCCCACCGAGGCCGAACACGGAACCACGGAGAACGGCAGCGCCCTCTCCGCCGAGACAGGTTTCACGCGCCATCCAGCCAACTCCCCGCCCTCGTCCTAGGAGACGGGCACCACGATTCCCAGTTTACAAATGAGGAAATGGCAGCCGTTCGAGGCCATCACGCTCTCGTCAGCGGCCAGGTGACACCCTACGGACCGAGAACAGAAAAAGGACCTGGAGAAAAGGGGCCCGGGGTGCGCTGGGGTCTCCGTGCGTCCCGGGCTGGCTCGGCCGGGCTGACCCAGGGGGGGAGAGGCCCCACGGCAGGTCCCTCGGCCGTGAGGGTGCTCACTGCGGGCGGGGGCTCAACTAGATTTACCGTCATTGTCCACGTCCGGGGCCGCCCTATATCCCTCGATGTGAAAAGGCAGCTGAGGGTTCAGGCCCCGGGTGCTCTCTCCATCGGGCTCCACGGGGCCCCTGCTATCCGGAGACCTGACCGGGCGGCGAGTCGGAGCCCCGGAAGGCCAGTCTCCATCCAGCTGCAGCCCCTGCCGCTGACCAGGCGGACCGAGGAGCGGAGCAGCCTCGGCGGCCTGCAGAAGCCCGCCCTGTCCTCCAAGGCCACCGCGGCGGAGCCAGGGCCACGGACGGGCTTCTCACCGCTCGCTGGTCTCCAGCGTCCCTGAACTTGCTTCCGAACGCTGCCTCCAGCTGAAGCACACGACCGGCGCTCACATCCATTTCCCAGATCCGAGCCGTTCACGTCAGGAGTCCGCCGACCATGTCCACGTTTGGGTTCCTCACGCGCGCTGGAGAAACGATTTGTGCCCCAGCAAGCACGGTTCAAAAGCCTGTTTGGACAGGCCTCCGAATAATTTGCTTGTTACTCCGCGTCCAAAATACACATCACTCAGATGATCCAAACCGAGACGCATTTTCTTTCAGGCGAGTAAGATGTTTGGTCTTGAGAAGATGCATTTAACGCACTGCTCATACATTTATTTGCACCCATTTAAACGCTTAACGAGTATTATAAATACATGCCCTTGTCTACCCCACCCTCCCCCCTCTCCACGACGCAATGCTAACAAACGAACCCTCGTTCTAACGGCTCCCCTCCCCAGCCCTGCCCCCCCGGGGCGAGACCCCTGAGTCAGGCAGCCTGGCCACAGCTCTGAGCGGTGCAGCTGCCTGTGCTAAACACAAGCTTGTTAGGGAGGAAGGGACGAGGGAGTGTGAGCCGGGTGTGTGTCCGCGTGTGTCAAAGGCCCGCAGAAGGGC
Source organism: Glossophaga mutica (assembly GCA_039655065.1). Taxonomy (NCBI): domain Eukaryota; kingdom Metazoa; phylum Chordata; class Mammalia; order Chiroptera; family Phyllostomidae; genus Glossophaga; species Glossophaga mutica. The sequence continues at coordinate 223,184,736 of CM077304.1, forward strand.
GATGCCGGCGCGTTTGTCCCCCTTTCACTCCGAAGCCGCGGGGGCCCCGTTGCTGCGATTGGACTAACGACGCCCACCCACCCATAAGATCAGGAAACTAGCTGCGGAATCTTACTTCGGTCCCCAGCTACTTGAGGAATTACACGTGTTGCTTTCCCTGAATGACGCGTCTCCTCGTGTGTGTCCCCTGTCAGAGGTCGGCTGCCGCCAGCCCCGGCGGGGGTTTCGGCAGACACCTGCTTTCCGTGTTTCCGGGGCCCGTCCGTTTGCCCTGAAGCCAAACGAGACGCTGGAAAGAGCCGCTGAGGACGCGCACCGCAGGGCGGCAGGCGCCTGGGGAACTGGCCCGCGCGCTTTTCATGTGAAAATGCGAAGTTTTGTCTCTTTGCTACGGATGTTATCTTCACCACATTCAGGCCTGTCGGTAACGGTCTTAAATCATAAATACGATCGACAAAGATTTTATGCGGACTGTCACTTACGAATGCTTTCGACTTGTGCATTAAATGTGCATCGACGTCAAGGCTGTAAGAACAGTGCTTGTTTCAGTCTTCAGAAGGTAACCTCGGGTAAAATGCATTTTCTGAGATCGCTGGGGATCTCGGCATCGGCACACTGACGCGCACACACCCCCCCGTCCCCCCCCCCCGTGGTGGGCTCCGCCCACGCTGCCCCGCTGGCTGGCTGGGGTCCAGGCGAATTTGTGTGTCAGGAAGGCCTGGGCACGTCACCTGAGAACTCCGCAGGCCGCCCACCGCTCAGAACCACCCCCGCCCCCACTGGCCTCTGGGACCCCGCCCCTCGCAACCCCCCCACGATCCCAGGAGGCAGCGGCTTCCCGGCTCACCACCAGCACCCTCACCCCTGTGCACTTCACACCCGCTTCGGGGGACCCCAGACCGTCCCTGCTCCGGCACCCCGGGGCCAGTCTGCTGGACACAGAAACGCACGTAGTCTCGAGTCATTTTCGGGGCGACCCGTCTGCAGCTGCGAAGGCGAGTCCCGGCACCGAGGTGCCTGGTGCGTCCTCGGACACGAATCGGACTCTCTCCCCCGGGCAGGGGACCGGCCTCCCTCCTTCCTCAGGGGTCACAGCTGCAGGACAAAGTGGGCTGCCACCTCCGGGCCAGTCAGTGGTCTGGGTGCTCTGACCTCCCAGGGGCGCCCTGGACACGCTCTTCAACCTGAGCCCTGACCCACCGGATCCGGCCACCTGCTCCACCGCTGCAGGCAGGACCCGGCGCAGAACCCGGGGACGGGAGCGGGGTAGGCGCGGCAGCCCCACAGGACATGGACCCCAAGTCAACGAGGAGGTCCGGGCCCATCTCCAGACGTGTGCGGGGCCTGCCACCTAACGCTCCCAGGGGCCGCCCACAGCATCGGTCGGGGGCTTTGGTCTCCCCGGGGAGGGGACTAGAAGCCCAGCAGGATGGCGTCCGCTGGGCTCTCAGAGGGCCTCTGCCCCCAGGGGCCCCTGGCAAGGCCTGGAGACTTTTTAAAACATTTCCACAGCCTGTGGGGGACAGGGGTGCGGGCGTCTGGTGGGCAGAGACCAGAGACGCTGCTGAGCACCTGGCGACGCCCAGGAAAGCCTCGCTCACCCCCGGAAAGGACCCCGTCGGGACAGCTCTGGCTCCGAGGGCTGCGGCCCGCGCAGAGGGAGGCTCATAAGCTCCTGAGTCGGTCGGACCGATTTCACGCTCTGAGCCTGCGGTCTGGTTCTCTGGAGCCGAAAGATCCTCACCTCGGACAGGAATAGTGAGAATGCTCGTCTTCGGGTTTCGGGATGATCCACACGGAGCTTTTACCACGTGCCCCAGAGGAAGCGCGGCTCACGTGTTATCATCGCCACCGTTTTTACCACCGGTGCTCAGTTCAAGAGGAGAGGGAACTTTCCCAGTCCAACGGGAGGGCCAGAGTCATTGCAAGACCAGGAGGACGCACAGCTTGCACAGTAGAAGCCCACAGACAACCGCTACCCGCTGCCGTGGCCCTGAGCGTGGCTTCAGTGGCCCTTCACCCGCACCACTGTCCGGCCCCACGCAGCCCCGGCCCCTGGAAACCGCCCTAAGTCACAGCAAAGGAAGCCCTCGGTGCGCTCGCGGGCGGTCCTACAGAACAGTGACCGACTCGGAGCACCGCCTCTCTCCGGCCGCGTCCTGGGTCAGGGCCAGGGGGTTCCTGGGGCGGGGAGGCGCCTCCTCTCAGGCGGCTTTTGGGGAGGCCGGACGTGCTGCCTTCAAACGCTCCTCAAGCGCCGGGGGCTAAGGGTGGGGAGCACAGGGGGCCCCTTTCCCAGCGCTGGGCTGCCTGTTACCCCAGGCACGTGCCCCGCTGGGAAAGGGGCCGCTCGAATGTCCTGTCTCTGCTCCCCACGCTCACCGCACCTTCCCGTGGGCTGGAGGCCCCTCTTCCCAGCGGGAAGAGACAACTCAGACACAGCTGTGACCTGCACCCCGTCCAACGCCCCCTCCTGATGAAATCCGACAGCTCTGGAGATAGCGTCCGATTCAAGAGCGCACATTCTCGAAGAGCAGAGAACTGCCTTCTCACCGTGAACCACCGAGACGGTGGCGGAGTGACTCACCCCGGTGGCCCACGGGCGGCGAGGAGCCCGGCCGCCCTTAAAGCACGCTGAGGGCTGGGGCTGAGCTCAGGGTTCGAGCCCAGCCGTTCCCCGCCTCCCCCCCACTCCAGCACCACCCAGTGTCAGAGTCTGCTCGGCGTTTATCCCGAACAGCTCGCGTGGATTCTGCGCGTGGATTCTCAGGGTGGCAGAGGTGCCCGCTCCGTACCAGTCTGTGAGCCCCGCAGGTGGGAGGGTGGGGTCAGAGCATCCTTCTCCGGAACGAGCCCGGCGGGTCCCGGAACTCTGAATGGAATGTGTTCCGCAGGCTCTCGCGTTCCAAGTTTAGACGCAAGGAAAGTGAGGTGAACAGAAGGAGGTGGCATAGACGGGTCCCCCGGGGAGGGGGTGGGGAGTCGCTATCGTCACCCCGAGTCCCCAGTACGGGGCTGCCGTGTCATGAGCACACGTCCACCTCGGGGATTCTGTACGGACAGACCCACACCTCCAGCATCACAAGGCCTTCAAGGTGACCTGTCCACCCGCTGGCGTCTGATGACCGGATGCCCTTCACCGCACAGAGAAGGCGTGGAGAGGGCCAGATTCGAGTAACCGAGGAAAATACATTGGATCGAATCTCCAAAAAAATTCATCTGTTCAATTCCCCCTCGTCCCCGCCTGCTGGTGGCGCTCGGATCTCCACGGCCCCCGTCCCCAGATCTCGTGGGTGCGTGACAGCCGTCTCGGTGGCCCTGCTGCGGTGCAGCGGGCGTGGCCCCGCCACCGGTGCTGGGCCGTGGGACCGACGCCAGAGCATCTGCGATTTGGGGGAACTGCTCCCAAGGATCCGGCCGCGTCGGATTCTTCGCACTCGGGCGTGTGAGTGCTGACGTCACGGCTGAGTCAGGGTCAGCGTGGCCGGCCGCTCCCGGGTGACCGGCTAAATGCCTGTCTCAGCGTCTCCATGAGCCTGTTTCTAGGTGAGATTGGCATTTCAGTCCTCGGACCGTGAGTCAGCACGCCGCCCCCCTTAGCGTGGGTGGGCCTCGTCGGGTGAGTCGACGCCGTGAGAGAAGACAGACGCACGGACCTGAGGACGAGGCTGCTCGCTGCTGCCCACGCTCTGAGACTCCGGCAGCGACCCCTCCCTGGGATCCCCCGGCTCTGCAGGCAGCCCCGCGGCCGCCAGCCGCTGCCGGCTCCCAGTTACAGACCTTTATCTGCCATTTACCTACCTGCCCACCTACCTCTCACCTCTCACCTCTCACCTCTCTCTCCCTCTCCGCCCGTGGATGCGTCTGCACTCCTGCTGGCCCCGTCTCCCTGGACGGCCAGGTGGGAAGAGGGAGGGGCTCACCTGAGAGCCCAGGAACCGGCCCCGTGGCGTCCCCTCTGTGATGCGAGGCCGGACAGCGTCCTCCCCGGCCCAGCCCCAGTGCCGCTGTCACAGGTGAGGGGCAGACCCCTCGGGCCTCCAGGCCCACCCCGCTCGCTCTCACGGCGGAGGCGGGGACTCCCCCAGGTGGTCGGCAGGGACCAAACAGTCCTGCGCCCGGAACTCTGACCGCGTCACCGGCGGGCTTGTGAGCCGCCACCCCACACCTGAACGCTCACTTTTAAGGAAACAGTCAGGCACCTGGCTCGTCACCTCGCTTCGTTCGCTGTCATCTGCTGATCGCCGTGCAGGCCGCTTGGAGACGATGGCCCCCGGCCCCCGAGGGGAGCAGCACGTGGCTTCCAGAGGGCAGAGGTCAGCATCTCTGACCCGAGTCTGAGGCCTGTGGGACCGCAGGGCCTCCGTCGGGCTGTGTCTCGGCCTCCGAGGGCGGCGGCGGCCCTGCGTCGCAGACTTGCCCGGATGCTGCCTGTTCCCGTCCGTGCTCTGTGACGGCGTCCCCGCCGCGTGGCTCTCCTGCAGGCTCCTCCGAGACGCCGCCGGGTTTGCGGTGAGGGCGGGTTCCACCCCTGGCGCTTTCTCTGCAGGCACCTGCTCCGAGCTGAACAGAAACACTCTCCGGCCGTCTCAGCCTGCGCCCCCACCTGCGCGGTGCCGGACCGCTGCTGACCAGCAGGTGTCTCTCCACGGTGTGCGGACTCGCCTGGGTGCGAGGGCCCCCGAGGCCCCAGACAGCCAGCGAGAAGGGTGCTCGCTGACCAGGAGCCCGCAGGCCAAGGTGACGCGGGAAGGACACCACGGTACTCGCACGGCTGATTTCTGAAGGTGTGCCAAGCTGAGCCTGTTCGGTCGCGCTAAGGCGCTTGCCAATGACCTTGTTTTCGGGCGCAGTGAGCGTACTTCCTGGACAGCCTTGGATTGCACTCCAGCTTCGTAAGACGCTCCCCACCCTCGAAGGCGTTGCCAAGTGTTGAGTGACCCAGGCAATGCCTCTACGGAACGAAGATGTTGCCATTGGAAAAGTCTGGTCTCTGTCCCATAATCTGAAAATAAAAACTATTTGGTTTAAAAAGATCGTACTGCTCTTCGCTACCAACCGCTCCGGGAGCAAACACCCTTCGAGTCCAGCGTGCTAATCAGACCGTCTTCCTCGTCTGCGTCGGTCCAGGGGGTAAGTCCCCCGTTCGAGCACCGCCCTCTCCGCACCGTCGCCCCCGCGCTGCAGCCGTCTGCGGTTCCCTTCGGTGGTGCACGGAGCCCGAGCCGGAGGGGACGTGAGCCAGGGCGAATTCTCCTGTCTCCACAGTCTTGGGGGCGGTGGGGTTGGTCAAGACTCTCATGAGACCCACGGACTCGCTCCGGCCGTGAGTTTTACCTTTCGCTCCCTCCAAGCCCTGGCCCGGCTGCTCCGCTGACCAGCCTGGCCTCTCTGCTTTCCCGCCCGCCCGGGGCCGCCCTCCGCAGGGGGCTGCCTGTGTGGCGGGGAGGCAGCCGGGTGGGGCGGGGGTGGGGGGGGACAGGGGCACCGCCGTGAGGAGCGGATGGAGCCTCCTCTGCACTTCTCCTTCCTCGGCCGCTCAGACCCAGCGCAGGGCTCCAGGTCGCACCCGGGCGCGGCCAGGCCGGGAGGTGCTGCCTCCACGGAGGTGTCGGTCCCGGCGGGCGCCGGTCCTCTCCTTCAGCCCTGTTCTCGTGGAGCCCGGGGAACGCTGCCTGTCTCCACAGTCCCACCGAAGGTGCCACGGCGTGTCCCCGACTCCCTGGCTCCCCAGGGACGCCACGTTCCCTGTGGGGGCGTCTGAGCGCTCGTGTTGGGGTTTTAATTGTTTTAAGTAAGTGTCTGTGCGCAAGAGGGACAAGAAAAGGCAAACGGGAAAACCTCAGCGTCGCGGCTGGACGAAGCATCGCGAAGCCCGCGCTCCCGTGGCAGCGCCCTCGTCTCAGCCCACAGGACCTGGTCAGCGTCCAGGACGCCCTGCGGTCCCTCACGGCCTGCGCGTCCCGCCGGCGCCCCGGCCCGGCCTCTGCCATGGAGACCGTGGCCCGCTGCTGGGCTTGCGGGAGCACATACTCCGGGACGTCGAGTGTTGCTCGAGGCGGCGTGTGCAAGACTCACGCGTGTGGCTTTATCACTGTCGCTGCGGACCGGGGCACGGCCGTGCGTACGGCGAGTCTCCCGCGTGTCCCACTGTGATGGGCGTGTCGAGCGGCCCCGTCCTGCACCGCGGTGAACACCGCTGCCGTTGCGGGTGCTTTAGGCGCCTGCGCGCGCACATCTGTGGGGTGCACGCTCGGAAATTAAACTTCTTCTGCGACACCCGCCCGCGGCCGCCGCGTGCCTGCAGCGTGCTGACCGTGCGTGCGTGCGCGCCCCGCGGTCTAGGAGGCCCCGTGCCCACCGTGACGTCCGGACCTGCCGGGGCGGCGGGCGGGGCCTTGTCCCCGAGGTTTCACTCTGCGTTTCTGTGACCGATGGTGGGATCCGGCGGCTTTCACTCGTGTGCGCTGGCCATGCCCTGCGTTCTCTTTTGCAGAGTATCTGCTCAGGACTTTGCTCATTTTAAAAATTATCTACCACTCCATCACAAACACGACTGTGCACACTTTAGGATACATGAAAATATCACAGACGTTTCCGTCCGTGCTCCAACTTCTGCATTTTTCCTAATTTACTAGCATTTTTTCTAGTTATTTGTGATATGGTCCATTTTTTTTTTTTAGTGCTTATCGTGGCTTACTGAAGAAGTGCTGCTTACCCTTCGGTCATGGACGTATTCCTGCCTTTTATGTTCTAGAAGTTTCCATGTCTTGCCTTCTGCACGTGGGACTGATTTTGTGCGCAGTGTGAGGTGGGGGCGTGTTCCAATGTTCCTCATTGACGTCCGACTGGATGAGCATCGCTGGCGGGAAGAAAGACTTCTTCCCACGACTCTACAGGGAAGCCTTCATCGTAAATCAGATGTCCACGCAGGGGAGCCTCTTTCTGGGTTCTCTGTGCATTCGCTCGCTCGTTTTCCAATTGGTCGATTCACCTGCTCTTGCACCAACACCCACAGCACCCTAACTTCTGTAACGGAACCCAATCCCTGTCTATTCTGCATATTGTCTTAGCTGCTTCTTACTCTTCGCACGTTCATATAAATTTTATAATCAGCGTGGCAGTTTCCAGAAAGAAATCTTGATGAGATTTTGATTGAGATGGTATTGAATTGATAGATCAATTGGGGATAATTGGATTTTTAGCCGAATTGCATCTTCCAATCAACACACGCGGTAAATACCTCATTTATTTAGGCCTTCTTTAGTTAAATTTACAGTGCTAGATCAGTTTAAATTTTAGTTTTAATTCTACTTTGTATCTTATCTCTTTAAACATTAATGTTGGTATAAATAAACACACTGATTTTGTATTCACTATATGCACAGTGACCTTGCTGAGTTCATTTATTTACTTTAGTATTTTATCTATAGGCTCTCTGGGATTCCCTAGGTATGTATTTACATCATTTTGAATAACGTTTATGTGTTTCTGCTCAATTCTCATGTTTTTTTCCTCCTTAAACTGTTGCAGCAGATAGGACCCTCGGCACGAAATCGAACGGCAGCCGGGGCCGTCCTCAGGCTTGGGGGGCAGGGTTCCGGGCCCACCTCGGAGCACGGGCCGGCCGAGGGGTCTCTGTAGCCGCCACCCTCCGCTGGGTGGGGAAAGTCCTCTTTGATCCCTGGCTTGCCATGTGGGTTTATTTTTTTCACAAATGAGCATGGGGTCTTGGAAAATGCTTTTTTACTCTATTGAGAATATCCAAGGCTACTTCCTATTTTCTCTTCATTTGGAGAATTTAAGAAACCATCTTTTGAGTGTTAAACAATATATACATTCCTAGGATAAAATGTTTTGTCTGTGATGTATTATTCTTCGAAACATGGCAGGACTTAACTTGTTAACATTTGGTTTAAAACTCTCACAACAAAATTCGCGGGAGAGAACGGTGTGCGGTTTTAACCCCTCGCCGCGCACCTGGGCCGCCAGACACGCATCCCCAGGTCTCTTCGCTTTTGCCCTAGTCGCGTGTCCTGGACCGCTGGCGTTTGTAAGTGGACGCGAGACCGGGCAAAGGCTTTGCGCAGGGGCTGCCGTCTCCAGATGGCTCTGTTCGTTTCCGGTGGGCAGGTGGGCGCAGGCGGGGGACACCGCCGCTCTCGGCACATCGGCTCCTTTAAGGGCGGCCGAGGTCTGATGCACCGATGCTCTCCCTGCACCCCCGGAACGTCGCCTCTCAGGGGCACGGACCGAAGTCTGGCTGGCGGCCCAGCAACCGTCCGCACCGGGATTCGCAGCGTGGCTCTCCAGCGGGAGGCCTGCCAACGTCTCCGCACAGCTGTCGGCCTCCCAGCTGTCCGCCAAACCTCCGTGTCTCCGGGCCTGCACCCCTGGAAAGGACGCGTGCTCCAGGGGAGGCGGCCCCCTTTCCTGTGCTTCGCCCCCCCGCCCCGCCCCGCCCCGCTCCGGGATGGGGCTCGCTGGTGGCCTGCACACCACCGCCAGCGCCTCTACTCAGGGCCCCTCAGAGGAGTCTCTCTTCCTTCCTTCCTTCCTTCCTTCTTTCCTTCCTTCCTTCCTTCCTTCAGCCACGCACTTGACTGTGTCCTTGTACTTTGCCTGTTAGCCCCGCGGTAGCTTGTCTGCTCGGCCTTGCGTCCGCCCCTGTCCTGTCTTGAGGGGAGACCGTGCAGAACATTCTGCTCAAGCCGACCAGCACTTCTTCCCTCTGGAACATGCGCTGCTCGCGTCCCGGCTACCTTGGTCGGTTTCAGGTGTCTCTAAACACTTCAGTTTCTTCTTAATTCAGCTGCTCGAGTTGCTTTTAGCGGGAGAATCGTCCTTCTGCTAGCTGGCATCCCACGACACCGATCCGCACGAGCAGTGGAGATGGAAGTAAGGAAACTTCCTCTGTGCCGCAGGCTGCTGTCCTGCCTCAAACCGTAGTGTCCGCCCTCACAAGGCTTCCTCGGGCTCTTGGGAACCCAATGTCACTTTCGAGCTTAAAGTGCAGTGGCCTGGGCGTCCCACTGGGCTCCAGAAGCTCCAGTCTGCGCCAAACATCACTCCCCTCCGTCCGGCTTCCGAGTGGAGTTCAGCTTCCCCAAGGAAACCTCGTAATCCTGAGTCAGCTTCCTGTGGATGGAAGAAGACGGCCCAACAGACACAGGCACGCACACACACACAGAGACGCGTACTCGCAGACCCCTGGGCTCAGACAGAGGTGGCGTCTAAGCAGCCCCCTAAACGGCTAGGAACAGTGTGTGTGTGTGTGTGTGTGTGTGTGTGTGTGTGTGTGTGTTTAGACTCGAAACGGGAATTGCAAAGCCAACAAACAGGCCCCCAGGCCGCCTGCCCCTCCCTGCAGGACTCCCCGCTCAGCCACCTCTGTCTGAGGCTCACCCCGGGGCTGGCTGGGGGGGCGGCGGTCCTTCCCTCCGTGGGCTCACTCCCTGGGGCCCCTCTGCGCAGGGAGCCCCCTCGCCCAGCCCCGCAGACGTGCACACAGTCCTCATCACACACAGGAACACGGTCTTGGGAAACAGCACCTCACCCACGAGGGAGACGGCTCTTTCCGTCACTGTGCTGAGAGACTGCACCCCGTTTCCGGAATCTCGGTTTTACAGCACGCGCTTTAATTTCACTGCAGTCCCCATTAACGTTTTACTTCCCGCCCTTCCCTTCCCAGCAGTCTGCTCTCAAAGGTGAACGCAAGACTCCACTTCCAGGAAAACACTTTTAATATTTAAAGCACACGTCTTGTCCTCGTAAAGTGAAAAGGACATTTTCTCGCTGCTGGACGCTAAGCTGGCAGTACACCGGCACCCCCGTCTACAGCGGAGCCCCCGTCTACACCGGAGCCCCCGTCTACACCGGAGCCCCCGTCTACACCGGAGCCCCATGGTGTCACCAAGAGAATGAAGGAAACAAAACGGTCTCGGCGAAGACGCGGGGTGGCCGCTCCTGGGCCTCCACCTGGTGCGTCTGCCACTCCCCCGAGACGGCCCCCGGCCCCCAACAGCTTCTCATCGAGTGGGAACCAGTCCGACAAGGCCCCGGGCTCACGTCAAAGACCGGCCCTCCTTCCGCGGCGCCCACGCACGAGCCTGGGCCTCTCCCCTGGCAAAGGAACCGTTCAGAAAGCGCCCCCCTGCGGAGGACCGGAGGCTGAGCCCTTTCTCTGTGACCTTCCCTGCTCCGGTCTCCGAGAGCGAAGGTGGTTGGCTCGGCGCACTCAAGTCGCGTTCCAGGTCGGAAACCAGTGCTCGGCGTCCGGCCTGGGCGGACAGGGCAACGACCCCGCCAGGGCACCGCGCAGCCTGCGGGTGCGCCCCGGGATGGGGATGGGCGGGGACGACCGATCACGTGGGCGTAAGGAAGGGCTCGGCTTGACGAGGGAAACCAGGGAGACTCCTGCGCGGGTCCTGGGGGCTGACGAGCAGTAAACCGGAGCCTCCACTCTCGGACCAGCGCAGGCGCCGCGCCGGTTCCTGGGACGCGGGACTTCGGGCTGCAGGCGAAGCGAAATCTTTCTTTAAAAAGTGTTAAAGCTGGTCAGAAGTATAAGAAACCAAGGGAAATAGTCCCGGGTTATGAATTGGAATCATCTGCCCTGAGTTCCTGCACAACCTCAGTGTAATTTACCGTTTTAAAGACGAGATTTCACATCGCGGGCCCTGGAAAGCTGACGGAGCGCAGCCTGGCCAACCTGATGTTCGGTGCCCGCTAATTAAAGACAGATTAATGCTCTCACCTTTTCTGTCTGAGTTCCATATTCTTAAATGCAGCAAAGTGAGACGGTTCCGGTGACCTAACCTTGTCAATAGGCTGCCCCCGAGGCCCGCTAGGTCCGCAGGCCGGTGTCTGTCCTGTGTCCAGGAACGGAACGTCCTGGGGACACAGCTCCCTCCACCCCAGCAGCTGAGGGCTGTGATTCTCTGAGTGCTCAGCGCTACATCCTCTAAAACACGCCCGTGACGAGACAGACCAAACTAGACACGGGTTCAAGACAACTACCACCCGAATCACTAGAGGTGACAGACACCTCTTTCCTTGTACTGGTTTTGATAATTCGCTGATTCAAATGATCACCGTAGTAGAGAAAGAGAGGAGGCTTCTTACATAACAGCAGATAGTACAAGAAACAGTGATTCCTGTGTCCTGCAGGGCGGCAATACTGCAGGTGTTGAGAGCAGGACTCTGATTAGAAAGTAAAAGGGCTACTACCCAATAATGCACAAAGAACCCATAGAACTGGACGCCAAACAAGCACACAACTCAGTTAGAAAGTGGGCTGAGGGCCTGGACAGACACCTCTCCCGAGAGGACATGCAGAGGGGCAACAGGCATATGAAAAGGTGCTCAGCGTCACTAGCTGTCAGGGAAACGCAAATGACAACTGCAGGACACACCTCGGACAGGTCAGAATGGCCCGTCAGCAAGACAGGCCATCGGGAGGGTGGGAGAGGTTGTGGGGACAAAGGCGCCCTCGTTCACTGCGGGTGGGAACGGGCGCTGGGGCAGCCGCCCTGGAAAACAGACCGGAGACTCCCCCAAAATTAAGCCTGGAGCTGCCCTGTGACCCAGCAACCCCTCTGCTGGGCATCCACGTGGAAAACTCGAAAACATGTGTTCTCAAGGACATGTGTTCCCTGCAGCATCCCTCACGGCGGCCGAGACACGGAGACAGCGGAGTGGCCTTCGGCAGAGTACCGGACGGAGGACCGGACGGAGGACCGGACGGAGGACTGGCCCGCGGGGCGCCTGCGCAGTGGACACGGCCCGGCCGCGAGGAGAGGTGAAGCACGGCCGTTGGCGACAGCATGGATGGAACCTGAGAACGTCGTGCCGAGTGAAGCGAGTCAGAAAGGGCTCAGGACCACGGCACTGCACTCACACGCGGGGTGTAAGACGGAAGCTCGTGGGCACAGACAGCCGTGTGGGGGTTCCCAGAGGGAAGGGGGTGCGGCTGGAGGGTGAAGGAGCCTCCTGGACGGTTGTGCGGAGACGGGCCGACCTTGGCTGGTGGGCGTGCAGTGCCGTGTGCACCTCCAGTGCCACGGACGTGTGCGCCTGCAGCCTGTCGATCTTACTACCCGCTGTCACCCCAGTAATGAGCCTGATTTTTAAAAAGCAGGGGAACAAAAGGTTCCTTGCTTCGTTAAACATACTTCAATCTGCATTTCAGAGTTAAATTCTAGAGCTCTGGGGCCTTCCCGGAAATTCCCCACCTGGCGTCCAGTCACTCCGGTGTCACAGTCTGTGTCCCAGCCTCGAGCCCAGCGTGGCTGTGGGGCACCGAACTCAGCCCGGGCTGGGCCGGCCGCCCCGAGGGCAGGTCACAGCCTCCGGCACCCAGCGGAGCTGAGGCCGGCGGCGGCCCTTCGGTGGCAGGACACAAAGCAATTGCCCCCCAGAGGGTTATTTTGAACTAGGCTCTAAGGCTAAAGCTGGGGTCGGTAAGTAAGTAGAACCATTTGTCAACGAGTTCTGCGGGTATTGGAACAAAAGGGCCATCATGAGTGACACATTTTTCATCCCAAATCTAAAGGGTCATCTGCAAGTATTTGAGGGTCACCCAAGAAGCACAAAGTTTTCAGTAGAAGAGCAAATAGCAAATCTGTGGACAAGAATTAGCTCGGCAAATATTCTTTCTTTCGTTAATCTCACGGACTGAAGGGCCGTGGCAGCCCGCTGCAGTTTTACTGACCACCGTGACCTGCTCCTGGGGACGGCTGGAGCCGAGGGGGCTGCGGGCCGAGCGCTTTGCTGCGGTCATCTCCCGGGTCAGCTGAAGGATCTGGCCAGGTGCGTGCGCGTGGCAGGTAAACGCGTGAAAGTCTGTAGATCCTTGACGCGTGCCAGTCGGTGCCTTTGTTTAGTGCTCCTTACTCGTCTGGAATCACTTCGGTGAAAACACCCCTTTTTTTCCCCTGCAGGAGGCACTTCGGAGAAGAGGCAAATAACTGAGCTCATAGTAGGGTCCCCCCCCGGAGTCTGGACTGTGGGTTTCTCCTGCTGGCCTTGTGCTCCACAGCGAATCTGATGAGCCTGCTGAGGCAGACCCAACGCCTGTATTCGTTTTTACCCACTTTTAATTTCAGTATTTTTTCAGGTTTCCTTTCCTCTGAAGTCATGTTTCTAGTTTATGGTTTGAAAAAAGAATTACTCTTCTGAACAAACAGAAGGTGGGGCACAGGATACACCCTGTGACTTGTTTTCTAACCCGTAATAAAAACCAGCATGAAACTATCTCTTCCTAATGTGGCTCAGAGGGAGGGACTCCACTAAGGAAAAGCTTTGTAATAGTCAAGAAGGCATCACTACTTACTACAAAACAAAAGGAAGGCATTACAGTAGACAGGGAGAGAATGCGAATGTTTAACCATCATCAAACTTTCTTTGAAGCTATTTTCTGAACGAACGGTTAGTATGTGACCTTAAAAAGTGTTCCTTCGAAACTAAGATGTCTCGTTTCTGCCTTTACTCGGTTATTAATCACCGCGGCCTTAGCCACGACAAGGCGGATGAGAAGGGCGTGTCCCTCGGCACAAATTCTGTGCGTATCAAATACGCCCACGGAGCTGTGCGTGTAGGCTCATGATCTCGGAATTAACTAGTTATTTTTAAGGCCGTCAGTTTCAGTGTTTACCTTCGGAGTTAAGGGAACTTTGATAAATTGGGCTTAATTAGGAGCATAGAAAATAAACACCAGCGCTCTCAAAGAGCATGTAATCATCTATCGGAATTCCTCCAGCGCCGCCTCCTCCCCCGTTGGAGAGAGCACTCAAGCACCGGGCGCTGGCGGCTACGCACCTGCGTGAAGCTATGATTTCCCGTGTGTTTCGTGGGGGTTCAGAATGAGTCGCCCCAAGATGCACCTCCTGGGCATGCAGATAGTTTTGAGCTAAGGCCAACTTCATTCAGCCTCAGGCTCCAGGGAAACGCAGCCTCCCTCCCCCCGCCCCCCCCCCCCCGCCCCGGAAGACCTTGAACTGGCGGCCTCGCCGCAAGGAGACATCCGCAGGGACCACCTCTTTCGACCGCCTGCGTGGCAGGGCAGACTTCCGTTTACTGAACGTCCGTTCTCCTCCCCACCCTGCGGTGACCTCAACGCCCCAGGGCAGCTCGCCTCACCCTCAGCTCCGATGGCGTCCGTCCGCCCTCCCCGTCTGCGGCCCCGACGCTCCCGTGTGCGAGGCGCTCCGGTTCGCGGGTGCGCGTGGCTGTGGTCACCTCCTCCTGCTGACCTGCGCCGTGCCGGAGGAGGTCCTTCCCCCTCCACTTCCTGCTTTCACGTCGCGGACGTTGGCAGCCCCGTGCGGATTCTTGCGGAAAGCCCGTTCCTTTGATACGACCCCCTCTCCTCTCCGTCCGTCCTCTCCCCTCCTCCGTCAGGAAGCACATCACATCCCGGTCACTCGCCAACTGCCTTAGGACCCAAGCCTCAGGTCTGTTGACGCAGAAGCAGGCCCACGAGAGCAGCGAGGACCGCGCCGTGGCTGACGTCGGGCCCTGATGCAGCGAGCGCTCTCCCTGCCCACGATCTGAACCCCCGGAGCCACCGTCATGAGTGGTTTTCCCCACAGCCCATCTCCCGGGGGCCACGGGCAGCCAGGTCTTCGAGGATGCGCTCACCTGGGACTCCGGGCTCCGGGCTCCGTACCGTTTCCTCAACTAGCAGACCCTGGTCCTCCTGGCTGCAAACCCCTGCGTGCGCCTGTCTGGGCGCCGGTGCCTGCAGGCAATGGACTCCTTCCGCCCAGTAACGGGCGCGTTTATCAGGTGTACGTCCTGGCTGCTGTACGGAGCTATATACTGAATGTAACTGTTAGGGGTTCTGACCGATCACAGCAGTGCTGAGTGAGTGATCAGAGCCGGCACGCCTCGCTTCACTGAGCTTCGCGGACACGGCGGTTTTCACGGAGTGACGGTGCGTGGCACCCCGGCGTCCAGCCAGCCCATCGGCACCATCGTTCTCACAGGCTCAGGCAATGGTCCACATTTTTAGCAAGAAAGTACTTTTAATTAAGGTGTGTGCATTTTTAAAGACATAGTGCTATACTGCACTTACCAGACTACACTGTAGTGTCCACGTAACTTTATCTGCACTGGGAAACGGACGACGTGCGCGACCGGCTCTGCGGCGGCACTCGCTGCTCCGCGGGGCCTTCCGCTGAGCCCACCAGGCCTCTGAGGTCGGCCGCGGGGGCGTGGCCCTGAACTGGCATTTTACTGCCCGCGGAGCTGAAGTTCATTTCCACTGCAGAGCTACAAACACTTGACTCTCCGAGTCAGGAGTCAGAAGTCCGCATTTGAAATTCCCCCCCTTTTTTTGGGCGGGGGGAGCTGTGTTAACGTCAACCTGAAAACAGCACGGGCATCTTCGCTGGTATAAGAACGCAGCAGCCTCCTCTCCTCGCACCTGCTTGCGTCCAGCCCTGGTTGTTCCCGGTCAGAGACCACCTACCTTCACCGGGGTCTCTCCGGGGCCCCCCGAGTGCACGCAGCTCAGGTCCGGGTCAGCTCTGAGGGGGCGAAGACCCTCACCCCCTACTTCTGGAGTTTCACGAAAGTCAGGGTGCCCTCGGGCAGCTTTCTGGGGTGCAAACACTGTCTTCGATTTCGGGACAACTCTGCATTTCACTGACGTATCTCAGGTACTCGACGGCGCTTTGCCTTCTTGTCGATTACAATGGACCCTCTATTCACTTTCTTTAAAAATAATAGCGACACACAGACGTCATCACTTAGACATGCTCCTCGCTGTGTGTTTCCGAAACTGAATCTTCTCTGAGGTCGGACGCTGGGGCCACAACATAATCGCGCAGCTTCTCGAAAGCCGTGACCCCATTCGGCTTTGGGGGTTCAGCAGTGGGGGATGAGGTAGAAGCCTCCTTTTACCTTCTGCTCCATCCAGTTTGGGTTCTGGAAGCGGAACTTCATGAGTAACTCAATGAGGAGCATTGTTATTCATTGTTGGCAGCTCTCGATGCTGTGTCTTCAGATTCTCGAGCATTAACTGAAAGGTAGAGCATTTGGCGCCGTCGGAACATCGGGTCCCAGTGAACCCTGCGGTGAGGTGGGGTTCCGGAGCTGGAGGAGCTGCTTTGTAAATTTCCCGGCACTTCCCAGGCGCTGGCCCCCGGCTCCATTGAAAAGGCTCCATTGAAAAGATACTCGAGGCCCCACATTCGACTCCAAACGTCCCCTTTCCCTCCTACATCAGAGCTTCTCCACCTCTCCAGCGATCGGCCCCGAGCCCAGGCTCCCCCTCAGAAGGCAGAGGGTGAGCTCCGGGCAACGCCTCAGGCCAGTGCTGGCCCCAGAACCTGCTAGAAACCTCACATGGTCCTTTGTTTGAATTTCGGAAATGATTTGCATTCGCTATCATGTCAGGTTTGTCAAAATGTATTAACTAGTGTTTAACATCACCAGTTAAATCTCTTAATTTTGTTTCTCCCAGAGCTCCGAGAAGGCTGTTGATGGGGGAAGATTCCGCCCGCGGGTGTCCCGGCCCGTGGGAACCTGCCGCCCCCTCCCGGACGTCACTGGCCCCTCGCCGCGAGGCACGTCCAGCCATGGGCAAGTTCGTCCCGAGAAGCAAAACCGTGAGCTTCGGATGTCTGGTGGCATAACTGCGAAGACGATTTTTCATACTGATTACCTTTTCCCTTCATCCGTGACCCCGATTTGCAGAGTTCAGATCATCATCCCTCCTGAGTGAGGTGAGGGCGTGGGAGCAAATCCGTGGGAGCAAATCCATCTTCTCGGGGACTCGAGTACGCGTTTCACATACTCCTGCCTTAAAAGCTCCTGCCTCTCGTTCATTATTCTGTCAAACCGATGGCAGATGGCCTGTCCTTTCCTTGTCCCAGACAGACGCCTCCAATTCCTCCTGCAGGTGGTCGGTGCTCACTAGTTACTTGTTTTTCCTGGTTTTAAAATATCTGAGATTAGGATTTTGGGATTGAGACAGGCGGGTGTAATTTGACTAATAGACTATACCTTAGGTGAACTTGTGGGTTAGAAAAAGTAGATCTAAAATTAGAAAACAAATTCTGTTAATTCTTAACTGTGACTTTAGGCTAATTATATGACTTCCTGAGTTCAGCTAAATTTTAGATGGTACAACCCACTCTACCCTCCTCCTCAACAGATATTAAGAGGTTTAAATGGGATATTTATGTTCTTTTCAAAGCCTAAAATATATTTATGGAATATGGCATCTATATATCTATCTGTTAATACGTGAAAATGTGGTCCAGGGTATTAGTCATTGATTAAACAAGAGTGCCTCCGATTTACTTGTAAGTTGCTGCTTCTTCTCAAAGAACAAAAGAAGTTATAAAAGGGGTGATCTCAGGGTTTAATACGTGCACATCACCTACAAGCTCTGCAGTCTCACATGAGTCATTTGCACTAGCTGGTAAATGCACCCAGCTAGCTGATAAGAGACAGCCTCTGAAGAAGGCAGGCTTATCAACTGCGATCAGCACACGAGTGCACCAAGTATAAACTCTAGTTTGTGTTCTCAAAGATTTTATTTATTTATTTTTAGAGAGAGGGGAAGGGAGGGAGGATGAGAGGGAGGAAAACATCCATGTGTGGTTGCCGCTTGTGCGCCCCCCACGGGGGGTAGGGGGACCCGGCCTGCCACCCAGGAATGTGCCCTGCCTGGGGATGGGTCCCGTGACCCTTCGGCTTGCGGGGCGGCACTCCGTCCACGGAGCCACGCCAGCCAGGGCTGAGCACAAATTCTTGATGAACGGTCTCGACCGCAGCGGTAACAGGGCGGGAGTGGCCATGGTTCTGATTTATAAACAGCTCTCTTTTCCCAGGACCGAGTTTGAAAAACGCCATTCTTCACAAATGTCAGTAAGTGTGGTTGTCGGAATCAAAGGAGAGTGAGATTCCAGGGAAAGAATCGAGCGTCGGATGCAATAAGACACAGAGGCACCGTGTTTGGGGCAGAGGGGTCGAGCTACAGAATTGTGCGATTCCAGCTACATTCACGGCACTCTAGAGGAAAACACTTCCCTTGTCAACAGCAAGTGGAGGAAGCGCACAAAGACTCTACCTGTAGCAAAGGCAGGGGCCAAGGTCAAGAGCACGGTGGCACAGAGCTTCCGCTCTCTGCCCGCCGCAGCCGAGTGGCGGGGCGCTGGTTCCTGTCTGCACGCAGGCCGGCACGCGCCCGTCCCACACTCACCCAGAACATCGCTCTGCGGGAGAAGCCCTCAGGGACGGGGATGCTTCCTCAGTTTCTCCCCGGGAGGAGCTGGCAGGGTCCCCAGCGGGGGTCCTCCAGCCCGTGTTTGTTCTCCGGTCCCTCACCCCCTTGGGCGTTCCCGCCCTAGCTTGGGAGCCTTACTGCTGGATTTTAGTCTCGGCTCCAACATGGGGTAGGTACGTGGGAGGAGGGAAGACCCAAACGCTGCCCCCCCCCACCCCGCGGCCTCGGCGCCGCGCCCTGGGAGTGGAGGTGATGGCGCCCTGGGGAAACGGCACAGGACCGACGCCGAGACCCTTTCGAGACGCCTGGCGAACGGCGGGTTCCCGGTCCCGGATGCTGGAGCTGCGGACGGAGCCCCCACACCC
The DNA here is from genome assembly GCA_039655065.1 of Glossophaga mutica. NCBI lineage: Eukaryota > Metazoa > Chordata > Mammalia > Chiroptera > Phyllostomidae > Glossophaga > Glossophaga mutica. The sequence continues at coordinate 223,203,339 of CM077304.1, forward strand.
ACCTCACGCCGGGGCCGGCCCTCTGCCCACGCAGCGCCTTGGCCGCCCGGCCCCACTCCCCCCCCCCGCCCCCCGCCGGGCCTCTCTTTGTGTTTGTTTCCGTACCTGAGAGGGGACCCCGGCCCCAGTTCTCATCTCACATCGTGTAGAATCGCGAGTGGCCGTGAGCGGAGAGGGTTCCTTACGGCTCCAAGAAGACCCTGCGCTGTCCCCGCAGGCAGCCGCCGTCCCCCAGAGCCTCGACCCGTGAGCCCTCCCCCCGTGTCCTCGGACACAAAGGAAGGCGCTACGCAGGTGGCAGCGTCACAGGGGAGACTACACGTAGGTGTTCATCGGGTCACCCACTTTAGTCATCTTCCTGTGTCTGTTTTTTTTTTTTTAAATAATGACAGCGTATCTGGCATTTAAATGAACTTCTAACCCAAGGCCTCAGAACATGTCAGGGCTGCGCGTGGGGAATGCGCATCTAAGCCTGCGTTCCTCTCCCGAACCGCCGCGGGGCCGGGGGGGGGCCGGGGGGACGGGGGGGCTGGGGCCGAGGACGAGAAACGCAGCCGCTCAGCCTCGAAGCGCCCTTGTCTGGGAGCTCAGGCTCTCATCTCCCCTGGATGCCCGTCACGGCCGAATGACCACCGCCGGAGAAGCCCGTCCTGGGAGAGGGACGCTGCGCGGACGCATCCGACCCACACTCGGGCGCCCGCCGGCACCGCCGTTTCCTTGCAGCAGCGGGCAAGGGGACCTTCGCGCTGGCTCGCTCCGCTCCGAATCCGCCGGGGGGATTTCGAATGAGCTCAGCGTCCGCGTGCGACGGCCAGGCTCGGACAAAGCCCTGCAATCAGCTCCGGGACTGGGCGTCTTGTGTCTTGAGCCATGGGGCAAAGTCCACGCGCGGCGCTTGCCCGGTTGGGGGCTTGGGTCCCTAGCAGAGTGGGTTTTCTTGTCACATTAAAAGGAGCATCAGCTGCCTGCGGAAGCCGCCGTGGGCGGGCAGGGAGTCATGGAGTTGCAAAGACGTTCTCTTAGGGCGACGCCTTCCCGGGACCGGCCGGCCCTCGTACCTGGGGAAGAGCCTGTGTTGCTCGAGGTGCTGGAGGCGGTGGGGGGTGGGGGGCCAAAGCCACACGGCGCCCCTCATGGAAGCGCTTCGGAAGCTGTGCTTGTCTGGCTCCAGAGTCACGCCTTCCGTGGGCACTTCCACTCCGACCTGGGTGCTGGCCAGACCCGCTTCCGCTCAGCCCCCAGGCCCCCTCGGCCCACTCGAGCCAGACCTCACTAACCCCAGACCTGACCATCGGCCTTGCTCAGGGGAAGGCGAACCCAGACGAGTTTGTTGCCCTCGCACATAATCTTCAAGAGAACCCTTTAAAAAATCGCCGGACGATGCGTCTGGCTGAGTTGCGTATTTTATTGCACACTGGCTCCTTCTCCTCTCCCACACTGGGCCGTCCGGATGTCTCGGGAACACCTCTGCCAAGGGGAGAGGCGCAAACCCAAAGGAGCACAGTGACAATGAGGCTGAGGGCAGAGCACACCTTGGCCACCAGCCCAAAGCACAGATGACACTGACCTCTGATTCCCAAGCCCCGGCAGAACCAGGAAACAAGAGACAGCATGAGCTACATCAGCAGACGTAACTGCGGGTTCTGTCTGGCCAGCCATGTTCTGCCGTAGAACAGCTTTCTGCTGGGGGCGCGGGACTCCGCAGAGGCCAGGTTAGCTGCAGCCCGTCCGAGGGGCAGGGACCCTGGAGCAGGGCAGGGTCCGCTGCGGGGGCCCGGTCACCGCCATCCCCATCCCGAGAGAGCCCGAGCTGCCCGGGGGTGGGTGGGCCTGGTATCCAAGTTCATAAGGACTCTGAGCACGTCCCAGCCAGCCGGCTGTTCCAGTACATTAACAGCACCTCCGGTTTCCATGACATCTTCGATCGGGAAAAAGGAATATGAGCAGCTTGTACATTATTAAGGTTTCCTTTCACATGGAGACTCGTGCAGAAACTGGGTTTGCATTTTCCTGGGAGACTCGCCAACTGCTCTGGGTAACTTCCAGATCCAGAAATCGCACATGCGTTACTTCAGGGGCAAATCCAGACGCCGGCGTTAACTTCCTCCTCCCCCGTGGGTGCGCGGCACGCAGAACGGCATCTCCGCGCTGGGCCCGCGGGCGGTTCTTCGGGTCAGAGATGGTATCAGCCACCAGTGTGGGTTCATGCAGCTCCTTTATCGGGGAGATCTGGGTTTGCCACAGGCCGCTGGTGCGGGCCCAGCCCTCGGAGGCAGGGCTGGCTCTGCCCTCCTGGTGCTGATGCAGAACCTGGAACAGGGCGGGTTCAGGGGTGACTCACGTGAGGAGCTCGGTGGCCAGGGATGGTGGAAGCCGCTGGGCCTTGGCAGCGCCGAAAACCAGCAAACCTGGGGTCGGATGAGGCGTCCCACCTCGTCCGCTCAGCCGCCGCCCCGCCGGCAGTGTTCAGGCTGGAGAATTTCCCTGGAGACCCAGGTTTCTGGCTCCTTGTTGAAAGCAGGAAACTAGTAACACCAAGATGCGTGCCCACCGGGCCCACACCAGCGGGACTCGGATTTCCACGTGACAGTATTTTCCTAGGTGGCGCAGACGCCCCGGACTTTCCAATGTTTGCAGCGTGTAGGTTTCGCGTACTCTGGCAATACTTTTCCTGTTGCAAGGAAAGTGATTATATTCATGGTTTTTTACGTCCCATACACTTTTGTTTTAGCTTCAGGCGTGCAGCACAGAGACTAGACACTCGTGCACTTTACAAAGCGAGCCCCGATCGCTCCAGCACCCACGTGGCAGCACCCAGAGCGGCACTGAGGGTGTTCCCCGTGCTGTGTTTACGCCCGGTGCCTGTCCTGTGACTGCCTGTCTGGGCTTCTGAGCCCCTTCACCTTCTCACCCGGCTCCCGGGCCCCCTCGCCTCCGACCGCCGTCAGCCTGTTCTCTGCGTCCGTGCGTCTTTCTGTTTGGTTTGCTCGTTTCCTCTGTTCACTAGAGGCCACACCGGAGTGAGACCGCACGGTACTTGTCGTTCTCGGACTGGCCTGTGTCACTCTGCACGGTGCCCGCCAGGCCCGTCCGCACTGTCGCCGAGGGGAAGACTCCCTTCCTTTCGCAGCTGACGAGGGCTCCACTGGGTGCACGCCCCACAGCCTGTTCCCCCGCCATCCGTGGCGGGGCACCTGGCTGCTTCCAATCCGGGCCCCTGCGAGTCACGCTGCAGTGAGCACAGGGCGCACGTACCCTTTCGAATCGGTGTTTCGGGTTTCTTCGAATCCATTCCCAGAAGTGGAATCACTGTATCAAAAAGCAGCTCCATCTTCAATTTTTTGAGGTGTCTCCACACTGCTTTCCACAGTGGCTGCCCCAGTCTGCGTTCCCACCCACAGTGCATGGGGGTCCCCTTCCCCCGAGCCCTCGCCAGCACTTGCTGTTTGTGGATTTATGGATGACGGCCGTTCTGACAGGGGGGAGGCGGTGTCTCACTGAGGTTTTCTTTTGCGTCTCTCTGATGGTCAGGGATGCTGAGCGTCTTTTCAGATGTCCGTTGGCCATATCTGTACATCCTCTTTGGAGACGTGTCTCCTCAGTTCTTCCGCTCATTTATTAATGGGATCGTTTGGTTTTTTGGTGTTGAATTTTGTAAGTTCTCTATAAATTTTGGATATCAGTCCCTTTGATGATTTATCATTGGTGAGCATGTTCTCCCACTCAGTGGGTTGTCTTTTCATTTTGCGGAAGGTTTCCTTTGCCGTGCAAAACCATTTTAGTTTGATGTAGTCCCATTCGCTTATTTTATTCTTTCGTTTCCCTTGCCCAACAAGACACATTAGGGGAAAAACACTGCCAAGAGACATGTCAGTGATTTCACTGCGAGGTTCCTTCTACGATTTCCACGGCTTCGAGTCCTGCATTTAAGCCTCCAGCCCATTTAGAGTTTTCTCTCAAACACGGTGTCACAAGTCATCGACGTGCGACGAACCAAGGAGACGAGAGACAGGCGTGCAAAGCCGTCTGAGGGGACAAGGTGGCGTTGCTGCCCACCCCGGGGACTGTCTGTGCCGGAAACGCACTCTCGGGTGGGAGCGACCTCGAGAGCTCTCCCGGAACCTCGCCCTGCCGGCTGGCGCCCAGTTTTCGGTCACAACCAGGGCTGGACCCCAGGGCTCCCTGCCGGACCCCAGCCTGGGGTCGAAGACGGGGCGTGTGGACGTCAGGCGAGACAGACGTGTAGACGGGGAAGGTGCGGTGAGTGGGGGGGTGGGAGGGCACCCCGCGAGGCTCCGGGGACAACGCCCGAGGGAGCTGCTGCCCCACCCTCCCGGCCCGTCTTGGCCGGAGCATCCTTCCCGCGAGTGAGCTCAGGGCCCGGCTTGAGGTCAGGCTGCTGTGAGTGTCTGTGGGAGCACAGCGTCCCTTCCTGGTGACCCTGGGGCCATCGGGGGACCTTTTTAAAATCTGTGTCAAAGGGATTTTTACCTCCAAATTCCAAGTCAACAGCAAAAATTGTATTTGCTTTTAGGTAGATACTACGTGCAAAACTGTGCTGTATTCCTTGTGCTTCCTAAACATAAGTGACACCCTGCGATCGGCCACCACAGAGGTTACAGAGGAGAATCTGAAAGTCACCCCTTGGTGAGCCCGCCACACACACAAACACACGGCGGGGCCACCGTCCCCCCGAGAGTCACTGTCCCCGGTGTGCGAGACCAAAAGCATATTTAAGTAAGCTTTTGCTATTTTGCTAATTCTAAAACTAGTTACTCAAAATAACAGGAAATTTGAAGCAAGGCTTGATTGAAAGATAAGGAAAATACACACACACGTTAACCCAGGCAAGTTTCTTACTATTTTAAGATAAAATTTCCGGTCCAAGCTGCGCGGCTGAGCCGGTCCGTGCACGGGAAGCCGGGGGAGTCCCCGACGACAGCCTGCGCCGACGGGCTTTCCGCTCGGCTTGCTCCCCCGTCGCAGAAGTCCCGCCCCTTCCCTTCCCGAGGTCGCGGTGAGGCAGATTGATCAAGGCAGGCTGACGCGGCCGAGGTTGCTATTTCACTAGCTTTTAATGCTTCCGCTAAATGAAACCCCTTCCTGCCCACGTCACCAAATTCATAAGACTCCCAGTTTAAGACGGTGGAAGGAAACCCAGGTCCCAAAGGCCCTGGGACAGCCCCTCAGGGTGGTGCGGGGGTGGGAGGTCTCTCTTTCAGCGAGAGAGCACACGACGAGTTCACAGTGCAGTTTTCTCTGCACTTAAAACAGGTGTATGTAAGCTTGTTCATTTTTATTAATCACTTGAGAGTCCACGTTGTATATTTTCTATTTGAGTTACTATAGTTAGAAGAGGGAAATTATAATGAGTTACCCAGGCGATTAGAATATGTAGTAAATAAAAATGGGGGCTCAGACTCCCGGGCCGCTGGCGTCTGTCCTGGCAATCGGAGGGTTAGGGCCAGACCGACCACAGTGAGCAGGAAAACGTGGAGGTCTGAGTTCGGACGCGAGGAGAGAGGGAGGATGCAATAAAAAAGGGACGTCTGGGAGCAAAGAACTCTCGGGAAGCCCGAAGAAAGCCGCGGCGAGATGCCCGGTCTCCGGGGGGCGCTCTTCTGCTTCTCCGGGGAACAGCTCAGAGCACGAGGGGCCGGTGGAGCCCAGGTTGGATGTCCCCGGGGATTCCTCTGCGCTTCGGTGTGGCCCCAGAAAAACCATACGATTTGCTTGTACGGGAGATTAACGAAGTTCCACGGGCTTAGGTTTTTTAAGTCGTATCGTTCATCCGAGTAGAATACATTCCCCGAGGCCTTCCTAGAACGAGGCAAGGTTCCGCCATCAGAGACGCGTGCGTGAAAAGGACAAGGTCGCTTCGGCCGCAGCATTTGCTATCTTCGGGGAAAACAAACGACCAGGAATGGACAGACAGACACAGAAGTAGCGGGCTGTGTTCTCGGCCACCGCCCTGGTCACCGCGAGTCACGAGGGGGTACGGGGGTGGGGACGCACGGAGACTGCACCTCCATCCGTGTCCCCTGAGGGAGCGAGCCCCGGGGGACCCCGGTGGCGAGGACGGGGCAGCACCTGCCTCCCTGGGGCTCCCGGCCCCTCATCTGCAGAACGTGGGCATTGGCTGCTCACCAGGACCCGCTCGGTCCGCTGTCCCATCCTGCTGCCCTGTCCCCTTCCCCGCTCCCAGCTCTCAGCCCAGGGCGAGGCCGGGCTGGGCGGGACTGACGACAAAGGAAAGAAATGTCCAGGCCTGTGGAGAAGCTTCATGAGTTTATTTGGGTCAAACTGACGACAGTCACCGGGAAGCACAAGCTCGACCAGCAGAGAGAACGCTCCGGACCTCGCTGCCTTGCAGCCCGTCCCCCACGGGGGGGGCTCCGAGGAGGAGCGGGGAGGGGGGCCCACGAGCCCGTGGGTGGCAGACGAAGGGGGCGGGGAGAGCAAAGCGGGGAGAGGTCGTCTCCGGGTGAAGAGTAAACGGAGAGGCACCGGCTTCCCTCACTGGGGTGGGGGCAGGGCGGCAGCACCTGGGGGTGGTGCTGGGGACCAAGACCCTGGGGGCCCTGGGGCCTCCTGCTGGGGGGGCGGGGGGAGGCTGAGCCCTGAGGGGCCCGGGCAGGGCACCACTCTGAGGATTCTGAGGCGTGTTGGCTTAGACGGAAGGGACGGCAGGCAGGCTCAGGGACGGTGAAAGCTGACACTTGTCAAGGAAGCCACCTGTGACCCTCCCCCCGCCCCCCCCCTCTGGCTGGAGTCGGGAAGTTCTGCGTCCGGTCTGCCCTGTGCGGTGATGTCAGTCCCTGAGTGGGTCAGGCCACCCTGAAGCCCCCCAGCCCCCGCCCTGAGCTTGTCCCGGTGAGAGTGTGGCCCCTTTTTAATCCACGGGACCAACCGGTTTGGTGACACAGGAGTGAGAGCAGGTGCCGCTGGGGAGCCGGGAGGCCAGAGGGCTGGCCGAGAATCCCGCGGGTCCCTGCAGCAGGGGGTCGAACGCCCCCGTCCCGGCTGGGGACCAGAGAAGGACGGGGAGACCGAGAGCAGCAGGCTGGGTGACCCGGGAAGCCCCGGGCTCGGGGACAGCTGCCCGCCCCCGCTGAGCGCCCACAGGCTCCCGGAGCTGTCCGTCTTGGGTTCTGTTTCAAGGCCCCAAAGGCCTTCGAGCCTTTTTTGTTTGTTTGTTCTTTGGGGGCGAAATCGGCTGCTCTCCCGTGTCCGTGGGGCCTGCGGTCACGTGAACAGGCCGGTCTGCGCCCGGCACGGTGTCGTGTCGTAACGTGAGCCAAGACGTGGGCTTCGGAAAACATCTGGGGCTTTCACAGCTGCGCAATCGTGGAGTGAAGTTATTATTTTTTAAAGACTTGGTTTAACACGACAAGGTTAGCCGTCCCGGATCAGCCCTGAACCCCCGACCCGGACCCCACTCAGCACCCAGTTTCCCTGCGTCTTCCGTGGGCGGAGCGTGAACCCGGGGCGTTCCGTGGTGAGCGCGGGGCAGGCCCGCCAGCGAGGGGGCAGACGCAGCTGGCGGCGGGAAAGCGCGAGAATGCAAAGGCACGCAGGCGCTCCACCCGAAGGCCCCCCAACGCTGGGCCTGCTAACGCTCCTGCGAACCCGGGGAATTCGCACCCCTGCGAGGGACCGGGGGAGGGGCGGGTATCGAGCTGGAACGGACAGAGGCGGCGTTTTGAAAGCCGCACGATCGGGGGCTGATGCTGGCGTCTTTTAAGGACTTGGTTCAGTGTAAGCGAGTCACTGGCCCTGCGGGTCTTCCCCCGCGCCCCGCAGAGCTGTGCGCACAGAACCCTCGGGGGACGGGGACCCCCACCCACGCTCCTCGGTGCCCGGAACGGGCCTCGGCGCCCCCCCGCGGGCAGACCGGGGCTCGCTGGACGGAGGGCAAAGTCCCGAGGGTGCTTCTCGAGACCTCACTTTGAAAACTTGACAAAGTCTCTCTGAGTATTTGATCTAACGTCACAGTTTCGGACTCTCCTGACTGAAGAGGTTCGCAGGTCCGGCCTGTTGTGATATTTCTTAATGTCTTCTGCCTTTTTTCTCTAACCGCCGAGAGTGCTACACACCACACCGTTCGGATAATATTCTTACCCCGCGTGGACCGAAGTTGGTTTTAAGGAAGGCACTTAATGTCTAACCCTATTAAAACTTGCAAACACTGGTTGCCTGAGGCAGGCAGAATCTTAATTTAAATTTTAAGTGGAAAGTCAATTGTTTGGTACATTAATCAGTCACGTGGCCGAGCTGTTCGCCTGCGTAATTACTTCTCCCGGCCAGGCTCACGGGACTCCACACCAGCAAGGCCTCTCCGGGCTCGCACGCCCGCTGTTTGCCGGGAAGGGCGTGTGCACCGCTGTGTCGCACACGATGGCCTTTGCCCTCATAAATGTCCATCTCCTGATGTGTCGTACTGGACATGGCTTTTAGGGAAGGGAGACGCCCGATCTCTCTCGGTCCCGTGGGGAGGCCCCCGAAAAGCCACACGGGGTGGAGCCTCAGTCCGGAGACCAGCGAGGGATCAGGCTTTTGCAGTGGCTGACTTGGTGGGCCCCAGGCAGTAGGGCGGGGCTCGGAGCCGAGCATGGCCTCCCCTGAGGTCTGTAGACCTGAGGTCCTGCGCCGGGGCCTCCAGCCGGTTGTTTAACCGTCAGAAGTCCCCGTTTCTCAGCCTCCAGAACTGTGAGACGTTCATGTCTGTGGTTTAAACCGCCAGCCGACCGTGTTTTTAAAGCTGAGTAAGCCCCGAAACAATCACCGCGCGGAGAGGAGTTCACTTTCCGGCGGCGCCGGCGACTGCGAGTCACAGCAAGGGGCGGACGAGGAGGACGGCCCGCCAACCAGCTCGTCTTCTTCCTCGAGGCCCGAGGACAGAGAGACCAGCCGGTCCCCGGAAGGATGGACAGGGTGCGGGTCAAGGGCGTGGAGCACGCACAGCGTGTTTGGGGAGCAACAAACCAAGAGATCTACCGATACGCCCGCTTGTTTTCTCAGGACGAGACGGTCGGCCAAGGACAGTCAGTCAACAGTGACAAATAATCTAAAAATAAATACAGGTTGAGGACAGTCAGTGCAACAGGAAAAAAATACAAATACAAACACACGCACACACAAAACAATAAAAACTGGCAGCTGCTTGATTGGCAGAAGCAAATACTATCTTGAGCGGTGATGAGAATTACGGGAACGCAGCCTAAGCAGTCGGCGGCCCAGGACTCACCGTCCCAGGAACGGAGCGACGGAGATGTTCCCCGTGTAAGAGAGAGCGTGCGCCTGGGTCACGTGGTTGGCACGCCCGAGTTTAATTTAGTGGCTTTAACTGTGAAGCTCAAATCATGCTTCCGGGGATGCAGCAATGAGGGGCTCCCCCGAGGAGAAGACGGGGTCCCCCGGGGGCAGCCTTCTCCTTCTTGGGTTCTTGGTCGTGGTTGGTTCCTCCGTGGACGTGGCTGCTCCGTGCTTTCCGCAGAGACGGGTCCACGGGCGTGTGGCTCCAACTCCCCCGCAGACGCGGCCGTAGAGGCAGGCGCGGTTCAGTGCCTGGGTCGTTCAAGGGCTGCGGCGAGTGCTGCCTGTGGCGGGTTGCACAGACGCTCTTTGTGCTTTTCCTTGTGAATCAGGATGCAAAGCCCAATAGGTTTTTCCCTTGCACTGTTTCTTTCCCTCATAAATTAAGGTTCGAAGCCCAGCGGATAGTTTTCCTGGCCCAACGGGAAACCGTGGGCCTGGTGCCGTGAAGGGAAACCTCGTGTGCTCGGTGGCCGGCTCTGCCCTTCGGCCCGGTCGGTGCCCCGACCGGCCCCCCGAAAGGCTGCTTCAAAGCCGTGGGCAAATTAAATCGACCACCGGGATCCCACGCGCCCCTCAAGGCAGGAGACATGCTTCGGTCCCTGCTGCCCTTCTACGCTGGCATTTCGACAAGGCCTAGAAAATTTCCCAGGCAGCTCATACGCAGAACTTCAGAACTGCCCGTACAAGGTGCACCTGCCGGCCGCCCGAGGCCTCGCTCGGGGCGTTTCGGGGTGCTCGTGCCGCCAGCACGGGGATGGCGCCCAGAGGCCCACATGCACAGCTGTCTTCTCGGCAACCGGAGAAGCACAAAGAGCGTTTCTGTGCCGGCCCGGCCGTTTCAAGGCTCTCGTGTCGGTTCAGACACAGCTGGGCAGCCCGCCCTCTTTTACTGGCCGAGAAAGTTGCCCCACCTGATTTGCGAGTTTGCCTGTCCCCGGGGCGGGGGCCTCAGCCGGCCGGCACTGGATTGAGTCTAGTCAGAAGTGGCCAAGCAGCTCTTATTTGAACACCGCTGGGCTCAGAGTTCATTGCCACAGGACGCCGTTCTCTCCTGGGACACGGAGCGCCTGGCTTCCGAGCGGACCTGCCGGCTCCGGCGCCCGGGCGGCGCGGACGGGCGGGAGGAGGACGATGGCGCGCTCCGCCCTGCAGTACGCTGGACTGGTGCTGGGCGGCGTCGGCCTGGTGGGCACGGTGGCCGTCACCGTCATGCCTCAGTGGAAGGTGTCCGCCTTCATCGGGGGCAACCTGGTGGTGTTCGAGACCCTGTGGGAGGGGCTGTGGATGAGCTGCAAGAGCCAGGCCACCTTCCGGCTGCAGTGCAAGGTCTACGACTCGCTGCTGGCCCTGCCCCCCGACCTGCAGGCCGCCCGGGGGCTGACCTGCGCGGCGGCCGTGCTGTCCGCCCTGGCCTTCGCCGCGGCCGTGCTGGGCGTGCGGTGCACCAGGTGCGCCGGGGACGACGACGGGGCCAAGAGCCCCATCCTGCTGGCGGCGGGCGTCGCGTTCATCACCGCGGGCCTGGTGGCGCTCACGCCCGTGAGCTGGGTGGCCAGCTCCGTCGTCAGGGACTTCTACAACCCCGCCCTGGACGACGGCCGGAAGCGCGAGCTGGGGGAGGCCCTCTACCTGGGCTGGGCCTCGGCGCTGGCGCTGGTGGCCGCGGGGGCCGTCCTGTCGTGTGCCTCGTACGCCCGTGGACAGAGCAGGGGCTACAGGCGCTCCCTGCCTTCCCGCTGGGCGGCCCCCAGGAGCCATCGCACGGAGAAGCAGCCCACGAGCGTGCGCTCCAGAAGCCAGTACGTGTAGGCGGGCGCAGGTTTGCGCCGGGCCTGTCAAGCCGCGCGAGGGAGGGACCCCGGCGCCCACTGCTGTCTGGAAGAGGAGTCTGCGGGGACCCGGGTCTGCGGCTCGGCGGCGCTGCAGACACCCCCGGGCAGGGGGCCCGCCCCAGCGGCAGAGCGAAGGCACACTGTGTGCTGTGTCTGCAGTGACTCGTTTTCGTCAGCGGTTTGTGCATCTTTTCTCTTTCATCAGTTCCTTCAAAATGAGGTTGCTAAAGACTGTTATTCCACAGCTGCGACTGCTCTGGGACACAGCATTATGTATGCAGAGGGGAGAGTATCTCCCAGAAATAGAGAGAGGCTTATCTGTTCCTCTTTTAAATAAAATGCTGATCCATTACACTGAATAAACAGAATCCCACCACCGCTTTCCAGGGGGCTCGGGGATGAGACGGAAGACTGTTAATATTAATTGTTTAAAAACAGCTTAACAATTAATGCCCTGGGTTTATAATGAAGGTTTAAGAAAGTCTTTAATCAGCAAGATAAAGGAAACGAGAAAGCTCTCTGATATCCATTCTCCCGGCTCCCTTCCACTCCCTCCCTGGGGGCCTCCGTTCGCACGCTGCACTAGCATCTTCCAACCCCCCCGCGTCGGGTCCGGAGCTCTGCCTCCTGACGCCTTTCCAGAGCCGTGCGAAGAAGGTGGGTAGAGCTGTGGTCTAAGAAACACTGAAGACTTCAGGACAGTGACATGTTTTGCCTGCTAAATTTCTGTGCTTGGGAGGGAGGCATTTGGATAAGAAATCATATACGTATATGAATATTTCAGTAACTTACTCGAATAAAGACTTCGGGTTTTTATCAGTATAGAGGAAAGGACAGAAAAATAACATGTCTTAGTTTTATTTGCTTACCAAAAACAAACATACAAAACCCCCAAACCACAAGTTGTTCTTTCTGAGTTCCATCTTCCCCTTTGTGAGTTCCTAAGTCAAAAAGGTCATTTCGTCTCTCAAGGTGATTTTTGTACTTATCCCAGGTTGGTCCTGTGTTCCTGCAGGGTAGAAATACTGTATTCTAGTGTTTTTCCCCAATTTGATGCAGCTGATCATCTAATTTGAAAGTCTGTGGCTACCTTTTTTAGCTTAAGTGATTGCGTGTGTCATTTGCTTTATTTCTTTTGCATTAATTAACTTTGTCTTTTATATAAGTTTTTCACTATTCTCCATTTTTCTGTTTTATTAAATTGTAATGATCTTTTGAAAACCTGATGTTCTGGGGTCTCGAATTTTAAATAGAGTATCAAGGTCATGTTTTAAAGATAAAGGTAGATTCAGCACTAGTTTTTGAGGACATAAATAATATAGTCACTCATAACGAAGACATTCGCACACGAGAGTCTGATGGACATGAAACTCGCTAAGACAGAACCGTGGGTGCCACACACCTGTGCGCTGCGGCTGACCCAGCGCGTGGGACGGCCTCCCTGCAAACCCTTCCCAGTCAGCGCCGAACCCGCTTCTACCACGACGGGTGGGAGTAACGGCGATTCACGCTTCGGGGTGAGGGTCGTCGTCACCACCTTCGTTCTCTGTGTGAATCATGTCACTAAACACTTTATGAGAATTACATGACGAGTTCAACCGCAGGCGAGGAGACCTTGGAACAGTTCGTTGTTCCGAGACACAGCCGAGCCAGTAGGAAGTTTTATGAGTTTATTTGGGTCAAACTGACGACAGTCACCGGGAAGCACAAGCTCGACCAGTGGAGAGAACGCTCCGGACCTCACTGCCTTGCAGCCCGTCCCCCACGGGGGGGCTCCGAGGAGGAGCGGGGAGGGGGGCCCACAAGCCCGTGGGTGGCAGACGAAGGGGGCGGGGAGAGCAAAGCGGGGAGAGGTCGTCTCCGGGTGAAGAGTAAACCGAGAGGCACCGGCGTCCCTCACTGGGGTGGGGGTGGGGCGGCAGCACCTGGGGGTGGGGCTGGGGACCAGAGACCCTGGGGGCCCCGGGGACTCCTGCTGCGGGGGGGGGGGGAGGCTGAGCCCTGAGTGGCCCGGGCAGGGCACCACTCTGAGGATTCTGAGGTGTGTTGGCTTAGACGGAAGGGACGGCAGGCAGGCTCAGGGACGGTAAAGGCTGACATTTGTCAAGGAAGCCACCTGTGACTCTCCCCCCTGCCCCCCCCACCCCGCTGGAGTCGGGAAGTTCCGAGTCCAGTCCGCCCCGGGCGGTGACCCTCTGTCCCCGCATGGTCAGGGCCACCCTGCGGGGCCTCCCGGGGCGGCTCCGGGTTGGGGGCGGCCCCTTCTCTGCTCCCGGCTGATCACCAGCAGTCAGGAGGAAGGGCAAGGGCTGTCTGGCCTTACAGCTCAGGTTCTCTCCCCTCAGGAAAGCAGGGTCTGCCACGGGGTGTAACTGATAAACCGAACGTTGCGCGTGAAAATCGCAGGCTCGGCAGCCGGTGGGTGGGACCATCTCAGCGGTTTTCGGGGGCCGGCGGTTTGTCTCCGAGCCCAGTGCCCCCCTGTCCCGGGCAGTCCGGCTCCTGGGGCAAACCCCCTGTGAAAACACTCGGGGAGAGCGGACATGCGAGCTCAGTCCTCTGGGTGCTGGCCTGGAACCGAACGCGCCCGGTGCGCGTGCAAAGCCCTGCTGAGTGTCCCGACCTCGATTTGGGGTCTCCTTCCCCCTCCCCCTGAGACAGAACTCGCACTGCGGCTTTCCCGAGTGGGGTCCACGCCTGAGCGCCTCGGAAGCCGCTCTCCGCCCACCCGCCCGCGCCCACCGCCCGCGCCTTTCTTCCTCCGCCGCTGAACCTCCTAGGGGACCCGTGCAGCTGCTCCGGCCCCTTCTCCCCGCAGCCCCACCCCCCCAAATCCCCGTCTCCGTTCTTCACCCAGCGCGAGCCCGGCCATGGCTCCCGCCTGCGTCTCTCCGAGGGACGCTCAGTGACCCGCAGGTCAGCCCGGACGCCCCAGCGGGCCACCGCCTCGCCGCCCGCCCAGCACGGGGTGCCAGCCAGCCTGGTCAGCGCACGGCCAGCTCGGACGACGACCGGCACAAAGGCGCCGTCCAGACACGGGGCCAGCGCAGGCGCCGGAGGTCTCCATCGGCATCCCTCCAGAGGAGCAGCACTGGAGCCGAGAACTGGCCTGACTGGCGGCCAGCTGGGTGGGAAGGCGCATTTTACAGTGCAGCTTTCCAGCGCAGGCGTGTGGGGGGCATGTGACTGGAGGACCTGGCTGGAGGGGGAGGGCGGGGAGGGCGGGGCGCCCACCCTCACCTGACCGCCCTCTCCTTCCCCTTCCGCCCGGCTGCACCTCCCGCTGTCACGGCCACGACGACCTGCTGCTGACCCCCGCCAGGATGACGCCCCCATGCCCACCGCCGCTGCCCGCACGCCGAGTTCCGGGGACAGACAAGGAGGTGAGGCGCAGCGTCTGTTTCCGAGGGTTTCCAGCGCGACAGGAAGAGAAGAGGGTGAGACACAGGCCTGGGCCCCGAGCCACCACCTGGGTTGCTTTTTCTCAGGCCGCCTGTCCTCTCGGCGCCCCCCGAATCCACAGGAAACCCCGGCACCCCTCGGATCCAGGGGCCTGCGCTCCTCCTCCGGCAGCATCGGCCCAGAGTGTCCCTGTGAAATCCACGCTCCTTCGGACTTTGACTAAGTTCAGCTTGAAACCCGAGCTCTAGAAATCGCATCTCTGCCTCTAACACATGCCTGTCGCAGACCCAGCCTTTCCCTGATGCTCAGCCGCCCCCAAGGCCGCGCAGGACGGTGGCCCGGACCTGACCTGTGGTCCCGAGGTCAGGACCTCTGCGGACTGAAGACAACGCCCGGACCTACTGCGTGTGCCAGCTCCTGAGCCCTAGGGTGGAGGCCCCCCCCCGCCGGGCTACTCTCCCACGAGACCAGGCAGAGGGACACGGGGACAGGCCTCAGAGCTGCCCTCCGCACCTGGAGAGGTGGCCTGTCACCCTGACCTCACCTGCGACCGATCGGCTGCCGGCAGGACCCCGACCCCCCGCCCCCTGGCGCCTTGTGGTTTTGCCCCATGTAGTCTGTGGGGCGCACGCCGCTCCGGAGCTGGGGGTCCTGAGCGCTGACTCCCCGTTCTCCTGGCTGCATCCGCTCGCGCCGGAGCAGCCCCCATCTCCCCGCCGCGGTTCTCGGGGCCTGGCGTCCGGCTCCGCCAGCACGCCAGGGGTGCGTGGACGCGTCCTGTTTGGCAACACCCGCCTGCCGGAGCCCCCCCTCCCCCGAGGCTCCCACGTGACTCCCGCTCACAGGGCCCTTCCCCCGCCCGCAGTCAGCCTGGGCACCAGCCTCGGCGTCACCTGGAGGCCCCTCTCTCCACGCCCCCACCTCTTCACAGCTGGCCGCTTTCCAGTTCCCGACGCCACTGGTTCCAAAGGCCAGTGTTCAAAGCGCCCGAGTCTGGAGTGGAAAGAGGTTCATGGGTTGGCAAGGTGCCCCCTCAAGAAGACGGGAACTCAGGGGTTCCTCAAACCCATCTTAGAGGAGCCCAGGACTCAGACTTCTTTTAGGTCACGGGAAGAGGCAGTGGGCGGGGCAAGCGGTGATTGACAGGTAGAGACCAACAGGGACCCCAAGGAGCGTGAAATCTCCAAGTCTCTCGGTTCCAGGTCCGTTGGCCCCGGAGGACCTGAGTCGGTCTCGAGGGTCCTGAAGATCTTTGATAAACAACCCGTATTTGTGCACCTACTTCCTGCCGCCCCAGGAAAGGCGCCTGCTGGCTGGGCTGCTCTGACAAACACCCCGAGGCAGGCGGACTCCCTGTGACAGCTGGCATTTCTGTAGCCAGAGCCGCCGGCCTGGAGGCCTTGGGGAAGCTCCGGCTGGGACTGTGGATCAAAGAGCCGCGGAGACCGAGCCCTCCGCCCGGCGTCGCAGACGCCCACCGGCCCTTCTCCCCCGGAGCGGGCTGCGGGTTTCATTCTCCCGTCCCGGGCCTCCGCTTTGGGATTCGCCAGGCCCTTCCCGGCTCAGAGAAGGCCTCCCGGCGCTGCAGCCCCTCCCCCCAACGCCGGTGCCAGCGCGGTGCCAAGCAGGGCGGCAGCTGGGGCCCGGCCAGCGCGCAGCCTGCAGGGGCTTCCTGCTGAGCTGCAGGTTCTGCCGGATTCCAAGAGGAAAGAACAGCTTGCCAGCCAAGGTAGTTGGGCTCGGAGAGTCCCGGGAGACCTGGGTTCCTGGAGCAGAGGCCTCGGCCCGGGTCTGAAGCACCGTGGGGGGCAGAGAGTGGGGGGGGGCAAATATGGGGCCTGCCTGCTTCACAGGTGGCCCTGGGAGGGAGGAGAAACTGTGCACCTCTGTAGCCTTAGAGGGTGGTTTCAGGGCCGGAGAATCTGAGGACTGTTGCAGAGGTTGGGGTCCCCTGGGTCTGGGGTCTCGGGGAGCCCCGTGAGTGTGAGGGTGCCGGGAGCCGGGGCTCCAGGCTAGAGAGCAGCTTTCTGTCGGTCCCAGCAGGTCGGTCCCAGCAGGTCCCAGCCCTCGGGGAGGAGCCCCGCCCCCCTGGGGCCGGCTGTCACTCAGCACACCCGCTCCGCTCGCGCAGGGAAGAGATCTGAGGCTCATGGGAGAGAAACCACACGGGGCCCGCGGGCGGAAGAGGCCAGTGCGGTCCGAACCCCCCCCCCCGGGACTGGCGGGCCCCTGCACCCGCCGGTCTCCTGGGAAACCGAGGACGTCCCGCACAAACCAGCCGCGGTGGGAGCGGGAAGCTGCCCAAATCACGGGGTCGCAGAGCTCCTTGTGCCTAGAGTAACGTGGTTTACGATGGGAGACGTCAGCCGGGGCCGGAGAATTCGGGGAGGTCACCGCGGACGGGGCAAGGGGACGTTGGGAAGGTCGGGTGGAAGAAAAGCTCAGGACACAGAGCAAACGTGGAAAGAGCGGTGATTCTCAAGGAAGAATATGAAGGGCTTGGAGGTGAATTCAAGGATCTAAGCGGCAAATTCAGAGAGAGGTTGACAGATGGGAGGAGGGGCCCCCACTTAAAAACAACACTCAATCTCGCAGACACAAGGGCTCATCGAGGTCCCGGGGAAAGTTTAAATAAAAGTCTGTAGTCCAAGTTAAATTTCAGGTACAAAATAAAATCGCATTTTACCACCAATCACCACAAATTACTTGAAAACAAACAGGAAACTCTGACTTCCATCAAACACGTTAGACCCCAAACCTGGAGGCCAGAAGACGGCACGTCAGCGAGAGAACACAGCCCCTCACCAGCAAATCTGTCCCCTGGAAGGATTTCACTCCCCTGTTAGGGAGAAAGGAAGGCCTTCTGAGAGCGAGGAGAGGAAGGGAGGAAGGGAAAGAACGGGAGAAGGAAAGAAAAACACGAGAAAGGCTGCTCCAGAATCTGGCAACCACACCACGGCACAGCTGACGGGGCGGAGGGGGCGGGGGCAGACTGAGGCTGCGGGACTCCCGGAGGGGCGGGGGCGGGCGGCAGTGGGGGGGCTCGGATGTGCAGGACCCTTGGCCCCCCGGACCCTGCCAGGAAGAGAAGGAGCTCCCGGGCGGGGGGTGTGAAGGGCTCGGGCTGCCGTCTCCCGGAACTTTCTTCAGCATCGCAAGGCTGGAACCCCCCGTGGACACGGCAAAGGTCAATCTCGAGTCCAGAACTATGGCCTCCCCAGGTCTGTAGGCCAGTCCCACACCTTCAGCACGGAAAAGGAAGCGGAAAACGTGGCCCGGAGCGTCTTCAGGGCAATCTGCCGCGGGCTCCACGGTGCCACCTCCGCGCCCCCCGCTCGTCACTCTCCACCACCCACGACTCCGCCGTCCAGACCTCGACCGCCCACAGGGCTCTCAGCCCCCTCTCCATCGGGGCCACCAAGCTTGGGCGGCTCTTACCCGGGCCCCTGCCCCACGCACCCTGCACCAGGTCAAGGTCAGCGTCAGCTGGGGTCTGCAGTCGGTGACAACGGTGCCCCTCCCTGTGCGGCCCGGGCCCTGAGGTCCGCCCGCCTGGCTCAGCCGGGCCCCTGGCCCCGAGGGCCTCTTTGCCCACATTCCCAGCAAGGTGAGCGGACGCCCGACACGGCAGCCGGAGGCGCCAAGGGTGCAGGGAAGACAACGCCAAGCCTCTCGGGGCTGGATGTCTGCGCGGCCGCCACGTGCCATCTGTCAAAGGCACCCCAGGGTCGCAGACAGGGAAAGAAACTCTCATTTGGGGGGGAGGAGTTTTCACCAGCTGGGACCCAGCATTAGCACACTGTGAGCCCCAGGCGGGCTTCGGAGAACCTCCTGGGAAGATGCTCGCTCCCACGGCCTCCCCCCGTGACCCAGAGGCACAGTGCAGAAGGCGCCTCGTGCGTTAAACAAGGAGAAGGGGGATGTGGGGTTTCCATGAACACAGGTGCGAGGAAACACACAATTTAAAACAAGGGCCTTAATTCTCTCTCTGAAAAGGAGGAAGAGATTCCCCCCCCCCCACCCGGCCCCGGGTTCTCTGAGCGTTTTCTCTGGAGAACCTGCAACTATAAGAGCCTCCTCGTCTCTGTGCAACGCGCGCAAACCCTTAAAACAACGACAGGCTTTTGGTCAGCCGTAGGGCCCGGGACTTTCTCTGGGTGCAGGACCCACGTCTCCGGAGGGTAAACCGAGGGAGACAGGGCCCCCAGCTCCCGGGTCCCGTGGGGGTGCAGGAGCCTGACCTCCGGGGCCAAGTTGGAAAACAGTCCGAGGAGGACGCTGGTGTCTCCCCCGGATGGGGCCGGTTAGCGGGCCCATGGGCACACCGAGGACCAGGCGCATCCAGGGCGAACTTGGGCGTCGCAAAGCTGCTGTCCAGTCCTGGTGGCTGAGGAGCAGCCTCCGGTGTACCCCGAAAGGGTGCTGCGACGGGGAGCAGGCCTGCGCCCCGGGCGGTCCCCCCCGCAGTCTGCCCGCGGGCTCTCCGGTCTGGTTCCGGTGCTCGGCCAACAAAGAACGTTTTCTTTCCCTCCTGCTCTGTGGAAGGGCTCGAAAGGTTGGAAGAGCTTCTTTTTAATTCTACCTCCCAAGCACAGGGCACAACCAGAAAAAAATGAGAAAAATGTTCCTAACCTAGAAATGTGCACTTGGGAATGATCAGGGCGTCCCCCAACGTCCTGTAAACTCACGCTCCCCTGAGGGCCGCTCCGGTGACGGACAGCTGCAGATCGGAGCGGCCCACGGGGAAAGGTCACGCAAACATTGGCCTGCGTGGCGGCCCGCGGCCCGTTCTCCGGCTCCCAGGTAATCCCTGACAACCAAATGTTGCTACTGGAACAGCGGTACCAGCGCAGAACTGGAAACAGATGAAGTAAAAGTTCTAGATCCGTTGTGACCATGATTACAACTCTGTCTCTCTCACACACTAACACTCATGCACACACACATCCGCACAAACTTAGATGTGATTATTTACTCCCATTTTTTAATACGCAAGCGTTTTCATAGTGGGAAAAATCAACAAACCCGTGAGTCTATTTTAAAGATTGGGGTGTATTAAAAACAAGAGATAATTGACTTAACTTTGCAGAAGATCGGAACAGGACCATGGAGGAGAGAGGTGAGAAAAGCCCGTTAAACGCTGAGGGAAATAATAAAACAATGGGGAAATTCGATGATAAATAACAAAAAAGACTAAAAATGACAGAAAACCAGGGGAAGAATCAAAGAATATTCTCAAGATCCACAGAAGCAAGAGCTGGGGTGGAAAGCCAGCTGGTTCACCGAGTTTCAAGAAAAAGTAGCCATGGGAAGGGCAGGCGAAGAGCTGGTTTGATACGAGTTTTATATTTCGAGTTTAACTAGAGGATTTTAGAAACATCTAAACGAAAATAAAAACACCTGTCAAGTCAAGTAAACAGATATAAGTCGTGTGCTATACTTCTGCCCTTGATTAATGACACAACGGAGCAAGCGGAGTCTTTGTTCTGCTCTTTGACTCTGATTTCTTTGATTTCTGCATTTACTCTTTTACGGAATCTTCCTCCATGGAGAAAACACTTTTTTTTTTTTTTAGCATGGCAGCAGGTAAATATAAGCTTCGAATTTTTCAAGCAGCTAACCTTTCAACTCTCTTTATTAAATAATCCACCCCCACAGTTTGCTGATGCATCATGTATCAAGAAGTAAATGCATATTTATTTCACGGTCTCTTTCTGGGCTACATGTTCTGCTTCATTGATCTCTGAATCTTTTCAAAGTGGATTATCACTAATTGATGTAAAGGTTGATGGCATCATCAAATCTGCGGGCGCTTGTCTGGAATTCTGCTCGCAGCCTCCTGACTTCTTAATGGAATTACATCGCAGGCCTGGCCCCCGCCCACGGCGGAGCGAGCGAGGGTGGAGAAGGAGAGTGCGCGGCCCTGGCAGCGAGGAGGCTCCGATGACGTCGGTCCCCTGCCCCCTCGGCACAGCCGCTGAGGCAGGCACGCTTGGGCAGCGTCTCGGTCCCATCCATTGCGACAAACGTCCGAACCAGTGGAGACAGAAAAGCCGTGTTGCCTCAGAACTCTGATGGCATTATTCAGTTGGGGGGGCTCTTATCAATCAATATTTAATTAAAGTTGAATTTATTCTGTTTAGAAGATTTATTCCACTGAACACCTCTCAGGCCCAACGCAGACGAAGCGCCCCCGGTGAGGGGGCCTGGATTCCAGCCTCTCCCCAGGATGAACGGGATGCCACACGGGATCCCAAACGATCCCTCAAGTCCTACTTTGCGGGGGGGGGGGGAAGGTATCAGGGTCGAAAACGAGGACGTCACTGTATTTGTGTCTCCTGCCCTCCGCAGGCCATGATGCTATCGTACGGCAGAATCAGAACCTTTCTATGCCATTCGATCCCCGTCCACCTTCCCACAGTGACCAGCTGGAGATTCGGCTCAGGGACAGGCTGACACCAGACTCTCCCCGGCTCACGGACAGGTAGGTGTGGACGAGCTGCCGCGGCCACACTACGCGCCTGTCTGATGACCGGTAACGACCCCTCCTGGTTTCCTTCCTTGGGTCTCTGAGGATGTCTCCAGGCACCGGACAGCACCAGCGTCGGGGCCAAGTCTGGAAGTGACAGAAGGAGCGACCCTGACGGTTCCCGCAGGGTCGCGCCGCCGAGCGGCAGACGCAGACGGCAGCAAGTGTCTGCTGAAAGAGTAGTGAAGGAGCAGTGGTCTCGGCGCGGCGCATTTTTGGAGGAACGGGTGGACCGAGAAACTGTCCAGAAGCATCGGCGTGTGCCTCCCATGTCTTCGAGATACCCCCCAAACCGGGGTTCCTGGGAGCGCTCCCCAAACCCCTGTGAGTGGACGGAATCGGTCTGTCGCCTCAGTTGGCGGGGCCTCGGGCCTCCCGCAGGGGCCAGGACAAACTTCTCGGGAGTGGCAGGAGTGGGGGGAGGGGTCTTGCTCCGCGAAACGGACCTTCCATGAGCCCGGACCAGATCCTGCGTTGAGGTCCCCGAGACCTGCAGCCTGAAATCCATCTAATTTTGTTTTTCTATTTTACAACCCAAATCGATGTGTTGATTGGTGGTTCTAGGTAAAATTTTATATAATACTCCTCATTTAAAAATTAAACATATATAGTGAACCAAAAAAATGAAATAACAAAACTCTACCTCAAAGGGATAAGCAATATCATCATTTCGGTATTTGCTGTTAAATTACCACCTTTCCCAGATACCGTCAGTATTCAGAAAGGGCAACGAGAATGTAGTAAAAATCATGGTCGTTAATCTTTCGCAAACCTGCGACCCTAGCTGACCCCCGCGAGGCAGCGGGGGAGACGCAGCACGGTGACGCCCCCAGCGCACTGACCGGGGCGGGAGCGGGCAGGCGCCCCACGCAGGCCGGGGCGCACACAGCCCCTCCTGGGAGCGCGGGGGCGCCTGTGTGCTGCGCAAAGCGCACCCAGACGTTCCGGTGTTTGGGATAAAGGCAGGGTAGGATTTCGGGGAAGACATTTAGTTTTCCGAGCTCTGATGGGAGTTAGCAGATCAGTGACACCCTAGAAACAAAACGATTGAGCCCCGAATCCAGCATTAGGTGTGGGACATTACAACCTCGAAACCTCTGTCTTGCTCCCATGGAAACAGAAAAACGCCTTCCCGAGCAGGAAACGGGAGGAAAGGCAGTGACGCCGCCCGAGCACCAGAGGGCGCTCCGGCCCACGCTGCGGGGAGCAACAGGCCTGGCCACCCCGGGGCCTGGGAAGACGTCCCGGTCACAGCGAGCTGCGCGGCCGGGAACGTCCGCACTGTGGTTTGTCGTTACAACTCATCACGACGCCTCCAATCCCTCCCCCCCTCTTTTTTTTCCTGTCAAGGGAGCCACGGGAGGAGGGAAGCAATGGAACGCTCTTTCCAATGATTCAGGCCGCGTGCATCGTGCGACCTGCGCTGAATGGGTCTGCGTTAAGTCCTCTTCGGGGGCTCAACAGCTGTAAAGGTCATTGCCAAGTCCTTCGAGGCCAACCAGGTTTTATTCACACTAACAAAGCTGGGGAGGGGCGCGCATCTGCGGAATCCCGGCTTCGCAGGGTGCCTCGATGCAGCCGTCCCCGTCTGCGTCCCCCGCCTCGTCCTCCGCCCCCCGCCCTCCGCGGGAGTGGCGGGGCCCCCCTGCCCGGTCCCGTTCGCGCGCCCAGCACCTCTTCCCGGAGCGCGGACTGCGCGCTGGGCCCCGGGAGTCGGGGGACTCGTGAACGTCGGCTCTGACCTGCCCGCCATCCACCGCCCGCCCACGCCGACCCTTCCCGAACGTGCAGGCCGCGGACGTGGGTGGGGCAGATGCACGAGGCACTGAGCGCCCACACGGACGCTGGCCGCCACCTGCCGCCCCCGCCCAGGAAGCCGCCCCCTTCGCTGCGTGGGCCCCAGAGCCCAGGTGGTCCGACCGAGGTGGCCTGGCCCGGGGCCTAAGCGGCGTCTCTGCTCACAGCCGAGGAAGCCAAATGGCACCTTCGGGCACCATCGGCCCCACAGGGCCGAGGCCATTTTCCTAATTTGTGTCCCTGTTTCCAACCAAGGGCCAACCCGAGGGAGCCAAGCACGCACCCCAACCCCTCACACGGGTCGCCCCGCTGCCAGGGAGCCTCCTCCCTGACCTGCTCCTCCCTCACCTGCTGCCGGCACTCACCCGAGCCCCCCCTTTTCCACCGTGACGCTGCCCCTTCCGCCCGACGCCCAGTCTTTGCCCAAACACCGATGACAGCGGCTGAAGTCTCCGAGACAGCCAGCTCTGAACACACAGCCTCCGCTCTCCTCCTCTGGCACCCCTGGATCGGCGCGTGTGCGACAGGCCAGGCGGGGGTGGGGCGCTGCTGGGAAAGCGCGTCTGCGTCGAGGCGCCGGGCGGGGGAGGTTGCGTTGATGCGGAGTGCACACAGCTGGGACCTGAAGGCAGTGCACACGGAGCCACAGGGATGTGCAAGGGGGGCACCTGCACAGGGAGGGGACACCTGTATGAGGGAGGGGACACCTGTATGAGGGAAGGGACACCTGTATGAGGGTGGGGACACATGCACAGGGAGGGAACACCTGCACAGGGTGGGGGACACCTGTATGAGGGAGGGGGACACCTGCACAGGGAGGGGACACCTGTATGAGGGAGGGGGCACCTGCACAGGGTGGGGGACACCTGTATGAGGGAGGGGGACACCTGTATGAGGGAGGGGACACATGCACAGGGAGGGGACACCTGCACAGGGAGGGGACACATGCACAGGGAGGGGACACCTGTATGAGGGAGGGGGACACATGCACAGGGAGGGGACACCTGTATGAGGGAGGGGACACCTGTATGAGGGAGGGGACACCTGTATGAGGGAGGGGGACACCTGTATGAGGGTGGGGGACACATGCACAGGGAGGGGACACCTGCACAGGGAGGGGACACCTGCACAGGGAGGGGACACCTGTATGAGGGAGGGGGACACATGCACAGGGAGGGGACACCTGCACAGGGAGGGGGACACCTGCACAGGGAGGGGACACCTGCATGAGGGAGGGGACACATGCACAGGGAGGGGACACCTGCACAGGGAGGGGGACACCTGCACAGGGAGGGGACACCTGCACAGGGTGGGGGACACCTGTATGAGGGAGGGGGACACCTGTATGAGGGAGGGGACACATGCACAGGGAGGGGACACCTGCACAGGGAGGGGACACATGCACAGGGAGGGGACACCTGCATGAGGGAGGGGACACATGCACAGGGAGGGGACACCTGCACAGGGAGGGGGACACCTGCACAGGGTGGGGGACACCTGTATGAAGGAGGGGGACACCTGCACAGGGAGGGAACACCTGTATGAGGGTGGGGGACACCTGCACAGGGAGGGGACACCTGTATGAGGGAGGGGGACACATGCACAGGGTGGGGGACACCTGTATGAGGGAGGGGGACACATGCACAGGGAGGGGACACCTGCACAGGGTGGGGGACACCTGTATGAGGGAGGGGGACACCTGTATGAGGGAGGGGACACATGCACAGGGAGGGGACACCTGCACAGGGAGGGGACACATGCACAGGGAGGGGACACCTGTATGAGGGAGGGGGACACATGCACAGGGAGGGGACACCTGTATGAGGGAGGGGACACCTGTATGAGGGAGGGGACACCTGTATGAGGGAGGGGGACACCTGTATGAGGGTGGGGGACACATGCACAGGGAGGGGACACCTGCACAGGGAGGGGACACCTGCACAGGGAGGGGACACCTGTATGAGGGAGGGGGACACATGCACAGGGAGGGGACACCTGCACAGGGAGGGGGACACCTGCACAGGGAGGGGACACCTGTATGAGGGAGGGGGACACATGCACAGGGAAGGGACACCTGTATGAGGGAGGGGGACACATGCACAGGGAGGGGACACCTGCACAGGGTGGGGGACACCTGTATGAGGGAGGGGGACACCTGTATGAGGGAGGGGACACATGCACAGGGAGGGGACACCTGCACAGGGAGGGGACACATGCACAGGGAGGGGACACTTGCATGAGGGAGGGGACACATGCACAGGGAGGGGACACCTGCACAGGGTGGGGGACACCTGTATGAGGGAGGGGGACACCTGTATGAGGGAGGGGACACATGCACAGGGAGGGGACACCTGCACAGGGAGGGGACACATGCACAGGGAGGGGACACCTGTATGAGGGAGGGGGACACATGCACAGGGAGGGGACACCTGTATGAGGGAGGGGACACCTGTATGAGGGAGGGGACACCTGTATGAGGGAGGGGGACACCTGTATGAGGGTGGGGACACCTGCACAAGGAGGGAGACACCTGTATGAGGGAGGGGGACACATGCACAGGGAGGGGACACCTGCACAGGGAGGGGACACCTGTATGAGGGAGGGGGACACATGCACAGGGAGGGGACACCTGCACAGGGAGGGGGACACCTGCACAGGGAGGGGACACCTGTATGAGGGAGGGGGACACATGCACAGGGAGGGGACACCTGTATGAGGAAGGGGACACCTGCACAGGGAGGGGGACACCTGCACAGGAGGATCGACACAGCCCACGGTGGCAGTGCACACGCGTGGGGACCCCTGACACTCTCACCTCACCGGCACGGACTTGCATTGGGGACGAGGCAGTGACGGAAGCGCCCTTCCCGGAGGTGACGGGGTCTGAGGGCCGTGGGGAGCAAGGGCGGACGCGGGGACACCAGGCAGGCAGCAGGCATCGGTGGGGAAGGGAGGGGGCGGGGGAGGCAGTGGAAGGCCGTTGGTGCTGGGTGTGTGTGGCGGCAGAGCTGACGCAGGTCTGGACAGCTGGGACCTGAGGTGACGTTAAAAGGACACGAGGTTAAAAGCAACAATGAGGCTTTTGGCCGCGTGAACTCGGGAAGGGAGCGGCACCCCTGAGCAGGGCGGGCAGTTTGGGGGTCTCGCTGCAGCGGGTGGCAATGTGGCTCCAGTCCGGCCAGATCTGAGAGGGCCGCGTGATTCCCAGGGAGGGGACGGAGAGCCGCAGGCAGGGGACACAATGTGACGAAGGTGCCTGTGTCCCCTGGGGCAGGCGTGATCCGTTCGGATGGGCCGACTCGACGCTGGCTCCCAGCAAGGGGACACCGTCGGTCGATGGCCTTCAGAAGTGTGTCTGGGGCGGCCGTGAGGCTGAGGTCTGCTTAGAGCTGGGGTGTGTGCGGGGGGGGGGTAAGTTAGAGAGCCTGGGGAGAGGCCCCCCCCCCCCGGCCGTGTTGGTCTTTAAAAGAGGCGAGAGCCCAGGAGGGAGGCGCCGTGGTGGGGCCCGGGGGGAGGCGGGGTTTGTTTTCCTTGGTTTTGTTTTTAATTTTGTGGTACCGCAGTAGGTTTTAATTTTCCGGTGGAAGAAATCGCGCCCGCCTCAGACGTGCCTGTCCCAATCCCTGAGCCCTGTGACAAATCCCCGAGGAGGGAGAGGGACTGTGCGGACCTGATTAAGGGTCTGGGGAGGGGTGGATTATCCTGGATGTTCCGGGCGGGCCCACTGTGATTACAGAAGTCTCCCCAGGGGACGGGGGGACTCGGGCGGGGGCGGACGCGGGGGTGTGAGGGAGCAGAGGGGACGGAGGGAGGGACGGAGAGAGGAGAGTCACGAACGAGCATCACCCGGGAGCCGAATCGAAGCCGAATTAAATCGGCGTCTCTGGGGACAGGACCCAGACATGAGCGCCGCCTTAACCTGCTCGCAGGCGCCCCTCCCTCCCTTGCCGGGGAGGGAGGGGACAGGTGCCGGCGACACCACGCGTGTCGTGGGGATGGGGAGCGCCCCTCGAGGGCTGGAGCCGACCTCTCCTAAGGAAAAGCCGCCCGTCGGAAGTCACGCACGGGCTGAGGGGAACGGGTCCCCTGCGGACACCCGCTCGCCCCACCGCAGGCCCCCAGCACCTCCACCACCCCGAGCGGCTCAGCCGGCTCCCGGCACGCGTCCCCACAGAGGGCTGTGAGCATGTGACAAAGCCGGTGGAACCCCGAAACTGGGAGAAGGCGTACACCTCTGTGCATTTCAGGGCTCTGCCCCAGAGAAAACGGCCGGGCGCTGTCAGGACCCGGGACGGCAGGTGGGCTCTGGACTTCGCGCCCCTCGGCGGGGACCTGCCGCTGCGGGGGGTGGGGCAGTGCGCAGGAAAGGTCTGGGGGCGCCGACGCCCCAGCCAGGCCGACCAGGACATCACTGGTCACCAGGGCTGACCTGTTAGGATGGCTGATATCAGAAAGTCAGCAGGGAAGTCCCGGGGGCGGGGGTGTGGGGTCGGCGCAGCTGCCACGAAACCGGTGCTGCGGATCCTCGGAAACTAAACCCGAACTGCCGCCGTGTGAGCCAGCAACCGCGCTGCCGGCGCACGTGCAAAGGAAGCAAGTCCCCGACCCAAGGGAGCAGCCGCGCTTCCACGGCGCCGCGGCCTCATTCACGGCCACCAGCACGCGGGGATAACCCATGTCACCGTCGGCAGATGCCCGGGAGAGGAAAGGTGAGCCGGACGTGTGTTCGCACATGAAATGGAATGCTTTTCGTCTTAAAAAAAAAAAAAAAAAGGTGCGGGGAGGCCGCCCTGTCCTTTGTGACAGCGCGGGTAAGCCTGGAGGGCACGATGCCACGTGAAACCGGTCAGTCTCTGGAGGACGCGCGGTGCGTGACCTCGCTTCTGCGTGGGCAGCCACATCCACGCAGCGGAGCGCGTGGTAGAAGGAACGGCACGGCGGTTCCGGGGACGGGCGGAAAAGGCGCTGCGGCGTGGTCGGGGAGAGGTTTGGGCGAGTAACTTAGGGGCTGCAGCTGGAGACACTGGACTTCACACTCGAAATGCGCCCCGAGGTGGGAGCCCGGTGTCCCCCGGCACACAGAACGGCGACCCTCCCGCACCGCGGGCGGCCGGTCAGTGGGCTCGACCGGGGCCGTGGTGCCACACAACGTGTGTGGCGCGTGTCCACACGCCACGCTGAGAAGCGCCGTCCGAAGGAAGCCAGAGAAAGAGGGGCGCGAACGAACGCAGAGCGGCTGTCCCTCCAAGGGCTGTCCCCTCAGACGCCTTCTTTTTCATCAGTTTATGTCGCCACCTTTCTCCTTGGTCATCGCCCACAATGCACCTGGAAAAGCCGTTTTTAAATTCGCCTGGTTAGGGTCACACGCGCCTCCTCACTGTCACGACTTGGAGATTCTAACTTCAGAATCGGACTTTCTGGAACGTTCCACTCACCATCACTGGTTGAAGGCCGCAGCCTTTCTCGTCGCACTTTCGTCTCCGACGCAAAGAAGCTGCCCCCTGGAGCCGCCCTGTGCGCCAGGAGTTGGGGTCCCCCCGGGTCAGGGCGCGTGCGAGAGGCGGCCGGGTGATGGCCCTCGCTGATGTGTCTCTCCCCACCCCGCCCCCTTCCTTCCCTCTCTCTCTGAGATAAAACTTGCCCTCGGGTGAAAATTTAAAAAGCGAGGGGGCAAAAGGGAGCTTCAACCAGACTGACGTCGGGCTTCACCCTCAACAACGCTCAGCCCGCCCTGCTCCACAACTCTCTGCCCGTGTGTGTGCCGCGTGGGAGCAGTCACGCCAGTGCATCTTTCAGTGGGTCTAATGCCAGGGAAACGCTCGGAAAGCCCAGTCTCTCGCTTACTTAATTTTTCTTAAGTTTTCATCTGCTTTGCTTTGTCTCGAACGCACCCCTCAGTTTTAGATAAACGTCTCCCTCGCACTTGGAGTCTGCGTTTTGTTTCATATCCTGTTCCCAACAACCCAAACACCCAGCCTTTGGAGGTCCGGTTCTGCCACCTCCCCTGCCCCCGTGTTCGGGGGGTGCGTGGCTGGGCCTGGGTGCTGGCGATCTGTCTGTGGGAACTCTCTGAACCCCTCAGGGAGGAGTCGCGTTTGTTTCTGTTGGTGCTTCTGGGCACTACCGACCCGGATTTCTTTTGAACCCCCAGTTTGTGGTCGGTGCAAACGGTGCCGACCCCGCCCACACCGAGCGTCTCAGGCTCCGAAGCAGAGAGATTTCCTCGCTGTCGGACTCACTGTGGGCGTCTCTTTCTAGTTTGAGCTGTCCCCTCGGCCTGTCGCCCTTAGAGAATGCTCACCCTACTCCAGGGTGTCCGATCTGACCCAAGCTGCGCCCGAGGCTGGGCACTGGCCCCCCTCAGAGCGGCCGGGGCCCCCAGTCCCTGGGAGACCACGGAACAGGGCTCCTGGCTGCCTTTTTGCCGACCTCCTAAGAATTAAGTTTCTGCTTAATTCCTATTTTTGAAGCATTTCCTTATCTTCTTGAAAACTTCTTATGCACTAAAGTGATTTTTTTCTTTCAAGGATTTTAGATTTTTTAACGGGGAAATTATAGAATGTGAGTTTCCAATATCAACAGAAAATACTGAATGTTGATTGAAGGGCTGAACTGGGATCTTATGCTTAACATCCCAAGAATATTCTATAACTGAAATGAAACGGGAACAAAATAGAAAACCACACTTCTCAGATTTCACAGTTTATCTTCATACCTTTCTTGTCCAGTAAACAGCCTGCTTAAAAAACTTTTATAATTGTCCTTAATTTTCTATCTCCAAAAATCTAAACTTGATTACATTTTAGGGCTTTTTAATATTTACCCCAGTTTTGTTCCTTCGCCATATGATTTGACTATAATGGGTAAAACCAAAATCCCCGTATTTAGAAGCCTGATTCGTGTCCGTACAGAGACAGGAACGGGTTTGAAAGCTGCGTGTAACGCATCGACGGGAGCCCCTGGTGAGAAAGGTGTGTAGCAGGAGTGTTCGAGGAGAGTCACACCAAAGTAAGTTTCCCAAGTTAAAGACAAACCTCTTTCATGTCCTAAGAGCAATAAAATACAGATAAAGCCATGATATTTTACCCTCCCAAAGTCATCTCTCCAGGGGAAAAGAATCTGCAAGTCAGCACGTGATCTCACAAAGCTGGAACCGTAACCACTCACAAATACCCAGGAAAACAAAGGCATCGCCTCCCCGAAATTCAGCAAGGTTGAGCTGAATCTGTTCCTCGACGTCCCTGCCAAACATCGGAGGGACGGCCACCCCCACTGGGCCTGGTTTCCAAGTGGCGGGTCCTTCTTCTCTCATCACGAATGCAAGGTCTGCAGGAGCAGGGCTTGCCCACCCTTGTGCACTGACCCTCGGCCAGCGCAGGGTGCCGGGGCCCGATGCGTAGTAGGTGCTCTGTCGACGCGAGGAAATCGGACGTGACCGAATCGCGGACACTGTCCTGCTCACCCTGCTCCACATCATACCTGAAGCATCACCACCCTACTGGGCCTCACACTTCACGTTACATGCAATGTTCGGCAATGTCCTACAGAATGTTCTGGAATGAAAGTCACAGAGGGTATGAAGTCGTCATTTGGAAATATCATGTCGCACTTACAAGGGACAGCTGAAGTACACCCTTACGCTGAATCCAGGGGCAGGGGGCAGCTTCAGAGACCCCCGGACGCAGGTGTGAGATTCGCGACCCGGAGTCCCCGGCGAGCGTCCTCACGGGTGGGTGCCGTGAGCTTTTAACTCGACAAGGACCTGACGGGACCAGCTCCAAACGGAACGAAGTTCAGCTTCCTCTCGGCGTCCCGGTTGCCGCACTCCTGAGGGTCTTCACCGCGCGCGCACGGAACCACTTGGGATTTACGGGGAACGTGCGTGGAGCGGAGCTCGCCGTTCGTCACCACGCGGGGCGCTCCGTCCCTGCGGGGACGAGGGTCGGGGAGGAGCGCGAGGCCCAGGCCAGGGCGCCCTCTGGGCTGCGTCTGCTACACGTCCCGTCTGCACGGCCGGCTCGCCGGCCTCGCCCGCCGAATGCCCGCGCGCCCCTTGGGGTGGGGAACGCCCAGCCCAGCACGCGGGCGGCGTGGTACACGCGCGCGCACAGCTGGAACCTACGCAGTTCTACCGACCCAGGCCAGCCCAGCCAACCCAACCAACCAGTCAACCGACGGACGCCGGGAAGCTCCGGATCATCCCAGGGCCACCGAACGCCACGCCCCGAACCCACGCGTGTCTCCCCGCCCCCGGAACGCCGCGCGGGCGCAGCGCGCTCACTGCAAAGGGCCGAGGAGCAGCTCAGCCCCGTGAGCGGGTGCCGGTCACCCCTGCGGACGCTGTTCCTCCAACACCCGACGGCCTCTCCAGTCCGTCCTCGCGGCGACCACGCCTGCGGTCTCCTGGTCTGGGCCTCCGTGCCAGGCCCCTCGGGTCCCTGGGCAGCGCGCCCGTCCTGTCCGTGTTTCCACGGCCCCCTCCGGGGCACAGGGGCAAAGCTGGGCGCCCTCGCCCTGGGCGGCAGCCCTGAGAAGCTCATGTGGGTTTCAGAGTTGAAGAGGGATCTCCGTAACGCCCACTCTGGTTTCTCACTAGCGCCATCAGCTGGTCCCTTGGCCCTGGACTACCGTAGACGCCTTGGGACCAGGGGCGTCATCGGAACGTCGGCAGGTGAACTGTCGATCGCTGATACAGACTGATCCGTCCCGGCTGTGTGTTTACTCTCACGCGTCCCCGAAGGACACTGTCCACCTAACAGAACCTCGGCAGTGGCCCTGCGTTGCAGTCACAACAACTCGTACCGCGAAGATCCGCACAGAAGAACGAGGAGTTCAGAGAGGCCCGCGCAGAAGCTGCGGGAACCGAAATGCTGCTCTCGCTGCTGATTGACGGAAGGCCTTTGGCCACGCCCCCACCACCAGCGCCGACGCGGCCCCTCCTCTCCCCTCTGGCGGGGCTGCTTCGGGGTTCGAGGGTGTCTGGGAAGCCTTTGGTCCTCGGGTCACGGCTCAGCTATCCGTCCCCCCATCGAAGTTTCTCTCTTCTGTGACACGAGGCCTCGCCAAGCGTCCCGACGAGTCACGGCCTTTTCGCTTTCCGAGAGAGGTGTGTCCTCTCTCTTTTCGTGACCACTAAACGAGGCACAGTGCTCCCGGCTTTGTTCCACGGCTGGGCAGTGTTGCGTGAAGCTTCGGCGTCCCCACCACCGGCTTTTACGGTCCCCATAAAAACGTCCAGGAGGGACGCCCTGAACGAGGGTGGCGAGAAGCCCGGGTTTTATAGGAGCATCCGCCACAACCAAGAGGAGCTTTCAAACGACCTGTGGAAGAAACTGACAGTTGTAATCTGCGTGCAATTAAATGAAGAACTAAGTGCCAGTTGTTATTGATTTTTAATTTGTTTTTGTAAGAGAACGTCATACGTTCTTAGGGCTAAAGGAGCCTTTAACTTGAATTTAATCGACTTCGAGAGTCGCAGCTCGGGGTACGGCCTGGCTCCCAGGCTGCGCTGCCGGAGGCTGGGTCTCGGCCTCACCTGTTAGCAAGCTGGATGCCACCCAACCCCGCCCTCCTGCTCGGAGAGACGCAAAGTCCTACGTTAAAGCGGCACAGAAGAGAACTGAAAGAACTTCCGTGGCCAAAACTGGAAACGTCTGAGCAAAAAAATAAAGTGATGTTGGACTACAAGTCAGCGTGTAAAGTAACTGTTTGTAAGTCCGTGCTGATGTAAGCACCTGATGGAATCCACTGATACTCAAGAGAGGGAAGAGAAAGGTCCCGCGCGGAGGAATCCCAAATAACCGACGCAAACCTGCGCTCTCGTGCGTCTGCGGCCCCAGGACAAGCCCCAGCAGGCCACGTGGACAGA
Source organism: Glossophaga mutica (assembly GCA_039655065.1). Classification (NCBI taxonomy): domain Eukaryota; kingdom Metazoa; phylum Chordata; class Mammalia; order Chiroptera; family Phyllostomidae; genus Glossophaga; species Glossophaga mutica. Next base: position 223,236,085 of record CM077304.1, read on the forward strand.
GGGGGCCCGCCTCCGGCCACTGCTGCGACCTGACCACCGGTAACTTGTGGATGGGACAGAGGAGGGGTGGGCACACCCCGGCCCCCGGGTTCCCCACTGGGTGTCTCACCGACAGCTCCCGCTCACATCTGTCACTCAACCCTGGATGCCCTCTGGGGGCGGGGGGCTGGCCCGTCAGCATCTCCCACCTGAGGCGCGCTCCTGCAACGCTGTAGCTCATGCCCGAGACGTGACGGGAACCCGACCCAGGGCCCTGTCTGCAGCCTGTCACCCGCCTGCACTGGGGGATCCCAGTGATGGCACATCCGTCCACACCACTGCTTCTCTGCCGCTACCTGGCTGCCGGCAGCTCTTCCTAAACTACTGTCTTTCCGATCCCCTGCCCCCAGATAGCCAGGAGCCCCTCAAAAAAAAAAAAAAAAACAACCCAGAATTGTCTTCTGGAGGGTGGGCCCCTTGTAGAACAGGCTTCCCCCACTAGGGGAGTGTTCTGGGGACCCATCCGTATCAGTGCGCCAGCTGGCGTTGTTGTGAGAGGCTGCATTCAGCTTCGGTGAATTTTTTTAATTTAAATTATTTTAATGTTCAATTACAGTTGTCTGTATTTTCTCCCCCCACCCCCTTCAAACCCACCTCCCCCCTTGCTTCCACCCTCCCCCCTGGTTCTGTCCGTGTGTCCTTCATGGTAGTTCCTGAAAACGCTTCTCCCCCCGCCCCCTCCCCCTCCCCTCTGGCTATTGTTAGATTGTTCTTAGTTTCACTGACTCTGATCATACTTGGTTTGCTTTTTTGTTCTGTTGATTACGTTCCAGTTAACGGTGCGATCCTCCGGTATCTGTCCCTCGCCGCCTGGCTCATTCCGCGTAGCCTACCGTGCTGCAGTGAACTTGTTTCGGAGACTCTCCCAGCGTCTGCCCATTTCGTGACAGCGAGTCACGAGGGCACCCCGACACCGCGCTGAGCGTGCAGCGGTTTCCGACCGGAAGGCTTCCCCACCGGGCAGCAGAAATGGGGGGGCCGTGCGTGTGGCCCTGGGCAGGGAGCGTGGGACTGTGACACGGGAGGGGACCAGGGGGACCCGAGTCTGCAGAAGTGGGCGGGGAGCAGAAGGGGTGCAGGTGGAGCGAGGGAGGGAGGGGGCCGTGCAGCTGGAGCGCCGAGGACGCAGGACAGGGCGCGCGTCACAGGAAAGCCGGGAGGGGGCGCCCCTCCTCCCGCGTGCAGGGGGGCAGCGAGCCCCGCTGCCGGGCAGAGGGAGAGGCCGCTGCGGTGCTCACCTCCCTCGGGCGGCGCCGACGTCGGGAGGGAGCGTGCCCTCCCCGAGCTGGTTCACGACCAGCCCCGCTGTCCTAGCTGATGAGAAACCCAAGGACTGGAGGACAACCGTCAGCTGCCAACTCCCAGGAGGAGCAGGGCGTGGAGGAGGAAGAGGACCAGAGCCGGGGGGAGGGGCTGGGAGCGGGTCGCAGCAGGGCGGGCCCCGCGTGGGCAGAAGGGTTCCCTGAGCGCCCCCGTCACGGGGCTGAGAAAACCCGGCGCCTGCGCAGGACACGGAACACACGGGGCCCCGTAGCCCCAGGGACCCCCGTGCCTCAGGGAGGCCGTGTCGGCCGGCCAGCGTGGTGCCGAGAAAGCAAGGCCGCCACCGCCAGCCCAGACAGACAGACGTGGACACACGACGGCCCGAGCTGCAGGCGCCTGGTCCCCACATGTCCTAGTTGAGCGAGTGGGCTCCTCCCCCTGGGGGGACGGGATCGGCCCCGGCTCCCGGCCTGGGGGTCCCCGGCGGGGACTGAAGGAGGGCGGCATCTCCCAGCAGGGGCTCGCGTGCCGTGAGGAAGGGCCGCTCGTCCTGGGGGTTCGGCCTCGAGATGCACTCCTCGCACTGGGGTGGAGAAGAGAAAGGGGGTGTCTGCTTCCCCCACGGAGTGACCCCCCATCTCTGGGCGATGGCAGGGGGCTGCCTCCAGGGATGACAATGTGGCTCCTGAACTTGGCCGCAGGGTCGGTCCCATGCCGCGGGCTCTGAGAACTGTGCAGGGGCAGCATTCGTCGTTGGCCTGGTCCCCTCCCGATGAGACGGTCTGGAGGCGTGTCTCGCCCCCGGTTTTGACTCGGGGCGGACAGAGGAGGAGGCGAGCTCAGGGAGTCCGAGGTCGGGTCCCCCTGCCGGCCCGCCTCACGCTCCGGAGACCGCGCTCCTGCGCCCGGCGAACGAGGGACAGAAGGCTGAGGACATCGAACACAACTCCCGCCCTGAAAAGTCTTCTTTCATCGGAATTTAACGAATTGCACAGCTTAATCCAAAGGGCACCCTCCATGCTGCCCCTGAAGAATGGAACACGCGGTTCGGCTTTGATGGGCGTGCTGTACTTCAGGCAGCCACCGAGGAAACATTCAGGGAAGGTGAGGAGCCTACGCATTATTTCACCGGCGAGAAGGGCACGACGGGGAAGATAACCTGACACCTGACCAGTAGCTCCAAGCAGCAGAAGGGCCTTGGTTCCTCCTCTCTGGGTCTCGAGAATACACTGCGCATTCAGAATTCCTTGCTGTGGACTCCACCTTCGTGCATCATTGCATGTTTTCATGGGAGCTTTGACACCAATGCCTACACATTCCTCCATACGCAGAAGTCCGCGCTCAAACCAGAGCCGATTAGTCACAGCGAAGGACAGGGACGAATCATCGGAGGCACGGCGCGCCCCCCCACCCCCGGCCTGGCGAAGAGCCGCCCAGGGTTCGGCGCCGTCCGAGGCTGGAGCTGAGGGTGTGCGTTCGAGGGGATTCCAGACAGGAAGTTTCCAGCTCTGTAATTAGCATTGCACAATGGAAGCTTTGCCACTAATTACAGCATTGCCGGGACAATAACACTGTGGGAAACTCTAGCGTTGAAGGCAGTCTTTCTCGACACACCTCCGGCCACCTTCTCCCTGGCCCGGAGCGGCTCTCCGACCGGCAGGCGCTCCACGCAGGGACAGCGCGCACCGACTGCAGGCGCGCCTGCGGCCGGCCCGGACGCCGCGGGATGGGCGGCCACCGTGGGAAACGCCCTCCGTGTCCCCTGTAGACCCGGGGGCCTCCTCCACCTTCAGATCGTGAGCGGCCTCCAGCTGGACCCGTCTTCAAGGTCACGGCCATGGCGCTCTACCCCCTGCAGATTGCTGGGCTGGTCCTGGGGCTCCTCGGCGCGGCCGGGGCTCTGGGGGCCACCCTCCTGCCCCAGTGGCGGGTGTCGGCCTTTGTGGGGAACAACATCATCGTCTTCGAGAGGCTCTGGGAGGGGCTGTGGATGACCTGCGTCCGGCAGGCCACGGCCACGCTGCAGTGCAAGCTCTACGGCTCCCTGCTGGCCCTCCCGCCCGTGCTCGAGGCCGCCCGGGCCCTCATGTGCGTGGCGGTGGCTCTGGCCCTGCTCGCCCTGCTGGTGGGCGTCTGCGGCGCGAAGGGGGCCCAGTGTGCCGGCTCGAGCGAGAGGGCCAAGGCCCGCCTCCTGGGCACGTCCGGGGTCCTCTTCGCCCTGGCGGGCGTCTCCGTCCTGATCCCCGTGTGCTGGACGGCCAACATCATCATCAGGGACTTCCACAACCCGGCCGTGCACCCGGCTCGGAAGCGGGAGCTGGGGGCCGCGCTCTTCCTGGGCTGGGCCAGCGCCGCGGTCCTCTTCCTCGGAGGGGGTCTGCTCTGCGGGGTCTGCTGCTGCCGCGCCAGGAAGGAGCGACGGCGCCGCTATCCGGCCCCCGGGCACTGCGGGCCCCACGCGCGCGAGCGCAGGAACGGGGTCCCGGCCCGCGGGACCTCCACCAGCTACGTCTGACCCCTGCGTGGGGCTCCAGCTCGGGCTGTTTTCTGCGGCCTCGCCGGGAGCTGTGAGTACGTCAGGCGGGAGACCCGGCGGCATGCGCCCTGGAGCTGAGACCATCACGGGCGCAGACCGGCCGTGCGCCCCGGGGGTGGGCGTGGAAAAGGCTCGCGCTGGGCACTCGATAGCCGGCGTGAAACGCAACTGCCGGGACTGGACTCGGATACGCTGCCTCCCAGCTCTTAGTCTGGACTCTAGGAGGTCCAGGCGTTTGGTGTCGGGATGGGCTGTTTTTGACAATCAGACATTCTTTCCTCGGAAATCCAAATTACCTTGCGATTAACTAATGCTGCGTAGCAATAGGAGATTCTAAAACGTGGCCTGGAATGTTCCCTCCGTGGTGTTCCTCGCACTAACGACTACGGCGATGCCGCTCTCTTTTCAAACAATGCACCTGGACAAACGATGGACATCAGGTCGGGACTGTAGCTGCATTTATGAAAACACGGCCGTGCCCGTCGGATGAAAGGATGTGCTCTCTCTCGAGACAAGTTAGCGCACCGGTACCCCAACACGGCCAGGGAGCAGGCGCTCCCGTGCATTTCAGGACACTGCACAAGGTGGATTTCAGAAGATTCAGTTTCTACAGTAAGATTTGCTTACAAACGTATATTCAGACCCAGCTTGTAAGTGAGAAGTAGTATGCTTTCCCAGCCCGTGGTTTCCGCCCACGAGCGAACAGGCATGCCCACCCCGTCCGTGGACAGGGCACGCCCGAGGGAGCCCGTGTGCCCTCGGCCCCGGTCCGGAGCAGACACGCCCCGCTGGAGGGCCGGGGAGCGGAGTCGCAGGGATGGTCCCCGCTCCTCGTCCTCCGAGTGAGTCACGGAGCGGGCCCGCACAGGCCGAGGCCCGGGAAGACGAGCCAGGGTCGGGGATCAGGCATGAGTCAGCCTGAAACGAGTGCCTGCCTTTCATCCGCCCGTGGACGGACGGGCGGGGCTGCGGCTCCTTGTTCTCCCGAGTTACACGCGTTGATTTCTCAGCTTTGCGCTTCCCACATGCACGGGCCAGGGTCGGGGTCGGAGTGCGCAGCACGGGAGCGGGGGAGACAGGGTTTGTGGGGTTGCTTCTGAGTGTCTCCAACCGCTGTTTACATGTTCAATTTCGGCTCCTCGAATGCTGTGTTTGTTTTGCAATAAAATGTATTTAGCTTATAGTACCTGGTGGCAATGAACAGATTAAATGTGCTCCCCAAGTATTTACTGTCTGTCCATCCTTATTACGACAAAGCCAAATAGCCACCTGGTTTCAGTAATGCTGACTGAACCTTCGCATCAGAAACCGCGTACAGTCAGGTGTGAGCCGCAAGGCCGCCCTCCAGGTCGCCAGCAAGGCGCCGAGACAGGTAAGGGACAGGGGATGCTTCGCTAGGACAGGGGATGCTTCGCTAGGACGCGGAAGCCACAGAAAATGTAAACGCCCTCCGGAAAAGCCGTGGCTGATCAGATCTTTCCTAAGACGGTGCCCTTCTCAGGCTTCCTTCATGAAGGCCTACACGCCGGGCGTGTTGGGAGGAGTCGTCGGTCCCACCGGGCAAACGGCAGGACACCCGCAGGACACGCGCGCTCACGCTGCCGGGAAGCCCCGCGTCTTCCCTCCCGGTGGTCCCGCGGAGGAAGTCGTTCGCCCGGTGGGGCGGTCCGGGGCCCAGCCAGCGGGCCGCCGCGCAAGGCCACGCGGAACCGGGGCGACCGCAGCGTTGCCGGCGGCAGCACTGGGCCTGACGGGGGGGGGGGGCGGGGGGAACCTACGCTTCTGTCACCCCCTCTCTCCTTCCCGGAGGTGCACGTTCAGAAAAAATTACGTCTCGCTTCCCTCCCCGTTGCCATGGTTTCCCTGTTACACCAAAAAAGGAATTTTAATAACTTTTAACACCTTTCAAGATGCATTATGGCTGTGAATCTCATGCCACAAACCCCGATGTGTAAGAAATGCACCGTTACTTTCTAAAACTTAGCTAAATTCAACTTCGTGGGCACCGTGTGCAGAATACCCAGCTCCCGGGGCTCACGCAGAGATCGGCAGTGTCCCGGGCGGCGGCCCACCGTCCGCACAGGGCGCTGAGAAAATATCTACTGGGAAAGACTTCGCGCCCCCGACCCCGTCCTCCCCTCAACGGAGACGGGCCCCGAGACCAGGCGCAGCCGGGCTCGGAGGCGCTGAGGCGGGGCACCAGGGAAGCTCTCCACGAGCACAGACCTGTCCCTGGAGGCCCAGGCCGAGCCCCCGCCCCCGCCCCCCCAGCTCTCACGAGCGGACAGAGGGGCTGGACCGCAGGGGCCGCGGACAGGGACACGCGGGGTGGGGGGCGAGCGCCGTGGGGGGGGACCCTGGGCGCCAGGCGGAGCAGCGAGCGGGCCCCAGGGCAGAGGAGCCTGGACGTCGCCGGAGGCGAGCGTGACGGTGCCACCCTGACGAACTGCAGGCTCGTCCCGAGGAGGCAGGTCCTTGGGGAAGACGGTGACGCCGGGAACCCAGAGGCAGCCGGGGAGAGGAGACAGTGGCACTCAGAAATTTAAAGATGGTTTCGCCGTTTTAGTCCGAAAGGCCTAAATTTTGAGGAGCTTGTGGGCAAAGGACAAAATGGCTCAGTCAGAACCCGTTCTTTTCCTGACTTTTAGGACGATGAGATGATTTCTTTGGGCAAAGGTATAACGCAAACGAGTGGAGGTCAGAGGCTCCGACATCCGTGTGTCGCAGGGAAGGACCCCGAGGGGCGGGGCCCAGAGAAATGGCGAAGCTGAGACAGGTGGGAGGACGTCGGGGCAGATGGGACCTGCGCCCGGAGCAGCCGCAGCCCAGGACGCCCACAGCCGTCACGGTGTCGGTGTCGGGGACGGGAACAGCCCCTGGCGTGCTTAGTCGGACAGGCACAGAGCCCACGGGGGCCGTGGGGGCAGAACGGCCCCTCCCAGACACCAAGAGCGGCGCGGGCCGCTCAAGGAGCCTGTCTTTGGGGCGCAGTGAGAGCGGCAGCCACGCCCCGTGACGGACAAGTCCTCGGCCCCGCCCCCGGCCCGCCCCCGGCCCGCCCCCACGGTCACCCTCCCCTGCGGCCTGAGGAGGTGCCTCCCTGCGCGCCCGCAGCCGGTGTGAGTGAGAAGCGGCAGCTCTGCCCGCTAACCCAGCTAGCGTCAGGCCTGCGCATCGTCCTCCCAGCTGGTCTTTGCAGACGGCGGCGGCGGCGCTACCGGGCTCCTTCCCGCTGAGAAACAGGGCCGGGCGCGTCCTGCGCGATCTCGCGGGTACCGTTTGCCGGACTGACGACGGCCGATGCACGGCCGAGAGACACAGAGGCGGCAGACGCCCACGGGGAGGACGGACCTCCGCGCGGGCAGGTAGATGACGGGTCCCTGGGCGGCTGGATCAGAGAGAGAGACGCGGAGGGGAGGCGGAGCCGGGCGTGTGGACAGATAACGGATGACGGCAGGCAGGCAGGTAAGTGGGTCGGCAGATGTGACAGATGGACAGATGGATAGAGAGATCCGATAGACGGACGGACGGACGGACGGACAGGCGGATGAGAGGTGCTGTCCGTGCCGCCGCGAGCCCTGAGCCCAGACACGCGGCCGGATGACTTGTTCCCGGAGCGAACGAGGGACGTCTGCCCCGGACTCGGACGCGGGAAGGCGCGGGTTTCAGATGGCCGCTCCTCGGCTGCTCTGTCCTTCCGTTCTGGATTCTGAACAGCACGACACTCCCATCACCACCAAATGCCAGCGTTACCGTGGCTCAGCCCGTGGCGTCTGCATGGGGCCTCCGCCGCGGGACCTGGAGGCACAGCCCGCCCGCAGCGGCAGTTAGTGAGGCTCAGACCAGCGGGCAGAGCGACTAATGAGACACCGGCAAGCCGCCGAGCACAGCTCGGACGTGACAGCGCCCAGCGCCTGGACCCTGCCCCCCACTGAAGGGGTGCCCGACCTGGTCTCGGGGCCGGGCTCCCTGAGGGACGGAGAGTGGGCGTCAGCTGGGCAAGTGCCACCCCGACCACACGGGACGACAAGGCTGGTTCTGTGCGGGGAGCCGGCAGAAATGAACCTGTCAAAGAGATTCGGAGAACAAAGCGAGGGAGGAAGGACATCACAAAGGAGGGCTGGGTGTCTGGGAGACGCCGAGGGCACAGCCAGCAAACCCTGCGAACAGGCGCCTGGGGCGAGAGGGCCCTGAGCATCAGCCGGAGGGGAGGCCAGAGCTCCCGCAGGCGCAGCGCGGAGGAAAGGCTGCGTTCAGATCTCCCGGGAAGTAACCCTCGAGCTCTGGCATTAACCGGGGATGAGTGTCCTCAGAGGCACTGCAGACACCCCGGCTACACACAACGCACCTTCCGGTCCCCCCCCCGCCATTCCCTGAGCTCAGGTAAGGCCTGGAAAGTGTCGTGGAAGGAAGCCAGGCCAGGCCAGACGGGCCTCTGGCCGGGTCCCCCCACTGAGGCTGCTCTGCCTCAGCGGTGCACGCCGTGGGCGGGTCTGCAGACCGGATCTGCCCACCCAGGACACAATCGCCCTCCCCCAGCCCGCCCCTCTGGTCCCCCTTCACCCCGAACCTGCCCTGGACGGGCCTCAGCACCGAGCTTCCACGCCTGCCGCGTCTTACACTCAGCGAATGTCCGAGCCCTCAATGTTCCGGCACCAAAGGTGCGCTCCTCGCGGCCGCCCAAGAGCTGTCCCGGCAAGCTGCGGCTCTCTTCGCATCTGTCCGGGTTGAATGAGTTTTCCTGAATTGATCGTCGAGCACCTTTTTGTTCTCGGTTTCTAAACACACGCACGTCACGTGCCCTCCCAGAGTCTGTGCGCAGTAACCTGCTCGGAGAACTCACACGCCCCCGCTTCTGCAACCCCCAGGGCACCGCAGGCGGCTCGGCAGGACAAACGCGGACCCGGCGGTCGGGGTCCGTGCCCCGCCTCTTCCGCGCAGACGGAGCCTCAGTTTTCTCGCCCACACAATGGGGAGCAGGAACATCATTTTTAGCACGTATGCTTATCACTAGAATGAAGGCATATTTCTTTACATTTAATTCTTATTTTTCTTTCACAGGTTGAAAAACTGGTGCACAAAAAGGTTACATAGTCTTTCCAAGGACATGCCAAGGTCACTGCCCACCAAACCCCAAATCAATGTGTCTTGAAAGACTGGGCTTTCTTCTGACAGCCCTTCCTCCCCGGTCCCCGTCCACAAGGGTAATGAGCACTCTCTCCATCTGGAGGCCACTCTGTAGAGAAAATGAGGCAGCGCAGTGAAAGCGTTTTAATCATAAGCACTATGTAAATGCAGTCCCTGATTACTGTCATTATCTCCCCGAGATGCGCGTCTGAGCGCTTTGTGGTGCCGCCCTTTCTCGGCCCACGAAGCCGTTCCCTTGCATGTCCCGCCGGCCTCAAACTCAAGCAGAAATAATCACTGACTGTGTTCCCAAGGTTCCCATCTCACCCGTGGCCTTTACCTTCTGCAAGCGTCAAGTTCATTCCGCCTCCCAGGACGCTGGTGACTGTCGCAAGTGTCACAACCCCTGTTCTCCCGGAGTCTCTCCTCTTCCTCAAAGCGCCCTGGTGTGGGTGGCCTCAGACGCCTCCAGCGGCGGTCCCCAGTGTCCCCACCCTGCTCGCTGCACCCCACACCTGCCTGGCACCCTGTCCCTTCCGTGCTCACGCTCCCCGATGCCCTCAGCTCACGGGGCAGACCTGCCGCAGACCCGTGAGACTCCTGGCCCCAAACCTCACCTCCTGCGTCCTTGCCTTCCCTTCCTCAGTGAGTGTCCTCTCTTCGCAGCCGTGGATTCACTGCTCGACATGCGCAGAGCTGGGCCCGACACCTGCCGAGTGTGTCCTCGCAACACCTGCTCACTCGGCACCTGGATCTGCCCCAGGCGCTTCTCCGAGCCTGGCACTTGCCCCAGCCCAGTCCCGGTCTCTGCTTTGGCCACTGAAAGTGCCCACCAGCCCCCCACTGCTCCCTCCACTGAGGGAGGCTACCAGCCCCCCCAGGCCTGGAGTCGGGTCCGGCCTGGGGACTTGCGCTCAGCTCCAGGGGACAGAGGGCGAGAGAAGAGAGCTCAGGAGGCCCCAGGTCTGCACGCCCGCCCGCCCGCAGTCTCGCCGTTTCTCGCCTCCCCCCGAGGCTCCTCCCCCATCGCCCACAGCAGCGAGACCGCCACAGCCGCCGAGCCACCCGCTCACTCCCCCAACCTCAGTGGAGGTCCGGGCAGCCACGCGAGCGCCCCCGCCCGGGCCTCGCGGGGCGGGGAGCCCGGCCCAGGTGGGTGCAGCCGCGGATCGCGGCTGCGCAGAATCGTGATGCTTGAGACCCGCTCAAACGAGTCTTCCTTTCTGTCCCCCACTCGTTTCCCTCACGTCAGTACTGGTGCGACTGGCGTTCCCTGCTACGGTCCGTTTCTTCCCGTCTCCAGGGGCGACTCCGACATTTCTAAGGGCAGCGACTGCTGTTCCCAAGCGACCTCGCTGGATGCTGCCCCAGCCCCGCGAGGGGGTGCTGCCGCGCCCACCGCCGAGGACGGCTCGCAGCCCGACCGACGGTCCAGCCCACGGTCCACGCAGAGCGGCAGCGAGACCCTCGGCTCGCCGTCCCCACAGCGCGCACAGCGAACGCGTCCGCGGCAGGAGCCCCGAGGACGGCGAGGCCTCTCACGCCGAAGGGCGGCCGTCTCTCCAGAACAACGCGCTCCCAGACGAGTCAAAGGAGCGCGGACTCGCGATGCCACCAGCTGCGGCCACTGCCGTCGGGGGCGAAGTGCTTGGGGAGGGCCCCCGGGGGTGGGGGGCAGGGACGCTCCTGCGGGAGGTGGACGCAGGTGGGCCTGCGGGGGGGGGGGACCCTGGGGTAACAGTGCAGGCGCAGGCCGACGCAGGTGGCGGCGCGGAGGGAGACAGGCTGGGCCCGGCCGGGGACACGGGCGCGAACCGCGGCACTCCCGGCGGAGCAGGCCGAGGCGGGTTTGGGACGGTCGAGCCGTCCGCACGTGGGGACCTTGAAGACGAGGACGACGCCTTGCGGTCGCCCAGAGGAGACCCCAGCAGCGCCCCCGGCCGCCTGGGCTCTCCGACCGCCGGCTCCGGCCCGTCTCCCCCGACGACGGGCCCTTCTGCCTCGCTGAGGGTCGGCGCATCCCGCCGCCGGCGCGGAACGACCACGCGGCGCGAACTCCGTCCCGGGACCCGTCGGGTGTCGGGGCGCTTACAGATACGGCCGCTGCGGGCAGCCGAGAAGCCTGCCCTCGAGAACCCTCTCCGAGCAGGTCCGGGCGGGAAGAGAGACCAGCGACAGAGCCGTGGCTCTCACTGCAGAACTGGACCCACGGTCCGCAGGCGCTGCGGCCGGGCTGCCGGTGGGCGGGGCTCGGGCACACCTGCCGGGATGGAGCGCCCACCTGGCGGGACGGAGCGCCCGCCGACCCGGGCTCGCGTGCTCCGCTGCAACGAGAGCGTTCGCACAGACCCAGGCCTCGAGGTCTGGCTGTTCCGGGGCCAGGTGTCCACTCGGCGGCCCCCCAGGCCCCCTGGTACCCGGGGACCTCACTTCTGAGTGGGTCTGGGAGGGAGTTTCTGGGTGAGAGTAGCACTTCACAGGCGGACTGAGAACAGACGCAGACGGTTCGCCTAGTGTCGCTGGTGGGCATCATGCAGCCCCCGGAGGGCTGGCGGCCACTCAGAGTGGGGGGAGGAAGAATTCGCCCCCCACCCTCTCCCCCCGTCTCACTCTCTCCTCGACCCGCCGAGCTGACCCAGAGGCGGTCCCGGCCCTCAGACTAGGGTCTGCACCACCGGCCCCCGGTTCTCGGGCCTTTGGGCGGGGACTGAGTTAGACCGCTGGCTGCCCCATGGCAGAGGGCAGAGGGCAGAGGGTGGGACTCATCAAAGTCCACAATTTCCTTACAAGACATCGCCCTGGCCTTCTCTGGGGTTCAGGTCCACATGAGAGACACGCGCTGCACAGGAGCTCGCTGCACCTGGGGCGGGTCCACGGGAGGGCTGCGTGGGCGTGTCACACGGGCTCCGCACAGGCCGCGCGCAGAGGCTGGGACCACGTGGGCCCTGGCCGGCACGTGTCTGAGTCTCTAACCGCTGGTGAACAGGACCTGCGTGGCCCTGGAGGAGTTCCGACACCGGCGGGCTGGCGGGCGCGTGCTTTCGGAAGAGACGGAGCAAATCCTTGCACACGCCTCGGAGGTCAGGGAGGGTTCGCCCGAGGCAGCGCAGGGAGGCCCGGCTGCGCCCTTCCTCACTGGGTGGGTGGACAGTCACCCGGACGCAAACCGGGTGGGTCTCCTCGGGGCTGCCAGGCGTTCGGCTCATCGAAGGCCCGCCCTGAGTTTCAGGCCGCTGCTCTGAACCGGCCGGTCCTGCCTCCTCTTGTGGTTGGCGGACTCGCTGCTGCATTTTAAACGCCCTCGCAACGGTGGTCTTCGAACGCCACTGAGAACCATCAGGGCGACTTCAGTGAACGCTTCCAGGTGCCTGCCCACAGAGGTGGCCATTGCGTCACTTCCCCTGGCCTTAGGCCAGCTCCGGTGGGGGCCAGGCTTGGAGGCGGGGTTCGGACGGGACCAGACCCTGGGACAGGAAGCGCAGCGACGACACCTGGGCTGTGCCCCAAGGGGACGGGTCCTGGGGGCCCGGCCGGTCGGGGGGGCGCTTGCCTACCGCCGAGGTGTGAGTGTGGCAGCCAGAACGCATCCGGGTTCCCACGGAGCAGGAGCCCCTGGCACCTGCTGTTTAAGGAAGTCGCCCTCCTTCCTCAGACCTGCCCCCTGAGCTCAGCCCTGAGCGTCGTCACGCACACACGCCACACGCAAACACACACAGCGCATCACACGCCCCAGCAAGGTGGGGTCATCGACCCCGAGGGGCCGCTGGGGTGTGGGACGCGTCCTGGCCCGACCCCGTCCGTTGGGCGGGACGGGGGTGAGCTCGGAAGGGAGTTCCCGCCGCAGGCCCAGGGGAGGGCCAGCTCCTCCCCACCCCCCCCCCCGCGGACCCTGCAGACCTGGGTTCCTCTCCGCCAGACGCCGGGACGCTGCACCTCTGGGTCCCACCCCGCCCCCGGTCACCATTCTCTCCCTCTGTCCCCTGCTAACTCGTGTGGCCGTGACGCGTCCTGCTCGGCCCCTCGCCACACGCCCGCAGCCACCGAAGACCTGACAGGGAGGCGCACGCAGGTGACCACAAGGCAAAGAAAACGCCTTCCCTTCGCATTTCCAAAGATTTCTCCTGTCTCCAGTCTCCGTGGGGGGCAGTTTGGGGTTTAAATAATAACTTCCCTGCAATAGAAGCAAGTTCGATGGCACACAGAAAAGTGAGAGCGAGCACGAGTGGTGGGGGGGGTCGGGGACCCGGGGGTGGGTGGGTGGGTGCACAGGTGGGTGGGTGCACAGGTGGGTGGGTGCACAGGTGGGTGGGTGGGGAAACAGATGAACGAGAGACGGATCGACGGATGCCTGGGTGGGTGGGTCAGTGCACACCCCTAAGCGGCCTGGCTCCAACGCGCACCCCTGACCTCGGGGCTAAGCCCCGGGAAACGGGGAATGTCTGCGCTCTTCTTGCGGTCGAGGCTCGCGGGACAGACCTTCGGAAGCTGCGGCAGCACCAGCAGCAATCCCTGATTCGGACCACAGTAACCTCTCTCCTTTCCTCCACTTTCAACAAATTGTTCTGGCTGTTGTACAATTTCGTGCAGTTGTAAAAGTTATGGACGACTACCCCGGAGTCACATATAATTGAAAAAAGGCACACTTTTTCTCTCCATAAATTATTGACGCTCTCTGCTTTGTAATACATCTTGAAGTTTCGCTTCCTTTAGGGGCATCTGCCTCTTTGCCTCATAAGACGCCGGAGTCGGGGCGTTTCGGCGGCCAGAGCGGTTTTCAGCCAGCCCGGCGGAGGCGCGCGGACTGAGGCCGCGCTGACCGGGAAGGGCTGCCCCAGATCAGCCCCGAGTCTCCGCCGGCGGGGAGCGCCGGGCGCACCTGCTGCCGCCAGAGCCCATCGGGGGGGCTGCAGCAGGTGCCTCCCCCAGACACGGGACGGGGCGGCGCCTGTCGGCGGGCCCACCCTCCGAGAAGGACTCTAACTCCCGCGGACGGAGCCCTACGTTAGAGGTCATCTGTGTTGCCACGCTGTCCTGACTTTTGAAACTTTACCATGAGTTTACTATTTTCCACGCAGTTTCTCAGAATGGAGGTTTTGCTCAGTGAGACTAACGAGCGCATGAAGCAGCGGAGTAAGCCCACCTTTGTCTACGCCCTGAATGGGATGGGACGGGAGCGAGGTACATGGGGGGCAACGGGGGGCAGCGGCGGACACGGCTATTCCCTGGAGCGCTCGCATCGTGTGGAAATGAGCACAGGCCCGGGAGCCGTTTCTTTGCCGTCCAAGATCTCCACCCTAAGAATTTATGAGCTAACGTGTACGACCCCGATAAACCCAGACGTGAAAACGGGAGCTGCAGCGACGTCAGCCCCACGCGTGAGAACGTGCAGTGTGTGCCGTGCTCCTCGGCGGGGTTCGCCGGAACCCAGAGTCTCGGCCGAGCCGAACACCATGGCCGAGTCCGGCCCCAGGTCACGCCTCGGGCGGGTGCAGCCCAGCTGGGAAATGGCAGCAAGCGACCCCGTAGAAGATGGACTTCTGTGGAAGGCGCCACAGCCGCACGGTGCTGTGGCGCCTCTGCAGGCTGAGGGGCGGGGCGTGCCAGGGCCCGGGAGGGCTGACCGCAGGGCGAGGACCGGGAGACGGACGGAGGGAGGGCGCGCCCCCGGGGGGGAGGGGCGGCCGGAGTCCGAGGGGCGGTGGATGTCGGAATCGATAACACGCACTGCAACTTCACCCGTTTCCATAGCAGAGTGTTTACACTTGGTGCATGTTACGCACCTCCCACCCAGGACTGAATTTCTCAACTTCACTTGCAAAAAAAGGAGAACAAAATTATATAATTAATGCTTCGATCGTGAGGTTCTCTCATGAAAGTGCCCATGTGATTAAAAAAATGGTGGAAAATAGACATTTCTCCACTTATTTGTCTTGCTCTGAACTCTCTAACTTTTAAAGGTTGCTCAATGCTTAACCAAGACATTTTTAAACTTCGCAGATAAGACCGGCATCTCCCCCAGCACTGCCCCAGGCCACGCCTGTGTTCCTCGGCGGCCGCAGCGTCTGAAGCACGAGACTCGTGTCCCGGCAGTCCCCCGGTGCACAGCGAGGCATTAACGATGACCGTTTTGTATTTGCATGCAGCCGCGTCGGAATATGAGATAACTCGACAGAGTAATCTGCAGACAGCTGCCAACGCCAATCTACATCGGGGGGGGGCGGGAAATAGGGTCCTTACCCACAGGTCCCAGTGGACACAACGGCTGGTAGAATTATTACCTTATTCATCAGTTCTCAAATGCTACTCAGCGCCAGTGGGTCCTCTCGGGACTGGGAACCACTGACCTCTATTATTAGTGTTATGCTTTGAAGCTGTAACAAAGGAGAAAGATGATGCTGTCACCCAATGGTGAGACTTTCATCTCTGAATTCTGAGTGTGTCAGTTTGGACACTAACATCTTTCTCTCTGCTCATAAGTTGGAATGAGGTCACATCTGGGTTTATTTGTAAGCTGTTCACAAGCGAGGGGCAAGATCCACTCACTGCGGTCATTTCCTACGAAGGCAGAGAAGGGCCATCCCTCCGTGGGAGACCGCACCGGAATTCCTCCCACGCCCCGTCGGTGACGTCTTACCCCTGAAGCACAGGAGGGGTAACGTGTGTGAATGAGAGATTGCATGGTGGCGATTTAATTTATGCAAAGGTGGGAGGCTTGGGCCCGCTGTACCCGGGGGAATGAAAGCCTCCATCTTCTCTTCTAGGCGTCAAGGAGAAATCAGACAGAGAGAGGGGGGGGGCCGACTTTGAGGATGTAGACAGTAACTGTCTACATCCAATTGTCCTGCTTTTTCTCAACAAAGACGGCTACAGATTTCTGCCCCACACGCGCTGTCTTGTACCCAGTTCGTCGTCCCCTGAGCTGATGGGGGGAGGCCTTGCCGAAGGGGAGACGTTCGCAGTGGACAGAAACGTGTGAGAACGAAGTGGCAGAAACTGAAGAATCGTGAGAATGCCAGCGCCCGGCCGACGTGGAGGGTTTTAACACACCGATACGGGCGGGTTGAGGCACGCTCTTCCCGTTCAGTTTGTGAGAATGGACAGAAAGAAATGGACCGCAAAGCCTGTGCCGATGTTGTCAGAACATTCCAGCCATCAGTTTGCCGTTTCAGCCAACCGCCACAATGAATGGTTCACTTAAGAAAATCCATCTTAACAGTGAAACCAATAAACGTTTGACTGAATGCTTCACTCTTTAAATGTCATGTGATACGTCCTCTGAGAAACCGGAAGAACAGAAAAATGTCACACAGGGGGGGATTAACGCAACACGAGGAGACTCTCCAAGGCCATTAGGTAGCTAAGAAGCCTCGTCCCGGAGGGAAGGAGGCGGCCTGGCCCGGCCCTACTGACCGCCGACGGAGGATGCCAGCGCGGTCTGGGCCCCTGTACCCCGGACCCGCAGCGATGCCGAGCTGGGCGGCAGGCACCGGAGACCGCAGACAGGACAGGAAGCCGCACCCCCGCCCCGTGCCACTTCCTTCCGCCTCCTCGGGAGTGGACTCCCCGGCCCGCATTCCTGCACCAGAACGCGAGGGGGGTGGAGGCTGGGACAGCAAAGCGCCGCACCCCCTGGGCTTGGAGGGAAATCCAAGCATCTGCACACACAGCAGCTCCAAGCTCCTCTGACTCGTCGTCCGCGGGGAGATGGGCCGTTTCAGGTCCGACTCGGAGCTCGCAAGAAAGAGATGCTTGCCGTGCAGGCCGGCCATGAGACCGTGCAGCTCACACCCTCCGGTGCGTGCCTCTCTAACCAGGAGGGGCGGCCCCGTCTGGGAGGGGGGAGCTCAGTGTCAGCTGCAAGCTCCCTGGTGACACCAGCTTCGGAGGAGAGTTGGCAGTTCAACCTAGAAGGCCCCCAGCAGACAAGGGGCCGCTTCGCAGGTGCGGACAGCAAACCCCAGACCCTGCGCTGCTGCCGCTAGTGCTCTTGAGTCCTCCTGAACTGACCCGATGTTAGACCCCCGACCCCAGGTCCAGGCTTCCTCCCCGCAGGCAATGAACAGAAACCGCCTGGACGCCCGGTCCTGGGCTCGGTGGGAAAGGACCCGCATCGGGGACCCTTTCATTTAAAACGTTAGAGTGCCGAGGTTGAAAGTAAACTGGAAACATCATTTCAAAATAGCGAGTCCCTTGCATTTTAAAATTCCCGCGTCCCTGGTTCCAGTCCCCCACTTGGCTTTGGTGGCCGAAGGTTTACGCTCAGAACAAAGTCCGTGTGAAACAGCAACTCATCTTTTCCTGGGACCTGAGGCTCCGTGAAACATTAGGCCGCAAGTGAAACACCCGAAAACCTTTTTCTGTCCCAATAAGTGGAAGCTATGAAATTACAAAAGTGGATTCCGACCTCCAGGCACCACCCTCCCTCGCCCGCGATGGCTGGGCGGTTCGTTAGATAAGATCTCCGAGGAAGCGGAAGCGAGGCCCTTGCTCTCGCGGAGCCGCCCTCCGACGGGGAGAGGAGATTCCCGTGGAGGAAGCGGCCAGACCGGGACTCGAGGTGCGCGCAAAGTCCGGAGGCGACAGGAAGAGGAGGGGACCGCAAAGATCTGGGGCGTGTGAGCGGAAGCCACATTGACGCGGGGACGTGGAGGAGTGAGTGGACACGTAGGATGGGAATGTGGCCTCGCCCAGAAACCACAACAGCCGGGATGCGAGGAGGAAAGCGACCTTGGAGCCTGCGGAAGCCGCGGAGGGGGCCTGGGCGCTGGGCGCCCCTCCTTCCTGCTGCTTCCGAGGCGAGGGGGGGGCTGAGCCCCGAGCGGGGCGAGGGCACCTGTCGTCGGCGTCCCCGTGCAGCCCACAATCGATCCCGGCGGCCGGCTGCCTGTGCCCTCGGGGAGACGGCGGCTTCGTGTTGCTGCCCAAGTGAAAACGCTGACGTCCCGTCCGAGCAGGGCTGGCGGGCGCCAGCGCCGGACCTCGCAGCCACGCCGTTCTGTACACACCTGGGCCGCTGCCGAGAGCGGGGCGCTAACACCCCCCCCCCCTTTCTAGACCTGCTCCTAATTCATTTCCAGGCGGTCTTGCTTCATTTATTTCGCAGCTCTGCTAATGGGGGCCTACAGAGTTGGGGCCGTTATGTCTTCCTGATGAATCGACTGTTTTATGTTTATGAAATGACTATTTCTGGTAATAGTCTGTCTTTAAGACCACTTTGCTAGTTAGTAATAGAGCCGTTCCAGGTTTCTTATGATTAGTATTTTTATGGCCCATTTTCTCACGTTGCCACTTCTGGCCAGTGTGTGTCTGGGCGTAAACAGTGTTATTTATTTTCTGCAGAGACCCAGAATGAAGTCTACCTGCTCCTACAAGTCTTTCCGGATTAGCCCGCACAGACCGAGTGCTTCTCGCCTTCTCAGAGGCTGTGTTTGTTTTTCTAAAGCCACCATCTGCCAGGGTGTATTTTTATATAGCTCATTTTTTAAAAAATACAACTTTGATGATGAACAATAAAGAGGCTATTTCTTCATCCAGGGGTATGTGGCGAGGGTCTCCTTGTACGTGGGTTCGTGTTTTCTCTTGTCTGAGGCCACCCTAGGTAAAATGTTTGGCGTTTTCTTGTTTGTTTTACCTGTAATTTGGTCACAACCCAGGTCACTCAGGGCCCTCGAAACAGATGCCACACAAAAGTGTCACACGTACGTCACTGACAGCAGTGAGATGATCCGGCTGAGTAATCGGGCGTTCTGTAAAGGGCAGTCAAGTCCCGAACTTCAGAAGAAAAGGTTCCAGGCCCCGCCGGCCCGGCCCGGCCCGCCTCCTTGGCTCCTCGCCGCCCTCTAATCCCGGTCCCCACCTCGGGACCCGGAGGTTTCCTTCTCTTTAACCGGCCTCTCCCTTCCTGGGTGTTGCTCAGTGACTCAGGTAGACACTTAAACGCCTCCCCAAAGACCAAGCCCTCCCTAACGCCTTCTCCCTCCGCCCCTGGGACCCTCCCCACGGGGATTATCGGTCCATTAGACTGGCTTCCCAGCCCAGCGCACCCCAGCTCCGCTCCGGCCCCACGGCCCAGGGCGATAAGGAAAAGTTCGGGGACTTGTGTGTGTTTCCTTTTCTGGTGTTAAAAACAGGGTTCGGAGAAGCAACCCTGAGACCTCGCCAAACAGACTTTTTCAAAGACGGCGTTCACGCTCTGTTCTTGTGAGACGAGGAAGCAGACCGGGCCGCCGCTGCCCTGGAAAGAGGCCTGTGCTCTTGTAAAGGAGGCGGCCTCCGCCCTCGGCCACCAGACCAGGGGCCGGGTGCGCGGAGAAGAACCTGCCCCGCGTCACACAGCTCCGGGTCCAGGTCTCAGTGGGGCAACGTCGGGAACATCACGGCACCCCTCTGCGGCTCGTTTGAAACAGGAGAGTGAGACCACCTGTCTGACAGGTGTGCCTTTGGCCCTCCTGAGAACTGTGAAGGGTGTGCCCCACGCCGGGGCAGAACGGCTCGCTGCGTCTGCAGGCTGAGCCGGCGGCCCCGCTGGGTGGCAGCTCGCAGGTGGGCCCCGAAGGGAGGAAGCCCTCTAAGGAAAGGTGGGGGATCCCTCAGACCTGGTCCAAAGACAGGGCTCTGCGCTGGAAAGCGCGCTTAGCCTGCCACAGGTTCCTTGTTTTCCTTCTCGACTACTCACCAGGGACGGCCGGGAACAGAGGGCTCCCTCTGCCACTCCACCTGGAGGCTCGAGGCTCTGGAGATGCGTCCAAGCGGGAGAGTCGCTTCAGCGTGTGGGGATCTGGGCCAGACACTGGTCCAGGCTGGGACTGCGCAGCACGGGACACAGGTGGGAGGCCCGAGGGGCTGCGGGTGAGCCGCTCTTGCCACCCCAGGGGTCTCAAGCAGTCTGCAGGCTTGTGACCCCTAGAGGCGGCGGGACGCTCCCGGTGGGGGGCTCTGCTGCGGACCTACCGCAGCACCGCCTCTGCCGGGGACGGGGGCGGGGTGGGGGTGGGGCGGTGACAGCGGGTTTGTGAAGCGGTGGCCCAGTGGACAACAGCCCGCAGCACGTGGGGCGATTCCGGAAACGAGCTGGAGACATCTGAGCAGGTGTCCTGGTCCCCAAATCCGTGGGATGGGACGGAGCCAAGGCCATACTAACAGTGGGTCTCCGGGGAACTGTTGTACCCCAGTGCGGAGGGACCTGAGCCACCGTAGGCTCCACGAAGCCCGGGAACTGTCCGCGGCAGTTGGAAAACATTCATAATGACCAACAATCGCCATTACTGACTGTAAGAATGGTGCACAAACCTTGCATTCACTGCTACTGAATGTTCCGCGCTGAGTTCCCCGGGGAACGAGGACAGGAACCCCGCACGCGAGTCGACTCTGGAGCTTGGAAAACACTGGAGGCTCCCGTTTTCAAACTCTTACTAATAGGGAAGTTGCGGTCCCGTCTGATTGCCAGGAAACACTGTTGCGTATCAGAACATCGCTCAGACTCACTGGAGAAGGCCTTGCTGTTTTTTTTTTAACTTACTTCAGTTAACATGACTAAATTAAGCATTTCCCAAAGTTTGCCTCAATGAACAATAGTCTGAAAAATAATATTGAAAATGATTTTATGACGAAATAAATTTGGAAAAATTCACATTTACCCATGACTTAACACTTGGTGATTTGAGGTACCCATTAGCGTATGAAAATACCAAAGAATTATTGCAGTAAAGAAAATTTAATAGATCTAACCCAAATTTTCCAAAACCCACCAACCGTGAAACTTAGTTATTTGAAATAACAGCTTCAAAAAACCTGAGAAACTCCCATCTGAGGAAGGCTGATATCAGTGTATTTTTTGCAACACCCCAAGTTACAATCAGTTGTGTTTCTATGTTTTATTTTGTTAGTTTGTAACAAGAGCTTCACTGTAACTGCTGAGCCACGGAATTGTTAGGGCTGATAACAGACAAAAGACAAAAGTGTGAGACACACACAGCTTTGTTGTCTCTCAGTGTGAACGAGCTCACTTGATTTAGCACAGACAACAATAGCACTCAACTAAGTCAGTTGGATATTGATAATAAAAAGACATACTTGCATAACAATTGCTTGTAAACTAATTTTTACTTTTACCCATCATTAAAAAGGAAAAACTATCTAACACTGCAACTAGAACCCACATACACAGACCATTTAACAAAAAGAAAATTTTCAAAGACACTCTATGATTATTCCTCGTTTCAATGTAGTCTATAGTCTAGTCAACGATATTCTATCGTGCATTCTAATTTTAAATCTGCATCCCAAAAACTGATTTTTAAGCACTAACAACTTGAAAAATTCAGTTAAAAAAGTGTTTAGCAACCAGAGCAAAATTGTGTTCGCTAAAAATGTAAGAAGTTACCTGTGTTTACTGTGGGAACCTGGAAGTGGCCGTTGTGGTGGGAGTCGTGTGCTCTGCCCCCACGACCCAGAGACCCTAACTCGGAAATTCACCCACGGGGCTGCAGTCTGGGTTTGCTTCTGGAAATAAGGAGGAAAGGGATCTAACATACGGACTTGCATTGCCCAGCAAATGCATCTAAAATACGGTACCTGGCACCTCATAGACGCTGTTAGATGTAAATATCTCAATTCACACAGTATTTACTAGAAATATTTGAAAATTTTTATTGTACTCTTTCCGTTGCCATTCAGTCCCCTCATAGCCGCCTAGCCACCATAGTCGCCCCACTGTGGTCCATGTCCCTGAGTCCTTCCCATCTATTCCCAGAAGTGGAGCCACCGGGTCAAAGGGCAGATCCATTTTTAGTTTTGGGGGGAATCTCCACACTGCTTTCCACAGCGGCTGCCCCAGTCTGCGTTCCCACCCACAGTGCCCTGGGGTCCCCTTTCCCCGAGTCCTCGCCAGCACTTCCCGTCTGATGATGTATTGGTGATACACGTTCTGAGAGGGGTGAGGCGATGTCCCGTTGTGGTTTCATTTGCAGTTTCCTAATGATTAGTGACATTGAGCATCTTTTCGTAGGTCTGTATCTCCCCTTTGGAGAAGTGTCTATCCAGGTGCTTTGCCCATTTCTTCACTGAGCTGTTCGTTTTTTGGTGTTGAGCTTTATTAAGTTCTTCATAAATTCTGGGTATCAGCCCCTTACCGGATGTGTCTGCGAGTATGTTCCCCCATCCTGCGGGCTGTCTTTTTGTCCATTTCGAAGCTCTAACACGGCGGCCCCCCCCCCCCCGAGAGTGCCTTCCCGTCTTTGGTGTCACATTAGGGTCCCCGAATCCGCATTCCGGATCTGGGTCCTTCATTTCTGGTCTTTGTGTTACTGGAACGAAAAGCTGTACGAAATTTTCATATGCCAAAGATGATGGTTAAATTAGCATTTTTCTTCTATTAAAAAATTCTTTGCTTGACAGATGATAAGCAATGTTTATTCATTAAAAAAAAATTATGCTGAATTTTCAAACAGTGGCCTAAGGATATATATATCAACGGGATTCCAAAGAAGCATTTACTTTCTGTGAATACCACCCCACACTCCCTGAAAAAGAAAAAACCCAGAAATAACAACAACAAAAAAAACATAAATCAGAGGCGAAGGATTCACATGTTCAGAGAGAAATCTATTAAGGAAATGGATGCGTCTTTAAAATCTCCACTCCGGGGCAGCCAAATGGATTTACACTCTCTAATCTGTCCTGGCGGCCGGGGGAGCGGAGCGTGTGAACCTGCGAAGCTCGCTCAGCGTTGCCAGCCCCGCGGCCGCGCCGAACACAGCGAACCGCCTGCCGCAAACCACGCCCGGCCCGGGATGCCGTTGAGGCTGCTGCGCGAGTGAGACACCGGTGCGTCCCCACCCGGACCGGCGCGCACCTCCGCTGTTGGTCCTCGCCGCGGGCCCGGTCGCTGCGGCGTCCCGCGAGGCCCGGTGCGCGGCAGGCACCCGGGATGGGATCGCAGCCGTGGCCCTGCGGCGCAGCGAGGGCGCTGGGCGCCACCCCTGGACACGCGCCTGCGCTGCTCCCGGTGCGCGCGTCTGCAGACCGCCGGGTTCCGCGCGGGACCCGCACTGACGCTGGCGCAGCAGCCCCAGGGAGTTATCATTTCTTATCTAGACCAAAAAACAAAAACAAAAACAAAAACCCACCACCAAGAACAAAAAACGCCGCCCAGAGTATCTGAGGACGGAGAAGACCGAACTTCGAGCCCGGGAAGTCTCACTCACGGTCGCGGTTCTTCCACATGTCAGACCAAGGCCAGACCGACGGCCCCGTGCGCCCAGACGGCGGTTCGGAGGCCAGCAGCCCCGGGACCCTGTCTGCACCAACGGGTCAGGACCCGGACCCGGCCCCGGCCCCGGCGGTGTTTCGGCGCGCCCTCCGGCTCCTCCGCAGCCTCGGAGCGGGCGGCCTCGAGTCCCAAGGAGACCCACGGGCCACTGCCTGGCTGGCAGGGGAGACGGGCGGCGCGCGCGGGCGGCCACGGGACCGCGAGACCGGCCAGCGCGGGAATAACCGAGCTCTCGCTCGGCTTCGCGGTCGTCCTCCCGGGGCCGCCCACGCCCCCCTCCCACGCCGCGAGGCTCGCTCACCGCGTGCCCTCTCACCTGTGCGTGTTTCCGGGCCTCCTGCGGCCGGGGGCGCGGATTTCAGCGGAGCGGGTCCCGGGGACCTCAGCGGTGGCTGCGGCGCTGCGCTCGGGCTAGATGGAGACCGGAGCACAGCTTGTGTGTGAAAGGCAGTATCGTAGCCTTATGGCTGTAATTTTGGTAATTATGAAATTACAGAGAAGTCATTAGCATTGACTTAATTTAAAGCTGTGCTTAAATTAAAAAATTGGGAAACCTAAGAAAGATGCTGGGGAAACTATTTCTAGACCATGAACGTGATGGCTGTGTTTAAGAAGGGAGAGGAAGAAGATTATTATTCAAGGAATAGTTTCCACAAGTTAATAATAAGTAATGATCATTTACTTGTTGAACTTTAAAAAAGGGTTAAGACTAACAAGATATTATTAAAGTATTAATAGAGCAAGTGCGAGACTAGAGAAAAATGCAATTTCAGAAAACACTGCAGATATCTCTTTAATTAAGAAACAGCACATTTTACAGAAGAGCTTCAGAATATTGATTTAGAATTCACAAGAAGCTTATTGGCGTTTATAAAACAACGCCAAATTAGCATGTAACTTTTTACAAAATTATTGAAGACTTGGTTCCCTGGAAGCACCAACAGCCACGGATCTCCCCCTCACCACCCCCATTCGCAGAAGGACAGTTAAACAGCGAGGAACCGTCCGCAAAGGCGGACGGACGGACGATGGAAAAGGACGGAGTGACGCTGAGCCCGGGCGGCAAGCTGCCAGCCAGGCTGCGGGGGGGGGGGGGGCAGGACCTGCCCGGCACCGTCCCTGGTCCCCGCCAGCATGCACGTCATGTGGGCGCACACCCCGGATCAATACGCCCTCCGGGAGGGATCGATCCACCCCAGCCGGCGCGCGAAGGGACCGTTAGTGGCCGGGGCAAAGGCGCCTCCCGGGGCTGCTCTGCTGCTCCGACCGACACCAAGGAGGCGGACCCACGCCCGGGCCCCTCGAAGGTTGTCCTTGGCAGAGACTCCACCGCCCCACGCGCGGCAGTTAGGCCGGCGGGCGGCCCGTCGACTGTTTCTTCCGACCACGCTGTCTGAGCAGTTCTGGTTTTCACGGCATTGCCCACATTTGGGGAAAGCAGGTTTCTGTGGTGACAGGTGGCAGGGCCAGCCCGCGAATGTGGGACGTCGGCTCGTCTCTCACGGACACTCTGCTCGTCTTGTCCGGTTCCGGTGCGCCACTCACTCGGCCGCACGCGGAGCTCCAGCCGCCCCCGGAGCTCCAGCCGCCCCCGCCCGCCCGTCCCGGAGACCTCCTGCGTCGTTCCAGCAGAGGGTCTTTGTCGGCCCGACTCCAGGTGCGGTTCTGTGCCTGCTGACCCCCTGCCCCTTCACCTCTGCCCCACAGCCCCCCCCCGACACACCCCCCCCCCGAACACCGAATGGACCTGAACCTGGAGCTGCCACCATTCAAGCTCGAGCTCCCTCTTTGCAGCGCGAACTCCTCCAGAGAAAGAGGCAAAACTGGCTGCTCGGTGTCCATGCGGCTCCCTCCCTCTTCTCCACAGCCCTGTTCCCACTTGGTGACCTTGAAGGCCGCTCCAGCCTCATTCTCCAGCCCGTGCGTTCACACTTTCCTGCGGCCAGGCCCTCGCCGAGGGTATGTCCCTCCTTCCCGTTCCCAGGGAGAGCGCCCCTTCCGGCGGAATCCCCCACGCACCTTCCTCCTGTCGACGCGAATCTGCATCGAAGCCATCCTTCCCTAGTGAGCCGAGCCGGCCGAAACCCTGACACAGGGGTGGAGGGAGACGATTTGGAGAAGCCGGCGAGGCCCCGCCCGGAAGTGAGATGCCCGAGAGCGGCCAAGGTTAGGCGGGAACAAGCACGTGCTCGTCCCCGAGCTCAGTGGGGTCATGTCTGGCACCCAGTGAGGTTCTTAACACTTTGTAAAGAGCTGCTATTGGGCACCTGTGAGAATGGCCGCCTCCAACAAGACAGGCGATCAGGAGAGTGGGAGAGGTTGTGGGGACAAAGGCGCCCTCGTTCACTGCGGGTGGGAACGGTTCTGGGGCAGCCGCCCTGGAAAACAGACCAGAGACTCCCCCAAAATTAAGCCTGGAGCTACCCTGTGACCCAGCAACCCCTCTGCTGGGCATCCACGTGGAAAACTCGAAAACGTGTATTCTCAAGGACTTGTGTTCCCTTATGTTCCCCGCAGCATCCCTCACGGCGGCCGAGACACGGAGACAGCGGAGTAGCCTTCGGCAGAGGACTGGACAGAGGACCGGACAGAGGACCGGACGGAGGACTGGACCGAGGTGCGCCTGCGCAGTGGACACGGCCCGGCCGCGAGGAGAGGTGAAGCACGGCCGTTGGCGACAGCACGGATGGAGCCCGAGAACGTCGTGCCGAGTGAAGCGAGTCAGAAAGGGCTCAGGACCACGGCACTGCACTCACACGTGGGGTGTAAGACAGAAGTTCGTGGGCACAGACAGCAGTGGGCGGTGACCGGAGGGGGGCTGGGGGGTTATAAAGAGTAAGGGGGGGGCAAACGCACGGTGACGGGGGAAGGTGCGACTTGGGCACACGGTGCCATGTCCGGATGATGTACCGTAAAATCATGCGTTTCAAACCTATGTAATCTTATTAGCCAGTGTCACCTTCATCAACTTAATTAGAAATTGAAAACAGAAAAGAAGAAAGGAAAGGAAATGCCAGTGATTTTTTTAAAGCTTGTTGGTGACACAGAGCCCACGGGGCGCCTGGCAGGGTTTCTTTGGGGGCGACAGGCCCGACTCACGCTGGGGGCCGAGTGAGACCCTTCGACCAGTGGTGGGGGGAAAAGCCGAGAGCAGGCAGTCGCTGGCTGTCCCCTTGGGGCCGGGTCCCCAATCAGGGCCTCCGCCCCTGCTCCCTTCGTTCCCATTTGTACTTACAGTCACCTTCCCGCGGCCCCCTCGGGTGCACCCCCTGCCTCTCCTCCGGGCACCCCGACTTCGCTGCACGCCCTGTGAGTAACCCTCCCTCGTTCCCACGCCTGCTGCTGGTGGCGCTGTGGTCCTGATGGCCCCAGGTGTGGAAGCCGGGGGGACCCTGCTGGCCTGCCCTCGACCCCGGGGCGGCCACCCGGCCCCACGCATTCACAGTGGCGGCCTCTCTGCCTGAGCCCTCGTAGCTCAGCTGCACTCACCCGCGTGTCCTGCACGCAGGCGGTCCACGCACCGTCACCGCACTGGGTTCCCGTGACACCCGGCTCTCACTGGGCCACTGTCTCCACGAGAGTCCCACCCCCCGCCCCCTGGATTGAGGTCTGCGCCCTTCACCCCACACCCCACGGGACTCATCAAGCCTCAGGGTTTATTTCAGCGCCGTTTGCCCCTCTGGACACTTCTCCTCGGCGTCTGGCGTCACCGCAGACTGGCTGGGTCACCAGACACACGACTCATCTGTGACCCCGTACCCAAGCCTGGGACGGTGTTTCCTGTCCAGTGGGAGCTCAGCGCCAGGCCTGCGCCTTCCTCCAAAGGCTTCAGGAGACTCCCGAGGGGACTTTCGCACGGCGCACCCTCGGACCGGATGTGTGCACTCACATTAGGGGGAGTCCTTCACCGTGTACGTGTGCGACTGTGCTGTTGGTCCCTTTTAAACAAGTATCTCGTATCTCGTTACTTCAGACAAAAGGTCAGGAATAGAAAGACGGTCACAGTCATATATTTCTGTCACTACCTGGAACACTTTGGAAAATGGCAGTTATTTAATAAACATTTGTTGAAAGACTCGTCTGAAGTCAAAGAACTTTCGGACAGAGTCACGAGAGCTGATTGTTACCCACAATCCTAGAACCACACGGACACACGCGTGAGAGTCCTTCAGTGTAAAGCACCATCAGAGCTGGCCGTCCAGTGCTCCCCGGGGCCCACGGCCCTCTGGAACCTTCTCTCAGGGCGTAAAAGTGTTCACAGGGACTGGGCCAGAAGCCCCGGAGGCGGGATAGAGAAATCCACGCGACAGAACGAACCCCGATCTCTTTTAGAAGGAACATGGGCAGCTCACTGCGAAGAATCCGAACCGCTGTATTTCTCCAGCACTCGTCTAATTTAAATGGTTCAAGACATCCTGGGGTGATTCATTCATGAAAACATCCCTTCCTGGGAACACCCGCGTGCCCATGCAAAGCGCACGCCGGATTTCCAGTGCGGCCCCGAAAATAGAGCCCTCGCGCTCTGGTCTGACGGAATCGCGCTGGACCGCCGTGTGACTCCGTAACGCAGAGGCGGATCGGTCCGCGGGGCCTGGGGAGAGAGCGAGCCTGCCCCACGCGGCCCCTCCCACGTGCGTCCCGCTGCCTCGCGGGTCTCTGGCTGCTCAGCGGGTTCCCGTCGGGCAGGTAGGTGCTTCGTAAGATGTCAGCCGTTTTAAGTTCCGGAACACAGAAAGCAGACGGGTCACCTGCCCCTGCAGCAGCCGGTGCGACCGGGCGGCGCTCGCTCAGCACACAGCTGGTGGGGACCTTCCAGCGACTTGGTTGGGGCTGCGGAAGAGCAGCTGGAGCAGGGCGTTCGGGGCCCTGCGCGGACAGGGCGCGAGGTGGGAAGCGGTTGGGTGCGCAGGTCGGGCAGACCGCGAACAGCCACCTGGGCGGGTGGCAGCCTGGCCCGCGGCCGGGACCCCGAGCAGCACCCCGGGGAGGCTCCGCCTGCTGCTGTCCCGCCTGGTGTCCGCGCAACTTCTGCAAAGCTCACGGAAGCCTGTCCTCTGGTCAGAGAACTCGCTGCCCAGTAATCTCTACGCGCTCATCCCGCTCTGCCTTTTTTCTAATAAACGCAATTCGGTCGTCTATTGGGCAGTCTTGCAAAAATCTAAAAGAGCTGTCACGCTGCCCTGAAGTTTTCCGAGTGTTAGATCAATACCCTCCGTCCCGCCAACGCTTCCTCCTCAAAATACCTGCCAGGACGTTTTGTGGCTTCTTCTTCACAAGCATCCGTTCAGATCGGTCGGTCATGTTCCCACGTCAGCCCTGAGTCTGGTGGGGGATGTCTGCGTGGGAGCTTGTCATGTCCCCTCTCCCGACGAGCCCAGCGGCTCGAGGTGGTGCCGGCTGCCGCCACCAGCCAGCGCCACCCAGACCGGACCGCGGCTGGACGGAGGGAGGCAAGGCCCTGACGCGTGTGACCGCTCAGAACCGCGCTCCCGGGAGGCAGGTCCAGACACAAAACCTGTCTGCGCGGGAGCGAGCATTCTGTTGATCGCGCCAACTGTCCACCTGTTCGTGTACCTTTCCTAAATGTGCTTACTTTTATTTCATGGCCTTCCCCCCAAATAAATACACTGTGATTCGGTACCTTGAAAATAAAGAAATAAAGTACAAAAAATAACAATTGTTAATATCTTAAGGAAGTTTGCTATTTTTTTCTGTTAAGAGCAATCCAGGAATACATGATGGAGATGAAATAAATTACATAGGTCATGAATTTATTAAAACCACTGGTTTTAGGTTGTATTTTAAAAATTAAAATGAGGCCAAAGAGCAGAGCTTTTTTTTTTTTTTTGGCCTTTTCAATAGAAAAATCAATATATTAATTTCAATGCTTTTTTAAAAATTAAATGAACAAATCTAAGCTTTTATATTTTGAAAATACTACTTTGACTATTTAACCCCATATTGCACATTTTCCCATCTGATTGTGAGTGTGATAAAGAAGATTAAAGCATACCAGCAATGTAACTGGACTGTAATAGTCCCCCTGGAATGGTGACTGAGCTGCCACTGTTGGAAAGAAAGCTGTACTTTTTACCGTCACCCCTTCTGAAGTTCTAGTGATTGGGTCAGAAAGTAAACAAATACCCAGCCTATTTTCATTGTGTAGGAGACTGATTCTGCGAATCAAGAATGAATAAGGTGAAAACCATCAGGCTAAATCTTCATGACTTTGGTTTTGGCAAAGGATTCTTAGATAGGACACTGAAAGCCTAATCAACAACATCAAAAAATAGATAAACTGAGCTTCATCAAACCTCAGAACTTTATTCCTTCAAAGGTCACCGTCAAGGAAATGAAAAGGCAGCCCTTGGAACAGGAGAAACTAATTGCAAGTCGTATATCTAATAAGCGACTTGTATCTCAGGTATAAAAAGAACCCTTCCAGCCCAATAATAATAAGACCGATGACCCAATTAAGAAATGGACAAAGACCTGAATAGACATTTCTCCAAGGAAGACTACAAAGGACCCATCTGCACATGAATGGGTGCTTTGCCTCATCTGTCCTTGGGGAGATGCAAATAAAAACCACAGAGACCACTTCGCACAAGCCAGAGTGGCCAGGATAAAGACTACAGACGATCACTGGTGCTGACGAGGATGCGGGAAGGAGCGGAGGCCTCACGCACCGCTGGCGGGAAACTGAAATGCAAACAGCCGGGAGGTCCTCAGATGGTTACTCGCAGAGCTGCCAGGGCACCCAGCAGGCCCACCCCCGGGTGCACACCCGAGAGTCGGGAGAGGACCCCCATGCAGAGACTCGTGCGCACACATTTGCAGCAGAATTGTTTGCAACAGCGAGAAAGACGGAAACGATGCAAACGCTCGTCAGCCGAAGAACAGATGAGTGAATGTCCAAGTCCAGGCCACGGGACGGCATCTGGCCCGCCAGACACGAACACTTGCGGCGATGAAGACAGGGCCGTAACGGTGCCAGGACGGCAAACGGACCGACCGGGACCGGCCGAGGTCGGAGAGCCAGACTCAGAAGGAAGGGCACACTCATGCGTGATACGGTGCGAATGAGCCTTGCAAACACGCCAGCTGAGAGAAGTCACGGAAGACCATGCACCATGTGACTGCACGCCTGTAGAACTCCGGAGCAGGGAGTCCACGGACACAGACGGATTTGTGGCTGCTTGGGGTGGGAGGTGGGGTGGCGGCGGAGGGAAGATGTGGGGGTGGGGTGATCGTGAAAGGGTGCCGGGATTTGGGCGAGCCCATGAAAGTGTTCTAAAACGAGAACGGCGCCCCCAGCTGTGACCACGCAGCTGTGTGATTTAAGTGGGTGAATCGAACGGTGCGTGAAGTCGGTCTCGGTAAAGCTGTTAAAAAAGATGCTTGCGGAGAGCAGGAAAACAAGCGCGGCGACTGGCCCGCCAGAGACGAACACTTGCGGCTATGAAGACAGGGCTGTAACGGTGCCAGGACGGCAAATGGACTGACCGGGACGGGCTGAGGTTGGAGAGCCAGACTCGCGAGAACGCTCGGCCGGCAGCGGCCGCCCCGAGCGCAGAACCGGGGGCCGGGGGCAGTCACGTCTGTGGGCCCAGCTGGGCGCACCTGCTTTTCACAGAGCTGATACGCCCCGGACACAGTTCACGGCTCGCCCTCTGTCGGCCCCGGGAGCCCGCGGCGGGAAGGCGGCGTCGGGGTCCAGGGAAGGTGGAGTCTCATCGAGCCGACTGGGGCTCTCTCCGCCCGGCCGTGCGCACCCCCGGCACTGCGGGGGGCGGTGGGGGGCCCTGGCACAGCCGCTCGGGGCGCGGGCTGCTCTCTCCCTGCGCAGAGCGCTCTCCTGGCTTTGAGCACGGGCGGTGTCATGGCCAGCGGGGTCGTCCGAGGCGAGACAGTTGCTACTTACTATATTTGTGTGACGTTTGAGGAGGGAAATTGTTTTGAAGGAATAAGGCCGCCAGTGTTAAATTTTCTCCTTAGCTCATCTCTCCCCGGCCCCCCTTTCCTCTGCGGGGGGACCGCTGCATGTACGTCCCCGAGTGTCACTCCTGCTGCGGTCACAGCTGCGCCGCTGCCTGCGGACCCACACTGTCACCTTCAGCTGCGAGGAGCAGCCGCGCAGATCGGGTGTCACCGTCGTGTCACACATTTTCTTATGCTGTCCCCGACACGCCGAGTCAGTGCGCTGTTCAGTTGCGCAGGGCTCGGGGCGGTTTTCCAGCCAACGGGAGCGAAGTCAGCGCTCTGTGGTGAGCGGCCGGCACGGCACTCCCGGTGAGCCCGCCCCGGTTCTCCTCCGGCTCTCCCGTCCCCCGGGGCAGCACAGGCCGGCCCCCAACAGTCCTCTTGGCAGGGTGCGTGCGAGCGCGCGTGTGCGTGCGTGGGCGAGTCTGCGTCGGTGTGCGTGCGCGCTTTCCCACCCCTCCGCAGAGCCTGGGCCACCAGCTGGTCTCTCTCGACGGCCACCAGGACGACCCCCGCCCCTTACCTGACGATGGGGGTGCCTTCCTCCGCGCCGCCTCGCTCAGAGCCCCTCGGGGTGTCGGCTGTGTTTAGGAAGTCCCGGCGGACAGCAGCAGTTGGGATGTGCGGACAGGTTCCTAGCGTGCAACGCTGCAGGTTTTCTTCGGGGCTCCAGCGTTAAATGACACGGAGGCGGGAAAAGGGCCCCACGGGGAAGGGCATCGATCCGGGTCCCCGGTGCCAGCCAAGAAAACGGAACTGCCATCGAACCCCGGACCCCGGACGTCCTCGTTCCTCAGCAAGTCGGTTCCCAGCCGAGTTATTCACGGAACGGTGTCAGGTTGTCGCACAAAACCTCGGGTCTCCTCGGGTCTCCACCCGGCGACCCCCCAGTGCTGACACCTGCGGGATGGGGTCCGTCCGCCACCCGCCCCTCGGGCAATAACAGGAGCAGACTCGGTTTTCAAACAAATCCCTCGTCCAGCGGTTTCCCGGGATGAATGGAGTGAACTTTGTGCACCGAGGTGGCTCCGTGGCCCGATCGTGGGCTGAGGCAGAGGGTCGCAACGCCCCGTGTCATGCCCGTCTGGTGGGGTTCGGGAACCACCACAGCCACCAATATGAGGACCGACCGTATGAAAACACGGGGAGCGCAGAAGACCCGTCGGTGGTGACGCCGAGGTTCCCCTTCGTGTCACGATGGCCGCGCCAACTGCGTTGGCTTTGTGCAGGTGAGAGATGCGTCGCGCAGTGAACAGGCCACTCGGAAGGGCCCGAGCTTGGAAGTCGCCGCTGGGAAGGGGGGCATTTCCGGCCCAGGGCGGGACAGGGCGTCCAGCGGTGCTCTGGGGACTCGACCGACCGGCGCTGTCCCTGAGTCCGCCCCCTCTGAACGAGGGTTCGCGTGGTCAGGGCCACGCCCAGCAGGGCCGTTCAGAGACGTTTTCAACACGCAGAACAAGCACGGCCCAAACGGAGAACGCCGTCCTCAGGAAACTGCTCGTCAGCTGTCTTCTTCAAATGGGATGAGTGAACCGTAGGGTTTGGTTTCGATTACCGGAGGGAAGAAAGGTGCGTCGTAACCGTCCTCAAAACTATAGAAAAGGCATCAAACAGCAACCCCGGTGGGGACCTGGCTCGGCTGGTGAGCTTTCAGGATTTTTCCACATTTGAATAATTATCTTTAAAAATCTGCAATAAATGTACTTACCTAAACTTTCCCCGCCTTTGACCACATTTCAGGATAAATCTGTGGATAAGAACTTACAAGACTATGGTTCTACAGTTCTCTGGATACATTGTTTTTCCGAATTCCCCCAAGAGTTTACACCAACTTTACTCCCACAAAATTACATCCGGAGCCCACTAATCCAAAACCTGTGATTTAAAATTTTAGCAGTAAGGTAATGAATAATTTGGCAAAGTCGTTTTAAAAGCAGAAGACATTAGTGTGACCCTGCAGCTGAATTCTCTGTCACTTCGGCCTGCCCAGGCCACCTCGCAAGGTCCCGTGTTGGTGGCACGCAGGTGAGCGCAGCGAGAGTTCGGAGAGGGGAGGGCAGGGCTGACTTCGGCTTTCATATGTGGTGACATCTGACACTCTCAGGCTAAGGCCAGATTTGTAATTTTGAAAACAAAACAAAACAAAAAAAAAAAATAGAAGAGCTCAAAAAAATTCCAGAAAACCCAAATAAATATTTGTTCCAAAGCTGTCACTCTGATCAACCCTGTTACGCTCACCGGAGGCTCACTCATCAACAACACATGTCAGCGCTCTCTAACCGAGCCGGGGAAAAGAAAATGAGTATTTCTGTTCTGCCAGAGGTTTAAGGTTTTGCTTATTTTTTATCCTCACCTGAGAACACGTTTATTGATTTTCAACAGAGGGGAAGGGAGAGAGAAAGAAAGGGAAAGAAACATTGAAACGAGAGAGAAACATCGATTGGTTGCCTCTTGCATGTGCTTCAACTGGGGACCAGACCCTGCAACCCAGGCGCGTGCCCTGACTGGGAATCGAACCGGTGACCTTTCGGTTTGTGGGACGACGCTTCAACCCCCTGAGCCACCCCAGCCAGGCCCAGAAGCTTCAGACTTTAAAAAGTTGCCCATCCACTCAAACTGGAAACTAGACTTCAACCGTGATTAGTTTATTTTAAATCACGGGTTTCATTAAGTCTAAAGATAATGGGAACTCTCAAGTCTTTGAAACATTAAAGTAAACATTATCTAGTCAGAGAACAAAGTGTTCCTCCGCCTCTTTTTTAACTCAATTCATGTTAAGTTACCAGCAAGGAGCTGAGATTGGAATGAGCGGCGCGCAGCACGGCAGGAGTCCGATCTGGCGTCCTTACCAGCCTCCGGTGGGGGATCGCGGCCGCCTCCGTGGCCTCCCGCACGACAAGGCCCCGCGGTGTCAGCCGGGTGCCCGGCGTCGGGGAAGGCGGCGCTCCCGCCAGACCCCGCCCTGAGCCCCTCGCCGCCCGAGGAGACAGCTGGCCCGGCGGCGGCGGCAGCGGGCAGCGCAGAGCGGGGTGGAGAGCCGACGGCGGGGCCTGCCCAGGGGGCAGCCGGGGCTCGGCCGGAGGGGCCGGACCGTCGCAGCGCGCGCCGCCGTGCCAGCCAAGCCCGGAAGGACCCCGCGCGACGAGGCCGAGCTGACCTGGGGGGGGATGCCAAAGGGAAGGTGGCCACGATCCAGGTCTCGGTGGGGGCCGCGGCCCAGGCGCAGGGTTACCGGGCAGCTGGGAAGACAGAGGGACCTCTCTGGAGAGACAGAAGGACGAGAGGGGACGACAAGAGACACCCGACGCTGAGCCCTGGGCTGCTCGGCGGGCCGACGGCCTCCCTTCTGTCCGGGGTCCCTGGGGAATGACCGACACCTAAAGCTGCGTTTGTTTAAAGGGAGGATTCGATACTGCGCGTCGCGAAGGGCCTGCCAGGAGCGAGTCAATCAGCAGGCATCCATCGTCTTGCAGGGCGAGCTGCTGCTTTTTCTTTTTCTTTTCTTTTTTGGCAGTGGAAACACTCAGCGAACTGCGGGGACACAACCTGGGCTGCTGACCGTCGTCACCGCACTGCCCACCGACCCCCGAACAGCTTCGCCTCCGAACCGAAGGCGTGCCCTTCGCTGTGACGCGAATGTGCACCCCCCGGCCCCGCCCCCGCGGCCCCCGGTCCTCACCCTTCTGCTCTCCGTGTCCGGCCCGTTTCCCGCGGCGCGGCGCCCTGCGGGTCCCTCCAGGTGTTTGCGGGTGGCGGCACCTCCTCCTTGGTCACGGCCGAGGAATCACCCCTCGGTGAACGTGGCGCCCGTTGTCCTCACCCACGCACCACTGACGGACGTGGGGGCTGCCTCCACGCCCGGGTGACCGTGACCAGCGCCGCCACGACCGTGGGGGAGCCGGGCTCGCTTCGAGGGGCGGGTTTGTGCCTTTCGAGCGCACGCCGGGAAGTGGGGTTGCAGGGGCCCCAGGTGCCAGCGTCATGTTTGAGGCCCCCCTGCCACGTGCTTCCCGCGGTGGCCGCCCCGGTGGCACTCCCGTGGACACCACACAAGGAGTCTCTCTTCTCCACGCCGACCGTTCTCACCCGACGGGAATGCGACGGTGGCTCATCTGTGACACGGGGGACCGACGTGCCATTGCGTGTCTCCTACGGGAGAGTGTCTGTTCAGACCCTCCGCCCATTCTTCAACCAGACATTTTTTTTTTATTTTGGCTACTGGGCCCCATGACTTCCTTGCGTTTTCGGATGTGAGCCCTCACACCTGAGGCACGGGTGTGAAGGCCTCCTGTCACTCCCTCGGCTCCTTCTCCGCCTCGCGGGTGGCTGTCCCCGTGGGGCGGCAGCTTTGCGCTTTGGTGGGCTCCCGCTCGCTCGCGTTTCCTTTTGTGGCTTGTGTTTTGCAGTTATACCCCCTCCCCCGAAAGAAAATCATTGCCGAGACCGACATCAGGAGGATCTCCCCGACGGTTTCCCAGGACTTTCACGATCTCAGTCTCCCGTTTCGGCGTTTAACCCGTTTCGTGGTCGCTTTTCTGAGTGGGGCGGCGCCGCTGCCCAGGGCCGTCCTCCCGCAGGCGTGCGCCCAGGTCTCCCGGCTCCGTGCCTGAGGGGACCGCGCCTCCCTTCCTGCGAGCCGTGTGCGTTCGAGGCTGCTGCGTCGTACGGACGAGAGGGGAATGAATCTCTGAATTGGGGATGAAATGGTGTCAGCGAAGAGACTTCATGAACAGTTGTTGAACTTTTCGGTGAGCAAAAGATCCACCTGAGATTTTATTTGACCGTGGAAACTAAGACCCAGGTGCCGTGATTCAGTGTGTTCTGAGCTGGACCCAGGACAAGTCACAGAGGGTGTTCCTGGGGCCTGGGCTGCCGGAGCGGGGGTCGGCACCCCAGCCCTTGGCTCCCAGGGAGGAGAACAAGCACGGAAATGCAGGGTCCGGCACAAATCGTGCCCCTTGTATTACAAAATCGTTCATTACAAGGTGGTAAGCATGTAAGCTGTAACATAACAGCATCCCACTCAAGCACAGCGTACGCCACTGTTTTAGGTGAGATGGTCAAATCGAAACCATAAGTTATTACACCCACTTTATGACCCCGCCAACCACACTCAAGCCGGCCTTCCTGCTGCTGGGCCCCGTAGTCAGGAACGGACAATGCCCCTCGGATCTCAATAGTCAGCGTGTTCGTGCTACAGAAACCGCCGGCCTCTCCCACCTCTGTGCCCAGGCCTTGGGTGGCCATTTCAATCGGGGCGCCTCAGCGATGTTTGCCCGGGGCAGCAAAGTCGGTCAGTTCTCAAGGTGTGTCTTTTTACAATATTCCCACCGGACCATTTGCCCGGATGAAGGGGCCACTTCTTTGAATATGAACATCAGCAAATCCAAACGCGTGTGCATTTTCCAAGAACATTATTTTCATTGCAGACAAGATTGGCCACCCTTGTCTCCTGCTCCGCCTGATAAATGTACCCAACGGGCATCTTAACCCGTGAGACACACGCCTGGGACACCAACGCGGACCCACTGCGTCATAACTGGGGTTTTTGGCATGTCAATTAAATAATCAATAGTCTTAAAAATGGGTCTATGGAAAGTGATCAGAATAAACACACCAAAAATAAAAACCGGATGTTTCTGTGGAGAAGAGAGTCGTTGAGATGAGTGAATCTGGGAAACTCAAAGGAAAATGAAATCCGGAAGTGGCCTTTACAACGGGGCCTCTGTAATAAAGAACCATCGGGCTCGAGTCAGAAATGTCAGCGTGGGGGTCTTATTTTGCAGCACAGACCGGGGTTTAGAAATGCCACCGCCACCGACTGCAAATGCCACCGCCACCTAAGCTCCTGTGGGGGCGGAGCGGGCTTGGTGCCGCGGCGACCTCTGGAACCCCGAGGCTCAAAGGAGGGGGAGGCGGGGCCCTTGGTCGGTCCAGGACGGTCAGGTGCACGGTCTGAAGACCCTTGTTAATTCGTGCATTTTTTATTTTCCGGTTGAGGCTGACACTCAGTATTGTGTCTTTGGGTGTCCAGAGTAGCATTCAGACATCTGTGTAACTTACAAAGTGCCCCCCCCCGGGACTGCCTGCACCACCCGGCCCCCCCCCACACACGGCCCTTCAGTGTTCCCGGCGGTTCCCGGGGCTGCACTTTTCGCCCCGCGCCTGTTCTGTTACCGCCAACCCGAACCTCCAGTTCCGCTGCCGTCTGCCTCCCCTCGGTCTGTTCTCCGGTCCTGCGGGTCCGTTTCTGTTTTGTTTGCTCGTTTACTGTGTTCTTTAGATCCCACGTGTAAGTGAGGTCATCTGCTATTTGCTCTTCCTGTGTTTTTCTTGAAGTGGGCAAGGCGTCCCAGTTTTCTGGCCTCCCCTCTCGATGGCTTCTGCTTCCTAAATGTCAGCCATCTGCGCTGACATTCTCGCCTGGCCGCACGGCGAGAGGAGCCCCGAGGAGGAAAGCGCGTCTCACGGCGCACGCGGAGTCTCTGGGCGCCAGTCCTTTGCAGAGGTTGGCCCTCACTCGGCGGGGGCCTGGCTGCCGGCCCCTGTTGGTAAGCGCAGAACCGCCTCCGACGCCCGGACAGAAAGGGAGCCTGTGGGGAAGGCGGGTGCTAGGCTGGCGGGGCGGGGGGGGGGGGGGAGCCGGGCGCGGGGCGGGTCAGCTCGGCCCCCGTGCGCCCTCCCCGCTCCTGCCCAGTGCTTCCCGCCTGGCCCGGCGAGGCTGAGGAAGGAGCAGGCCGCCCGAGCGCTGTGCAGGGTCTCCCAGGGAACTCTGGGTACAGAGAGGAGGGTCCCACCGCGGAAAGCAACGACGGACTCCCGCCAGCGGGAGGCAGGGCTCTCCTGACACGGCCCAGTGGGTGCCTGGCCTGCCTCTGAGCCTCCTGCTCCTGCTCAGCCTGGGAACCAGCCGGTCACTCTGCACCACACAGCCCAGGAAGCCAGCAGCAGCAGGAACCCGGGCCAGGGCGGCAGTGGGAAGGGCAGAGCCCGGGGGCGGTGACGTGGAGGACAGGGTCCGAGCCCATCTCTCCACGGGACGTTTCTCACCGAGCGCTTCGGACACCGCCCCAGGGTTGTGAACAGTAACCTCCATTCCAGGGCAGAGCCGCCTCCGGGGCGGGCTGGCCTACCCGCGTGACCTGCGGTTCCGACCCCACTCCCGAGGTCTCCGGCCTCATTTCCTTTGGGTTTACCACTGGGCAATGTACCACGCATTTCAGTGACGCTTTGGTGGGTCGTCCGTGACTTCGCCAAAGCTGCGTGGGGGCGGGTTTCTGCTGCCTTGGGTTGACTGCTGGCCCCCAAGGCCTAGACCGGCAGCACTCACCCCCTGTTCACCCAACCACCGGCCATGGGAACACTCTGACCCCGACGCCAAAGGCTGCCTGCGAAGCCGGCATGAAACTGCGGCAGTGCTGTAGAAGCGAAAGGGCCGGGCTTCTCCCCGCGACATTTCCTCGTGCGCACTCCGTAATCAGTGTTCGTGAAGGTGCGCGCCCATCGAAGCAACCTGGGATGCTGGCGCCTGCCTCCAGACTCGGCCCCAGACACACCTCCTGAGTCCGAACACCTGCACTGCAGCAGGTTCCCTCAAACGAATCAGGTGTGAGTCCCCGCTGTAGAAGCACCGGCAGGTGCAGAATGAGCGACTCTTGAAATGCTAATTATTTGCAATCCAGTTAGTCCAGTGAGTGTACATGAGTGTGTACACGTCACATTCTGTTTGTCTTGGGAACTTTAGACTCACGGCATGTGGGGTGGAATCCAGCTTGGCCTTCCCTGCCGTGCTGTGCGGATCAGGGAGTCGTCCCTGTTCACCCGCAACTGGAATACGGGACAATGAGTGAAAAAGGCGTAGAAGTTGCTCAAAAGGAGCAAAGTTCGAGACGCCCAGTTTCGTCACAGAGACAAACAGAGCAGCAGGCAGGGATGTTTAAAATACATCGAAGCGGGAGCTGAACCAAGGGGAAGCAAAACGATTCACTGTTTCTACGAAGGAGACGCTCTGAAGCGATGGACAAGCGCGAGCGCGCAGGTGGAAGGATGCACAATGAAGACGCGAGAACGCGTGAGCGAGCACGAGGAAGGAAGAGGCCGTCAGGTTGGGAGTGAGAGGGGCTGTGAGGGCGGATTTGAGCTCTCGACCTGAACCGGAGGGAAGCCGTGCGGGACTCGGTTCCCGGGGGGAATCGATGCAGGTTGGTGCCGCTTCGCACCGCGGCGCATCTCACACCCCCGGTCGGATGACAGGGCGGAGGAGAGGGGACCGGGGGGGGGGGGCGGGGGGGGCTTCGTGTGCACATCGCACTGCGTGAAGCTCCCCGAAGGCGCCCACGTTCCGGCATAAATGTGTGTCCCTGCTCGCTCGTCAATACCGACTGTAATCTAAGCCAAATTTAAGAAACTAAATCCTGTCCAACAAGAAACAAAAGCAAGTGATTGGCAGATAAAAGACAGACCCTGCAGTTATCCTACTCCTTGAACTTGCTTTCATCTCTACCTTAGACTCTCTTCCGTTCTTCTGCAGGGAAGAGAGGCATCTTCAGGGCAAGCTCGTTCAAGGGCAGGCGTGCCTGTCTTCGGATGAAGTGTGCCGCCTGGCTGGGCGGCCGGCCCGGAGGGGGATACGCCTCCTTTCACCGGGAGACCTGTTGGGGAGCGGGGGAGAGTGCCCCTTACAGCATGCCAAGGGGCGCGCCCGGCCCCCGGCCTTCCCGCTGTGGTCCGGCTGCGCCCGTACCTTTATGCTCCGGGACGGGACGTACCCGCCGGATGCACCGGATTCGGAGCACCAGGAGGTTCCCCGGGTCGGCGCAAAACAGGCACGTTCCGTAGGCAGCCTTTGCGCCTGACGCCCCGCTGGGTTTGCGTGTTCTCGGGACCGCTCGGCGCCCAAGCTCCATACGGAAGCGTGGGACAGGGAGGGCGGGCGTGGGGCCGTTAGTGGCACAGGGACAGGTCGGGAGGCCGGCGTTCACCCAGGGTTCGCAGGGTTCGGTGTTCCCCTTTGGAGGGGCCAGGGAGTGGGTTCTCCCACAGAGTTCTGACAGCTAGTGGAACCGATACACGCACTCTCTCTCTCTCTCTCTCTC
Organism: Glossophaga mutica; assembly: GCA_039655065.1. Lineage (NCBI taxonomy): Eukaryota > Metazoa > Chordata > Mammalia > Chiroptera > Phyllostomidae > Glossophaga > Glossophaga mutica. The sequence goes on from CM077304.1 coordinate 223,276,397, forward strand.
TCACGCTCGCACACACACGCACACACACAGATCAGAGGTCACTTCCAACGACCTCGAAACTCAAAACCTGCCACCCGCTTAGCCACAGTCGACGACTACCCGGCGTGGAGGTGGCCGCGGCGCACCCCTGACGTGACTCCCTTCCAGTCGCCGCACAGATGCCAACGCCCCCGCCCACGAGCAGGCAGGAGAGAGCTGGAAACGCAGGTTGGATCGCCGCGGCTCCAGCAGGGCCCTGCTGGGACCCAGGAACCGCAGAGCTCGTTGAGCCCTTCCGACACGGAGCCGTCTCGGGCTCGAAGGTGACCGTGTCTCGCAGACGCTGGGGAAGCACGCTCTGCGGTGACGACCGTTAGAGCTTCTAGGTCAGAGGAAGCCCTGGGAGTTTCTCGGCGGTGGCGCGCTGCGCAGCTGCGGCTTCGGTAATTTTCTCGGTGGCAGAAGCCTGACCCCCGCACCCAGGGCAGCCTCAGGAAGCCTGCCCTCGCCTTTCACGTTCTCCCTTGGGCCCTGGAGCATCTGCTGCTCCTCGGAGCTTTGAAGCAGCTGCCTTTTCTCCCCAGAGGGAACTGAAGGACCCGCGAGAGCCGGCCAAACAGCCCGATGCTTCCCTCCTCCAGCCGAGGACTCGGAGATGGAAGGCCTGCCCTTTCCCACCACAGGCGGTCTCGGCAGGACCCCGGCCCCTCGCGGACGCCGCTATCGGCGCAGCAACAACTTCCCAACGGAGGAGGAGGGCAGGTCCGGGGGACGAGGACCCGTCCGCACGGGACGAATGGAGTCTCAACGAAAACAGAGCAGCGTGTCCAGCCATTCTTAAGTCCAGTAAGACGTGGAAGAACAGGCGTGCCGCTGTCGATTTAACCTCGACGCCTCCCCGGGGTGACCGATGACACCGGAGAACCGCAGCGCCGGGTTCCCCGGTCACCGGAGACCTTCTGCGTGCGGATCCGCGCTGAGCCGGTCGCTCGAGCAGAGCCGGAGGCTGAAGCACGAATGCGGAGCTGGGCCGGCATTAGCGGTGGAAATTTAATTTATGGGTCAATTTGTCACACAGCCAGCGAGTAGTTGAGGCGCGATCGGAGCAATATTCTTGCCTCTCTGGTGCTGCGGGAGCTCTCGTCACGAGATCTGCTCTCGTGAATAAAACATCAGTGGGTCCGTCCCAATGTCGGTCGGGGGCGACTGAAGCAAACCATCGATTCCAGGAGGAGAGAGGGCCCCTCACAGGCGGGCCCCTCACGGGGGCCTTCACAGCGCCCACAGCCCCGGGGCCTCGCGCGCAGAACTCTCCCCGGAGGTCGTGGCTCACACGCCGCCCGGCGCTGCCAAAAGCCCAGAAAGAAGGATCCGCTCACCCGCACCCTCTTTATGGAGCTACAGCTCGTGTGTAACACACACACACACACACACACACACACACACACACGTGTCCCAAAGGCAGAGTAGTCACAGGGCCTGAAAATTCAGAGTTCAAAATACGATTCAAGGAAATAACAAAGCAATAAAAACAAACAGTATTCCAAGTGTTGGGAATTAGGTGGGTTTCAATTATGTGTATTCAAAACACCACAGTGGGTCCGTTTTTCCTCAAAAGTCCTTTCTCCTTTCACTGATCTGCCCACACGCATCAGGCAAGTTCAGGGCCGAGTCAGGCCGTGCCGGTCGCTGGGCCCCAGCCCGGAGTGGGGGAGCCTTAACCCCAGGGCGCACCGACCTCCCGGAGGACGTGAGATCCCAGACAACAAACCCCACCCCAGGAGATTCAGGGTCAAGAGGCGTGAGATGCACTTTTTGTAGCTTCACTTGGTTTAATAAAAAATTATCCATCTTGTACTGCATTAAGCAAAGAGCTTGCTTTTGTACCCTGAACTGTTAACGCGTCCTGTTAAATATTCACGTAACATTTGCATAACCGATGACTCAGAATTCTGGCACTGAACAAATTAATTCCGCCAGTACCTAAAGGTTGATTACAAACTTAGGTAATGAAAATTTTCTTGGACATCTGTTTTGGGCTCACTTGCGTCCCCCGTCAGGACACGTGACCCCCCTGAGCCCGGGGACCTGTGAACGAGACGCGGCTGGAAGAGAGAGAAAAGGCTTCCGCCGATGCGACCAGGGCACAGTGAGGCGAGGGGGGCGGACGCTGGGCAGACGCTTTGGGAGACAGTGCGGCGGCTTCGCACAAAACTAAGCACGCTCTTGCCGGGGGAGCCAGTGATCGCGCTTCCTGACGTCGACTCGGGAATGTTGGAAGTTTGTATCGACACAGAAACCTGCGTGTCAGCACCTACTTGTCACTGTCCAAATGCGGAGGCAAGCGGGCGTCCGTCCGTCTGCACGGTGGGATGGACGGAGCCGCCCGACCGCGGGTCGGCACGGGGGAGCCTTCCGTACGCACCCCTGAGCACGAGACGACAGTCTGAGAGGCCACACGCCCTGTGGCCGCCGCCGCGCCACACCCTGAAAAGGCAACCCTGGGGCGGGGGGAAGGACGGGTGGTTCGGAGGGACGGACGAGCGGAAGGCGAGGGCTCTCCCGGGCAGTCACGATCGATACGCTGGACGACACCGCGGTGATGGGTCGTGTGTCCGTGCGTCTGTCTGTGCCCACGGAACGCACAGCCCCAACTGTGTGCGCGGGTGAGAGAGCGACCAAAGCTCGGAACGCAGTGCGGACGCAGGAGCAGCGGCCTGTTCCGGGACCCCCAGCGCCCCTCTGGGCCCCACCGGGCTGAGGACGCACACAGGCGGGGGTGCCGGCGGGCGCTTTGATTCTCTCCAGCAACGTTTTTGTCTGGGAAAGCACGTGCTTTTGCCGCGTGAACAGGACCATTTCAGAGGCCGATTTGAGGAACCATGGCAGCCGCTCCGGCACCTCCCTCAGCCCCGAGCTCCCGGCTGGCCTTCGCCCCCGTTGTTTTTCTCTTTGACACTCAAAGCGCCAGACTCCCCCCTTCGGTGCCCTCTCCCGAGGCTGGCGTCCGAGGGTCTTCCTACCAGAGATGATGCTGGGCTCGCAGGGCAGTTGGGGGGGTCCGCTCATGGGATCATGGCGGATTCTGAGCAAATGCTGCTTCCCTGTCCACCTTGACCGGTGCGGTGGGGAAGCCCCCCCCCCCCCCGGGAAGGGTCACAGCCCGGTGAGCAGCTGTCTGCAGCTTCATTCATCACCCAGCTCACCGGTGAAGGCCCAGAGGTTACCGAGCTGAGCTGGGTTCCAGTGACCAGCAAGTCTCTCATTTTATAAGTTAAAAAAAAAGAAATCTCCCCAAATATAGCATTTTCCATAAGAAGGGAAGAAGACGTAGAAAATATGATTTGGATCTTGGAGTCTTTAGGGTTCGCATATATTACATGTATTAATTACCTCAAAACACTTCATTTCTAATAGAGTTTTGTTTTCTAAGGGTCAAATGTAATTCTACAATTTTCTAATTATCCTCATGGAAAATGGCTATTCCATCGACTGCATTTCTAAAAACTACATAGGCAATAAATAGAAAAGGAGTTTTTTTGGAGTCCTGTTGCTGAGAATCACGTCCAAGGGTGATTCGGATATTAAGTCCTCAGGTGATCAGCAGTGCCAGTTAACGAGCCGGGTCTGAGCAACGACGGCGAAAATCACCGCACGATCGCTCTCGCTCTCACTCTCTGTGCGGTCAGTCACTCTCGGCTCCTGGAAACCTCAGGAGGAGACGCAGCGACCCGGGGAACTGGTTTGCTGACGGCTTTTTTTTTTTTTTTTTTTTTTTTTTGCAGGATGGAATCGATACTAAAATGATGATTCCAGACGCCATTGGTTCCTCATTTTATCATTTGGGATACAATCTGACTTCCCGGATATTGCAGATAAAATTGGGAGGAAATCACCGGGTACAGCAGTTTGCACGTTGCGATCTGCAGCCTTTTGCTCAGATGGCCTTCTCGGGCACAGCGCCTTCTGGCGTCCACACGCCTGCTTTCCGTGTTCAGGGGCTGGTGGGGCCCCCACAATGTCAACAGGTGACAAAGCAGCGCCACACACAGTGACTGCGCTTTCCGGGTGAGTTTCCTCCCTCAGGGAAACGAGTCCAGGACGCAGAACGTTCAGGAAGGCAGCCCCGGAGCATCAGGACCCAGGAGAGCGAAACCTAACCTTGCAGGTTGACGACTTCGGCTCTCGCCTGCTGTTCTCGTGACACTGGATGAGTTTGGCGGCGAGAGCACGGCCCCCAAGGAGCCTGAGTCCGCGGGGTGTCCTGAGTGGGCCACCTGCTCCGATGAGCCCCACGCGTGACCGTCAGCGGGATGTGACTTCCTGTCCTTACGTGACGTCGGGGGACTTCCATGGGTCCCCGCATTCCCCCACTGGCCAGCGGCCCCAGCCGAACGGAGCTTGAGGAGGTCATCGGAGTCGGGCTGGTCTTGACGATCAGTGACAAGGGCACCGAGGAGCCAGTGGACTGGGTTCCGAAACAGACACCCAGAGACACTCCGGGTCTTCGCGAGTTTTCGACCAGCCTCTCTGTGACGACGTCGCAGCCTCGCTCACACCCCGGTGAGAGGGTGGCGGCCGCAGTTCACCCCGAGGCCACACCCGGAGGAGGAAGCGCCCCTCTGCCCGCCGGCCGAGCTGTGACAAGGAGCCCTTCCCGGGACTCGCAGCCCCGTCCTTGTCCCCTGTCCTGGGGCCTGTGTGGAAGCTGTCCGTCATCAACTCAGACCCGCTGTCCCCAGTGTGCGGTCCAGACTCCAGGCTGCCCCCCCCCCAGACCCCTTTAGGGCACAGGCCAAACCAAAACTAGGGTCCGAATAACACCTCCAGCCCCCGGCCTTCGGTGAGACCAGGCGCTCAGCACACCAGGCACCTCCAGCACCCGCCATCCCCACCCCACCCCAGAGTCAGGAAAACACGGCTCAGTAAAGGAGCGCAGGGCGTGTTTCCCTCCAGCACATGCGGGGAGGGGGGGGAGCGGCAAAAATATGGCTGCACCTGCCTCTGACCCCTGAGTGCACACCCCTCACCGTGCCGTGTAACGGAGTGGGGCGCTCGCTGCAAGCACTTCCGAGGCAGGTCGAGCAGGTCGCTGCTGGGAGGGAAGCTGTGTGCGATCGCTGGGGCGACGAGCCAACACCTCGCTGTTTTCGGAGATCCCCCCTTTGTCCTCGAATGAAAACTGACAGATTATGGTCCTGCAGACTCGGTGTCCAGCAGACGTTACGTCATAAAAAGAACCCAGTGGGTCTGTGACTTCAAGGACAGGCATGGGGGCTTCCAAGCAAACGAACACGTATTTTCTGAATGGCTCATCACAAAAAAACAAGGAAATCTTGCCCTTGGCGACAGCATGGACGGACCCAGAGGGTACGATGCTGAGTGAAGTGAGCCAGTCAGAAAGGGACAAATACTGTACGCGGGATCCAAAGAGCAAAATAAACGACAGACAAAACCGAAACAGACCCACAGACCCAGGGAACAGACGGACAGTTGCTAGGCGGGAGGGGGGCTGGGGGGCTGGTGGGGGAGAGGGGAAGGGACTGCGAAGCACCGAGGGGCAGGTGCAGGCCTGCAGGGCCCGGCTCGGGGAGTGTGGTCAGTGCCCTTGTGATGACTGCGGGCAGTGCCCGGTGGGAGCCGGGAATGCCAGGGGAGCATTTTGCAAAGCACAGGATTCTCCGTCCACCATGCTCAACACCTGAACCTAATCCGAAATAATCATGGAAGTAAAGCGTGATTGAAAAACAGAAAAACTAAATTAAAAACACTTCTAAAGGATCGATGCACGCTGTTATAAAGCTGCATGGATAAAGAATCCATTTTCGTGCAATATAGATCCAGGGACTTTAATTTAACCAAGACCATGAAGTCCATCAATGTGTTCTCAAATTGCACAGCACCAGCCTTAGGAAATGACCACTTGTTAAGTTTGGATGTCCTATCACAGGAGAGTGTCTACAAACACAGTTACACAGTTTCTGTTCCAGCACTCCAATGGCGCACACCCCGTGTTTTCGTATTCTTCAACCGAAGGTAATACAATGTATCCAAATACAATGTATCCATCTGCGCCGCAGACGTGAGCACTGAGCTCTTCTCTGTGATGGCGGACGTCGGACTTGCAAAAATACAAGACCAGACCAATTATTTTTGTTTGGCAAAGTATAGCAATTTTTCATAAAATGTCTTATTTATACTAATTTAATGATAATAGCCTTGTTTTTACTGTTTTTGATAAGCAGTTCATGAGTACATTTAGTGGGTGTATTCCACTGCAGCCCCCCAGGTGCGCTGGAGGGACTACAAGTTGTTTCCCAGAATCCCCCCTGGGGGCGGGGACGCCCTTGGTTCTCACGGTGTCTGACATTCAGAAACCACGGCCTCGGGACCAGCGCTGCGCCAGACCCTCCACGGATGCTAACCCACAGGATCCTCACGGCCGCCCGTCCAATCCACTGACTGTATTCGTGTTTTACCAACGAGGAGGCTGAGACCAAATCCCTTGGTCCAAGCCACGCATCCGGGCGGGGCGGGGCTGGGGTTCAGAGCCAGGCGTCGGGCCCAAGGTCCGCTCCCCCCACCCACCTACTTCCTTAAACGAGGTGCGGAACGAGGAGCGTGGCCTGGGGTAGTGGAAGGAAAGTACCGTTTCGTTTTTTGGTTGTCTGTGGCTGGGTTTTGGTAGCTCCCACCGGACGCACGGACATCCTGAGACGGGACCACCGTATGGGCCGTCCTCTGCCCGAGCACCAGGCCGATGGGACCCGCCTCCGGGCTCCTGGACTCACGCCGACAGTCACACCGAAACCGGCAGAGAAGACCGTTAGCCATCATTCTGGGAAGTGCGGGGCCAGACACCTCGGGGAAGTGGCCAACTCCTCACAGAAATCGGACTCCGCAGGGTTTTTTTTATCTCTTTATCTATCTGTCTGTCTATCTGCCTGCCTATCAATCATGCCCGTGGGCCTTGCAGGAAAGGGCCTCCCTGCCAGGAGCGGATCCGGGGGTGCTGGGGCTCAGCCCTGCGCGGCTGGGCCCCTCCAAGCCTGCTGCTCATGGACGGCGTGTCCGTGTCCGGGCTAACGTTCCAGTGAACGGAACAGAGGCGGGTGGGCAGGACCTGTCTGGGGGCGGGGAGTGTGGCGTGAGGCGGTGATGAACACACTCCTTCAAAACAGCTGAGCTGTCCCCTTAAGAAACGAAACTGCCTGTCAGAGGAAAGCACTTTCCACAAGTAACTCAATACTGAGCACGCAGGTCTGTAATTCGATTTGCAGCCAGTGGAGAATAAAAGGTTACGGAAACAGTGTTTTCCCGCACGTTATAATTATTGCTCATACACTGGTACGGGTTCTGCTGGAGGCAGGGAGCGAGGATTTGCGGTACCTGGGGCCTCATTTCTGTAGTTTCCCGAGATGCCCTGGAGCTGGCGTGCAAGGGCGTGCGAGGGCGTGCGAGGGCGTGCACGGGCCCTACAGCAGCCGTGGCGTGAAGAACGCAGTCCCTCCAGCTCTGCCAAGTGTTTGCACCTTGCTTAAACCGGAAGCGTCGGTGCACACTGGGTGTGGCCGGCTGGCGAGTGACCACCTGGAGCTGGTCACTGCTCCAGGCTCACGGCAACCACTTTTCCACCCAGCGGTGAGTTTTCCGCGATGGGGAGGGAAGAGACCGCGCAGCGAGCTGATCGGCACCACGGACCTCCTCGGAGGAAAGCCACGCCCGGAGGCCCAGGAGACAGCGAAGGCAGCGTGCGTGTTTCCTGAGAGGCGCTGCCCCCGGCACTTTCGGGATCGGGGGCCCCGCTAAGCACCCATCTACACCGAAGCCGCCTGCCGGCCCCGTTTTCCACGCCCCTTCCCCACGATCTTCTTGCCCGTCCTCGTCGACTCTGTCCTGGCAGGGAAGGCGTCCTGTGAGCCTGGACAACTGAGGAATGAGCAGGAGGACCCGGGCTGCGCCTCCTCTGCTGGAAGAGCGGACCTCGGCCCCTGATGGCACCGGGTTTTGCGTCTGAACAAGAGGGCGCTGAAGGGCATGCCTGACTCTCCAGGGAGGAAATGAAGTCCCCGTCCAGTCCCCAACGCTGTCCTTTCAGATTGCGGCGTGTCGTCTACACCGACGGTGACCTTCAGCACTCCAGTTAACCTCGCACCTGGGCGCTTGCTCTGAGCCCTTGCCCCCACCCCCACCCCACCTCACCTCTGCCCTCACGGTGCAGCCCTGACATCGAATGGCAAGGGCACTTAGCTTCGGGACGAGCTCTCTCGCCCGTCACGCTGGGCAGCGAAGCCCCCGGCACCCCCCCCCCAGAGTGGTGTCTGCGGAAAGGGTGTGGGGCGTTGCAGAGAAAGCAGCCGTGGAAACGCAGTGCCCTCGCAAAATTCCAGTCATCGCGCATCCACGCACGGCGCCCGCACGGAGCCCAGGCCCTGGTCAGCCTGCCCTCAAGGTGTCGAAGTTCAGAAATGGCTCAGGTACTAAACATTGCCGCCAAAGACACAGAGATTTGAGAACGTGCATCTGATGACCATGGAGGTCCAGATACTTGTCCAGTAAACGAGGTGTCCCAACCCCTGGGCACCGATTCGGGGTGACACTGCCCCCCCTGAGTGGGGTGGGAGCCCTTTGTGTTTCAAACACCCCAAAATGCAGGATCTGCAGGCTTCATAATGGGCCTTTACGTTTCAGCAGACTGCACGGAACCGGCCAAGCAGCCCAGCCGGCGACCCACTTCCAAGGAGCCCACATCGGCTCTCTCCGCCCCCAGGAGCCGCAGGGAACTTAGGCGGAAGGCGCGGGGGGGGGGTGGTGGCAAGCAGATGTCAGGGAAACGGGTCCTCAGGCGCCCAGGAAGTGAGGTGCGTTCTCTTCCGCCGCGTGCCTGCATCTTAAGGAAAGTCCAGTCACCATCATCCATAAGGCAATCGTGTGTTTCTTATTTTTTCCTGTTTAGAAATTGATATAAAGACATTTAAGTTAACAAGACTGTCCATTGCATGGCCCTAAAGGAGGTATTGAGTTTTTCTAAATTAACAAAGATTAAATTTCCAAAGGCAATCTATCAAAATATAGTGATTTCTAACTCACGCTGTCATAGCTCATTTTCATCTTTCACTGTCTCTATTTAAAAAGAATCTTCTCTGTCAAACAATAGCTGATTACTTGAGAGCGCTGTTGTAGTGATTACAACCGTTGGTTCGGAAAGCCCAAGTCCAGCGGCTGTGGACCAAGATAAAGGCGCAGACTAGAACTTGAAGAGCCCCGAACGGCCACGAGCGAACACTGCAGAAATCGCTTTTGCGCCCCCACCCCGGCGCGGAGGTGCTGAGACCGCGCCGCCGGGGTCACCGCGTGGCCCCACGGGCCGATTCAGGCGCCTCCGGAAGCGACCCAGAACTCGGGGACAGACCGCGGCCGCCCCGGATGGGGGACGCAGGGCCCTTCGGCGGAAAAAGACGCTGTGCAGCCATCCGGCGCTCTGCCACCGCAGCCCTTCCCCACCGTCCCACACACGGGGCACCTTTCATTTCATTGGCAGTCCTGCCCGCGCCGGTTCAGGCAGCGCCCCGTCCCGAAGCCGTTCCCGGTGTGGCCCGAGCTCTTCCCGGACCGGCCCCGGAGCCCGAACCACCGCCCAGGCCGCATCGCGGCTCCGCCGGCCTCCGCGCCCACCTCTGCTCGCAGCGGGCGGGCCTCCCGGAAGAGCGCAGCCCCGGGCCTTCGGACGGACCAGTGTGGCCCGCAGCCTTCCCAGGGGTGGCAGCAGCGCGCCGCGTCCAAGAGGAGCAGTGCCGCTGCGCCCCCTGCTGCCCGCCGCCGCCCCCGCGCCCCCGCGGGGAGCGAGCGCCGCCTGGACACCCCTCCACCTGCGGCTCCGACCGAAGGCAGGGGCTGGTTCTCATCGCTCCTCCACCGGCGAGCCGCTGGGACACTTACTTGGGTTGATCTTCTCGGCTTCATTTTGAAAAAGAAGTAGGCTAAGTGCCTGACCGGCTCCGTTTCGTGTGGCGATGATCGGGGTCCATCACATCGGATCCGCGCAGGTCAGGGAAGGTTCCCCGCGGGCCTCGCCTGCTGCTCAGGGCCCACGTCTGCGGGGTGCAGGGCAACAGAGACACCGCCACGGAAGCTCCGTCTCGCCCCTTCTCCTTCCCTGCCTGTACACCCTGAGAAGTCCATCGCAGTGGCGCGCGCCCAAGCCTCAGCTTGCTTTCACTGCAGGCCTTGGGGTGACCGGCCCCAGAGCCCCAGGGACGGGTCCGCACTCCGGGAACGAGCCGTCAGCGCGCCCTCTGCTGGGGGAAGCCCGCACCGCAGGGGCGCGGAGCGCGGGGCCTGGGGTTCCCGCCCAGAAATGGGTCCTCTAGAAAAGGCAAAGAAGTGGGGAGAGGAGAAAGCGGGGGTGGGGGGGGGAGGAGGGGGAAGATGGAGCGAGGAGGCTTTCCCTGGGCAGCTCTTGACAAGTGAAAGTGTTCGCAACACTGACGATCTAAACAAGAAGGCAGGGAGAACGGCCTGGCTTGTCACAAGCGCAAGAATCCACATGGTTAGCACTTCATTTCAAGATCCAGGTGTCGCGTGAGCCTTTGGCTGTTTGTTCGGGGGCTAGTTTGCCCGCGGTCACCTTCCGTGCCTGACAAAGGGGCCCCGGGGTCCTCTTCTGTAAGCGGGTGGCAGCGGGAACCTGGGGCTCGGTCTGCAGCGCGCGCTCGGTGCCTCCCCTCGGAACCGCGGCCCGCACTGCGGCCTGGGCCTGCGAGCGCGGAGGGCAAGCGTGCACGTTTACACAAGCAGATGAGAGTGTGTCTTCTCCCCCACAGGACTCTGCTCCGGCGTCGGGCGTGGCAGGAAAGGCCACGTGGCAGGGCTGGCGAGCATGCACGTGGCACCGCGTGGGAATGCATGTCGGCTCCACCCACCGGGCACCGGGCTGATGACGCGCCGGCGCTCCACGGCCTGCCTGGGCCGTGTGGGTGGGGGAGGGGATGGACAACGCGCTCAAGGAGAGATGAAGGGCAGATACGGTAACATATTCATTTTGAAATAATTGGAAACTGGCAGAACGTTGCCTGAAGTGTGAAGAGAAAGCAATTCAAGACTCGGGAATGCTGGAGTCAGGAAAATCCACCGGAGGAAAACAAGCAGAACGGCCCAAGATGATCGACACCGACTTCGTTTGAGGTTCGAAATTATCCATATGTTTGCCACAGTACAAGAAGCTTTTATGCAAATACAACAGCTAAATGTCACACATAACAATGCGCTTTGTGGGAGTCTCATTGGTTCCATTCCCGACCCCTTCGCTTGAGAAGCAGGAACCTTGAAACCATGGTAACGGGGAAACACAGCCGCCCAGCTGCAACCAGAGCCCGGAGAACACGCTCTCGGCCCCGCCAAGGCCTGGCCGGACAAACGGCGGAACTCGGGCCCTCCCCGATGGCGGCCCACTCACGGGCGGTCTTTATGTGAACCGCCTCAGCTTGTTCCGTGAGAAAGGCCTTGTTCGAGGACTTCTGTCCAAAAACACACACAAAAAAAAACCCGGGAGCTGCCCAGTGAGTGCTGCAGCTGACCCAGGGATGCCTGTGGGCGAAACGCTCACTTGGGAAGGGACGTGGGGGGTGAGACACCCGAGGGGACTCTGAGCCACGTGCTCCTGGAAGTCCAGAAGGCCGGGCCCGGGTCCGAACGCTCAGGTGCCCCAGCCTCTGACCTCTGTGACCTGCGGGTGCTGCCCAGCAGGAGGCGGCACTGCAGGCGAACTGGCCCCGGAGAAGGTGTGGAAGTTCGTGCCAAGGCACTGGTCGCACGTGGGCACCTGGTCCTGGGGAAAGCTCGCCGGCTCGCTCCAGCCGCCGGCCGACCACTGCACAGAGCAGCGTCCTCAGTGCTGCCCGAGACGTTCCGCCCACAGGCCGTGGAACCAGGTCAGCAAGTGGCGAGACTAGCAACAGTGGACGCTGGTGCAGAGGACAGCCCGGTTGCTAAGGTTACCGCTCCATGTTCCTTACCATGCCCAGCTTCCCACACACAACACATCGCTCAGGGCGGTGGGGTCCATGCCCGGGTCAGAGGCCGTCCGTCACTGCAGACTGACCTGCAGATGCGCAGACTTCAGAACCAGGAAACAAAGCCTTCGAACTGGACCATATAAATAAGTTCGATGCATTAAAGAGAAGACTCTCGAAAGAGTTAAAGGGAAGCATGAGCATGTCCACCCCAAACAGAACCAGGGTAAAAAGCTGGAAGCATGAAATGGAAGCAAAAAGGCACCCTTGCGGCGAAAAGCAACGTCAGGGAAATGAAAGTTTCTCAGAGAGGCGTATTCGAGTTGGCAGAAGAATCACAACGTGAGTCCATTAAAATGGGGCCGCGGGAGGCACAGAAAAAGAATGAAGGAACATGGAGGGATTCTTAGACCCCTGCAGACTCTCCTCAGCTGTGACAAGTACACGTGACTGAAGCCCCAGAGGAAGAGGAGAGACACAGAGGGAGGGAGAAGGGGACAGAAAGACGACTTAACGGTGGCCCAAAGTTTCCAAACTTGAGGAAAAGCGTCAGCCTACACACCCAAGCATCTCAGCCAACTGCGGGCGGGACAAAGCGTCCCCACCACGGAGGCAGAGAGCAAGGCGCCCCGCCCCCGGAAACTGACCAGGGGGGCCGCTGCCCCACCCACGAGGAAGACGCGCGAAGAAGCCATTTGTTCGGCTGGAACGGGAGGACGCCGGGCGCTGTCCGCCGTCGCACGGGAAACTAAGCGGCACCGGTAAAAGCGACCTTACCAGTAAATACTGAAAACGGTGTGAATGCGTGTTTGGGATTCCCGGGTCATCAAGAAAATAGCCCGGGCACAGTGAGCAGAGGAACTTGAAAAGAATTCTGGAGAGCATCTCCTCGGCCCAGCGATGCACAGAGAAGTGCAAACGCCTCCGGACACACAGAGATCGAAGAGCGACGCACCAACTGCAGACGGTAACACTCAGGGGAAAGCAGGAGGAAGCCCCGAGGCTTGGGGCCGGGAGGGGTTGGCGGGGAGGAGCCGGCCCGGCGGGGGCCGAGGCAGGCAGGCGGGCTCCCTCGGGTGGGAGGGGCGCGGGACGCGGGTTCTTCCCGACTCCCCTCCCTTCACGCCTTCCCCTCCCCTTCTTCCACCAGGGAGAACATGGCCCGCCACCCCCAACGTCCTGCGTGACTCACCTTCGCAAGGAGCCCTCCTACCGCCGGTGGCCATGCCCCGACTCCGACCCCCGGCTGTGACCCCAGACCCTGACCGGACGCGCCTCTCCCTCCTTCAGGCTGCGACGCCTGGGCCCAAGCTGCTCCCTGTGGCTGCCGACCCCGACACAGACCTCCTCACCCTCCTCTGCCAGCGAGGGGGGAGGGGGAGCAAAAGCAAACTGAAGAAAACCTCGTGAATGCCTGCTTTTCCCTCCACTGGTCGGACGCTGCTGGTTGAGGGGTTTCAGAGAACCGCTTTCTCTTCTTGTTGGTGGGTCGATTTGCTCGTCCGGGTGTTTCAGATGACAGCGCTGGGCGTGAGCGGGAAAGGAGACTGAAATCCGTTTCCCAGAACAAGAGCTCTGCCCCAGTCAGTTTTCCAATAAAGAAAAGAGAAATCACAACACGTTGAAAACGCCCGTCGGCGCAGGAAAGGCGGAGAGTTCGGGGCCGTGGGCCTCCCAGGGCAGCCTGCCTGCCCCCGTCCGCTCTCCCCGACCCGGACGGCCACACGGGTCACCCAGGGAGATGGGCACTCGGGGTCCACTGGTCGTTTTTACAGCTGGAAACTGCTGACAGTAAAGCAAGGTCCTGGTTGGGTAAGAATAGGCATCCTAGGTTTATCTGGGGAAACTTCCTGATAAACGAGCAGAGGTCTAACCCTCTCAAGTGCGACTTGGGGCCTGAAATCACCCTGGATGACAATGCCCGCTGACGTGCAAGCTCCGTACAGGGAGCAAGTGTCCTTTTCGGTCACTGCTCATCGGGGCCCTCGGCTCACACCCGGCGGCTCCGAGCGGCTGAGCAAAGGCGTGTTGAGTGCGGAGCAAGAGGCAAGCAGGAAGCCGCTGCCACGTGGGCCGCTAACGCAGAGACACGTGCTGAGCGGCAGGACTGGGTCCGACCGCCAGACCATCATCCAGAGACCCTCGCTGCGCCCGGGCCGGCGGCCAGGAAGCACCTCGGCTGCCGGTTCCCTGCAAGGTGGCTGCTTGGCAGTGCGGTGCGCCGTGACGGGGGAATGCGCACTAGATTTGGAAGGCTCCGGACAAACATGGAATGTGGAACACCGCCTATTTCATCATGGCGACTTGGAGTCTTTTCTGGATATAGTGGGTGAAAGGAAGGATGATCTTAAAGTTAAAGTTTCCAGCTGCTTTTCCTTCCTTGCTCTTCACGCGGCAGCTGGGAAACGTGACATGGCACACGCGCCTCCCCGGTGACCCTGCCCTCGCACGCGTGGGGCGTCCCGGGTCGGGCGTCCTTCCGAGAGGCGGGGCCCTGACCGGGTCACACGTCCGCCACTCTCACCTCGAGGGTTTGAAGCCGTGTGATGACACCGAAGTGAGAGTTCACACGTGCGTTCTCTACACGTGTGTGTTCTCCACACGCGTGTCTTCTCTACACACGTGTCTTCTCTACACGCATGTGCTCTCTACATGTGTGTCTTCTCTACATGTGTGTCTTCTCTACACGCGTGTGTCTTCTCTACACGCATGTGCTCTCTACACACGTGTCTTCTCTACACGCGTGTCTTCTCTACGCATACGTGCTTCCCAGGCATCCGTCTGTGTGCGCTTCCCCTCTCCTCTTCGAGTTTGCAGGTCCCGGGGAGCGGAGCCTTCGTCCATGTGTTACCGCCCCCCCCCCGCCGGTTCTGAGGACGTCACCCGGCCTCTGGCTGGTGCTCGGTAAGCACCCCTTGAAGTGGGGGGTGACCCCCACTTACTCTTACTGTTCACGCCTCACCCGGCAGGGCAGACCGGCCGGGGCCCATCAACCTTCACTAAGTCACCCCAGCAGCTCGGAGCCGTCTGGCGCTCCCCCGCCCACCCCCCCAGGCCTGCTCCATCCCGAACAGAAGCTCTTTGTGGTAAATAGAGAAATAAAGAGGAATTTTTTTTAAACTTAAAAAAAAAATCTGCTGATCTCTGCCTTTGTCTTTACTTCCTGGGTAGCCCAGGGGTAAAATTTGTGGTTGCAAAAGAAACAATAGGGAACCTTAATTAGTTTTTTTTGAAATGCAAGCTCATCATAATTAAAAGCTGGAAACTTTCAAAATGTCATTTGTAACTGTTTCGAGAAGGGACAGCAGTTTGTTTATCGGCATTTCTCCAAACTGGACCGATGAGCCCTCTCTCGGAAGGGTGGGGTGTCGAACCTCGAAGCCAGCGCCGCTAACCCACTGGCACGTGAAGAACACGAGCGGCAGGCACCTGCACTCGGCGCGGGACATGCGGGGTGGGGGGGGGGGGCGTCCGCGGGCGCGCACCCGCCGCCTGTGCGCATGCGCCAAGGAGCGAGCAGCGCGGAACGTTCCGGGTGCCGGTCCCCTCGCCATCCGGGCGAGTGGCAGAAACCTCCGCGGGTGCAGAGGCCAGAACGCCAGGGCCCTGGGTCCTCAGCTGAGGGGCGAGGCCCGTGCACCCCGCACCCCGAGTCTGGAGACCAACGGCAGCCCGAACGAGAGTCGCCCGTAAACACAGGTCACATTTCCTAGATGGGGGGACCCGGCTTCGCTCTGAAGAGAGCACTTCAGGGTCTATTTGACGCGGGAGCATTTCGAATGTTGGGGACAAACCACAAAGTCAGCTCTTGCAGTCGGAGCAAAGTGGTTACGGACTCGCGCAGAAAAACCAGGTCCGTGGTGGGATTCCCGGCGGGCTTTGCTTCAGAAAGCAGGCGCATCGGCTGCGGAGTTTGCTCGGATCGCGGTCGGAAATTCTGTTTCAGCTGGAAAGAGGCGGACGGAGCCGAGAAAAGACAAGCTCCCGAGTGTCCGGAACAAACCCCGGAGTCGAGCAAAGTGCGGTAATCACCCCAAAGCAGAGCCCGTGCCCGAAGGCCTCAGCTGAGAGGTCGCTGGAAGGCGCCGACCCCTGGATGGGACGCCTGGCCCCGAGCACCCAGGCAGACGCCCTTCGCTCTCTCCGACCTCCACGCGCGGACCTGCCCCGCCGGCCGAGGCCCCTCTGTGTTAACATCCTCTCTCACGAGAGAGGACCAAGAGTGACTCTTAGCTGACGCCCCCTCGCTGCCTCGGGCCGCGGAGCAGAGGGTTAGCGCCGCCGGCCGGGCGGGCAGACACCACGCGCCCCGGGAGCGCGAGCCCCTCCTGCGTATCGTGGCCCCCCAGCCAAGGGGCCTGCGGGGACGCGGGCTCTGGGTCCGAGCCTGGGCTGCCCCGGGAACCCTGGAGCCTGCCCTTCCCCCAGGGGGCCTGCGTCTCATTGGGAGGGAGGAGATAACCCTAATAATACTAACTGCGCGTGCGCAAGGAAGCGCGTTTAATGTAAAACTCTGCAGTATGATGTAGAATGTAGATGTTCGGAAAACCTCGTGCGCAGGTGCCCCATCCATTCCGCCAGGGGAACAGGGCGGGAGGCGAGGGGGTGCAGAGCGGTTGGTGAGCCCGCCCCTCCCCACGGCCTCGGCGAGGGCAGGGTGGAGAAGCTGAGTCTCCGTGCGAAGGAGCACACCGCGGGTGGGTCTCAGGGTCCGTGAGCCGGCACCCTGCACCTCGGGGCCTCCACGCCCCCTCCAGCGGCCCCACACCCAGAGCTGCAGGACAGGCGGCTGGTGACGCTGATCCCACCCTGCGAGTTCTCTGCCCGAGTCTCCCCCGACCGGCTCTGTGGTCTAAGTCACGCCATAAACCCCCGCCCCTCCCACAGGTCGCAGCCCTGCTTCTCCACCAGGGAACCGGGATCGGGCCCGGACTCGGCTCCCAGAGACGGAGCCACCAACCTGGGCCCTCGGACGGGTCTCCTCGCCGTGATGGAGACGAAGGCGTGGGTTCCTTTGTCGCCACGGCAAACAGCAAACGGGGAGCTGTGGCAAGTAAGACGCGAACTACCGCCTGCGGCCCCCCCAGGATCGGGGGCATCTGGAAGGCAAGAGTCCGTGACCACTCCGCCCCCGAGGGTTTCGGGGACTGAGGGATGGAGGCCACGGGCGGGCTGGCAGCTTCGAAACAAACGTGCCCAGAGGGGGCAAACCGCGAGCTTGGGCCTTTAATCCCTGGATTGGGGTCCAGTGATGAACCCCGACGCTTCCCTGAGAGAAACCCCTCCTTCCTGGAGCCTCGAGGCCAAGATAGTCTAAGATTTAAAACAGAAAACCCAAACCTCTCCGAGCCTCCCGTGGTGAATGCAGGCCATGGAAGCAGTGGGACCGTTCACGGGACAGACTGGGGACCCAGGGGCGGTTTCCAGTGACCGCGGGGTCCCGCCCCCACTGGGGCAGCAGTTTCTCCTCCCTGACCAGTCGGTCTCCCTCCCCTCGTCCAGAAAACCACACGGCGCCCCCCCCCCCCCGTGGGAGTTTCTCCCCGGGAGACGTCTTCTCTGAGCCCCGCACTCAGCACCCGTTCCGCTGAAGAGCGTCATCGAGACGCAGCCCATTCACTCCCTGGGGTTCAGGCGGAGTTGCACCTGTCAGCAGGTCAAAGGTGGGGGCCCAACCCAGCCGACGGTCACTGCCCAGTTCTGAAAGGTGAGGCTGGAATAGACGCACGGCGCCCCCGACGCAGGGTGATGCCGGCGCCCGGCCCTGAGGATCGAGGGGTTTCCCTAGAGAAAGGCCAAGGGCAGGTGCCGGCCCCGCCTGCCGCCACCAGCACAGCAAACGGAAGGCAGCGCCGCCGGAGCGGGTGGAGCTGGGGTGGGGAGGGGTTCACCGGGGTGAAGGCCGGGCAACAACGCGAGGGCCGAGGGGCCACGACCCCTGACCTACGAAGCCCTTCCCTTCTCGGCCGGAGCGCCGGCCCACGCGTGAGCGGGCTCTGATGCCCACGGGCCAAGGGCCCTTCGTCCGGGAACGGGAGTGCCCGCAGCCACGCGGAAGGTCTGCCGCTGCCCACTCCTGAGGGCGGCCCGCAGACACCCGGCTCACCAAGACGCGCTCCCGGGGCCAGACGCTCTCGCCCCGGGCGTGGCCGGCTTTGCCGGAATTCTGCCATCAGAGCAGGCGTTTTGTGACCCGGCCGGCGGAGAGTCTCCGCCACGGCTCCGTCCGAGCCCGCCCTTCGCCAGGGTGCTGTCTTCTCGGTGTATTTTCTATGGGAGACCCCGGGGGTGGGGCTTCCGGAGCAGAATTGGCCAAAATCTGCTCTTCGGCTTCAGCGCTAGTCCCCGTCTTTGGAAGTTTGGGCGTCGGGGTGCCCTTTCCACGCTGCGTCTGGCCCACCTGAACCGGCGGGGTTTGCGGGGCTAGCAGTGCCAGCTCCCTCGACCACCCCGTCGTCGGGAAAGCGCCAGTCACACGACCGAGGACTTCATTTAACAGACTCACCGGTGACGCCTGACTGCTCTGCGGGGGTCTAGCGTGCGGTGCAGATGTGGCCCGGGCTGCAAACCTCTGCCGACGGCTTCCTTACGTGTCCGGCCTCCCGGTTGCAGCGCAGGTGTCGGGATTATTACCACTGCAGGAGAAAAAGTCATCTTTGCGCATGCTGCTGTTTAAACACGCACGGTGAACGAAACACGTGGGCGTGTTAGCCCCCGGCTGGCTCGGAGAGCGGAGCGTGAGGCCCTTAAAAACATTCAAGTGTCAAATGCGGAAATAAAGTAAATGTTACAAATAATAAGAGAAAAGGCATTAGCCAAATAATTTTAAGAGTAGTGCGTTATTTTTGAGTTAACAGGTGTATGCGAAATCTAAATACGAGTGTCAACCAGAACAATAGATCAGGCATAGACATGTTCTGGTTTTATACACTTGTTTGTTACACTGGTATTCGTAACGTTAAAATAAACTTTAAAGACTTTTTGTTTTTAAAAATGATTTTATTTTGTTGTTTAGCGCATGAATCTTAAAAAAGATGGGAAATTTTCACACTCCGTAAAGACACACTAGAAGCAGAACATAAACTTGGCTGTCTAAAGGCGTTGTAAGAAAAAAAATCCAAAATGATAACCAGACACTGCCCGAGATAGATCGTCTTTCGTGTAAATGTGCTAAAAATATAAAGAGCTTAAAGAAAGGAAAAAGGCAGGAAAAAACTGGGGTAGCAACGTATATTCTGCTCTCACAGATTCGGCTTCTGCTTTTACCAGATTGTATAAGAATGGCTGAAAAAGAAAATCCTTTGTACTTGAAAGCTGGTGAAGGCCAAATATTAAAACAAAATGCCTGCCAAATGATTGCTATCAACTGCCCGAATCCAGTCATCAAAACACGGAGACCGTGCCTCACGCGTCTCTGAAGATGCTCCTGGCTGGGCAGAGAGCCTGCAGCAAGTCCGAGAGCTCCGATCCGCCGGGGGCCTGCCGCCCGCCCCACCGCCGCCGCCTCCTCGCAGTCGGCCCGATCTATCACCGTCCGCTCGGGCGTCTGCCCTTGTCCACGCCAAGGCCCTGAAAATCCGAGTCTGCACTTCGCGCCCACGCTTGAGGAGCTTTTATAAAGTGCCTGCTAGAGGAATTTGGCAAACAGCAGTGGCCCACGAGTGTTCCCGTCGGCAACTCTAAGTCAACAACATCATTGTAGTTTTTACACTTCTGTCCTATTTTACTGATTCTACGGAAGGACGGGAGGGCGCATGCGCAAAGTTGATGGTTCCAGTTAGAAATTGTGAATTTGCCTTTTCAGACCCAACCCGAACTCTCTGATTTGTGTAAACATCTGCCGTTACCACATTTCACTTTTAATTAATTTAAACGATTTTACTTCAAGGTCTTTCTGGACATCAAAGAACCGTTTGAGGTGGATCCTTAAGCCCTGTACACCCGTGTCCCCGTGCTGTACACGGAAGTCTCCACGACGGCTTTAGCGGGAAGTCCTCCGTGAAGAGCACGCAGAAGGGACCTCCAGTGTCTGCGGAGCCTGACCCCCTCAGATGCGCCCGTGGCTGGATTTGCCGGCTCTGATCTAAAACCATCTCATCCTCGGAGAAGTAATCAGAGTTTAATCTCCTCTGTCTCCAGCTCTTCGTGTGGGAACGGATTTGCGTCCCCGGGGAGCGAGTGCTGACCTCCCGCTCTAATCCGATTGGACCGGCTGTTCTCAAGGTCAGACGAGCCTTTTCCTGTCTGGGGTTTGTTGCGTGATAACGACGGTCCTCAGGCTTGCGGCCTCTCACTGTGATTTCATAACAATCTGTCCGTTGTTAATGAGTGGGCTGGGCTATTGACGACTTCCTTAAACAGTCATCCATCGGTCTCATAAACCACTGTCTCCAGGACTTAATGTGCGATCAGTTGAGACGTTTTTACATATAGCCCTTTGTTTACGAGGAGGAGAGGAACACAAAAACTTCTGCTAAAAGCTCCATCGGGTGTCCCATCCTCGTGCTGTTCCCTCCCCGTCACTGTCCCTTTCCTCCGGCCACTGCACACGATAGCCTCGCAGGACATCTGCAAAGGAGAATGAATGAACGAACCAACAAATAGAAGAAAGCCATTTTGAAGCAGACCGCACAGATGTACGGAAACAATGGGTTTTTAATCGCCACAGAACCGTGTCCCTCATTTTCAGGACAGTTTTGAGTCTGTCACTGTCTGGAGAATTTGGTTACTCCCACACTCTGCAGGCGACGGGTTCTGCTCTCAACAGTGCAGAGTCGCTGGTTATTTTCTGTTGCACACTGCTCATCTCTTTAGCAACTGCTCCGCGTTCCGATGCTGCCGCCTTACCTCGGATTTTGCGGAAGATCGTAGACTGCTCACGAGGGTCAGGAGGACACTGTTTGCGGACACCAGCGCTCACCTGAGAAAACGCAGTCACGTCCCTTCGGGACGGTGCTTCGGAGCCCAGCGTCCCATCTCGGTGCGTCCCAGCTGCGGCTGAGCGCGGCGGAGGCTTGCTGGGGCCAGAATCCGGTGCCGTCGTCTGTTTCGTGGCACCTGTGCCCACGCGTGTGCACGCGGGCCCGTGTGCAGAGAGGACAGCCATCCCTTACCGCGCGGGCCTCCGTTGCTCGGACACGAAATTCTTCTTTGTTCTTCTGTTCTGTTTTCACATGGCGAATGCCGTTAGACATCGGCTCTGCTGTTCCATCAAACCGATACCGACCGCCTGTCGGAATGTGTCCGCAGTGACACGTGCGCCCCTGACTGGGAGCCCCTGAGACGGGGCTTCACTCACCCACAGCTTTGCCGGGGGACCGAACGGTGCCTGAGACAGGGGACGCGCTCACCTGTCACCTGTCACCGGTGCGGGCAGCGGGTTCACAGGATGCCACGTCCGGCTGCGCACTGCCGGCTGGGTGAAGTGCATGGTATGTTTTTAAAATTTTTGAATGAAGTAAAGCTCAGGAGATTGTGCATAAAAAATGAGCTTTGCAATTTACTTACTCAATATCAATACTGTTTCCAGTTGTCCATCTGCTTCTCATAGGAAGGTCTGGCCGCCTGAGCCCCAAGTCCCTGCCGGGTCCTGGGGCGGGAGCTGAGCAGCTGCCCTGAGGGCCGGCCATCTGCAGGTGACACCGGCCGCGCTCACCCTGGGCGGGCCGGCCTGTCCGATTCCGCCCTGACCACCAGCGGCATCGCGTTGGCCACTCCTTGTGCGAATGCGTTCAGAGATGCCCGTGGACACCGTCACAGCAGGTAACTAAGTCAGCGAAGCGCCAGCTGGGGGACTCGGTCGCACGGGCTGGATGGCCAGCCTTGTGGAAAAAATGGGAAACATGGAAAGACTTCGACAAAGTCGCTGCAACTTCCACCCCACGCTGGGTAGAGGGGGAACGGAATCACACCCGGAAGCATCCCCAGGCGTGGGAGCTGGGCATCAGGTCAGGGGTGACCGTCTGTCCATTCAGAAGAAAGGGACGAGTCCTCGGCCCAGACCGGGCCAGTGGACGCTGCCCACGTCAGCAACGCGAATGCAGCGCCTGAAGCGCTGAACAAGCTGGGAAAATGTCAGGCTGGGAAAAGGCGCTAAAACATGTTTCCAAAACAAGTCGATGGTTGAAAAACTCACACGTGAGCCCAGATCACTCGTATGAAGGTCTGGCAACAGAGAAGGAAGCGAGAGTGAGGGAGACTCCACAGATGAGGCTGAACCGCTGAGCCTTCTCGCCGCTGACTGATGACGAGCACGGCAGACACTCGCACACGCTCGCATCCGTGGGGAGACGTCCCAGAAGCCCTAAAACCGTGTCCCGAGGACGGTTTGTGTTTTTGGCATAAACAACGATCAACGTCCCACGCGGTGCAAGGGGTTTCTCCCCCTAAACGCGCGTCACCGGCCCTCAGCGTCACGGGAATTTCGCGGGTCGGTGCTAGAGCTCGGGTCCGCTCTCCGCCCGCCCCTCGGGGGCCTCGGGGGCCTCGGGGGCAGTGGACACCACGTCCTGTGGGCCAGCTGCCGCCCACGGGGGGCGGGGGCCAGGGCGGCTGCGCGTGCTTCTCCCCGCCCGTCGGGGCTTCTCCTTGCAAACGACGGCGGCCGCCGCCCTCCAGGGCTCGGCGTGGCGGGTCGGTGTCGCGTCCCGGGCGGCCTGCGGGCTGCGCTCCTGAGGAGAGTGTGTCAGGCTGCTCTGTCTGCCTCGGGGACAGTCCGGCAGCAGGTCCACTCTCCTCCCGGGACGCGCGTGCGTCTCCGGTAACACGGGTCTCAGAGACGCTGGAACTCGGGGAACAGGAGGCAGGGGGCGGGCACGGGTCGCGTCGGAAAGGCGTGTTCGCTCGCTCGCTGGAGCGGCCGAGACCGCATGTCTCGGCTGCGGTCCGGACCCGGCGTCCTGCCCCCCCGTCCTCACACTCCCGCCACGCCGCCTCCCCGCCCTCCTTCCAGAACCTTCCCCGGCTTAATCTTTTAATCTTCTTTCTTTTTCAATTTGGTTCCATCTGCAACTTTCAGTAATTCCAAAATAAGCCTAAGTAGATGATTTTGTTCAGAAGGGACTTAGGAAATTACTTTGGATAAAGTTGATTCGCGAAAAAAGGATGAAACAAATTAAGTGAAGCGAAGTATTCCATTTTGCTTATTTTAAAGCATCTTAACTGTAAAAGACAGCATGTGAATATAAATTAATCAATATCTCATTTTAATAGGACATGCTGAAACAGGACATATATATCAAGTTAAAATAATCAAAATGATTTAGACGTATGCATTATATAAGCTATTAACCTACTTAAAAGTAGCCACCTTGTGACATATGGCCTCAATAATACCCAGGAAAGCTCCCTTTTATGAAACTAACTGAGCAACTTGAAATACGCCCTTCGGTGCAATTCCTGAGTGAAGGGAATTTGAGCGTCCTGTGCAAGAGTTAACTCGGACAAACAGGTGTCCCAGGGGTTATCACGCAGCCAAGGTTAACAAAAAATTCCCATCATACACCCCAGCACAGTAACAGACGCCGCTGGAACAGTTTGATTCATCATCTAAGTTTAAAACTTGAATGAAGTTTAAAATTCAATTCTTATCTCAACCCGAAAACTGCTGTGTTGAAAAGCAGGCAATTTTTCCACACTTTTCATGTTCTGGTTACTTCATAAAATATATAAGGTAAAATGTTTCCTCAAAGACTTGGGAAGGAAAAATGTGCAATAATTTAAGAGGGCATTCTGGTAGCGTGTTTGACTTCTGTGTGAAAGCACTTCATCACAAGTGGTCTGGAACTTGCTGGAATTAGCTTACGGTACTGCCTACGAAGCAAAGCCCATCTGATTTATGGTAAACACCCATTCGAACTGGAGGTAAACATTTCCTACAGAGGGCTTCTTACAGGAATATTTAAAACCCAATAAGAAGTAAAGAACAGAAAAAAACCAATATGTACATTAATAAAGCCAATGTGTACATCTCGCCACTTTATAAACTTTTTGAATAATTATGAGGCTATCATACAGTATTGTTTTAATTTATATCACTACATCAAAAAAAGGTGGAGAATTTTAAAAGTATGCTGATTATTTAGGTTTCCAAAACTATAACTGTTTGGTTTTGCTCTTAAATTGGGTAAGATAATCATTTTGATTTGCTATTTTTGGTTCAATAGCCTTATTTTCTTTTCGGTGTAATTCCGCCTTAAAAATAAATGCCACGCTCCTTCCAGGAAACGATCTCCGAAAGGCAAACCAGAGGCTTGAACAGAGGTTTCATCCCAAGCTGTTTTTAAAAAAATACAATTTTCTAAACATTCATCCAATTTCTGAAAAGGCTCATAAAAATAATGCCACTTAGGGCAACCAGGCAAGCATTTAGATGGGGCTGTTGATGGGCCTTCTTTCTACACGTGGAAAGGGGTGAGAAAGAGCACTGTCGGTCGGTTGCGAAGCGCTGACAGCCCACGGGGATTTGGGGGGACGCGCCCCCTTTTGAGAGAGCTGTGCGTGGCTGTCGGCCAGCACGCTGTGGGGGCGGAAGGGCGAACAGCAGCGACGATGACAACCACCAAACAGGATAAAGGACGCAGTGTGGACCTGCGAGGAGAGAGGGAAATGACAAGAGGCGAGTCAAGGAAAGAAAGGGTTAAAAAGAGAAAAGAGGAAATAAATGATACCCTTTCCAGAAATGGAAATGAGTCCCTAAGGAATGGAAATCAGGATATTTCTAACACCTAAAATCTAATATCTAGAATGCTTAATACCTCAAAAGAGGGTGACCGAGCATGAGAAAAAGGCAATGAAAGGAATGCTAAGAGAAAAAAGAGAAGTAATGTGGGATTTGGGGAAAAAAAGAAAAGAAAGCTGCGAGAGTGTGCGTGCCCACGAGAGGGGAGAACACGGGCGCCGAGGAGCACGGGCGGGATTCGGGACCAACACTCTCCAGAGGAGCTCCGCCCAACGCCGCCGGGGGAACCCGCGTGGGGGCGGGAGCGGGAGCGCGAGGCCGGGACACGCACACGCCGGCCGCTGGCTGACCCTGCAACCCGCTCAGACCGTCCGGCTGGGAACCCAGGACAAAGCACAGAGGAACGAGACGAAATGAATGTGCACTCGGCAGAGACGTCACAGGAGCCCACGGACAGGAGCCCACGGACAGGAGCCCACGGAAAGTGCGAGTCAGCCCTGGGCTCGAGGGCGCGGGGAATCAAGTTAGAAGGCCGAGGGAAAGCGGGTTTCACGCAGTTTCGAGTGTCTGCACCAACAGAGGTTACACGCGTGTGGCCCACGTGACGCCCCCCTTTGCAGGAGGGCGCGGTTCGGGCCCGGCGCCGCCCCCTGAAGGCAGCGCAGTGCGCCCAGCACCGTCTGCGGACCACAGAAAGCACGTTTCCGCTTCCGGCCGAGACGGCGTTCGGACCCTCCTGGGAGAAGCCGGCGTGTCCACGGAGCCGAGCGCTTCCACAGGTTCAGCGCGTCCCAGCTAACTCATCACTTCTCCCCCCGCAGGTCCCTGGGCGGTCACTGCCGGAGTTTCTTGCAAATAACCCTCCTTCCTTTCACTACAGAAACCTGCTACTGAGGCCATCCCATCGGAAAGTCACTGAACTTGCCACGTAGGACACGGAACTACTCTGTGCAAACGTGCGTCTCCAACCGACCCCGAACCCCCACGTGGATGAGCGTGACCGTCTCTGCGATGCTGAACTGGTCCCCGCTGCTCTGCGTGATCGGTCCCTTGTAAATTCTCTGTGCTCAGCACCGACGGTACAGCTCTGAGAACTCGCCTCAGAAGTGTGCGTCAGGCCAGGGGTGTGCCCAGTGAAAAATGATCTGTCACCTGGCAAGTTCGATGTTCTCACCTTGACCTCTTTCAAGCTATCCACCTGCCGACACTGGACCCGGACTTGAGAGGAATGAGCCCAGCACAGACCTAGCTCAGCCTTAATACCTTCTGAGCGTTTGTTTTAAAATCTGGACCCTGCCCCTGGAAAGCAGGGACCTGGCCTTCCTGTCTTTGGAACACAGCGTGGGTCCTGTGAGGCATCCCCCCCCACCCCCCCGTGCCCGGGCTTCAGGTTGACCGCGGTACGTGCGGGGTCAGGTTAGAACTTGAGGATTTGCCGACAGCAGCTCGGGGTTCTGAGGCGCAAGACGGAGACCTGAACTTCAAACACCGACGAGCGTGATCTCCGCTCTTTGTTACCGATTCCCGCGGAGCTTCCCTTTGATCTGCACGAGCGATGCTGGTTATAAATCATAAATATGGATCGTGCGTGTTCCATAAATATTCGGTGCCAAATTGAATATTCTACGATCCCCAGGCCCAGTTCCACAGGCAGCAGGGGACAACCTCAGAATGACAAAAGGTGGAGCGGAGCTTGTTGTTTTCTTAAAATACCAAGTCGATGGCGGTCCCTACTTCACAGGAGAGCTTGTGACTAACACTGGAACGGCTTAAATCCCCTGTGTTCAAATAGAAGTGAGGGAAATGATAGTGATAAAGATATTGGCACACGTGTGGGGCAACTTTTTGGAAATCAACATCGTGAGGACAACTCGAACGAGTCCTACCTCTGGACGGCGGGGCAGGCCGCGGTCCCTGCTGTGGACACGTGAGACTCTCGTGCAGAAATAGTGTCTTGTCACAGGACTTCTCTGTTTAAACGGAAACAGCTGAAGCATTCATTGGGTGACGCGGGCATCGTAGTGGTTTCAAATGAGCAAAGTAGTAAAAAAATGAAATCCTGCATCAACATCGCATGACTGTGTGCATTATAAACTTCACGCCCAGCGGGAAAGGCTGGCTGACAATGTGCTTTATGTCCAGCGATGAGAAGCACTTTCGACAAAGGCGACTCCAGCCGTTAGGACCGACGGGCACGGACGACACGCTGCATCGCGCCGATGTCCGAACGCCAGCTCCACCCCTCGGGCGCTCGTCGTGGCACAATCCAGGTGAACAAAGGAGCCGCACAGCCTGGGCCGCTGTCCCCTGCGAGGGGACCAGTGTTCGCCGTCACCTCCGGGTCAGGAAGCTAGGGCCACCCTCTGAGCCGCTGTCGTGCGTCAGCTGCGCCTGATTTTCGGGACCAAGGAAAGACACGCTGGCGGCCGTGGGCATTTGGGGGTCATCGTCCCAAGTTCCATGAAAGCCCTGGGGGGTTCGGCTGGCCCTCCGCCAAATCTAAAGACACGTGTGGGGACACCTGCTGTCTCCGTCACCGTGCGTGGTCCTCCCCGGACTGTGCGACAGGCTCCTCCGCCCAGCACAGCAGGGGCGGCCGCGTCTGAGGACTCCTGGGTCTCAATTCAGAAATAAAAACACAGCTTTTCTTTTTTAATTTTCGAGCCATTCCCTTCATTCGATGTTTCTCGCTTTTTCTGGAATTTGTCGTGGTGCATCTTGAAAACTCTGCCTTTACTCTCCACGCTTTATCCATTCTTCAGTGCCTTTTTCACCTTAGGGATCCCTTTAAATGGATTCGTCTTTATGCTGACATGTATCTGTTTGCTTGTTTTCATTTCCTTCGTATTTTCTCGATCACTTACAACACACACATTTCTTCCTTCATCGAGTACCTGAAATGAACTTAAAGGTTCACGTCAAACAGTTTCCAGGAACTTGATTTCATCTGGAGTGAACCAATGTTTCTGAGTCCTCCTGGCGTTGGCCGCCATTCCCGACGGTGGGTTCTTTGGCTTTCGAGGTTGTTTGGAGGCAGGTTTAGAGCTTGGTGCCCCTTCTTAGGGCTCCCCTTGACCCCGAGTTTTGCCCCCCGCGCTGTGCTGACATCCGCCAGTTCCCTGTAGGGGGCACTTCTTCGTCCTGCCTCTTTCCGAAGCCCCAAGCATCCTCTGAACAGCGTGTCCAGCCAGTAGGTGCCCCCACCGTCCTTCAGGGTAGCAGAGAACTTTCCGGAGCCTTACCTCAGGCAGCGTGGTCTTCCTTGCCCTCGTCTTGTGTGAAACTCTTGCAAAGGACACTCACCTCGGGAACTTTGTTCCGACCTCAGCTCTCTGCTTCTGACCTTGGAACGCACCGAGTCGGTAGGTCTGCCAAGGCCTCATTTCCGAGCGTCTCACCGGAGACATCGAGACGTGCCTTCCTCCGGGCATCCAAAGTCTTCGCTGATTCTGGTCTGCGGTTCCTCGGGTCCCAACGGAGAAGTGCAAGTGCCCTGCCGCATTTCCTCACGCGCTCGCCAATTCTCACGCCACGGGGAGATTTACCCACGCCGGTGCTGTCCGGCGACACGCCCTACTCCCGCCTTTACGTGCAAATCGGCCCCCTTACCTCCCGAGGTCCAAGAAGTTTCTCTCACGAATGCATGCAGCTGGCACGGTCTCCGTCATAGGTGTTTGTAAATCTACAGCCTCAGCGGCCGTGGTCGGTGTCACTTTCATGTCCCCTCCCAGGGACAAGCCTTCCCTTCCCGGAGCGATGCCTGTCTCCTGCTGCCACTGACCGTCCCCTCCGGACACCCGACGCTGTCTCTGCCCAGGCCGTCACTGGAACGCACTGTCTCCGTGTCTGAAGGAAGGTGCTGCGGCGATTGCACAGGTGGCCCCCCGACTCGGTCGTGGGCACTGCCCACCCCCAACTCGGCAGAGAGACCACGGAGGGGGACCAGGGTGGGCAGGGCCCGCATTCCTGCTGTGCCCTCACTGGAGTTGCTCCTAACAGACAGAGTCATCGACTGTCCTTAAGTTAATGGACATTGCTCCCAGATCCTGCCATGGGCTCATTCACAACCTGCTTCGGGAGGTGGTTTGGCCAACGAGGAGAGCTCTTCGTGTGTATCTTGAGACGAAACTGGGATGGAACAGACAGTCGCTACTTGGGATCTCGAGACGAAAGAGTCCTGGGCTGAAAGCAGGAATGGGCAGGGCCCGGCCCACAGAGACGCCTGGACGGGGGCCCACCACGCCCAGGGGGCCGGGGGCCGAGGCGGCCTCCCCGAGCACTGCCGGGCACGTCTGGTTTCCGGCTGCTCTGAGGGTCTTCGATGGTTTCCTGCTCAACTGAATTTCTACTTACCGGCTTCGAGTGCTGCTTCTGACAGCTCGTTACGTAAGCTCCTCGGCGGGTCCTGGAAGAAACACCCGCTACAGGACCCTCGGGGTTGCATGTTTCCGTGCTTGGGCCTTTCGCAGAGGCCTGGCTGAACTGCCCCACCTCCCTGCTAACTCGGTCGCTGTGTCCTCTGTCCCTGCATCAGAGCCCAGGATGGACGGACGGACGGACGGGTGGGTGGGTGGGTGGGTGGGTGGCACCTGTACTGTAGCCGCTGCCGCTGCTCTGTAAGTGGGCCTTTTGGGCTGTGTCTTTCCTCCGCTCTGACCTTTTAATTGAACTTAAAAGTCTGCATTCTGCCCCAGAATGCAACTGCCTCCATTACTACATTTTTAAAATGGTATTTCCATTCCTGACATCGGTGCAGGACAAGCAATTTGCCCCATTTCGTAGGGAGCGGACATGTCTTTATTGTGGCGTTGGTGCAGGCGAGAGTCTGCGGGGCTGACGGAATCGCCGGGTCTAGACAAGGCTGTGATTTTGGCAGAAACCCAAACCTCGGGGTTGTGGGGAGGAAAAACCTCAGTCTTTCTGGCTATTTTCTTCCTTTGCACTTTTACTACTTGTTGAAAGATCTTCTAAGTCCCATCAAGCCCAGGGACCCAGCCCAGTATCTTACCCAGAGCTGGAAAGTTAGCTTTGAGTGACCGTGTTTTCTTTTTTAATTGAAGTTATTAAAAAGGGTTTTTTCCTTGAAATATTTTCCATATGCTTAAACTCAGTGCAAAATTAAAGATGCGATGTGTCCTTGTGAGTGAAAATAGGTACAAGGGTGCACGTGGCCCGTGGCCCGTGGCCTGGGGATGTCGGGGACACGGCAGAGCGGAGGGTCTGGGAGTGGGAACGAGTGACTTGGTGGAAACGAGGCACTCGAAGGCAGACTGGGCGAATTCAGTGCATTGATCCGAGTGCATGGATGGCGATCTCTTACTGTTTCTCACTGTTACTGATGTTACTTCCCACTGCGAAAACGTAGCACTTGAGCTCAGTTTAAGAGACTGCGCCTTACCTATGGTTCAGCGACTGCACCCCTCCCTACAAACGCCATCAAGGGACGACCTGTTGGGGAGGAGCAGAGATGCATCTTCCTACTCTCACTGGTTAAAATCTCCTTTGCCCGCACTACCTACTCTCCACCTGGAGCCAGGTGCTCAAGGTGATGGGGCGGGCAGGGGGTGAGAGTGGACTCCCCGCCCCACCCCCAGAGGCTTAGTGCCACTTACCCTGCCTGGGTTTCCATCAAATCCCCCTCCCTGAAGCCTGAACACACCGAGCAGACACCTAGAATCTAGCTCTTCTACTAAAATATAACTAAATATCTTTGGAATATCCATGAAGTGTCGTTTTCACTCACACCATCTCAGTTTTGTCTAACGGCTTTGTAAGGAGGGACGGAGAGACGGAAAAACGGAAGAGAAGGAAGGAATACTTTCTCCTACGTTTATGTTCATAGGGGCAGTAGTCAAATCCCGTGTAAATCCTCAAGGGACCTACTGCTCTTGCTTCAGGGCCCAGCAACCAGAAATCTGCGAGACCGCCTCCATTGCACGATAAGCCAGGTGAAGAACGAACTGATGGGTCACTGGGTCTGACGTTGGAGGCCTTCGGAAGTTCAAGGAACAGAAGCAGAGAGAGCTGGAGAGAGACAGAGAGCAAGGGAGAGCAAAGGGGGGGGTCTCTGGTGTTTGTTATCTGTGCAGGCGAAGGACCGAACGCCCTCATTCTCTCGGAGACTCCAGGTGCCAGATAGCACACCGAATACTCAGATAAATTTGAATTTTAGGTCAAGAACGATTTTTTTTCCCAATTCTCGGTGTTTCCTCAGTATTTTGGGAGACATAGTTACAGCAAAAAGTATGCGTTGCTTATCAGAAATTCAAGATGAACTGGGCATCCTGTTCTGTATTTGCTACGTCGGCCCCCAGCTCGACGCCCTCGGCTCAGTGGGACGTGCTGCTCAGCAGGCCCAGCCACGGTGCTTGGCGCTCGAGGCGGGCTTGCCGCACAGGTCGGTCTTGCGAGCCTCAGTCAGCTAACGGGCTCGCGGGAACCTGCAGCGATGTGACGGGAATCCACCTACAGACACCGAGGTCGGCGCGTAGGTGTCAAATCTTCCGTGGCTTTGTTCTCCGTGCTTCCCTTTGGTGAAAATACGCCACCTCAGGTTACACAGAAGATCAAAGTAGTAAAGAATCTGGGCTCCCGAAACCCTGAAGGACTCAAGGATTAAACAATTCTTTGAGAAAATACAGATAAAAAAAATAACGTGCCTGATCTGAGTGGCTGAAGCCAAGTCACAGGGAAAGACGACCTTTCTGTGCTGGTGGCCCCGGAGCTGCCTCAGCACCTTCCCTTCCCAGACCAACAACAGACAGGCCCCTCGGGGCAGGAATGTACGCAAAGCTGTGACTTTCCGGTGGGACTCGGTTTATGGCCGGCCATCCCAGCCTTGGAGAAATCAGAACGCCAAAAATGACAAGAAGCCTCACGGGGAAGAAATCTGACCAGAATTTCCTCATAAGATCTGTTACAACGTACATGTTCTCGTAAGTAAATTCTCCTCGCGTATTAGAGATTTCGCTACTTTGTTAAACATTTAAATATTTTAGACTTTGTAAAGTTCCCTTCACAGCCACTTACATTAATAACAGCTGCGGGTCGCGTAAGGGAGAGCAATAAAGATGCACCACTTCTATGAGATCATTTTAAGTCTTTCATGTCTCTAAACAAATGATAAACATTTGCTTCCGTTAACACCCCTTCGGAGGAAGTCGAGTTCCAGCAAGAGTGCGCGATGTGCTTTAGCGGACTGGGGCGCGCGTTCGCATCAGCCCGTGCCGTCGGCGTCAGCTTCCTCGCTGGACAGACAGAAGCCGCGGCAACCACCTGTCTCCCAGGGACGTGTGAGAGGCACGAAAGCCCTCCGGGGGGACCGAGCAGCACGGCGGCCGCACGGATGGCTCTCAGCGACGCTGAAGCAAAGGTGCAGGGGAGGCCGCGTGCGCCCCGACTGGGAGGGGCAGACCCAGGGCCACGTGGGGCCCGTCCCCAGTTAATGCGCAGGCGGGTCCCAGCACCACCTCCGACGGGCATGCCCGGCCACCAAGGCGACCGCAAAGCCACAGACTTCAGGCAGCAGTGGCACGCGGCTGCCAGGGAACCATGTCATCCGTCCCGTCTCGAACCCGGCGTCAGGCCTGAGCTTCCCTGGCCCTCCAGCGCCACGGCGACCGAATGAAAGGCCACAAAGCCTGTGTGTGTGCTTGTTTGTGTGTCCTTCGCAAACTGGCCGGTGGCTGAGCCAAGTCGGGCCTCCTGACTGGTCCATGTCACCTCCCTGCAGGAGGCGGAACCCGAGCAGCGTCACCTCTGTGCCCGTGTCAGAGAATGGGGCAGGGCGGCCAGTTCCCGGGCTGCGAGGGGACCCTGCAGGCCACCCCACCCCTGCCTGCGACCTCGGGAGGCGGCGGGGGCCTGGCCACTCCCCCGTGCCCGCCGCCCCATCCCAAAACCACGCCAGTGAGAGAGAGCTGGGTTCTGTCCAGGGCCAGAGCTGCCTCTTCCTCGGAGAACTGATTTTGTCACTTGCTGAGGCCAAAGGGATTTCAGAAATCCACGGTGAGGGGACGAGGTGTTTTGTCCTTATCGGCTGAAGGATGAAGTTGCTGGCTGACGTTGACAACTCTGTTGCAGCCGGGTCTCCACAGCGACCTGTCCACTGCAGAGGTGGCCGCCCCACATCCAGGGCCTTGCGGTCCCAGAGCCGGTGAGAACCAGGCCGGGTCGAGACTCACGTGCCTTCCTTCCCGTCCCCATGCTGCTCGTCCGGTGCAGTTACGGCCCCTGAAAACGTAAACCCGGAGCAGAATGCGCCACCCAGGCCCGGTGACTGCACGCGCCCTGGGCTCCGCGGGCAACACTGTCCTGCGGGCAGGAAAGTCCCCAAAACCGGGGACGGACGGGGAAGCAGCTTTGTAATGAAAATGCTGCTTTCGGGGCCGGAAAAGGCACATCAACTGTGCGGCCAGCTCCACGCTGCTCGACTCAGAGCGGCAGCCGCGTCCGAACGGCCGAGCGCGAAGGCTGCGCCGCTGCGCGCTTCGGCCGGAGCTGCTCGTCCGCGGACACTCTCTGCATCGGGCAGGACCGCAGGCTCCCAACCCCGCGGGCGCGGTCCGCCTCCGCCCTCGCCCTCCCTCCCCGCCTCCGCGGGACTCCGGGGACACGGACATCGGAGCAGTCGCATGACCGCACATAGCACGGGAAGCGCAGGAAATCCCCAGAAGGTCAAAGGAAAGGCGGAGGGGTCGGCACGGAACGGCCGGCTGCTCTGCGACCTGACCGAGCTCCGCGTGCGCGCGGCAGCCTCCAGACACCCGGGGCAGCAGCCCGGCTCCGCGGCTCGGTCCCGGGGAAAATCAGCCGCCCGCCTCGGAGCGGGTTCCGCCCGGCGCGGGGAGGCCCCTCGGCAACCCCAGACCCTGAAGCGCGCAGGTGCACCAAAAACGGAGGGGGTGAGCGCCACACGCCCGCCGAGCTCAGCTGACCCCTGGCTTTTTCCCAGCGACTCTCTGATGGGGGGCGGGGAACGGGGGCGTCCGCAGCTTCCTGGCCTCGGGCGCGGAAAGGAGCTGATCGCGACGGGGGCCGCGGCGGCCGGGCTCTTCCCGCCGCTTCCCGGGCGTCTCCCGACAAAGCAGCCCACGCAGTCGGGTCACAACCCGAGGCCTCCCACCGAGAGGCCGGCCGCGCGGTCGCTGCCCTCGTTCACGAGGACGCGGCCACAGGAGACTAGCGAGACTCGACGCAGGGACGCCTGTTTCCGTCGGACGATCGATGGATCGCAGGGTCACGGCCAAAGGCCCGTCAGCCTCGGGATGCACGCGCAGCCGCCGCGGTGTGGGAGGCGGCGAAGGGGGCTGCGGGCGTTTTCCCCGGTTGTTAAGGAGAAGTTCTGAGCCGATTCGCCACTCTCCTTTTGATAAGCTACTCGAGGGAGGAAGAGGGATTTCCTCTTCAAAAACGGAGATGGTAAATGGGGAAAATTAAAATTGTAGCTTGACCTGCTCCCGTCAGAGACCGACACAGAGATTTGGATAATACCGACATCTCAGAAAATAAAAAAACAATTCACACTGAGGTGTGAAATGCATTCTACAATGTTTGTTTTTCAGCAAGGTACCTTTCGTTGAACGGAATGCTTAAAGTGCGAGTTTTAAAATCGATGGGTTTAGTATTTCCGATCTATGCCTCCACGCGGACCGACTGTCCGACGCGCCGAGCTGCTGCCTCGGGAGGAGGCGTGTGCGCCCGGGAAGGGCCAAGGAACCTGGGTGTTCCGGAACCTTTTCTGTGAAACCGTTCGCGGGCCCGTAACGAGGGTGAGTGTCTGGGGGCGGCTAACCCACCCCCACGGGCCTGGGGCTGCTCTGGGTGTGATCCATGGCGGAGCGGAGCTTTCCAGGACGCCTGGGCCGGCACCTTTTTAGAGGTGCGCCGAGTGTCAGAGGTGCCGGGAGCGCGCGGACGGCCAGGGGGTTAGAGTCGCAGTCCGCGGCTGCGCTGCCGCGCCCAGAACTCCGGACAGCGCGCACCAGGGTCTGCACCGCCCGACAGCGCCAAGCGCCTTTCCTTTCTCGGCGGGGACAGGGACTCGGAACCCACCCACTCCGACCACTTAGGTTCGCGGTAAGGGCCGTGGCCTTCCGTCTTCGGGAAAATACAGGTTCCGTTGTTCAGGTCCGCACGGAACTCCGCTGTGCTCCCCACGAGTCTGGCATTTGAGGTGCGGAGCTTCCCTGTCACCCCACGACGCAGGACACCTGTCCTAGACGCTCTTCTCAGGACGTCCAGTTACTGGTCACGGTCCAGGTCTTCCCACAGGCTCCCTGCGGGCGTCAGAGAGTTGACAGGCGGTCCGATGGCCGGCTGACTGTGTTCTCCTGGTTCCCGTAAAGGCCGCTCGTGACCTTGAGCCGACGTGGAGAGGGCGCAGTGTCCTGGAACCACATCCTCTCAGCTGCTCTGACCACGGCTCGGCTCTCCCCCTGCGCGCATTCGGCTCCTGCATTATTTATCAGAACAGCATTTGTGTCTTTGCTAAAGCGACAAATGGCACTGGAAACATCGGCCGCTGTGTCATCGGAGGGCTGAGGTCACCACCCCCTCCCGCCATCGGTTTGTTTCCGAGAAAAAATCGCACTGCCTGTCAGTGAATGGACCTCCACGTTTTCCGTTGCCAGACCCACAGAACGAGGGAAACCCAGGGGCCCTCTCTGATCCTGGCTCCCCCGGATTTCTGGAGCCCTGCATCGGGGGACCCCGTGGCATCCGCCCACAGCACAGTGGGTGACTTCTGTCCTCTCGTCTCGGCCACAGTGCACGTCTGGCCTGGGCTCCCCTTCGTCCTCTGCGAACCACAACGGCGCTCAGCAGGAAGTTGGGTGCGGGGAGGGGGGGGGCTCAGCTCACGGGTCGTTACTCTGTCCTCGGGGCCAGTTCCTCCCCTGCCTGTGGCGGGGGCCCCAAAAACGGCTCGTTCACCCCCTTCACCCACTTTTGCTGCCTGGCACCCTGCCCCAGCAGAAGCAAAAGTCCCCGTCCGTTTCGCTATTTTGACCTCGCTGGTCACACGTCAGCCGTGTGGGGTGTGTCCTTCTGTGACGCGAGCGTGTGCACCACCCGTGTAAACCCATGGAACATCCTCCGGTAAGTGCAACACGTATTTGTTGACCTAGAGAAGGAAGAGCTAACAAGCCTTGTAATTTTTCCCGACCGCCATAGTTATCTGGCAAACACTCGTGTTTTGATTCCACGAAGACCCGACCAGGTGGACGCACAAGGAGACTTACGTCCCCCCAAAAGGCAACTCCTGATCTTTCAGGCGAGTGCGGCCCCTTCCGTGAGCACTTCGGCGTGGGCGCCCCTGCATCAGGAGGAGACGACCCCCGAGCTCCGGACGCTCGCTCACCTGAAGACGGGGCCACGACATGGTCATGCTGAAGCAGTCTGCGAACTTTGAACTTTCTTGCGATGTTATTGCACGAGAAATGGTAAAACATTATCGTTACCGACTTCAGTAGAAAACAGCATCTTTTCAAATGAAAGTCACGATCAATGTTTTAATTAGATAGGGTGGGGCAAAAGTAGGTTTACAGTTGTTGGTATGGAAAATAAGACAAAAATTAATAATAATAATAATAATAATAGAATAAACTGTGTTTCACGTCCTTACAACTGTAGACCTACTTTTGCACCCGCCCCCCACCCCAGGAAACCCTAAGATACTCAGAATACGTTCGGTCCAACGGCCCCTCATCTCAGCCAGGGCTCACACACAACCTGCCCTGTGCACGCACAGGGGTGGGCCTCGGGCAGCAGGGCCCAGAGGAGGGGTCGGGCCTCATCTGAGCCTGAGCCTGGGGGTCACTGTCCGGCCTTCGGGGCCCTTTCCGCAAGCACAGTCTTCGGGGGTGTGGTGCAGAAGCGTCACTGGAGGCAGCGTCTCAAAGTGCCTTTCTCACACTGTCTCATTAACAGCTCCACCCAGAAAACCCCCCAATCACCTCTCAGAACAATGGGGCCTCTCTCCTTCCAACAGGAGTGGGTTCAGTGATGTCCTCCACGGAACTTCCCCAAGAAAGGCCCTCTCCGGAGACATTTTCCACCCCGTTTACGATGCCTGCTGGACCTCTTTGCTGAGTCACTGATGTTCTTGACAAGGACCCAGCTGCACATATGGAATCGAGGTGCCCAGGACGTCTGCGCACCTGGCTTCTCTCTGTCATTGAGAAACCAGCTCCCCGCCGACTCCTGCAGAAAGACCTTCTCAAAATGCCAAGCCAAACAGTCCTTTTCCACAACACTCTCCGCGCTGACCTTCTGCCCACGCAGAGGGTAACGACTACCCGGTAGCTTTCTCGTCCGTTTGTTTACTCATTCCCCTGTATACGGTCACCGGTCCCCGGTCCCACGTCCCCAGCAAGACCGAAATGAGAAGCTAAACACTTGAGGCAGGATGCTGTTCTGTTGCTCACGTACGCATCCCTGGCACCCGGAACGGCCCCGGGGGAAGGAAGGACTCGGCAGCTATCTGCTAAATTGTGAAGTGGGCGGAAGGTGGAGACCGTGGGGAAAACCGAGGCGGTGAGCGCCGCCTCCCAGACGAGGCGCCGAGAGGACCGGGGTGGGGCCGTGGCTCTGCCTCCGCAGAGGGTGTGAGCACGACCGCCCTTCTGCCGCCGCGATCGCGGTGGAAACGGACCCCAGCTGGCGGTCACAGCCACTGCCGTCAGCTGCTGTCCTGTTTCACTCGGCAGTTTGGCCGGTGAGGACGGTCGGGGGCACAAGTCTGGGTTTTCGCAGCAGGTTCCCTCGGGCGCCCAGGACGCGGTACGTAGCGGGTGGGGCCCAGAGAGCCAGCCGCACGACCCCAGAGCACGCGCTCCTGTGCTGTTCTCACGCAGCGCGGTGGGGTCACGTGGGGGACGTGGAGACCACGGAGTGACAGGCGGGTGGTGAGGACGCACGAAGGACATCCCTGTGGGCCACTTGGTCCACGGAAAAGGCCCAGACAGGGAGGTGAAGGAACAAGACAGAGGGCCGAGCGTGTCCCCACCGGGCTGTGCGCCCACAGCCAGCCACGTCCGCAGGTCTGCGTGGGAGGGACAGGAGACGTTTGAACAGGCTCGGGACTGGACTGGTGGCGTCCACACTTACCAGCGGGGTGATCTGAGCCATTCCTTAGCCTCCTCGGTCGTAAAACAGAGGGCCATCCCGCTGGGGCTGCTGGGAGAATCAAGAACCATCCAGGCGAAGGACTCGGCGCAGAGCCTGTCTCGTGAGGACTCGTCACGAAGGGTTCCTCGTGGTTACCCACCCCCTTCGGGC
Organism: Glossophaga mutica; assembly: GCA_039655065.1. NCBI lineage: Eukaryota > Metazoa > Chordata > Mammalia > Chiroptera > Phyllostomidae > Glossophaga > Glossophaga mutica. Next base: position 223,314,344 of record CM077304.1, read on the forward strand.
GTCAGCAGCCTCCAGGCCCGACGCTGGCCTGAGCCACACCCCCTGTGTCACGCTGGACGGGGTGGCGGCTGCGGGTGGGGAACGTGCCCCTCGGACGTTCCATGGGCGGCACACTCACGCAAGGGCCACGGAACGATTCGAGAGTAATCGTGGACCATGGCGCTCCGTGGAGAGAAGGTCTGGCGTGAGGTGTGGACTCCTGCAGGAGAGCTATTGTTGCACCCCCCATTTACCGAGCTGTGGAGGCTGCAGAAGACACGCGACTGGAGGTCAAAGTGTAAACCCCACCCGTGAAAATAACGGGACGCAGGACGACATTTCCACGGGACCGCTGGAAGCCCAGACGCCCAGCCCTCGGCAGGTGCTGGGAAGGGATCCAGCGCCTGCGAAGAAATATCACGCGGTGACTGTTGAACGGCTTCGGTCCAGCACCAAGATCTCCTCCCTCTGGGGCACGGGCTATAAATAGCTGCACCCTTCAAACTATTGCCTAGCACTCTTTCCTTCTCCAAGGCGGCCACTAATGGGATTAAGAGGTAGCTCTATTTCATGAAAAATAACTTGAAGGAAGGTAAGTGAATTCTGATCAAGAGTTATTCTTTTAACAATGAGACAGTGCTCCATATTTTCTTCCAGGGAATTGAGGAAAACACAATTTTATATTGTGATCCAAGAAATAATCTGAAACTTAATGAAAATGTTCCAAGCAACCCAAATTTTCACTTCAAGTAAAAAGGAGGAACAATTTGTTGATTTTCAGATAATTCCATAATGTAAAGGAGAAAAAGAACAGTCATTAGCAAAGCCCCTGAATACGTCTCTGAACTGTCAAAAGAAACATGTGTCTTGCTGAGAACTCCGAAAGCCCCTTCACCACGCGAACGAAAGCCAAGCGTCACGAAAGGAAGCACACCTCTGGAAGGGAGCGCCTCAGCGGCCAGACGGCGCTTCCTGCGCCCGCTCTGCCCCCCAGCGTTGTCTCGCGGCACGAAGGAGGGACTCGGGGTGCCGGGGTTCCGGGGGGGGTGCTGCAGGCTGTGCGGCCCACACCACAGCCCTGGGAGCTGCCCGACCACCAAGGACTGAGTGAGTCACCGCAGCGACGGGAGCCCGTGCCCCGGGGAGCGTCTTGGGGCTGGGTCAAACCCGAGCTCGCCAGCGGGTGTCCAGCAGCCTGTGGTCCTCAGCCTTGAAGCTCCTGCAGTGACCGACCCCCCGCCCCCCGGAAGGCAGCACAGGGGCCCCCAGGCCTCTTCCCCGCGAGGGCCGCCCAGGACTGCCCTACCCTCCCCCGGGCCTCTCAGCGCGGAGGGTGCAGACGGGGATGTTCGGACACTCCCGGCCGAGGGAGATGAGGCATTTCGGCCGAGACCTACGGTCCCATCCGCGCTGCAGCCGAAAGGCAGGAAGGTGTTTCTGTGGGTCCAGGGACAGAGGGGTCGCCCACCGCGGGTGGCCAGGCACCCTGCAGCAACCCACAGAGTGAATGGAGTGGGAACCAGGCTGCAGTCAAGGCCGGCAGAGGGGAAGAGTCGTCGGGCCCAGAACGGGGGTGGGGGGGGGATTGCACCAGACCTTGGCACCCACGGCCCGGTCACGGGAGGAAATGCCACAGCAACGGGCGCAGGACCACAGCCCCGGGGGCGAGCGGTGCCGCAGGAGGGGCACGCTGTCCCCAACCTGCCCCCTTGGAGAGCGGTTTCTGAGTGGATGCTGCAAATGCGGAGAACGCCCTCTGGGGTGGCCTTGAACTCCTGCCAAACCCGGTGACTCCGCAGGAAGCGAGGCTGCAGCGGGTGCCGCTCATGGGCGCAGCCGGCGTGGGCAGTGGGGCAGCCTGGGCGCTCGGGGCCCACCGCGGGTCGCTGCTGCCACTTCGTTCACCGGGAGGAAAACGCCTCTGTTCGCCGAGGCTCTGTGTTCATGCGTGTGCATGCGTGTGTGCGTGCGTGTGCGTGTGGTCTTGTCTCCCTTTCTTCCCCTCGCGTCACACCCGCACGGCCAACGTGTAGGGGCGTCTCACCTGTGCCGGGATTCAGAGGGGAAAGACCCCTCCCCCGCCCCCGGGACGTTTCAGAGAGCTCGGGGAGGGCGGGAAGTCATGCCGCCGTCCTCAGGTTCGTAGAACATCGGCGACGTTAACAGACCTGAGACGATGGACGGGGGAAAACGGGAAAAAGGAAAAGCCGGTGCGGAGGGAACCGGGGACGCTCCCGCCGGCGCTGCCTCTCCCGTCTCGGGTTAAAACCGGGGCGGTGAGCGAGACGGGGCCTAGGTTTTCCTCTGTTTTTCCCCTTTGTTTTCCAACCCTTTACCACAGTTAATGAGGTCTCCGTTTCTTTCGCTTGAAGAAACCCAAATCGATTCAGTGAAGCCCTTTTTAAAAATGGCATGCAGTGCAGCTTGTAAGTCGCTGCGGGGCAGAGGCCTAAGTCATACGAGTGTCCCCACCAACGGGCGGGGTGACTGCAGTGTTCTACGTTCTCGCTCCGAGGACTCCGCCCCGGCGGTTCGCCCCAGGAAGTTCCGTGCTCGGGGCTGCAGAGGCGCCGCCCCATCGGGGCTCCCAGCCCGGCGGCCGCCAGAACCCTCCCCAGCCCGGCCGAAAGTGGGGTTTGCTCAAGCCTGCACTGGTTCCATGAGTACAGCTGTCTGGGGAAGCGGAGAAAATAGATGCCGATCTCTTCACTTCAAAGTGCCCATGAAGAAACAGCACCCCATAACAGGTGGACGAGGAGTGGTCAGGAGCACTTCGCGGAGGCCAGAAAGATGAAAAGCCCGAGGGCATCGGCGTTTTGCGCCGGCGGGTCCCCGGGGCTGGTTGGGACTGCTTTATTCAGAGGTGAACTCGGGGGGGGGAGTCGTCAAGGAGCACGAGCCCTCCATCCGGGTACCGAGGTCCTGACTCTGAGAGCAGGGCCTCTTCAAAGGGCGCCCTGGGGTGCTTTCCTTGGTCCACTCGGGGCACCCCAGCCTTTTTACCCCCCCGATCCAGTCGCCGGAGCCATTTCTAGAGGAGACCGGAGCTGCAGGCGGGGCTCACTGAGCTGACAGCACAAACCCTTTCAGCACTTGGGCACGTTTCTGCTTCCCTCTTAGAGCAAGAACTGGACTACTGGACTCTCAGTCGCGCAGTGTGACTACTTTCCATGGGTACACAGTCAGACGTTTCCGCTCTTTGATGCGGTAAAAAGAGCTGAAACGCAGACACCTCCCCCGCCCCGCCCCCGATGGGAGGAGCCCTGGCTGTCACTTCAGAAAAGCGAGGCCCTGCCACGAGCGTCAGGCTGGTTGGCGTCTCCAGTGACAGGGTGCGCTGATGGCCGAACCCAGGTCCCACGGAATGAACGTGGCCTTTCTGGGAACAGGGACACTGAAGAGGGAGGGGGGTAGTGCCGATGAGGCCACCGCCCTGGAGCAGGGTGGCCCCGCTCTGGTGGGACCAGTGTCCTGCTAAGATGAGGAGGGACACGGGAGGAGACACAGAGGGAGCTCCGCCTGGGAGGAGAGGAGAGGAGAGGACCGGGCAGACCCACGGACACGCCAGACACGGAGGCGGGGCCGCACGGCGCCAAGGACCTCTGGAGCCCGCCTGAGCCGTTGTTTCAAGCCATCAGCCTGAGATCGTTCGGACAGTAGCCTAGGAAACGAGCCTAAGGAGCACGACAGACTTCCCAAGTGAGGCGGCCACCGGGACGCGATTCCTTGAGAGCCGGTGCGCCGCCCAGGGGTGCCTCCCCCCCTCAGGGGGCGCGCAGCCGGGGCCTCACGCACCCAGACCCGGGAGCTCCACCCACTCACACCGTTCGCCTCTTGCTTCAGAGGGAATCACGCCCAGTTTTCCTTTTTTTTTCCTTCGTTCGCCTCCCTCTGTACTTCGCTTCCTTCTCTGCCATTATCATTGCGGCAGCACCGCAGGCCCCAGGTGCTGATTTTGCCCGCCCCGTGCCGGATGCACAGTCCGGGCTGGCGACCCCGGACGGGGCTCTCGGGGGGCGGAAGGCAGGCCGACTTCCCACGCCGGCCACCAGAGCATCCGCAGGGGAATCTGGTCGGCAGGCCAATGGTGTTAATAGCATCACCTCACTATTTCGCTTCTGAGATTTGAACGGCATCTTAACTTACTTTTCAACCAGTGAGATTTTCCGTTTAGTAAAACAATAAAATAAGTTACTGCTGGCTTTTTAACCACCTGGCACCGAAAGTTGGCTATCGCGCTCAACGAGCCTTCCCGGCACGCCCCGATGGGAAGCTTCCATGAACCAGCTCTGCGCCCGTCCCTGTGGCCGGCGGGGTGGGGGGGGGAGCATTTCTGGGAGCTACCCGGTGCGTTCCAGAGGTGCAAGCTCCCTGCCCATAGATGCGGCGGTCGGGTTCACTGGAGGGATGGAACCTGGAGGTGGCAGGACGGCCCAGTTCCTGTGGCAACTCCTCCCTCCCCTCCCCGCCCAGCGGTTTCCACACCCACATTTCCCGGTCTCTCTCTCTCTCTCGGAGAATAAAGCAGTTCGGAGCCAGCTGCGCGAGTTATCGCGCCTGTTATTTTGGTTCTATCTAACGACATAGACCACCTCCTAAGACGTGTCTCATTCGAGATGCTCCCAGGGGTGCTCTGGGATGTCACGTACCACGGCTGACACCCGAGGCTCGGAGAGGACTGCCGCTGCTGTCCCTGGGCGCCTCCCCCAGGCCCGGGCGGAGAACGGGCCTGCGAGGGCTTGGTCCCGAAGGGCCCTCCGCGGCGGGCAAGGTTAAGGCACCTGAACTCCGGTTGCAGCGACGGCACTGAGGGGCAGCAGGACCTCGAACACCGAAGAGACTCGACGGTGTCCCTGCCCCTCTGCCACCAGGACGCACGGAGGAGGGGCCGACACCAGCGCAGTGCGTTCTGAGCGGGGCGGGCTCGAGCCGACCCGAACTCCGGCTCACGTCGTCCTGGCTGAGTGATTCGGGCCAGTTTGCTTAACCTTTTTATGTTTCCAGATCCTCTTCTGAAAAATGGGAGCTCGGATCACGGAAGCAGCTCAGGGCGCTGCCGCCACGAGGGCCGCCAAGATAACACCTGAGATGCGGGCCGTGCGCACTCAGCTCCATCCACGTGAACTCCCGTCGCTGTCACCGGCAAGGTGGCGGCGTGGGGAAAGCTCGCGGCCCACGCTCTCCCACCCGTCTCACACGCCGCCGCGTCAGGTGGTGACCCAGCGGCGCCCCCCATCTAACTCGAAATTCCCGCTGCAACGAAAGCCCCGTCTCCCCATCAGCCCGCTGACTCATCCGTTCTCCGCGTGTTTTTCCCCGTGTCACCCGTGACACAACGCCGTGTACTTCACGCCACCTCCGCTTTCTGACGCAGAGCGGACAACTCGCTCGCGTGTGTGGTCTCTGCCTGACGGACGGAGCACCTCGGAGTCGGGGACTCGAAGCGGAGAACCCCGACGCACCGCGCCGTGAGGCCCGGCTCGCCCTCCGGACACACTGGGGTGGTGCGTTCGGGATGCGCTCAGATGAGCTCGAGGCAAAGGCAGACCCTCCTCCTCCTCCTCCTCCTCCTCCGATGAGAACGCCAGCGAGCAGACGCCCAGCAGTGGACGCGGCGGAGCTGGAGCTGGCGGTGCTCGCCCGCCGCCCTGGCCCCGCCGGGCCCCCTGGCTTATCCGTACCGGTGGTTCCCACGCTCACTTCAGACGTGAACGTGCCAGTTTCTGAAATTCGACCTCACGCTGAGAACACACTTACCGAACAGAAGCCTGCAGGGGAGGGAAGGAAAGTGTCGAGCGCTTCCACAAATCTGCCTTCCCCACTCTTTTAATTAGAACAGGCTCAGAGGAAATACAAAAATAAAACCATTGACTCACCTGAGATGAAAAGATCCTCGTTGTCCTTTCTTCAAGAAATGCAGGGCGCGCCTTGTTAAATGATGATTTTCCGATTTTAATTACATTAAATTCTGCCTAACCGCCTGCTGTCCCTCTAATCAAGGGGCCATTTCTCATCTTCTGGGCAGAAGGTCTGTTTTGGGGGCAGAAAACCATCTCCGCCTCATTTGCCAGAGCTGCTTTACACTGTGCAGCTGGCGGAGTCTTTCTTTACTGAAAGACGAATAAAAGGCTTAGCATCCCTTGCAGGTGGTACGTACGGTAAGACAACAACTATGACAGCCCTCGGCCCACCGGGGAGAACCTCGGAGGTGGGCGTGGCTGAGAAATAAAGATGCCGGCTAGTGCAACCCAGTCTTCATGGTTTAGAAATTCCTTGCGAGCAAATGCAAAGCCGTACACTGTTCCTGAGGATGAGTGACATCCCGGGGGACGAGCCCGTCCCCCCTCGCTACGAGCTCCCAGACTTTGCTCACTTACGGGGGATGCTTGTTCTGCCGGTGTGAGGGCGCGGTTCCGCAGAAGGCCGCGGCGACGTCCCCTGAGACGGTGTGAGTGCGTGACTTCGTTTAATGAACATACTTTAAGCAATTAGCATCAGCGAAATATGTAAGTGGGAAGTGGAGTAAGTGGAGAATATGAACTAGCGAAAGAAACAGCTCCCGTTCCCCAGCAAGACGAAACCGGTGAACTCGGCGCGAGAGGAACGGCCGACTGGGCAAAGGTTCGCACGGAGAGCAACGCGGGCCGCGGACGGGGACCCGGACACGTGGCGTGTGCTCCTTCCTCCAGACCGTCTCACGGGCCCCTAACGCGCGACACAGTCAGACCGCCGGGCCCGTGAGGGTGGCGCGGAAGCCGATCCAGCGCGGCAGACGTGAGGCACGCATGAGACCAGCCGAACGCGACGCAGCCGTGACGCGCGGACTTGCTCGGGGGGCCTGTCCGGGGGGAGAGAGCCTTTCAAGCTGGGAAGCCCAAGGAAGTGTCACAAAATAGTGCAGTTTGGAAAATAATGAGCGAATGCCTAAGTATAAGGCCTTTTTTTTTTTTTTTTTGCTAAATACATAGGTATTTACATCTCGTATAAATTTAACCTAAGTTCTGGCATTACACTGAAAACAAGCACTAACCATGTCCCTACCGGTCCCACGTCGAATAAAGGAACAGGGGGGACACACACGCTCCCAGGAGGTGCGGCGTGCCGAGTGACACAGACTCGCAGGGGTGCGGCATGCCGAGTGACACAGACTCGCAGGGGTGCGGCGTGCCGAGTGACACAGACTCGCAGGGGTGCGGCGTGCCGAGTGACATGCACGTGTGTGTGGGGGGGGGGCGGGAGCCTCGGAACTCGCCCGCCAGGGCTGGCGCCCCCGCTCTGCGAGAGAGGGAGTGAGGAAGCGACCTTCTGTCATTGTGGAGGACGGTGGCTAGAGGACAAGAGAGTTTTTAGAGAGAGAGGAAGAAAGTGACCGGAAATCGCCATGGGGAGCGAAGGGTCCGGGCAGGAGGAGCTCCGCGTTCGGGTGATCGAAGGAAGTGTCAGCACACGGCAGGCTGTGCGAGGTCGGTCCCCGGTCGTTCCGGTGAAACCCTCGTAGGAACCCACACTGCCGGTCAGAGTCCGTTCTCACTCGATTCTCTTCGGGGAGCCGGGGCGCGCGGTGAGACGCGCTGGGCGGAGGCGGGGCCCTGGACTGGACGGCGCCAGTCGGGCGAGGGTGTCCCGCGCCTTCCCGTGCGCGAGCGTGTCTCTCTGCTCCCAGCACCCCCGCTCTTGCTGCCGCCCCACGTCAGGGAACGGCGCCCCCGGACCGGAAGCCCTCCCCTCGCTCCCCTCACTCAGGGATCCCCGGTGGGCGGAGCTGCCTCCCGACAGCCTAACGCCACCGGACACATCTCCCCGCTCCGGCGCCCTGTCTCCGCCCCGCGGCAGGCGATCAAAGCGCATCAGCTCCTCGGGTACCGGCTCCCCAGCCCCACGTGCCCCCGGGCTGGCGCCCACACCGCGATCTCGGGGACTTGACCGAAACCCGGATTTGATTACGTTAGAGGGTCCACAGCTGACGGCGGCAGGAGCACCTGGTGACCGGACAGAGGGGGAGGAACAGGGACCTGAAGGAACGGCGGTTCCCGGAGACACCGTGGGCAAAGGGACAGCCGCCTCGGCGTCTGGTCGCACGTGGCCACAGGGTGACCCGGGAGGCAGACGCGGACTACTTCAGCTTCGCGCCGACCACGCCGACTCCCCCTCGCCCAGAGGACAAGGAGCCACCAGTCGCCTTTGGGGTGGGGCGCATCCATAGAAAAGTGCCGACGCTGATGAGACCCAGAGCCGCACGAAACTCAGAGTTCGCCGCGTCTCACCTCGAACGCCACCCCTCTGGGGAGGGGGCCCCAGGTACAAACCCAGCCAGTGGCCAGGGCGGGCAATGGCCTTGGAGTCCCTTAATGAGGAAAAAAAAAAAAAAGCGCCACATTTCCTACGTCGGACTGAGTGGCAACGCTGCAGGACAATCTCCCACCGCCGTGAAACCCAGAGGAAGAGCCGGGCGCAAAGAGAAACGCGCGTCCTTCGAAATCATCTCTTACGCAACCCGCGCTCCCCGCTCCTTTCTGGAGCTGTGCGCTGTGTCGTCATTTAAAGATTAAAGGCAAAGGACGCAGGAGAGTGACAGCAGACGCAGCGAACCAGGGCGAGCCGAGCAGCGCACCCGAAATTAGGGGAAAGTGGGCGCTTGTGCCGACGCGGGACCCTGCGCCCAGCCAAGGGCGGGCCGGACACGGGCGGGGCATCGTCGGACGGGTCACACCCCACACGGCGCCCCTCACGCGGCTTCGCCCAGCTCGCCCCCGCACTTCACAGGCAAAGCAAACAAAACACACGCCGGTTACACGGAGAAAACTGGCATCTGTCCGGGGCACTGCATGGCGCCCTGCTGAAAAGGATGAACGACCGTAAAAGTCTGAACGCCGACTTTAGACGTGACCCTCGTCCGATGTTTCACTCACGGGAAAACTGAGGAGCACTCGGAAGGCACGCCCGTTTTACTTCCTCTTGCTGGAGGAACAAATGGCCACACACTTAGCAGCTTAAATAAACACAGATTTGGTATCTTACAGTTCTGGAGGCCAGACGTGCGCCGTGCGGCTCGCTGGGCGGAAACCAAGGTGTGTGAGCAGGTCCGCGTTCTCTCCTGGAAGTTCTAGGTTAAGAATCTGTGTTCCTGCCTTTTCCGGGAGGCAGCATTTCTGAGTTCTTTCCTGCGAGGAAATTTCCTAGGAGAAAGTGAAAAAAGAAGTTCTCTTGCCTTTTCCCGCCTGCAGCAGCCGGTCGGCATGCTTTCCTGGAGGCTTGAAGGGAAAGTCTGTTTTCTTACCTTTTTTAGTTTCTAGACACCACCCTGCTCCTCCAGCTTCCGAGCCAGCAAGGGGTTGGTGAGCCTCTCCCACAATGCATTGCTGCTCACTCACCCCCGCCCCCCGCCCCGTGCCCCACCTCCCCCGGCACGGGGCTGCGCTCGGCTCGCCTGGACGGACAGCCCAGGCTACTCTGCTCACCGGAAAGCCAGCGGACTAGGACCTGCTAGTCCATGCCCCCCCGATCGCCCCTCGCCGCCAACAACACATCCCCACTGCACGGGGACGAGAGTATCGATGCATCTGGGGGCCATTTTCTATCGCAACGTGCACGCTGAAAGTCAAGCAGGGTATTTTGAAAACTAGAGGCAGATGCCCAAGAACCAAGAGAAAATGCTGGAAATGGCTGTATCTGCGGAGAAAAACTCGGAGCGGTGAAGAACGGGGCACGAGAGGTCACCTTAACACTTGTAACCCTACTTGACTGGATAAACTACGTACAGGAATTACCTGCGTAAATTACAACAGAGAGAAATATTTATTTTTTAGAACAGAGAAATGCAGTTTCCCACCAGGCAAAATGGGAGTTTTGTCCCTTGTTTTCAAGAGCCCTCCCTCAGAGGCCCTGAGCCAGTTTTACCGTATCCAACCGGCTTCCGTGTCTGCGGCTATTGTCAGAACCGTCGGGTTTCGCGGTGAGTGTCACGGACCCCGAGGTTCCCACGTCCGCCAACGACAGAGCGCTGGGAACGCCGCTGCAGCGACGCTCTCGGGAGGCCGGAACCTGGCCGCGCTCCCGTGGGCTCCGGTTCCGTCCTCCTGCCGGTTCTGCTTACGCTCTCCCCAGGCCCGAACTCGGTGGAGGGGAAGAAAGGCCCAGTAAAGGTCCGTGTTGAGCCAAATCGCACCAGCCAACAACCACCCACGCACCGCCCCCGTGACCCCGGAGTGTTCGTCTCTGTCGGCTCTGGGCCCGCAACTGGCTGGCACTGCACAGGAAACCTGCATGCGGCGATGCTTCTCTGGCCTAACGTCACACATTGTGATTCGTAAATGACGTTTGCCTTTTACTGAGCATTCGGATCTCTCTGTCTCTGTCTACCTCTTTTTGTTTGTGAGGAAAAGTAAAGAATAACAGTAAGTATGATGCTCTCCAGGTCCGTCCGCGCTCTCGCAAAAGGTGGGAGTTCCTTCTTTCTTTCTGCTGCGCAGTATCCCGGTGTGACTGTAGCGGTTTCGCTGCATGTTGAAAATGTGATTAAAGTTAATAAAGGAGATTAAAAAAGAAGAATGAGAGTATGTGACAGCAATTTCTTTTTGGGTGTTTTCACGCTGTACCTTCTGAAAGCCCGCGAGACCCTTCGCATGCGGAGCATGAAGACGACGGGGAAACCGAACGGGAATGAGGCAGCGTCGGGTGCTCACACAGGCTGTGCTTCCAGGAGTGAGGCAGCGGGAGAAAGCGGGAACCGAGACCGTACCGCCATCGACAGGTACGAAGACTGCCGTCATTATTTATCTTTCTACCTTGTCTGCAAAGAGCGCAGGTCTGTGATTTAGCTGAGTAGTTTATAACCTTTAGTTTGGGGTTCACTGTGGAATCACAGGCATCTTCTCCAGACCCCGGAGGACCATCATCTGCTGTTAGAACAGAGTGGACATCGGCCAGACGCCAGGGAGGGCAAATGGTGAAACGCGGCTCCCTGGTCAGCGTACGACCCTCCGTGGGCGAAAGCCGCCCTCCCCGGAGGGGGCCAGGTGCTTGGCCAGGTGCTTGGCCAGGTACTCGTGTGGAACACGGACACTTCTGCCAGCGCTTCACCAAGGGTGCTCTTTCTGCGGGTCTCCAAAGGCCCACAGGGAACCCGTTGGTGGACTGGTCTGGTGTCCTGCGTGCATTTTCGGCTCAATCGTTTGTGCTGCGGAAGGAGGCAGGGAGTGTGTGTACCCCACCTTGGGGAAAACCCCGATCTATCGGGGCCCTCGCCTGCTCCGCCCCAGCTCGGAGCGGGCTTTCAGAGACCCCTCTGCTTCTGTGGGCCTGAACAGCCGAGCTATTCACGGAAGGAAAGCACTCCTGTTCTCAGTCACTTGGGACTTGGCAGGGGCACCGAGGCCACCCTGCCTCACCTTGCTCTTACACCGCAGGTGACTCGAAGGCAATCGGCACACAGACCGGGACACTTCTGAACTCCACTGGCCAGGGACAACGTGAGGACACTGTAACCAAGGACGCCTCGCTCCCTGCACGACGTCTGAGCAAGGCGCTTGGGCCCCTTCCCGGGGCGGGGAGCCGCCTGCCGGGGACGCACAGACCCAGGGCTGCTCCCGGGCCCGTGTCTCCGACGCGGCGAGCGGACCGGTGAGGACCGGATTAACTGCCCAGCTCTCCAAAGCAGTAACCGGCCATAGTTCTGAGCCAGCCACAAAATGGCAGAGTAGGTATGGAAAGGTTTGCGAAATAGCTAAGGAAACAAACTTCTGGGTCCCCTTGGAGACGGGTGGGGCCGAGGATTTAACCGTCCTACGTTAATTTGGGAGGTGATTCCAGAAGAGGCGGGCGAGGGAGTGAAGGTGTGAGACAGGGAGGGGAAGGAGCCTGACGTCTGTGGCCACCCAGCCAGTGGCTGCCGCGGGCCTCAGGGTGACCGCAGGGAGGGAGCAGCGGGGGTGGGGCTGGGCACCCTTCCTAATTCTCCCAGTGCGGGGGGGCTGCTTCCGAGGGCCGTGGCTCTGGGCCCCTGGACGCGAGCCAAGCTCCCGCAGAGGAAAAGCCTTCGGGAAGCGTCCGGCGGCTTGCGGAAGGCCGTGCTGGCCCCGCACAGAGGGCACTGCGGAGCGGGTGACCGGGGACCTGAGAGCATCCGGGCCTGCGGTTCACACCGAGAGTCACGAAAGAGGTGCTTCTGGGAAAAGGGTGAGGCCCGAGCCCGAGTCCTCCGGAAACCCCACGGAAACTGCGGTCGGGCCCCGAGGGGAACCCACTCACGGGGAAGCGGGCACGCACCTGGCCGACTCGGGGTGCGCCCGGGCCAGGGCCCCCCCCACTGCCCAGGGGGGCTGCCCACGGGTTCAGGAGCCTCCTCAAACTCGGACAGACACCCGAGGGCTGCAGCGCGTTTGGGAAAGTTCTGCCACGAAATTCTGGGACCAAACTACATAGAAAAGGAGCATCTGAAAGCAGAGATTCAAAGCGGAACCAAAACCAGCTGAGGCAGAGGAAAAAGGGAACGAGAACCCCCAGGACCCTGGCCAAGGCCTGTTCCAGTGGGAGCCCGCGGCGACCCGCAGCCCTGACGGAAGCGGCGTCAGCACAGGAGGCACGGTCCCCACCCCGACGCGTGTTGTTCCGGCAGCACAGAGGGCTCACCTAACCGGGGACGACAGGCGTGTCGCCAAGAACCGGGCTTTGCCCAGGGAGAGCTCGGCCTCGGCGCTGGGCTTCGGGCAGCTGGTCTGCGTCACCCCAACATGAGCAGGGGACCGGCCGCGCCTGCTGGTCTTAGGGCAGCGGACGGCCAGGACAGAGGTCCCAGCGTGCGGCTCAGGGGCACCAGGGTCCCTGGTGCCCTGGAGAGTGAGTGCCACCCTGCGAAGCGTCCATCGTGCCCGGTAACGAGGACGCCCCAGACAGACCCAGGGGCTCAGGCAGCCGCCCTGGTTGGCAATGCGCCCGAACAGCAGGCGGACCCTCCCTCGCTCTGTCCGTGTGCCTCTGTGCTGCTGATTTAATCAGCATCGTTTCCCTGGAGAAAACGGTGACCCCGAACTCATCACCTTTTGGAAAGCTCTGTGAGTCTCTCCACCAATCATCAGGCTGCAGGGTCGTTTTGGAACCCCCAAAACTGGTGGTTGGTGTGAGAAGGAAGGAGAGTCTCTGGAGTCCGCCCTCCAAACTGACCGTTAGGCTAACGCCGGGCACATGAGATCGAAACGAACAAACGAACAAACAAACAAACAAACAAATGAACAAACAGAACCCCGAAGTGCAAGCACAGGAATGGCCTGGAGCCAGGGAGGGACAGGGCCCCACGGCGGCCGCCGAGTTTGGTGGAGGGAAGAGCCGGGGAAAGGGTAGGCGGATGCGGCGTCCACGCACAACCGGAGACACAGAGAAATGAAGATCACGAAAAACAGGACAAACGTTCAGGCAAAAACAAACAAACAGGAGGAGGAGGGCGGAGTCGCAGCGCCCTCGGCGCGCACCTGCGCGCAGAGCGGACGGGCCTGGACCGGCGGGGCCTGGGATCCCGGCACGGGAAGAAGGGCGGCCTGGCAGCCGGCGGGCGGCTGTGAGAATGGACACCTCCCCACACGACAGGGCGACGGGGACCCTCAAAGGGACCCCCAACCGCAGCGGTGGGTGAGTGCGAGCGCGCAGGGCCGGGCGGCGGCTGAAGGGGGGAGAGAGAAGGGACCGGGGGCGGGGCGCGGGGGGGCACCGAGCCGTGTTTCTCTGAGCACGAGCGAACTTCCGAAGTTGCCTGCTTCACTCTCATAAATTCTTTTAAAAATCGTTTTAAAAATACATGACACTTCTAGGAAGAGCTTGGGAGGAAAGAAATTAAACCAAGATGTAATAATTGGAAATGCAGTTTAATTTGTATGATTTAAACACGGAGGAGCCGCGCGCGTTTTACGAGGAGCCGTGAACTGCGCGCCCACGGGAAGGCCGGGCGGGGTGAGAATCCGGCGGCGCCCCGGCCGCGCGCTGCAGTTCCACCTGCCGACGGCGCTCACGGGGCCTCCGCGCCGGCCCTGCGCGGGTCCTGGGCCCTCGTCACTCATCCTACGGCCAACGCGGCTTCCGGGGACGCCCCGAGCGAGAGGAGTGGACACCGAGCGCCCCGTCGGGTGAACGCCGCCACCGCCTCCCCGAGCCGGGACTTCCAGGTCCCCCTCCGAGCTCGCGGCCTCGCAAACACTGCGGCCGGCAGTGGGTCTGGGTCCCGAGTCGGGAGGGCGCGCTGGCCTGGGCCTCGAGCAGCCCGTCGCTGTGTTGTGGGCACAGGCCCTGCCCAGCCCCCACGCCCGGATGGGGAGGGAACACTGAAGAGCGGAAATCCCCCCCCCCCCACCAGGGGCTGAGACCAAGCCCCAGCCAGCGGGAGCCGCGCCCGCGGCCCCGTGAACGGGAGCCCGGATCACCCTTCCTCAGAGAGGGCGTGGGGACAGGAGCGCGGCACAGCAGCGGGGGCGTCGGAAAGGGGGACGTGGGGGGGACTGAGGACAGAGGGACCGGTCCCGTGCGTGGGAAGGAGCCTGGACAGGCCCCGCTGGAGCAGGCGCAGGGGAGACCGCGGCCGCGGGCCAGGCGGGACGGACGGGACTCCAGACGCCCCGGAACTCGACTCCCGCAGGCGGCCTCCAGACCCAGTGCTCACGTCTTCAGCAGGGCCAGGCCCCTGCCCCTGCCCCGCTCCCAGCCACTGGGCGTCTGTTCAGACAGACACGGGTGAGGAGCCCGCCACCACTGAGCCCTGTCCTTGCACGGGGTGGGGGGGGGAGGGGCGGGAGTGGGGGGGCTGTCCCTGGTCACCGGCGCCTCCAGGGCGGAGGGTGCAGGCACGTCCTCAGGGTGTCTGTCCCCACCACCCAGAGCAGGGCCGCATTTCACAGCCACCGCATCCTCTGCTAGTTGCGGTCCGCGGCCCACTGTCCCTTCCTGTAAAAGCGGGGTGAGGGGCCGGGCAGTAACGTTAGTGAGCCCCTGGGAGGGTCAGGGCAACCCTGATGCACACCCCTCAGTATACGGCCTGTGGCTGTGGCGAGGGGTCGGGAAGCATTCTGGAGTTTGAAAGGAGCGAGGCACAGAGGATTTATAGCACGTGGGGCTGGCTGAAAAGCCCTCGTAGTTGACACATTTTTCATTTTCACCAATAGCTTCACTGATTTGGATATTTTGGGCATGTCGCTGTCTCCCGAGTGGTAGAACGTTGACTGCTCTCAATGCCTCGATTTGATCGCTCTCAACTTCGACTGGTCGACCCCACCGTGGAGCCTCGTCCAGCGAGAGACCTCCAGCCCGAGACTGCGCAGACCACTTCGGACACGTTCGATCCATCCCAGCACCTTCTCCACGCACCGCACAGACCTTCTTTGTGCGTGTCTGTTGCATGTTCACCTTTCTTGAATTAATAAAGCATAATATGCAGAAAACGTTGCTTACTTTCTTCCATCTTCAATGTTAAAATGGCTGCACAAAAACTCACTTTTGAAGTCTTTTTTTGAAATGCACTCTGGTAGGACAGCTGTCGCAATACAACCTAACAAAATCGTTTCAGATGAATTCAAGGACAATGAAGCACTATTAGAGCCACTGGACAGAAAAAAGTAATAGGCTCTTTGGCCGACCCAACATCCAGGCGAAGGCTCCAAGCAGCAGCACCAACCCCTGCGGTGGAAACCAGGCTGGCGGTGGTACCTGGGGAGCCGGGAGTGGATGAGAGGCTCCCCCCCTGGCCAGGTGGGTCCCTCCCACGAGGCTGTTCGCTTTGGGACAGATTGCCATGGAGCTCCGCACTCGGGATTCGTACACTTTGCACTTGAAAAAATTCTGGAAGTCGGCTGTTAGCGCTGCGAGGGATCTGCTCGCGGCGGGTTCAGTGCCTCGTGCAGTGTCTGACACGGAACAAAACATGGCCCGGCCGGGTCACTCCTCCCTCGCCCGCCCTTCGGGGACTGCCCCCTCACCCAGAGCACCAGCGGCGGCCCTCCCCGCAGCCCGAGTCCTGTCCGTGGCGAAGCGCACTCTCCCGCCGAGGCGGCCGCCTCACCGAACTGCTCACTTCAGGAGGGTCGGTGTGGCGGTTTCACCTCCGCTGTGTGGCAGGGGAGGCTCTGCGACCAGACCCGGCTCGAATTCGGAGCCTGCCACTCGGCTGTGCCTCGTCCGACACCTCGCTCCGCCTCCTCTGCCTCGGTTTCCCCCGCGGAGACGTTCGCGCGAGCGCGCTCACCTCCCGAGGCTCCATCGGCACCAAGCGCGTGGGTGCACACGGGGGCACCCAGCACCCGCGTGTGCGCTGAAGGCCACATCCTCCTACCTACACGCACACGAGGGCCGAGCTGAGCGGGGGCGTCCTTGGCAAGGACGGCTTCCCACCTGGACGCCGACATTGAGACCGCCGTCCCCGCCGACTCGCAGGTCAGGCCTGTGAGGCCCCAGAGGCTCTGGGACGGTGACCTGGTTGCGGTGGGGACCCGGGTCCCCCCACATCCTGGGGTCCCACCTGCGCTCTCAGAGGAGCCCCCTCACGTCCGGAGGGGGCTACACTCCGACTCGACTCAGGCCTTCCGTGTCACCTTTCGTGTGACCTTTCGTGCGAATTTCTTTACACACTCAGGTGTGAAGTGTCCAGTAAGCGGGACATTGTCTTCCTTCCGAGCTTTCACCGCAGGTGCCGTCCGCGGGGCTTTGCCAAGGAACCTCCGAGAAGCTGTTCGGGCTCCACGACGGACAGACAGCCCCGCGCTGGGAAAGAAGCGCTCCCGCCCCCGCAGAGTCTCCCCGCCCCTCGGAGGAAACCCGGGCCGGGACAGGGAACACGGCGAGACCCCCGCGCGGGGCCCCGTACTCCCCCCCGCCCCGGGTGCAACACGAAGCAGCCTGTGCTGGGTGGAGCTCCCGATGACACCGAAGAGACGCGGGCTGGTGGGTTAACTCGGTCTCGCCCGCGCGCACTGCCGGGTCCGGGCCGGCCGGCTGGTGCCCTGCTCCTTCACCGGACATCCCTTCGAGCGCCCCTGTGCCGGACGCGGAGGTTCCCGGCCAACACCGCCGGCCACCGCCAGCGAGTCTGTAGCGAAGCAAGTGGACAGGGAGAGAGGGGGGCTGCTCAACGCGGTGGGGCGGGGGGGGGGCGCTGATGGGAACGGCCGGACAGCTCACTTGGCTGGGCGGGGGGGCAGGATGGATGTGAAGAGGCAAGTGGGAAGATTAAGACTCCACTGGAGTAAGGTCAGGGATGGAAGGTCCCGGAGACTCCGGCCCCAGCGAGGGTCCCAGACTGTCGCTCTCGTCCCTCCCAGGCCCTGGGAGGGGGTCCGTGGACAGGGGTGGGCCGCTGCGCGCAGGAGGAGGGCGCTGGCGCCATCTAGTGGACAGAATCCCCGCGCGGTGCTAAGTAAACATCCTCCGGTGAGAACCGCCTCCGGCCGCAGGTGCCCAACGTTTTGAGGTTGAGAACCACCCGCAAGTCAGTAGGACCTCAGCGGAGCTACAGACAAGGAGAGCGAAGCCACGTTGGGGAGGGAAAACCGGGAGTGAGTGAAAACAGACTGCAGGCGGAGAGAAAGTGCGGGATAGTTAAAAAGGGTGCCCTGGGCTCTCCCCTTCAGTAGCTGGATGGCAGGACGCAAGGCAGGCTGGCACTGAGGGGACCTGGGCGGGGGCGACGAGGTGGCCCAGAATCCAGAGTGTGACGCACGCGTCGCATCCAAAGCAGTAGGCAGAATTGGCTTTGTGAGTCTGGGGCTCAGAGACGAGTTCTCAGCCAGAGAGGAAATTGGGGGATCCCCGGCTGAACGGTGATGAACGCCTCAGAAACAGACTACATCACCTGGGGAGGAAAGGACAGACAAATCGGTAGCCCGGAAAGGAGGACTCCGACCCTAAATCAGTCCCCACGGCGGGGAGGTGCTACGGCCACCTGGCCACGGCTGTGACAGTTCGTCCGTGTCACCCTGGGTGGCAGAGGTAGACACGGGCACACTCGCCACATTTTGAGGGCACAGTCACGCTATTTGGATTCCTTACTTTATTCTAAGATGTTTTTCTTTCATCTAATTATCATCTAAAAATCAGGTTCATTTTAAATGGATCAGTATCTAAGCGACACCCTGCCCCCACGGGAAGCTCGAGGCTGCGGGTGCCAGCCCTGGGCTGTGACTCGCCACCAAGCATCGGTGCGCGCGTGCGCTTGTGGGGACAGGAAAAGGGGGCACGCGTTCAGCCGGACCCGTTTGTTCTCAGGAAGGCACTATGGAAAATGGGGCTCGGGAGTGGTGAACACAGTCATCCTGGGCAAAAAAAAAAACCACTCAATGCATATATATGCATATGTATGTATATTTATACATGCACTATATATATATACACACACACACAAAGTACAGTTCTTGTCGAAAGCAGGAAACAAATTAGCAGCAGCTGCTGATCACTCGTGAGCAGCTCAGAACCGCAAGCCTGCGCATGAGCAGCAGACAGAAGCATTTTAACAAGGAAATACATTTTAGTTTTCAGCTCTGCAGAATTGCACAGACGATACAGAAAAGAAACTTAAATGTGCCACGTATTCTTTATGGAACCCACTGCAGGAACTGCAACCATTCTGTTACCTCTGACAACCACGGAGAGCTGCCGCCTCCTAGACCGGAGGTGGTGCGGGTACAATGTAGCAACACTCCCTTACACAACGCCCGCCCTGGACCTATCACGGTGCAGTTACCGGAACCAGCATTGTTGACTCCTTTCCCATGAGAGGACTTATGTCGGTCTCTGCCATCGGAGGCATAGTTAAGCTCGAAATGCATGAATAGATTCTTTTAACCAAAAACGTAATTGCCAGATGCACAGATACATGCTGAGTAACAAGGGCTTTGCAGAACGCGTTGTACTCTGCATGGGGAGCACTTTTCTGGGATAGGCTCCTGTGGTCCTCCAGTGGCCTCGCTGTGCTGTTCTTTCGCTCATGCCACGGAGGAGAGCGTCAGGTCTCACAGAGCTCATCAGTCTGCGTGAAGCGGGTTATGCCGCAGGAACACACGGATCTCGCAATCTGAGTGGATCGGGCACAAAACTGATGTGTGGCTGACTGGTCGCCAGTTTGTTGTTTGGGAACTGTTCAGAGCAACTCCTCCCCAGAAGGGGAGGCAGGGACCTGGGCTCCTCTGGCCCGCGGAACCTGTGCCTCTCAGGGTTACCCTGGCAGGAGCCAGAGAAGAGAGTCCTGGTGGGCGGGGGGGGCACATGAAATCTTGACGTGACTGCCTTCCTTTTCACCCAGAAACGGTGCGCACCACGTCCACTCACACTTTGTTGGCTACAACAGCCGCAGGGGTCCCCTGAACCAAAAAGGTGCGAGCTCTCGAGTGTCTGGGAGGAAGGGGACTGGGCAGAGGTCTCCTCAGCTCTCCTCCCAGAGCACCCGGACCCAGGCGCCCTGTCCGAGGCGGGAGCCCTCGGCCTCCAGCAGGGGGGTCAGCGCCTGTGGGGGAGCGGGGCGGAGACGCACTTTCCCACCGTTAGTCTTAAGTGAAAAGCACCGGTGGGCGCAGCATAGGTGTCGGTTGAATGAATGAAGGAGTAACTGCACAAATGATTGCATCTCAGACTTGTTTTACACCTGGTTCTCCTCCTAGGGTCCACACCCATGGGCATGTTCTTGGAGATCAGTTGACTCGATCTTGGTCATTTCTGCAAAAACCTTACTTGGAAAAACAGAAATCTCTGAATGTCGAGCCGGAACCAGCCACCCGTTAGTTATGTGGAACATTCCGCGCAAAGCTCCAAGGAAATTAAGCCAAAAATGCTCAAACGCTGGTGATTTCCCCGGGGAAGCGTCCTTGTCCTTCTCCAGAGGAACAGTCCGGGAGCCTGACGGGGAGAGGGGCGGGGGGGCCGCCGCCCCGTTCCCGGCGGGTCTGCACGTGTCCGCGGCCCCGGTGTGCAGGAGAAGGTCCGAATGGACAGACGCGCTCTGACGCTGCAATCAAGGTTTCTCCGTGTCCTGCTCCTCGTCCTCTCGGAGTTAAACCCGGGGCTCGGCCATTCCCGGGCCAAGCAGGCCCTTCTCTGCCGAGGGATGGGGTGCGTCCTGAGTTGGCGGGGTCCACGACCCTCCGCGGAGCGCAGGGACCTCACCGAGGAGCCCCGCCCCTCGCCGCTCGGCCGAGTTTCCCGGCGCGCGGCGCGAACTTGAGGGGCGGGAGGCTGTGCGCGCGCGTGTGCGCGGGGGTGTCTCCGCGGGGCCGGCGGGACAGGGAGGGCCGGGCGCACCCGGAGAAGACGGATCGTGGCCGCGATCCCCGCTCACCTGCAGGCAGGCAGGCAGGCGCCCCGCACCCACCCAGTCCCCAGCGCGCCTCTCCTCCCCGCCCTCCTCTGTCGCTCGCCCTCCACCCACCGCCACTCCGCGCAGGATCGCAGGAAGAACCGGGAAGACAGCCCCGCACCGCGGCTGCAACTTTCCGCCTGGCTCCGGGCTCCGGGAGCGGACAGCGGGGACCCGCGGTCCGGGCGCGGCGCGGTGGGGCGATGGGCTAGCGCGGAGCCAGAGCCCCGGAGCCCGCTGCGTTCCACCGGTCCGCACGCGCGTGCTCTCGGTCTGTCCGCGGGCAGCGCGCAGGGCGCAGACGCCGAGCGTCCTCGGAGCATGAGGCAGGACCCAGCCCGGGCAGGCTGCGTGTGGAGCGCGTGAATCGAGCCGCTCAGAAGATGAGGCGCCGCGCGGTCCTCCGCCAGCCGGGTCTCGGGTCCGGAGACACCGGCCGCGCGCTCTTCTGTGTCCTCTGCTGCGTCCTCCCTCAGGCCGCCCCGCAAGTGCTCAGGATCGGTGAGTGAGCCCGGGGACGCTCCGGGCCGCCGGCTCGCGGACCGCCGCTGGGCGGTGGGGCGGGAGGGCGATCAGCGCGCGCCTAGGACTCGGGAAAGAGGCAGCCGCGTCCCCGCTTCCCCGCCGGGCACGGTTGGCGGGCTTTTCCATCTGGGCTCCAGCAGGATCCCGGTCGCCCAGGGGGCTGCCCGCGACGGCTGCGGGCTCGCTCGTCTGCAGCCTGGGGCGCGGAGACTCGCTCTCCCCACCGGAGCGTCTGGGGGATGTCGGGCGCTCCACACGCGCCGCGCTGGTCCGTGGCCACCTGGGCTCTGGGTCTCGCTGGCACGCCAAGTCTCGAGTAGAATTAGGGGACCGCCAGGGACGGAGGCGATTTCCCAGAACCTGCTAGCCGCCAGCCTCCAAGTTTTCGTCGCCGAGGTGGTTCCTCCTCAGGTAGTCTCCAAAGTCTGGGGGGCTCCCCACAGGGTGCAGGCGGCACGCGCCCTCCCGCCCGGGGTCGAGGACTCCGGAGAGTGCTCAGTCAGCTCCACGAGCTCAGACCCGAGCCCCCGCTTCGCGCCCCACTCTGCCCGCCTGGCACTGAGCGGGATCCAGTCCTCAGTGGAGGTGGCCTCCGGAAAGAGTCTGCACTTCCACCTCGGGGAGATGACAAGGGGCTGGAAGCCGCCAGCAGGGGCACGGGCGCGCCGGCTGAGGCAAAGGGGAGGGGAGGGGGTGGCGGTGTGGGTGCCGGTGTCAGGTGCACAGGACAGACAGCCAGGGTCGGGGTGCAGAGGCGCCTGGCGGCTTCTGGGAGGCTGGTGGGGCTGGCAAGTTCTCCCGCCCCAGCGGAAGCCAGTGTCCCCTCCCTGGTCTCGGGTGTCCTCCTCCCTCTGCATGCCACCGTGCTCCGCAGAGACCATCAGAGAGCCACAGCTGAGGGGTGACGCCGGGGGTCTCCCTGCTGCTCCAGGCTCCCGCGTTGGGGTCGGCCCTGTGCAGCCCAGCCCTCCCCGGGACCGAGGGCTGTGCCAGGGGCCCTGCGGGGCACCCCGCCCTCCCCGCTCACACCCCGGGCCCCTGCAACTTCTCAGCGGCCACACTGGGTCTGGCCTGAGAGGAGCCAGCTCTTTGCAGAGATCCAGCTCCCACTTCTCCTCACTGAACGTGCCCACTTCTTACAAAAAAAAAAAAAAAAAAGGAAGTGTACTATGTGATAGGAGCTTTCTCTGGGCGTGGGAGATGGAGTGTTCAAGGAGAGACCCTGAGTACTAACTTTACTTAAGACACATTTTTCTAGGCTGTGGAGAACGATAACGTGCATTTTTTAGATGATTTAGACTGAATATGAAGAGTCCCAAAGTTTTCCTCTTACAAAAAAGAAACTCCGCCCCCAGCTAAGGTAGCTTTGGCCAGAGAGGCGCTCCGGCCTCGGTGCCCTTTTCCGCAGCTGCCCAGGGCGAGACACGCAAATCGTGTCCCGGTCCCCGCGCCCACGGACACGACTGGCGCTTCCTTACACTGGGCGCAGTTCGAAGGGGACCATCCTAGTCGCAGGAGAGGGGCCGGCCGCAGCCCCACCGGCCTGCAGCCCTGGGGGAGCACTGCCCCGCCCCCAGCGCACAGGAGTTCCAGGAGGGGGCGGAGGCCGTGGTTTAAGGTATGCCCGCTCGCGCATCGGAGTCCGCACCCAGGCTCCGAGCAATCGCACCCGTCCGTTCAGAGACACTTTCCCGAGGGAAAGCAGCCCAGCGCGATCCGTGGGCCTGAATGTACACGCTGCAGGACAATGGCATTCCCTGTTTCCGAATGAGAGCCGGCGGCAGGAGGTGAGACCGCAGGGCGCGGGGTCGGCTGCGTGCAGGGTGGACGGCTCGCCCTGGCCCCGCGGGGCCCGTGGGGGCACCAGGGACCCGCTGACCTGTGAGTGGGCGTTTCGGTGCCAGGGGAAGCAGCTTGAGGTTCCGGCAGTTTCTTTGGTCTGTCCAGTCCGACTCGGAACATAAAGAGTTAAATGGGTTGGGGAACCAAGCAACTGTGTGTGAGAGAGAGAGTGAGTGTGTAAGTGCGTGCGTGTGAGCGTGCCGCGGTGAGCGTGTGTGGGGAAGGAAAGAGGAGAACCACGATGCACCTTCGCCACTTCTTGTCTCCCTCTACGAACCGCCAGCCATCCGACCGCCCGACAGGAAGGGCCCGTGGTCGATAATCGATCGGAAGGTTCCTGTGAGCACAGGGGTGCAGGAGAGGCCCTCGGGCGCTCGATGGATTGAGTACTCGTCCGCGCTCCTTGCCAGAGTGTCTGCCCGCACTCGGGCTGCTGAGGGAAGTGACTGGAAGGTGTGACGTGGGGGTGAAGCGCGCCGACGCCGACGCCGGGGAGGCCCCTGGGCACACGGGCCCGCGCGCCGGCACAGACGCGAATGTGGCGGACGTTCCTCATCGGGAGGTTTAGGGGCGTGAAGAGGGTCCTGTGGGCTGGAGGCGCGGGCGTGGGGCCCGCCCTCCGGAGGGTCCCCAGCAGCCTGCCTGGAAGAGGTGCGGCCCCTCCTGGGGCTTCTCCGCGGGGTGCCCAGGCCTTTCCTGCCTCTCCCTGTCCCCTGTGCATGTGACCCGCCAGCGAATGTCACGCACACACCTGGGTTTCACGGCCAAGGACACCTGCTCCCGTGGCCACACAACAACCTTCACCCGACAGAGCAGGGTCTCAGCGGCCCGAGCAAACGGAGGCCCTGCCACCACCAGTGGGGCAAGAAGGTCCCCCGTCCGAGTGCAGTTCCTGGGGCCAACACGTCGTATTTGTCTCAGTTACAACAGCGGGAAGCTGTACTGACACATGCGCGTCACGCAGCATCTCGGCGCAGCCCTGGAGGTGAGGGCGCCGTCTGCGGAGTGAGCCCCGGGGGACCTTTCGGACGCGACCGGGGTCAGAAACCGCCGGTGTGGCCCTGCCTCCCAGACTGCCAGGCTCCGAGTCTGGGAGCCGGGCCTGCGCTTTGCATCTAAAAAGTGGGCCCGGCCCAGCCGCACCCTGAGGCGTCCTCGGCGAGGAAAACAGAGCTCGGGGCGGCCTTGCGCGCTGCGGGAAGGCACCGTGGGTCGTGCGGTTGCCCCCGACCCACACGGGCCTGAACTGCACGGGGCCGCTGACTCGGGGTTCTGCGCAAATACCCGCCTGGTGGTGGTCAGCGGTGGGGAGTCCGTGGACGCGGCGGGCTGGCCAGGGGCACCGCTCGGCACCGTCTCACAAGGGGCCTGGGCTACCTGGGGTTCCCCAGATGCAGCCCTTGGCGGGCACGAAGGGACGACTAAGTTTGGGGGAGTCAGAAGCTATTGACAGATTTTGGAGGTGCACAGCGGCCACCGCCCAGAAACCCGTGACTCTGTTCGAGAGTCACCTGTACTCGTTCTGTGTTCTGTTGTTATTGTTTTATTGTTACTTTTTATTAAAGACTACCGACGCGTTCCGTCTGATCAGGACCCGGCAGCTGAGGCGGCCTGCTTTCCTCCGGCGTCTCGGGTGCCTGGGCCTGAGTGTCCCCATCGGGGAACCAGCAGTCACGGCATCTGCTTCTCCGGGTCGCGGGGGAGGGCCAGGCGCGCTCGGTCCTGCGCCTGCAAGTAAGCCGCGGAGCAGGTGTGGCATATGGCCCTTATGTAAACACACACAGCGCACGGAGAGAAGTAGCGTGGAAGTTTACAGCCGCAGAGTGGGAAGCTAAAGGGCAATGCAAGTGTCCAAACGCTTTTATTTCCTTAAGAGAGGCCCCAGCGCCTTCCACCTCCGAGGTCAAGCTCACTGCAGCACCACTTGGGAGTGCTTGACCCTGAGGACGCCCCAAGTTCCGAGCAGTGACGGCGACCCCTGTGTCTCTGCCTCCCGCTCCAGCGCACAGCCCGACTGCAATCGCCCCGTTCCCTCAGCCTGGCGGTGCTCCGCCCGAGACACACACACACGCGCACACACACACACACACACACGCACACACACCCACACACACACACACACGCTGTCGGGGAGCCAGGCGGGCTGCGGGGTGGAGGGCGAGGCGCAGCGCGGTGCGAGGCCCGCAGCCCCTGGTTGCCGGTGCCTTACGGCACCCGTTCCGACCGAGATCCTTCACCAGGCCTTCCGTGCGGGTGGCTCTCATTATTTGCTCCGAACGTTGCTCTCGGAGGGCTTTCAGGTCGTCTCCCGCTGCCGATTTCTTCCCTCGCTGGCGCCCCCGAGGCGTGGAGGGCAGGCCGGGCGGCTCTGGGACCGCTGGGCAGAGACTCCGGCTGCAGCCCCCAGACACCCCTCCGACCGGAGGGGCCCCGGGGAGCGAGCTGGCAGGAACTCCCACCGGCAAACCGGGCAGAGGAGCCGGGCGGCGTGACGGGGCGTGAGGGTCGGGCCAGCCGCCGCTACCCGGCTCCCCGAGTGAGCCAACCCCTCGCCTTCTTATTTCATCCGCACCGTTCGCCTTCTTCCGACGGTGACTTCACAGGCCTGGGGGTCACACGGTGTGGGCCTGCGCTGTTCCTGCTTCCTCCACGGCTGGTGACCCACCCCGTCACCGAGAAGACCGTCGCTCGGTGGCTGTGCCCACGTTCAGCGGCTGCTGCCTGCCGCCCCCCCCCGCCCCCGGTCTCCGCCTGCTCGCCCGGACGGGCCGTGCCGGGTGCGGGCCTGTGTGCGCACTCCCCTCGGCGGGCCCCGAGGCCGCACGCGGTGCGGGAGAAAGGCAGTCTGCTCTCCGTGACTCGGGGGGAGCTGCGTGGGCCCAGGGCGGGTCCAGGGCTCTGGACGGCGTGGGCAGGGGGCAGGGAGGCCAGTCGACGCTGCTGTCACCGGGCCCCAGAGTTTCCCACGGGGGCAGGCAAGGCCCTCCCCTCGGGGGAAGCCCCTCTCCATCGGCTCGCACGTCCACTAGGAATGGCTGCGGGGGGCGTCCGTCCGCAGCCTCCAAGTCCTCCTCCGCTGGCTCGCTGCTGAGCCCTCCCGCCGTGCGGAAACCGGTCTCTCCGCCCCTGCGTGCTCCGCACTTCGGAGAACCGGGAGAAAGCGTGAGGGACAGAGGCAGGCGGAGGGAGTCCAGTGTCCGCCTTTTCCCGAGGGACCCACCGGGAGATTGTGTGTGTGTGTGTGTGTGTGTGTGTGTGTGTGTGAGACACTAGCTGCCGGGAAGCAACGCAGAGTGGGTCGTGGCGTCTGGAGCGGCAGGTGCGGCGTGTGGTGGAGCCGAGGAAGGACCCCCTCTTCTCTCTGGGAGCGCCCAGGGGAGGGGCTTTGCGCTTGGCGATGGTTTGGCTTTCGGGTCATGTGACCGTGGGCACTGCTGTCCCTCAGCCATCGGGAGGCAGGTTTGCCTCCGCAAGGCTCTCTGTGATTCTGCGTGAAGACTCCGGCTTCTTCGGTTTAATTCCGTGTCTCCCAAATTTCAGTGGTGGGGGAGGACTGTGACTTGAATCACAACTATTAAAGCCCCACTGAACTCATCCACCCCCACCGCGACCCTGGGGACATACTGGAGAAAATGAAGCAAAACTCAGGCCGCCACACCGCCGCCGCGTCTCAGCCTCACCCAGAATGCGCCCACCGCCCCCCCCCCCACGACGTCTGCGTCGAAAGCTTTAAGAGTCCATTTAAATGTTCAGGTGTTCTAACGCTCTCTCCTAGGCAGAAAATATTTTTGAAAACCCACAACCTATTCTGAAACTACATCATTTTTATTGGCTTAAAACGTGATATAGGGCCATTTTCCCTGACTATTTTTCCCACTAGACTTACATTTTAACATTGTTTTTAGGGGCAAAACTGTCTTAGATTTATAGCACATTTTTCGGGAATATAATTTGTAGTAAGTTAACAGCTATCTATATTTAAAAGTTAAACCTACTTATTTCTTTTAAGTGCATATCTGATTTTAGTGATAAATATTCATAGAGAAGTGGGGAAATATTTGAACTAAAAGGACTGTATACCAGCTACCTAAACTTCATAAATTTCTTGTCTTGATTTACCAGAGATTAAGTCACCACACTGAGTTGCAAAGAACCACTGTTTTATTACATCAACACGATGCCGTTAGTAACAATACGTCAATCAGAAAAGTGGTTTATTCTGGAGGGAAGACAAAAACAATAAAGACAGACAAATATTTGATTTTGTATTTATGTTATTTGTGTACTAAAAAAGCTAAAACATTTTAGAGTAACTTTTCCAAGTCACGTGGATGATATCTCACTTTCTTTTTGTTCTCATTGGAGGTTAAAGGTTTTTTAAGCATGCGATCTTGGGTGGTGCTGGTAACACGCGTCTCACAGGCCGTGAGACGACGAGTCACACAGGGGGCGGCATCGAGGACGGAGGAGTCGCCCCGTCGCCCGCAAACCACTCACCGAGAGACGATCGCGCACGCGTCCTTCCTTAACTCTCCAAACCCTTGGACGTGCTATTTGGGGCACCGGGCGACTAGACACTTGAGTACTCGCCTGTCTTACACCTTTGACGCGTGACTGGTTTGCTGCTGTCCTGCCGGGGGACGCGAAACAAAACAAAACAGCACGCAGAAGCCCGTCGTCACTCCTTAAATTTCCACTGAACCGCGTTTCGAGAGGAGCGCAAACATGCTAATTGTTACACAGAGTTGTGTGTGTCTATTTACTCAGTAGACATTCAATGACTAACTGCTAAGATTGTCATCAGTTATCAATCTGGAGGCCAGCAGTTCATGGCCACCTACTATTTTCCTTAAAAAGGAAATAGTAAAATGCACTATTTATTGCACGGAGCAAGTTCGAAATATGAGACCACGTCTGCTACAGCAAAACACCTGTTTTACTTGGTGGATCTACGCTCTGCCCTTAAAGGGGGCACTACACACATGTACCCCCCAGACCGAGGCCCCGGGGCGATGCGCGCACGCCAGGCGCCGGGCATCCCCAGCGAGGCGGACGGCGTGGGGACTAGAGAAGGCGGTCCGCAGGACGCACCTGGAGCGCCCCCCCCCTTCCAGAAAAGTGAGGAGGCTCTCCAAACCCCCTCACGGGCAGGCGCGTGTTGAGGAGACGCGGGCACCCGTGTTCCCCACGGACAAAGCTGGCGTCCTTCAGGCGATTGCGTTGTTGAAGGCAGACGGTAAACCAAAGCGCCAGGCACGGATCCAAGCTGCTGTACAGACAAGTGGTTGAACAGATCAGGAGGGAATTAAGTATGCAAGCGGGGAGCAGAGGCAGACACAGGCGGGGGGCAGGCCCCCCAGGGCACTCCTGCGGGTGGCGTGGCCCGCCTGCACCAGGACGGATGCCAGTGCCCCCCCACCCCCGCCTGTTCGGTTCTCCTCCCCGAGACCCGGATCCCCACTCCGGTCTCGGGGAAGCGCCCAGTGCGGGCGGGCCGGCTCCCTGCGCAGCACTCGGCCAGGGCTCCCCCACGCCACGAAGGCCGTAGAAACAGGGAAGTCCGGGGGTCGTCACGGGCACGGGCGGCCGAGCGGCCGCAATGACCTCCTGTGATGCGTACAGCGTGGGGTCTCGCAACAGGAAAGGGACTTTGAATACAGGCGGACATTCCTTGATCACGGTGCGTACCCGTTGCTCTGCTAATTTTAGCCACGGCCCCAGGACGCAGGAATTAGAGCGGAGCGCGCGCCCGAACTCTCGGCGCCGCCTTCCCTCCTTTCCCGCAAACCCAGCGCTCTCCTGGAACATGAGGAAGCGAGGTCTGGGAGAGAAAACCCGCCCCGTACCGAGGTTCCTTCTGCGATGACGGGTCCCCTCCCCTTGTCAGTACGCACAGGTGTGCGACCGGGGTATCGAGGGGATCGGAACGGCCCCACACGGCACGCCACGTGGACGGTTCCCTAAGAGCGCCATAAACTAAAGACGGCAGCACATCCGTCAGAACCGGTCACCGCAGAAACGAACCGTGTCCCCAACGTGCTGCGGATGACAGGTGAGCGCTGCAGGTCTCCGTGGGGCTTCTGGGGCCGGCCTGCAGGGGAGGGGCTGCCAGGCGTGTCTGCCGTCAGCGCCGAGGGTTCCGACCGCTACGCGCTTCCTGCGCTTCCTCGAGAGCAACCTGCCCCCCAGTAGCGGTTCGGGCGTCGGCACGGACCTGGCAGAGCCACGGAGGGCTGGCGTGTTGGAACGAACGCCCGGCACTCCCAGCAAACGACGTGCCCAAGCCCCTTTTCTGAGCAAAATTGTCTAAATACGTCTTTAAAAAGCCAATAGTTAATTCCCAGAGCCGAAAAGGACTTTGTAATTCAAACGGGGAAGGGAGAGGAAACATCAGCCGGTTCTTTTTTTAGTTGTGAAGACTCACTCACAACTTTTAAGAGTTATCTTTTCTCTTGTTTAAAACTTTAAGCTTCCAAAGGGTTGAGTTACGAACCTGGGCCACCCACCAGCCGAGGTTGCCTCCCAACGACCTGCCTGCGTTTGTGCGGCAGGAACGCGCTCCCCCGCAGAGCCCGTGGGCGTCTGAGCGGGGTTCGCCTTCGGAACTCTGGGCAGCTCCTGTTTCTTTTGTCCTCGGGGTGTATTCGAACCTAGGGCCGTTTCCACAGGCGGCCCCTGAATTGGCAGGAGCTGTTAGAACGGATTGTGGGGCATCTCCACGTTGGTGGGGGGTGCCTAGGAAAAAATAGCACAGACTCAAGAGAGAAAGGCCTCTTTGTTCGATCCTTACAATGAGATTGTGTGTTAAAATAGAAAATAATACGGAAGAGCGCGGGGCTGTACGCGCTTCGGACAGGAAGCGCATGCAGACGCCGGGCTCCTAGGCAAGAGCTTCCCCTCCGAGCGAAGGACCGGGGCCGTGGACGCCCGTTCGTCCGGCTCAGACGGTGCGGTGGCAGGTGGAGCGTGTCCTTCGAGTTGCTTCCCAGCGCTGCTCTTTGCCCAGTTTGAAAGCGACGGTCACGGCAGCCACGCTGCGGTTGCTGGGCCACCCCAGCCACCGTTTCCCTGCCGCCAGGCCCAGCGAGAGGGAACCACAGGACGCGTGCTCCCAGCTCTGGCGGCCCAGGGCCCCGGCCGCGTCCCCGTCTGGGCTCTTCTGGCCGAAGGTGGACCGCGGACCTCGGAAGGCAGGTGAGGCCCCGCTGCGAAATCACGGACCCCAACGAGACGCCCCCCCGAGCAGGGGCTCGCCTCACTCCCACGGGGAGGAAGTTCTCGGAAGCAGAGGCAGCGTTGTGCTCTGAGAGCCCGTCCGAGTTTATCACATTAAATGCACAACCGGGCGATACGAGTTTGTCCGCACGGAGAACCAGCCCAAAACGGTCACCACGTCCCGACCAGAGCAGGTGAAGGGACAACAGGAGAGGAAAGGGGGAAATGAAGCTCTTCCGGACGTCGAGTTTGGGGATGCTCTGAGATGGACCGTCGGAACCCTGCCCACGCCCACGCTCCACCCTCCCCTCCAGACTGAGAAGCTCCTCTGCCTTTCTGCTCGGGACTGACTCCGGAGACCACGCGTCGGCCGTTCCGTGGCGCGCCCTTCCCTGTGGGCGTGACGACCTCTGGGTCTGCGCCCGCAAACCCGCAGCGGTGACGGCACACGCTCCCACCCCCCGTGGCCGGGCCGCGCCGGTTCCCAGCCCGGTGAACTCGGCCAGTCGCCCCCGCCGTGGTCGGGGCTCTTCCCACGCTCTGAGCGACAGCGGTGGCCAGGGCCAGCCCCCCGCCGGGCTGCGGGCAGGGCTCCCCGAGTCGGGGCCTAGGACGCCCCGGGAACGGCACTCGACACAGACAGTGCCCTCTCTCCGTGCTCGTGACTGGCGTCGTGAGGATGGATGCTGAGCGTCCACCCGATGCGGTTTCCCCGTGAGACGCCCCAGGGTGTCGACGCCGTCCAGATCCAGGGTGGGAGGGGCCTAGGTTCCGCCAGCGTGAACTCCCGGTGAGGTCTATTTCCCACCGACGGACCGCTCCAATGGAAAGAAAATCGGCTGGCTTCTTCGTTCACGCTGCCCCGGCAGGCAGGGGAAGGCAGCGTTCTGCGCGGGGCTGCAGTCGCTCGCTGCCAGGCAAACAGAGCTGCAAAAGTTACTGCGCCGGCGAAAAGCCCCTGAAAACGGGTGCAAGATGTCATGCAGCCCGGCCCGCGATGGTTGCCAGAGCCTCCCGGAGGCCAGGTCGCTACGCAACCAGGAAAGAGGGGCTGCTTCCCAGCGAACCGAGCGTTCTGCCGCGTCCAGCCCTCGTTCGCTCGTAGCGGTGCGGACGTGAACTTCCTCTAACCCCAATTCGGTGGGCCTCGTCCCTCAGGGTCGCGGTCCAGGGCAGGTCCACCAGCAGCCTGCGGGGTGAGGGAGGGTGCCAGCCGCCCGCGCTCAGCCGAGGGGCCCTGGCACGCCGGTCATCTCCGCCCTCTGCAGACACCCGGACGGGGCGGGAGTCCGTGCAGGGCTGTTTCCCCTTAGGGAGACCGATCCGTATCGATGTGCGAGGAAGCAAGTCCAGGTGGAAAGGGCGCCCACCTGTTCGGGCAGACCCGGCGGGAAAACCCAAGCTTGCTCCACGTCATGGAAGTTTATTGCAATTCGCAAGAACCCCACGCGTGAGGTTCTTTTTAAGCAGCGGATTTAATGTGCCATCCTTTATCGAAAAGGCGTTGCTTTGGGGTGATTTTGGACAGGGGTTCAGCCCCTACTTTAGATTATTATTATTTCCTCCGAGTGCCTGGAAATTAAATGTGGGTTTGGAATGATTCATCCCCGAGTCTTCCAAGGGATGAAATTATGCTGGGAGGTCATGGCCACAATTATTCCCAAAAAGACATTTCAAAGATGGCTCCGAGTAGCTAGTTCCCCATCACTCGGGGACTCCGCGCTTCTCTGTGGCCCCTCGGCAGAAAAAACTCAGTGCCCCGTGCTGTCCGCAGCCCTGTGCCAGCTGCCCAGAACGTTCAGGCTCGGAGAACTAGACCGCCTACAATCGAACAAGGTCCCTGCTCGATTATTTTTCTCTCACTGCTGTTGCTTCAGCAAACTAAAGGACCTCGGCTTCGATTTGAGTGTGCCGACGCCGGTCACTGCGAACGGTTGGAGGGACGTGCCCCCGGCGTCCCCTCTCTCTCAGGCCTGTTTGAGCCACGTCATCGTGTATTGATGGCCATCGATCTGTCAGAAAATTTACTTCTGTTTCTGGTGCAATAACCATTAGAAAATCTGACAGAATAGTCAATAATTTCATTAAATATTTTATAAAGTAATAAAGAAAAAATGAGATGGCGCAGCCAATAAAATTATTTGTTAACATCTTGAAGCCTTTAAACATCGTTGCAACACTTAAAGATCGCTACTAAATATTATATGTGCCATTCTGGGAAAGTACGATTCAAAAAATCAGTAGCTTAGTATGTTACAGTAAAAACAAATTTTTGTTAAAGTTGGATTGTCTGTTAAAAACATACTTCTCTGAAAATGGGTACACATTGCGAAGCAAATTCAGACCGGGTTTCTTTTTTTTTTTAATTAAATTTTCTATTTTATTGGTTGATCCTATACGGTTTTCTGTCTTTTACTCCCACCCCAGCCCTTTGCAACAGCATGATGGACCTGGAGAGCATCACGCTAAGCGAAATAAGCCAGGCAGTGAAAGACAAATACCATGTGATCTCACCTTTAACAGGACCCTAATCCACAAAACAAATGAACAAGCAAAATATAACCAAAGACACTGAAATTGGGAACAGGCTGACAGTCACCAGAGGGGGAGGGGAAAACGGGGTTTTTTATTTAAAACTTAAGCATTTTAAGTACTTTCATAAAGATTTTCTGTACTTAAAATTGAAAGCTTATGTAATTTGTACATCTAGGGGTAAAAATTCATCTACCAATGGTATTTTTCAGAGGAAAATCTTTTCAGGATTTTATTTGTTTATTTTAGAGACTGGGGAAGTGGGGGCGGGGGGACATTGATTGTTGCCTCTTGCTCGCCCCCTACTGGGGGCCCTGTGGTCCACAGGCCGGTGCTCAGCCCACGGAGCCACTCCAGCCGGGGCTCAGAGGAAGACCTTGAGAAGCTTTCACCACGGGTGTGAGTGATCTGGGAGCACAGGCCCCGTCTGCATCGGTCACGTGGAACACGGAGCCCACGGGGGGGGGCCACAGGCACCGCCTGGGGCCGCAGCGACTGGGCAGTGGAGACAGCGGGTTGTGATCGTCTTTCTTTATTAAAGAAGTGGGTGACTCACGCCGGTTGCTTGGTTACTTGAAACACCCTAGAAATATGTAAATTTCGAATTATAAATAATCACACGGCACGAACACCAGAACGTACAGTTGCCTGACAGGCGACTCTGCTCAGCTGGGGGGGCGACGGGGCCGCACGGACACGCTGGGAAGCTGGATTTGAAGAACGTGTGACGGTGTCTTCACCGGCCTCACCTGGAAGGCGGAGGCAGACCATTCCGGCTCCGCCCCTCGGGTGCAGGTGGGCGGGCCTGGGAAGGACCCCCGCGGGAGCAGGCCAGGCGGCCTCGGCCACCAGACCCAGGACCAGAGGCAGGAGACCGTTGCGGGGGTCGGGGAGGGGGGAAGAGCAAGAGGCCGGCGCAGAAAGGCAGGTCGGTGTCAGGAAACGAGGTTGTTTGAGGATCAGGGAGATAGCGACTGGTCGTTCCAATTACGCTCTTATTTTCATCGCATCATAAATGAGTGAAATCTGCATAAACCCGTGGAACAGAAACTGTTTTACCCCCTCTTCGTTTTGGAGGGTCTGCGCACCCTCGGTTAATGAACGGTGATGCTTTGTAAACGGATGCGAACCCTTAGAACAGCGTCTGCTGTGCTGTGAGTGCCCAGCACGTTGACTTACATACACATTTCCCCCACAAAATGAGCGTCTTTGGCAGGGAACGTGTCCCGCTAACCCTTGCGTTCCCGGTGCCCAGCCTAGTGCCCCGCACAGGGCGGTGCAGGGACGCTTGCTGAGTCCGTAGACTCGGGTGTTCCGGGGCCGAGACGTGACCCGAGCGTGTGACTGGGGAGGCGGCCCCTCCTCCAAGGCCGACGCCTGCGCGACCTCAGCCCGTCCGAGCAAGCCGTTTCCTGTACCTCAGAGGGGCACACCCCATGTCCCCACACAGTCCCCTTCGTCGTGCCTGAACGCGGCGCATCTATAATCGGCCTCCCCGGGTGGGCCCCCTGATTTCATCCTCAGAGATTAAAAACCGGCCGGGCCGCCCCTGCTCGGGGACTCGCGGGTAAACACCCCGACTGCAGGACGTGAGCTGCCCCTTCGCTCCCACAGACACGGCGCCGCCCACGACCAGGTGCCAGGACGGCCTCCGGAGTCGAAAGATGCTCGGAGAACTGGGTGGGAAAAGGAAAGGAGCCCGGTGAGGCCGGCCGCACAGGGAGCTGCGGGACCGGCCGGCTGGGAAGGACTGTGGTACACAGGAGCCCAGGGAACCCGGCACTCCAGGCCCGCAGTCGGGATCTACGCCAGGCTTTCGCAGTCTTAAAAAACAAAAACAAAATAAAACAACGCAAAGCCGTGATTCCCCCCAAACCGCGCCACAAACTTCGGTGGCATGGATCCGCCCTCCGGGCCCCTTCTGAACGTTCTGAGCGCTCGGTCGTGGATCCCAACGATCGCACTGATCACTGGCAAGTATCCCACCGAGGAGCAGCTGGAATCTGCCCTGGGGGGGGGGGGCCTGGAGGGGGCTCGTGGGAGAAGGAGGTGGACACCATCCCACTGGGCGAGCATTTCGGTGCCTGAGAAAACGGCCTGCACCACGGACCCACCACGTGAACTGGGACACGGGAACCCACCCCGAGCGCCTGCCTGTCCCCCTCCGCGTGGCCTGCTGACTCGTAATCGTGTGCATTTCCCTCTCGTGAGTGGCCCGTAGGGCTTGCCACTGTCCCAGTCGGCTCGGGCTGCCGCCACCGCTGTCTCCTGGTCTCGGAGGCGGGGGTGGGCCAAGGCGAGGGTGGCGGCAGCGTGGTGCCTGGTGAGCACCTGGGTGCTGGCAGGTGGCCTGCCGCCCTCTTGCTGGGACGCACACAGCCTCTCCCAGGGGCGCCCTTAGAGGGAGAGGGCGCTCTGCCTTCCCCTTCCGACAGAGGTGCCCCTCCCACCCTAACCTGACGCTTAGTGACCCCGAAGAGCCCACCCCCCATACCACCGCCGGGGGTGAAGGCATCGCGCATCCGTGTGCAGAGGCGCAAACACTCAGCCCTTCTCAGCGGTGTGACTTCTGAGCACACGGGACAGACGCTGCGTGGAAGCCCAGCGGGTCTCCTTCTCGTGAAGAAGCCGGGTCACCCCAGAGAGCTCGCACCGTCTGATAACCCGGCGGGTGCCCCGTTCTCTCCGCAGCGAAGCAGACCTGCCACGTTCCAAAGGAGGGGGCCCTGCCCCAGGCAGAGCCTTCCACGTGGCTCCCAGGTGGCCGGCCACCCTCTCCTCTCGTCCTCCCAGACCAAGCTCACCGTCGCGATCCGAGCTCCACAGCGCTGGCCAACCCCGCGCCCTTCGCCTTGGCTGCGCCACAAATGTCCTGACCTGCCACACCGTCCTCGGGCTTCCCCGGTCGGTTCCCGCACCCGCAGAGCCCGGACACGGAGCTGGGACATTTGCAGCTCCCAGACCGGGTCCACGATGCCACAGCTTTCATGCACGCTGCCCGGATGAACCGCTTCACCCCACGCCAAGCGTCCTGGGCACACACGTCCGTCCTGCTGCCCGGCTGCCGGCTGCCGGCGCGTGGGAACTGCCGGAGAAGTAGTTAGGCCTTCGGGAAAGAACAGAGGAAGCATTCCGCCAGGACACCTATGTCCTTCGCCACAGAGCGGACTGCGGGAGCGCCTGGGGGTGGCTGAATGGGGAGGAACAGGAGGCCGACAATCGGGAGGCATGAACTTCGACCCTGCGCGCTGTCTAGGGCAAGCCGCTCGCCCGCTCTGCACACGTCTCCGAGTCTGTAAAATCCCGGGTGGGGCAACGGCAGGCGTAGAGTCGTTCGTGTGGAACGTACAGCGATCCGATCATTAATAAATAGCAACACCAGAGTAGACGCTCCACCCCGGGCTGCAAACCCACCTCCGCCCCCCGACCTTCTGCAGCTCCGCAGCCCGGTCGGTCAGCTCCAGGACAGCTCAACGCAGACGGGTGCGCCAACGAACGCCCGCAGCCTTCCGTGGGTGCCCGGCCCGATCGCGGGCTCGGGGACGCTTCGCGACGGACAGGGCGGGGGAGCTGGCCTGCTCGCGTTCCACAGCCACGGCGCCCGAAGGGCGGCGATTAAACACCGCATCCACGGGCCTCGGCCCCCTGCCCCCCGGCCCGGATTCTCACGGAGGTTGTGAGGGTGACGTGAATTCACTCCACGTCCTGGTCCGACGCTTTGGGGGCAACCTGGACTCGAATGACTTCCGCCACTTTTAAAATTTGTTTGGACTTTTCCATGAATGCAAAACTTTCTAATTAGTAAGCTGAACTATCGTTGAAGTTGATCATTGATTAAGCGAAGACGTGAGGCGCCAGGGTGACTGGGCACGTGCGAAGGGAGCTTGTCGCGTGCGGGAAAACGCGGGTTTGCAGGCTCGGTGGCAGCCGCGTGGGTCGTTCGTCTTCCCCACTCCCTCCCGTGACTCGGCGGAACCCCCGTCAGCCTTCCCAGGGTGCGAGGGTCACATCTCAGTGTCAGGCCCGCCGCGTGTCACTTTCCTTGTCAGGCGTGCTTCGCTGTCCGGGGAAGTCGTCCTTTGTAATTTAAACTTGGAGTTCAGGCTGCGTCGCGGTACCGCCTGCTACCAGGCTAGCCGAGCCCGGTCCGCACAGACACCCTTCCACTTCCCAAGTCATTAACAACACTCCGGAAGCATCCTCACACTTGCCCCCGATCCCTGGGGCAAGGGCACCTGCGGGAGAGAAGGAAGGCCGCGCGTTCCCGATGCCTTGAATCTGTTTTTCATTCTCTGCGAAGGCAATGTGATTTGTTTAAGGCGATCGGATTTTAAAAGCAAGTGGAAGAAGTGAAAGATGTTCCCTCTTGCCTCAGCTTCCGGGACCCCTGGAAGAGGCTCGGAGTCAAGAAATGCATCCTCTTGGATTCCATACAACATCACTACGCGCACATTTTTTAACATTCTGGTGGTGCTCGGTGAGTTTGGGTTTGAAGCGTCATCACGCAGGGCAAGTGCCACGGGCTCTGTGTTGCAAGGCGCGCATGTCTGTCCCTCCTCTGGCCCCCTAGGTGCCCAGCCTGCCACCTGCGGGTCCTGCAGCCCGACCTGCGCAGGTGGAGAACCCTCGCCTCCACCTGAGAGCTGGACGTTCCCACTCGGTGACCGCTGCCATCATCCATGGAGGTGGCCAGACTCTGAGTCTGGAGGTCATTCTAGGGAGTTCTTCTTCTTGTCTCCGGTTCAGTCTCCAGCTCCAGTTCTGGTCAGTTTTCTTACTCAAATAGCTCTTGAAATTGCCCCTTTTCTGTGTCGCCAGCCCCAAACACCATTAGATCCTTATTAAGTCGTCCAAGGAGAAAAGTCGCCCCCCTGACTTTCTGCTTTGTCGACTCAAATGATCCCCCTAGAGTCTGGATCCTGACTCGCCCAGACCTCTGGGCTCCGGGAGAGGCAGAGGGGACTTCGGGGCACCGTGTCATTGGTTTGCGGGGCTGGTCACCGTGTCCCCTGCGTGGCCTCTGAGCTGCGTGAGAAAAGCTGCTGCGTCTTCCCCGAGTGCGTGTGATCTGCCTCCACAGCGAACGCAGTGCCCACGCTCGGCGGGCATCAGCCAACCCCCGGACAGTAGCAGCCGCGCTGTCCTGGGCCCCCGGGCTGGGGGGCAGTCTGGTGGTGCGCGCGCAGGGGCCGCGCTTCCGGTTCCTGAGTGGAGTTGGGAGGGAGCCCACTCGGCCCAGCTCCCGAGCAGGTACCGGTAACCCCACTGCGGTGCCTTGAAGAACAGCGTTTCGTTCTGATTTTGAGATTATTGCGCCCTATTGATTATCATTTTGTAGATGAAGGAGCTGAGACCATCAAATGACTCTCTCTAAATTACTCAGACTTCAAAATCTATGATGAATCTGACTCCGGAACTTGTACTAAATTAATGGATGGAATCACTCCTTGTCTTACAAAAAAATAAATAAAAAATAAAAATGGAACAGCTAAACAAGATAATCTTTAAATTTTCCTCCAGTTCCAGCAAGCACATTGTATTATTTTTATTTGTTAAATCACCCAGGCTCTTGCTTTACTTTGGAGGCGCTTCAGTGAGAAAACTGATTGTTCTGTTTGAGTTCATGTACAAATTCATGTACTAAGATGGTTCTAAAAGACCGGGTTTGGGGAGAAGGACAAAGTGAGGAACCGCCCCATGGGAGGGGCGCTCTGAGGGCGGAGGGGAGGACCCTGGGGACCGTGGTCGTCAGCCAGCTCCGTCTCAGCAGCGTGTCCCGGTGTTGGCCTCGTCCCGGGCCGCCGACCGCTGACCTGGGCTGGGCCCGCCGAGCGGCGGCCTTCACCCAGCAGCGGGCTCACCTGCTGCCGCTGCTCCCGCCACACCCACCACTCCCCCAGGCCCACGGCATCCAAGTCCAGCTCCCAGTGACAGGGGTCGAATCCCTCCACCAACCCTTCCCCCTCCGCACGCAGCGAGACCCCCCTTCCCCCGCCTGCTCGTGTGGCTGCGATGGTCTCGCTCCACAATTCCTGCGGCCCCCCTGCCCCGTCCTAGATCATCCAGCACGTGGCTTCTGCTTTCCGAACTATTCAAAGTCCTTCCTCTGGCGGGTTTTTCCACCCGGCACCCCCTGGCTCTGGTATTTCTAGTCTTCCTCGTGTCCGTCGAGCAGTCACTGCCCGAGGAAACACACCGAGACCAAGCTGCTCACACATCTAAGGAAACCCCCGTGAAGGGCTCGCCTCCGAGTCACAGCGCCGCAACTTATTTTAGCCTCGGGCTCCCTCGTCCGTCACGTGGAGACGCAGTACAAATCCCACTGTGCGAAGATCACGCACACCTTGGTTCATTCAGCACCCGCGCACTGAGCACGCATCAGGCTCGGACACCGCCCCAGGGATAAGATGCTCATCCAACAGACGGTAAGATATCTTCACGTGTGGTGATCAAAGGGACACACCTTCCTGTGCATCCCGTTTAACTCTAGATGTTTCAGCATTAGGCATAGCCCTTAACGCTCCGCACCACGGAGGATGAATA
Source organism: Glossophaga mutica (assembly GCA_039655065.1). Lineage (NCBI taxonomy): Eukaryota > Metazoa > Chordata > Mammalia > Chiroptera > Phyllostomidae > Glossophaga > Glossophaga mutica. The sequence continues at coordinate 223,353,291 of CM077304.1, forward strand.
TTCATCCAGTGAAAATATGAACTCATTTACTTAATATTTCCCAATTCAAAAGAAAGTGTGAACCCCCCCCTTCCCCATGGCCAACCTCCCGCCCGCACTCCGCCATCTGGGGGTTCGAGTTGGTAAAATCGAACAGGTGTTCGGACTTTTGAACAAGCTCAATGATTGAACATTCTGCCCAAACCTACAGTTTTATAATAAGACCAGATGGTCACAGATGAGCATCGCTTCAGCTACGGGTGATGCTGGAACAAATCTGTATCACAGCAAAGGGGGGGGTTAGACAGAACCCCCTTCTAGATGTAGAGTGCACTGAGCACCCCACAGGCGTCCATTGTGATGGTAATGTTTAGAATGAAATCCACAGTTTAAAGGGTGCTGATGAGGTGCTGGCTGCCTTCCTGCGCTGAGCGCAGACTCATTCCCTCCCCCCACCAGACGCCTAAAACGAAAACATTTCGTGTGCGATATTCTTGTGAGACCCCCCATGACGCTGAGCAATTCTGTTCATTCCAGAGATACTTCCGTTTTTACGACTGATTTAGGTGTTTGACACTTTCTTGTGCTTTTTCACAAAAGCGATGATTGAAGAGACTCGAAGAAGGACCATTCCTGTCAAGATGCTCTAAAGTGATTAGTTTCATCCCGACAGAAGTTATTAACGCATCACACAGTTCACTGAGGCGGGGAATGTAAGTTAATTTTAGAATTAAATGTGAACAGAGACGTTACATCAGCAACTTTGAAGGGATCAGTGGGGGATCGCTGGTCACCCGACACGCACGAACACCACGGGGCCACCCACGGTCGCGGGTGGCCTGCAGGCCGCAGGCGGAGCAGAGGCGCAGGGAGCCAGTTCCCCCGTGGCCCCTGCCCCGCCCCGCCCCGGGCAGACACGGGGCTCTCCTCACCCCCAGCTCTCTCCTGCCGCTGGTGTGGCGCAGGCACCGGCTCCCAGCCCCGTTCTCACGAGTGCGCGCGTGAGAGCGCGCACGCGCCACTCCCGCGGCGGCGGGTTTCGGGACCCCGGGGCCACGGCCACGGCCTCAGCCACCAGATTGTCCCAGTCCCTGCGAGTTAAAACGCGGACGCCCCAACTCTGACGTTCCGGGACGTTTCATCTCGGACGTCCCGGTTCCAACAATGCGCGTTGTCAGGGTGTCCGGATGCGCGCGCCGGTCTCCGGCGGAGCGCACCGGCGTCCGAGGCCCAGGGCCTGGTCTCCGCTGCCAGCCCGGTGGTGACAGCGCGGGGCGCCCCGCCTCCCGCACCCTCCCGCAGCCCGAAAGGAAGTGCCCGGTGGAAATCCTTCAGCAGGCGCGTCAGGGATCCGCAGGCTTCCCGGGCTGGCTCCCCCGTAGGTGGCTTCCGAGCTCACCGCGCAGGGTCGCCGCGGTTGGAGTCGAAGCCCCGCCGCTCGTTTGGGGAAAAGCCAATCGAGAGGAAAGTCAGAATATTTTGTGAACTCTGCGCTCCAGTGAGAGAGAGGAGGACTACACGAAAACATTTATGATGTTAGAAATTAAACCGCAGTCCAGACAAGAGGGTCGCGTGGTTCGTTGTCGAATGAAAGGCAAATCCTGGATTTACAGGGGGACGCGGCCCTCAGGAGGCACAGAAAACTTCACAGGTGAGACAGGGCTTGCGTTGGTGCTTAAAAAAAAAACCAAACCTGTAAAATGGACATAGTTTTTCAAAATGCATATTGTTAATTTGTATAATTATGATTTTCATGTTTACGGACTTACATGTTCAGTTTTTATCTTTCTGCTTTGGTAATAATTCTGAGTGTATTTGGAAATTACCTAAAGACAGGACATCAGATATAAAGTAAATCAGTCTTTAACTCCCTTCCTTGACCTGCTCTCCGATGAAACACTATTTTAAATTGGGCAGGGAGAGATTGCACCGCCATGGAAACGAGAGAAGGTTCCCAAAATGAGGAACGGTTTTCCTTACTTAGTGATGATGTGGATGGCGTGGAATATGACACGAAATCTTTGTTAAGTGAATGAAGGACTGACGGACGGTGACACCACCGATGCCTACTGTGAAACGCGCGGCGCAGAGCGGAGCGTTTCCCGGAACAGGAGGAAAGGGGCGGGTTGGGGGGGCACGGGGAGAGTGAGAACAAGGGGGGGGTGCAGGTTTCAGGAACCCGGGGGGGGGCGGTTCTGTGGAAAGACGCACGCGGTGTGAGCACCAGGGCCCGCCCGACTGGAGGGGACCACACGGGTGAGCCCCTCCATTCTCTTAAGAGCACGGGGGTTCTCTCTGTCCAGAAGGAGAATTTTTAAAGGGAAAAAGGAGTAAATACCTCTCGTATCTTTTTAAAGTTAAAAACACATATGAGCAGATTGTCAAGGGAAAATATTTCAAAGAAAAAATATTGCCGTCGTTGTATCATAAAGTTTTCTTTTTTGTTACCCCCCCACATATATTTATTGCATTAAATCATTATGTAAAGTTTGTTTTGTATTCTGTACTTTTAAAAATTGATGTATTTTTATAGAGTTGGTTTACTTTCCATTTAGATGAGATGTTAGAAGTCCGGTTGCCTCCTTTGGGGTCCTTGCCGAGATTCCCGACCTTGAGAAGCCGAGTTCCTTACAGACACTTTGGGAGGCAGAAGCTTGCGCAGATTTGGGGCATTTCTGGGGAGACTGCAGGGGAGGCTCACAGGACTTGGGGTGGGGTTGTCGGAGTGGCCACTTTTACACCGAAAGGGGTACCTCCTCTCTGTGCCGGGAGGGCGGGACAACCTCTGCTCCTCGACCTCCCGGCACAGAGGACGCAGCGGGGAGGACGGTGGAACTGGGGCCCAGGCTGGCTGTCAGGGGCGGCAGGGCCGTGGAGGCAGCCCCGGCCTCGGACGGCCTTGTCGTATGAGCCCAGTCGCCCCAGATGTGTCCGAGCCGTGGCCGGGCGCCCGCGTGGTTACGGGTGGTCCGCTCTGATTGTTTTCCGTCTCGACCAATGGACGTCTGAGGCCCTGGCTGGGAGCCCGGGGAACGGGGAGACTTGGGTGAGCCTGCCCTGGGAAGCCCACCCCCTGCCCGAGATGACAGGAAGGGAAGTGGGGGGAGGAGTCACGGTCATGGGCGTGGCCTGCGTGACGGGGCAGAGCTTCCAAACGCCCTCCCTCATCCCAGAGGTGAATTCGTGAAATCCACTTCTTGGGAAGGAAATGGGGAAGTGCCTCACGCACCTTGGAAGCCACAAAATGAATGTGCAGGGGCCCGAAAACTCGTAGCTCTCCGACTCGTCCGGGGCCACGAAGAGCTACTGGGCCGCGCGAGGTGGCGCCGTTCAGAACCAGCCCACTTTGGACGGCTGAGCCAGAAGAGCTTGCTCGGCGCTTGTGAGACCACCGCGCCATCAGTAGTTCGCATGCCCGTGGGGAAGAACCGAGAAGACAAAGGACCTTCAGTGGGCCCTGCCTTCAGCGTCGCCTGAAATGAATCTAACGAAGAATCTCGGCGTCTGATTCGGTGTTTTTCCTTCCCCGACCGACTGCCCCAGCCGCACCTGCGTCCGGCCACACGCACTTGTCTTTGAGATGCCCTTATTGTTTACCCGATAACTCAGTTCTTTCTCCTTGTTTCTGCGCATACGCATGCGCAGAGGTTTCCGTAAGAGCTTGCCACCGGATATCTGGCTGTCACGCTGGCCTGCAGCTCCATTAACCTGGTGGCAGAGGAGGAAGTGACGGGCCACGAAGAAGGGCTGAAAGGACGCATGAAAAGGAAAAGGGAAGCAAGACGAGTGGATGTTTTAGTTCTTTTGAATTCACCCATGGAGTATTTGTTGACAGAAGAAGAATGTATTTTCAGTTCTGGTCCCCCACAGCATCTCACGTGTCGCAGTGGGCACTCAGGAGAAGACAGCCGCCTGCCCTCCTTGCCCCTGTTCCCTGTCAGGGCGCCGAATGCTCCTCGTCCTGCCACCTGAGCCGTGAGCATCCCCACACCTGCCGGCTCCTCCCGCATCGGGCCGGTGCTCACGGCCAGTGAGTGCGAGCTCACAGAAAGCCGTGGGGCAGGGGAGGCAAAGCAGTGAGAGGACTTCTGTCCCTCCTCTCCAGATAAAATCAGATGCTTTTATGCTCGTCATGACCCCTGGGAACTTGCAAGCATTTCCAGTTTGAACCAAGCTCTGTCCCACTAACCTTGTGCTATAACTGAAGTCTAAAAACACTGCATCCGGCGTGCATCTGACTGCCACGAGGGAAGAGGCTGCACTGCGCTCTGACCATGTTGCGGAAACGGCCACTAGCCCATTGCAGGTCCCAGGGAGGAGCGTTTCGGAGGGGACATCCCGACGTCAGCCAGACCCCAGGGGCCCACGCGCAGATCTCCTGCTGACGCCGCCTCCGCATCCGTGCAGGCTGCTCAGCTCGCAGCGGTCCTGGTGGGGGGGACAGATAAGACCAAACGGCCACGAGGCCGCAATGGAACGATCTGACTCAGGTTTTCCTGTTTGTATCGGTTATAAATTCAGATAATCGGCGAAGTTCAAACAGATGACAGCGCTCGATGCTTCTGATTGATTCTGGCAGTTCATTCGCTCGCTACGGCTGATTGCTTCCTGGGAGACAGCACGGCGGGCTCCCTGTCACGGCAGGGCGCTGGCAGCGACGGGGCGCCCAGGGCTCCGCCGCCAGCACGTCAGGCCTCCCGCTCACCGATGGCCAGGTAGAAATTCGCGCACCGCTTGTCCTTCACCCGACCTTCCCGTTGACATCTTCTTCGAGACCAGTTTCGTCGGACAGAGCGTTCACTCACGAAAACTCTCAGTGGAAAGTGGGAACCGCCCTCCGCCCAGGCCTGCGTTCTCCCCGCACGCGCCGGCCGCACCGCCGCAGCCCCACTCTGCAGGAGGGGGCTCGGTGTCCGCTGAGACGGGAGAAACAGACACGGCACACCCCGCACTTGGTTGCACCCCTCTGGCAGAGTGCGCAATTGAGAAGTTGCAGTCTTCGTCCGAACCCCACGGTGACCACTGCCCAGGCCTCAAGTGGGACACGCACGGCCCCGTGACCGCAGCCCGGGGCCCACCAAGGCGCGTCCTCACCAACGCAGCCCAGGATGGGGTGGGGGGCTTCCCCAGTAACTTCAGTGGCGCTGGGACGCTTGCCTATCCCCATGGACGCAGCGGGAGGCAGGCATGAAAAGCCGGGGCCTGGGGCCCGTCGGGGCAGCCGCGTCCCGGGTTCCTCATCCGTGACGGGGGGCATCACCGCGATGACCACTCTCCTTCCCCACCTGACTGTCCAGCTGCACCGACGCCGGGTGCACGTGCCGCTCTCTGAAACGGGCTTTGCTGCCATCCACCCACCGCTCACCGCCGCCTGACAACGTGCCACGTCGACGTTGTCGCTGCAAAGGCAGCGTGGCCCAGGGGACCCCGAGGGCACAAACGGGGCCGGCTAGGTTAGAAAAATGGGCCCTGTCCTCGGGTTTTCTCACCTATCGTGTCACCCAATGGCGGACGGAGAGGAAAGTGGCTGTCAGGTGAGCTCTCTGACTCCGTCATCGGTTTTCCTCCTGTTGCTCTGGCCACAACAGTCAGGGTCTGTGGCGGGGGGCGGGGGGGGGGGGTGTCGGGGACCGAACCAGCCCACATGCGGGGGAGACTCGCCGAGCGGTTGGGCCTGCCTGCCACTCAGAGACAAGTGCTGACTGCTGCGAGCAGACCCGCTCCTCGACCCGAAAGCCTTCTGCCGGGAGACGGCAGGAGAGGTCCTTTCCAAGGCGTCCCGGAAAGGAAGGGCCCGTGACGGACACACACGTGTGTTTGGGTAGCGACACCCCGTGCTGGACCGTGGCTGGGCCGGACGCACGGCTGTCTGGGGACTCGCTCGCACGCCCGCTCTCCCCACTTCCACCAGAAACAACTCGTCCCACTCCCGCGGCTCACCTACCAGGAGCGAGGTGGACGATCCCGACCACACCTGCCAGAGTGACCCCTAATAATAGCGGGCGGCGCGCCGCTCTCTCCAGAAGAGAGCAGCGGGTTCCCGTCTCCCCCGTTTCTTGTTGACAGAGTGCAGGAAGCACCATCCCCCCTTTCGAGGCGAGTCGGGCCTGAGGAAGCCCCATAGGGTGTGCTTTGATTGGCGTTGGGTTAGGTAGTTTCTTCGGAATTACTCTGTGGCTCCCCTGATATTATTCAGGGCAGAATTTAGCTATTCTAAGTGGAGGACCTTTGAAATGTACCTGTTCTAATTTTCTGTAATGAGGAGGAAAAAACACACACATTTTAATAAATGTTTAAATCGCTGTGAACCGAAGCTTTAGAATTCCGCTCAGTGTCTCCCAGGATCATACTGTGATTTCTTCATAACCTGAGAACCGCTTATGCTAACCCCTCCCCGGGAGCTTGCGTGGACACAAACAAGGTGTGGGTTCAGCTGGTCAAAGGAGCGTCGTGTTTTGCTTTGTGCCCCTCCCATTGGAGGACGGAGGCGCACTCGCCTCTGCGGCCGGTCTGGGACCCGCGGGGCCAGCGTGATGCTCCTGGGTGTTCGCCGTGACTGTCCCTCCTGACGCGAGTACGAGCCGAGGCTGAGTGACCGGTGACCCGAACCCACGGCAGGCGCACTGCCTGGGAAGGCTGCATTTGCTCAAGGTCAAGTGCACGATGCTGTTGTTCTGCTTCACTCGCCAGGCTTCTATTTCAATTACTATGTTTTCTTTTTTTAAATGTGTTTTATTGATGATGCTATGGCACTTGTTCCAATTTTCCCCCTTCGCCCCCTCCACCCAGTACCCCGCATTCCCTCTGGCAGTCCCCCCTCAGTTCGTGTCCATGGGGCGGGCATGTAAGTTCTTTGGCTTCTCCCTTTCCTGTGCTGTTCTGAACTTGCCCCGCTGTTCTGTACCTGCCAATCTGTCTTCTCTCTTACACTGTTGCCTGGAACCTCGGAGTCTATGAGCTGAGTTGAAATGGCTGCTGGAAGTTAGGTAAGTGGAACCACTTCCCAAATGCGCAAACACATTTTTCTACCTTCCTCAAGATTTGAAAACCACTCAGTGGGTCCAGCCACCTCCCACCTGTACTGAAAGTTGCTTCCGTGGGGCCCAGCGCCGTGGGACTCACATGTCGGCGAGCCCCCGGGGTGTCAGCGACAGGCAGGCAGGGATTTCGTGAGCCGGCTCCACGTCAGAGCCACAAGGGCAAGGACAGGCTCGGCCTCCGAGGGCCCGGGGAGCTGGCCGGAAAGGAGGCCACACTCCCACAGGGGCCAGACCTCGAGAACTGAGCCTGTGGGGTCACCGGTCATTGGTGGGAAAGCAGAGAGATGAGGAGAAGGGCAGAGTGTGCCCGTTGCAGTAGACAGAGTGCGCTTCTCCGAGGGGCCGAATCTGACTCCGGTCTTAAAGGTCGGGTGCGAGTCTCCTGCGTGCGGGAGCGGAGACTTGGCAGGTGCCTTCCGAGACTCGGGCGCGGTGACCCGCCACCGGTGGTGCGCCAGGGAGCACGCCCGTGTGGTCATTCTCAGTCCTCGTTCTTGCTCTGTGAGTGCGGAAGCTCCTTCCTGTCACAAGCTCGTCACACAGGCCGCCCCAGCGACCTGGCCCAGCCACCCCTGCCTGCCCCACCCTCCGGGGCTCGAAAACCAGCTGACCAAGCAAGAACCTGCGTGCGTTCTCCCTCCTGATCCCCTGGGTCTCCGAGCGCAGTGGGCTGGTTCCGCCTCGCCCGGGACGGTGGGGGTGGCAGTCACCCGACAGTCCCCGGGGGCTGGGGCCTCCCGGGCAGCCTACTCGCAGCAGGGGTGCTGGTGCCGAGGGGGCTCACGGGGCGGGGGGGGGGCTGCCGACCAGACACCGGGGGCCTCCGCCCCGGGGCCTCTCTCTGTGCAGCCTGGGCCTCTCGCCGCAGCTTTAGGGCCGAACGTTCCACGTGCAGGGAAGCAGAAGCGGGGTCCCACTGAGCCACCCCCACACCCCGCTGGCTGAAGCCAACCCTGGCCAGGCCAAGACTCCAGGGAGGAGGGGCCGCCCGCCCTGCGAGGTCTCCGGGCTCCCGGCCTGTCCCGTCCGCTGCCCTCCGCCCGGGGGGGGAGCAAACGTGCCCGGTCTGTTACGGCGCCCGCCGGTTTTGTTCCTCGCTCCTGACACACTGGGCTGTGTTGCACGTTTAGGGTTTTCGTCTGCATCGCTGGTCGCTCTCTCTTTACACTAACAAGAGCACGTGCCACACAGTAGGTCCTCACGAAACGTGCGCTTGGTGATACGTTGAGAGACGAAGAAGAGGAGAACAAAACCAGCTCCCGCATCTCGAGCGAAACTTCGGGGTGCGCCCCAATTTGCGGAGCTGCCGTGGAGCCCAGCGGCGCCCCCGTGGCGCTGTGGGGGTGACGGAGGAAGGCGGCGGGAGCGCCCTTCCTGGACGTCGCATCGCGGGCCTCGCCTGGGCCTTCAGGGCCCCCCAGCCGGAGGACGTTCCAGGTGCGCCGACAGCTGGAGCGGGGACAGGGCGGGGCTGCGAGAACCGGTGCCCACGGCAGACACTCGAGCCGTTCGTCTGCCCCGGGCATCCGTCTGAGGAGGGCTCGTGGGAGGGGCGGCGGGGGGCCGAGACCCGCCCTCCTCTGGGAGCTTCTGCGCCGTGGGGTCTGCTCTCGGGATCCAGCCGCAGACAGAGCGTGACCACCAGGGCAGGGCCGTCCCCGTGGGCAACTCCTGCCCAGCAGCCTTTCCTTCCAACACCCTCCCAACCGGACGCCCGTCTGACACCAACGCACTCGCTCAGGAGAGAGGGGAGGCGTGGACGCAGAAAGAGCGAGCGAGCCCTTGGAGGGCAGCGGCCGCTGGGGACCGCCCTGAGGGGCGGGGGTTGGGGTGGACCGCTGTGGCGTCAGCAGGCAACCGCGGAACGAACCGTGTGGGCGCCGGGAATGGAGCCCAGAGGGTGCAGACCAGGCTGAATCCGCAAGGCCGTCGGCCTCTGCTCCTGAACAGACCGCAGAACGGAGCTCCCGGATGCACCGCCCCCAGGGCGATGCCTCTCCCCCCCAAGGAGTTGAGTTGCCTGGTCCGCCGGCCCGCGGCGCTCATTTCACCATTTACCACCCGCTGCTGGTCTAGCCTCTCCTCTCACCTCCGAAGGCCCCCCCCGCCCACCCCGCAGCGACTGCCGGCGTCTGTCCCCTGTCAACCCCCCGGGCACCGAGGGCTGAGTTTGACGGGTTTTTGAGTTCCCACGACCTGGCGTGCGAAGCCCCGTGGGGGCTCCATAAGCAGACGAAAGAGCTAAGCGAACGGGTGGCGGTCCGGAGAAAACGGGGACTGTACCACCCACAGAGAGTAGAGTTGTTTCTGTTTGGGTTCTTTTCGGAATTAAAAATCGCAGACGTTTTTCAACACCACGTTGGCGAACACTCGGCAACCAAAGCGAACAAGTGTCCGCCGTCCTGAACGCCAAGGGGCGACTCCGACTCGGGTGAGAGGGCTGAGGTCCCCTCTGCCCCGAGGGGTCACGACGCGGCAGGAGAGGGCGGGCAGGGGACCAGTGGCCGTGACTGCCGCCCTGGTCCTCCTCCTGCTGACCGACCGCCTTCCTCTTGGGCCTCCGGCTGGGTGGGCAGCGGCCTGCTGGTCCGTCACGGGAGAAACCCAGGAGCGGCTCAGCAAGGTGCTCACACCTCGAGTTTCCAACGGAGGGCAGACGCGTGCTGGGGGAGCCTCGTCCCCCGTGGAGTGAGCCACTTGCTCCCTCTGGGCCTGAGTCTTCCTTTGGAAACTGAGCACCCTGAACTTCAGAGTCCACTTTTTTATCACTCCTCCCTGTGGTTGAAGCTCTGGGAAAATAAAGGAGGATCTCAGTCCAATTAACTCCAGCCTCCCAACAGTCCCAGATAAGTACACACCCGAGAGCGTTCTAAGACTAGCGAGCAGCGCCTAGTGAGCGAGGGCATCGGAGGGGGCGGACCAGACACGGCCTCGCCAGGGGCGGAGGGGCCGAGGCACAGCCCGTCCGGGCCCCCGACCCCGGCGGCTCATCTCCGCTCTGTAAGCGCCCACCGGGCGTGCGGCGCGTAGGGTTCCTGCTGCTCCTAACGGCGGACACACTCGGCCTCCCTAGAGAAGTTCGCCTTCAGGCTGGGCCGCTGGGTGCCTGGCGGAACGAATTACACGGAGCTGCCCAGCAGCCCCTGCCCAGGGCTCTGTCCGCCCCAGGGGCTGGACGTCTTCCTCCGGCCTCCCTGGACCGTCCTCTGCTGAGCTCCTGAAGAGTCACGGTAGCTGGCGGTGGCTGTGTGTCCCACGCTCGTGGGTGGGCCTGGGCCCGTCGCTGCCCCTCAGCCTGCCGGGAAGACAGCTGCCTGCCTGCGGAGCCCCCGGCGCCGTCCCGACCCCCACAAATCAGCACGAAATTAGGCAGCTCTCCACCACTGTGCAAAGTTGTCGCGAACAATATGCTGCTTTGCAGTCTAAACATATCACAACAGACGAGGAAATTCAACAGCCCGGCCGGGGGCTGGGCCGTCGGGGCTGGGGCGGCCCCCAGAACATCGCCCTCCACTTAGGCGGGTGCAGAGCTAAGCAGATGCAGACAGAACAGCATCTCTGAACTTCCTCCGTGAACAGGAAGGGAGAGGATAAAGGTAATGAGATTCTCTGATCATAGGAAATTGGAATTTGCTATCTTGCTGGGCCATTATTCTTAATGCACAGATGAAGTCGGAACGCGACCTCGGTGGAGAAATGGAATTGTCTCGATGCAAAGTAACACGGAATGACTTGGTGAAGACCCTTCTAATGATGGCATCGTTCTGTGGGGGTTTTTTCATAGCACATAAATGATAAATATTCACTTCCTGTCGATGCTTAAGGAATATAAATGTGCATTTAATAATATAAAGTTTATAACCGTATTTAACTTCTCAATAATTAATTACATCAGAGGTAGACTGGTGTTTAAAATCCTGTGGAACATAATTCTGTTTGCTGATTAGGGTGATAATAAAAATTGTATTTTGAAAAATCTGTAGCTCTACTATAATATTTAGCCCCCCCCCCAGAGATTCGGGAAATTATTATTGTGACAATTGCATGGATAAACTTTTTTCACAAAAAAAAAATATGAAGAGGGTAAATGCTAATTGGCTTTGAGATTGTTTGCTGGAGGTTTCCTTGGACTCCCGTTTGATTTGGAGCATTTGTTCTAAAAATACACGCCGGCCTGGGGCCGAAGAAGAGGCTGTTACTACCTCCAGCTACAGGAAATGAGCTGAAGACAGTTGCAAAATTGCTTGCCTTTATTATCCCGTTTCCTTTGAATAAAATTAGTCTTTAACGAGCAACGACGTTCTCCCTGAAATGCCTCCAGACGGCAGGAGGACGGCTGATCGTTCCACGGTGTGCCTCCGCCGTAGGGGAAGGAGGCCGCTCCAGCCCAGGGGGCCCGAGTCAGCGGCGCGGCCACCGGCCGATTCCGCGAGCGAGTGTGGGACTGACGTCGGTTCCAGTCCCCGTCTCCGGGGGCAGAGCAGAGCAGAGAGGAGGAGGCGCTCCCCGACAGTTGCTGGCTGGGCGCGGTCCCTCCGCGCACTGGCCGTCCGGGGCTTTTCCACGGAGTGACCTGAACCCCTGCGCTCCTGGGGCGACCCTGGCTTCCCGCCTGCTCCCCGCAGCCTTCGCTGGGCGGCAGCCTGCGAGCCGCCAGAGCGGCTCCTGGGGACCCGCGCTCAGCCCTCTCCCTGGGTCAGTGCTGCAGGTAGATGCCCGGTGCCTGACACCCCCGTGAGGTCTGAGAACCTACAGGCAGGATTCCTCCGTTGCCTCCACCCTGAGGCGTCCTGGGCTGTGTCCTCCTACTTCTACTCGGAGTCGCTCCCTCTGCTGGCCGCCCAGGCGCTCCCGTGTCAGGGCGGGAGCTTCAGCGCCCCCTGCAGGGGGCTTCTGCCCTGAAGTCACAGAGTGCGTTCCCTTCCCTGACACGCCCCCTCTCTCTGCGGGCCCCTCCACCCCCCCTACCCCCCCCTCAGGCACCGGGGCTCCATCCATCACAGCCCAGTCACCCTGCGGCGTCACCTCCTCACCTGCCTGCGCGCATGGCCCGGCACCCAGAGGGGCTCGCTGCGCGCCAACCCGCCAGCCACCGGCTTCTGCGCGCTTGCCCAGGCCGCAGCTGGCCCCTCTGGCCTGTGTCCCCCGGCCGCAGTCCAAGCCCACGGGGGCTCGGGTCGCTGGTTGGACACCGGCCCCATGCTCGCTGTAGTTCTGCGCCCTGAACTGCTGTTTCCCCAGGTCTCTGGCGCTGCCCATTCCCGGGACAGACGCCCGTCTTCCCCACGCCTTCCTTGTCCCCGTGTTTACCCAGAGAAGTCACCCCAGGGCGCCCCGCCCCCCGGAGACAGGACCGATGCCCCCGCGTGCCCCCCACACTCAGAAGCACTTTCCTGCTTCCTGTCTTCATCTCTCCTTGTTCCTTTGCTCAAGCCGTTTGCCGGCCTCGATCTTCCCTCTCGGCTGCTGAAGGCACGCAAGGTGACTTTCCCATCTCAGCGTCTCTCCTCTGCTTTCTGCGCGCCGAGTGCTTTGGGCTGAGCGAGCGAGCCGGGTCTCAACCTACTGAGACGTGTTGGGCTGGACCCCTGTCATTCCCAAACCCTGGGCACGCAGAACAGTGCTGACCACGTGGAACAGTAACAGGAGACACATCTTCCGCCAGACACCGCCAACAGGGCTCCTGGGGAAGCTCCGAGAACGTGATCCGCAGTCCGCACCACGGCGTGAGGTGTCGTTTCGGGGACTGGGTGCCACTCAGTCTTAACACGAGTCCCAGCGATCTCTGGTCCATCCTGCAAAAGGTCGTCAGGGGTTACTCGACCCCACGGCCTTCTCCTCGTGCGTAACGGCAGCACAATCTCTCTCGTTTTATCTGATGCCTATTATTTGAGATTTGGAGAATCAATGAGGATACGCTTTGAAATATTTTCTTATTAAGCCTCGAAAGACCCATCTGTGGTAGATTTGCGGATTAATTAGGGACTAAAATCCCTCCAGAAGGAAGGCCACAGGCCTGCACCCCCCTCGGCCGGCTGCAGTGAAATTTTAAAGTTACCCAGTATGAAGGAGCTGTAAAGAGTTCTGTTTCTGCAGCTTCGGGAGGAAAATCTGACAGCTTTTGTTGCAAATGCAAAAACAAATACGGATCTTTGTCGGCACACAGAGCCAGACTTCTGAGATGCGCTTCGGGAGTGTTTTGGCAAGTTTTTGTTCTGAGTATAATTGAAAGTATACTTCCGACATGTAACTTTTGAGAAGGTGTCGTTTTACGTTAGGTAAGCTTTATTTTCGGAGCCCGTTTATTTGCATTCCTGGGAGCTAACTCTTCTTAATTTGCAGGTTATTAAATAGATTGTAATTTATCATGCGGAGCATATTCTTGGTTCAATGATTCTTCTAGGAAGCATAGTTGATGAACCATAATTATTTTCCAAAAGCTCCAGGAACGATGCAACTTCAGCTATTGAATTCATGAACGTGGTAAAGCGACGAATTTTCCAAACGTTACAGATTTCTTAAAAAATACACCGCGCCTACGTGACTCTTTCACTCTGATGCCAAGCGAGCTCCGAAGATGATACCAGATGCACCGCGGGGACGCACAGCTACGACCCGACCCTCCAGGGCGCCCCGCGCACAGCCCTCCCCACCCTGGGGCGAAGCCCGCGCCGGCGGCCCCAGCAGCAGTGACTGCACAGGCGCGGGGCGCGGGTGGGCGGGGCAGCGTCTCGCAAAACGCAGGACCTGACGGCAACGCACGCCGGTTGGGGGCCGACTCTGACGTCATCAGAGCCTCTGTGGGACCGAGGTGGTTGCAGCGTTCAGGGCTGGGGACGGCGAGACCCAGGTCCGTCGCTGCTGCTTTGGGGGAAATACTGGATTTGCCGTAAGACCGAGGGCGGGGAGGGAGGGACCGTGACCAGCGGCCGGTTGCTCGGCGCACCCGGGCGTCCCACCGAGTTCGTTGCAGAAGTTATTTCAGGCAACAGCTCGGTGGTCTCTGAGGTCAGTGTTATTAACAATATTTTTACGTGTGAAACAGTTAAGTCCGATGTCTGTAAGAGGCACTCACACACTTAGCAGCTAACAGTTGCCAGGATGTTTCACACACGCGCACCGTAAATATGACATCATGTATCTGTGCCTGTATCTCCCTCTGACGTGGGTCACCTTATGCACACCGCACATGCGCACCCGGTGGGGCTGAGGGACGCCCAGGCAGCAGGCAGCTGGCACTCCGGGGGTGCCTGTGAGGGGCTCCTGGCAGAGGTCAACCGTCCCCTCGGAAGATGGAGTGAAGCTCAGGCCTCGCTCACGGGGGCATCGCCAGCCCCCCCGCGGCCAGGATGGGACAATGGCGGGTTCTCTCTCTCTCTCCTGGAGCTGGAGGGCCACCCGCTCCTGCCTTGGACTTCGGAGCTGCTGGTCCTGGGCGTGGGGACCCCGGGACCCCCACCAGCAGCTCCCAGGTCTGCAGGTCTGGGCTCGGACTGACGCTCGCCAGGGGCCCTCCTGGGCCCCCAGCTCCCGGAAGGCAACCCCCCAGCCCCCACTGTCATGGGGGCTGTTCCTGTAATGCTGAGCTTCCTGCTTCGTCCGCATCTGTCTCCACATGCAGGGAACCTGACCAGCCCTCTGTGGAGACATTTACATCTGCGTCCACCCGCTGGGGACTGTGCGGCAGGGAAAACAGACAAGCCCCTCCCGGGCGAGCAGCTCGCCGAGGTGCCGGCGCAGGGGCCTCTCACCACGACAGGTCCCGGGGCGGCTGGCGTGGCAGGCTGCACGGCGTGGCCAGCCAGGAGGGCCCCCGGCTCTGAGCGGCCGACGGTGAGCCTTAGCGGCAGCCAGGCTCCCACATCCCACTCGAGAGTTGAGAGGTTTTTCTCTCGTCTCCAAAACGGACAGAGTGACTTCTGCCTCCAAGGATGCGGGCGGATTAAACCGAGACACATATTCGAGGGGTCCCGGACCCAGCTGGGTCACAACGAGGAGCTCCAACGAGAGGGAAAAAAGAACAGAAGGAAGAGGAGGACTAGGGGGCGAGGGACGGGGTGGGGGAGGAGGAGAAGAGGTGCTGGCAGTCGCTGTTCTAGAAGCTTCTCTGGTGGAAGCCTGTCACGAGATCTGACGGACATCACCGTCGGACGTCACCGCGGCGTTGTGGCCGAGTACAGAGGGTGTTTGGCGTCCACCAGCCGGGGTCCTTGAGCCGGTGCCCCGGGAGCAGCAGGAGGAGATTCAGGCCCAGGCCTCCTTGGGTCCTGGGGCGAGAGTCTCCGGACACCTGGCAGTGCGCGGTCGTTATTGATCTCGTCATCACCGAGTGAGGAGAGAGAGCAGTAATTTCCACCAGGAAACCTGGTGGGAACGAGGCCCCAGACTCACAGCGCCTCTGAGAGCCAAGTACAGAGGCCCACGCAGCAGCCTGGCCCTCGGAGGCCGGGAAAGAGGCTGCAGCGAGAGGCCCGATCGATCGCCTGGCCCAGGGCACGCACGCACACCCCCGCTCCGCAACCCCCGTTACTTTGACGGAAACAGAAGGAGTAAACTGGCCGCACACACACACACACACACACACACGCACACGCACACGCACACGCAGGCTTCACTTAAAGCTGGAACTATCATGCACAAACCGATAGGAAAACCACCGAGATCAACGCCGTGAGCAGTACTTCTGGAAACCGTGTCTGCGGCTCTGAGGTGGCAGCTTTCACGAGGCAGTCGCAAATCCCCACCTGCGCCGTTTCACCGAGGGCAGAAGTCCGACGGCCCGCGGAGAACCAGTGGCCCGGCCCCCTCCGCCTGCACACGCTCGCCTGGCGTGTGTGACACGCACGCTCGCCGCCCTTCCGGCCCCCGGGCCCGGCCCCGTCTCCCAGGCAGGGCCCCTGCCTCCGCCCGCCACTCCGGGGCTTCTACTCCTTCGCCCCCCACCCCCCGTCCAGGCTAACGCTGCCCCCAAACAGAGCTTTCCGCACACTGCGCCCCTGGCAACTGGGAGCTCCCCAGTTTTTAGAGGACAGACCTAAACGCCTATCTCTAAACCCCGGGTCTCGACAGCCCAGGCCCTTCAGAACTGGTTCCGACTTTCCCCTCCCCAGGGCTCTGTGCCCCGACGGCCTTCCCGACCCCGCAGGGAAAAGAGCAAAGTGCGGAAACACATGGCAACAAGGTAGCCAGCGCTTGTTAGGGGCTTCGTTTGCGTCCGACCCTGGTTTGGGGAAAGCACTGTGTGCTCTGTGCTACTTAATCCCCACACACCCACCTGGTTGTCTAACAGGCACAGAAACCAGCCACGCCTTCAAAAGGCCAGGACTCTTCCCCAGGTTCCGTTCCTGGGGGAGTCACAGCAGGGATCTGGACCCTGGTAAGTCAGCCTGAGCGCTGAGCTCCGGAACGCAGGGATGCTGGGCCCTTCCCGTGGTCGCCCCGACGGACAAAACTGTGGGCTGTGGTTAAAGCAGTCGCTCTTACTTCACTGTGGAAGATACATTTTACGAAATGCCTTTTACCAGCCCCCCCAAACTGGGCCTCAGGTAGCCCTTTCAGGAAATGGTGCTCGTGGGGGTCTCTCACCCCTGTGCTCTCGGACACCCTCTTCCCAGCGCTGGCTCCCCACCCCCCTCCGCTCGGCGACGTGGCCCCACTGGAACAGTGGCGTCTAAGTCCGTGAGCGTGCTTTCGGTCCGACCTCATGCCTCGTCCCTGGAACGCCCCCCCTTTCCCTCTCCCCTAAGTCTTCGGCACCCCGACACCCCTTAAATCCTGTCTCCTTTTGGAAGCCTCTCTCTGGCTGCCCACACCGTATGGGGTGGTGTCCTCAGTTTCTCCGGGCAGCGGGGCTCTGGAGTATTTCCAGACACAAAAGCCACACTGCACGAGCGACATGCTGTGAGCTGGGTGTGGCCAGCAGCCCTGGCCCCTCGTTCCGTCCCGCACGCAGATCCTGGGCGAACACCGAGAGCCGCCACTCAAACTCGGCGCTGAGAGCTTCTCCGTGGCCCAGAGCTGCCAGCACTCCGTCCCTGACCCACTTACACGGGGTCTGTCTGGAAGGCAGCCAGCCGTGAACTGTGGAAAATGGGGAGCTTTACTGAAGAAGATACAAGAAACATTGTGCGTAGGGCAACGTCGCCTGAGTCCCCTTCAAAGTGGGCACCTGGGGACCTCACACAGTTCTCCCATCACCATCCGCTGCCCTGTCCTATTTTCCTGAATCTCATCAACAGTCTGAAATCCCTTCCCTTTCAAAGGTGATTTTAGTTTGGGGAAAAGCCAGACGTCTCAGGGTACCAATTCTGGGCTGTAGGGGGGCTGAGTCACCTGGACGATTTGATGTTTCGCCAAAAAACTCTGCACAAGACGTGATGCGTGAGCAGGCACACACACTGTCGTGATGAAGCCGCCAATCAGCAGTTGCCCAGAGCGGTACCTTCCAAATCACCGAAATAATTTCCAGAGAAATGTTCAAGCTTAATGCAAAATCGGATGCAGATTTGTTACTCTGCTCGCCCAGTCATTTTGCGTGTGACAGCCACACAGTGCGCGTGCTCACCCGACGGCGTGCACCACCCCCACCGACGAGTACAGTGAGGTCGTCATGGTCACACAGGTGCACTCCAGTCCAGTCTTCGTCCACGTGACTGGCACCTGGTGTGTGATGGGCAGGAAGCGAGCTGGGAACCTAGACGGCCAGGACGGAGAATCTTACGTGTGTTAAAGGCACTCGCACTTGACACCCCCGAGAGGGGCGGGCAGGGGCAGGTCACTGCAGGTGCACTTAGGGAAACGGGACCAGGTCGGCGCTGTGCGTGTGACTCCGGCGCGTGGCGGGGGCGGCTGGGCTCGGGGCGGAGGTTCCGAGCAGGGACGTGGTGGCCAGTTCTCCGCCCGGGTCTGCCCGGCTACGGAGCGTTTACCAGAGACTTCAGAATGTGCGTTGTGAAACCACGTATCTTAACGGACGGTTATTTCATTAATATATTTTATTTAGTGTGAAATAAGTGTGCTATTATTCACCTAAACTGGCGAGGAATGTAAAAAGTAATTATAATGCTGGCAAAAGAAAGGAAAGCAAATATAATTTGGCAATTGCTCTGATGGATTGAAAAGCTTGTTCTTGCCCTTGGGCTGAATAATTTCATTTCTAGCCATCTCTTTTGAGAAATAATGTAAAATGCAATGCTTATCGGAATAAAAAATTGAAAGTAGTATTTCCAACAAAAAGGGAATGGATAAGTACTCGGCGATGACATTTCACTGCAGTCTAATATTTTGAAGCCATCGAAAGTTGCAGTCACTCTGCGTTTTGAATGGGATCACCAGATTAAACACAGGAGTTTTCGCTGCATTTGGATTTGAGACAGACAATGAGTGATTTGAGTAGCGTATGCCCCAAGTATTTCATAAGACACAAGCTATGCAGTTATTCACTGTTTATTTGAGATTTAAGTGGCTCTGGGTATTTTGTATTTTTATTTGCTGAATCTGACAACCCTCGTTTTAAAGGACCTACAAGAGCGTAGCTTACAGCACTGAGCGGATGTAAGATCACACACGCACACACACACACGCACACACGCACACACGCACCTGTAGAAGGTGCGCTCATGCAGGAGGGGGGAGGCACGCCTTGAAAAGACTGTTAGGAGTCACTCCCAGACGAAGTCGGTGGTCGCTGGTCGCTGGTCGTGGGATTCCACCGCAGCTCTGTCTGTCTGTCTGTCTGTCTGTTTGTTGACGGCGTTTTTTGTCATCCTCTTTCCCACAACGAGCCTGGGTCATTCGGATAAACCGACGAGGGTGTGCGCACAGGGCGGGCAGGGCGGGTTCGCAGCGGAGTTTGCCCTGTGTCGTTACTTTCTGGTGACCGCTCGCTCCTTCCTCCCTCCCTCCCTTCCTCCCTCCTTTCCTTCCTTCCTTCCTCCCTCCCTCCCTCCCTCCCTCCCTTCCGTACGGACAACCGCGCACCGGCTTCGCCCGCCCTGTGTGCACCTATGTGTTTCCATGCCATTAATTCCACGTCCGCAAGCGGCGGCGGTGTCCCGTGCTGCTCGGGCGCCTGGCCCACTCGAGGCTTCCTCCAGCAGCTCCCGGGGAGCCAGGACTGCGCCTCACTCCCAGCTCGCGTCCGCGCACCCGGCACTCCGCCGCCTCCCCCCACCCCCACCCCACCCCCACCGCCTCCGTAGGTCGCCTCCCTCCAGTCCAGGGCAAACGCTCGCCCTCCCCGTCCGCTGGGCTCCGCCGGCTCCGTCGGAGAGTAGAGAAAACCACAGGAGAGCGCAGGACGGCCGGGACAGCGCATGGCCCGTCTCGTCAGGCCCCAGCCACACAACCGCGTGGACGCCCAGGGCCACTTTGGCAGATGCCAGTGCAGCCATCTGCCACGTAAGCTCCACGGAAATGGGCCGAGAGAAAAACAAAGATCGGTGGAAAGACGTGTTTGTAGAGAAACTGTAGGGGACCCAGGAGTCTGGAAAGGTCTCTGGAAACAGCAAAGGGGGAAGAGGAGCGTCCCGAATACCTCCCAGCCTCCGGATTTCATCCCCAGGGCGCGTCCGTGCCCTGCCCATGGCAGCCGTGTCCCTTAACACGGACCGAGGTTTCCCTCCGAACGCTTTCCATTCGTGGTGCACGGACAAATGAGCGCCACGCCGGCAGACAGCAAGCAGACCGACCCGCCGGGCTGTCCGGCCCGGCTCTGGGCGGAACTCCAGGAGGCCTGTGGAGAAGCAGGTGGGGTCTGGGGTCTCTCAGGGATCCGTCCCCACACCGGCTGGCTTCTCCATCAGCGGTCCCTCGTGTCGCCCTCTCTCGAACTCTCTCCCACGGGAAGCTAATAGCTGCCCTGCTACTGCCAGCTCCCAGCAGCAGCGGGCACCCCCGAACCCCGACTCCCACCACCCAGCAGCAGCGGGCACCCCTGAACCCCGACTCCCACCACCCAGCCGATGAGACAACAGGCATCTCCGTGAACCGGGTACATTGGAGCGGGAGGGACAGAGTGGGGTGACGTCCCCCCATGAGCCCAGCTGGGCAGGGCGGCTGACGCAGCACAAGCAGGAGCGGCGCCTGCTCCACACGGCCACAGCGCCCCCGTGGGGCCGAGCCCCCCCCCCCACACACACACCGCAGGCCCTAGGGGTGGATGTCAGGGGCACTTCGAGACGCCACAGGCCGGGCGCCTGCGCCTGGTGGGCAGAGGGCAGTGTGCAGCCAGACACTCGGGGACTCACGGGGCGCCCCACAACCCGACGCCCCGCAACCAAGCACCCCCGGAGTGAAGTGGGGGCGGGGCCTCGGCCGCGCAGGGCCGAGCGGCTTTCACTCCCCCGAAAGGAGGACTCATTATGCCGCCCCGTCAGAGCCATTTCCTTTGAATGGCGAGTGTTTTTAAAGATCACGTGAAATGTTTTGCCAGTGGAGGGATGAGGAAAGTGGTGTATTTAACTGCTCAATGAGGCTAGAATTCCTTTTATATTAAAAATTATATAGTTTTACTGCTCTTAGAATGGTGCCTAATAGTACTTTAAGAGGGAGAATATATGTTGATTTTATGCAAATCTTGAGGGTGTCAAGCATGTCATAATCAGCATGAATTATGTTGCCGAAGGGTTTTTATCTAGAGACTGTACAGTTTATTGATTAAAATGGTGCATTTGTCAGAGAAGCGTGATAACTCGAGAAGCCCTGAAATAAAAATAAATGTCTGCCGCCGTCTCAGACCCACGGGGGAAACTCCGTAACTCCAACACCAGCCCCGAGTGACACTCACAACCGGCCCTCGAGCGGACGCAGGAAACACCCACCCCCGCCAGGAAACACCCCCCCACCCCCACCCCCCACCCCACCCCACGTGTCCCACAGTGCCTCGCCCCCGGAGGGACCTCGCAGCCAGAGTCCGCCAGCCCGGAGGCCCGCGGCGAGGCGGAGCGTCCTTCACGACCCGCAGGTGCCCGGGGCCGTCTCCCCTCTCGTGTCCGCATGTAGACCGCGCTGGTTTGTGCCTGCTGCGGGCCCACTGTGTGCCTGCCGCCAAGGCGACACCAGCCGCGCTCTCCCGTCCTTCAGCAGAGAGTCGAGGAGGGCAGGCAGAGCGCGGGCGGCAGCGCCGGGGAGGTGGCGGGGGGGGGGGGGGGGGGCAGGGGGGGCGGGGGGAGGCCTGCACCGGGCAGCCGGCGCAGAGGGGCAGGGCCTCCCGGGGCAGCAGGGACGGAGGAGGTGCACTCGGGTCGGCTCCCCCGCCGGTTCTGAGCGCGGCGTCAGAGGAGGGTCCCCTGCGGCGGGGGCTGGTGACTCAGACGAAGCGGGGCCAGGTTCCTGCGGACTTGCAGGGTCGGTGGAGCCGGCGGCCTGCGGCTCAGGACACGAGGGGGAGGAGTCCTGACGGACAGGGGTCAGGGAGGGTCCCCGGGGGAAATGCGCACACGGGACGACCCGGCGTCAGCAAGAGCGTCCGGAGCACGGCCAGGAGGCGGCGCGTGTCTGGGCGGAGTCTCGGACCTCAGGGACGGAGGGGCGGGGACGGGCGGTGCGAGGACAGACGGACGGTGGGGCCTGCTGAGCCCCCGGCAGGTGCACAGCCGGGGAGGGCGCGGAGGTGCCGCCCAGGACGCAAAGGCAGGCGGGCGGACGGGCCCCACGGAGCCAGGCCTCGGGCGGGGGCGCGTGCCCCTGCACTGACTCGTTCCCCTTGGCGGCTCCCACGCCGCGAGGCACGCGCCACGCTGCTCTCACGTCCCGGGCAGCCGTCTGTGGCTGAGTGGCTCTGACAGACTCGTACTTTCATCGATCCTAAAATGGGCTAAGGGTTTGCATAAATTGACACTTTTAAAATTAGGAATTGTATCGCCGGCGTCGTCTCAATTAACTTGCACTGATATCCGGAGTCGAAGTTTGCCTTCCGGCCACGTGCTACCAACGTGCATCTCATTTTGGGACAGTCGGGCTCGTACCGCAACAGCGTCCCCTGTCGGTCACCATGCGGCACACACCGCCCCACCCCCGAGCGGCGATTTCCCCCCGGGAAGGACCTGAGGGTGTGAGTGAGGCAGCCGCACCGAACGACAGCGGTGGTTCCAACCGTCAGCGCAGAGCGCTCCTGCGCCCGGTGCGCCCTGAGGTCGCCGGCCAGTCAGAGGCGGGGGCGGGGGGTGGGGGGCAAGAGCGCAGGTTTGGAGAAGCCCAAAGCCGGAGCTCAGAGCGGGTCTCCCCACCCCCGTCCCAGGGCCCGTGAGCACAGCCCCGCGCCTGCTCCGGTTTGTTCTGAGCCACCGAGGTTGTAACTGGCGCGGTTGCTGTTGCGGCTCGAACTGGTGGTCGGCAAAGAAGGCGCCGCGCGGGCTGGGTGCGCTGGGTGCGCTGGGTGCGCTGGGTGCGCTGGGTGCGCTGGGTGCGCGGGGCGGGCCGGGTGCAGGGGGCAGGTGTGTGTGAGATAGGGCGGCCGCCCCTTCAGCCTTGAGCACCTTGAGAGGGGGCGCGCGCACGGCCACGCGACTTAGAAGTAGAGACGTACAAACCTAGCAGCTGCTCAGTTTGTATCCGCAGAGGAGAAGTCGGCCTCTGTCGTCTCACGTTTGTTTCTGGAGGAATTCGGAAATCTCACTCGCGACCCACGTGCACATCGGGCTCGTGGCAAAGGTGATTTTGATTGAGAGAAAGACTAAAGACCGGAGGGAGTTTTCGAGCGTTTTCCGGGGGCGGAAGCTGAGGAAGTGAGGGAAGGGCGGCACTCCTCTGGAAGACCAGGGGCTGGGAACGGTCGGCCGTGCGCAAACCCCACCGGCTGGTTGGGGCTTCACGCAGGTGTGGGCAGGGTAAAACGGCGTGCGCTCCTGCTCGGGCCACCTGGCGTGCAGTCGCACCCAGCTGGGGGGGTCCCGCGTCCCCAGGGGCCGGGCGACCGGCTCTGTGGTTCAGCAGGGCCCCCTACAGGCACCCGAGGGCGCTGCAGGGCGCAGAGACCAGCCTCCCACACAGGCGGCTCCTACCCTGCAGAGCCCTGGGGCGGCTTTCTCAGCTTGCGCTCGACCCGAAATCTGTTAGGGGCGCCGCTGGCACCCACGTGGAGCCTGACGCATACTCTCTCGTCACAGGTGCGCTGGGAAGCGAGGTTGGGGGCTCAGTAAGGGGACCAGGGCATGGAGTCAGGAAGAACAATTCCCAAAACAGCCTGTTTTAATGGCCTTTTCCCCTTCCCGCTGTCACCCCACACCCGTCCTCCGCACGGTGACACGTAAGGGCTGCGTGCTGGAGGCAGGAGGGGACCCACGAGACAGCGCCGCGACTCTCAGACAGCGGGTCTTGCCTTCTGGAGCCGTCCCCACCTCCCCGGCAGCCTCGGCGGCCCTCGGCCAAGAGGCCGCCATCGGCCATCTGTGCTGTCCTGGCAGCGACTTAACGTTGTTCCGAAAGCGGAATTCCATCGACTGAGTCCGGCCAGCGCTTACCAGTCTCCCGGGGGCTTGGCAGCGCACGAGCGCGGGCGGCGGGGGCACCCACCCACCGAACAGCCCGCTTTCGTTTTTCCTTGGAGGGACCGAACCCTCTGGAGCAGGAGCGAGACGTGGGTGTCGGGACCGCATCAGAGAGCGGAACGCGACGAGAAAACCCGGGAACGGAGCGCTCCCTCCCTCGTCCGCTCCCGTCTCAGTGGGTGCCTCCACCGGGTGCCGGGATCCGCGCCCCGCGCGCCCCACGCCCCATGCACAGCAGCCCTGGGTCCTGCCCGTCCGCACAGGGTGGTCGGCCAGGCGGGGGGGGGGGGAGCTGTGACGAAGAGCCCTTCGCTCTGGGCCCCCCCCTCCCCCGCCGGTGAGGCAGCAGCAGGAGGCGTGGCTCCGAGCGGGCCCCTGGCAGGCGCGGCGCCGTCTAAGGGGCGCGACGGGCTCTGCTGGACCAAGCAGCTGGCTGACGACCCGCAAGAGGGAAAGAGCTTGGGATGTGGACGGGACCCGGAGCGGCCAGTGGGCTGGGCATGCAAACCGATGGCAGAGGACAAGGTCCATGTGGCCTGGCGGGGCACAGCAGGGGCCCAGAGAGCCATCCAGCCGGGGACGAGGGCCTCCCAAGGAAGGGTCCCCGGGAGGGCGAGGTAGGCGAGGAAGGCTTTGCTCAGTGTGAGCGTGGGAAGTGGGACTTCCGGGTGCGTCAACTCTGAGAGCGGAGGTGTCGGGGGGACGGCGGTGCGGGGTTCGGACCCTCAGAGGGGCGGGCAGAGCTCGGGGTGGGCGGGGGCAGCGGGGCTGGACAGGCCCGAGAGGGATGAGGCCTCCCCGCCCGGCACGCGCGCTGCTGCAGAGGGACCCTGTCGCCGCGGTTCCGGCTCAGGAGACTCCACTTGGCGGGGGCACCCGCTGGGCCCGGGGTGGGGACGGAGTGCAGGGCGAGGTGCCCCGGTGCTGGCAGAACGGCCGGCGCGCAGGGTGTGCGCAGGGCATGAGCGGGGCGGGGCAGAGCCCGTGGCCGTCATCCCCCGGGGGAAGCCTGCAAACGCCGGGGTCGCATGGGGTGTTAGGGTCAAGGCAGGAGCACAGAGAGCACCCGAGGGTGGTCCAGGCCGCCTGCCAAAGTGTCCACGCTGCCCAGGGGCGGGCCGACGCGGGTACGTGGGCACGGAGTCAGTGCAGCCGCTGTAACAGCCACACTGCGTGTCGATGCGGGCGCTGCCGCCTGCTCTTCCGTCCGTCCGGCAGCAGGACACGCTGTCGGCGGCTGCAGGCCGGAGCTGGAGACCCCCCTTCTCAGCGTTCGTGTCTCTCATTAAATTCCCTGCATCCAGAGGGATTTCCTGTTATTAACTTGTTCTGAAAAAAACGTTTCCTTGAAGCCCAATAACTCCTTTAGTTTTACTTTAGCATCTTTTCCCCTAAGGACACCTAACTTTAAATTTAATAGACTTACATTTGAAACAAAAAGGAGAGAGTGCGTCAAATCTCTCATCAAAAGTGGAGGCCTGAGGGGCCCCTCACCGGGCCCAGCTGAGGGTTTAATTTTGGCCGTCGGGTTCTATGTGCCTCGGGACAGAGGATGTCGGGCCGTGGTGTCCATGACTAAATGCTCTGCAAGAATGCATCCCCTTCAATCTAGATTCTTCTAGTTTAAAAGAAGCATGTTTATAGGAGATAAAGTGAAATGTAGCCAAAGAAAAAACAGACTCACAGAGCTATGGACCAGGGCCAACAGCCAGTCACGCTCAGTGGCCCACCGGGCGTCCGCTCCCGGGACCCGACGCCTCTCAGCGGGGCAGGGTAAGGGTGCCATGCGAGTCCCGTCACTCGGCTGTCAGCCCTGACAGGCGGCTGCGTCGGCCCTGCTCCCAGCGCAGGGACTCGAGCGAAGCCCGGAGGCGGCAGGGCCAGCGTCCTGCCTCGCCGCCGGGGTCTGCGGGGACTGAGCCGTCACTCCAGGAGGAGCGAGCTGCAGAGCTCGGGTACAGACAGACGGATGGACGGATGGACGGACGGGAGCTGACCGCAGACCCCCGCCCTCAGTGGTAACCCTTCCCACAGGCACGTGAGCCGGTCTGTAGGTCCGTCCTCTGCATGAACACCCCCTGTCTCCTCTCAGGATTTTCTCCTGGAGAAATGGACGTTATCTGTCCCAGCTGCTCCCGGAAGCTTCCAGCAGCAAGCAGAATTCTAAAATAAGAAATCCTTTAAACCGTCAGGCCCACATCGCTTACACACAAGGAAAATCTGCTCCTCATGTAAAAACACTGACTCTCAGCAAATGTCAAAATGGTGGCACAGAGCTACGTAAGCATCAGCCATCAGTGCCGCATCGGCACAGTATTTCTGACCGTTCAGAACACCCACTGAGCTTCCCTGCAGATGAGACCCTGGATCTATTTCTTGAGAACAATGAAATCGAAAACAAAACCAAAACAGAAGGACAGCTCCGTCCTCCGAAGGTCCAGCTGCGCCACCAGCAGTGCGGGGCCGGGCGAGGGACCCTGGTCCAGGTTCCGGGTGAGCCCCGAGAGGAGCTACGGAGCGGCTCCCTCGGACTCCCACGGGGCTCCGGTGTCCCCCCGTCACCCAGCCGGCCAGCCCCACGAACGCCGCACCCCGACACCCTGAACTGAACTCGGAAGAGCCTGCCCCGGATTCACCCCCATATTCAGCGCAGGTTTACGGAGCCCCACTGTGCGCACGCAGGCCGAGGGCGAGGTGGGGAGCTCAGGGAGCAGGGCGACGGGTGGGACACGGGGAGGAAAACGAACAGCAGGATCCGAACCCGTAACAGGAAACACGGGCTGCGCTTCCTTCGCCTGGCCCGGTCCCCGCGCCAGGGTCCTGAAACGCAGCACCGAATGCGGTCAGGGCCGGGTCCCCCACGAGGAAGCCCCCCAGGCAGCCCCCCAGGTCTCAAACTATGCGGGACAGCAGCAGGACCCTCTGAGGAGCGGCCCTGCTGTGTTCAGGGCGCAGCCCCCCAGCCCCCTGCTGGGCAGCGAGGTCCCTGCCACGAAGGGAAGGTGTTTGCTGCAACAGCGACACCCCGAGCCGTCGCGGACTCGGCCGGCCGGCGGCACTTCCGAGACGTCACCGGGAACCTCCGTCCTCCTCCGGCTGACTCGGGGAGCAGGGCACTCCCAGCAGGGGTCTGCTCGCCCGCCGTGATCAAAACCACACACATTTTAAATCTAAGCACTGCTCTGCTGAGCGTAGAATACGAGATTCTTTAAATTAACCATCTTAAATTGGCCCCTCCCCCCCAAAGTGGACCAAACCTTGGAAAATGTCTGGCCAGCGCTCAGAACTTCACCAACACTGACCGGTATCTAGCAATAGCCTTCTGACGTCATTCCTGCTCACCATTCTGGACGTCACTCCATGTTCCTACAACAGGGGATGCGAGTGCCCCAGCGACAAATAATTTACGTCTTACTCGCAACAGACCTCCGAATCACCGTGACCGTAGACAGAAAAGGAGGTGACCCAGGTGGCCTTGCTGGTCCTGAGCTCTCAGGGCCACACCAAGGGAACCAGAAGACAGGCAGCCCTGTGACTGTTCACCCAGCGGCCGGGGGGTCAAGACGGCGGGTGTACAGGGTGTTCGTCGTTGGCTGTGCGATGCGTGTCCTGTGTCCGCCTTTGCTGAGGCGGCGCACGCGGACAGAACGACTGCCCGGAGCTTCCCACGCCCTGCAAGGACCCGCCCAGAAGTAGCAGACTGGTCGGCGAGACGGAGTCGACCACCGGACCGTAGGCAGGGCGGAGCCCAGAGCCAGGGAAGCGCGTGTGCGCAGAGCTGACCGTCGGCATCTCGTGGCCGCAGGACACGGGGTGGGCGTTTGCGGGGGAAGGCTTCCGAGAGAAACAGGCCAGCGGTCAAGTAACTGCGGGGAAACGGGAAGTTCGTTGGAACTGAGAGTAGAAATCGGCACACCAGTTACCCATCTTTCCACGGCAGGGACGGCAGGAGTGTGGAGCACAGGGCGGCGGGGACCGAGCCCCGATGCGCCGGGGGTGGGAGGTTTACGTTGGTGAATTTGTGAGGGACGGACCCGCCTCGGTGGGTCCTGGCCGCACGTGGGCCTGCTAACTCGGTCACGGCCGCAGGTGGAGTGGGCGTCCTACTTCAAAGGACCGGGGACAGGCCGCAGGGGGCAGCGCACACTGCCGACCTCGACTGGAAGAGCACCTACCCACGACCCGGACGGCGGCGGCGGGAGTGCTCGTCTCAAATCAGAGGCAGCGCGTCACCCCCGGGGGGAAATCAAAACGGTGTCGAAGCCTTAAAACCCTCTGTCGGCCGCAGCGTCTGGACGGAGCCCTGGCCACAGACACGCAGCCGCGGCGACGGACGCGCTCGGGCGATGTCGGCGGGCGTTCTGCGGGGCGGGCAGCGCTCGCTGGTCCAGGTGGCTCCTTTCTACCGAGGCCGACGAAGGTGCGTCGGTTTTCGGTCGACGGCGGAAAGTGAGGATCGCTGTGGTCGAGTTACACAGAACCCGCGGCGAAGTTTGTCCCCGACGGCGTGTTGCGCGATCTCGCAAAGTTTAAAATGCAGTCCGTTCTGACCGACCTGCGCAAGTGAATGAAGGAGAAGGTGGGACACCCAAGTGCTGTGCCTGCCTCAGCCGGATGGCTCACGCCGCCGAGTCTCCCGGACGCACCGCCACCAGGGCGACCAGCCGCGCGCGGACCGCAGCCCCCCCCACCCCCGTCCGGCTGTCTTCCAGCTGGAGTCGCGGCTCCGCGGGTGGCTGTGTGTGGGCGCTGTTTCCTCCCGCACACTCACTGTTTTATTTTGCCCGCAGCTGTCCTGCTCCAGACTGAGAGCCGTCCGGTATTTCAGCGAGGGCACGCTAGGAAACATCACCGAGCACTCAGCACAACTTTTCCAGCCGAAACAGTCGCTGGATTTATTTCTCACGAAATCGTTGTCCCGTCCCTCCGTGTCCCCGCGTAAAGCCTGCCACGTCCTCCGAGGGGCTGTCTGGACAGGATCGTGCCTGGTGGTTGGGTCGCGCTTCCTCAAACCAACCGCAGGCGCCTCCTGAGAACGCCGGTTTCCGGATCCCAGTTGGATCAATGGCTGTGGCTGAACCTGACTCTCCCGTCGATTCCCAAGGCCCTCGAAGGTGATCACTGCGGAAAAGTTCCCGCAGCACGCGCAGGCTGTGTACAGCGTGGGTCTCCAACCGTCCCTCTCCTGTCTAGAATGTGAATGGCAAGGGACCATGCCTTTTAGGAGGATGTGGCTGGAAAAAGGATTAATATCCCTGGACATTTCAAGACTTCAGATCTCCTGTCTTAAGTCACCCTGGCATTGCTGGGGAGGTTATGTCTTCTAACCCCGTATTTTTTTCTTTTCTCCTTCGGAACTGTTACAGTAAGAGGTAGAACAGGGATGAAAACATTCTTCTCCAAACGCAAATAACGGACTCATCTCATCGCGAGTACGAAAGGGCAGTGACTCCCATCATGGCCAACATCATGTTCTCTGTCTCTGATTCCTGCTCCATGTAACCCGCGGGTCTACCCCGAACTTCCAGCTGGGCCTCGCTGGACGTTTAAGAGCCTCTCACTTCTGCCCGAATCAGCCTTCTCTCGGTCCAGCCTCGGGAACTCCAGAATCTAACGCCTCCTCCACCTGAAAGCCCTTCACCTGAGACCAAATCCGCGCGTAACCGCCCCGAGACCAGAAAGCCTAGTTCTTTTCTGACCAAACGTGACCAACCGTCCCTCCGAGAGGTGGGGCTGAGTGCCAGCCTAGTGGCCTTTCCCCCGGACTCGCTCTGACCTCCTGAGATGCAGGACCTCGTTTCAGACACGGCCGCAGCGAGCCGGGCTCCTCGGCACCGTCCCTCCCGCCGCCCCAACTGTGGTCTTCGCATTTGCCCCACAGCATCTCCCTGGAGGGTCCCGCTGACTCCAGCGTCCGCTCCCACCCCCAGGGCTCGCAACGCCGCCCACCGGCCCCGCCTTTGCCTCCCGTGACTGTCTGCTTGCTTTTTTCCTTTTAAAAGACTTGTTTATTTTTAGAGAGAGGGGAAGGGAGGGAGAAAGAGAGGGAGGGAAACATCAGTGTGCGGTTGCCTCTCACCTGGCCCCCTACTGGGGACCTGGCCTGGAATCCAGACTGGGAATCGAACCGCCAACCCTTTGGTTCGCACGCGGCACTCTGAGCCGCGCTGAGCCGCGCCAGCCAGGGCCCTGCTTGCTGTTTCAATCCGGGCACAGGACCGCGCAGGCGTCACTCCAGTTGCGTGCAGATTCGGGCCATCTGCAGCACCTGCTGCAGGCGTTGGGCCCCTGGTCCCTTCGTCCCCTGTTTCCCGCTCGGACGGACTCCTGAACCCGGACACAAGCGGGGACGCCCCTCGTCCTGGGTGCCGGCCCGCTGGCTCCCGCTCCTCCGGAACGGCGGCTCCGCTTGTCCGTGACTTGCCTGAACTCGCACTCCTCCGTCTGGTCCACAACTCGGGAAAGTGTCGCCAGACCGCTCTGCAGTCTGAATGCCGCCGACTCCGTCTCCGTGGGCCGCGCGCCTCCGCCCACGAGCCCTGTCCCCAGCCGGGACTTGTCCTCACACAGGCCGGCCGCGGTCGATCTCTGTCACAGCCACCCCACCTGGGGGGGGGGACACAGGACGTCGCTGCACCAGCCAAACCCGCCTCCGACCCAGGGCTCCCTCCCGAGTGTGAGCCCCACGTCATTCTGTTGGGGACCAGAGCCATCCGACCTTCCCCTCCCCCGCCTTCCGACCTCCATTGTCCGCAGCGATCCCTCAGGGTGCTGCCTGTGAGGTCCCGCACCCTAGAATCCAACCGGCGATGTCAGAGCCAAAACCCCCAGAGAGCCGTGGGGGGGGTAGGGAGGGGGCTGAGGGGGGAGGGGCCCCTTGGAACCCCAGAACCACCTGGGTGTCGGTTCCCACTTCCCACCCACCCGGCTCACCTGCGACTGCGCTGCCAGCGCAAGCACAGGAGATGCCGACTGACTGTGGAGGAGTGTTTTTTGGTTTCCGTTTCCTGCGACGTCCGTCCGTGGTCACCCCACCAGCGCGGACCGTCCCCCCCCCCCGACAGCGCCGGTGTCGCACATGCACCGACACACAAGACCACGCTCTTGGTTTCCTGACTCGGCCTCTGCAGCCTCCGGCCCCCAGGAATCCCCTTGCACTCCGGTCCCGCGGGTCTGCCTCCCTCCTCGCGTCCAAGTTCTTTGAACGGGCGGCTCGCACACGCGTCTGTTACTTGAGTCGGGTGCCCTTTCATTTTCTTCGCTGAGATCATTTAGGAACAGACAAAATGCCACTTTGTAACAATTGAACCATCTTCCTTTCCAGAACCCGATGGTATGTGATCAAATCTGCTCCCTTTCTGAGTTTTAAATTTGCCTCCCCAGTTAGAACACCGGAAAGCGAGGTGCGGGGGGCGGGGGGGCGGGGAGTGTGGAGCGGTGGGGGTTCCCGCAGCCAGCGCCGGAGGCCACCTGTGCAGGGCGCCGTCACTGTCTTCCAGTCCCCACGGACGTGGGCCAGTCCTGCCGCGACGGAACCCTGGTTTCCCGTGTCCTCAATCTCGTTTCCACGGGCGGCCCGCTTTTCAGTCTGACTTGGTATAAACCTATTGGTTTCTTCTTTGCATATTCTTTACAGATCCCAAAATACTTAGGTTTAAGTACGAACCCTCTGCCCAGAAGTGGCTCTCCCTTGGAGATGAGTCTCTGTGCCAACAAGCATCCATGTAGCTAAAAGCACTGCTGGCCGGCAGGCGAGGGGGGGGGAGTGCACCACCAGCCACTCGCCCTCTCCATCCCCCCACCACCTTGTAGTGGGCCCGTTCCGTGGGCCCGTTCCGTGGGCCAGGCGTGGGCCAGGCACAGAGTCACAAGATCCGTGCAGCGCAAGCCCTTGAACTCCAGGACTCGCCTGCTAACAGGGGGAAGAGAGACCAGAAAACAGACGATGGGCACTTGTGAGATAGTGAGGTCAGAAGATGGTTGTGAGTTACAGTTCTGGGGTAGCTACTGAAACAGTGGAGAAGGAGCCCCCTCCCCCGGTGCATGAAAACATGCGGGAAGAATATGAAGTAGCATTTCAGGGTCTGACGATTGCAGGTTTGGGGATGTCTCCACTGGCCAAAGTGGCCAAGAAGGTACAGGTTCTGGACCGGGAAGAAACACATGTCTAAGCTGAGAGTTTGGACTTTGTCACTAAAGCCGGAGGCGGGTTTTTTTCAGATCCTCACCAGAGGATACATTTACTGATTTTATACAGAGAGAGAAGGCGGGGGGGAGAGAGAGAAACACTGATGTGAGAGAGAAACGTTGACCAGTTGCCTCCCATACGCGCCCCGACCAGGGGCCAAACCCGCAAACGTCTGGTGCACGAGATGAGGTTCCACCCAACGAGCCACGCTGCGTGGCGCTGGAAGCGGAATTCTCAGGACTCCTCGACACAGGACCACAGGCAGGTCCTGCCCTCTGCTGCCCCCCACCGCCCCCCGCCCCCCAGGGCTCCCCGGCACCAGGGGAATTTCCAGGGAGGACCATCCGCTTCCCACCACCTGCATCATCGTCACCCGCACACCAGCGAAGGGACTGCCGACCCAGGGAGAAGTGCGGACACCGGGCTGGGTCGGCATGGCGCCCTCCGGCGGCTCCTGCCCTGAGCTCTGTGAGCGCCGCCCGGCCGGGGCGCAAGCATCTCTGCGCAGACTCAGACCCACGGGCGCACGGTCCGGCCGTCCCCACGCTCAGCGGCTCTCCGTGCGTGGGAGCCCAGGGTCTGCGTGTGCCCAGGCAGGCCGGAGCAGGCCTTGCACTGCGTCCGAGTCCAGCAGAAAATGTATCATTTCATAGGCGTCTTGCTACAACTGTCCTAATTCTCCCACGGTCCACGGGGACTTTTCATGAAGCAGGTTAAATTGGCTAAAAAAAAAAAAAAAGCCACACCCCACAGAAATGACCTAAAATTCACATCTGCAAACCACCCGGGGCACGGGTGTGTCCACCGCGTCACAGCCACTCCCCGAGACTGGCAGCCCCACGCAGCCCTTCCCCTCAGGCGTCCTTGCCCGGCGCGGCCCCCCAGGAACGCGACTTCTCGTAGCTGGTTTCCCCGTCGTGCCAATGCCAAGAGATCAGACAACACGCTCTTACGCTTTCCCTGGAAAGGGCCTCACTTCGATTTCCTGCTGGTCGCTTTCGGCTTCCTACTTCCATTTCTCAGGAATGATAGCCTCCCTCCCCCAGGGCAGGCGCCCCTGCCTGCAGTGAACAGAGCCCTGAGGGGGGCGGGGGAGCCGGCTGGAGGGCACGGGGCGGGGGAGGGCAGGGCACAGAGCTTTGGGGGGCTGGGCGGAGGCGGGCCAGGCTGCGGGCGCCGGAGCCAAGCGCCCCGAGTCCGTGCAGCACTTCTGCCACCGGGTGCACAAGCAGCGAGCGCCTCTCACAAACAGCGTGCACTCCGAGACCTACCGCCACAGCCTCGCCCGCACACTTGTCATCGGTGACACAGTCCACAGTAGGGGAAGTCACCGCGCACCCCTTGAAGGCGCAGATTTCACCCGACGCGCGCCCCTCCCAACCACACGCAGCGGGCTCTGTGTGCGATCTAGCTCCACGTTAACGGGCAAAGGTCCCGTCAGCATGCGCAAACTCACAGCACCGCGCCCTGGAGCGGCCCCTGCGGCCCTGCTTTCGGGATTGCCTTTGGTCCATTCCGTGCGCCTTTACTTTGCGATTACTTTGTGACAGCTGGCGGCACCTTCTAGAACTCTAAAAGTCCAATTAGGAGGTGATGCTCTAGGCCGAGGACAGGTTGGAACGAGGGAGACTCCAGCCCGCCTGCGTCCGCCTTGCTCACCCCTGGGCCCCCAGCGCACGGTGAGCGTTTGGGGGGGGAGTCACAGTTGTGAGAGCCGCGGCACCGGGGGGGGGGGGGGGTCGGGCAGTGCTTCCGTCCAGTTACTCATCCGGGTGGATGAAGGGGCATTGAGAGGGAGGGTGCACCCACATCTTCTTTAAACCCAGCGTTGTTTTTAGTCGTTGTGCTTGTGTGTCGAAGTGACGGTCACGGTTGGCGTCTCGCGGAAGACTGAACAGAACAGCCCAGCGTGACGATGAACTCGGAACAGGCTTCCTGTTCGAGCAGTTCCGTTGGGGGGGGGGGAGGGGCACGGCCCCACGGCAGGCTTTCCAAGCCGGTGCTTCCCGCCGTCCGCCTGCAGAACGCCCGGTTCGGAACGCGGGCCTAAGACGACCGCAGCGACTGACGTGCGCTTCTTGGGCCTTTGAAAACCGGCGTTTCCGTTTGGAACCACCTCTTACTGGATATTTTGACGAAAAGCCACACACTCCCTCGAGCACTTCTCTTGCTTAGCTGGACGCTGGAGACCAGGTACCGGAGCGGTTCTCCTAAGCGTGTCCTTCCTTACTTCTCTTCTCCGGGAAACGTGTCCCGTCCCCCCGACTGGAGGGGCTAGAAGGGGTGACGTGTGACTCGGTCCTGTCCGGGCCGACACGGCAGAACAGTGTGGTGACGCGGACGTGAGGTGTCCGTGGATAATTCGTCCCTGACGGCGCGGGGCTCCGAGCTCTCTCCCCAACGTCCCGCGGCGGACGGACGCCTCCAAGGGTCCCCGGCGGCCTGTGTTGGCTCAGTGTGTGTGTGTTTGCTGGGACGGCAGAATCGATCGCGGGATTCCACGTCCCACGGGGCGGGACGTGGCCTTCGCTGGCGCCGCTCGTCAGCACAGACGAACAAGCCTGCCGCCATCTGTCCCCATCGCACGCTCGCCCAGCAAGCGCTGCCCTTGGCCCGGCGGGCGCTCCGGGTTGGAGAATAGAAAAGCGGTGGATGCAACACAGCGTCCGACTCCGTGAACTCAGCTCCGCTGACAGAGACTTAAAGATAACCGCATCTCACCGCGATCCGCACGGCAAGGAGGCCGCGGGCTGGCCAGCGCGCTGCGCGTGCGCTTCGGGAAGGGCTCGAGCAGGATGATGGAGGCGGCGCAGGCCCAGAGGGCCCAGAAACAGGTCCTCCTCGAAGTCAGCGGCTGGCACAGCCCGGCTCTCCGCTTCTGGGGGCGTCGGGGAGGCCCTGTGGGGGGCAGGCGGACTTGGCCTTTGTTTCTGTGCAGCGGACGCTCTCCGTGACGCCTGGCTCGGTGTGGGGCTCGGCCGAGGGCCCTCTGTCTTGGGTTGGAGCCGCACCGGGAAGGAGCTCCGGTTAGGCCGAAAAAGAGAATCCTCCAGCTTCACAGGGACGGACTCCGCCGGGACTGAGTCAGAGCGAGGCTGGCCTGCAGGCCTTGCTCAGAGAGCGGCTGCCTAGGTGCTGGCTCTGTCCTGTGACCTGGGCCGGGCGTTTAATGATGCCGTTAAGCTCATTTCATCTGTGAAATGGGCAGACAGTAAGAGCCTACCTTACTGGGTGGTATGAGAACTGACGAAATTACATGAAGCACTTTTGACTATCCCTGCCTGCCTTTTATAGATCGTCACGCAACGTCAGGATTTCTAGGAAAGTCTCTCTGCGTTCACCATGACAAACTTAAGTGGGCAACATTCCAGCGCACCCCACGCACAGGCTCACCCCCACCCAAACCACTGACCACGGTGTTCCGGCGCCAGTGGCCCTGGGCTCGGGCAGCCTGTCGTCACAGTGGGCCCGCTGATGGCCTCGGACGGCCGTGCCCCGTGCAGGGGTCTGAGCGGAGCAGGCCCCCGACTGGACGGAAGGTGCCGGACGTGGCCCCGCCAGTTCGCGAGCCGAGTGCCTCTTTCTGCTCATTTTCCCACTGCAGCCGACGGGCAGCTTCCGGTCCGACTGCTCCCACGCCTGACGCCGGTTACCGTTCCGACGCCGGCGACTGTTTTCTGCGCACCGTGCTTTACGTCCGTGACTGTCTTTGCAACCGGCAGTTTGTACGTCTTAATGGTAAAGAAAAAGGGGTTGAGAAGCACAGAGCTCAGCTTTGAGGAAGCCCGGCAGCTTCTGCTTTTGCGGTTCCGAAAGCCACCGGGAAAGACCCCCGTCGCTGGGCTGGAGAAGCAGAGAGACCTAGAGACCGACCCTGGGACCGGGCTGCGGAAGAGCCGGCTGGAGCGCCTCCACGTCCCGGGGGGTCCCGGCCCCGCCGACCCCCGCTCAGCACGCACGCGGCCCCTGTGAGACCAGCGGAGCCACCGGCTGAGCCCGACCCAGGCTGGGGGCCATGAGCCAGCAAACTGTTTCTGTGTGAAGCCCCGGGTTCCGGGGAGTCCGTTCAAACAGGGCTTTTCTCCTCTCCTCTCCGCCTGCGACCTGGCCGGCGCGGCTGCACTTTCCATCAGACTCGAGCACCTGTGAAGGTCTTTCCATCGGAGCCGCCGACCTTCAATCGCCTGGACGTCCCGCGCTTCTGCCGCACTGGGAGCCCCTCGTGGTTTGGGAACCCTACCACGCGTGTGTGCCCGTGCTGATGGAACTCTCGCTGTTCCCTAATCTCTGCCTGTTTCTGTTAGGTTCCGACAGTCTTGAAAGACGCAAAAATGAAAGTGCGCTCTGCTTGAAAATCTGTGGTGGTGTCAGAATTAAAATAGCAATTTCAAGCCCTAAGTGTAAGAAGTTCAGATGTTGAATTTTAGTGCGTCTCTTCGCCTTGATTCTCGCTCCTTTATTATAATATTGAATACTACATATTATCAAGCTTTCTGATTGTACTTAACCAGTTAAGTAACCCGGAAGGACAGGCACATTTTTAATTAAAGATGAGTCTGAACAGTCCAAAGGTTTGCCGGACGGGGTCCTTCTCTAGCCCCACAGCGCGGGCCGGGGCAAAGGCTGCTCGGCTGGCAACAGGAGCAAAGACATGAGTTTCCACGAAAACCTCTCCGACTTCAGATCTGTGGTTGGCATGTAGAGGCTTCGGAAATTATTCCTTAAGTTGACAGCACAAGCAGCTGATTTATCCTCTTGGAGTTGTGCACACAGCACCTGTTGGGGTGTAAGGAGCGGTAACTGACCAGAGCCCTCCACCACCCTGCCGGTCAGCATCCCGCCCGGAAGCAGGAGCCCCGGGCGGCAGCCGTGGACACAAACCCGGGAGAAGTGTGGAGGGCGTTCTGGTCCGAGGCCGGCTCAGCAGTCACAGCGCGCGCACTCCAGCCCGCTCTCCTCGGCCGCCCGCCTGCATGGGTCCGGACAAGCCGTTCTCCTTGTATTGACGATGGCCGGACTTTTTCCGGACAGACCTCGTGTTGTCCGAGGCTGCCCTAGCGGAGTGGAGTGGGCCCCACACCCGACACAGTGTTGACCGTGGGACCGTTTACAGAAGCTTCCTGGTCGTTGCTCTAGACCAGGGGGCTCGAGTTTGTGCCACAGACTCAATGCGTTTAGTTACCAGCCGTGTGACTATAAAAAGAGCCCTACTGAAGAGAGCCCCAATACACGCATTTTTAAATAATAAAGCAGGACGGACCCAGGTTTTGATCCCTCTCTGCACTAATGAACTGTGGGAATCAGGGCGAATTGCTTCTGCCTCCATCTCCTCGTTGGTCAGGCGGGAATGTGGCAGCACCGACCCGAGTTTAGAGTCAGCGGGAGGGTCGGGCTGCCGCACGCGGCCCCCAGAGAAGCGCCCGGCACGGTCCAGGGCAGCGGGCCGCCCGGCAGCAAGGGAGCCGCAGGGTCTGGTCCTGGCACTCTCACTTTCCAGGTGGGTGGCCTTGGGTAAGATGTGGCCTCTCTGAGCCTCAGTCTGTCATCTCTACAGTGGGCGTAACAATACAGATTGCCAGCAGTAAGCCAATTAGGGCACGCAATTACCTTAAATCCGAGTCTGGCACATTTAAAAAAATAACAATCATGTCTATTATTTTCGTCCAATCAATACTGCGTACAGATTTAATTTAATTAGCATCAGAGGGAAGCTCATCGCGTCCACAGCCCACAGAGTTCAGGATTTCTGACCAAGTCTGCGTCCTGCAGGGATCTCCCGCCGCCCTAACCCGGCCGGGTGACGCGCCCTGCGCCCTCGCGTCTTCCCTTCTCCCGATCCAGCACCGGCTTCCGCCCTCCCAGTGCCCCCGGAAAGGCGGTTCAGACGCGCGGTTCCTCAGGCCGGCGCTTTTCGCAGGCTCGGTGCGTAGAGCATCCTACGAAATTCTTCAGCATCGTAGGAAACTCTGCATCGGCTGCTGGGGGCAGGTCCGAGAGACGCACACTGCGCATGCGCACCGCATCCACCGCGGCCGGGCCCCGGGCGGCCTTGGTAGCAGCCGGGAGCGCGAGGGTGGGGTTGGGGTGGAAATCTGACCGCCCTGGAAGCAGCAACCGGGCGCAGGGGGCAGGGGAGGCGGGGGAGGGTTGGAAATGGCGAGTTCGGGCCGCTGTTTGAAGGGCTCGCGGAGTGATAAAGCCTGTGGTCGGCGGCGCCCGGCACCAGGACCCAGCCGTCTCTCCCGACCTTCGCTGCGCATGGAATGGCGCAGGGAGGGCCCCGCGCAGCCTCCGCGCCTCTCGCAGAGACTGCTCGGTACCGCAGCATGCCGCTGGTTGTAAGCATAAAGAAAGTTCCAGAAAAAGCTTGCTGTGGTCCCATTGTGTTTCCCAATCTCGAGAATCTAATGTTAAAACGGTGGCCAGGCTTCTGCCTCAGACCCCTCCTAGCCACAGTCGGAGCAGAGCGCAAGGGCCGAGCGCTCGCTGGGGAGAAAGCTCGGGGCGCGGGGCGGCCGCCGGAGAGGCATCCTCACCCCGGGCCGCAGGGTCTGCGCAGAAACGCCGTCCCTCGACCTCGCTCGTTTGCTTTGAGAGTTTCCAGTTCTTCTCTTAGCTTTTATGGCAAGTGCTGTCGGCTGCTCCGTTCAAGGCTTTATCCTCGAAGTTGCTGTCAGATTCTCCCTCGGGGAGGAGGGATTCTGCTGACCTTGGAGACGTTAGTTGTGTATCCACCATTTAAACCTGGAGGATCTGTGGTCCACGACCCGCGATGGCCCCTGCCAGCAGCCTAGACGTTGTCCCAGAGGCGAACGCAATTTGATTGAAAAGCACCCCCACGGTGAACTCCAGCACCGCACAGCAGACGCGGAGAGAAGGAAAGGCCGGCGAACCAGCACACGTGCTCAGACACCCAGACTTCGCTGGCAGCGCGAGGCCTGTCTTCTCCGACTCCGAACCGGGCTGTGTTTGGAAGGCAACAAGCATCCGCCATAAACCCCGAGACTTTATGGGAACGCTTTTCTCCCCCGGAGCTCAGGCGCCCGCCCTGCCAAGCAGCCCGTGTTTATGCACAGGCTGGGGGTGGGGGTGGGGAGCGCTTCCAGCTCATTCGGAATGGAAGTGAGGATGCATTTTAATCTAATAAATAATCATCACCCATGCCTGCTCGGAAAGAGCTCTCTCGCTGAATAATATTTCAATACGTAACATCTTGAAACGAGGCTGCCGTAACTAATTTAAGGGTAGCTTGCCACATAAATCCCGCAGCTCCGCACACCCGTGAGGCCAGAACGACTCTCCGGGGCCACCTTTCCCTAAACCGTCTCGGGAAGAAGCCCATTCCGGCGCTATGAGGGCTGGCGAAGGTGGGGAATAGCGAAAGCCACCCCCTCAGCGACTCCCCCTCCGCCAGGCTGGTGAGCGCCTGCTCCTGGGCGTACACCCGTGGGTGGGTTTCCGAGGGACTGGCAGAGACTCAGAACTCAGGTGAGGGCAGACCCGTCCCTGCCGTGACCCGCACCCCCTCCGGGTCCCCAGGCTCGTCCGCTGTGCCGCCGCGTGTGGCTGCGTGTGCGTTTCCACCCGGAGGAGCGAGCCCCACGGAATCCGTGTGCGCCGGCGGCATGGAGCTGACCTTTGAATCACAAGTGGATGCGGAGCAAACCTCCCGGGGGCAGGCCACGCACATTAAATGACAATGACGAAAAGCCGTTTGCCTTCTGCAACGTTTCTCCCATCAGGTGGACGTGCCGGAGCTGGGCACCAGAGCAGTGGGCTCCGCACGACTCGTTCCTCGGGCGGAGAGAAGGCCCCCCCCCCGGCCGGCTGGGCGAGAGGCCAGGGAGCCCCAGGGCTCTCCCTCCGGCCGGGGATTCTGCGGGGGGGCCAGGGAGACTGTGCTGGGAACCGAAAACGGAGAGGCTGCAAACCCAGCCTCTCGTTTCCCGTGAGCATTCGCGTCATCTGGGGACAGCTCAGCGTGGTCTGGGCTGCATCGGAATCCCCCGGGAAACCCAGCTTCACCAAAGCGCCGGTCCTCAGAGTGGGTCGTGTCCAGGTACTCACCGCTCGCCTCGGGACCCGGCCAGAGGAAGCTGCAGGCCCTGCTCCCCCGGGGTTTCGGACACGCGTGTGGAATTCCTGCGTCCAGCGCTCTGGAGTGGCTGGGGTTTGGACACGTCTCACCTGCAAAACCACCGTTTTACAGAGTTTTCCCTTACAGTTTTCGTCCTTGAAATGCAGCGCTCCGTGCTGCCAGAGGCTCCAGCCCTCGGCACGGGGCAGACCTGAGCCGAATCCCAACGCGGCCGCGAATGCGCCACGCCGTAGCACACGGTTCAGCGCCGTGGCCTCTGCCCCTCCTCCGCTCTGCAGGGGTCAGGATGCCGAGCCCATCGGGGCGGCGAGAGGGTGAACCGAGAGATTACGTCGGAGGCCTCCCCGGGCGCGGGGCGCGGAGCAAGGCCACTGTGAAGGGCTCGGCTCCGTTCCTCGGCTTTTGCCACCACAGCAAACGGTCTTAAACCCCGAGACTCCCCCCACCCCACCCCCAACAGCAGCTGCTCGGCTCACCAGGCACGTTCCGCACCGGCTGCCCGCCGGCCGTGAAGTTGCCGGTTCCACTTGCCCCCCGCCCACCCCCCCCGGGCTGTGCGTGACTTCTGCGAACGGCCCCACCCCCAGGGCTGCCGCGGGCTTCACGAGGGCAGAGTGCCAGAGCGGGCGCGAACCCAAGGTGCTGCTCGGCATCTGCTCACGGCCAGAACACAGCCACTCCCGGCCGCCTTCCCCCGACCGGACAGACGTGCAGCCGGACAGACGTGCAGCCACGCCCGAGTAGCCCCTGCCCCTCGGGGGGCAGCGGAGAGGAGCAGACAATAACGCTCACTCTGTATGTATAAACGAGTGTCCCTTTATTAGGTGATTACCATGAACTCAAAACATCTTAAATTTCCTTTCCATGTTGGTGGTAATTGGGAGTGAAGAGCCATTGTACTTTCATTTCGACACCCAATTTTTATTCTACGAATATTGGCTAGCGGTAGTGGCTGGGTGCTTTTAGCTGTGCTCGTAGCTATAATAATCGTAATATTTAACACTGCCTAAGACAGAGTGATAAAGACACTGTTTTACGAGTACAGCTCTTTCTACGCACTTTTTTATAATAGTATTTAAAAGTGCAGAAGGCAAAATTTTCACACTCCATGTCTTTTATCGGTGGAAACTCTCACTCTTGAAGAAGAATGTTCCGCAAGCTGAACCCTGAATCGCCTCTCACCGCCCCCCAAGTCCCCGGATCCGGTCGTCTCCCTGAAACATAACAGCTCACGCCCAGCGAGCATTCGCAACGTGACAGGCACTGCGGTTTTAAAGAGGTGTCTCCATTTATTCTGAAAGTGCCCTTTGAAAGATCCGCTACAAATATCACCATTTCACAGATGCGGAAGCTGAGGCTTAGAGAGGGTCAGCGATCTGCGCAAAGTCGGGCGGCTGGGAAGAGCTTGAACGAGGACGAGAAGCCAGGCGGCCGGCCGCGGGGCCTTCCTGCCGCCCGTGTCCCCCGCTCCCACCTGTGGAAACGCACAGTGACGGTGACGGCCGAGTGCACTGGCCACTTCCTGTGGGTGCAGCATCTTTCCCATCATCATTCCATTTAACCCTCAAAACACACCAATAATGCGGGCGTTCTTGTCACCCCCACGGTCCAGGTCCGGAGAGTTCAAGTAGCCGGACCAGGACTGCACAGCCGGGGGGAGGGCAGAGGCGACTTGGGGGCGAGGCATCCGGTGTCAGGCTCCCTGCACCCTGTCTTTGTAAGAAAAAGGGGGAGGCTTGACCCCCAAAGGCCCGCTCTGTACCGATGCATGCAGCTGACCTCACGTGCACAGATTTTAAAGACGAGTTCCTTTCCAATTACATCCTGCCCTTGCCTTCCAAGTTATTTCCCTTCCTGTCACCATAACAACCCACGACCTGCAAAACCCCGTTGCAATCATTGAGACAGGCAGAGGGAGAGGCTTTGGGGTATCTCTTCGGGGGTCCCCTTCAACCTCTCTGTCCCCTCCTGGTGGACTTGGGCACGCTGTGACCTATGACACCCTGTGACCCGCGACACTGATAAGGAGGCCGTGGGCGGGCAGCTGCTCCATGCACACCCAGCACCCAGACTCAGAGCGGGAGGGGCGTCTGCCGTCCGTGAAAAGGGACAGAGTCAGTGCGTCAGTTCGGGACGCAGGGAGTGCCCCTGCCTCGTTCCCCTGTACCCCAAACTGACCACTACGGCTACAAGCAAGTGGGGAAACAGGATGCTCCAGACCCTCCCCTGACCTATTGAAATGAGCAAATCAGAGCTCGCCGTGCCGCCAGTCCAGCGTGGAGAGCAGAGACAGACAGAGGTGACGCCCAGGAAACTCGCTCGGGCCCAGGAGTTCTCGCCCCCAAGGCAGAGGGCCGGGGGGGGGGGTTCTGCCCCTCCGTACGGAGCACCCCGGCACGTCAGTACACGGGACCGAGGCGTCTTCCCCGTATTGTGGGACCACACACTTGACTCCTATAAAATCTCACTAACCAACGTCACCCAAAAATCCATTAGAAATTAAAGAAAAAGAATTTTCCCCAAGGCAAAGGGATACACGTAAACTTCTTTTTCCTGTTCGTGGGTCCCTTTCCCCAAAACGTGCCACGTGGACTCCAGGTGGAAGCCTGCCGGCGTTCCCAGGGCCTCCCCTACACCCCGCAGGCCCTGGCTCCACCTGCGGCCCCGGGGCTCGCTCTGTGCCAGGTCTGTTTGCCATCTGCACCGGGACTGATCCTGGGCCCGGCCTGCACCACCCTCGTGTGCGAGGAGCCAAATACCGGGAGGCAATCTCTGTGGAAACCCCGAGCCTTGCGCCTCAGAAGGAACTGCCGCCCGAGGTCTGCGAGACGGAGCACGCAGGCCGGTGGGGAGCCCGCCCTGGAGGGGGAGCCCTCCCTGGAGGCGCAGCCCGGCTTTGCTTCACGCCGTACCTCGGCTTTCCCGGCGCCTGGCAACACTGGATGCAGAAGTTTAATTTTCTACACCAGTGAGTTTCAACCTTTTTCATCGCATGGCACACGAAAACCAATTACCAAACTTTTGCTGCACACCAAAACACATATTGGATTACAACTGGTGAGACTGAAACATAATCAAAAAACTCCCAAAACAAAAGTCCTGGACCAGAAGGCTTCACAGGTGAATTATACCAAACATCCAAAGAAGAATGAACACCTCCCCTCAAACTATTCCAAAAACTTCGGGAGGAGAAGAAGCTCCCAAGTTCATCATATGAGGCCAGCATTATCCTAATTCCAAACCAGATAAAGACACTACGAAGAAAGAAAATTGTAGGCCAATGTCCCTGATGAACATGGACACTAAAATCGGCAAGAAAATGTTAGTAAACTGGATCCAGCAATACATTAAAAAGATCATACACCGCGATCAAGTGGGGTTTACTCCAGGGATGCAAGGTTGGTACAACATCCACAAACCAATACACATGATTCATCGCACAAACAAAATGAAAGGTAAAAACCACGCGATCATCAGAAGACACAGAAAAAGCATTTGATAAAATCTAGCACCCATTTATGATAAAAAAAAAAAAAAAAAAGAACCCTCAG
The DNA here is from genome assembly GCA_039655065.1 of Glossophaga mutica. Taxonomy (NCBI): domain Eukaryota; kingdom Metazoa; phylum Chordata; class Mammalia; order Chiroptera; family Phyllostomidae; genus Glossophaga; species Glossophaga mutica. The sequence continues at coordinate 223,396,634 of CM077304.1, forward strand.
CAAAGTGGGAATAGAAGGAACATACCTCTACAAAATAAAAGCCACATATGACAAACCTACTGCCAGCATCGTACTCAACAGGCAGGAACTAAAAGTGTTTTCCCCTAAGGTCCGGAGCCAGACAGGGCAGTCCGCTCTCGTCTCTCTTATTCAACTGAGCACTGTAAGGTCTATCCACAGTGACCAGACAAGAAGAAAAAGAAAGATATTCAGATTGGAAAGGAGGAAGTAAAACTGTCAGTATTTGCAGGTGACATGATTCTGTATATAAAGAACCCTAATGATGCCACAAAAAAAAAATGTGAGAACTGGTAAATGAATCCAGTAAAGCAGTAGTATACAAAATTAATATGCAGAAAATGGTTGTCTTTTTATACACCAATAATGAACTACCAGAAAGCGAAACTAAGAAAATAATCCCATGTACAATTACATCAAAAAATAAAAATACCTGAAAATAAATTTAACCAAGGATGTAAGAGCCGTATACTTGGAAAATTGTGAGACGCTGAAGAAAGAGACGGATGCATTAACACCAGCGACATGCCCACCGTCCGAAGCATCCTTAGACTCAATGCGATTCCCATCAAGACACCGACGGCATGTCTCACAGAACAGAACGAACGTTTCAAAAATTTACATGGAACCACAAAACCCCCCAAATAGCCGCAGCAGTCTCGGGAAAGAAGAACAAAGTGGCAGGTATCGCACTACCTGATATCTATCATAACTATAGATGATAACTATACTAACTATAATAGAAGGCCACAGCAATCAAAAACGTGTGGTACTGACATAAAAACAGACACTAGCTCAATGGAGCAGAATAGAGAGCCCAGACTTAAAACCACGTGTTTATGGTTAATTAACGTTTGACAAAGGAAGAAAGTACATACAGTGGAGTAAAGACAGTCTATTCAATGACAGGTGTTGGGAAAATTGGACAGATATTTGCAAAAAATGAAACTAGACCACCTTCTTATACAACATACAAGAATAAACTCAAAATGGGTAAAAGACTTAAATGTAAGACTTGAAACCATAAAAATCCTAGAAGAAAACATAGGCAGTAAAATCTTGGATATTTCTCATAGCAGTATTTTTTCCTGATATATCTCCTCAGACAACGAAAACAAAAAATAAATAAACAAATGGGACTATCTCAAACTAAAAAGCTTTTGCACAGCAAAGGAAACCAACGGGATGAAAACACAGCCCCCTGAATGGGAGAACATGCCAATGATACACCTGATAAGGGGTTAATATCCAAAATTTATAAAGAATGTATACAACTCAACACCAAAAAAAGCATAAACAATCCAATTAAAAAATTGGCAAAGGCCCTGAATAGACACTTCTCCAAAGAGGATACAGATATGGCCAAAAGACATCTAAAAAGATGCTCAGTATCACTAGTCATCAGAGAGATGCAAATTAAAACCACAGTGAGCTACCACCTCACACCTGTCAGAACGGCCATCATCAATAAATCAACAACAAATGCTGGTGAGGACGTGGGGAAAGGGGGACCCTCGTGCACAGCTGGTGGGAAGGCAGACTGGGGCAGCCACTGTGGAAAGCAACATGGAATCTCCTCAAAAAATTAAAAATAGAACTGCTTTATGGCCCAGTTATTCCACTTCTGGGAATAGGTCCAAAGAAACCTGAAACACTACTTTGAAAGAACATAAGCTCCCCTATGCTTATTGTAGCGTTTTTTATAGCCGGATCTGGAAGCCGCCTAAGTGCCCATCAGTAGAAGAGTGGATAGAAAAGCTGTGGCACATTCACGCACCAGAACACTGCGTGGCTGCGGTGAGGAAGGAGCTCCTGCCCTTTGCAACAGCGTGGACAGACCTGGAGGGCACTGCGCTGAGTGAAATAAGCCAGTCAGAGAAAGACAAGTCCCGTATGATCTCACTCATATGTGGAACCTAATAAACAACAACAAAAACAAACAAACAAAATAGAAACAGACTCATACCTAGAGAGATTAGACTAATAGTAGTAAGGGGGGGTGGGGGACTGGATAAAAAAGGTGACGGGCTTAAGCAAACAAAACCTCATGGACGCAGACAGCAGTGCGGTGATGGCCAGAGTGAAGGGGGCGGGAGGTAGAAGAAGGTAAAAGGGGTGTAGACGGTGATGGAAGGAGACTGGACTTGGGGTGCTGAGCACACAATACTATGCACAGGTGATATATTATAGAATTGTATGCCTGAAACTCCTGTAATTTTATTAACCAAGGTCACCCCAATAAATACAGTAAGTAAAAAATTATACTGCAGTGTAAAATTCTACGTTTGTCTATATCTGTATAGACAATGTCCATTTAGCTTTTTCAAAACTAAAACTCCATAATTTTACCCCTAAAACAGAAAGAGAAATAAAAATTTTAAATTTAAAAAACATTCTTTGCTGATCAGACAAAATAATAGGTATAATTTTGATTTACAAAAAAATGGCAATTACCTACCATATTTTGCTCCAAAGTAACTTTTTAGAAAACCTGGTGCCTGCACTCGCATATAATGATTTCCGGTACCGAGAACTAACCACTCAGATGCGACCTTATTATGCGGCGTGACCCGTGGAATGCAAACCGGTTGTACGACCTCTGTGCTTACGGTTCGAGACAGGGCCTCCCCCGGACGGCTACGGGTGTGCTGGCTGTAGTCATTGTTTTTATTTGACATTCTCGGGGAAAAGAGATCAGTGTCCCCAATAGTGAGGTGCTGCATGTTTCAAAAACTCTCTCGGCACACCGGTTTAAAACATTACTCTATACTGCTACACAAATATGGCTGACACCTGGCTTCTCAACAATACACGCCAGCCTGCCGTCACCCTCCGTGACAACGACTGGGTTTTCCCAGGGGGTTAACGTCAGCTGGGAGGCCACCCATTTCGGCAGTAACCCGACCTACATCTTGCTGGTCCAAGTGCCAAATGCCGCACGCGGGCAGGAATCCGTGCCTGGGCCTGCCTCTGGCTGTTCGGTAGCAGCGCAGTCGGGCCTCGGACAGCGGAGGGCGGCCATCGCGCGACGCCGAACGAGCCCCAGCCCTGGCAACAGACCCTTCAACAGTGCGGCTTTCAGAAGCCCACACCGGGCACCCGAGCAGGGAAAGCCCTGCTTCCGAGAGGGCCGCCCAGAGCAGCGGGAGAGCGGGCTGTCCCACGGCCGCGGGGTCAGGCTCACGCCCCCCACGCAGGTGCACGGAGGAGGCCGGGACGCCCCCGTCCCCAGGCCATCTTGCCCCCGCTGCAGCATCTTTTAGAATTCCAACACCCACCCACTGCGTCCACGTCGCAAAGAACGAAACGCTTAGGGCGATGCCAACTGCGTCGACCGCACGATCGCTGCAGCCCTCTCCCCTTTGGACAGGTGACCGGCCCACGCTGGGCAGGCCGTCGGTGAGACGCGGGGGAGGACAGCACCCCTTCCACGCGGCTGGGCCCCCGGAGTGTCTCGGAGCCACGGCGCGCCCGCTGGCCGGGGGCTTCCCTGGGGCTTCGCGCAGGAGCTGCTGCCGGACGTGGGAGGCTGGTTGTTTTGTGTGCGAGGAGGACGCCAAGGCTCCCCGGAGTGTCTGCAGAGAGGGCGGTGCCAGCGTGTCGCCCTGACCTGGTCACGCGGCATTCACAGCATCGGCCTTAAGTCAGAACACGCTGCTGTCACCACCGGAAGTAAGCCTTTACCAGGAACACGTAAAATTAAGTTGCAGATCGAGATTGCTTTTCATAAACCAAATTACAACCGATTCAAGAACACGCTTCCATTGTTCTGACTTTCACTCACTTGTGCTGTGCGTGGCTTCCTGGTGTGAGCAGCAGCAGCATTTGTTCGGGAGCTCCACGAGCGCCATGTCCCGCTCACTCGGCGACCAGCCAGATAAGGGAGGAGCCTACTGTGTGCCAGGCGCTATTCCAGAGGCCGCCATCACCGCGGTGAACCAGACAAAGGCCCACAGAGCTTATTTTCGGTTGAGAAAGGTAGAAAATTTCAAAGGAGTAGCGTGTGTGTGTGGCAACGGATATGTGAGACATGAACCAGGTGAGGCACAAAGACTGACCGCAGGTTAATGAACCATTTTTGAGATTTTATTTATTTACTTTAGAGAGGGGAAGGGAGGGAGAAAGAGAGAGAGAGAAACATCAATGTGTGGTTGCCTCTCGCTCGCCCCCTACTGGGGACCTGGCCTGCAACCCAGGCATGTGCCCTGACCGGGAATTGAACCAGTAACCTTCTGATTCACAGGCCGGCACCCAATCCATTGAGCCACACCAGCCAGGGCTGAACCATTTAAATGGGACAGTTTGAAAGGGCATTTCTGGGAGGTGACAGTTCACCAGGGGGCTGATGTGGGAAAGAAGGAAGCCACCTGGGACTCGGGAAGAGCAGCTTCCAGGAAAGGGGACCTCACTGGACAGACAGCTTTTTGACTCGTCCCCGTTCGGCGCTTGCCAGGCTGCCTGTAACCCCCCGGTTCAGGTAGAGAAGAGAAGCCCTCCGCCAGCTAGCGCTCCGCACGGACCGGCGGCTTGGCAGAGGGAGGGCAGGAGCCGTCTCCACTAACTGCATCCCATTACCTGGTCTCGCCGGTGACCAAATTGCAGCTTTTAAGCATTAGATGAAATTCCAATGATTTGCTTGTGTTTCTTTCCATTTCCCAGCATGCTTCTGTAAAGTGCATTGAAATAGAAATAATAACACAAATACTTCTGGTCCATTAGAATAAGAAAGAAAGCTTTGGGTTGAGGAAAAAGACAGTCCGAGAGGGAGACAGGAGCTAATTATTTCAATGGACCACCACCAAGAATGCAAGTTTTAGCCCATCGTTCGAGATCTGAGGGGCTCACCGGCTGCTTGAACTTGAACTGGAAGGAGCCTCGACTCTGTACTGCTCCCCCTCACTGCAGAGGCAGGAGAATGGGGGTGAGGACACTTGCAAACTGCACCTTGAAAGACAGGGGACACTGGGGGGGGGGGTCTGACTCTGAAAGTGGAAAATCAGATAGGCCCGCCTTCAGAAGGAGTTACGGACAAGCAGCACATGCGTGTTACAGGCCCTCGGTTCCCTTTCGTGCTCATCGGTGGAGCCCGAGCCGGGAGAGGACTGCGGGCATCGAACTCGCAGAGCAGACCGGCCTGCTGTCGTGTGCACCCACCCACCTGCTCCCGTTGGAACAGCCCATCTTCCGTCCCCTGGTCTCTCTCTGAGCCACCCGGCAGTTCCGGGAATACACAGAGCACGTCCAAGTTGGGGCAGGACAATCTCCCACCAAGGCCGGCCCCGGTGACGCGTTCCGCGGCAAGCCAGAGGCTTGTGCACGCACACACGCACGCCTCAGCTCTGCCAGCAGCGGGCTGGACTCCAGCTGCTCGGTGGGTGCCGAGCTCTGGAACCCACCAATAAAACCACGGGGAGGGAGGGAGGGGGGGAATAACTCACTTCTCGCTGGCCCCAGCATCTCGCAGATTCTCGTCCACCCAGTCCTCGCCCAGAAACAAAACTTGTGTCCTTTATTCTGGAAATTTCCGTGGAAATGGGGATTGGCCCTCTCCTGCCTTCCCTTTTCCACCCATCAGCCCCGGGAGGACAGACTCGAAGTCCCCAGGGGAAGGGCCCGCTCTGGGAGCTCGGGGCCCCTTTCTTCGCCTCATCCTGGGACTGTAGCCTGTTCCCTCCGTAGTAAGGTCACCCTCCTCCTCAGTGAGGGGGCCTCAGTTGTGCCAGGTGGGCGTCACCACGGAGACTGAACAGGCCCACTCCCCCAGACGAGGCTGTCACTCGCGGCAGGGCTGAGGGGCCAGACGCCGCCGGAGAGTTTAGTAGCAGTGCTCTCGGCCGCTCCAGGCCCCGGAGAGCGGCCGTGGGAGGAGGGGCTGGCCCCGGAGGCCGCCCAGGGGCAGGGAGTAAGGAGCGACTCCCTGCGTGTGTGCGGATTCGGTCCTCGAACCCTGTGCTTTACCGCTCTTTTGGTGCCACAGATTTTAAACTTACTACTGAAAACAAAACAACTTTCAAGGGGACCGTCTCCACCTGGAAGTCCATCTCTGTGGCCTCAAGGTCCGTTCCTTAGATCTCGAGGGCAGTTCAGGGCCACAGCTGCGCTAACGAACGCATCCCAAGGCGCCTCCTCTTCGTTCTCGGCGTGACAGCCTCTCCTGAGAGCGGCGGACGCGTAACACCCGACGAGTTTCGGGGGTCCAACGAGGCGATCTGACATTTACGTGCCCGGCGACGCGACTGCCGCAACCGGTCTGGTTCCACTGTCACCGCACAGTGACTGCGATGCCGCGGACCGTGTCCCCGGTGCTGCACCCACACCCTCACGACTTATCTACGTCACGGCTGGGAGTCTGCGCTTCCTCTCTCCTTCGCGTTCCTGCCCAGCCCCCGACTGCACAGCCCCCGGCAGCTGCGAGTCTGTTTCCTCACCCGGGAGCCTGTGGGGGTCGTTTCTTCCCGGCCAAACACCGGTGTTTCTCTCCTGGTGCCCAGAGAAGGCTCAGAGCAGCCGACCCCAGCCGACACCTGCCCCCCCCAAACGGTGACCTCGAGACCCCCGCTCCGCCCACCGTGCGTCTCCCAGGGGCCGTGGGTTGGTCTGTGCCAAGCGAGCCGGCGGGCCGAGCGTGGGAAGACCCGAACAGCCAGGGAGGAGGTGGTGCGCGTCACCAGTGAACACGCCGAGCTGCTCGGAACTCGGCGCACGGGGCCGCCCCCCAGCGAGAAAGTGGGCGAGGAGACACAGCACCGAGGGAGGGGGGCCGGACGGGGCGGGCGGCTGCCCCTGCCGGACACGCGGCCCGCGCGCGTGAGCCTCTCCCACTTCTCCGCGGGCTGGGCGTTTGTCCCCTCCCCCGAAACACAAGTCCAGTGCCGAGCTTTCGAGTCCAGACCAGCGCTGCATGAAGCTGCACTTCAGGGGAAGAGAGGTGAGAAAGAGCTGAGTCCTCAACGGACTGTAAATGCAGAAGGAGCGAGAGGAGGGAAGGTCCGGGGGCCCCGCCCCGACGCCCAACTTCGGAGCTGAGCTTCGTCCAGGCCAAGGAAACGTCGCCACCACCGTGGGGGGTCCCCACCTGGGAACCGCAGCGCCACCAAGGCCGAGGGCGCAGGCTGCTCAGCCAGCTCTGGCAGGAAGGCAGGGACTGTCGCCGCCGGCGCCGGGCAGAGCGGCGGAGACACCGGCGGGGGAGGGCAGGTTTCAGTCTCGGGGACCCCCCGGGTGGCCGACCCCTCTGCTCCCCAGTCCCACCGCGGCCAGAGGCGCAGCTGCATCGGGAGATACGGCGACTGGATCTCGCCGTCACCGGAAAGTGGCGCGCACACCGCCTGTCTCTCTCCCACGCCCACCCCACCGGCAGGCGGCCACATCGCCACGCTTCGCTTGCGTCCGTACATCCGGTTAGTGACCAGCCGTGAGCAACAGCTCTGGGAAGCTGCTCCGGTGTGCCTCCGAAGAGCCGCTGAGAGGGGCGGAGACGCGGCAGCAGCGGCCAGGCGGGGTCCCCTGGTGCTCAGACAGCGGACTGTCCCCCAGAGCAGGAAGGCCTGGGGACAGGCGCCACAGGGGCAAGGACTCGGCTCGCCGAGAAAAGCCAGGACGACCACGGTCGGCTCTGGGCGGCTCCAATGCACGTGTCTCTCTCGGTCTCGGTGACGGTAACAGCAAGGAACGTGTCAGTCTTCAAAAACATCTGGACGACACTTTCGCCATTGTTCACTGTTGTTCCTCGGAACCAGGGCCAGGGGGCGCCCATGAGCACCAGGGTCTGTCTGTGAGTCATCGCTGGTGTCCCCAGGGCCTCCCTTGGCGCCCAGTGCCAGGTGGGCACCACGCGGGGATTATGGGGGAGTCTGCAGTGACTTAAGTGGGACAGGGAGATGGGTCCCCAAATAAATTGTTAAAATCACCCCTAAATGGTGACTCCCCTTAGTTGATGGGTAAGTAGAGGCTAGAATGAAATTGTTTTACCGTTATTTTTAGTGGGAAAAATTGCCACGCCCGTTAACATGAACCTGCTCCTCGCGGGACAGCTGTGGGATCGGAGGGCGGGTCCGGGCGTGGTCAGTGTCCACGGGACCCGCCCACTGAGGAACGTGGAACCCTGAAACTCGTCGGGATGGTGGTTGGGTTGCTGGCTGCCTGGTTCGTTACTTTTTCCATGAACTGGGCCACCGATCACACCACAAAGGCTTCTCTAAATTAAAACATTAGTGTCCGTTGGAAGTTTAGTTAGTATTTAGATCATCGTAGAGAGTCCTTTCAGGCGAAATTGACGATGGAACAGAACTGTCACTTTGTGAGCCGCAGCACTCATAGCATCCCGCATGCCTTCGAAAATGAGGGCGGACGCTGCGTTCGGGTGTTCCTGGTTGCTTCCGAGGGCAGCTTTGATATTCTGAATCACCACGGAGGCTCACGGTTGAGTCGTGTTTCGTGTCTCGTTCTCTGTTCTGTGTCGTGTGACACGTTCGCTTCCCTGCGTGACCGCGTGACCCCCCTGCACCAGCGCCCCCGTGGGGAGAGGCTGACTCCCGACAGGGCGGTTCACACGGCGGCCGGCGCACGTTGTCGGGAAGACCAGCGGTCGCCTGTCTCGGTGACCGCGGGGGGTGCTGGCGAGTCCCGATCTGCTGGCTGCGTCCGCGGCGAGGGCCCGGCTCAGCGGGAGCCCTGTCCTGGCCGGTCAGTGACGTCGGCAGTGGGTGCCAGGGCGGGCAGGGACGCCCCGGGTCTCCGCCGTCTCTAAGCCACAGCCACGCACCTTGAGCAGCAAACTCGCACGGTGCTGCCTGCACTGACGCGGCTTCGCAACGCGCCCGGTCGCCGCTCCAGTCCCACCAGAGGGACACTCCCGACCTCTCCGTAGTCCTCAGACGTCCAAGTGGGCGGATTGGGCTGCGTTTGGTCAGCTCAGAGCGGCCCGAGCACCCCACACAGCGGTGCCGGCTCGCAGTCCGGAAGTTCACGGGAGGTCGGACTTCAGGGGCAGGCTGGTCAGCGGTTCAGCGACGTCCCGAAGGACCTGGCGACTTCCATCACCTGCCTCTGCGTCCCACCCAGTCAGCCTGCTCGACCAGGTTCCTCAGGGTGGCAAAGTGGCTGCAGCCACTCCAGGTTTCACAGACACCGTCTAAGCCCGGGAGGGTGCAATCCTGCCCTGGCCTCCGACCCCTGCCTGGGGCTGCGTACACGCCCACTGCCTTTCACCCTCCGGGCTTCAGCCTCGGTGCTGGCCTTCCCGGGAAATCCAGGGCCTGCGGACTCCCACAAAAATCTAGAAGCTCCGGGGAAGACAAAGCGGGGGGCGTCAAGTCTGGGGAGGCCGCCCGAGGGGTCTCTTCCAGGGTGGAGAGCCGCCTCCGACTGGTGAAGGCTCCCGGCCGGCAGCCAGCAGAGCGAGTTTCAGAGCACGAACCCTGACACGGACGCCAACGCCCCTTCCTCTCGCAGCAGCACGTTCTCGGCCGAGCGGACCCCCCTCTGCCCCAGCCCCTCCGCTTTCTAACCTGCAACGGGGGGTGGTGACCGCGCACAGGGCGGTCACGGGGAGAAAATGAAGCTACGTGAGCGGGAAATCTGGAACCTCCATCTCGGTGCCTGGCTGCAGCGTGGACGTGCCGGGGACATGGGGCGAACATGGGGTTTGCGGGGAGGCGGACGGCACGGAAGTGCTCCCGGCCGGCTGGCGGGCTGCGTTCGCACGCTCGCCGGGAGCGAGCGACCGATGGCGTGGACCGCGTCGCTTCCTTCCTGGGAGAAAGGCTCGCAGTGAAACTGGAAGTAACCAGCGCGCCGTGGACCCCACCGCGTGCCCCACGTTAGCCTCGGTCCTCACGGACCGTCCGGCGACTTGGTAACGAGACGCAGGTTTCGCATCCCCTCCGTCTGAGTCATGCCGCGTTTACTGGGGAGGCTTTGGCGCTCGGGTTTTTTCTTTCCTTTAATGGCAGTTGGAAACGAGCGCACTCTGCTGACGAGCCAGAACCCCGTGTCTTGGGCTCACGGTGCCCCAGGAGGCACTGGGGGCAGGCGGGGCGGAGGCGGACCCGTGACGGGAGACACGTCTTAGGAACCCCCTTTTCTCAGCGGAACTGCAGCTTGCACAGTCCTCACTGGCCTCGGCTGACGTTTCTGACAGGCTCTTCCTTACGGCGAGGTGTTGGCGGGGGAAATGGGTGTGTTGAGGGGTCCTCACCAAGATGGAGATGGGGACCCACGTGGCCGAGACTGCCGTGCCGGGGTCGGGGCTGCCAGGCCTTCGCGTGCCAGCGGCATCCTCCCCGACCCCTCTATCCACACGGGGCTGGCCGCTGGCCACGTGGCGCCCTTCCCCACGTCCTCACCGACTCCGAGCGGGAACACAGCCAGGGGAAGAGTCCACGTGGGCCGCCCCGGCCCCAGGCACGTCCTTCTGCCCGGAAGGGGGGCTGCCGCACGGACGGAGGGGGGGAAGGATGTGGCCCACGGGACATGCGGTCGTGACTGGGAAATTGTCCGCGGGGAGGCAGAAGGGGCTTTGTCCCAGTCGGCCAGTCCTCCGAGGCAGTGAGACCGGGGTGGGCTTGGGCCAGGCTGAACAGCACCTCCCAGCGGGGGGGAGGCAGCCCGCCCGCTGGCACCCGCTCTGCGGGGCACGCGGTGAGCCAGCCCCCCACCCGGAGAGGGCAGCCCCAGCGAGGCCTCGGCCCCCAGCCCGGGGGTGAGGGGGCGGGTTCCCGCCCGGCCTGCGGCACTTGGAGCGGCCCCGCCCTGAACGACGGGTCAACTCCACACAGGTCTGGGGACACTCCCCTGAGCTCCGCCCTGAGGCCCGGGGCCAGGAAGCGGGAAGCCTGCGGTCCCCGTGCGACCCGGGCACGCGACTGCCGATCCGTGCGGCACCGAGACGCGGGCGGTACAGACACGTCTGCTGCGCAGGAGCCGTCACGGCGGCACTTTCTGCCGAGTCCGGGCACCCCTTCTGCGTCTCACAGGACCGTCTGTCTAGGGACAGACGTGAAGCTGGGGTCACGGGTCACGGTCACATCGCACCTCACACCCCGCAGCCCGAGGGACGAGGAGGGAGGCCCGAGCCACCCGCACGCGCCTGGGGCACCGTTTGTCCCGGAGAGTGACCGCCACTCCCCCGGCCCGGACGGCAGGCAGCCGCCCGCCCCGCCCTGCCCGCAGGGTCCCCGTGGAGCTGCAGCCCCGAGCCAGGAGCCTGCTGCTCGCCCACAGGCCACCCTGCCAGCGCCGCTGGCCGGCGGCCCCCCGTCCACAGCCTGGAACGCCGTGGGTGGTGCAGGCCCCTCAACCCACCTGCGGCTGACGGGGTCGCGCGAAAACACAGAGAAGGATCGGGGACCAAATGCTGGCTGTGAGTGAGAAAATGCGTCGCCCCGCGCTGCTCCGTGGCCAGGCCGGTGCGATCCGCCCCTTGGGAGACCCGGGGCTTGATCGGGTCTCGGGTGACGGGCGGGGACACGGGATCCGCTGGCGTCTCTAGTCCTGTGGTTGGTGCAGACACGCAGGGGTGGGCTCGCACCGCGGTTGGGGTGCACGGCCCGGACCGGATCTGGGGGGGGGTGCCGGGCGGGGGGCTCAGGAGCCTGCGCAGCGTGCAGACGGCGCGAGGCATCAGCAGGCCTGTCGGAGGGTGAGTTGAGGATGAGAAACCCAGACACAAAGAGTTTCATTTGGTAGAATTGTTTGCTGAGCAGGAACGTAATGGAAGCAATTTTCTTTTGAAGAATAAGTCATTTTGCTGTGTGTGTGTGTGTATGTGTGCGCGCGCGCGTGTGTGCAGGAAGGCAGCTGTGGCTGCAGGCGGTGGGGAGGGAGGGGGGAGTCAAATAAATTGCCAAGCGCAAAAGTAACAAGCCCAGTCCTTACTGAAGGCGTGTAGCAATAAAGCCGCAAGTTAAAGTGATGACAGAGACCTAGGGAGCACGGCAGGAAGGAAGGGCGTGAAGGCACCTCCTAAGAAGGGCGGCAGGGCCTGACCAGGCTAAGACCGAGGCAGGGGTGTCAACTCACTGTCACCCGGGGCCCCATCAGCCTCCCGGCGGCCGTCGAAGGGCCGAATGTAATTTCAACTCCTTAACAGTTAAGGAGGAGTTACTTTTACGCAGTCCTAAACTCGTTTCGGCTCTTTGAAGGCCACCGGGAGGCCGATGGGGCCCCCGGTGACAATGAGTTTGACGCCCCTGCCCCAGGGCTTGGAGGGGAACTCGGTAGAAAATTCAGGTGCTGCCCTTCACCGGGCGCCTCCGAGTTCCCCGAGCTCCTTCCACACGGCCAGCAGTCGAGAGACGCTGTCTCTGCTCGTTGTCGGTGTGACCGAAAAGTCTCGGCTTCCGGAATGTCTCCACCGCAGAGAAGCGAACCCCGAGAAGTGCCTGGGGAGGCCCTTGCCCCTTGGAATTGCTGCACCCACCCTCTTTGTTGTGGCCTGTGTTCTCCCCCGAGGACGGGTGACTCGGAATCTGGGGGGACACTACGCTCTACAAACCAGAGGACAAGTGACAGGAATTCTTTGTGAAATAAGGTCTGCTGGAATCTTGGGCTATAATAGCTGCCGGGTCGTAATCAGCAAAGGAATGACATCTGTTTCCTTTAACTAATAATCTCTGAAAAATGTCTGTGTCTCTCCGCGTGGTTATAAATATCTGTGGGCACGTAAAGCGTATGAAAGTCCATTGAAAACAACCCCAGATCATCACAGAGCCTCACAGCCCCGCGCCGGACGCAGCCCTACGCCTTTAAAGCGCTTCATCTCAGTTGCATGGAAAGTGCGGCCGATCCGCTGAGTCGGGAGGTCAGGCGGAAGGACCGTGGGACGGGGGACCACGGACACGGTCTGTTCCGCTTCAGGCTTCAGCGAACCTCCGCAGTCCGGACTCGGCGTGGGGCCTGGGGCCGAGCCCCGGATCCACAGCCCAGAGGGTAAAACGGACTGTGACTTCCAGGCTTTAGACCCCGTGCGCTGAACTCAGAAGGAGACGGGCCGCCCTGGGGGAGGAGAGCAGGGGACAGGCTGCGGGCCGGGGTTGGGGTGCAGAGCGAGGGAAACGAACGGTGCCCTGGGCATGGGGGCGTCACCACCGTTCTGCTCCCCGAGTCCGTTTCCGTCCCTCCTCGGCCGCGTGGTGCGGAGCGCGGTGCCTGACGCCGGCCTGCGTCCCTTCCGTCGCCTTCGAAACGGGGAGGAAAGGCCACGCCGCCGGAGTCGGGCCTGCGCTCCGTCCCCCAGACGGTCACGCCCCTGCCTCGCACGCCGGTCCCCGCAGGCGGAGTGGAGCCCGGCGGCACCTTTGTCCGGTCCCGGCGGCCGCGGCGGGTGGGCCGGCGGCCCCTCCCTCCCCCCACCCCACCCCACAGGGACCCCGGCTCCTGCCCCACACCCCACCAGCGCCCCGCGGTGGGCACACCGGGGTGTTCCGGTAGCAGACCTCTCCTGGTCACTCCGAGAGCTTTCGGGCTGACGGGTCCGCTCGGATCCCGACAAGAGCTCGCCCAGTTCAGCCTGTGAACGGCCGCTGGCTAGAGACGCGCGCGCACGTTCCCTTTGGAAAGCCGCCGGACCTGCTCCGCAGACACTGCGTCCTGCCTGAGAACTCAGCAGCGCGGCGTGTCACCTCTGCACGGCGACAGCGGAGTCTTCTTTTTACAGCCTCTGGAGCGGGAGAGGCCGTGGGGTGGGCGGAGGGGCGTGCACACAGGCCACAGGCGAGGGAGGAAGGCCGCCTTCCTTTCTGCGGGGAGACCGCTCCCCCGGGCCCTCCAGGGCGCACGGACTGCGGGAAATGGGACGCGCGCACCCCCGCACCTGCGCAGGGAGCGCGCACCGCGGCCGCGCCTCTGGCCACTCAGGCACCAGAAAGCCGGGCCCTGTGCGTTTCCTCTCTGCGCCCCGGGGCGACACGCCGGGGATCTGCCTTCGGTGCCCCGGTGCTGAGCAATGGCCTGTCCTCCCGCCCCACCTTCGGAGGCGCCGCGGGCTCCAGCCCAGGCAGGGCCCTTGGGACTCTGGTCCAACCTGTCCCTGGAAGGAGACGATGCAAGAGTCCTGTTGTGACTAAATAAATCTTATTATTTTCCACTTAAAACTCTTCCATACTTTATTTTAGAGAGACTAACTACTCAATTTTTGAAAACCTGTTTATTGATTTCATAGAAGGGTTTCTAGGCAAATGGAAATATTACTTACGTTTAATAAAAACGGAATCTGACCCTCGAGCTCCGGGGTCACAGAAACCTGGGTCCAGTCCCAGGCGGGCCCTGGCTGACAGCATGACCCGGGCAAGCCACCGGTGACTTGGACAGCCGCTCCCTTCACTGCTGGTGAGAAGGTCCAGTCCCACCTGAGACGGGCCGGTGCCCGAGGGGCGCAGAGCAGTGCCGGGCGCGTGGGCCCTGCCCCTTCCCGGCTCGATGGCGACGAGCGGACGCAGCTGGCTTCCACGCCTGCCTGATCTAGAATTATGTGGGGCAGTTCTCAAACCCAGGGGTTTCATCGCGCACTCCTTGCCAAGCCGGCAGAGGGAAAACGACTAAATCTACGTAAGGCAGCGGATGTGGGGAGAGGGGCCCCTTCCATCGGCGAGGCCGTGGAGCCCAGATGCTGGGGTTCCCGAAAACGTTCACAGCGCTGCATTGTTCTCTGAGACAGCATCCTCTGGAGCCCCTGGCCCCAACCTTCCGGGCACCGGGGACCGGTTCCATGGAGGACGATTTTTCCACGGACCGGAGGCAGAGCTCAGGCGGTAACCTCGCCTGCTGCTCACCCCCTGCTGCGTGGCCCCGTTCCCAGCAGGCCACAGGCCCCTACGGGTGACCCTTTGTCGACGGTCAGGCCGGTCTCGGCTCCTCTCCAGCCCCTGCTCACCCCCACGCGTGCGGCATCTCACTGAACCATCAGATGAAGCCAACCAGTCGTGGGATGGCTCCAGGCCGGACGGTGACGTTTTTAGCCTGTGCATTTTTAGAACAAGCGACACGTACAGTCCCCAGACCTTGCGAGGCTATTAATGCTGCTGCCAATGCCGAGGAGGCTTCGGAGAGACCGAGTTTACTGCAGAATTGGAACTGGCGGGAGTGGACGTCAGAGAGTGTCTCTGTGAATTCCGAACCGAAGGTGCTCTCAAGGGCTCCCAGACACGCAAGGTGTGGACGGAGGGTTTGTGAAATGCCCTGTGATTCTCGTCCTGCGTTCACTTCTTCAGAGCAACATGCATAGTAAGACCAGGCCCCTCGGAGGTCTTTCACAGAAATTACAGAGTTTTAGGGATGAAAAAGCCCGAAGAACACCTAACTCGCCTGCGGCTCTAAGCTATTCCGTTGTAAGAAACAGAACTGTTGTGTTTGCAGTTCCCTGAAACCGGTCAGCACGGTTTGCATCCAAGGGGTGAGAGGTGACCGCGGTGGACGCGGCAGAGTTAGGGTTCACCCACGATGGGGCTCGCTTCCTCCCCGAGGCCATCAGGAAAACGGACGTCGAGGACCTGGTTCAGTCATCTCTTCCGTTCTTCTACGAACCTGCAGCGACAACGTCCCTGGGTGTCCTTGGGGCAGAGCTGATGAAGCTAATTACCAGTCCGGACCTCGGCGAGACAGAGCCAGTGTAATGGGAACGCCAGTGGGTGCGAAGGACACTTAACGCAGGCCGCCCACGTCGCACCGTCTGCACCCAGGGCTCGTCCTGGGGACGGAGGTGTCACCCTCCCCTCCTCGGGGCTTGTTCCAGCAGGACCAGGGACGCGCAGGCGGAGGGAGGGGACGTGTCGGCCACGGAGCGTGGAGACCGCCCCTCAGACGCGCTGAAGACACACCTGCCCTCGCGGGGGGCATGGGCGGACAGGGCCCCCCACACAAGACACGGGGGCCACGGGCAGTGAGAGCCGCCCAGACGAGACGCTGAAAGAGGAACCTTCTCCGACGGGAGGGCCCTTCTCCTTGCCTGCTCGGGGAGGTCCAGGAAAGGCCAAGGGTGCAGGCAGAGCGCCGCCTTCCCTCCAGCCCCCACGGCTGCTGGACGGGCCGTCCTCCGACGGTCAGCCGTCACCGAACGTGTCCCGCTGGCCTTGCAAGCCCAACCCCTGACACACGTGACCCATGGTGGGGCTGCCGTCGCCCAGTGAGAAGGGTTCTGGGGCCACGAGGGAAGGACTTGGGCAGAAGTCCCTGCGAGGGAGGAAGGTGGGCACCGCTCCCGGTGCTGGGCCTCAGTGTCGCGCCAGCCCCGCGCCGTGGGGGAGACCTGTGGTGCAGCCAGCGGGGGCAGAGGCCACTGTCACCGTGGCCGACTGTCTGTCGGAAATCCTGTCTGCGGGTGGCACCCCCTCCCTCCCAGAACTCACGTGACAGAGGCTCAGGGGACAACAGCATGTCCACCGGGCCTCCTCCCAGGACAGAGACACGAAGTCACCGGGCACTCGCGCTCGGGAAAGGACGGCCGGCTTCCCCACACGCGCCAGGGCCAGCGCACGTGGGCCCCGGCCGCCACCTCCCTTCGTGGGCCAGGACGCTGTCCTGCTGCTGCCCGGGCACCGGCGGCCGCCCAGCTCCGGATGGCAGTGCACGGCCACCCTCTGCCCGGCCCCTCGAAACCCTGGCTTTTGTCCCTTCCGTGGGGAGCTGTCCGATACACTCTGGTGCAGAGGGAGTTCGTTAACTGCGAGTAACCAAACAAATTTTTTAAAAAACAGGTAATTACGCTCATCCAGTAGAAATCAGATTAATTGCTAAGTGCCTAAGATTAGGAACTAGCTTACGTATCACTCTGTACATGTCATAGCTTACGTTTTTACATGAGATATGACGGAACACATGCACGATTTTACATAGTGTGTCACGCAGGGCGCGGCAAAAGTAGGGTTACGGTTGTTCGTATGGAAAATGCTACAATACCTAATAGACAACAACACGAGAGTAAGCTGGGTTTTGGACACTCGCACCTGTAAGCCCACCGCTGCCGACCCAGTTATCTTAGCCCTCCTCAGGACGGAAACTAACAACGTAACACATTGGGACAAGGTCGGTCTGGGTTCACTGTCACTGACCTGCCCAGGGAGACCAGGTCCTCCTCTGGACTTCAGCTGCTTCTCCGTCGGAGAAACGGAGCGAGCCGGGGGCAGCGAGGAGCCCCGAACCGCGCGGCGTCTGCGTGGCACCGTGGGGCCCGGGCGGGCGCCAGGCTTGGCCCCAGGTTCCTCGACGCTGCCTGTCCCGCCGAGAGTCACCGGGTGTTTGTTTCCGACGACCTGCAAGTTCGGGTGTGCGGGCGTTCGAGAATTCCCCGCTAACCGGGACCGCCATCGCATGGCCCACGCAGGGTTTGGAGCAGTGGGAACTGAGCCCCTGTCTGCATCTCAAGGGACACGGCTAAGAACTGGGGACAGGGCCAAGTGAAAAGTACACTCGTCGCAGGGATGTACCCAGTGTGCCAAGACGGCTGCGTGCAATCCGCGTTAAACAGGCAGACTGATGGGGGGAGGGGGGGTGATCTAGAAATCCTGGACGGAATCGGGAGCTCATTCTCTAAGTGGGAGGACATTCGGGCACGGACTTGGCGGCCGGAGGAGGAGGAAATGGGCCCTCAGAAGAGACGACTTGCTCGTATGATCTGGCTAGGAGATGAAAAAGAGGAAATCAGGAAATTGGCTGGAAAAGGTAGAAGGTGACCAAGTCTCTTTCTGCCCACAGGGTGGTCAGAAGTTATGTCCATGTGGAAAGTAGCACAGTGGCATGGCTGTGGTGTCTGAGAACGTTTAGGGCTGCAGTTTGAGGACTTTGTGGAAATGATGAGCATCTAGGAAACTGTTCCAAACCAGTGTACGTGAATTCCGGTTTGCGGTCGTAGGAAGGCAGAGAATAGGACTGGTCCCACGCGTGGTGGGGATGAGAAGACTTGGCAAGTGTATGGAAGGTCGCAAACTCGAGAGACCTGGCGTCCCGGCCACTACGACGCAGTGACGATGTCAGGGATGTGGACCACAAGGGGGGCGGGGGTGGGGCCAGCTCCACACTGAGGGGGGCTGCCCTGAGGGAACCGGGAGAGCAGAAACCAGGGTGACCCCTCAGGGTCTCGGGCGCCCAGGAGCACGCCCGGCGACGGGCCGCCCTCGCCCACCCGCCCAGCACGGCCCCAGGTCACGCGTGTTCCACCGGCTGCCCGGTCTGCGTGCTGAGTGACGGCGCTGGCCGCCGGCCGGAGTGGACAGGAAGCTGCTTTCTCCAGTTTTCTCTGGGCCCCGTGAGGAGCCCTTGCGGGGAATTATCAGCAATAGCCGAGTTAATTAATACATCGGAGACAAATTTCGTTTGGTTCGAGTGTTTTCCTTGCCATAAAATCATCCCATAACAAACCTAAAGCCCAGTAAATCCTTCGCGCTTTCCTGCCCCTGGAAGCTTCCCAGCCTCAAAAACAGCCTGTCCCTGAGGCCTAAGGCAGCTGCCCCGCAGCCCAGAGCAGCCCCGCCCGGCGGCGAACCCACGGCCCGCCCAGAACCAGGCCCACGTGCTTCCTCGTTCACGGCCACAATGACGTCTCCCGGCGTGGTGACCACGAGACAATGACAGCGGAGACCGAACCCGAAACCGCAGCCTCGGGGAACACTGCGGACCCCCAAGGACCCGCGCTGGCTTCAGAAAGTCGGCGAAGATGGTCGGACGCGGCTGCGCCCGACCGTCAACGAGCCGAGGCCTCGGGGCTTCACGCCGATCTTTGAACTTAACTGCCCTGCGCACCAAACTCCCACGAGGGTGTGCCGAGGTCCCCGTCGCAAAGAAATTACTGTCACGTATATTATTCTATCTGGTGGTGACAAAATCGCCGGAATGCGAAAAAAATAAAAGGGGTGCAATTACGTCTCTTTCACCAAACAGGAGGCTTGTGACCACAAAGCGTACGCGACTGATGGGGGTCACGCTGGAGGCGCCAAGGAGGAGGCTGCTGTCCCACCGCCGCCCCGCCCCTTGCTGTCCCGACCCCGCCCACGCGCGGCGCGGAGGGCCGCACTCCCGACCCTGCGGCAGTTTGGACAGAGCCGTGGCAACGTGAGCCTTCGGTCCTTCACGGGGCAAAGGCTGTGAAGACGGCTAACCAAGTGCCCGAACGTTCTGATGGCCCACAACGCGCCCATCTAATGAGCAGCTTCGCGCGCGGCACCAAAGCCAGCTGGCTGGGGGCGGCTACCTCTCCCAGGCCCTCGTTCGCCGTGCTTATTTGAAAGCCATAGTGTTAACACTTATTCTTAATTGAGTAAATTAAAAATATATTTGTTTCCTTAACCACGTTCCAGTTAATCTGAATTATTTATCTCCATCATTAGGACGGTTTCCTCCCAGTAGGAGAAGTCTGCTTTTCTCAGTCTGTCTTCGTTCGCCACACTCTCCACGTTACACAGAGGGGACAGCGCCCAGACTCGGCGGAAGGCGGAGCAAGATGACTGGGAGGAAAGCGGAAAACCGGGAGAGAGGAGCGAGACCCCCACAGCGGACACAGGCGCCGCCGTGGAGAGCAGGACGCCGCGCGCAGGCGGGTCCCGCTGGAGTTCGCTGACGCGGACAATGCTGCCTAGGCTCACGGGTGCAAGGTCACGGTCACTGCGTACGCAGCAAAGCACCGCCCTGGACCAGTCACGGCCGGCTTTGCCCTGCGCCTCGGTGTGAGCAGGAGACCCCGAGGGGCAGACACTCAGTGGTGGCGATTAGTTCATCTCTGGTAGAGATAAGCGCAAGGGACACTAAGTAGGTTTGGTGGCACTAAGTGCCGCCGAGACAGAAGCGGAGATCAGCCCATCCGCGTCCGGAGGAAACGTATCAAAAATAAACAAGCGCGTTCGTTCTCCCCCGGGAGAATGACGACTCCTCCGCCGTGAATTCCATTCTAGCAAACGCTGCTCCCGAGATTGTGCCCACCGGTGCCGCCCCCGCCCCGCCCCGCCCCCAGACGCTGTGCGGAACAGCGGCAGCGCGGCCCCCTTGTCCCTGGTGAGGCCGCCACAGGCACGCGGAGCGCGGGGTGTGACGCCGCAGCGCCCGCAGGTTGTCCGCCAGCGAGGCGCACTCCGCCCCGTCCGACGGCGTCGCAGGCTCCGCGTACCCACGCCCGGGCGCGCCCACTGTGCGGTGGGGCCCCTCAAACGGGCCGCGGGCCTTCAGGACGCCGTTCCCTCGGGTCGCCCCCAAGCAGCTCCAGTGCTGGTGGTCAGGAGTTCCTAGACCTCCGGGCCACGCCCTGCGTGGTCCCACAGGAGCGCGCCTCCCCCTCTCCCCAGGGACAAAGGGAGTGGCTCTCACTGCGCTGAAGCCCGTGTGGGCGCAGAGGTGCGAGTGTAAGAACTCGTGAGTGCTTGTGCCATTTCATGTGTATGTAGTATAAAGGTTGACTTTCAATTTACGAAGGAGTTAAATTCCAAAATTTATTTGCAAATGACTTTATTAAAACTGGAAACCGTTTTCCCCACCAACCATGGGATTATAAACGGAAGATCCAACTTAGGGGATCCCGCTCTTAAGTCAGAACTAGATCGAAAATCGCGCCCGGGCCGTTGGAAATGTTGGTGGGTGACCCAGGCGTGGTTCTGCCTGTGCGGCCCAGTCCGCTGGAGCACGCGTGCCTACTGCGTGTACAGTGCCGTGAACACGCACTGTGTGCCGTGGGGGCGGCTCACATGCAGAAGTCTGCTTAAGGGTTTCCCGCTTCGAGCGCGTCCACGAGGACATTGCAGGTCCAGCTGGTCAGCCCCCCCTCCCCCCCGTCTGCGGTCCCTTCCCCCTCTCCTGCGAAGCTCTCTGCAGGCCGGCCGCTCCCTGTTAGTCCGGATTTCTCTGGGGCTTCGCACGGCTGCCCCTGGAGCCCCGCCGAGCTCCCGCTGATCCGGGGCCTATCTGCCTGGGGAACGATTTCCCTCTTTCTCAGCCCAGGCTGAGAATCCGGTAAGATGCCGATGCTTTCTTTTCATGAGGTTCCTCGTTCACGCCAGCCCCGTGACGCTCGCTGAATTACCTGGGCTGTGCTGCCAGAAGTACCCCCTCCCTCCCGTTCCCCCTTTCCCTCCCCTCCTCTCCCTCCCTCCCCACCCTGCAGGCGGACGAGGATGGGGGACGGGGTTCCAGGCTGGGACCCGCAGAGCCAGCGCTCCACGGCACAGAGGCCCCTGCGCTGCGCCCCCGCCCGCTGCGCTGCCCTGTACCGACCCCCCCCGCCCCCACCTCTCTCCTCTCCCGTGTGCCGTGCCAGAAAGAGCCCACACCCCCTTGTCCCCTCACCGCTCCTCACTGGAAGTAGGCAGAGGCCCCCCTCGGATTTCGCTGCTTCTCCATCACACCTAGAGCCAACGTCCAGCCGCTGCTGTCCCGCAAGGTGCCGCGGGCGCCGGGCTCAGGTAGGGGGGCAGGACGAGCAGAGGGCTTGGTGGGACGGGGGAGCGGGAAAGGTCTTCCCTGGTGGGGGATGATGATGCTGGGGGGGGGGGGCGAAGGCGGGGCTGCTCCGAATCCCAGCGTTCGTTTAACTGCAGGGTCGAGTCCAGTTTAGTGCCCTGTGCTGAAGGCAGAAACTTGCTGAAATGTGGTCCGGTCCAGCCAGCAGGGATCTGGTTCCCACCGGGCAGCCAGCTGATCACTTCGGGGAGCACAGCCGGGACGTGGGGGTCAGCGTGCGGCTCCACCCCAGTGAGCAAGGCCGTCACCCCCGAGTCCCTTCTCCATCACGCAAGGGAGGACGGTTCTTTGTGGCCATTTCCAAAGGCTGGGGGTTTCCGAGGCCACAGCTCATGTCCGGGGGCCTCAGCAAAGTCCGCACGGTCATTTCCGGGGCTCCGTAGTTGGAAGGAAAATCGAGCACTTTCCAGCGGCCAGCCAGGCTCTGGGATCCGACGGCCACCAGCGCTCCACGCTGTCCCGACCCAGCCCGGCGGGGCTCGCTGGTCCCTGGGCCCCCGTGCGGGGCAGGTTTGCGCTCCGAGCCCCGTGGCCTCTTCACGCTCCGCCCGGAATGCTCGCCTCCGAGGTTTCGGCACAGCTGCCTCCTTCACCGCCCACGGGTGTCCCATCTTCGCCATCCGACCTCTTTCCGCCATCGCACGACACCCTCACTCCGACCCCTCCCACCTCACCCGCACAGGCGCCCAGCGGCAGTCGGTCCGCACTCACTCAACCGCCCCAGGCCGGGCCGGCTCTCCCGGTTCACCGCTGCACCACCCTTCCCTGCAGGCGTTTCTCCGGTGAGCGAACGAGCTCCCAGAGAGCCAGGGGATGAGCGAGCAGGTGAACCGTCTCACACAGGAAGGTCTTCGGAGAGGGTCAGCAATGTTCACGCAGCGGTGTCTCCTAGGAGCCTTTGGAAGACGAGGACCGAAGTGAGGCGCGGGACAGGGAAGAGGGCTACGCAACGCCGCCCGTCGTTCCTAGCGCTAGAAGTCGGCAGAGACGTGCACGACTTACGACGATTCATCCGCAGCCAGCAACAGCAGGGGCACAGGTTCCCGAAGCCCCACCCACCGGCCTGGAGCTCATCCCGCGGGAATGGACCCCGCCCACAGAGAGACCTACTGTGCGGGCAGGCTGAGGAGGAACCTGCCACACGGATCTCTAACGACACTGAAAAGCAAAAGCAAGAATGGTGATGGGTGAGATTGTTGGAATAAACGCATGATCTGGGCTCCAACTCTAAAGAGACCAGATCAATCAAACGTCACACCGACATCTCCCACCATCGCGCTGTGCACACCCCTCAGTGACCTTCACCTGCCGAAGGGAAGGTCGCACAGGGCCGGTCAGAGCAGCAGGAAGCTGTGCATGCCCCACCCCCCGAGAGGCCCGGGTTCTCTGAACGCTGGACAGGCATCTGCAGAAGATTAATAACTCCTCCTGCTCTCCCCCCTCAAATCACTGTGTCGCTTAACACCCTGGAGTTATCTAATATCTTCGGAAAACGGGGGCTTCCAGTGATAAGAGCAAATTAAAAACGGCTTAATATGTCAGGAAGGATCACAGCATTCTTACTCAAAGTCCTGGGCATTAATAAACGCCCCTACAAGGCTGCTGAGATTAATGATAAATATCTTGGCAGAATTCATTTGAGCTGCAATTTGCCTTGTTATACTTAGAGGATCATCTTAAAATTGCCGGCGAGAGCACAGACAATGGCATCATAAATATGTATTTGAAAACGAAATTTAACTCTTAGGGAGGCCCTGCCCATCTGCGGAAGAGCGGGGACAAATGCACCAGTCAAGCCCGGGAGCTGAGGAGAACAGGCTCGGGAGGGTTCTGTGAAACGGCCCCCGGCATTCGGGGTTTGAGGGTGCTGTGTTTCAAGGCCAGGCCGTCCCTCCGTTGACCCCTTCGAGGCGCTGGTCTTTGAGGGGTTCGTGGGCTGTGGGTTCGACCTCTGCACGCTGAGTCTGTCAGAAGTGGGGAGTCTCAGGCCGACATTCCGTGTCAAATGCGGGGCTTTGCTGCAGGAGGCGCGTGGGGGCTGGGCTGGAAGATGCTTCGTGGACTCGGCCAGATTTCGTCAGCTGTGCACCGTGGTCACTGTTCTGACATCACAGGAGAGGAGAGGGATTGTAGAGATTTACCGGAGGCCCTTTATGTCCGGGTTTCTTTTTCCAAATTTAAATTACAGTCCACTGATGACGCTATTACAGTTGTCCTGATGTTTTTCCCTTTTCGCCCCTCCACCCAGCACCCCCCACTCCCTCAGGCAATGCCCCACCATTGTTCACGTCCACGGGTCATGTGTGTAAGTTCTTTGGCTGCTCCATTCCCTAGACCATACTTTGGTTGGTCCCCATGGCTGTTCTGTAACTACCTATTTGTACTTCTTAATCCCCTCCCCCCTCCCCCGTTTCCCCACACCCCACTCCCATCTGGCAACCATCACAATGCTCTCCGTATCCAGGATTCCATCTCTGCTCTTCTGTGCTTAGTTTGATTTTTAGATTTAATTGCTGATAGATATGTACTTATTGCCATTTTATTGTTCCTAGTTTTGACCGTTTTCTTAAATAAGTCCCTTTAACATTTCATATAATCGTTTGGTGGTGATGAACTCCTTTAGCTTTTCTTTTCTTTTCTTTTTAAAGATTTTATTTATTTATTTTTAGAGAGGGGAAGGGAGGGAGAAAGAGAGAGAAACATCAATGTGTGGTTGCCTCTTGCATGGACCCACTGGGGACCTGGCCCACAACCCAGGCATGTGCCCTGACTGGGAATCAAACCTGCGACACTTTGGTTCGCAGCCCGCACTCAATCCACTGAGCTACGCCGGCCAGGGCTTCTTTTCTTCTCTTTACCAATTCTTTGATTCTAAATGACAGCTTTTCTGGGTAGAGCAATTTTGGATGTAGGTCCTTGCCTTTCGTGACTTTAAATACTTCTTTCCAGCCCCTTCTTGCCTGCAAGGTCTCTTTTGAGAAATCAGCTGACAGCCTGATGGGAACTCCCCTGTAGGTAACCAGCTGCTTTTCTCTTACTGCCTTTAAGATCCTCTCTTTGTCTTTAACCTTTGGCATTTGAATTATGATGCGTCTTGGTGGGAGCCTCTTGGGTTCATCTTGTTTGGGACTCTCTGAGCTTCCTGGACTTGGGCATCTATTTCCTTCACCGAGTTCGGGAAGCTCTCCAAACAAGCCACACGGTGAATGAATCCAGACAATGAGAAGAAGTTCGTAGCTTGCTCCCATTTATATCAAGTTCAAGAACAGGGTTGAAAGTACGCCACCCCAAACTGTGTCCAAATCCCTAACCTCCAACGAATGTGACCTTTGGAGAGTCTTGGCAGATGTAATTAAGTGAAAGACCTTGGGATGAGATTCACTCTGAGTTATCCAAATAGACTCTAATTCCAAAGGCAAGTGTCCTCATGGGAGACACACAAAAGGGAAACACAGAGAAGAAGTCACGGGAAGACAGAGGCAGAGACTGAATGATGTGGCCACAAGCCAAGGACACCAGGAGCCCCCAGAAAGTGAAGGAGGCAGCAAGGAGTCTCCCCTGGAGCCTTCGGGGGTCGGGGGTGCAATCAGTCCTGCCTATTCCTTAATTTTGGATTCCTGGCCTCTAAAAAATGTAAGAGAACAAATTTCTGTTATTTGAAAACACCAAGTTTGGGGTCACTTCTTACAGAAACCACAGGACTCACGTCAGGGTTTACCTGGGGCGGGCCAGTCTGACCTGGAAAAGTGGGCGCGGTACCAGTCGTGTGGAGAACGCTCCAGTCTCGACTGAGAGGCGGCCGCGTGGGACACCAGCCGCCAGCACCAGGCGGCTTCTCACGCGCTTCCCTGGGTGTATGACATCCCTTGACACCAGAATAAAACAACATATAATGCGGCAGTTTTTTAAAAGTGAAAGTAAATCCTCAAAAGTTCAGTCTAAGCTTTTTATACACTAGTCTCCCGATAGCAGACTTTGGACAAGTCTCTCTTTACAGAATGATTTTGCTACTGACACTTTGTTAGGGAAAGGTGTTAAAAGTACGATCACACATCGTAAACGCACTAGAAAAACTGCGCACGAGAATCACTCCTGCACCGTTTCTGGCGTGGCTCCCCACCTCGCGTCTGGCCCGCCGTGTGGGAATGACGGTGACAACCACGAAGCCGCTCGCTAAGCTGCGGCCCGGCCTCAGCAGGCGGCGTGCGGGGCTGGTCTGCTCCTCCCTCCTCCCCGCCCCCCCCCCCCGAAGCTTCTCGTTCCGCTCATAAGCGACGAAGTTCCCGCTGAGACAGAAATCAGAGAACTTGAAAAGATCCTGGATGGGTAACTCTTATTTTCACCACATTCTCTTTCACACACCCTCTAAATCTGTATGGTCTTGGGGTTGAAACACACAGTTTTAAACATTTAAGGGATTACCAGAAGTATAGTATTAGACGTGTGAGATAACATAAATTAAACAGCAGACCATCTGTATTTTACTTAATCCTGATAAATCATAACAAAAGCAGACAACTACAGATACTAAAGTGAGTGCTCATTAAAATTACAATAAAAAGCCAAGAGATTTTCCGTGTCTGGCATGTTTTATTAAATAGAAATGTCTCGCAGTTCATAACTCTTTGAGTTTAAAAAAGCTGCCGTTTAATTATTTAATAGGATTAAAAACCAGCCTAGGTGAAGACCCACACTGCACGTGTGGGGGGGGGGAGGCGGTGGACATTCGCATCCATCACGAGTAGAAACGACACTGCCTGACCTTGAGGGAGGACGACCCGCCAACCTCTGCCAGAGACACACGCGCACTGCCCTTTGACCTGGTCAGTGCCCTTCCAGGAACTGTGCTTCCCACACACTCACACGTGCCAGGGAGGCCTGTACAGCTGACTGATTCCAGCATTTTCTGTAACAGCGAGTCTGGAAAAACCTCACCATCCATCAACACGAGGCTGTTTAAATATGTTGCACTCCGCCCATCTGGCGAACAGATGGAAGAAGCTCCTTTTGCATCGGCATCGCATGAGCTGTGGTCAAGCTTTAAAATGCGAGATGCGTAGCAACCCCCCACACGCGCAGTTTCTCCAGCATGGTCAGGGGCCGCATTGTCTGCTCGCGGGCTCGATCAGCGGCAGAGCAGGCAGGAGAAACATTCTCCTGCACACTCTGGTCTCTCTGGACTTTGGACCATGTGACTATACTATGCAGTCCAAGAAATTAAATTAAATTGAGCCCTGGCTGGTGTGGCTCGGTGGATTGACCACCGGTCTGTGAACCAAAGGGTCGCCAGTTCGATTCCCAGTCGGGGCACAGGCCTGGGTTGTGGGCCAGGTCCCCAGGGGTGGGGGGGCAGGAGGGGCATGAGCAAGAGGCAACCACACATGGATGTTTCTCTCCCTCTTTTTCTCCCTCCCTTCCCCGCTCTCTAAAAATAAATAAATACATCTTAAAAAAAATAAATTGTAAGAAAGACAGACCAATGATACATCTCATAAAGGGTGAATACCCAAAATTTATAAAGAACTTGCACAACTTAACACACACAAAAAACCCACAACAACACAACTAAAAAACAGGCAGAGGGCCTGAACACGCACTACTCCGAGGAGGATACAGATATGGCCAAAAGATACCTGAAAAGATGCTCAATGTCACTAATCATCAGAGAGACGCAAACTAAAACCACAATGACATACCACTTCACACCGGTCAGAATGGGCATCGTAACCAAATCAACAATCAGCAAGTGCTGGCGAGGACCTGGAGCACTGCGGGTGGGAATGCAGACCGGGGCCGCCACTGAGGAAAGCAGTGTGGAGTGTCCTCACAAATTAAAAATGGATCTGCCTTGTGACCCAGCAATGCCACTCCTAGGAATGGATCCTAAGACTCTGGAAACACTGATTCAAGACAATTTGCGAGGGGCTGCCCTTCAAAATGGAACTGTCTTCTGGAGGGCAGGCCCTTGTAGGACAGGCTTCCCCTGCTCGGAGAGTGTTCTAGGAACCCATCTGGATCAGTGCGCCAGCTGGCGTTGTTGTGAGAGGCTGTGTTCGGCTTTAGTGAATTTTTCTTAAGACTCTTTCAACGCGTTTGCCCATTTTGCGGTGGTGATGTACGAACGTACCTGCCCACACGGAGCTGAGTGTTCAGCAGTTTTTAACAAAACCAGGGTGACCCCCGAGCCCCGCCTTCCCTGTTCACCTGATCTCACCCTGAGCAACTTTGTTCTGTTTCCTCGGGTGAAAAAAATCCTCCAAGGAAAACTGTTTGCTGATGGGGACGAGGCAAAACAAAAACTGGCAGAAGCGCTAAGAGGCGTCGACATGGAAGAGTTCAAACACTGTCTTGAGCCGTGGGGGACAGGTCTCGGTAGATGTACCGCATCAGATGGAGCGTCCCTGGAAGGTGACGCAAGTTTCAACGTGTGAGACTAAGCGCACCACTGTTTGTAAATAGACTCCGGGTTTTCCGGTCCCCCTTCGTACGCACCCCTGTGTCCGCTGCAGCGTTATTCACAATAGTCAGGATCGGGAGGCGGCACCGGTGCCCGCCGGCAGCCGGGCGGGTAAAAGCCCGCGGTGCGTCCACCCAGTGGAACAGAACTCGGCCACGAGAAGGATGGCCGTCTGGCCGTCTGGCCGTCTGTGACGGCACGGGCGGACCTGGACGGTATCGTGCTGACTGGCATCAGTCAGTGGGAGGAAGCAGAGGCCGTGTGGCCTCACTCACGCGTGGAGTCTGGAGAAGAGTGTCAATGAACAAGCAAAACGGGAAGAGACGCAGGACACGGAGAACAGGCTGACATCCCCGCCAGGGGCGGGCGGGGCGGGGGCTGGGAGAGAACGGTGACGGGGTGGAGAAGCCCGGACCAGGAGCTGATGCTGGGGGGGGGGTGCTGTGCGAGGTGGGGGACCGTGTTGTGCACCCGAACCGCGCCCAAGAGGATGTGGGCTGTAAACTGTGACTGAAGCAGTTCTTAAAGAGAAAGCATTCTAAGCGACAAGTGAGTGGGCATGAACAGAGAGTTCCTAAGTGGCCCCGGCAGGCACCGTGTTCCACGTGAAGGGCAGGCTCGCCGGCCGGTCGGCGTGGCTGGAGAAGCGCGAGACAAGATCGCTGTTTCTCCGACCGAGTCCCCTCCGTGTGGCCCGGGACCATCGACGCAGTAACAGAGCAGGGCTGCTGCGTGGCTGTAGCCTGGGACCGCGGACGCAGGACGGGCCAGAACCCCGAGGAGGAAGACCGGGACCGACGGTCAGTCGAGCCACCGCTGACGCGAAACAGACACGGGAAGTCGCTGCGCGTGTGACGGGCAAATGTGTTCAGTCAACAAACATCTGTCAGGCAGCCACTGGGGGGGAGGGGGCACCGCCCTGGCCCCCGCCCCCGAGGGGAGCGCGCATAATGGTGTCACCCATGTTCTGATAGATGACTTGCAAAGCACACAAACAAAAAATTTACGGAAAGGCCAGTAAATATATTTAAAATACGCATCTTCACTCTAATCAGAGACTCCATCCATCGATACAAACTCATGTCACAGCCAGAGATGCGTACACCGAGCACTGGCAAGGACGCGGGGACCCAACGCCTCCGTACATGGCATGGGCAGCTGGATAAAAGGCTCCCGGGAGACCCGACCACGCCGACCAAAGAGTCACACCACCAGAGCGCGCCCCCGGCTCGGTGCAGTGCCTCGTAAGCCCCGTGAGTGAGAATTTCCACCGCAACAGCAAGAACAGGCCTCAGGGTGGGCCCGGTGGGGGTGGGGGGGCGGAGGAAATGGAGCAAAGGAAATGCGGGGAGTTCGCTGGCGCCGCTGGGAGGGGGAGACTCACTGGCTGAGGGAGAGATTCACGCGTCGAGAAAAAAATCCATTTTCAAGTCTGCAGCCTTGTCCACGGGGAAATCTTTGCTCATTTTGTGAGAAATAACTGATGCGAACCCTTGATACGAATGGGCTCGGTGAGTGACGGGGCTTCTGTCTCTCAGCCTCAGACAGGTGGGCCGCCGGTCCCCAGCCACCTGGGCTCCCAGAGGGTGGGGCCTCCACCTCGGGGGTCTGCCCCCCGCGTGCCGGGCCGAGGGATGAGGACCCTGTGCGGCTGGGCCGGAGTCTGCCTGCCGTCAGCGCCAGACCCACTCACGCCGACCGAGAGTGGTTCCGCACACGTGCTCCACGGCTCGGCACCGCGGTCCCAGGCACACGCCCCGCAGCAGTGTCCCCACCAGCCGCAGGCTGTTCCCACAGCTCACCTGCCCGCCACCCCCCCCCCAGAAACCCTGCAGCTCCGTGCGGTCGGGTTTCGTTTCGCCCTTGGTTCGTCCGTTGTGTGGGGACCACACCACTCGGAGCCGAGGTCAGCGGATCGCCGCCTGCTGGGCAGGCCTGGGGGACCTGGTTGTCGGAGGGACCCGCCTCACCGCAGGCCGAATGGTGTCCTCCGAGACTCGAGCGCGCACGGGCAGGCCTGACAGGGCCAGCTCGTCGTAGAACAGGCAGTATGCCTGCCACGGACCCCTCGCAATGGGGACCTGGGGCCCCCGCGAAGCAGCGAACTGCCCTTAGGGAGCAAGAGTCGCTTCCAGGAGCTGGACGTGGTGGGGCCCCAGGTTCTTCCTGAAACCCGCTTTTACAGTCTTCCCTGTATTGGGTGGAAGTTGGGGGAATGAGAGGATGAAGAACGGGCCTGGCCCTGAGTTCTGACGTCAGTGGGGTCCCGCCACCCAACGCGGTCCGGGGCCCGCGCGTTTGGGGCAGCAGAGGGGGAGGGACCCCGGGAGCCACGCGCCTCCCCGCTGGGACCAAGGGCTGGCGTGGCGCGGAGGAGGCGGGGGTCTGCGCCCAGGCGCCACACCCACGGCCCGGAGTTCGAGGGGGTTCCACCTGCTGGCGCCCCCGCGGCCCAGCGGCCCCGCACCCCACCCGGCGCCCACACCCGAGGAGCCGGGTCGTCCCCGACAACACCCCCACTCCACCAGCCGACAACGCGACTGCAGCAGCCTCCGGTCCGCCCGCCCGCACCGTGTCCACGGCGAGGCTCGGCCGTCCGCCCCTACCCCCGGCCCCTCACGAATCGCCACCGGCCGCGGGACGAGGCGCAGACCCCGCACTGTGGCGCCGGCGTCACGCAGCGCCGCCCGGGGTGCGTCAGACCTTCGGCGGGTTCCGCGGCCTTGACCCCGACCTGGCCGCAAGCCGCCCCCCCCGCCCCGTCCCGCGCTCCCACTTACCTGCGCTCTCTCTCCCTCGCCAGCGTCCTTCGGGTCCCGGGGGAAGTGCCACGTCCTCCGAAGGGCTTCCTGTGGCCCACATGACGCAGGCTCGGACGGAGGAAGGACAGCCGGGCCACCCGGGAGCCCCCCGGCCGCGCCTGCGCAGAGCTGCCCCCAAGACGTGCACCAGAATCAAGGCGTGGCTGCCCGGCGCTTCCCGGGATTCCGACGCTGATTGGCGCTCAAGGCCGCCGCCCTGGCGGTGACCCCTGACTCCTGAGGACCCCCGGGAGCTGGTCCACGTCCCGCTGCCCCGCTGCCCTGCAGAGAGTCGGGTCCAGCTGCGAGACTCCAGCAGGGGCTTGCGAACCGAGTTTCGTTCGACCTCTGAGTTTTCCCACGGCTCCAGCGCGCCGTCCTCCAGCCCCCCTCAGCCCGATCTGCGTCCAGTCCCGACACCTCCCATCTTGACCTCCACCGCCCTGTGCTCTTCTCTTGTTGTCCGACGTCCTCGGTGGGTGCCGGGGACAAGGGCCAGGACGGACCGGCCAGCGGAGGTGGAAACACAGCGCGACGGTGCGGACGCGGTCGGCGGCTTCGCCGTCAAAACACATTTGGAAGGATGGGGTGGGGGGGAGTTCACCTAAGGTCCCTGGCTAGAGCCGCCTCGACCTCGCCCCCGACACGTCGATTGCATAAAAGGAAAAGCGGAGTTCGTCTGTGGACCCGTCTGTGACAGCCACTTCTAAACGCCAGGTTCGCCTGTTCTTATCGGCAGAAGTCCGCACACGAGCCGCAGCCCGCGCTGGTCGCCGGGCGCAAAACCCCACCCCCCGCGCCCCCCGCGCCCCTCGCGGGCCAGCGTGCGCTCCTCTCGGGGGTTTTCCCTCCGGACTTCATCGGGAGGACGCACAGCTGAGCAGGCTCACAGTTCGGCCCCGTAAACAAAACTGGAGAATTATCGCCCGTTTGGGGCACTGTTTGCTAGTAACCTCTTCGTTGCGTTTTTTAAAACTGGACAGCCAACCAAACCTGTGCCCAGCACACACAAACTGGGCCACGTCCCGTCGGCGTGGACGCCGCGAACACTCACCTGCGCGACCCCCGCGGCCGACCGCGCTGTGCGGCCAAGGCTGCAGCGCGCACTCTCGTGAAGGCGGGTGAGGGAGTCCAACGAAAGGGTTAAACCTGGTCCAAATTCAGTGTGGAACTCTCGAAAGGGGGCCGAGTTCCTTTAGACTAGAAAGAAAGCCGGGTCATCCCGGGAGAGAAGGGAAGCTGGGAGGCTCAGACCGGCCTCGCGGAGAAAGTGCAAAACACAGATTTCCTGAGGAAATGGGAAGGCGAGAAGGGCCCGCCGAGAGGAACCGATCACCATGGAAACGGGATTAAGCCCGGGCCTCGGCGGGAGGAAAACCCCTCCTGTCCACTCCTTTCTTTTCTCCTCTCTTCTGATTTGGGAGGAAGGTTCGAGAAACGTGGGTGGCAGAGAAATGCCGCCCGAAGGTGAGCGTGTCCCTGGGGTGCCAGGAAGAGCCCCTCCGCGGACGGGCCGCGCTGGAGGGTGGCTGAACGCAGGACAAGCGGCCTCCGGGGGCCGTGGCCAGCCCAGGTCCACGGCTCCAGCCATCCGGACTGGTCGGCCCTCCGCAGGGGGTGCCTGTGCACCGTCCGCGCAGCCCGAGGTCTCCGGGAGCCGCTCGCCGGGAGGCAGGGGGCGCGCTGACCCCAGGGCGGTCAGTCAGTCAGGCCCGGGGCGTGGTGACAATGGCCAGCCCTTGTCCACAGGGCGCGTGAGGCTGTGAAGACGGCAAGAGCAGACCTGCACCCACAGGTGGGGCCGCGAAGGCTGCGGGGTCGGAGCGCTGCGGCTTCGAAAAGCGGTTCTCGGCGTGGACAGCCGGTCGGTCGGCGTCGGCCCCCTTCACTCCTGCCTCGGCCGCGATGCCGACCTGCAGTGGACACCGGCCCGCAGCGTCCGCGGTGTTATGGATGAGCCGAGACAAATGCACAGGGACGGCGGCCATCCTGTGGGGAAAAGGGACGGCACGGATGCTCTCCCAGCGCGAGCGAGCGAGCGAGCACCCCGACCCCACCTGGACAGGCTTCTGTTGCTTTTCTGGGAGCAGGACGTGGAGGATGGTCCTCATTTACTGTGCGCAGGTTCGCTGTAGGTGATTACCTTTTACAGAAAACAAAGGAGCGGATGTTGCTAATCACGTCAGAAAAGAAGGGTGTTTGCAAATGCAAAGGGAGAAGTGGTTGAACTGGTTACACGCCCTACCTGGGAGGGTTAGCTCAGATTTTAGGAAGTTACTTTAAAGATATGCAGTGAACATTCGCTGCCTGGATTCAGGGTGAGGGAGTTTTAACAAAAGCAAGTCTCTAAGCAGCTTAGGTACAATGCAGGCCTGATTCCCCACGGGAGAACTGATCTGTGGGTGTGGGTCCTGTGCCCCGACCTCGCTCCCACTGGCCTTTCTGAGTGGCGTGGCGGCTGGGCTACATTTCCCACGCCACGCAGAACAGTCTCCCGTACCAGCCCTAACAAATCGTCCCGAGAACGTACAGAGTTCTGTTTCTGCGACAGAGTCTGAGTTGCTCAAGACGTCTGATAATATGTTAAAGTTATGTTGACACATTTAGGGAAGAGAAGCCGCCTGCCTGTTCAGTAAGCCCAGGGACTGACAGCTTCCTGTTGGCAAGCCCAGCACCGGCAGGGACAGGCCGTATGGGGAGGGGGCAGGGGGCCGGGGGAGGGACTGGAATGCGGGGCTGGCGGAGCTTCCGTTCAGAAACAAGCAAACCCACTGCGGACCCGCCAACCTGGCGCCCTCACGTTTTGTGCCCGGCCCGGCCCGGCCTCTCCTCCTCGACCTCGCTGCGCCGCCACCAGGAACCACGTCTGCTAATTGCTTGTTTACTCGTAAGCGGAGGAATGCAGGTTTGCACGAGTGAGCAGGGCCCGCTCCGCCACACGAGTGTGACGGTCTCCAGGACACGCAACGGGATGAGTCGCTCCCTGGGGGCGGGGACACAGTGCGTATGAGCTTCGGGGGGTTCCCAACACTTCCTTGGGCCCATTTTCATAGCTACACAGGGAAACCCGTCGATAACATGTCAGAACGGGTTCCGATTCGAAGCCACATTTAATCCGAGTTTCCGAGCACATCCGCATTCCTCACATCGGTCTCACCCGCTGGGCTTAGCCGCCCCTCGGGACACGGCCCACTCACGAGCTCCAAAGGCTGAGTAGAAAGAAGAGGGTCCGGTTCCCGTCTCACGAGAAGCGAGGCGCTGTTAATGGAGGAGAGTGCTGTCGAAGGTGCGGCTTGGCACGAGCCGCCGCTTATACACGGGCGAGGCCGCGCTTTGCCTCCGTGCACCGCTCGTGGGGCGTGTGGGAGGACGGCGGCCCAAGGACGGAGGCCGACGCAAGTTGCGTTCCCGCTGGTTGTCGTTAAGGAGGCGTGCGGGGCGGGGTGGCCAGGTGGCTGCCAGTGTGCGTGCACAACAGCAGGGGACCGGGCGCGTCTGAGTCACACGTTTCAAAAACCCTGCTGTGCGGAGCGCGGGCCACGCGTGACTCAGAAACGCTGTGTTTTGGCGCCAGCCCACTGCCTGCCCGGATCCACGGCGGCTGCACGCGAGTGTCCTCTGGAGGTTTACACAGAAACCAGTGGCGTGTGTCCCGGTGTAACACCCCGGAGTCCCCCTGGTTCACGACGCCGACGCTGAAACCGCTGCCCTCGGTCATGAACTGCAGACCCAGACTCGGACGCCCGCTGAGAACCGGCTTTGAGCGTGGACCTCGGGGGCATTCGTGAGTGCCCGCACGCGCGACCAGCCGGCTGCCTGCTCGGCAGGAAGGCGCACCATGTGGGTGCTGGACCCTGCGCGTGAAAGCACGCGCCGTCCAGCTCTTCGGGAGCGGCCAAGACGCGGAGCTGGAATCGGCGGACGAGGCAGGGCTCGTCCTGCCGGGAAAGCTCTAGCCGCGTCGGAAGGCCGGGGACGGCCGAGGGGACTTGGGGGGCGATCCGCCTGCATCGGACAGAGACGGGGGGGGGCGAACCGCCCTCAGCACGAAATCACCCTCAGATCCGTGTCCTTTACAACCGACCGGTTCACGTGAACTGCAGCGTCGGTGCCCAGGGTCCCGGTCTCTCGGGCGGGACACCAGGAAACGGTGGGCGGGGAACAGCGCGGCGGGGAAGCGAGGCCCCTCTCGCCTGAGAGCGTGGCCTCCGCCCCCAAACGCGGGCGGGAGGAGTCCACGCCAGGTTTCATCACAAGTCACAGAGGGGCGGAGCGCCACGCCAGGGGCCCTAACCACCTGGGACTGAGCCCAGGTCCTCGGCTTCGTGTCGCCCCCTCAGGTGTCCCTCCGTCCTTGCAGGAGCCGTCGCCGGAGGCGGGGCCCCCGGAGGGGAGCGCAGGGCAGAGGTCAGAAGTCTCCGTCTTCTGAAAGAACTCCCCGGTGGAAAAGAATGCTCCATTTCACCCGATTGCTTCTATGGTTCAAAGCCAGCCACGAAGCACAGAATGTGGGAGAGGGCTTGGGATGCATTCCATAGATAGTCCGGGGCAGAGGCTGAAATCCTCAGATTTTCTGAGCCCACGATGGTGACCTCTCCCGGTTCCACTAGGCAATCCACTGCAGATAGACAAAATGAAGTTCATTCAAGTGTACAACCAATTTAACGTCCGTGTCCAAACTACCGGAAAGCGAGTTCACAGTCTCTCTCATTCTGACGCTTTCCAGGGGGGCCTCATCGGAGCCACTGTGGGGAAGTCTGTGCACCCATGACCTATGCCCCTGATGACAAGGTCACTGGTTCCGGAGGGAGGGCACAGCGCTCGGCCGTGCTTGGGGGGTGGGGGGGTCTTCCCTGATGACCTGCTCCCGGAATCCGGGCATCGGATTTTGAATTTTGAATTTAGAAATCACGTCTGCAGAAGGTGACTACCTTTCTTTGGTGCAGTTCCCCTTAAATGGCATTCAGGGAAACAGGGCAGGCTGAGCTGCCACTGGGGCCGGACGGCTTTGCGGAAGCGAGAGTCCTGTCTGGTGGGGGCGGGGACCCTGGGGACGCTGCCAGGCGATATCGACCAACTCCGCCCTCCGGAGGCCCCCTCCCACCCCGCGGCAGCCGCACCACATGGTCCTGGCGTGTCCTGCAAGACCCTCGCTGGCTAGGGGAGGGGGGAGGAGCTCTCTGAGCTTCGGGTGGGGGAAATGAGGTTTTCTCTGGGGCCGTTAAACCAGAAAGCGGTGCTTAACCTGAGACAATGCTGTCCCCACCCCCAGTTTTTTCCCTTCGTTCTTCTGCGGATCCGTAAACGCCCCGGGCATCCAGGGACCCTGGCCTTGGGTCACCTCCAGCCCCAGGCTGAGCCTGGTGGCCCCACGCTTCCCTCCACCCCCCCCCCCTGCGATGCAGCTCCTGGAGCAGCCCACATCTGGTCCAGAGCCAGAGCGTCGGACAGCCACCGTGTCTTTCTTGAACAACCGACTCGTTTGTCCATTTAACCGACACTTCACGTGGCACCTGCAGTGTGCTCAGGAAACACTAGGTTCTGGAACATTCTGCACTGGCAGCTTCCACGGTGGGAGATTACTGCAAACGGAGAGCGAACAAGCGCCCAAGCTGCACTGAAATCAAGGCGTGCACACCCGCGTCAGCGGACGCAAGCTCTGGGTGCCTTGCTGTTGGCACAGTCCTCACGGCAAGGCCAAAACTGTCTCCGGAGAGCCCCTCGCGCTGCCTGTCCTGGTCGCCTTGTCTTGTCTCAGTTTGGGGGCTTGGAATGCCAATCAGGTGACGTTCGCCGAGCACTAAAGCAGAGGAATGAACTCTGCTCTCGT
Source organism: Glossophaga mutica (assembly GCA_039655065.1). Classification (NCBI taxonomy): domain Eukaryota; kingdom Metazoa; phylum Chordata; class Mammalia; order Chiroptera; family Phyllostomidae; genus Glossophaga; species Glossophaga mutica. The sequence goes on from CM077304.1 coordinate 223,433,172, forward strand.
TCCACCATCAGACGCAACTCGCCCTCCTGGGGAGTTTGTCTGTCTGTTTGTTTGTTTGTTTTAGAGATGGGGAAGGGAGAGAAAAAAGGAGAGACATCAGTGTGTGGTTGCCTCACCCCCAACTGGGGACCCAGCCCACAAAACCCAGGCGTGCGCCCTGACTGGGAATCGAATTGGTGTCCCTTTGGTTCTCAGGCCGGCACTCGATCCACTGAGCCGCACCAGCCAGGGCACCCCTCCTGGCTCTTAAACATCAGCACAGAAGAAAAGGCCCACAGAAGTATCAGGCCGGCCAAAACGTTCGTTTGGTTTTCTCTGCACGATGGCCCTAGCAGCGCTTGGTTGTCCTTAACTTCATCCAAAACACGTTTGTGAGGTTGTGTTGTGACCACTGTCCTATCAGCATGCACACACACACAAAAAAACCATCACAATTGGTGGATGTTAGTGCATCCATTTGAATGCTGAAGATGGAAGAAGATACATAACATTTCCGGTGCATTATGCGTTATTATTTCAAAAAAAGCAAAAACACAACTGAAACACACGAGAAGATCCGGGCCGTGTGCGGAGAAGGTGCTGCGATGTGTCAAACGTGTCAGAATCGGTTCGTGAAGTTTCGCGCTGGAGGTTTCTCGCTGGATGATGCTCCGCGGCCAGGTTGTCCACTTGAAGTTGATAGCGATCAAATCAAGACGTTAATTGAGAACAATCAATGTTATACCACTTGGGAGACAGCGACACGCTCAAAACATCCAGACCAATAAAGTTATCGGTGAAAATTAAAAACGTGTCTCTTACTTTACAGCAGACAGCCACACGACCCTTTTGGCCAGCCCAGTGCGAAGCCGGGGCCCAGACTGAGCTCCGAGGCTGCACCCCCTCAGCCAGCAAGCAGCGCGGCCGGCCGACGCAGCTGCACAGCGACCTCCGGCCCCTGATGGCCTCACGGGTGGTGGCTACGGACGCCCCTTAGAGAGCGGAGCCTGGCGCCGTCCGGGGAGGGAAAGCGGCTTATCTTCAGAAGGGGAAGTTCACGCTGGGGGCCCGGGGGGCGTGGGAGGAGAACGCAGCCTGATTTTTCTTTGTCAGTCGGAATCCTGGAATCTGGGGTGACAATCCCAGCTGTCCCTGTGATGCACCATGTGCTGACACCAAGCCCCACAGAAAGCTCGGTTCGGTGACAGCGGCCTGACTGTGCGCTCCAAGGTGACTCGGCAGAGGCTGCGGATCTGACTGCGCTGGGTGCTGGTCTCCCCGGGGCCACCACGATGGAATCCTCGCCGCACAAACCAGGTCATGCAGACTCACCCCCGGGCGTCCTGTCTCGAGCAGAGTCGGGGAAGCAGGAGCGTGCACCCTGGAAACCGGCTCGTCCTCGCCAGCCAGAGCGGGGCTCCCGTCCAGATGGAACCGCAGGTGCCACCTGAAGGGCTGCGTCGTCCAAGACGAGGAGTGACCCACTTTATTTCCCGTCCGACCTGTAATTCCAGCAACTTGCAGAAGGAACCAGCAGGCCCGTTGCTTCTGTTATGAGAAATGAATAATTGAAAAATGAAGCCAAGCTGTGGCTTTCAAAATTAACCCGGACACATGTCTGATCAGTCTTCACATTGGTCTTCCAGGCAACCCCAGAATGTTCCCCCTCGGGGCACTCTGCACTTAAGGGGTGCCCCGCATTTAAGTTTCAGAAAACACCCAGTGTCTTTTATTTAAAGGCCTGGCAGGCCTGTGGTTTATACTTTAGGGGGACTCACCTGACTCACAGCTCAGCCCCCCAGGGCATCGCCACCTCCACTCACCCGGTGAAGGTTCCCAGAGCCCGGAACGTGTCAGAGGGAGAACAAGGCAGGCTCTGAGGTCAGAGAGCCTGCGTCCACTAGCAGGGCCGAGGGCTCCCAGGACCCCAGGGCCACACGGAGGAGCAGGCGCCCCGAGAACGGGCTGGAAGAGCAGGGCTGTCTGTCCCAGACGCCCGAGGAACGGTGGCGCTCGTCACCCCCATTGCGGAGAAATGGTCGGAACAATCGCTGAGTGTTCCAGGGCTGAGCTGCTCGGAATTAAAAAATTCTTTGAAGAAAACGTGCTCATTAGACTTGTCCCAAACGGAGTCACCTCAGCGTCCCCTGCTGCCGGTCTTCCCGGAGGCTTGGGGACGGACTGAAGGCGGGGTAGGAGCCAGCACCCGGAGGCAACCCCACCACCAGACCGACGGGACGCAGAACGGAACACCCCGAAATGCGAGAGCCCATGGACAAGCAGGGGCAGGACAGGCGGCGTCTCAGAACGACGGGGAAAGGGTGGGTTTCGGTGGACAGTGTGGGGAAATCGGAAACTCTGGAGTCGATCCGTACGCAAAAATCGACCCCAAAGGAACGAAGTGTCTCCGTGCAGAAAACGAGCCCATACGAACATTGAAAGGACGCAGCCCCGAGCTTCTTCGTAACCCAAGCGCGAGAAATCCAGGTCCCGACACCGAGAAGTACGGCTCAGCCGAAAACTTTGAAACTCCACGTAACGGAAAGTCTAAGAAGTTTGCCCGCAAACCCACAGGCTCCCGTGCGTTGACGACTGAACCAGCAGAGGAGCTGGCGCTGGGCGTGGGGACGGAAGCCCGAGCGTCCGGGCGGACGCGGAGCGCGTGCTGGGTGGCCGGGGGAGGAGGGCCGGCCCGGAGAGTCGGCTCCCTGCGTCCCCAGCCCCCGAGCCTCCGACGTTCTTCTAAGTCGTCCGTGGGGTCGCCCCCCCCCCACTCAGGTTCGCACCTGGTGCGGGTCCAGTAGAGCCGCGGGCTGTGCACTGAGGGCCCTTGGCGTGAACGAGGGAGCCCTTGTAAAAACAGAAGTAAACGCGATCGTGTCTGCGTGAGGGGCCCCATTTTCATCTACAGAACCTCGTGTTCTGCAAAAATGAGACGGAATTCTGTCAATGCGTCAGGGTTCTCCTGGCTCGCTTATTATTTTTTTTTTTTTTTGAGGGCACCTGGTGAGGGCCTCCCCCTGGCAGAACTCTGCGAACTTCACTCTGACCCGTCTCTGCGCACGAGGCCCTGGCCCCCCGCCCGTGACTGCGTGTTCCCCAGTGCCACCCGGAGCCGCGTCCGAGGGACGGCTTACTCCCCGCAGCCACCGGCCGGGAAGTCCGGGCAGTGCGTCCTGCTGTCCCGGGGACAGGCAAACGCTAGCAGTGCCCAAGGACCCCAGGACTGGCCACGCGGGACAACGGCAACCAGCTTCCCGCCACGCTCCCTGGGGGAACACGTAAAATCCCCGGTGAGATTTCTCGCAAGGAAAGCAACTGACGGACAAGTTACAACAGGACAGCTTCCTGAAAACGGTCAGGTCCCGACGGACGGCTCAGCCCACGAGGTCTGACCACCTCGGGCACGAAATTAACGACGTGTCAGAAAGGCCGCTGCGCCCGCAAGAAATAAACGCGTGTCTCCTGGGAGGGCTGGCGCCTGTTCCATCTCGGTTGAACCTGAACTATTTTTCCATCCGTACGACGTTTTAAAAAACGGTTCTGGAACTCCAGGGATGGAGCTGGGAAAGGCTTTCCCTGACATGAATGTTTTCCAAGTGTATTCCCCGGGAGGGCGGGAGGACGCTTCCCTTCACGCTGCCCCCGCCGCCGCCCCTCCTGCCCGTCCTGCACCTGAACTCCGGCAAACGCACCCCAAGGCGAGCCCTGAATGCCCAAGGGGTCCGAGCAACACCGCCACGCTGCGGGCCCCGGTTTCCAACCGCGGCCGGAGACGGCCGTTTACGGGACGGACCGAGGCCCGCAGAGGGGAGGGGCTGGCTTCTGGAGCTCCCGTCCGCGCAGCGATCTTCCCTGAAGTCGAGCCGCCCCTCGCCCTCTCCCGCCTCACCTCCTGTGACCCCCCGCGCACCCCTGGGTGCGGGCCCCCTCCCTGCAAAGACGTGCTCCTCCTCACGTCGCCCCAGGCAAGCCCCCGCTGAAAGGCCACCTGCCCAGAGCCTCCCAGCCAGGGCCGCCCTCGTCCCCGTCCCCTTGGTCCGTACGTTGTCTTTAATCGCAGCTGCCACACCGCCTGCTGTCACGTTAAACACCTTCCTCCAATGTCCCCCCACCCCCCACCGGCTGTCATTGCCCTGAAGGCAGCAGCCTGGTTTAACTCCGCACACCCACGGCCTCGCAGCGATGCGTGTGTGGCGGACACCAGTGGGCGTTTTAAGCGAACCACACGCGCACAAGAACGCGCTGCCCCGTGGGAGTCCGTGTGCCCGGCACGGTCTAGTCTGGCGTGAGCGTGTACCGGCCTGAATACACCACAGAGCGCCGCGGAGGCGTTCACAGGAGCGATCTAGTCTCGTCTGAAGATGCTTTCAACAACATCTAAATAATCTTTCTGTTAAAAAGCAACTGTGTGGTAAGAACCGCACCAGGCGACCGAGTTCTCCTTAAATTCTCTGACTTCAGGGTGGCCTTTATGGTCACTCAGGACAGGCAGGTGCATTAAAAATCGTCGCCTTGCACCAGCCAGGACTGCCTGTTCTCCCCAACTCGGCCCCGCCCCGGGCACCACTCGGAGACGTCAAATCTAGAGTGAAGGGCAAGTCGGGCATTTTTTCAAGTTCACCACTAATGGCTTTCACACGGCGTATTTTTGGAAATCTCATGGGCACAAAGTATCACTTTTGGCTCTTCACCAACTCGGGTTTCCGTTCTGGGGGCCATTCAGCCGCACCGGACACCCGTCCCCAGGTGACCGTAGGGATCCGACCGCCGTCCCTCGGCGTCACGGAGTTCACACCTGGGCAGGTGTGTGTGTTGCTCGGTGCACGACTGGGACTTTCTCAAAGGCGTCGAGTGGTGCATGTTCTAGTTTTTTTTTTTTTAATTTATTATTTATTTATCTTTTTTAGAGGGGAAGGGTAGGTGAGAGGGAGAGGGAGAGAAACATCAATGTAGGGTTGCCTCTCGTGTGTCCCCTGCTGGGACCTGGCCCGAAACCCAGGCATGTGCCCTGACTGGGAATCGAACCGCGATCCTCTGGTTCGCAGGCCCGCGCTCAATCCACTGAGCCACACCAGCCAGGGCAAGTTTTTAAAGACGACTTTATAAGAGAAGTGAGCACACACCCACACGCACGAGCGGGTGACAGGCAAGGAACACGCGTGAGGCATCGCTGATCGGTGAGCACACGGAATCCCCGTGATCGGGCCCCAGCTCCTGCCCAGCGCAGCCGGCTCGAGAGCTCTGTCCGAGTTCTGACCTGTCCGTGAGGCGGGCCCCTGGGCCGTCCGTCCGAGCGCGCTTGGCCGTTGCCCCATAACCCACCGAGGCAGTTTTGGGGGGACTGACTTCCCACGACCCAGTGAACTGAGCGTTTTAAGGAGCAGCAGGGCTCAGAGCAAAATCGGCACGGTATGAAGAAATCTCCCCCTCTAGTGAGAGATTCACGGTGGTGAGCTCCCCTCGGGGGCTGCCAGAGGCGGGGAGCGGGGCCCAGCCCGCATTTCCGACCCTCGGACGGGGCGAGGCTGGCCAATCGCCCAGAGCCCCACGCGGCCGCGGCACCCGCCGAGGCCCTGCGACCTCCCGACCTGGGGCCCTGCCGCTCTGGAGTAAACACAGACCCGCTCAGCAGCCTGGGTCAGCCAGGGGCCCCTCAGTCCCCTCCCTGGAACAGCACAGGGTCTCACAGGGGAACGGGGGGCGGGGGGCGCAAACCCAGCGCCTGCGGGATGGGTGAGTTCCCAGCGTGGGGTGCGGCGCTGGCGGGAGACCGGCGGGCACGGCCCCCTCTCCCCCTCGGGGACCTGCCGGCCTCCCCTCCCCAGCACCGCCCCCCCCCGTGGGTACCTTCTGCCCCGGCACGCCCTCCCCAGTCTCTCGGCTGAATGTTCAGCTCCGTTAGCAGGAAGGCCAGGTGGGCGCTTCGAAGCATCGCCCGGCTCAATCCCATTTTAAACAGTCCTCGCTCGGGCCCCCGTCCTGTGGGAACGCGCCCCGGGTTTCCCTGCACTCCGGGCGGGGATGTCGGCCCCAGCAGTGGCCTGGACTCTGCCAGGATCCCCGGGGAGCCCCGGGGCGAGGCCTGGCTGGCCACAGCAGAGGGCACCTCCTGGACAGACGGGGCTGGTCTTGTGGAAGCGGACCCACCCCAGGGGGAGCACTCGGAGCCGACGAGCCCGGGCCCTGAGCCGCCCATGCCCCCTCCAGCCGGAGACATGCGCTCTGTGACCCGCAGATGCAGCGCCAACTTCTCACCCACACTTTTCCCTTCATAAAAATGCCCATTTAACGCATATTTAAACTAATTGATGAAGCACAGCCTTAAGACTAATAACAGCAGTTTTCAGATACTATCTGACTTTTATGCCTTTTTCTGAGAACAAAAACACCGCTGTGCCCATTTCCCGGGTGAAGACACCGAGGCCGCGGGACGCACCTGCAACCAGCAGCTGCGCGTGTGGCCCCCGAGGAACCGCCCCCCCCCAGTGCCGCAGCCGCCTCCCTTTGTCGCGACAGTCGGGGAGGGTGGGGGAGGGGAGGGGGAGCGGGAGGGCCCGCCGTCTGGCCTCCTTCCGTCCCGTCCCCGACGCGAGGCGTGAGCTGTAACCTCCGACTGAGCTGTTCCCAGTGACCTTCGCCGCTTTCTAGGTCCTTAGACTTCCAGTGTCGGCGCCAGGCGCCGGGAGGGCAGGAGACGGCGGCTCTTCCTCCCTCTGGTCTCACTTCGCCGTCCTGAAACGCCGGGCGCAGTCGGGACGGACCCCAACCTCCGTGCCCCCGACCCCTCTTCGTGGACCCTCTTCCATGACGTTCCGGCGCCTCCTTCTCACTGAAGGTGGGGGCAGGTGCACGCTGCCCTGGGCGAAGGAGTTTCCGAGTGCCACGAAGGAAGGAGACACCTGCGTTCCGGAAAATTCTCTCAGCACGTAGAAGGGAGACACCCAGGGTCTTCGATGGGAGGAAGCCTGGCGGGCCGCCAGCCCACGCGGCTGCGGCTCCCGAAAGGATGGATGTGGCTCCGCCCACTCGTGCGCCCCCAGAGCCCAGAGATGCGTCTGTCCTGTCCCGGGCAGCGACGAGTGTCTGGGGAGGGCACACCCGAGTCCCCGCTGCAGCCCCTTACGGTTCGCCGTGGGCCCAGGCCCTGCTCTGGGCGGACGCAGCCTCGGGAGCGGCGGGGACTTGGCCTCACCCTCACCGCAGGGGGCGCCAAGCCTTCCCCTCGGTCCCCGTGCCGACACGCGTGAACGGCAGCCTCCTTCACCCCAAACCGGCCCGGTCGGGCTCCCTGGGAAAGGCGCAGACACGCCAGCTCCGCGACTCCCGGCCAGCCGGAAGCCCGCGCCGGGGGAGGGGTGGGCTCCGTGGGGCGGGCTCCGTCGCTCGGCCTCGGAAGCTGCATTCTCACTGTGAAGTTCTGGAGTTCCGGTCCCTGGTTTACGGTCTGCGCGCTGCCACCATGGCTTTGCGATGGGCCGCGAGGCACGCTTCGCGCACAGCTGTAATTACAGGCGATTACGGTTCGTCCTCCGCATCTCGGTGGGTTTACGGACAATTAAGTGCAGTTTCTGACGGTGCGGCTCTCCGACAGCCGGGCGGGCGGGCTCCATGTCTGAGTCGAAACCGCGGGGGGAGGCGGGGGGGGCGGGTGCAAAGCCCCGCTGCCCGCCCCCCCCACGGGCCTTGGCGTTTCCCACCGTTTGTGCTGCACGGACTTACCTGCGGGGCCGCACCGAGCCGCAGCAGCACCGACGCGAACAGTCGCCCAGGGACAGCGCGCTCTCCTCGCCGAGGAGGAGGAGGACTCCCGAAAGTCTGAGAACAGGAAACACAGCGAGCGACTCCCCCGCCTGCCTCCCTCTCGAGGGGGGCCGTCCTGCCTCCTGCTGCCCGGGGTGCTCGCTCACGCAGGAGGAGCTCGCGTCCGGGGTGCCGGCCCCTCCTCGCTGTGCCAAGGGCGTCCCCACGCCTTCGGCTCCTCCCTTCTCACCGAATGGCTACCACGCAGGGTCGCAGGCGCTCTGGGACCCTGCGGGTGCCTCAGCATCCAATGAGCGCACACCCGGGGCGTGGGCTGAGTGGGCTCTGGGCCACGGGGTCACCGAGAGCTGTAAACACCCCACGTGTCAGGAGAGCTGAGAGCGTGGCCCGGGAATCGGCATGTGGGAGGGTCGTAAAGGGATTTCACTGGATTCGGTGAAGAGTCACTTTAGCAGCGTGAAAACGGAATGAGTCGGCAAATGCCGAGTCTCCGCCTTAAAGGGACTTCGAGCACCCACGAAGGACACCCAGCTGAGAAGACACGGGCCCCCCACTCGGACCCCCTGCGGGGAATCGGAGCCTGTCTGCTCTCCCCCGACGGCCCCACTCCACGCGGGAAGGGTCCGTGCCGTCGACGTGCGCTCAGTGCTCTCGCATCACCACTGAGGGGACACTGAGGGGACTCGGCCTCCCGAGCGCAGGCTGCGCTCTTGACAGAGAAGTCAGCACCGTCACCTCCCCGCGTGTGGCCGTGGAATCGGGCTGCGGCGACAGGACACCAGGCTCTGCGCGACTCCGCCCCCCGGAGCTGTGCGTGGGCGCGGCCTGCCTTCACGCCACGCTCAGGGCTGGCTACCAGGGCCGAGGGCGAGGCGCGCAGCCCCCGGAGAGGCGGTCGTGTGGTGGAACGCAGATCCCAGACAGCTGACCTCTCTCGGCCTGCACCCCAGCAGGTGCCAGCGCTGTGGGCGATTTTCACGGGTAATTAGTGCAGTGACAATTTTTCCACCCCATAAAACGAGCCCGTTGCAAACTTCTGGACCTTGCAGCACCATTTTGACCGATTTTGTGCAGAAGGAATACGCCGGTGAATGGCCGAGCCACCAGCACCAATTTGGCAGGTGAGGTTTCACCCGAGAGAAAGCCGTCGCCTGCCGCACACGTCCCCAAGTGAGTCTCAAGAAAACCGCTGGCGCGCGCCCCTGGGAGCAGACGCAGCCCTTCAGACCCACGGGCGGAGCCCTGCCGACCGCTGTGTGCGCTCCTTCTGCCGGCTCACGGTGCCAAGTGCGGAGGGAAGCCTGCGCACCCACCCAACCGCCACTCTGAGCGCTCGAAGTTCAGGGGCGGCGGAACTCCGCGGCCCGTGCCGAGAACGAAGGGGCAGCTTCCTGGCTCGCTTGCTGCTGTCCGAATAAGCTCACGCAGTAACTCAGTAAAGTGCTGCAGGAAAGGGCGGGGGGGAAGGACCGGGAGCAAGTGCCCCCCTCGCTCGCTCACTCAGCATCCCCCGAAATAGCGGCACAGGCGGGTCCGGGGTCCGTGCACCTGACTGTGGGTGGGCTTCGGGCCTGCACGCCCCGGTCGCCTGCCTCCCACAGAGTGTCCTCCTTCCCCGGCACGAACCCGCCAAGGAGACGGCTAAAGCTGATGGCGAATTTCTCCGCTTCCCCGTGGCAGGTTCTCGGAAGCCGTTTACCTGTGTTGGGGCTTTAACAGCTTCCCTTTCCACACGCCCCCTGATTTTTGTCATCTCAGAAATTTGAGAAATTATCCTAAAACTGCTGATGAGTAAAAGAAAAGCCAATAGCTTCCCACATTTGTAAAACACCATGAAAAATTAAATCACATTTTTCTTGAAAAACAAAGACCATTAATAAATTTAATGGTCAAGATTCTCCACTAGGCACCTCTTTAAAGAGCGTAGAAGTCCCTCAGCTGGTAAGTCGACCTGTTTGTTGAAGAATGCATCGGCATCCACAAATTTCACGATGAAAGGAATGCACAGAATCTATTTTTTCATTTAAAGTGGGAAATATCCAAATGATGCATTGTCCCAAGTAAACTAATAAAAATATCTTCCTACCAAGTAATTGATATTATGTGAAGAGAATTTAAAATTGAGGCAGATGTAAAGAACAAACTGAACGTCGTGTATAATCCAAGTTCCCCAAATAAACTGCTATCAGCATTTCACCGACTTCTGGACGTTTGTTCGTCGCAGGCTCCTGACGGGAGCAGGTAGTTGCTGCCCGGCGGTACCTGCGGGTGGGAATTCCAGCGATGGTTCTGGAGGCCTCGTGGCGCTTAGAAAGCAGCGACCTCTCTCGGAGACGCCCTGAGCCGGACAGGAATGTCCCGGCGGTGCGGGCGGGGGACCACCGTCCGGAGGCCCAGCTGCAGGAGGCACAACCCTCTCCCCCTCGGAAGCACCTGGAAGCCCCATGCAGCCCCCCGCTGTCCAGAAGCTCTTGGGGGCTTCGGTCTAGTCTGGGGTGCGCTCCCTAGTCTCCGCCGCTCAGGGGGGGCTCTGCCATCTTGCGCCGAGTGCAGTGCCTGATGCGGCGCAGCTGCACCCCCGCAGCTCGCAGCCTAGCGCGGGGACGAGGGGCCGGGGCTTTCTGAGTCAGAGGGAGGCTGGGGTGCCGGGTGCGAGCCCAGGAAGCCATGGCTGGACCTCAGAGAAGCTGCATGTCATACAGAAGAAAAACAGCACAGCAGTTAGCTGAGAAATGTGGGCGCCCGGTTTCAGAAACAAAAACCGCATTTGCATTAATGACCTGACGGTCATGATCGGCGGAGCCTGGGTCTGTCAGGCCACGGGGGGAGTCTCTCTATTACCGGGATAAGTCGCTGCATCCCCCCAGCCCCTTTACACGGTAGAAGGCACGGTCCGAAGACTCTAATCGGAAAGCAGAGGGTCCAAACTGTGGTGAAGTCTGGAGCGGCTCCGCCGGCTTTCCTGTTCGAAAACACTTTCAAAATGAAGAAGGAAATTCAGAGATGACCTTCTAACGTAATCGGCTTTTGACGTGTATCCCTGCAGACGGCTCTGGACGGCGGAGCTCCGTAAGCAAGTCAAGATGAGCCGTCTTCTTCTTTAGAAAGAGGGAAAGGGACAACCTGCTCGGAGGTCCTGAAACGTGAGTCGGGCCGCTGGGTCCTGCGGGGAATTTCGGTCTCAGCTCCGCCGCCGACCCCCATGGGAGACGCGGGCGCTGCCTGCGTGCGGGCCCAAGGGGACCGCCTCCCTGCGCGGGAGCTGAAGGCAGAGGCGGTGTGGGCGCGCTCGGGCTTCCAGGCCGCCGAGGGTTCTGCCGGCGAGTGAGTGAGTGAGGACCGCGCTGCCGGGGGGGGGGGGGGGGGGACCGCCGCCGCCGGGACCCACGCGCACGCGCTCCCCTTCCTTCTCCCTTGGCGGAGGCGGGCTGAGAACTTGGGGCCCGTGCGTGCTCAGGTCTTCGGAAGGAATACAGTCCTGAGGTCGGGTAAATTACACCTCTTCGAAGAAATGCAAAACCGACCAATTGGAAGGTGCGAACTCTGTTCTCTAGAGCTCCAAACAGTCACTTTTTTGATGGAAAAATCCCTAAAGTTCAGGACCTCGCCTTGCCCGTTGACCTTTTCTTTGGAGCGAGGATGTGCACTGTTTATTTCCGTGAGTTTCGAAAACTCTGCGCGCTCTTCCGACTCCTGCAAAGGACAAAGACTCGCACCAGCACGCGGAGTGCCCTCGGCGTTTGTTCACTTTGCGAGCCCGCAAGTCAGCCACGCGTCCCTGACACGCACGCAGGCCTTGGTCACACGACTCCGGTGCACACGCACTGTGACCTCGGGACACGCCCACGCAGCATGAAACAGGCCTCACGCCGTCTGTCACCAGCTGTCGCCATGGAAGCACGGCGACATCACTGACTGTAGCTTACATGGAGTCACCCCCAGGACTCACCTTCTAACTGGCAGTTGGGGCCCCTTAGTCCCCCCCCACCCCCCCATCCCCAGAACAGCCGGTTCGCTTCTTGTTTCCGGGAGGCTGTGCCTGTTCTGTTCTGTTCCTTTTGTTTTCCCGACCCCGCGTGCCAGCACAGTCACGTGGTCTTCGACTTTGTGCGTCACCCAGCATGACGCCCGCTGTAGGTGCTTCCCGGTGTCCTGCGTGGCAGGGTCCCGGTCCTCTGCGGCGGAGACTCGGACGCATCCACAGCCGCTCTCACACCCCGGTGACTGCACACAGCACCGCGGTCAGCACAGGGCCTGCGTCTCTTTGAACTGGGGTGTCTGTTGCCTTCTCCGCGGGGCCGCTCTCGCGTGTGGGGCAGAAGCCGCCCCGTGCACCTCGTTCTTGCTCACGAAAGACCGCTCCGTGCGCAGGTGCAGGTCAGGGCGTCTGGGGCATGAGGGGGCGCAGGGGCCCCTCTGCCGCCGCGGACCCGCCGCTCAGTGGGCCCTTAAAACAGACGGAGGGAGCAGCTGCCCGAGTGACCGAAGGGAAAGACCCCACGAAACGCACCGTCATTGGGAGACAGTTCCATCCGGACCGAACTTATAACGCAGACACGGGCCAAGGCGGGAACGTCCACCCACTCCCCTGTCGGCAAAGCCGAGTCTCTGAGGCCCCGACGTGCGAGCGAAGGCGACAGCGCCGCCCCTGTACGTTCCGCGCGTCGTCGTCCCGCGGACACAGCCTTCCCGCTTTTCCTCTCCCGACTTCTCCCCGTGGAGGCGGAAAGGGGCGCGCGGCGAGGGCTGGGGGAGGGGGCGGGGCCCCGGGGCCGGGCGGGCTGCACCCACGCGCACCAGACCGCGCACCAGACCGCGCACGCGCCCCCGGCAGGTCTCGGCCGCCAGCCGCGCGCGCACCCAGCCAGGCTCGCCGGCCTCCAGGGCTCCTGACACCGGCCACTTTCGGAGCTCCGTCCTGGGCACAGCAAGGGTGTCATTCACTGCGTGTTCTGCGCGATGCGAGGCTCGCGTCATCCCAGGGGCCACCGCTGAGTCAGAGGCCTGGGGATGCACCTGAGGCCTGAGTCGCCGGGTCTCTCTCTCAGCGTCACTTTCTCCGCAAGGGCACCAACAGCGGGCCTGGTTCTTGCCTGTCAATCAATTCTGAGAGTAGGTTTCCGGAGAGACACATTTGCGTTGTCGCTTTTCTCGTGGGGCGTTCCCGTCTTAGACGCGTGTGAGCATTTGCTTGTAGATGTTACTCACGTGCCTTAATGCTGTGCCTGTGGGGGGCGGGCCAGCGTTTGGTACCATCCGGGCTCAGTTCCAGTGCAGACTCTACTGTTCACCAGCCACGGAGGTGGGCATCTGTTTAACATCTCTGAGCCTCAGCTCGCTCCTCGAGGAAGTAGGGATGAGAGCATCGGCCCCATGAGGCAATTAATCGGAGGGATCGTGGGATGCTAAAATGGAGGGAAAACACCCAGCACAGTGAGGGAGCTCGCAGCGCCCTGCTTGGCCACGGCCGGGGACCGGCAGGGCCGGGGGGAGGAGGCCAGCGGGCTGAGTCCGCTCCGTTCGTAGTTTAAATGCTTTGTTCGTGGGTTTTTCGCATTATTAGATATTTTTAAATTGAGAATTAGATTGTTTATCTTGATTAGCGATTTTTGGGTGCCCCCCCGATTAAACATATTGGCAGACGAACACCTGGATGGCTCGCCCTGGTCCCCCGTCCTGGCGCCTGCATCTGGTAACATCTTCTCTGGGCCAAGCTCCTCGGAGGGTGCAGCCCGTTCCCCCTGAACTGACCCCCATCAGCTGCCACGGACAAGCCCCCTGGACTGTGAAGCCACCAAGCACAGCCTGAACTCAGAGGAGAGCTCTGGTCTGAACCGGAGTCCGTGCTGGGCCCACGGATCCCCAAGCTGGGCCCAGTGACTGGCAATGAGAAGGGGCCCTTCCGACACCCCAGGCATTTATTCCTCGGCTCATTTCAGAATCCATCCATGGCCAATCACAGCTATCTCTTGCTCTGTGATGAGCTGAGTCTGAAGTCTAACCAAAATAATAAAATATCTCATCCGGTCCTCAGAGAAGATTGGGCCCTGGAAGAAATGCTCCCAGAACTCTCCCGGCCACTCAGTGTTATCGTAGCTGATTGCCGCCGTCTGGTGCCAGCAGCCCCGCCCGGGGAGTCACAGACCTGAGGGACAGAGACTTGTTTGTGGGGAAGCTCGGGGGGAATTAGGGCCAGAGCCACGAAAAGCATTTACGGGGGGAGGCGGCTTTTCCGTCCGAGGGGTTAGCCTTTTCTCTCGCCCTCGTAACCCACGGCCTGAGTGTCCTGCAGTTCCCGCCGCGGGAAGAACAGGCTCTGTCGGGGAGCATTCGCCACCCGGGGACTCGACCCAGTCCAGTCTGCAGACGGTCACCTTCTCACAGGACAGCCAAGGTCGCTCTCGCTGCCCAGGCTGCAGGACGACCTTGTGCCCTGGGGTCAGCATGGGAAGTCCAGCAAACCGGGACGGGGGGAGGGGTTCCCCCACGTCGCTGAGCAGAGGCGCCCCGCACACTGCAAGTGTTGGCCGTCCGTCCGTCCGTCCGTCCGTCCTCTCGGAGAGGCGTCTGATCAGGTCCTCTGCCCGCTGGCTCATCGGGTGGGCCGCTGGTGTGGAGTGGTTCGAAGTCTCCGTCTAGTTTGGGTCTAACCCCTTGTTGGAGCTGCTGTTAGCAAGTGCCATCTGCCAGGGGGTTGGTTGCCTCTGCCTTTGGTTGCCGGTTTCTCTGGCTGGGCGGCTCTGCTGTTCGGCCGGGCCCATTCCTCTATTTCCATCCTCACTCCCCTGGCCCTTGGGGTCAGATTCGTAAAATGGTCCTCCCGACGAGGCCCCTGAGTTCTGTGCCGATGTCTCCCGAGGATGATGGGGAAATAAACCTCGGGATCTCTGATGATGACCGTGTTGCTTACATTCTGACCTCCATCGGAAAGGGTCCGGGAAATGGGGCGCTGGGTAAATAGCAGAGTTCACAAAGAGCTGCTCGTGGAAGCGCTGTTCTCAACAGCAAGGAACCGGACGGAAAGAGCGATCTCGACAAACTTACTTCTAGAGATGGAATATCATCCGCCACTAAAATTGTATTTTTGTAACTATTGATAGAAAGTGCCTTTAAGGTCCGGAGCACAAAGGCACTCTCCATACGCAGTATGATTCACAGGCAGACCGACACACGGCAGAAAAGAAAGGACGGACCGGAGGGAGGCGCGCCCGGCTCTGGACGTGCGTACTCTGCTCGGGGCGCCGCTCCGGGGCGGGGTCAGCCGGCCCTGCCGTGCCCATGCCCGGGTCCCCGCTGGGCCTCTCTGGTGAGATCGGACCCGGCAGCTGGCTTCCTGGTCAGCACCTCCCCCCGTGCGGCGGGGAACAACCTGAAGTCGGTCCTGCTGCCATCAGACACCTGCATGCACTTCACCTGGGGAGCCCCTGCTGTGACCCCCCGCTGGCCCCTCACCGCTCCTTGGGAATGCCCCCGGCCGTCCGTCTCTGCCCACAGCTGAATGGCTTTTACACGTGGGCATCGCTGCTCCGAGATGAGCCCCACCTGCCCCCCGCCCCCCGCAGGACAACCCCAGCAGCTGACCCCTCACAGCCACAGGAGGCCGTGGCTGCAGCTGCCACCTCCCCGCTGTGACGCCGGCCCAGGCCACGCCCCAGCCCACCCTGGACGCAGGAGCTGCAGGGGCTGCTGGGAAGAGCAACCCCTCCGTGGTGTCTCCTTCATTCACGTACACGCTGCTGGTCACCACTGGGCGGGCAACGCTCTGGGCCACCCGCTCGGTGTCCCCCAGCTCCGCGCCATCCCCACCCCCCATCCTGGTGTCTGGCCCCAGAGGCTGAGGGCTCAGCCCCAAGAGGCTGCCCCCACGGCAGATGCCACTGCAGGCGGCGGGTCCCCAGCTCAGCCCCAAGTCTGTCTGACGTGCCTGCAGTCGGGGTTCCCACGACCCCACCTCGGGTTGGATTCACCTGCCCCAGTGCTTCACGGAACTCGGGGAGACGCACTCGCCAGTTTATCGCAGGACGTGATGGAGGCCACGGGCGGTCAGCGGGACGAAGGCACACAGGGGGAGCACTCCCGGTGGCCGGAGCACAGGCGCTTGTTCCCCAGGAGTGGGGGTGCGCCCCTCCCTGCGCCTGGACGTGCTCGCCCCCCACCCCGGGGAAGCTCTTGGAACCCCACCCTCGGGAGTTGATGGAGGCATCCAGGCTCGGGCAGGGTCAAGTCGGCCTCCAGCCCCTCCCCCACCAGCAGCGGTCAGGGGGTGGGACCGAGTCCGACCACCTAATCCTGGGCGGGTTTTCCAGCCCCCACCCTCCTTCGTGGATCGGACAGGCACCTGGGGAACAGCGAACCCCTTTGTGGCTCTTCTCACCGAGCAGACCCCGGTGTTTCCGGAGCTCCAGCCACACGTGGGGCCCCAGACCACACACGGTCCGGTGACAAGTCACCGGCCAGCCCCCTATATGAGTGCTCGAGGCTCCGATGTGTGCACTGCGCCCCATTAGTGATGCTGCCCTGCTTCCTCCAGACCCCGCCTCCCAGCCCCTGCCCGCCCTCGGGGCCTCACCTCAGGCAGGTGCCTTCTGGAACCACCAGCAGCCCCTCTGAGGACGAAGGCGAGCGTGACGGACGCCGAGCGAGCGGCACCATGTGTAACGCTTACTCGGTGGAGGAAGGAAAGAAAGTCGCCCCTGGAACCACAGCGTGCACCTGTGCGCAAGCTCAACATGTAATAAGCCCCTGGACACCATGATTGTCCAGCGGGAAAACGCCCTTGAACCCAGGAGGCCCTGCTTTACGTAAAAGATGGCCACGCCCCGCGCAGCGAGGGACCGGCGTGGACGCGCAGGGTCCTGCAACAAGGCCGCCCCCCCGCTGCAGGCCCGTCCGCCAGCTGCGGGGATGAGCTCCTTCTGGGGGCGCCAGGTTCCAGGGCGCGCTCGCTGCAGAAGCAGGCTTCCCATCGCTCACACGAAAGAGTGTATAACACAAGCATAAACTCTGTTTCACGAACTCACAACTGTGAACCTACTTTTGCCCATCCCTGCATATTAAAGTCCAGCGCCCGAGCGTCCAGACAAGGCTTCGTGGTTTCGAGTGAGCTGGACCAGCGGGGGGGTGGTACCCCTCCTACTTGGGGTGTCACCAGGCCGCAGTGCAATGGTAGCGTGAAGAGCTACTTTGCAGCGACTTTCTTCCTGGCACTTACACGTCCTCCTTACAGAGGAGGCGGGTGGACCACCGTCCACCGCGCAGACCCTCTGGCCCCTCTGCCCCTTCCGGTCGGCGGGCTCCCGTCTGAGCCAGTATCGCCTTCCCCTGCCCAGCACGGGCTGAGCCTCCGAAGACGCTTCGGTCCCCATGGGGACGGCGATGCCCGGTGGGACGCGGTCTGTTTCCTGAGGGTTCTCACCACGCGCGCCGGGGACAGATGCCGAGCAGAGCAAATGCTGCCTGTGGGAGCCCGGACACTGGGTCGTGACCCCCAGCCGGGCCTGTTCCAGGCGAGAGTCAGGAAACCCCCACCTCCCGTCCACCGCGTCTGGAACATGAGCCCATCACCTCGCTGGGGAGCGCCCCCTAACGGTTCTGTTAAAACGGGACAGACCACCCTCCCTCACAGACCCGGTTCGCCTTGCCTCAGAAAGGAAAGAGACAAAGTGACTGGAGGACAAGTCTCCCCGACGTCGATTCCACCATGACTGTGCAGTGTGAACCGGCAGGTGGCACACGGTGCGGGACTCCAGTTTCTCAGACCCGAGGTGACCCCACCCAGCAGAGACAGCCAGAGGCGCTCAGAAAGGGGCCCAGAGAGTTCAGTACCAACCCGAGTTCTCCCCACCCGACAACTGTGACTGGTCACTTGGTAAACTCACTGGAGCAGAACATTGCACAAAAACTTCGTTTCAACTCAGAAGTTGTGGGTATGTGTTTGTTCGCCGTTCTTTCGAGGTAGGGTCCCAGGGGTGTCTGTGACTTAGCCTCTGCCCATCGGGTCCTCTCCCTAAGGAAGAGCCAACAGAAACCACACCGCTGCTGGTGGATGTCTGCTTCTGATGCGCCGTTTTGTGTGTGTTTGTTGAGGAGAGAGGCCTCAGCGTGCTGAGACCAACCGGGTCTCCACTGGAGGAGTTTGCTGGAAACCTCGGGATGATGACCTCTGGTGAGGAGGCACCCTTGGCTGGGGGGGCCGGGGGTAGCACATGAGGAGCCGCGCGCTGTGGACAAGGTGCTGCCTTCCAGGGGCCCCGATTCGTGTTTCTTCCAAGGACACTGGGAGGGCCTGCGCATCAGGGAGCGATGCAAGGCCTCTGCTGCTCACCCGTGTCTCTCGAGGGCCACAGGACAGCCCTCAGCTTGCATCGGAGTGTGCACTTAGTAATCCTTAGTAATGGCCCCGCGTACGGGAGGCAAATTCACAGCCGGACGCCCTGATGAGGCCTAAGCGCCGTCGGTGTTCTCTACGTGGCTTGTGAGCAGACCCTGTGTCTATGATGTGTGTTAGTCTTGCGTGCTTGTTGGGGGGATGGATGGGGGGACATTTTGCCATGGATTGGAAGCTTCTGAGCACGGCCAAGGGGTTTCTGAAAACAAACGAAACAAAGCGACAGAAAGAAAAGGTCCTTTGAGTCCGCTCGTGTACTTGGGAAAGTACTAGAATGTGACCCAGGGCTCAGGGCCACCAAGAGCGGAGAGACGCACAGACGCTCTCATTCCGGAAACTCCCAGCGTGCGGGTCCCCCTTGGGCCCCACCCATCGGGGCGCACGGGCCCGCCCTGCACAGTCTGGACTCTGAGAGGTCTGCGCACTAAGGCCACGGCCCATGACGTCCAGGCTGCGTCAGCTGGACGGATCGCGCAAGCTTATTACAAAGGCTTAGGGAGAGGGGAAGGGAAGGAGAAAGAGAGGGAGAGAAACGTCAATGTGCGGCTGCCTCTCACGCGCCCCCTGCGGGGGACCTGGCCTGGCCTGGCCTGCAGCGCGGGCTCGTGCCCTGACTGGGAATTGAACCTCGTTTCGAAGGCCCGCGCTCAACCCACTGCGCTACATCAGCCAGACGCCTTGGGCCTTTTGTTTGAACCCTTTATAGTCTTCTTTTAATGAGACTAACGCTTCTCACGCATCTCCTTTGCTTCTGCAGGAGGGATTTTTGAAACTGTGGAAAACGAGCCTGTTAACGTGGAAGAACTGGCGTTCAGGTTCGCAGTCACCAGCATCAACAGGAACCGGACCCTGATGCCCAACACCACGCTGACCTACGACATCCACAGGGTCAACCTGTTCGACAGTTTCGAGGCCTCGCGGAGAGGTAACTGTGGCCGAACTTTCCACAGATTCCCTGGGGGCTGTGTCTGCTCCACGGGTCGCCTGCCCTCGTGCGACCGGGCCCCGAGAGCCTGAGCCCTGTCCCGATGGGCGGTGCCGGTTGTCCAGGGACCCGTGGCCCCGCCCCATGCCCTGGCCCCGCCCACCCAAGGCCCCGCCTCCTTGCATGTCCCAGCTTGGCTGCGCATGGCAAACCTCAGGCTGGATCTGCGTTCCCTCCCGAGGCTGAGACGCTGCCGTGAAACGGGGCAGAGCCGTCAAATAAAACTTCGCGCCCGGTCGCCTCCATGGAGCGCAAGGAAACGCCCGCGACACACCTCAGTCACAGCCGAGTTTCAGCAGGTGGCCAACTCCGGGGTTCGCCTTCCGACTCTTCCTCTTAGGCCCTGTGCACGGACTCCTAGAAGGAGGCAGACTGCAGATCCCGGGTCAGCACGCTGTGCGCCGGAGAGCGACGCAACGCTCAGGTCAATCACACCTCAGTAAAGACGTAAGAGCAGGAAAAACACATAAATGGAACCGCACAACATAAACAAACAAACAAACAAACGGGGTGCTTGGGTCAAAGGTCAGTGCGTGCTCTGCGGGCGCCCAACTTGCAGGCGCGAGCCGCCGAGAAAGCAGGGCGATCGGAATAATCAGAATTAAATTTAAAAAGATTAAACCTGTGAGGTCCATCCCTGCAGGTGGCCCTCCCGCCTCTCAACGCGAAAGTCCCTGAAAAGAAGCCTTCAGGGCCCGGCACAAATAACGCCCCTCTTTTATCCCAAAATCTCTTATCACAAATCCCACGCCTGTGGTTCTGTAACACAACAGCGTCACACTCATGCACAACCGTGTGACATTTCAGGTAAGATGTTCGAATTTAAACTACAGGTTATCACCGCCGCCCGCTCAGCCCGCCCGCCGCCCCCAGTCCGGTTGGCGCTCCTTCCGCGGGGCCTGCCTGCGCCCACAGACGCGCCAGGGGGCGACACCCCCGCACTCGGCGCCTGGAGCCCGGCCTCCCGCCAGAGCCCGCGCGGGACTCAGGGGGGCGCTCCGAGTGGAAGCGGAGGCTGCTCCCGCCCCGAGCGGGCGGCTCTTTGTCTCGGAGAAACAAAAGCACCCAAACAAACCGGCTACAGCGACTGCCAAGTTCGGCCCGACTTCCCAGCAGCTAAACACTGGTTGTTTCCCCATAGAATTAACCCAGCTGGATGCGCCGGCCCCATGCGCTCTTCCCAGAGTCTTCGTGTTCTTTGCAAACGAATCATGAAACTTGTTTCCCAGAAGCGAAGAGGAAAAGAAACAGTATAATGACTTCTTTCTCTCTATGACACGACCTTAGGAATAGACATATTTTCTTCTAAAGATGGAGCTGCATATATTGGGTTGACCAAAAAAATTCATTAGGTTTTTCCACACAATGGCTCTAGCAGCGCTTAATTGTCTGTAACTTCATTTCAAGCAATTTTGTTAGACTGTATTGTAACAGCTGTCATATCAGCGTGCATTTAAAGAAAAGCTGTCAAAATTGGTGCATTTTTGTGCAGCCATTTTAATATTGAAGCAGGAAGAAGAAACACAACATTTTTGGCATATTATGCTTTATTATTTCAAGAAAGGTAAAAACACAACTGAATTGCAAAAAGAAAAAGTTTTGTTCAGCGTGTGGAGAAGGTGCCGTGACTGACCGAATGTGTCAAAAGTGGTTGGTTTAGTTTCTCGGTATTATTGGCATTTTGGCCAATAACTCCTCGCTGTGGGGCTGTCTTGGGCATTGGAAGATGATTGTGTAGCAGCCCCCCGGCCTCGGCCCCGCAGTGGAAGCCAGCAGCAGAAGATACAGCCAATGTACTCAGGATATCCAGATCAGAAGTTACTGGTGAAAATAAAACATGTGTCTTTTATTTTACGGGAAAACGTAATGGGCTTTTTGGCCAACCCAATATAGGGATCGCAGTTGTCTCTAAACACACAATAAAACTTTATATTTTATATTTAAACAGCATTTTCAAGTTTACAAGTCATCTTCACACAGATTGTCTCCAGGGGCCGAATCTCCCTCCCTCCCTCCCTCCGACTCTGTCTTCCTCTTACACACACACGCACACGCACACACACACGCACGCACACAGGCATCGCTGAGTCAGTGCCTCGGGGAGCCAGCCCCACTCCAGCCCACATGAAATTGAAAGCTCTCTTTGTGATCAGAAGCACCTGCCAGTGCGTGTAAATTAAACACCCCCAAAGCTGCTTAAAACCAGTGATTTGCTGGCGCAGGGAGCTGGGGAGGGTTGGCTGAGTCTGAGCCGAACGCCAGCGGGAATCTCAGCCCGTCGTCTCCCACGCCGCACCAAACAGCCATGCGCAGACTCTCGTGCTCTCGAGGGGCCCCCCTCGCCCTCGGAAACAGCTCCAGACACGCTTTCGGGGACCCGGGGAAGTTCCAGCGCTGAGCGCAGAGGTCACGGCCTCTTGGCCCCGGGGTGCGGGTCTCCCGGGGGGGCGGCCCGTGCTGCCCCGCAGGCACCTGGGGACGGCTCTCCAAGTCGTCCTTACTGGTCTTTCTCTCGAAATCGACTCGGATGGCTCTGATGAAGCACCACAGCTTTTCGACTTACTTTTATTTGTAGAATGACATCTTTGTAAATATTAACACGATTCCATGTATAAATGTTTGCATAATTTGATTCAAACATTCAGTTATCTCTCCGCAGTTTCAAATTCCTTTAAACTAGCGTTAAGGTATGCACGTGAAGCACTTTCAAGTCCATAGTTAACGCCAGCCCAAATTTACATCCGCCTGCGACGCAAAGGCACTACGCGCGCTGGTTGTGGGAGATAACCGTCCCCGGCCTTTCTGGAAGGGGATGTGATCGATTCGTCTCAGGCAGCCTAAAAATACCAACACCCTTTCATTACAGCTGGGTACCTACTCCCAGGAAGCAGCGTGAACTCCGAGGCACACGCGAGAACTACTGTAGCGGCTGTGACACGATTTCCAACAGCCAGCGCTCCGCAGCCCCAAGATAAGCCTCTCCGCGGGGGCGCGGCGGCCCCAGACCCGCGAGACGCTCCCGAGGGGCTTGTAGGGGCTGCGGGAGGCCTGCCCCGGGTTCAGACGAGTGCGCCCGACTCCGTCTGTGCGATGACTCAACTTGATTCTATAAAGTGGAACACCGAAAAAGAAAATAGCCCAGGATGATGGAACTACATGGCCTTTCTTTCTCACACGTCTACATATTCTGACTTTTCTCAGTCAGTGCACATAATCTTCCACTGAGAAAAATGAATGGATTTGAACTAATTTCCACACGCACTTGACTCTGTTTTGCTAGGTGCTATGGCTGCTGGGACGGAGCTGGGTCAGGGCAAGGATGCTGAGTTTCCCCCACCCACCCTCACCCCCGCCCCCGCAGGCCAGGATGTCAGGGGCGGGACAGGGTCTCCTGACCCCCTGTCTGCCAGGCGGTCCCCTCATCCTGTCAGGGCCACCCCATGGTCCTCAGGGGTCTTCCAACAGGAGCCGCAGCAGCCTGCAGCGGCCCCCTGCCTCAGCCCCGCCCCTCCCCGCGGCACCGCCCGCCGCCCCAGGAGTCCCAGGGCCAGCACTGCGCTTAGTCTCCACGACTGCAGGGATGCGCGGGGACCGGTGCATCCCTCCGTGGCCCTGGAGGTGTCTGATACGAGCCCCACTTTCCATCCTTGGCACTCAGCACCTCGAGGGTCTGGATGCTGGACTAAGAGCACAGGAGGTGCGGGGGTCTTGGAAGGAAAAGAAAAGGGGAAAATCACGGCTCTTTCTCTCTCTCTCTCTCTCCCCCTCCTGTGCCACCTCCCCCATCCCACACCCCACCCCCACCCCCGTCCGGACGCAGCCTGTGACCAGCTGGCCCTGGGCGTCGCGGCGCTCCTGGGCCCAGCGCACAGCTCCTCCGCCAGCGCCGTGCAGTCGGTGTGCAACGCGCTGCAGGTGCCCCACGTGCACACGCGCTGGCGCGCCCCCGCGGCGGACAGCCGGGACCCCTTCCACGTCAACCTGCACCCGGACGCCGCGGCCATCAGCCGGGCCGTGCTGGACCTGGTCCTCTACCTCGGCTGGAGGGCCGTGACGCTGGTCTACGAGGACAGCACAGGTACGCTCGCCCGGGCGCAGCCCGGCCCGGGTGCCTGGGGCGCGCGTCGCACCCCCTTGCCAGGCGGAGGGCATCGGAGGCTGATGGGGTCTCCCAGTCCATGAGCGCCCCATCCTGCTCATTCCTGGTCCTTCCGCGGGGGGGGGGGGCGATTTTCCACCAACCGTTTTAGGAGGATTTGGGGGGGAAGTGTCACCTTCTCGATGTATATCCTTAACGAGGCAGAACGTTAAAGACGTCACTGCGTTCCCAACTCCGTCAGCTTGGGGCTCGGACGCCGCTCCTTCACCGGAGCAGAGCAGCCGGGAAATGGCCAGAGGAGGTTTCCGGCTGGACCACCGGCTGCGCCCGTGTCTAGAAGTTTCTACAGCAGGTTAACAAAGAGGGTTCCAGTTACTGGCAGGGTGCCCAGCCCTTCAGCGTCTCGGGGCCACACCGGAGGAAGAGTCGTCTTGGGCCACACATCAAACACACCGCAGCACGTGGTCACACCAATTAAATCTCATCACGTTTTAAGTAAATTTGCAATTTTGTGTTGGGCCACATTCAGCCCCTGGGCCGCGGGTTGGACCCCGACAGAGGTCATGTCGATAAAGCTGACCGCTTGCTGGGACAGGGGGTGTGACCCGTGGGTGATGAGCCCTTCACGAAGCTTTCCTCGTTCCTTCCACCTGCTCATCTGAGGATGAGGACGGACCGCTCCCGGCAGACACTGTTCCGACCCCGCCCACTTGTGACCCCGCCCACTTGAACTGTCCGTTCTCGGCACCTTCCCGCGTGCCTCCTGGTCACAGGCCGAGGTCCGTGGGAGTCCAGTCCCCCTGCATTCAGGGTGAGCCCTGCTGGTGACTCTCCATCGTCCTCGCGCCCAGGTGTCGGCCCCTCTCCCTCACCTGCTCGCCCGGCTCAGGCTCTCGCCCCGGTGCCAACGAAGCCCCCTCCCCCTGCGTTTGGGGGTGGCCCTCTCTTTTGAGGCCTCGCCGCCCTTCCCCGTGGCCGCTCTCCGTCCGGTCCACCCTAGGGCCCATGGTCCCTGTGAACACAGCCACCTACCCCAGGTCAGTTGTCTGTTTACCCGGCTACGAGGCTGGGGATCCCTGAAATGGAGGTCGCATGCAGTTATTTTCATAGCCGGACACCCGGCACAGCCTGGCCTGCGGGCAGGAGCTGCGTGAGGCGTGGGAGGGCTCATACGGCAGCCGACCTGGAGCAACACGGGTTGGAGATGCCCGGTCACTCACGGGCAGACGTTTTTTCAGCAAACACACAGTCCGTGTCCACACCCGGGCTTCGCAGCCACGGACCCAGCCACGGGCGGGTCACAAACAGCCCTGGGAGCGCGCGGATGCGCAGGGCCGAGGGGCCTTCGGCCCAGTCACTGGAGGGGCCGGAGCCGCGGCAGGTCCGGATGTTCGCGGCCCCCGAGGGACGGCTGCATTTATTTCCCGAGTGTTTTTCTCTGAGACTTGAAATGAGCTCCATTCTTCGACATGAGCATTTGGTAGTGAGACAGAAAATTATCAGTGAAAATGAATGCGGCAAAGCACGTTGAACTTTTCAACAGCCGGTCTCTCTGTCTCCGCGGCCGAACGCCCGCACCGCCTCTTCCCCGCGGGCCCGCGGGGCCTCCCTCCGGCACTCACTCCGCTCCATTTCCGGCTGTCAGAAAAAAGAGACCCTTCTGGCCTGAAATGCGCACATGTGTGTTTTCTTACACATCGCCTCATTTCAGGAAAAAGTGCGGGTAACTGAGGTATAACTCGTAATTATATTAAAAGCAGCCCCCCAGGAAGGCTAAACCCCGGGCAGTCGTATTTGGGAAGCGTCGCCTGCCCACATTGAGCGAACCTCGTGTTGCCGGATCAGCGCTGCGCGCAGACGTGCCCCTGAGGATGCGGCATCGTACGCTCCAGGCCCCCCGCGCGCCCACCCTGCAAACAGAGGGCGCGTGAGCCAGTATGCGGTGCGTCCCGCCTCCGGCGGCGGGCAGTGCAGGGTCACCCTCTCTCAGGGCCTCTCCTTCTCCAGCAGAGCACGGCCATCTGAGAGGAACGGAAACCAGCGAACTACGTTGGGACTATGTTGGGACTTCGGTTAGCGGGCAGTGTGGCAAAGGTGGGAGCACAACCTCTGAAGATTTCAAATTGCCTGAGGGCACCCAAAAAGAGAGGGAATTACCTTCTGCAGGGGGGGTGCCGGGTCGGACAGGCTTCCCCCACTAGGGGAGTGTTCTCGGAACCCATCTGGATCAGCGTGCCAGCTGGTGTCGTTGTGAGAGGCTGCTTCAGCTTCGGTGAATTTTTCTGAAGACTCGCACACATTTGCCCATTTCATGATGGGGGATTGAGGAGCGCACCTGCCCACGCTGCACTGAGTGTTCAGCAGTTTTTGACCAAAAACAGCGTGACCCTCGTGCTCCTCCTTCCCTATTCACACGATCTCGCCCTGAGCAACTTAATTTTTTGTTTCCCTGGGTGAAAAAAATCCTCCAAGGGAAATGTTTTGCTGATGTGGACGAGGTGAAACAAAAATGGCAGAAGCACTAAAAGGCATCAAAATCAACGAATTCAAAACCTGTTCTGAGCAGTGGAAGAACATCGCTTGCAATGCACGCCAGGTGTACTCACTGACGCTGCCAGAGAGATAACAAGGAACACAGGTTTTCTCTGGGAAGTCCCGCCTTCTCTTGATGCACTTTTTAAAAATCGTATGTGCGAACATCCGCACTTAAAAGTGCAGCATCTCCCCAGAGCAACTCTCCCCCCGCCCCACCCGCCTTTTCCATTTCTCAGCTCCCGTCTTTCCGCCCCTCGGGGGGGGAGGGGGGCAGAGATAGGGCTGCCTCAGCATCCTCTTCGGTCCGAGCGCATCCGCACACCAGCGCCTGGGTGCGACGCCGCTTTGCCTGTTTCTGAGTCCAAACGAAGGAGGAATCGGTATTTGAAGGGGGCGGTCCGTGCCCGGGCATCAGGGGCGCATCGTTACATTGCTGTTTGGGGCTCGAGCCCCTGCTGGGGTGCGACGCGCCGGCAGTGGGGTGAAGGCTCAGGGACCCCTGAGTGCTTCTCTTCAAACCGAGGCTCGTGAGCAGAGCTGAGGCCGTCCACACGGGACGGGCCACCACGCGGGGCGGGGACTGCCTCCTGCCCAGGTGTCCGAGGCAGCGGTCCAGTCGGGATTCACGCGCCCAGGAGGGCTCCACCTCTAAGGTCCCTTCCAATTCCTGGCAGCTGCGACTCTTTTTCAGGGCCAGTCCCAACGACTGACCTGGCAGCGCCTGGCTTTGCCTGCTGTGGAGTAGCACTGACCCCTGTTGACCCGGAGGCAGGTTCTGAGGGTTGCGGAGCCAACTCCCTAAAGAAGAGCCGTGTGCGCAGCGAAGCCACTGTGACTGGAGGAGAAGAACCGAGAACGTTCACACAGCCGGGCCCGGGAGACAGCGGCTCTGTGTCTCCACCTGCCTCCCCCACCCCCACCCCCACCCCAGAGGCACTCGGTAGGCATGCAGACGAGCACCTTCCTTTGTCACATCTGGGTGCAGAGCGGCTGGGCGGCCGAAACCGGCGTCGAGGACTGGCCATCTGGACACTGCGGAAGGCACCTGTGCGTACGCGGAGCACAGCCCAAACTCGCAGGAAGGGAACGGGCCTCTTGCCCGAAGTCAGGCACCTTCCCAACCACAGATGCGGTTTCCCATTGCTTTCCTGGGGGCGAGGGGGGGCTCCTGTGTTGTTTTACAGCTCAGGTGTGGCCTTTTCGTTGGAAACATTTGCACGTAGAGGGAAGTAGCAGAAATGTCACCGAAAGCCCCCAGGCCCTCCACCGAGACCCAGCGGCTGTCCTGGGGCTGCGTTCGCCCGAAAGCTCCCTCGGTCTCCAGCATCAGGACAGCCTCGACAGCCAGGTGCTCGTAGTGGCAGTGCCAGGGCACCAACCATCTGAGCGACATCCCGGCGTTTGCACCCCGAACGCACTGGTGTGCGTCTGAGACGGGGACCGCCCTCGTTACAGCCACACTCCCGTTGTCAGAGTCCCAAAACCGAAGGCTGATAGATACAGGGCTGGAAACACATAGACACGGTTCGAGTAAGAACAGAAAAGGCCTCCTCTCCCGAGCTGCCCTGGGCTGGGGGCTGGGGCAGCGGGCGCTCGCTGGCCACGGAGACTCAGGGAGGATGCTTCCTAAGCACCTGGAGTCCCTGCCCAGTGACCAGAGGCGCTGGTGTGCCGCCCAGGACGTGGCTTGTCCCAGGCACCCGGAGAGCCAGCCAGCCAGGTGCGCTCGTGGCCAAGGGTGCTGTGGGCCCTCCGGCCCGTTCACCCGTCCGGAGGGACCCAGAACCATGACCCAGCCCCTGCCCACGGAGGCGCCACGTGTCGCCTGTGCTCAGGTCGTCCTCCTCACATGCTGCCCTCGGAGCGAGGGGCTGACGGGGAGGGGGCCTTGGTCACCCGCAGACAGACTTGTGCTGAACCTGGTTCTGTCTCAGTGCTCCTGAGAGAAACGAGACTCGACCCCCTGTGTGCACACACATGCGCACACATGCGCCCATGCACACGCACACGCATGTGCACACACATCTGCTTCCACTGTCTCTCGTGATCCCAGCCATGCCCTCCACACGACTGGAACCGGATCACCCTCGTGCCCTGTCGGCCCCTTCGGTGTGAGACCCTCCCGTGGCCTCCCCGTGGCCTCCCCGTGGCCTCCCCTGGCCCTGACGTCTGTGCGGCGGCCGGGTCGGGTCTGTGGCACAGTGGGCCTCACCGGGCTTGCTGGCTGCCTTCCTCTCTGCGTGTTCTCTCGGAAACCCAGCACCACAGCGAGGAATTAACAACCCGCCCCGGTTCCCCCTTTGCCTGCACCCCTGCCCGTCTTGGCAGCCGAGCCCGGCCAGACCTCGGCCTCGCTCTGCAGGGCTGGCTTCCCAACTCCAGGACCTCAGTGCCGTTCGGGGCGGAGCTGCTCCTAAACCAGTTGTGTTTCACTGAAGAAATTGTTCAGAAAACAATTTTTCACTTTCCCTTACAATGAGGTGCAAACGGTGGATGGACAGCCGCAAAATGCAAATAGAAAGGACTGCGTCCTCTCCCTTTTTGTCTCCTGTGAACTGAAAACGCCTTTGGATTGTAAATGCTGCAGCCTTCGCTGAGGAGCGTTCCTGGGAAAGCAGTTGCTTCGGGAAGAAGCGGGTGTGCCACTCCCGTTCCGCCCACTGCCCGTCCGCAGCCCCTCAGCCGGCTGGTCCCACGTCCCGAGGCTGTCTCCCCTGCGGGCAGACAGACAGACAGACAGACAGAGAGACGAGACGCCCCGGGCTCCGGGCAAGGGGCGCCCGGACCTACCACTGGGCAGCCCAGCAAACCCTCGGCTCCCACAACGAAGCGAGAGCTGGTGGGGTCCGCCCTTCTCTGCGCCGGTGTCCGTGGGCACCGCCCCCCGAAATGTTTTCCTATAAAAACAGATGAAGTGGGAAAACGCTCCCAACTTCAAAGGCCTTCGGCGCGTGTGGGCGCCCTCACCACGGGGAGACGCCCCTCCGCGGGTCCCTGCAGGACATGAAGCGCACTTTCCCAGCGTTCCTGCCATGTCGCCGAAAGGCCCCGTCGACCTCCCTGTGGCCACGCTCCGGGGAAATAGAATAAATAAAGTAAAATAAAACTTGTAGGCGACGGCGAAGCAGGAGGCGGCAGGTGCTCGGGAGGGAGACAGCGCACCGGCAGTCACGCAGGAAGAGGGGCCCCTGCTCCCCACGTCCCCTCCCGCAGCACCAACAGGCTCTGCTTGGGGGGAGTCGGGGAGCCCCCGACGACCTTCCGACCCACGGACCCTCCGCACGAACGCCCCACGGGGCCCTGAGGGAGCTCCGCGATGCGGCGAGCCCTGCGTCTCTCACCTGCGAGTCGAGGCTCCGTCCGGACAGGGGAGCCTGGGAGAGGCCGGCAGCTCCGCGTCGGCGCTGCCAGGCCGACTGATGCGAAAAGAGCAAGCGCCCAGGAGGGCTGTCGTGCTAAGGGCGGCGGCCACTTTACACTAAAAGTT
The DNA here is from genome assembly GCA_039655065.1 of Glossophaga mutica. Classification (NCBI taxonomy): domain Eukaryota; kingdom Metazoa; phylum Chordata; class Mammalia; order Chiroptera; family Phyllostomidae; genus Glossophaga; species Glossophaga mutica. Next base: position 223,462,408 of record CM077304.1, read on the forward strand.
CAGAAGGACAAGGAGCCCCGCGTCCTGACCGGTTCTCTGACTGCCCTGCACGGCCCCCTTCCATCGGACCCGGAGCAGCGGTTCACCACACCCCGCACGTCACGCCCAGGACGCGCCCGGCACCGGGGAGCCTTGCCCCTGTGAGCGGGAGCCTTGCCCCTGTGAGCCGCCGAGACACGCAAATAACTGGGTCTTCTGGGGAAAAGCCGAGAACTGGAAAACGAAGGCACCGCTGTAACCCCAGGGCTGGTGGGCGCCCGCGCCCGGCCCACAGGGCGGCAGTGCCCCTGCAACGCAGGCGGAGCCGGACGCTCCCTCCCGGGTGCTGAGGCCGCCGGCCCGAAGGCGCAGACCCGCGCGGTGAGAGGGAGAAGTCGGTTTCCCGGTGACGGCGCTCGCGGCCCGAGCAGCTGCGCGCAGGGCGGCCCCGGGCACCGCGGGGCCGGAGAGACGGCTGGGGCGCGCGGTCCCGCCGGGAGGGAGAGCAGGTGGGGTGCGACGGGGCGGCTGCTCGGGCCCACCCCTGCGGCCGGCCGGCCCTTCTCGGGACTCGGGACTCGGGACTCGGTCCGCCGCGCGGCCTTTCCTTCCCGTGACCAGCGGGAGCCGGCGTTTGAGAGTCTGCGGTCTCGGCTTGCGCCCTCGCCGTCTCCGAGAACGCCGGGTCTCTGGTGTTTGTTTTCCAGCTCGTTGACTTCTTTCACTTGTTTACTGGTTTACCCCGTTTTCATTTGCACAGCTGACACACATCGCCGCCTCAGTTTCGGGCGTGCCCCCCGGGGGGGGCCGGGACACTGCGCCCCCACCTGGCGCCACACGGGGTCATTGCAATGTCACTGGCCACACTTCCCGCGCTGGACGGCGCGGCCCGAGCCTGCTCTGTAACCGCCGGACTGGGCTCCCCGGTCCCTTCCCCTCTCTCACCGACCCCAACCCCCCGACCCCAACCCCCCACCCCACCCCTCTGGCGACTGTCAGTCGGTTCTGTGTGTCTGTGAGTCTGTTTCTGTTCTGCTTGTTCGTTTTACTTTCAGACTCCGTTGTTGATAGGTGCGTGTTTATTGCCATGTTATTGTTCATTTTTAATCTTTTTTTCTGCTTCAAGAAGACCCGCGAACATCTCGCACGATGCTGGTTTGGTGGGGACAGACGCCTCTGGCGCTGGTTTCCTTGCGTGGGAACCCCTGTCCGCCCTTCAACTCAGAATGACGGCTTCGCTGGGCACAGCAGCCTTGGCCGCAGGTCCCTGCCTGCTTTTGATCACTGGGAATGTTTCTTGCCAGTCCCTTCTGGCCTGCAATGGCTCTGCTGAGACATCAGCTGACAGGCTAATTTTAATCAAGAAAGGATTTTCCAATTCAACAGGCAATCACAGCAGAGAGAGGATGTAACGAACCACCTTTAAGTGGTTTCTGCGGCAAGAACTGGGAGATGACAGAGAGCCGCCCCACTAATTAACCGGCAAACGCTTGTTACAGAGACCCACGTGGCATAAGGCCTGCCGAGGTTCGCAGCCCCCCAGAAGTCTAACTTTGGGGGAGCAGGTGCTATCTACGTCGCCAAGCACCTTTGGAAACTTCAAGCAACTTTTTATTTACACGAGTTTCGAGGTCCAGACTTAACCTGTGAGGATGTGAGCTGCTGGCTGCCACCTGGAGGGGACACTTCATCCAAACAAGCTCAGAATGCGCTGGGGAGAGCGGGCTCCAGGTCACGCATCACCCCCCAGCCAGCCGGCTCCATGGGATCCGGCGCAGGGCCGGGCGTGAGGAAGGAGCGAGGGGTCGGCACTGTGACCTCCAGGTGGCAGCCCCTCGGCTCACTTTGGGGACCCGGTGCGTGCGACTGCACACAGCACTAAACAGGCATGCTTGGGACTTTTCCAGGTCTGATCCGCCTGCAGGAGCTCATCAAAGCGCCTTCCAGGCACAACATTAAAATCAAAATCCGGCAGCTGCCGTCGGGGAACAAGGACGCCAAGCCTCTGCTGAAGGAGATGAAGAAGGGCAGGGAGTTCCACGTGGTGTTTGACTGCTCGCACCGGGCGGCCGCGGAGATCCTGAAGCAGGTGAGGCGCCGGGAGGGGCAGGGCGGGGACGCCGGCCTCTCCGTCTCAGGAACACGGTGGGTTCCGCTCTGCGCAGCCTGAGTCCTGCAGCTGCCTGTCGAGGCTGGAAGATGCCGTTTTCGGAGCCTCTTCCCAGAGCCACGGGCTCGGGGAGTGTGGGTGTCTTCGCTGAAGCCTCCTGCCACCGTGGAGGGGTCCATGGTCCCGAGCACGGGGCGGGGGGGCAGGCAGATCCCACCACAGAGCGGGGAGGGGAGGGAACCGTCACAGGGCGGTTATGCACCCCTCTCTCTGTCTTCACACCTGCTGAAAGGTGAAGCCAGGTTTCCATGCACGGAGCCCGACCGGTTGTGAACACTCCGTCCTCGGGGAGGGGCGGGGCTTTTCTGTCCAACGGGCGGGATTCCAAGCAGCGGCCGAGGGACCGCCCCAGCCAAGGGGCTCCTCCTCTAACTTGTCTGGACAATGAGGCTAACATGGGTGGAAGCCCTGGGTCAGCTGCGTCGTCTGAGGTACCTGGAAGATGTTAGTGATGTTGGGAATAATAATAGCCGCCCCGGCTGGTGCGGCTCAGTGGGCTGAGTGCAAACCAAAGGGCCGCCGGTTCGATTCCCAGTCAGGGCACAGGCCTGGGATGCGGGCCCGGTCCCCAGTAGGGGGCGAGTGAGAGGCAACCACACATTTTTTTCTCCCTCTTTCTCCCTCCCTCCCCCCTCTCTAAAAATAAAATAAACAAAATCTTTTGAAAAGAGTCATTGAAAAATCATCGCCACCACCCCGGGGTCAACTTCCTGAGCACTTGAGGAGACAGCCTTGTTCTTCAACTCGAGAAAGAAAACCCAGAACTGGAAGGAAAGACGAAGCGGAGACACCAGTTCCCACCCCCCGGGGACGCGGGGCAATGCCTGGAGACATCTCTGGTCGTCCTTCTGGGGACCTGGCGGGGTGTGCTCGGAGGCCGGGGTGCGGCTGAACCCCACGCTGCACAGGCAGCCCCCCCCCTCAGAGCCTAGGCGGCCGAAGGGCGAAGGCGCCGGGGCTGCGAAGCCGGGACAAGCACAGGCGGCGGGAAAGGCCAGCCAGGCGCCTCCCCAGGGGCGTCAGTGGCCGACAGGGACTCGCGTGGAGGGTCAGGGAAGAGCGGCCGGGCTGCACGCTTGGGGCCGGGCGGGTGCGTGTGGTTCAAGCATCGCTGAGGCGTCGGCCGCGTCCCTGGAAGACCACACGGCTGTGACCGCACTTCCTGCGTCAGCGGTCGAGTGTGCCGCATGTTTGTGTGGGGCTTGGCGCCGGGGCCTCCGGGAGAGCGGGTGGGGTCCGAGGGGCTTCACCGGACCCCCACGAAGCTGCTAGGACCGAACATTACTGGCCGAGGGACGCTCTGTCCTGCTCGCCATGCAGCCCAAGTGCTCTGAGCGACCGAGTTCCCCGTGCCCCGGAGCCTGGTCGACGCGACAGAAACACCCCCCACCGCCCCCCACAGGTGCGCCTGCCCCTCTGGGCGGCCAGGGAGCAGAGACGAGGGTCCCGATGCCAGCCGCCCTCCACCTGTCTTTTCACCTGAGGAGGAAAAGGGAGGGAGGGGGACGAGCCGGGAAATCGCCGCCCCCGGGCGAAGCCAGTGTCGGTGCCTCCCCCATTCGGTGACGGAGCTCGCCGTGAGCCCTTTTCTCCGCGGGACCCCTTGGCCTTCTCTTCGTGCGAATGTTTCTCGACCTCCCGGCATTTCCCCTGCAGCTTTGACACATTTCACCGCTTTTTAACGATCCTTAAGGAAAAATCACATCACATCCACTTTAAGGCAGATCTTTGACATTTATCTAAAAGCAAAAATTGGGGGAAAGTCGGTAGTTATTCTTGGGCATGCTAATCACTCTCGCAACGTCATTATTTCTATTCATATGGAACAAGTACTATATGATGAGTATCTGAAAAGTTACTTCCCAAAAATTAGTTGGAATTTCAAATGTCAAGACTTGATTAAGCTCCCGACACTCAGGGCTTTTGTGCGAACCAAGTGCCTGCGCCAGTTTCTGCCGTCTGAGCGAGGCCCGGCCACCACGGCCCAGGGCCTGGCGCCCCCTTCTCTCCCTGCCCACCGGCCACGCCAGCGGCCACCTCACTGCTCTGCCTCCTGACCCTGCCCCCAGGGGGAGGCCCTGGCTCCCGGCTCCTCTCCTCCCAAGCCCCCCACCCAGGCTCCTCCCGATGCATCTCCGCCACCACGCTGCCCCTCGCTCATCCCACGCAGTGTCACCCCCCCAACCCCCACAGGCTCTGGCTGGAGGGAGAAGAGTGGAAGGAAGGCCGTGGGTAGGAGCCTGACTGCCCCGGCTAGGGGCCCCCGCGGCCAGCACAGCAGCCTGGGAACTGGGGTTATCCTTGGTTTGCAAACACAGCCTGCGGCGCTCAGGGGGCGTGGACTGAGCCTGCCCTTCCTGCAAAGGTCTGCCGGCCTGACCAGACCCAGCCCTCTCCAGACAGGAGCCCGAGGCAGGTCCGGCGCCCCGTCCTGTGCCCACTTCGCTGCCTCTCACTGGACGTTGCCGCTGCCCGGAACCATCTGTCCAGGCTGAGCCTTGCCCGCGGTCCCCTGCGGGAACGGGAGCAGGGGCTGCTCGTTTCCCGTGACCTGCCCTCTCCCAGCTGCTGCCCAAGCCCAAGCCCAAGCCCAGGGGAAACCTGTAATCAGTTCAGGACAGGCGTCGCCCGATCCCCTTCCACCTGCCGGCTCCCAGAGCGCAGCCGCGTCCGGGTCGCGCTCCCCCAAAGCCCAGCGCCCACCCCGTTGGGGCGCAGCTGTGCGGAGGGAGGAACTGGACCCACAGCCTGAACCACACCCGAGCTGGGAGTCCCAGGCAGGCGTCTCCTGCCCCCCTCCCTTCCCCCCTCTCCACACTCGTCCCTCCCAGCGAGTCAGTCGCCCTCTGTGCCTCAGTTTCCTCAAAAGGACAGCGTTATGCTGCCCTGGAGTTCTGTACTATGAAGAAGCGCAATGCATTCGAGCCTGCGATTCTGCTTCTTGAAAATAAATGCGCCTCTTTTGGAGAACTGCGCGGTCGCCTCCGGATCCCGTGACAGGGCTGGGAGAGCGGGTCACTGCTGCCAGCGCAGCCCGCGGGATCCGCCCCTGCCGGCTCCGAAGGGGAGGAGGGCGCCGGGGTGCCGCCCGGCAGGGAGGGCGGCGGGCGGGCGGGCGGTCCTGGAGCCGCAGGGCGCAGCCCCTGGGCGAGCCCGAACTCACTCCCTCGGCCCAGCCCGCCTGCTGTCTGCTCGCGGGGGCTCGTGGAGCGCCCCCAGCGCTGAGGCTCCAATGTCACACCCGCCATGACGGAGCCATCAGCCTTCGTTGGTAACACGTTTCCACGCCAGGACAGGTCGCACAATTATACCGCACTTTCTCTTGTTTCTCTTCCTCACATTAACATGGAACAAGGCCGGGAGGAACTGTTTCTTCTCGCTGCCCTTGGCGCGGAGGCGCGGGGGCGGCGCCCACTAGCCGAGTAATTTTGTGCGTCGGGTCCTCCCTGGTCGGAGTCGCGCCCCTCGGCTGCCAGCAGGGCACGCCGGGCGGCGAGGTGGGCTCCGTGCCCCCCGCCCGCACTCGTCTCCTCTCCGCACAGAGCCCCCAAGCCTGTGCCTGGGACCGGGGACCGGCACCCGCTGCGTCAGGTCTCCAGGGTCTGATCAGCGACACACAGAACGCGCCAAAGGCCTCAGGGGACGCCCTGTAGCGCGCACTCCGCGCGGCGGGCAGGGCGCGGAGCCGGGGTGCGCGCCCGCGGTCCACCTACACGGAACGTTCTGTATTCCCGGGGGGGGGGGGACAGAGGCTCCGCCCCTTCCCCCGTGGCCAGGCCTGCGCCCCGAGCAGCTCGGGGTTCAGAAGGAGGAGGAGGAGAAACATCCTGTTCTGCTCCGAGACGTCAGCTGGTCCTCGGAGTAGCGGCCCGGGAGGGACACGTTCGGTTGTCAACCTTTCCAGCTCGTGAATTAGGGATGTTCCGTTTCACCCCCAAACATCCGATCCTTTCGAGTCCAAATGCCCCCAAGAAAAATGCTGGCTGTCTCGACAGCCGTCGCTGAGCAGGGAGGTGGCCGGCACTCGGCCGTTGGCTCATTCGTTCTGCCCACACCTGTCGGTGCAGGAGACGAAGACGCAGTCAGTGAAATCAGCGACGCCCTCAGGTCCCCGCCCCCCAGCACAAAACGGGGCCTGGAAAGCGATCGTCTCGAGTACGGCCCCCCGGAGCCGGCCCGCCGGCGGAGACCCCGAAGCTGGTTCCTGAGCCGCAGCGGCAGCTGGGCCGGGAGCCTCGGCGCAGTCGGGAGGCCCACGTGCAGACTCTGCGTCTCCTGGACGCAACAGACCGGCCACCGTCCGCGGGACGCTCGCGCGGCGCCGGGCTGAGCCTCGCGTCTGACCGGAGCGACGCTGTTTCACCTTCTCACAAAAGCCCCGCCCGGCGCGGGGGAGAAGCAGGAAGACTCTGGGCCCTCCCCCCACTCAGTTCCAGCCCGATTCCAGCCTGCCTGCCACCCCCGCCTCTCGGACCCCCCCCCACCCCGCCCCGGTGCTCTTCCGCGCGGGCGTCTCCGCCCCGAGCAGCCCTGGGCGTCCGCGCACACTGGGGGTCCGAGTCCCCGAACTCGCTGGTCCGGACCTACAGATCTCGCACCCGGCCTTATGCTTAGGAGGCGCCCGAATAAATGGGGAGATGATTATGCAGGCCATTCGTATCAAAACTCCCAGAGTCCTTTGGGAGTCTCCGAGACAATTAACTGATGATAAGCTCATTTCTTTGGATAAATTCTGGCAACATAATAATGATGAATCTCTACTTACAGTAACAGGATGATAATTTGTGGCATATTATATAATTATTTCGGCGGCACATCCTCATTGTGATTAGATATCTCTCGGGCCGATGTTAAATTGATTTGCATTTCCTGCGCACGTGCTGTGGCTGTACGGAGGGGTCCATAGACAGGAGCACGTTGTTGAACACGCACAAGAATTCACTGAGCTCGGTGGATAATCAGCGATTCTCGGCGGGGTGTGGGGTCTGTCCGCAGTTTCGGTGTGTGGGACACCGATCTGAGGAGGCTCAAAACCCTCCAAACCACAGACCTGGAAAGGACTTAGGTTCGTTTCTGCGTGGGCTGGTCGTAAACATCACAAACACGCCTCAGGGCTGCTCCGGGGCCTGACTCCAGCCACATCGAGATGTCGCCGTAACAGGTGACAGAGAGAGATTACTCCGCCTCATGCCCCTCAGAGAGGCTTTCGGGGGGGCGGGGGGGGGACTGTAGCTTCTGTCAGGTTCCTTCATAAGTGCAGATGCCACCAGAGGACCCCCCTCGCTGCTCCGTCCCCGGGGCTGTTGGCCGCGTCCCCCGTCCCGAGGGTGGCCCTGTAAGGAGCAGATGCGCCGCTGATCCGGCCGGCGCATGCTGGCCGTTCCCTCGACTGTGCCTGCCTAACGGGTGGACGGAACACCACAGAGACCCCAACACGCTGAACGAGGCCGCCTCGCAGCTTTGCTGCGTCTGGGAAATGAGGCTGTCGCGGTGCCCACGTCACGCTGGCTGGGGAGCAGTCAGCTGTGACGATGCCCGCGAGGCACGGAGCCGGGCACGGAGGCCACGGCCCAACGTCACCGTCACCATCAGTGTCAGTGAGACACGGGGCGATGCGGGGATCGCCGGGCCCAGCCGTCGCCGCGTCACCTCCCACAGCAGCCCCAGCCGGCCCCGAGGGTCTGACTGTCTCACGGAGACCTTGCCCGACCGGCGGGAATCCCCGCGCAACACCGAACGCACTGTGGCCTGGTCCTCCAGCCAACCACTTCCCCGCCGTCCCCGTCTGTCCTGGGACTAGAAACGCCACCCGACTCCTCGCGCCAGACACCCATCGCCCCGTTCACAGTTCGCAAACGCCGCCTTCTGCCTTCCGGGCGGGCTCCACCTTCAGCCTCTCTCTCCTCACCGTCCTCCAGCTACAGACCTGTGGTCCCTCTCGGCCCTGGGGGGCCCTCCCTCCCCCACCCCCGGCCTCCAGGGAGCCTCAGCGGCTGTGCCTTCCAGTGAATGCCTGACCCGCCCTGCTGGCTCGCGTGTGACATTCCGGAGCCACCCGAGGCCCCCGCGGGTTAAGCGCGGAGACAGGCCGTGACTGGCCTGCCGCCACCGAGGCGTCATTGCTGTGTCTGTTACAACAGAAGTGTGATACGGATGTTTTTACAAACTGCCCTTTGGTGGTGAAAGGTGACGCTGTTAGGTGATTAAATTCCCGAATGTCACTGAAGGGTTTAAAATGAGGATCTGACCAATTTTAATATCTGAACAGATGTGACCAAAGAGCCACATAGGTCGGAATTTGTGACAGAACAGGGCCGAGGGAGTGGGGCCCCGCCGGGCCCGGACCGGGACGCCGCCTCGGAAGCAGGCCCTGGCTCGGGAGGGCCGATCCTTAGGACCAAGCTCCGCCTCCCCTGGTCCGACTGGCTGGCACCCGACAGCATCTGGCTTCCCCAAGTCCACAGGGGCTTTGTGCAAGTCCCTGGCCTTCCTGTACACGCACCTGTTACGGCCAGTTAACAGATGGACGCGGCACCACGGGGCCAGGACGGAAATCAAACGGGTCCGGATGCTTCCGCTGCGCTCTGTTCTTCACGAGGACAAATGGACGACAACACCTCATTCCGGACACTGTGCAAACAACCTGCCGCAGCAGCGGCCACGCTGTGCAGTCGGCAAAAGGCAGCTCTCATCGTTGCTGTCACTTACGAACGCGAGTGTGGTTAACGGAGGCCGGGCCTTCTCGCCCGGCTGCGAGTCACCGGAGGGCTGCAGCGAAGGCACACCTCACTCCACGGAAACGACACTGTCGGGGGTGGGGGTTACGGCGTCGGTATTTTCCTAAAAGCTGGTGATTCTGGTGCGCTGAGAAACAGCGCTACGCGTAATTCTTTTGTAAGCCTGACAGTCATCGGATAAACTGAAGCAATAAAGCCACCCCAAAAAGAAAAAGGCGGAGGAGGAGGAGGAGGACCGGCGTCAGGACAGCCTCGCTGGACTGTACACAGCTCTCAAGACCCGCAGGACCACCGAAAGGCTGCGGGCCCTCCCCGCAGAAGCTCCCCTCCAGGCACACGCCAGGCTCCGTGTTCCCGCCGCCGCCGCGAGAGCAGCTCCGCTCTGCCGACGCCGCAGCTCCAGGCTGGTTCGGGGCCTTGCTGTGGGAACCTCCGTCCCGCCGCGTCCTGCTCAGGCCGTCTCCTCCCCCCCGCCCCCGTGACCTGGACACTGCGGAGTTTATCCTCCGACTCGCGTCCTCCTGCACAGGCCGGCCCCGGGGCGGCCGCTCCATCCGTCCACCGAGGAGCCTCCTCTTTGCCGCAGCGCGGCGGGCCGGCCCTGTCTGTGCTCGGGGTGCATCCCCTCCGCGGCGGCGCCCTGGCCCTCCCGCAGATGGGCTCCCGGAGCCAAACGAGGCCGCCGCGCTCCGCTTCCTTTGGGAAGCCCCGTCCCCTCGGCCCCAAGGGGGCAGCCCCGCCCTGGAGAAGCGCGCCGCCCGCCCCACGCCGAGCGGTCCCGCGGGCACCCGCTGCACCAACACCACTCGGAGCGCGCGTTTCAAAGGGCGAATCGGTTTGGCACAGAACTGTTAGAAAACTGTCCACATCACGATTCCACTTACTTTAAAACTGATTATTTGTCTTGCTGTGACCCTTTCTTAACCCTCTAGTGGCGTTTAGTTGAAACACCAACACACAGAGAAAACCCTGCGTGGCCGCAAGGCTTTCACCGATGAAGTGCCGGCCCTCCCGCGGCAGAGCCCTGTCCGGGCCTCACTGTGCAGGCGCCGGGTAAGAAGCACCGGCCTCGCGGGATCGCCTGACCCCCCCTCTGGAGGTTTCTCATGCGCCCGAGCCCTCCAGAGCCCTCCAAGGTGACCTGTCCATGGTCCACGGCTGCACTTGTTCCTCCATCTCCAGGTCCAGGAAGGTCACGGGAGGGTCGGAACGCAGCGCCCCAGACCCGGGGTGGGACGGTGGGACGCGCGGCAACCCGGCGTTCCTTCGGCACTGGAAGGGGTAGGCCTGTGAGCCTTTTCCTCACCGCGTCTCCATCACTCTTTCTACCAGCAAGGAGGAGGCAGATCACATGGCCTTTGCCTCCCAGGACAGCAACGAAACACTAATAAAGATAACCAGTCGAATGGCTGCTTTTTAAGAAAGCATCACACAGTCCTGGCTGGTGTGGCTCAGTGGATTGAGCACGGACCTGGGAAGCAAAGGGTGGCCGGGTCCATTCCCAGTCAGGGCACAGGCCTGGGTTGGGGACCAGGTCCCCAGAACGGGGCGAGCTAGAGGCAACCACACACTGATGTGTCTCTCCCTCCCTTCCCCTCTCTAAAACTAGATACAATCTAAAAAAAAAAAAAAAAAAAAAAGCATCACACGCTTTATTCACCGGCGAAGCCGTCTGGTCCTGGCTTCTGTTCTCTGGAGACTTTTGATGACCGCTTCAGTTTCGTGGCTAGCTGTTGGTCTCTTTAGATTTTCTGCTTCTTCCTGGGTCTGTCGTGGAAGGTTGTATGCGTCTGGAAATGTATCCGTGTCTTCCAGGTAGTCCAATTTGTGGGCATGTCATCGTTACAATGTTCTGCAACGGCCCTTGGCGTGTCTGTGGCGTCGGTTGTAACCTTTCCATTACTTACGATTTCATTTATTCGAGTCTGTTTTCTTTCGTGATGAGTTTGGCTAAAGGTGTATCCGTTTCGTTTATCTTTTCAAAGAACCAGCTCTTAGTTTCATTGATCTTTTCTATTGTGCTTTTTAAATCTCTATTTCATTTATTTCTACAGAGATCTTTGTTGCTTCCTTGCATTCACTTCGGGTTCCGTTTGTCCTTCTTTTTCTAGTTTATTGGAGATTTTCACTGCTTCTCGAGCCTGTATAAGCAGTAAACGTCCCCGTAAAGCTGACTTGATGGCACCCCGCACACTCGGGGAAGCTGCGTTTTCCTGCGCCCCAGGTGGAGTTTGGTTTCCTGTTTGATCCCCCCCGGAGCCTCGGTTCTTGGTGGCAGGTTGTCTGTCTGCACGTATTTCTGCTCCTCCCAGTGTGCCTCCCACGGCCGAGTCCCAGCGTCATGCCCCTGTGGTCAGAAAGGACACTGGCTTTGACCTCGACCGTCTATATTTCCTTTGGACCCTGATACGTGGTCCGTCCTGGAGAGTGCTCTGTGGGCACTGGGAATGAAATGCAACCAGTTTTTGAATGAAATGTTCCACAAATGTCCAACGTGACATTTAAGGCCACTATTTTATTATTAGTTTTCTGTCTGGATGGCTTATCCATTGATACGAGTGGCGTGTGAAATGCACTGCTATTATTATATCGCTGTCAACCTCTGTCCCTGTGTCGGTTAATAACTGCCTTTTACAGCCAGGGGCTCACAGGCTGGCGAATAGATATGTGCGGCTGTTGCAGCCCTACTGCGTTCTTGTTTTCACGTCTCGGATTCTCTGTTTCAAAGTCCGCTTTGTCTGGTGGGAGCGCCGCTTCCTTCCCATTCGTCTGCCCGCAGCGCGGCCTCCGCCCCTGCACTTCCCGTCCGTGTGCCTCTGGACTCGAAGCGAGCCTCGTGCGAGCAGCACGCCCACGGGTCAGGTCCCTGGTCCCTCCAGCCGCCCCGTGTCTTCCTGTGGGGGGCGGGGGCGTTTCACCGGCTCACGGGTAAAGTCACTGCCCTCGACGTTTTGCTCATCGTGTCTGTGATTCCTCCCCGTTCCTTCTTCTGCGGATCTCCTTCGCAGTTTGCTGGTTCTCCTTGGCCTCCTGTCGGGCTCCTGTCTCTCAGTTCCGTGTGTCCCTCCGGGGGACTCCGGTTTGGGGGACCGCAGGTTCACGCCCACCATCCCGTATCCACAGCAGTTCCCTGGAAGGCCGCATGTGCTTACGTTCCAGCAGACTCTACAAGGACCACATTTTACAGCCCCCCCCCCCACCCACGCTTTGTGCTCTTGGTGCTGCGTTTGGGGTTTTGTTTCCTGCATCAGGACAACAGTGTCGGTTTTTACAAAAAGGCCTACACCCCCATGGGCGATCCAACCTGCAGTGCTGTTTTCAAAGAAGCGGCAGCCCAGGTGAAAAGCTGAAAACGGGTGGCTTTCTTTTTCGGTCCCAGAAGCAACATTTTAAACCCCTGTGTCCAGCTCTGTATCTGGACATAAAACTCACCCCGGCCCCCAGCGCGCTCCGAACCGGATCCGCGGCCCCCAGCGAGCTCAGCCCTGGGGAAAACCCCCCCGGAACCGAGTCCGGCACCACCACAGGCGCGACTTCCTCGCCGCGGGCTCCTGACTCACAAGGAGAGCGTCCGGTCATTCGTCGTATCTTCGCGACGTTGCAAAGTCTCTGGTCCCGGGTGGGCAGAGGGCAGAGCAGTGGGGGCGGGGTGCGCTCTGCGGTCCCCTCTCGGTGAACCTCGCTCCTCACGCACCAGCCCTGGGCGCCTCCCGGCGCTGCTTCTGACCACCTCGCCTCTTCCCAGACCCTTCCAGACCCTCTGTTCACTGGGAGGAATAAAAGCCTTCATTCCCCAATGCAAATGGACGCGTCCCACGGGGCGGCGACCCTCCGCGCTGCTCGGAAACACAAAGTCCCGGCTCCACGCTCAGAAATGCCCACCCGAGTGTCTGCCACGGGCTCTGAGAGCATCTGGCTGCCGAGCTCGCGGGCGGTTGCTCGTCTGCAGCGGGTCGTGCGGAGATGGCCTGGGAGGTGTGATGCCCGAGGCTTCTCCCTCACTTCTCCAGGGAGCCCCGCGCGGCCCTCGCAGCGACCCCGGGGCCCTGGCCCGAGGGCGGCGACCGCCTCGATTCGGGGGGTTGAGGAGCAGTGGTTGGCCTCCAGGCCTTGTGCAGCCTTTTCCTTTCCGTGGGCACCACGCGCAGAAATCCCAAAGGCAGCCCACAGCTCCGGGAACGACCTCGCTGAGACCCCGCGTTGGCCCCGCCCACGCCCCGCCCCTCCTCCCCTCCCTCACCGAATACAGGGGAGGGGCTGGCAGGACGCCGCTGGGACCCACGTGCAGGGCAGTGAGAACTGCGCGGGCGAACGTCCCCACGTCCCCACATCCGTCCTCCACGCGTTCTGCAGGGCGCGAGGGGGAGGGGAGGAGGAGCGTTCCCGAGGGACACTTATCTACCAGCTCCCGCTGAAGAACAGCTCCCTCCCTGCGCAGCTAATTCTGCGCTGGCTGAGCGCTCGTCGGAGGCATCACCAACAGCCCTAGCGCTGAGGGCCGGCACGTGCGCGTCTGAGCCGCGGGGGAGGGGGGGGGACCACTCAGGAACCCGGGTGGGGGGCCACCCCGGGCCGTGGGGGACAACCCCGCGCATGACATTGGCTCATCTCAGACTGTGTTTAAGTTGGATCATCAGCGCACCTACCTCCTCCAGGTCGGGCGTGGCGCCATGGAAAAGCGCCGGATGGAGGTCCCCGGGGCTGGGTCTTGGGGCCACAGCAGCCCTTGATTCGTCTCGGTCTCTCGGGGACCGAGTCCACGGACCCCCCGGGCTGCCTCGTTTTGCGTTCCAGACTGTGGCGCTCACCCTACTAACCACCGATTCCTCGTGAGAGCCCTGCTCTGACCCCCCTCTCTCTGTTGCAGACGCTGTTCATGGGCATGATGACTGAGCACTACCACTACCTCTTCACAACCCTGGTGAGTGTGCAAGGGTGCATGCCGACGTCACCCACGTGAGGGGGGCCAGCTCCGGGTCCCCTGCGGTCAGCCCTGGTGCCCCAGGCAGGACGCTGTCCTGGAGACTGCACTTAACTAAAATCCAGAAATGGGGAAAGCGGGTCTCTTTCTCTCTCTCTCTCTTTCTTTCTTTCTTTCTTTTTCTCTTTCTTTCTTTCTTTTTCTTTCTTTCTTTCTCTTTTTCTTTCTTTCCTTCTTTCTTTCTTTCCTTCCTTCCTTCCTTCCTCTTTCTTTCTTTCCCTTCGATTAGCATCAGTGCAGTGCATCCGGAAAGGGATGAAAGGGAAACTTCCATGAAATAGAAACTGTCGAAGTGCACACTCCTCCTTAGAGAAGCATCGTGGACACTCTCCACGGACACCGCCAGCCCCTGGAGCGTGGCGTGGCATCCTGTGGCCAGATGTGGTTCGCTACAGGCGTCTGAGAGTATCTGGGTGAGACAGGGTCACCTGCCAGGTCTCCCGACGACCGTCAGAGAAAGCAGCTTGCGAGACACTCTGCTTACCGAACACATTGCGCCCAAGAAAAATCATGGCTCTGAGACCGAGGAATTTTTTTGTAAAGCTGTAACACCTTCAATTCGGAGAGATTGCCAGATCAAGGGAGAATGATTTAGGGCATTCAATGCATCAGAATGATGTGCTAGCTCTCCTTCAATCAAGCCACACCCCCCCCCACACACACACATGCACACCCCACAGCGTTGGTACATGGAAACACAACGCTGACCTCCTCTTCTGGCTGTAAAGTGTGCGGCTGAAACCGGCTCAGATCCGGGGAGACTCGGTCAGAGCACCGTCTACCAAACAGCCCTGGCCGGGCTGCTGCTGAGTGAGGGGAGGAGGGATCGGAACGAGGGACAGCAGCTGCCACCCAGGCACGCCCGACTCAGGAGGGCCTGGGGGCGGAAGGGGCGAAGGGACACTGAGACGGAGGCTCAGGGCCACCTGTCACAGCCAGGCGGCTCTGAGCTGGGGCGGGGCACAAGTTCTGAAACCATCTGTCTCGCGGCCACCCCTCCCCCAAGTGGATGTCTTCCTGGTCTCTCCTCGCCCGGAAGGGAGAAGAGACCACTCTGCTCACAGGCCCAGCCCTCTCCGCATCTCGGACACCTGGGGGTGACCTCGGCCCCAGACGCTCCGTCACCCACAGTGGGCCGCGCCCACAGGTCAGGCTTCGGGGAAATTCGAGGAAGGACATGGAAACCGGGCAGCCAGTTCAGGCCAGGCCCCGTCAGGGAAGGAGCAGGCTGCCCTCACTCACAGGGGACTCGGGGATCAGGCCGGGACTTCTACTCTCTCCGTGCCCAGAAACGTCTGCATGCGGCCCCCCAGCTCCACACGTTTGGGGGTGTGGGCGAGTCAGCACATCACGCTTACTGCCGTGGGGTCCCTGAGGGATTCGTTGGGCCTCGGGGAGCTTCTGGCTGAGCCCCACTGGCCGGAGTGAGTTTCCTTCCGTTTCCTGAGCAGGATAAAGGAATCGTCCACGGCTGGGACTGATGCTTTCAAGGTGCTTCGTATGCAGTTCCCTTGGTTTTATCTGACTTGTGCCCTTCCCCTCGAGTATGAACAAAACTTGAAGAAAAGAGAGAATTACTTAGTGCGGGGCGGGGATACAACATTCCAACGCAGGACACCTTTTCTGACCCTGAGCTGGGAGCACGGAGCGAATACAGAGTTTTGTTGGGAAAGGGCGGGGAGGGGGCGGGAGGGGCTCAGAAGAACAGGCCACATCTGTCCTCCGAGAACACGGTCTCGGGCAGCTTCCCACGCAGCTGCTCCTGTCTAGGGCCCGTCAGTGCGCGGAGCGGCTGCCTGGGCTGTGCTCGCACGACCCAGCTCCACACGCTGTCAGTCAGGAAACGTCGATGGGAGTTTTCCTTTCCTGTTAAATGCCATTTTGAAAGTTCGAGATGGGCTGTGTGTTTTCAATCAGTTTACGGCGCAGCCTTCTTCCCTAAGGACAGGAGTGAGGCTGTCGGCTGCGTCTGGGTACACTGGGCGTGGCCTCGCACGCGCCCGCTCCGCCCTGGAAACCCTGGTGGCGGGTTAAGCTCTTCCCGGGACGCCGCTGGACGGGACAGGCCAGGACGGAGCAAGTTCCACCCCGAAGGCGCTCAACGCTCCTGCCCCGTCTCAGGGGAGAACCTTCCGGCTCCTGTTCCCAGAGGGGTCCAGTGACCCTTCTTCAGGCCCACAGTGAGGGAGACACGGGCTCTTTCGGTGTGGGGGGGGGGGCGTGCTGTTCCTTCCTGCTGGAGGCATCTTCCCACCCAAGGATATGCAGTTTCCCAGTGTCACCTCCTTGGCGGGGGCAGGGCGGAGGCAGCAAGATGTGCGACCAGGAGTGGTGCCGCCCTGGCAAGTTGACCTTTCTGTCCTGGGTGCACCACTCGCCCTCGGAACCTGCCTCCTTGTTACTAAAATAAAAGCGTTGAGCCAGTTGGACACAGGGGTGCCTGCCAGTTCCCCAGGGACTCTGCCCCAGAAAGAGGACCCCGGAGCTCCTCCGAAATGTCACCCGTGGGGCCCGAGGGGGGGTTGCTGCTGGTGGTCGGCAGCCAAGTTCCTCTTCTGGGTTTACACAAACTCCCACAGCTTGAGGAAGATCCACGGAGACGCAAAAGGCAGAGGCCGCTCCCACCCTCGAGTGCCCGGCACCGTGGGGGCGGAGCACCGTGGGGGCGGAGCACGGGGGAGCGCGCCTCTCTGGAGCGGGTGTGGCGGCTCCCCCGGTGGCACGAGCCCCTCTGGCCCGTGCGGTCCGTCCGGTCCGCCGTGGGCAGCTGCCTTCCGCGCAGCGCGCTCGCAGCACTCACTCGCTCCTGCGTGTTTCTCGCTGCGCAGGACTTGTTCGCCCTGGACCTGGAGCTGTACAGGCACAGCGGCGTCAACATGACCGGCTTCCGGCTGCTCAACGTGGACGACCCGCAGGTGGCCGCCGTGGCGGAGAAGTGGTCCAGGGAGTGGCTGCAGGTGCCGCCCAGGCCGGAGGCAGGCCTCCTGGACCGCGCGATGACGGTGAGCGGTCCACGGGCGACCCTGGAGGGCGGGCCTGGGTCCCCCCCCCCCCTCCAGCGCCTGGCTACAGACGCAGACCCGGGAGCGGAGCCGGCGCTCAGCGGAGGGACGCGGGGGAGGAGCTGGGTTTTCCGAAAGCCTCAGCGCGGTTCTCTCCAAACCTGCTGCTTCCCGCATTCTCCCCGCGCCGTCCCTGGGAAAAACAGCTGGAGGAGTCGCCGCCGCAGCCGGCCAGGCCGGGGGGTGGGGGACGACGAAGCAGGAACCAGGCCGGGGTCGGGGTGACAGCCTCGCCCTGGAACGCGGCCCCAGAGAGACAGTGGGGAGGGGCGGGGAGGGCAGCCCCTGCCTGCGGGGCCCCGGCCCCACCTCCGGGAGGGGGCAGCACGTGGCAGGTGCGGGAGCCACGCTCGGTGGCCGCATCCGGGCGCTCTGTCCCCGGGACCAGAGGCCCCCCTTTCAGACTCGGGGGGGGGGTGCTCCTCACCCACCGCGTGTCACTCCAGGGGGCAAGTGCCAGGCCTGCCCCAGCGGTGGGGGGCGGGCACTTACCACCTGCAGCTTCTCCCGACATCATGGGTCTTTTGCTGTCACCCACCCTCGGTGGCTTCTCTAATGGAAGTCCCTGCGTGATGAAGGAAAGAGCAGGGAATTTTTAAAAGCTTTCAGTGTGGGAACAGTGTCATCTGCGGGAGAGGGTGTCGGGGCGCGGGCAGGTAACGGCGCTTCGAATGGGCGTGGCCTTTCCGTCCCTGTCCCCCTCGTCCCCAGAAGCACTCCCGCTTTACACGCAATTTCCTGATAACAGAAAGATGCCTCACGGAGATGAACTGGGTTTTTTTTTTTTCTTTCTACTTTTTTTAATGAGAAACAAATTCAAAGAAGAGATAAATGAGTGAGTGCAGTGGTTCCGTATGACCCCACGTTCAAGGTTGCGGGCCGTCTGTCAACCCCGAGAGAACTCTTCACAAAGTGACATGAGAGGCGACCAGTGAGCCTTCCGTGATGTGAGGCACTTCCGTGGGCGAGGACAAGCAGAGAATGTCCCGGAAACACTGGACTCGGGGGGTGGGGGGCGGGGGGCGGGGGAGGAGGTGGTACGTTGGTTTTCTCTTCTCTGGGATGTGAGTCCAATGAGTTCAAAGGTGTCTCAAAGTCCTCTGCCCACCCCCAACTCCCTGAAACATTCCCGTCACGGAATGAGATCAAAAATAATTGCACGCGCACTCGGCAGGGGCCACCAATGCAGGTGTGGACTCACAGCCGACATTAACTACTCATCACAGGTGAGGCTCCATTTACAGCCCCTCCCCCCAAAAATGCACGTGCTGGCCGAGCCGACACCCGTCTGTAAGTAAGTATCCACTGAAGGAGGAGAGCCTCAGAGAGTGGCGGAAGCTGAGCCCCACAATTCTCACCAGACTCAGGGCAGCCTGGGGGCCCCCTCGGCCTGCTAGCAGCCACCTGGGCCCACAGCTGTCCTGTGGGCAGGGAGCCTGGCGGGGCCAAGTCCCCGGGTCCTGGTGGCCCAGAGGGCGTCGCAGTCGTCCCGCCGAAGGCAGGGGCCCTCGGGCTCCGTTACCCTTCTCACCGCTACAGTGTTAAACCCGCACAAGGGAGGTGGGGCTGTCCAAACAGAAGAGGGTGGCTCACCAGGGGGCTGTAAATGTGGGTACAGCAGCCTCGTCAGGACATGTCAACACGATTTTCCCAAAACGTAGCAGGACGCAGGGCCCCCTGCCAGCTGGGCCCCTGAGCCCAGCAGACGGAGCTTACAGACGGAGCCTGCGAAACGCCTGGTGACCCTGGTTCACCCAACAAGGCTCGTGCGCAGTTCAGTCTGTCCTTCTGCCCCCAAGCGAGGCACTAACATGGGGGTGCAGGCACAGCCTCACAGGAAAGCTGAAGGGCAAGTTCAAGGGCATCCGGTGGACTCGAGTTGCTGAGTCCAGAGAGCACACACCACTTTCATTCTGAAACGGGGGGATACAAGTTCAAGTGCACCTAGAACATTCTCCAGGACAGATCCTGTGTCAGGCTGCACAGCAGGTCTCTGCGAATTTAAGAAGACTGAAATCACGTCAAGCATCTTCTCAAATCACAACGCCAGGGAACTGGAAATCAATTATGAGAACAAAACTGGAAAAAACACAGACATGTGGAGGCTAAACAGCAGGCCACTACCGAGCAATCAATCAATGGATGATGCAGAAATCAAGGGAGAAAATTTCCTGAGAACTGATTAAAACGAAAACCAACGATCCAAAATCTATTGGCCAGAACAAAACCTGTACTGGGGGGAATTCAGTGGCACAGGCCTGCCCCGGAAAACAAGAAAAATGTGAAATTAACAGTCTAACCTCCTACTTAAAGTGACTAATAAAAAGCCTAAAGTGAGTTTAAAAAAAAAAGGAACTAATAAAGATGGGAGCAGAAATAAATAAAATAAAAATGAATACATAAAAAGATCAATTAAACTAAAAGCTGTCTCCTGGGAAAGAGAAGCACAGCTGACGGCCCTGGAGCCAGACTCGACGGGAACGGGGGGGGGGGGGGCGGGGGCGGCGGGGGGGGGCGCTCAGGAAGGAGCCGGTGGAATCAGCGATGAAAGAGCAAGGCGCCGCCAGCGCAGCACCGGCGTGCAGGGGGTTCGGAGGGAACGCCGCCAACGGTGTCGCCGGCACACTGGGCGACTAGAAGAAGTGGCCACGTCCTAGAAACACACAACCTTCCAAGAGCGTAGCAGGAAGAAACGGAAACTCTCTGAAGTGGACCCATTACTGGTAACAAAATTGAGGCCGTAATCGAAAAATGCCCAACGAACGGAAGTCCGGGACCGAAGCCTTCACAGGCGAATTCCACCAAGCATTCAAAAATCATTACTTATCCCTCTAAACTATTTCAAAACGTCGAAGAGGAAGGAAGGTGTTCAGACTCACTCTGTGAGGCCACCATCACCCCGACACCAAAACCAGACACTGCAAAGAAAAAAACTGTAGGCCAATTCCTGATAAACAGAGGTAGAAAAATCCTCAACAAAACATTAACAGACTGAGCCCTGGCTGGCGTGGCTCCGTGGATTGAGTGTCGGCCTGCAAACCAAAGGGTCGCAGGTTCAATTCCCAGTCAGGGCACATACATGCCTGGGTTGTGGGCCAGGTCCTCAGTAGAGGGTGTGCGAGACACAAGTACCATCACCGTTGATGTTCCTCTCCCTCTCTCCTTTCCTTCCCCTCTCTATAAAAATAAATAAAATTTAAAAAACACAACATTGGCAAACTGAATTTAGCAACCCACTGAATCGATCGTACGCCATGATCAAGTAAGTAGGGCTTCTTCCTGGGGTGCAAGAACGGCTTCGTACCTGCAGACCCACCAGCACAACAGGCCACAGGAACGAATCGAAGAACAAATATCACACGATCAACTCCACAGATGCAGGAAAAAAGCATTTGACAAGATCCAACATCCTTTTTACGATAAACACTCTCGACAAGGAGCACATAGAGGGAATGTACCTCAATCTAATGAAGACCGTGTCTGACAAACCCACAGCTAAAGTCACACTCGACGGCCAACAGTGGAGACCCTTTCCTCCGAGGTCAGGCACCGGGGAGGGTGCCCGCTGCTGCCGCTCTCGTCAGCACAGTCCCGGGAGCCCTGGCCACGGCGCCCGGCCAGGGCAGGGAAATACGAAGTGTGCAGACTGGAAAGGAAGAGGAGGAGCCGGCACCTGCCACGGTGCTGCGTCTGTCAAACCCTGAAGATTCCACCAAAAAGCCACCGGGACTGATACATTCAGGGAAGTGGCAGGACACATAACTCCTATTCGGAAACCTGTTGAATTGTACACACTAATAGCAAATTCCAAGAAAGAGAAATGAAGAAAACAACTCCACTTACAACTGCATCAGAAGGAATGAATTAAACCACGGAGGTGAAAGACCTGCACCCCGACACTGCACAACCAGGCGAAAGCAGCTGAGCAGACCTACGTAAGTGGGGGGGGGCGCCCTGTGCCCGGGGGCCGAAAGAATTCCCATCGCTGAAACGTCCACGCCACCCAAAGCAACCCACAGACCCGGTGCAGCCCCTATCAAAACGCCCACGGCGTTTTTCGCCAAACTAGGAAGAAAAAACCCTAAATGTTACGTAGAACCCCAAAACACTCTGAACAGCAAGAGCGATCTTGAGAAAGAGCCAAGTTGGAGGTATTATGTTCCCTGACTTCAAAGTATACTACAAATACACGATAATCAAAATAGTAGGGTACTGGCATAAAAAAAGGCACACCGATCAACGGATTGGAACAGAGAGCCCCGAAATAAACCCGCACCTGTGTGGGCAGTCACCCTGCGACAAAGGAGGCCAGGACACACCACAGGGAAAGAGCAAGCTGGGCAGCAGATGCAAACGCATGGAATTAAGCCGATTTTTTACACCGTTTACAAAAGTACACTCAGGCTGGATTGAAGACCTCAGCGGAAGACCTGAAACCATAAAACTCCTGGAAGAAAACACAGGCAATAAGCACTTGGACACCACCGCTAGCCGCATTTTTTTTTTTTTTTTTTTTTTTGCAATTGTCTCCAAGGGCAAAGGCAGTAAAAGCACAACTAAATAAATAAGTGGGATGTTATCAAACTCCAAGTATTTTGCACAGCAAAGGAATCTCAACAAAACCTAAAGGCAACCTACTAAATGGAAGAAAGTATTTACTAATGATAGATCCGATAAGGGGTTAATATCAAAAATATATAAGAACTCATACAACTCCACAGGAAAAAAATCAAACAATCCAATTAAAAAATGGTCAGAGAGCCTGAACAGACAATTGTGTAAAGAAGATGCACAGATGGCCAACATCACACTCATCAGGGGCGTGCAAATCAAACCATGACGAGATGTCACCTCGCAAACACCACCTTACAATAGTGTCATAAAACTATGTACGGTGACCAATGGCTACTAGACCTGTGATCACTCTGTAAGATTTCACACCTGAAACTAGCATAATACTGTATGTCAACTATAACTTTAATTTTTTAATAAAAAAATTCATAGGGAACCAAAATCTTTCTGGATCCATGTATACCTGTTGATATCAACATTATTTTACCCATTAATTTCTTTATTCTTTTTTATTGTTAAAGATTTTACTTAATTATTTTCAGAGAGCGGGGAAGGGAGGGAAAAAGAGAAGGAGAGAAACATCACTGTGTGGTTGCCTCTCTCACGCCCCCTACTGGGGACCTGGCCCGCAACCCAGGCATGTGTCCTGACTGGGAATCGAACCGGCCACCCTTTGGTCTGCAGGCTGGCGTTCAATGCACTGAGCTACACCAGCAGTGCTACTTGTTCTTTTTACGTGCAGCGCCGCCTCAGCCCTGCGGTGGCGTGGCATCCCGGGGCTTGTGTGGGGTCCCCACGCCCACGGTCAGCCCTGAGGGCTCTTCAGAAGGACTCACAGGGGCCAGAAACGCTGTCACACTCGCAGGCGAACCAGCCAAGAAAAGCTCACGGGGGACGAAGGCCAGGAGAAGCCGAGAGTGGGCCCCGGGGCCCTTCCCCGGGCGCTGAGTCCACAGGCTTGTTCCCTCTGCAGCATGGGGGGTGTGGGGCCGGCCTGCGGAGCTCCCCCAAGCCTTGGTGTCCAGGGATTTCCTTGGGGGTCAGTCACACTGGGGCCGAACACCCCCGTAGCTGACACCAGTCACTCAGTCTCCGGCCATTTCGTAGGCCACACCGGGTCAGCCGGCCCAGGGCCCCAGGTGAGAAACACTGGCACTCGCCATAGGCTCCGCCCTGAGCGTGCACGTGGGCATCGCCGGGACCCCCGGTGCAGAGGCGCGGTGATCAGTCAGGGTGCTGCAGGCGCATACGGTCAGCTCCAGGAGCCAGTCCGGCCAGTCCCTCCTCGGGCCTGGGCAGGGTTCGGGCACCTGGAGGGCCCTGCGTGGACCTTCTGCCATCGCCGTAATCCACCCCACACTGCGCGCCCGCGTCCTGCCCCACGACGTCGTTGTGGGAAAGGCTCTCTGGGCGGCACTGAGCGACGCGGCTTCATGCTTGGTGTCGACGTAAATAAGACGCTCGGAAGAACGACGTGTGAACGAGATCCGTCTACATTTACCTGAAACGGCGAGAGCTGCTGCTGGGGACGCAGCACCCCCCCCCCCCGTCCGTGCGCGGAATGCGACGGGAGGAGGGTCAGTGGATGCCCCCACCTGAGAAAGTGTCCTACGGCGGGAAGCGCAGCGTCAGAATGAACGGTCTCCTTCTTCGGACTGAACGGCGCTGCGCAGCCTGCGCTCTGAGCCGCGTAGCGCCCTGCGCGGCAGCGGCCGCACCACGAAGCGGCAGCCCTCTCTGCCCGGCAAGTTCGCGGCAGCGCCGATCACTGCGGCTCCCTCCCCGCGCTTCTCCGTCGAACCACTCGCTCCGCCGCCTGGGGAGCGCACGCCCGGGTTTACTGAAGGTCGGTTCCGCTGCCGAAGAGGCCCGGGGCCCAGCACGGCGGCTGGGCTCCGAGGCCGGGGTCTCCGTGCTGGGGTGGGGGGCGCACTCCTGCCTCACCGAGTCACCAGTCCTTCCCGACGTCCCCCAGCCCCCATCCCCGCCCGTGCTGTGGGCGAGAGGCCTGCTTCGAAGGTTCGATTTTAGTCACTAAAGGAGACTCCGCCTGCGCGAAGTGCCTGCAGCGCCCGCCTGGCCTGTGGTGCACCATGGGTGGGTGCACACCGACCGTGACCGAGCTACCAGCACAGCCTTTAATGATCGGACAGACACTCAGGTGAGACGTGGCCTGAACGTGTCCCACCCCCCACGAGTCTGA
Source organism: Glossophaga mutica (assembly GCA_039655065.1). Taxonomy (NCBI): domain Eukaryota; kingdom Metazoa; phylum Chordata; class Mammalia; order Chiroptera; family Phyllostomidae; genus Glossophaga; species Glossophaga mutica. The sequence goes on from CM077304.1 coordinate 223,486,112, forward strand.
AGACACCATTTAACCGCGTTACTCCTTCGTCCACAGAGGAGGGAAGGTCATGGTGAAGGCTGAACGTTCCAGAACGAAGTATCCAGAACAGCTCCTGGACCGAGGTCAGCGCTCAGCAGAGGTCAGCTGGCATTTCTGATCGGCGTCAACAACTCTCCTTCCGCCGGCCGACCGCCCTCCTTCCATCCAACTCGCCAGCCAAGCGGAGCGGAGCCCAGCGGCAGCTCATGAGCAGAACGGCCTTGATCGGGTCACTTAGCCTCCCGGAGCCATGGGGGTCCACGTCTCTGAAACGGACTCGATCAGCCGTGAATTAAAATGGTGGAAACACGTTCGAGCCCCAACCACCCTGCCGCCGTCCGAACGCTGTCCGCCGCCAGGCACGGAGTGCGAGACGGTTCATCCCGGAAGCGCATCCCAACACCTGGTGTTCCAGTTCTCTCGAGCGTGCATCTTACTTTTAGGTACAGAACACCACCCAGCAAAGGGTGTGCCAGGAACCGTGCAAACCACTGGAGACCTGAGTCGAGCAGTTTCCACCAAGAGCCGGCCCCCTTGCCATGAAGCAGGCGCCCACACACGACCGTGAGCACGTGTGCGAAGTAGGCGGTGACAGAAAGCGCCCAGCACAGAAGGGACGCAGCGTGGAGGAGACGCTTCTGGACCCAGGGCCACCCGGGCACCTGCCAACGGTTGGCGGATGCGGAGCGGCTCCTCGGGGTCAGGAAAGCCGGGGCAATCCTCATGCCGCAGCCGGGGCTCTGCTTTCATCCTCCTGGCTGGTGGCCCGACAACCCGCAGGCCACACGCCCTGGAGGCCGCGACCCCTGCCTGGCAGAGGGTTCTCTGTCCGTTCTGATAGCCTGGGCCCGGGATCTCGAGGACTTCAAATGAACTAACGTATCTGAAGTGGCTACGAAAACCCTCAAGTAAGATGCGAAGGTGCTGTAAGATCTTATCCTTAAAGAAAACCGCAGGGCAGTTATTTTATAAAAACGCTGGAGGTGTTGATTGGAATTTCTGCAAGCAGCAAAAGGTCACGAGGAAGGAGGAGGGGAGGCTGGGCCCCAGGAGGAATGAGGACCTGCGTCTCTGTCGGGGCAGCAGGCTCCGACTGGGGACACCGGCCCCTCGCGCCACACGCCCCTGGAGGGGGGCCCCCACCCCCACTGTTGCCTTCCGCCCCGTAACGAGGGCCTCCTTCGCCAGCAGGGGAGTACTCACCTGGGAGTCAGCTGCGGGGTCACCTCCAGCAGTGACCCAACACACACCAGTGCACAGATGGGTCAGGAGTCAGAAATACGGAAATGCTCAGTATTTCAGTCTCAGGTTGAAATACGTTAGTTTTTAACTCGGGAGCGTAGCACCGGGCTTAACCCAGGAGACTCTCCGAAAGTAAGTGCGCGACCCCCAGATCAGACCTTGGGTGGCCGATTGAGCGGCGTTTTCTTAAGCACTGACACCGAAGCGGGGCTGTGCCTCCCGCTGACCCCGGGCAGGAGGCAGCCAGCCTTTCAGAGGAAAGCGACCCCTGGGGCACGCAAACTGCTCCGCAGCAGAACCAGCGGGGACCCAAGGTGGTGGGGACACAGGCAAGGGCCGGGGCGCAGGCAGGCGGGTGAAGGGGCCGGGGCCGGCCGCACTGAGCCCGTGCTGTGTGTCTCCGCAGACGGACGCGGCGCTGATGTTCGACGCCGTGCACGTGGTGGCCCTCGCCGCGCACCGGGCCCCCCAGCTGGCCGTCAGCTCGCTGCAGTGCCACCGACACAAGCCCTGGCGCCTCGGACCCCGGTTCATGAGCCTCATCCGAGAGGCAAGTGCCGCGTGCTCCCCGCGCCCTCGTTCCCCACGGCTCCCTGGGACGGGCCGTGGGCGTCCCTCCCGGGGGCGGCGTCCGTCAGGGCACCTTCCTCCAGGCCGCGGGTTGGGGGGGAGGGTCTGGCTGGAGCTGCCAGGCGTCTTCCCGGGGGACGCCGAGTGGTGTAAAGAAGCCCCAGGGCCCTGGTGCCACACCCCACACTCCAGCCGGGGCCTCCCTGCCCGCGGGCCTCGCCCCCCAGCAGGTTTGCGGGCTCACAGGGGCTATTCCTGGGCCTGGCGAGTCTCGGAGGGGCAGCCACCGTCCCAGGGGCCCGCCTCCCGAGTCCTGGGTTGTGCAGGGCTCAACGAGGAGACCTTGTTCCTGGTGGTGTTCCAACTGTCCCGCCATTTGTCAGCTCCCGGGAAAAGCCCAGTTCCACTCACAGCCCACCCAACGCACGAAACCACCTGCAAGGGGACAGGGTGTTGGGGCGGGAGGGGCCTTCCCTGTGGCTCCAGGCTCCTGGGCACCCCTGCCCTGTCCTGCGGGGGGGTCCAGCCTGCGGCCCAACACAACGTCGTAAATGTGCTTAAAACAGGATGAGATTTTCTCTGTGATTACATGTCACAACGTACATAACACGTGGCCCAGGGACGCCACCCCTCCCTGCAGGGACCCGCTTTCCCTTCACGAGGCCCTGCTGCCAGACCCCGGGGTCCCCGCCGACTCGCAGCTGCGGGCTGTCTCCGACCCGCACGGGCAGACCAACGAGACACTGGGCAGCGGCCGGGGCTCCGCCGTCCTCCCTGGGGCGGCTCCAGGGCCTTCTGGGGCAGGCAGGGGGCAGGCCCCACCTCAGCAGAAGGGACCCCGGCTCCGCTCAGGCTGCACTGGGTCGGGGAGTCAAAGCCACGGGAGGCATCCGGGAACGGAGCCCAGGTTGGCCCGTCTCTCCGGCTGCTCCGTCCGCTCCCCCGGAGGAGGAGTCTGATCCCTTACGGCGAGGACCGGGAAGACGAGGGGTAGCTGTGCCCAGGGCCCACACCATGGTCATTGGCACCCAGGGCCGGGCCCCGGACGTGGGAAGCAGCGAACAGGTGCCCCGAGCACGTGCTGGGAGGGGGGCCTTCCCCTGGGGTCGGAGCCCCGCAGCGCCCTCAGGAGGCCGGAGGCCGCAAGTGCTCGGGTTTCCTGCTCGGGGCCCCTGCTCAGCTCACCGGGTCCCGGCCGGTCGCTCGGCTTCCGATCCCAGCGCCACCGATGCTGACGGCAGCACACCCCGGACCGGCCACTCCGACCCCGCGTGCCTCGGTTTCCTTATCCGTACAGTGGGGTGACACCTCCCGGCGCGCAGCGCGACTGCGAGGATAAAGAGCAGGAAACACCGGCTGTTCTCTTACCCCCGCGAGGGACCGGGAATAACCAACGGCCTCGCCGGTTTCCCGCGACGACGCCCGGGATGTAGACCGGGCAACCCCCGCGGCCACAACAGAGAAGCCGCCCGTCCTCGCGGAGCGGCACAGCCGTCCGCTGGCTGCACACTTCGGCCGTCCCGTGACCTCCGGGACAGCGGCGCAGCCCCGCCCGCCCCGCAGGGGTCGCCGTCCCGGTCACCTCGGTCTCTGACGAGGACGCGGCTGGCCCTGCGTCTCAGCGCAGGGCGGGCAGAGGCAGGCCGCGGACCTGAGCTCGGACGCACGCGTGGAGCGCGCGCGCCCCTCTGCGCTGCCTCGCGCGGCGACGTTCCCGAGCCAGCCGCGTTCGGACGCGGTTAGAGCTCCAAGCGAAGGGGCCGCGTCGAAAGCACAACCGCATTCCCCGTTCATTTACTAAAAAAAACCGGTTCCCCTTTCTCGGACCCCGCGGCTGGGGCGGGGAGGGTGCGTGAGAGCACTTGCCGGCACTTGCATCCCCGTTGCTCTCCGCTGCCCTGTGTCCTGAGTCCCCGAGCCCAGCGCTGCCTTCCGCAGGGGCGGGGCCTGCAGAGCGGTGGGACGGGGGCGAGCCGGGGCCCCGGGTGGAGGACCACCCCGAGGGAATTCTGAGACCCACCGATACTCGCCGCGGCCACAGAATGCAGGCGCTTCTCTCGAGGAGTGCACCTGCCTTTGCCGGCCTCGGGTTCATGGGGCAACACTGGCCGGAGGTGGCTGGTCCGGAACCGCCCGGCCCTCTGTCCGTCCCCGTCACTCTCCGAAGAGTCTCCGTGACTCCATCGGAAACGACCTGAGGGCCGACCCGGCCAACCGAGGTCACCGGACGGAGGGGGCCTATCTCGGGGCGACTGCCCCTGCACACCGGGGAGAGTCGGTGAGCCCTTCGGGCTGAGGGTGCGAGACAGCCACCTCCGGGGAGGGAGGGAGGGAGGCACTTCCGACCGAGCGCAGGAGGCTGTGGGGGGCTCGGCAGCAAACCCGTGAGGGGTCATCGGCCCCCTGGGCGTTGAGAGAACACTGGCCGCCAGCCGCATCTCAGGTCCAGGCGGGAACTGCTGGCCGGGGGCCTGAGGGGCCTCCTGCAGGGGGCAGAGGGGTCGCCAGGACGCAGTCAGAGGTCAGCTGGCTGCGGAATCGCCCCAGCAGGGGAGGGGGTCAGGGGCTGTGCGGTGGTGCTGGGCAGGGCAGGGGACGGACGGTGGGGGCAGCAAAGTGAACGGAGGTGTCAGGTCAGGCCGGTGGTTCCCAGCAATGACGTGACCGAGGAGGCACAGGGACCAGCCCACTCTCGCCCCCACTGCTCAGCCGCGGCGTTCGGTGGGGCTCCGGGCGGAGCGCGGGACTCCGCCCACTTCTGGCCACACCCGTCTGGGGTCTCGTAAAGCGGGACCTGCCTCGGTGGGCAGCAGAGCATCTGTCCCAGGACCTTGGTCAGAAGCCAGCGCATCGGAACAGGAAGCTTCTCTTCTGCCCGAGCGGCGCTCCGGGGGGGCGGGGGGGGGGCCGAGGGCACGGCTGCCGCCTTCCCTGTTCCCTCCCCCCCACCCCCCAGGGCCCGGGCGACTCTGCCCCAACCGACCGGACAAGTTTCTGCCCGCCCGTCTCTCCCCGCGTTTCCTCGGCCTGTTTCCGAGGGAAGCGTGGGCTGCTGCCTCAGCCCTGTGACGTCCCATGGAGCCCTCATGCTGTGCCTGCTGGGGTCCCCTCGCCCCTCCTCTGTCCCACGGACAGTGACTGGGGTCAGTCCCAGGTCTGGTCCACGGGAAACACCTGCCGTGGCTTCCTGCACCCGCGCCTGGGCTCTCGGCAGCGGGGCCGGCCGCCCCTCCCGTCCCGCTGCACCGGGCGCCCCTTCGCCTTAGCGCTCGCAGCGGGGAGAAGGCTGCCCCACCTTGCACACTGCGGGGGGCTCGTGCAGAATTCCTTTTCTGCGTCGAGCCCCTACGTGGACGTGGGCCCTTGGCCGCCCCAAGCCCCTGGACGTGGAGCTCCCATCAGCACCAACGGAGCTTTGCGCAGACACGGTCAGACCTTCGCTGGGACAAGGACGATGTCACCGATCTCCGCGTCCTCGGAGCCCTTGCCGTTCCCGGCAGCACTGAAGAGATTCTTGCAGAACCGAACTCAGGAAGCCACCGTCCAGCACACGCTCCATGAACTTCGCTGAACTAACACTTAAACTATGGGACCAGTCCCTCGGTGACCTGGCCCAGATCAAATCCACTGCTTAGGAGGGAAAACTGTTTCCGAACACCAAGCGCAGGAGGCATCGCCGGGAGCCCCGTCAGACACAGGCAGCTTGCCGTCGCTGCTTCGCGGGGAAGACCGAGTGCACGGCCCTGTTTTTACAGAGTGAGGGCTGTAATCTGAACCTATGAGCAGGATCATTACAGTCAAGCTTTCAAAAATCGAGAGTCAAAGACAAAGTTCTCCCCTGAGGCGCCTGCGTTTGCCTTAATGTGCAGGTGGGCTCCTGCTCGGCGGGTCCGCGTCACGCTGCTGCCGCTCACCAACCTGCGGGGGGGTTGGGGGGGACGGGCGGGCCCTGCGGGGGTCCCGGGGGCACACAGGACTCAGTGTGCGGCGGCTCCAGGGGGCAGGGCACGCTGGCCCTGTGGCGGGGCCCCCGGGGACGCGGCCGCGGGCCGGACCAGGCCCTCGTGCTGCTGCGCGCAGCGGTGTGCTGGGCGAAGCGGACACTCACACACTCACACACTGTACACAAGGACACGCCGGGCGCCGACGGCACCGGCGACGACGGCGGTCAGAGGGTGAGGCTCACAGGAGGGCGGACGCGCAGAGGCCCTTGCGGAGGGGAGCGGGCGTCCCCGTAGTGCAAACAGTAGTTGGGAAACAACTACTCCCCGGGCTGCCCGGGAGAGACAGTGAGCATCTCCCGGCCACGAGGCTTTCTCGTGGCCACGTTAGAAAATGAAGACAGACGGTGGAATCAATTTTAACGTCATGTCTTACTTATACCAACGGGTTAAAATATTATTGTTTTAACATAAAATTATTAATTTAGTTTCATAAGAGGTCTTCTAAATCCAGTTTGTAGCTTAAGCTTGTAACACTCAATTTGGACTGGCCACATTTCAAACGCTCGGGACGTCTTGGTGACGAAATAGATGTTTAGAAGCCATATCCCATCCAACCAGACTAACTAGAGAAGGATACAAATTAAACCCATGGAGGATCCAAATTCTTATCTTCATTGAACAAGAACGTATCGGTTATCTATGAAAAGTAATTATCTACCCACCAAAGGTGACGACCGGATTAGTACGACCGAGGCCACTTGAGCGACCCCACACCCAGGGCCTTGCTCCCCCGGTGCCCCGTCCGCACGACCTGCACGCCCCGGGTCTCCACCTGTGCTTGCCCACTTGGTTGGCTCGCAAACTCAGAAGCCGGTTTATTACGTTTTGACAAACTGGTCGCCCCATGAACCAGCGCCAAGGAAAACAGGCCACGAAAAGAAGAAAACCACGGCACACGTTCGGACACAAATCGTCAGAAAGTGACTCCTTGCCCAGCGCGCACGGCACAGACACAGTGAAAGTCGGCAGATGTTGGGAACAAACAAACAAACGTCAGCAGATGCAGCGTTGGAAATCGAATATTGGGGAGAAAAGCTATTATATTTTTAAATGACGCAGCGATCCGTGCAAGCCGTGATTGGGAGATGGTGGGTTATAAACAACACACACAATGGTTAAAATAACTGCGTACTGAACAGATGAGGGCGTGCCAAGTGCATCCTTTCAGGTCCTGAAGCAGCTGACCTCCGAGGAAGCTCCGTGGTCCAAAGGTCACGTCTACCACTTCTTCCTTGGCTTAATGCTTGTTTTCATCCCACTGTTGTGTGCGCTTCGGATTCGTGTTGCAGCAGCTTCTCTGAGAGCCGGCGTAAAGTCTCGGGGGACAGGATGGGCCGCGTGGCTGGGGCGGCGGGGCGGCGAGTCCCCCGGGGCCGGGGGCTGCGTTCCCACAGCAGCTGCAGAACAGCCGCCTGTGGTGAGAAACGGAGTGAGGCGTCCGCGACCTGCGCTCGTTCACTGCTCCACTCGGGGGGGGGGGGGGCAGAGCAAAGCGAGGACAGAGCTTTGGGAAGCGTAAGACTCTCCCTCCATTTTCTCCTCTGGGCACCACCCCCCCCCACGCACTTTGACCTCCTGGTCTCGCTGCCAGTCACTCCGCCACGCCTCACAGCGCCAGCGAAGCCGAAGTCCGCAGGACGAGTGAGCGGCCACACGCACCGCGGACGCGGCGAGTGCCTGCAGGCCACCCCTCCGGGCACGCTCGGGGACAGGCCACTCCTCCGGGCACGCTCGGGGACGCCCTGGCCTGGGAAGCCTTCCGACGGCGGGGGAAGCGTTCCTCAGGGTCGGACGGAGGGATGGGAGCTGGTCTGCGGCACCACTGAGCCACATCTGGCTGCCCCTCGATGCCACGCCCCCAGGCCCGTGGCCTCGGGGAGGGCGGACGTGCCGGTGGTGTGGCCAGCTGGCCCCGACACCTCAGGAGCAGAGGAAAGGGGACTGGACGCTGACCTGGGCACAGACACTTCCTTCTCCTCGTGACCCTGCGGCCCAGGTCGCGCAAGCCGCCACCCGTCTGTGCTTGTCTCGCCCCTTCGGAGCGCACAGCCAGCGGGAGTGCCCCCTGCTCACCCCCGCCTTCGACACGCCATCTGTCGGATTCAAAGATGAGTGGACATTTTCAGCGACCACGAAATATCCGCCGGAGAAGAACAGCTGACACAGTTAATGTAAAATACAACTGTTACGTGTAAATTCATAGCTGATGTAACACAGGTACTGAAGATAACAGTCCTCCCGAGGCCTAGGAAGTAGGCACCCCAGAGAGTTAACAGGCAGGCTCTGCAGGAGCAGAGACCACATTCTCCCCCCTCAAGACGCCGGCGTCCGGAACCACAGCCGTTCCCTTGTAACCGGAGCTGCCCGTCTCGGAACCACCGCTCTCGGAAACGGGCTCAGGGCCGCCTCCCGAGGCAGCGTCTGTGTCCGGAGCCCTCGCTGCCTGGGGCGCGATCTCCAGGCACTCGGCCGCCGCGAGGACGACTCCTTGCCCAGACCCCACTGACAACGTGCTGGGTGACTCGCTGGCGTCGGTGACCGCTGTCCAGCGACCCCGACCAGGAGGCCTGTGCTCGACCAGCAGAACTGTGACCAGAGCATACAGGTCAGTTAACAAAAGCCAGGGAAAGGACGTCCAGCGCTGCCCACTACCGCGTCACAGACACCCCGTGGGAGCAGGAGGGCCGACGAGCCCCACTGGCCCCGACCGCAGTGGACAGGAGGCGGCAGCATCGGTGCAGCGTCGGGAGGACGGTGACGGTGGCTGTCTGTCCTGCCGTCGACACGCGGAAGTTCTCCCCAAGGAGACCCGTTCATGAAGGACAAAGACCCCCACGCGCCACCCACCGAGATCACTGGGGGACGTCTATTCTCCAGCCCACATGGAACGAGACGAGTGCGGGGATGGCGACCAGCTCGCCCACGAGGCGAGTGGGACGGGCCCCGGGTGCCAGGGGGGCAGAGCCAGGCGGGAACGGGCGTGAGGCGAACGGGCATCCGGCTGGGACTGGCCCACGGGCTGGGGGCGTTTGGGGAACAGCAGGGACCCCAGCGCTCACATCCTTCCTGTGGGGGTGGGGAGGGGGTTGGGGGGACCGCTGGACGCAGAGGAAGGGTCAAGGTCACTGGGGGGGGGCAGGGTGGAGGAGAGTTGTGGGACCCAAAGCTCCTCCGCCGTGCTCGTGACCCGCAGCCCTTCCGTGGGCCGCCGAGTCTCAGACACGCGTGTGCCCCAGGAAACCGCTAACAAAGACCCATGTCCCACATCTGACCTCCGGACGAGGCCAGACGCCAGGGCAGAGAGGCTGCATGTCAGGCCCGAGGACGGGGTACTGAGTGGCGCCCCCCGCAGGTCTCGGCCACCAGCGTGAGCTCGGCTGGTGCTTCCTGCGGCTCCGTCTTCCGCAGGCAACCTTCGACCCCACGGGGAACCCCCGGTCCCCGAGGGAAGCTGCTCACAGAGCTGAGCAGAGGCCGAAGCCCAAGGCAGCGTGACCTGCGGCCCCAGAGACCCGGGTCGGCCCTGCCAGCGCCCAGCTGCATCCAGGCCACACGGTCGTCTGCGCAGGGACTGCGCCGGAATCGAGCCCACCCCGCCGAGTGCTCCATGGCCCGACACGGGGGAAAATTAAAACACGCAAACACAACACTCAAAAGAAACAGAAACAGCTCGGTCTGTGGCCATGCCAGGAACTGATTCCCAGATCCCAAAGGAAGACCTCAGCAGCAGTCACCTCGACCTCTGGGGGTGACAGCAACCAGGCCCTTTGGGGGAATCTACTTCCTCAGGGCAGGCCTCCTTTAAAGAGACTCCCCAGACCCCCTTTGCCTGCGGCGCTCCCCCGGGGTTCCCCAGGCAGCGGCCTCCGTGGGGGGGCCTGCAGACCGTGGCCACTGCCACCCAAAAAAGGCCATGAGGCCTTTTCCATGTTTTCCTTTATTTTTTATGTTTTCGTAACACATGGCACATTTGAAAATGATTTTTCACTGGCTCGAATCCTCAAAGAAGCTAATTTTGGGGTTTGCCATAAACCTTCTGTTCATAATGTCCTTACACAACAGCATCGTTTCTGAGACAAAACCGTAGACGCCGTAGAAACTGCTGTTCTTACAAGGCCGTGGGTACCAGGAGAGCTCCTTCCCTCCCTCCCCCCCCCCCCCCCCTGCACAGAAGTCTGTCTTTCCGTAGGAAACAGTTCAGAGCCTGCAGCACAGGGAACGCCAAGTCCGGGGACAGGCAGGGGTACATGTGCTTTTGTATTCAAGTCCCTTTCGGAGAAATAAGTAGGGACAGGCAGTCACGTTGACTAAATGAGGTTAAAAGTTGAGTATCACAAGAGCCTAGAGTTAAGTGCTAGCTACTTACATTTTTGATACTACAAATACATACTTTTTATTTGGGCAATAAATATCTTGCAAAAGATCGCAGAGATGAGATGTGAGTGAAAACTTCTGTTTTTCCTTTCCGTCTCCTGGCTGTCAGTCACGCGTTGGATGGAGGCAGCGCCGGCCGGCTGGATTCGCCGCTGTTCCGAGGTCCTGGCAAGGCGTGGGGACGCCGGCTGTTCCCTGCATCGGGGCCGGCGGTTTGGCGTCGCTTTCCCGCGCAGACCCCGTCCTCGGCCCTCGTGCGGGCACGTCCGTGTGGGCGGGCAAACCGTGATGACGACTGTCACTGTGACTGCGTATCATTGTCCAAATGAGCTCCGCTGCTGCCTCGTCCCAGAAAACGGGCGCCTGCGGCTCCTCGTCACCCCACCAGAGAATTCCTCACCGTCTGTCTGGTGAGACATGCCCATCGACAATTCGTCTGCAAAAAAATAAAAACAAAAAAACCCACATAGAGAAACGGTCCTATCGGGCGGGAAGCAGGAAGGCGCGGCGATGGCGGGGTGGGGGAAGTTTGGCTTGGAAGCCAGAAGACACTTGAGTTCAATAAAGACCCAGAGAGGGAATCTTTGCAGACATTTCAGACACAGGAGGAAGCGTTGTTAGAGCAGAAGGAAAAAAAAGAACGTTTTGACCACTTCGGTGAGCAAGGAGGAAAAGCAGGAAAAAGTGGGAGTTATGCCGCACCAGTGACTGGAACGCCAAATCAAAGAACACAGCCCGCGCAGCCGAGCCTCGGAGACACAGCCGACACGCCAGGTCTGTGCTGCGAGCGGGGTGAGTGCCGCCCAGCCCGCAGGTTCGCAGGCAGCCTGGCAGCTCTGCACCGGAGGGGGGGGGGGATGCTGACTCTCCGCGCGACCCCCGAGGAAGAAGTGGCCTTCGGGGGGGAAAAAGCTTTCAGAAACCCCTGCAGAGCTTAATGAAGATTGCTGCCTCCTTCCAGACAGACCGGGAGGCGGGGGAGGAGCATTTTCAGAAGCCCGAAGAAGGAGGCTGGAGACTGACGTTGTCCCGACCGCAACACCAGGGAGATGTCCGCTGGGCCCGGGTCTCAGACAGGCCGTGTCCACCCTCAGGCGGCGCCGGGACCCTGAAGCGGCGGGTGACCAGCTCTCACTTCCCCCGTCAACGCACGGAGAAGCCTGGGCCTTCGGAATAAGAAGTGGCCGGAGCACCGGACGCCGGCCTGGAGCCGTCGGAGGCGGCGGTGCCGGGGTCCGTGCCGGGTGCTCCCCCCCGCGTGTGGCGGGGTGGGGGTTCTTGGTCCCAGTGCAGAGAACGTGAGGGCCCGTGCCGCAGCCCGGGAAACCACGGCGGGGGTTCCCGAGGCAGGGTTGGCGCTCGGCAGCGGGCACGGGGCTGCCTGCTCACACCCGCGTCTCAGGCCGGAGCGCAGGCCGCTCCCGTGCAGCGGCGCGCCCCGCCCTTCGCCTGCGCTAAGGTCCGGCTTCGCCAGGGACAGCATGTGTTTCTGTCGCAGAGTCCCTCCCGCCCGAGCAGCAGTCAGGAAGCACGGGCGGGGTCGGGACGCTCAGTGGACACCTCAGCGAACCCCTCACGAAGACCTTCAAGAGCCCCAGTCCGCCGGCTGCGGCACCGCTCCCTTTTGAGTTTCGGGCCGGTGTGCACGCGGTCAGAGCCGGGGGATCACGCGGCAATGCCGGCCCGGTGCTCACCGGTCCGCGTGGGGATGTTTCCACGAACTCCGTTCCGTGAGAACTGCCCACAGCCACCCCGGCCTGCGGCCCTGCCCTCTCAGGGCCCCCCTCCCGAGTTGGGCCAACGCCGTCCTCTCCCTGGGAAGCATGCTTCCCAGGGCACTCGGAACACCCCAGGGCTTCCCGAACGTCCACAGAGCGAGGTCCAGGCACACAGGCCGGACCGCTCCCACCCTTATGGACGGGCGTCCGGCCGCCTCCCCGAGCACGGCCTGGCAGCCCTTCCCTGGCGCCGAGGACCCGTGGCGCACACGGCTTATCCTGCGTTTCCTGCTTTCCCTGGGGCTGTGAATCTTGGCTACACCGGCTTCGTGTCCTCCGAGCTCCCGAGTCCTGTCCTGCAGGACTCTCTCGCTCCCTCTTGTGTCCCTGTGGTTGGGTAAGAACTTCCTGCCCAAGGACTTCCTTCCGTGGCTGCGTGCAGATCCTGTCCTCACCGTCATGTGCTCGTTCCCACAGAGCTGTGAACAGCGAGGTGCCACCTTCCCAGACGGCCGGGATGATAAGTCGTATTCGGGGACAAGGAGTCTGATGTTGATTTATGAAATAAAGTACAGATGCCCTGGCTGGTGCGGCTCAGTGGACTGAGTGCTGGCCTGCGAACCAAAGGGTCACCGGTTCGATTCCCAGTCAGGGCGCATGCCTGGGTCGCAGGCCGGGTCTGTAGTAGGGGGCATGTGAGAAGCAACCATACATTGATGTTTCTCTCCTCTCTCTCCTTCCCTTCCCTTCTCTCTAAAAATAAATAAGTGAAATATAAAATAAACAAATAAAGTACAGGATCATCCGGAACCGATGACACGCATGAATCCTGACAGGCAGGGCAAAGGAAGCTCAAGGCCGTTGTAAAGACATTATTTAGTGTTAAAGACTTTCCGTGTCTTCAGTCAAGTGCCCTTTAACCTCACAAAGCCCAGCAGGGATCAAACGCTGAAACCCGAGAGAGCCCAGGTGACCCAGGGGCAGGCAGGTCGCGTGCCCGACACATGTCCCATGACTGTGGTGAAGTCAGGAGGGAAAAGAGACAGCCGAGCGCACGCCAAGGGTGGGTTCTCCTCTGTCCTCACTTGTGCGTCGGCCCGAACGAGACAAGGTTTCCAAACGCCACTGAAAAACTGAAGGTCCAGAGCCCCAGGGACCCTGTTTCTTCGTGAATGAGACCGAGGAGTCCGGTGCGAGTTCTGTGAAGGGCAGGCTGTGCGACTTCGGCTCCTGAGACAAAGTTGGCTTGTGGGGCAGACTGATGGTGGCCCCGTCCTCATCCCGAAACCTGTCCCCGTTTCCTCACGCGGCCAAAGGTCTCTGCCCAGACGGTTCGATGAAGGGCTGTGAGAGGGGGCGGGAAGGTGTCCCTGGGGGACCTGCCCTAACTGCGGTCCCCGAGGATGAGCCAGGAGAGGAGGCGGAGGCTGGAGGGATGAAGCAGCGGGGCAAGGACAGTGCTGACAGTAGGACCGCGGGCGCAGAGTGGGGCTCCGGGAGCCCCAGGGGGAGCCCCGCCCAGCCGCTGGCACTGGGGCCGCCCGGTGGCACTGATCGGGGCTCCTGCTCTGGCCTCCAAAATGGAGACCAAATTTCTGTTGTCTGAAGCCACCGATTTATGGCCGTTTGCTATAGCAGCCCCGGGAAATTGATATATCAGCCAAGTGACGTTGGAAGGCGTGAATCATGCCGGAAAGCACCCTAAAAATTTAGTGACATCACCGAGTCATAGTCTTTCCACGGAGAAAGACAGAAGGTGCTTCCACCGGGGAGTTCTCGGAAAGGGCTTTGGACCGACGCTGGGTGGCGGGATGCTGTGACCTCCCAGATCCTGCGTGGTCCCCGGCCGACTGAAGGGACGGCGTGGACTGTGGGGCACGCACGCGTGCGCCCGGCCCTCCGCGACCGCGACTGTGGCGGAGCTGCCTGACGTCAGGCCGGTGCAGCTGCCGAAATAAACGCGCGCTACTTACACAGCGCAGGGTGGGGCTCCGGCGTTCCTGCGCGGAGCGTGGCCCCGGGCGCCAGGGCCCAGCCGAGTGACCGGAGGCGCAGTGAGGGGGTGTCGGACGCGGACGTGTGCGGTGACCACCTGCCCCTTTCCCACAGGCTCGGTGGGACGGCCTGACCGGGCCCATCGCCTTCAACAGAACCGACGGCTCGAGGAAGGACTTCGACCTGGACGTCATCAGTCTCCAGGAGGAAGGGACTGCAAAGGTAAGCGCCTCCGCGAGCAGCTCGAATGGCACGCCGCCCACGCGCGTTAACTGCAGACTGGACGCAGGGGGTGAGAAGCGGTCCTCCGCGGCGCCGGCTGACGCCGGCGTTCAGCTCTCTCCCGCGATCTGTGGTTTTGCCCTTTAGAAACTTAGAGAAAAAAATATTCGAAACCCCTCAAATAATCAGTCATGGGAACATCAGAACTCTATACTCTAACATTTCTACGTTTTTGCTGTGGTGGACAGGAAGCTATGCGCAATGCGAGAGAGTATGTCTGGGAACAGTTACTTCCTCGAAATGTTTGGGTTGGCTTTGGAAATGATACACATTTCCCACTTCCGTTTTGCTGACTGCCAGCGGGGGCACGGCCACAGGGATCAGGCTGACATACCAGCCGCCGGTGCCGGGGTGCTGGGCGGAAGCGGTTCGCAGCGTTGAGCTGCACAGCCAGGGTTCCGGTTTCAGAACTGCCGAATTCAGAACTCCTCCTTCTCCCCCTCCGCCCTCCCTCCTCCCTCCTCCCCCACCCCCAGACCCCATGCTCTGACCGCAGCCACCCGGCCCCACCTGGGATGCGTGCGGGCCGGAGGGCACCAGGAGCACCTGCCAAGGACCCGGTGCCTCTGAGCGTCTCTGCACCTGCTTCTCTGTGCGTGCCTCTCCCCTCGTCTCCACGTCTCCTAACGTTCCGAACGGAACGGGGAAGAAGGGCCGTGGGGGACGCCTCCTGTGGGCTCCAGCGGGCGACGGAGTGGATGAGCCTCCGCTGTGTTTCCACGGCCCCTGACCCCCCGCGTGGCACGCGCACTCCTTAGGGGTTCTCCCAGCAAAGGCAGAATCAAACTCGATGACAGTGGTCTCTCAACCTGTCCCTCACCTCCTCCTCGTTCGCAATACCGTTTTCTCTTCGGGGGACTGGGCTCCATCCGGGGGAGGCTGACTGGGCCTCCCGGGGTGGGGCCCCGGCCCCCCTCCTCTGCCCCCAGGGCGGGGACGCCCAGCCAGGGGGCAGCACAGGGAAACCGTTCCAGAAAGCCCACCCTCCCCCTCTCTACCGCGGGGAAGCCCCTGATCCAAGGATGAGTCATCAAGTGTGCGTCCGGGGTGGGAATAGTGTCCACACGTGTGGCGTGCCGGGTGCACGTGTGTGGCTGTGGGTGTCTGCACAGTGACTGGAGCGAACTCCTTGAACGGGTCTCGGTGCGGAGTGACGACAGCCCGTTAGCGCTCCAGCCCAGCTGTGCGTCTTCTCAAGAACGGGCGGCCACGTTCTCGGCGCGCGGAGGGAGGCGCGCGGAGGGAGGCGCGCGGAGGGAGGCGCGCGGAGGGAGACGGACGCCGGGCCACCGCACCGCCGAGCGGGAGGAGCTGGTGTGGGGCCCGAGCGCTTGGCTGGTCTCCGCTGCACTGCTTCTCCCCGCCGCGCCCGTCCCGGTGGGACGCCTTCTGAGCAGTGGGTGGGGGGTGAGACCCGGGACCCACACTGTGACACCCTGTGGGCTCCGAGTTCCGTTTCAATTAAGTGCTATTTTTATTTTCCCTGTGAAAACCAAGCTGCTGGTGAGGTGTCCAAACACTTCTGCGAAGTGTGAGAGGCGGCTCGTCCTCGGGAACAATCCGCAGCGAATCTGGGGTGGGGGTGGGGTGTCCAAGGAAACGCCCGCCCCCCCAGGCCTGCCAGGCCTGCAGCTAGCTGCTCTCCGGGTGCAGGTTAGAGGCGGGCGCCACCCGGGGGAGGACGGGCTGGCCGCACGCAGGGGCCCGGGAACGGGGAGCAGGCTTGCGAGGCCTTCGGCATTCCCCCCGAGATTATGTTCCCCGGGGCAGGGGGTTCTCTGTGCGGGACGGGGGGGACGGTGCTGACTGGCAGACGCGCACGCGTCTGCACACGTCCGGCTGAGATCACTGGCCTCGCTCGCTCCCTGAGGGGCGGGGCACGACCACCCACTGGATGCACCGGGCCGGACGGGCGAGGCCGGGCGGCTGGCAGCCCTCGAACGGGGGAGCTGCTCCAAATCTCGTCCTGACGGAGGACAAAACCCTGGGAGACCCCTGGGAGCGCTCGCACCCGCTGTCCTGCCGTCGGGCCCACGGGGTCGCGGGGTCGGCGAGCGTGCACAGGCTCGGTGCTTGAGCGGACGTTCGGCGTGGGAAACATCTGCACCGGGCGCAGGTCCCGGGACATACGGACACGCTCCGTCACCCCCTCCCGCCCTCAGGCGGCCGGCTAAGCTACCTGTGGGTTTCCAGACGGACTTAAATTTCGTCCCGTTGTTCGGCCCCGACACCTTTGTCGGGGACACGGCCACCTTCTGAACTGTCGCTCAGATCGCAGACGGTGTCTGCCGAGGTCAGAAAGCTCGTCTCCCTCGGGGCCGTGCTCCAGGAGGGAAGCTCGAAGTGTCCTCCCGGCAAGTGTAAAGGAGACCCGGGGCTAACGCCCTGGCTCTAACCGTCCCTGGATCGGGCACCGGAGAGCTCGGTGACAACCACCCTCCTGTTCTAACCTTCAGTGGAAGGCAGCCGTGTCCCCCAGGCTCGAGCCTGCACGCGCCGCCTGGCTCCCAGGAAGAAGCGCGTCGCGCTCGCCCGGCGGGGACGCAGGCACCTGGTGTGGAATTGGTCCAAACCGGCACCCGAGGGGGCGGAGCCCAAGAAGCTCCGCGAGGACGAGTGGGGAGGGCACGGGCCTTTGCCTGTGTCTGAGCTGCAGAGCTGGCCCCCCGCCCGGCCCCCCGCCCGCCAGCAGGGGCCCCTGCTCCCGCTGACCCTGCACCGCGCCCGCCGAAGCCTGTGACGGGGGCCAGCACCCGGGGCTGCTGGGACCCCCGGGCACAGCCTTTCCCAGCAGGGCCCTCGGAGAGGAGGGTCCCCACGCACCCCCGTGCATTCCGGGTCCAACGGCCCACACGGTGGCCCTTTTCGGGTCCCTGCACAGGGCAGTTCACCGAAGCGCCTCCCGAAAGGGAGACGCTGCCGTCTCGGCAAACTGCGCCCCTGGAACCCGTGGTCGGGGGCTCCCGACTCAACACCAGATGGGCCTTCATTCAGCCTTGTTGGCACCCACAACCGTCCCCCTCAGCAGCCGGGGGTCTGGGTGTGTGTGGCCCGTGGCCTGGGTCAGGGCTCGGGACACGAGCCCCTCCCCGAACGCGCCTGTGTCGCTGCACATTTTGAAACTGCGGCCCCGCTTCCCGGAGACACGTGTCCGAGGCCCGTGAACAGGACCCAAAGGCCAACGGTCCAGGCATCTGGCAGCTCCAGCCTCCCCGCCCCCTCCCCCAACGCCCCCGGACCACGGGACCTGCTTCCCCGAAGGAGACCCTCGGCTGTGACGTGTCCGCTCACTTCCGTTCGCAGGCAGAGAGAGTCGCGTGCCTCGGCTGAGCGTGCGCACACACGTTCTGCCGCCGACAGACGACCGGGCGCAGGAGGCCCCGGTGGTTCACGCTGCGTGTGTGCTGCTCACGCCTGGGGACAGCCCGCCCTCGTGGTCTGGACGCGAGGGAACGCGGGTCACGCGGACGGCAGGAGAAACTCCCCCTTTCCTCGTTTTCCGGAGGAGACTCGTCCTGAATGGGGCTCCGGGGCCAGCGCGGTGGGGCACGGGCTCGGGGGCGTCTGCCCTGCCGCGCTCAGTGGGGCTGCGGACAGAGGTGGGGGCCGCGGGCGCGCCTGCAGCAGCTTCCAGCTCGTGTCGGGAAGGCGAGCGGCACTGCCAGGTGTTCGCCATCGCGGTCTGTAACCGCTGCGTAGTTCCCTGGAACGCGTGTGACACCAGAAAGAAAAGCGGTGAGAGAACACGCCCCCTCGCTCACGACTTGGCGCAGACAGGGTCGTTTCTCCGCCTTCCTTTCGATACCCAGTTAGAAACTGCGGGGTCCCGTTCCCCCCAGTGCCTGAGGCGAGGTCCAATTAGAAGGGCAGCCAGGACCAGTTTACCTGCCCGTTTTACCGAGCTGGAAGTCAGCAGGGCCTGGGGCAAACCAGCGGGCTCCGGGCGGCTTGGCCTGAGGTCTGCGTCCCAGAGGCCGGAGTCCCCGCCTGCGAACGAACTAATGGTGGGAGGACTGGAAGGGGAGGAGGGAGAGGGGAAGGCGCTGCCCTCCTCTGCGGTCTCAGCCGCCCGGGCAAACTGGAGGCGCTCGTGGGATGCGGGGGAGCCACGCCCGGTCCTGCAGAGACCAACCGGCTTCTCACCAGGCAGCCCCGCCTCCCAGCTCTACGCCTGCGACCTCTGCACGCACCTTCCAGGGGCCGAGCTGCCTCCAGCCCCCCCCCCCCCACCTAGGCGGTCTCCACCTCCCCCGCAGCCCCTCGCTGAGGAGGGAAGGAAGCAGGGACACCGAGACTCGGCTCGGCCAAAGCATCCGCTGCGTTTTCCCGCTCGGCGGCGCCGGTAGCCCTTAGTCGTCTTCACCGAAAACAGCTTTGTTGGGTTGTATTGTGGCAGCTGTCTTATCAGTGTGCGTTTAGAAAACCATCAAAACTGGTGGAGTTCCGTGCAGCCACTTTAATGTTGAGGATGGAAGAAGACACGCAACGTTTTTGGCATATTATACTTTGTTGCTCCGGGAAAGGTAAAAACGCAACTCGAACACAAAGAAAGATTCATGCGCTTCACGGAGAAGGTGCTGGGGCTGATGGCACATGTCAGAGGCGGTTTGCGAAGGTCCTTGGCACTAGTGTGACATTGTTGCCACGTCGTTCTCGGCTGTGGGGCCGTCTCGTGCGTGGCGCGGTGTGGAGCGGCGCCCCGGCCTCTGCCCGCTGGAGGCCGACAGCGGGAGACAGCCGACACGCTCAAAGCACCCAAACCGGTCAAGCGATGGGCGAAAATGAAACTGCGTCTCCGACGTTACGGGGAAAGTGTGACGGGCCTCTGGCCACCGCAGCAGCTCCCCTGCCGTGCCAGCGTGGGCGTCCTGGAAGCCTCCCCAGAGAGCTGGCGCTCCCGTCGGCCCAGCCACCGCATAGAGGCAGGAAGTCAAAGTAACGAAACAGGAGCGGGAAGGAGACGCCCACCACCCCCGCGGTGCTTCTTCGCTCCATCGTCGGGGGGGGTCACCGCCCCCACGGCCACCACGCCAGCCCCTGGACCAGGGCCTCCGTGCGCCCGCCCGCGCTCCGGCTGCCCCGGCGGCACGGCCTGCCCGCCCCGGAGCCTGTCCCTGCTGTTCACACCTCCTCCGTCTCCTCTGCTCCTACGTTTAAAAAAACCACACAATTCACGTCTTCTCGCAACAGGGCAACTCGAGGACCCTGCCGGGCAGCCTCGGGCCGTCCTCCGAGAGTCGAGTCTGTGTAGCTCTGAGCACCTGCCAGCACCCACCCCGCGACGCCTTTCCCAGGCGGGCGGCCCGGCCCGGGAGCCCAGAGGCCTCTTCTTGTCCAAGGTCACCCCGCCGGCGGGCAGCCCGGCCCGGGAGCCCGCCCGTGTCTGGACCCCCCCCCCCCAGGCTGGCAGGAAAGGCCGACGGGAGCTGCAGGCCAGTCGCTCAGCCCCCGAGGCCCGACCCGGGGCTGTTCCAGGGCCGAGCCGGTCTGGGAGCCTCACCGCCCCGCAGACACAGCGCCTGGAGGACACTGTGGCCGTTCTCTTCTGAAAGAGCACCGTGCTCCCCGGGCTGCCCGTCGCTGGGGGCGGCTCCGTGATGCAAAGGTCAGTGAGCAGTAAACGTGAATACCCTCACGGACGGAGTTCATGATCAAGTGGTCGGACAAGACAGGTACACCGGGGAGGAGCAGGAGAGGCCCAGAGCAGAGGGACACATGGTCCCACCAGCGGCCCGAGGCCCCTCCTGCCGGCACTGGCTCCTCAGCGCGGAGCAGCCGCGGCTCAGCCTGCACTCAGCCGGCCTCTCCGCCACCTGCCTTCCTTCTTCAGACGCCCCGCCTCCACCCCCCGCCCGCCCCTCCCCTGAACCTGCAAGGCGCTGCCGGCCCCACGTGGGCGACGCAAGCGCAGGGCCCGCCGTGAGCAGGTGATCGACCGACAAGTGCGTATTGGGAGACAATCCGATGCTCGTGGGAAGGAAAGAATTCATCTGAAAGTCGTATGTTGAACAAATTCAAAACAAAAAGACCCCCCACGCTCCACCCCACGCAGCCCAGACGCTCCCTGTCCCGTCTGCAGGCTCGTCAGGCCCACATTTCCTTTTCCGCCGTGACGGCTTGCGCTGCGGCGCCCTGGTGTCCTCGTCCCAGACCCTGACCCCGAGCGCCCTGTCCCTTCCCGGGATGGGGCGGGGGGGCCGCTCCTTAGGGCGGGCCCTGCAGCCCGCGGCCTCTGACCGCTGTGCTCTGTGCAGATCGGGGTGTGGAACTCCAACCGCGGGCTCAACATGACGGACGGCGACAGAGACGGGTCCCGCAATGTCACCGACTCGCTGGCCAACAGGACGCTCATCGTCACCACCATCCTGGTAAGCGGGCTGCTCGGAGCCCCAGGCGTGTCGTCGGGGGTTCCCTCGCCCAGGCCCCTCGGAGACCTCGAAGGGCCCTCAGCCGTCTGTCTGTCCGTGCGGACGACTCCGCCCGCAAAGGTCTAGTTCTGGCCGGACACTGGAGGCGCGCATGCGCCCCTGAAACCCGCCGGCCCCTCCGCGCGCCCTGGGGCTCCAGCTGCGCGGTGCTCGGGTGCGAGGCTGGGAGGGCGGGGCAGGGAGAGACAGAGGGGGACTTCCGCCCCTGCTCCCACCCGCTGGGTCAGACACGTCCCCCACCTCGGCCCCTGTCCCCTCGGGGCCCAGCGTCCACACAGCTGTCTGGGCGCCAGCAGGGCGCCTGCCGCTGTCGCCTCCGCCGGAGCGGGGCCGCTTCCTCGTAAGGCGGGTCCCTGGCGTCTGGTCTCCCCTCCGTCACTGCTGGGTAAACAGCCGCTTGCTCAACCACTCTTCCAACGCCCAGGTTAGGGTGCCTCCCGCCCGGCCGGCCGTGGTGCATGCTCGGGGACCCCCACTCGCCTTTCCAGGCCCTAATCCCCACGGCCACGCCGGAAACCCGCAGTCTCCGACGTCCCCGCCTTAAGTGACTCGGCCCCCAACGTCAGACCAGTTTATTTCCGAAACCGCCGGCCTCTGCCGCTGGTTCGCCCACAATAAAACCGTCCCCACGCCGCTGTCCCACGGAAATACAGGCTCCTCCTTCCGTCCGCTTGAGGACAGACCTCGACGGGTCACAGATACCCGAGGAAAATGCATAATGATGAGAAGTAAGAGGGCATGTCAGTAGGATAGCACCTGATAGAATTTTATAAAACAAAACTTCAGTCAAATGAGCAGTAAGGTTATCATACACGGTAGTAAGAAAATGCCATTACTCACAAAGTGGAAGGTTTATCATTTAAGCGTACGAGCAAAGCATTGTCGGCTGTGGGACTTCAGGCGAGCTCAGTTGAGGAAACGAAGCTGAGGATAAAAACAACGTAGGAATAGTCCTCGAATAAGATAACCAACCAGAAAGCGGGAGATGATAGAGGAGGAGTGAATTTGAGATGAAACTCCGCTGAGAGGTGAGGAGAGAAGAACACCCGGTAGTTCTTCAGACCTCCTGCCCCTGATTCGGAGTCACCTTTCGCCAGCAGGTGAAGCTCTCAGACAGAGGCCGGGAGGGAGGGCGGGTCCTGCAAAGCAGTCCGGGTCTGGGGAGAGCGGCGGCCAGACAGACAGACGTCCACCCGCCCGTCCCCCCACCCCCTCAGCTGGGCCCGAGGTTAGATGTGGCCGCATCTCCATCACACCATTCACCAAGGCGTCAACGGGGGGGAGAGGGGAGGGGAAATGCCACGTGCGGCCTTCGGGGTGCGCAGAGCCGGGGGGGTGCACCCCGCAGCAGCGGGAAGGGGAGGGCTGACTCCGGCACTCACTCGCCGTCTGGGGTCACAGCTCCCGGCTGTGACTCTGCCTCCGTCGGGATGGGGCCCTCACTCGAAGTCTGTCTGGTGCAGGAGGAGCCCTACGTGATGTACAGGAAGTCGGACACCCCCCTCTACGGGAACGACCGGTTCGAAGGGTACTGCCTGGACCTGCTGAAGGAGCTGTCCAGCATCCTGGGTTTCATCTACGACATCCAGCTCGTCCCCGACGGCAAATACGGAGCCCAGAACGACAGAGGGGAGTGGAACGGAATGGTCAAAGAGCTCATAGACCACGTAAGCAGCCCCTGCAGGTGGGGGCCGGGTGCCCGGACAGGTGCACGCTGAGCAGTGAAAGCGCAGGGGAGAAACGGTGGCGTCGGAGTCAGAAGAAGTACTTCAGCTCCTCTGAGTCGTAAAATCGGTTTTAGAGTAGGAGAGAACAGCCTGGAAAGGGGGTCTGCTTGCTTAGGAGGGCTGGTGAGGACAGACACAGCAGATAAAAATGTGGGGGGCCATCCTTCCCACTGGGGAACAAAGTCCAGTGACCCTCAGCCGCAGAAAGAACCCTCGCGTCTGCGGCTCAGCGCGGTCTCGTCCCGTCGGCCGATGCGGTGGCCAGGCCACCCGTCCACACCCCTCTCGGGTGCTCTCGTGAACAGACCCCATCCTGCCCCTTTCTCATTCCTCTGGTTCCAGAATGTATGCACGTCTGGGTCTGTCTGTCTGTGTGCATTTCATCCCTCTGGGTTCTGTCTCCTGAAAGACACGCGTTCATAAACACGACCGTGTGAACCAGCCTTCGTTCCACCGGAGCCGGTTCTCACGAGGGCTTCTCCCACGTGACGTGTGGAGTTGAGGCGCAGGGTCGGGAGGAGCCAGGGTCAGGCCAGGCTTCTGCCAGGAAGCCGGACACCGAGACAGTGACCTCGAACTTGCTCTTGCAGAGGGCGGACCTGGCGGTGGCCCCTCTGACCATCACGTACGTGCGGGAGACGGCCATCGACTTCTCCAAGCCCTTCATGACCCTGGGCATCAGCATCCTCTACCGCAAGCCCAACGGCACCAACCCGGGCATCTTCTCCTTCCTCAACCCCCTGTCTCCAGACATCTGGATGTACGTGCTCCTGGCCTGCCTGGGGGTCAGCTGCGTGCTCTTCGTGATCGCGAGGTGAGTGTGCGAGCTGACGGGCCGCAGCGCAGAGCGCGGCCGGGCCCCGGGCTGCCTGCGAGCTCGAGAGGCAGGCCGCGCCTCATCAAAGCCCCTGTGTGAGTGGGTGCCTTCGAGTTCCCCACAAAGGTGCTTTTAAAAGACAATAAGGAAATAATTTTACCGACGTTGCATCAGTGTTTGAAGCAAGACAGAATGGTGATTTACACGTTTCCCGGGGGTTCTGCTACAACAGAGGCGGTGGCTCCACTAATAAATCTAAAACGTTTCAACAGGAGAGCACAGCCACGCCCATGGGTTCGAGCCCTGGAGCATTCTACTAAGCAAAACAAAACAAGAAAAAAGCCAGCTAGGGACTATTAAAGGAAATAAGGATCCCTGCACTCAAGGTGTGAAACTCTCAGGAGCAAAGAAAAACGCTTTAAAATGTTTGTAAACTCTGTTTGAAAGGCATCGGCGAGGTGAGGGAACTCCAGAAGTGACCGCGACAGCGAACGTCGCTGGCGTTGGGAGGCTGGCGGCCCCGCGGGCTGGTTTTCCGAGCTGGCGCTGCGCTTAGCCGCTCTGCTCCACGCGGCCCGTCCGAGGGCCTGACACCCTTGGGGGGGGGGGGTGTTTTCTCAGCGCCTCCGACGCTGAATTCCAGACGGCTGTTTAGTCTTTCTGCGGACTTGCACATCTGACACCCGTGGGTAAACCGTGTGAAAATAATCATCGCTTTGGTGCGTCCCCTGCTCGTTTTCAATCTTTTTTATCTTCCAGCGGAACTCGGTGAACTTTCCCCTGATCAGTTTTTGTTTTCCTTCCAGGAAGTCTGAGAGAAATGTTTCTTCCTGCTCACTCCCCGTCATTGTTCCCTGTCCGGTTTTGATTAATGCCGGGTAGCTCTCCCCCTGGTGTAATTAGGAAGGAAGGTCAGGAAAACAACCCAGGCTGGAAGGGCCGACGCCGGGAGGTGGGGGCCCCGCTCGCGGCCGTGCACGCGCACAACCCGAGGAGTTTCTCCGCACCGGTCCCGGCGCGCCGTCGCCCGAGCCCAGCTGTCAGCCGGACGCTGGGGTCGGGTGGGAGGGTGACCCAGGCTCCGCTTGCACCCGTCCCCTCCCAGAACGCAACGCGCTGACGATGAGTCGGTAGTAACGCCGCCTGGTGGCCGGGACTGCGAGTCGTTGGCTCTGGACCGGGAGAGGTTTCGTCTCCCGGGAAACGGCGGACCATGTTCCGGACCCAGGTTTCCGTGGTCCCACCGGAGGATGAGGCGGGTCCTGGCGTCCAGTGGGTGGCACCCAGGCAAGCGGTCCCCCCCACCCTGCGGCGCTCGACGCGCCCCACGACCAGGCGGGACCCCCAGTGCCGAGAGGCCGTGCTGCCAACAACTGGAGACGCTGATCTGAACGTCAGATTCCCGGTCACAGGCCGGTCCCTCAGCACTGCGCGCGCGTCCCTGCTCAGCGGCCCCGAATGAACTCCGCGCAGCCCTGGAGGTGACGGCGCTAAGGTGACCCGCCTCCGACAGCGAGCAGGAATCGCGTGCTGCCGCTCGCTCCCTGTCCCTGTGCTGGGCCCCAGACCGGGGACGGGGGGGACGGGGGACGCAAGTGAGCAGCCCCCCCCCCCGGCCCACTGATCAGGGGAGGGCCCCCCGCTGGCCCCGCAGCCCGGTCGCAGCCAGTGGGGACAGCCCCTCGGCAGCACCCACAGCTCTCACGGGGGCAGAGGGTCCCCCAGCGGGGCCTTCAAGCTGCCTGAGTTCCATCATCAGAATGTGTCCAAATGGGTGACGTCCCGCAGCTCTCCGGCCACATTTTCCCGGCGGCCCCGTGAGCCCCACATTCTCCAGCGGCGTCCGGTCGCTGTTTGGGAAGCGGCCTCCCCCAAACAGCGCGTCCTCACAACAGCGCCGCTCCCCGACAGCACCCGACGAACCGGCGCGCCTCCCTCTGCCTTCTCTCCACGCCGCCAACCCTCCGGGTCCCGGGGAGGCGGGGCGTCTGCGCAAACGCAGACGGGGACAGCACCTGACTCCTCCCCTGCCCCGCCCCAGGGAGCCGCTCGCTAGATTTCGGAGGCCAGGCCGGTCGCCTTCACCTTCCGCCACAGTCACAGCCTGACGGTGAACCGGGCTGCCCTGCGCGTCCAGCTCAGATGGGAAGCGGCTCCTGTGACCGCAAAGCTGGTGGTGACGCAGAGCGGGGAAGCCACCTTAGGACCACCTTTCTGTCTGCAGAGGCTTTGCCTTCGCGTTCGCAGGGAGATACCCTTCCTGTCCTCGTTCCGGGGCAAAATCAGCCTGTCACCGCGGGTGGGCCAACAGGCCCGCGAGGCCGCCGCCCACAAATCACCTCCCAAACCGAGCTGCCTTTGTGACGCTCCAGCTCCACGGCACGAACTAAAGGAAAGCACGCAGAGTTCGGGCGCTCTGCCGTGGCACGCAGGGCCACATCCGTGGCCGGTTCCGTGCGGGACGTCTCTTCACACTGTCTTTTGAAAAATACTTCAGGCCAGAAATTACGTCTGTCGTGAACACACAATTTAAATAGACTGAAAATCCAGATATACTGCCTGCTTATGACTTATAATACATAATGTTGGTCTCCTTAAAAATAAACAGTTTTAGTTAATACCGGGCCAAAAAAAAAAAGAAGAAAACCTTTGCCTGTAGCTCGAAGGCTGTATATGCAGCCAAGCCCAGCTGTGTCACCAGAAGTTCAGGGAGCTTTCTCTCCTTCAACAGAGGGGGCGGGCGGCTTCCTGTCCTCGCAGACTCCCGGGTCCCGTCCTCGGCCGTCGTGGGGGCCCCTCCCCGAAGGTCCCTCGGCGCCGTCATCGTTTCGTAGCTTCCGCGCAAGCGGCAGCCGAGCACCTGTGAACGTGTGCGCACAGTGAGTCCACGTTCCGACACAACGCGACTCCGTTTTAGGCAGTTTGGACGGATTCTAAGCACACGCGTCCCTTTCTCTGTTGTTTCACCGAAGGCCAGGATCAACGGGGCAGCAGCTTCGAAATGTCTCTGGGGAAGGTCGCAGGGGCCCCTTCCCCAGACTTCCCGACACTGCCAGCCTCCCTGCCGACATCAGGGGTTTCGAAACGCTTACATCCAGGCCGCAGGCAGGCGCTTCGCGATGAGAAGCCCACGCCGTAAAGGACGGCGTCCTGTGGTCATTTAAAGCCCCTCAGCGCGCACCGGCCGCAAGCCACCGCGGAGTCCTGGAGGGAGAGAGCCCCCGATCTCTGCGGAGCAGGCGGAATCTCGGGGCTGCCCAGACGGCTGCCCCTGTGCCCCTGAGAACCAGAGAAACTGTCTGCTTGTAACCGCAAAGCGTGAAGGACGGAGAAAGGCCCAGCTCAGAGCAGGGTTCTGCGAGTGCAGCGGGGCGTGGGCAGGAGCGCGAGGGGACCAGGTGCCGGCGGACCGCTGCCAGGCCCGGGAAGACCGCTCCTCTCCAACGCGTGAACCTCCCAACTTGTCACAACGACCGACAATGTTTAAACGGTTGCACAGGCGGCAGCGGTGGTGTCCGAGTGACGGCGTCTCCGCTCCGCACGTCGCTGCAATTAGCAGGGTCGTTAGCGTCGACATTCATTCCTCCAGCTCAGCCACCCAGCCTGCTTACCGGAGCATGCAAATTCCCAGCGTGATTATGTTGCTGGAACAGTCACTGACACGTACGGCACGGTGTGGCGTGAGCTTCACGGGAGCCCCCCCGCCCCCCTCCGTGTGCACTGCAGAGCTGTGGGGGAGGGGCGGGGCGGGTCCCATTGCTGCGGGAGAAGCCGAGGCCCACCCACCCCCAGGGCTCGGCGAGCAGACCCTGCGCCCCCAGGCAGAGCCCCAGGCAGTGGCTGTGCGTCCAGAGGGACCGTCTGCCCTCGTCCTCGTTCAGGACGCCCTGTCCCCCCATGTCCCACCTGCTGCCGTTCGCCTGTGGCTGGAGAACCTGCCGTTGTTCCCCTTGGCGTGGCGGCGTCACACTCCAACACGCCTGCTGCGTGTCAGGGACGCAGTGGCACGTGGCTAAGCTGCCCTCGCTACAAACCGCACTTTAAATCATCCCCGTGTCTCTCTGCGGAGCATCTGCTCACGTCTCTTTGGAAGAGTAAGCGCCCCTTGGCAAGATAACCCAAAAACAACCCCGGAGCTGGGACGTTCTCTGGGCTGTCGAAGTCAGACAGATGCTCAGGAAGTAGAGAAAACTCCCAAACCCTAGGAAGTTCCCCAGACTTTTATTTTAACACACACACCACGAACGCCTGGACTCCTTCGTCCTCGCGGACGCGGAGACCGAGGTCAGCGACGGTGAGTGCCGTGCGCGAGGCCGACTCCCCGACCAGGGCTGGTGCGCAGGCGGCCACAGCGGGTCCCCTGGAGACGGCCGGCTTGAAAGCAAGCGAGGAGCGGCCCGGGACCTGGGGCTGCCCCGGGCGGCACGCTGTGGGGGGTTGGCTGTAAGGGCCCAGTGCCCGGCGGGCGCAGTCCCAAGCGTGAACCTGTCTCCTCGTTGAAGGGCTGTTTTGTTTCCGTGCACAGCCCCAAAATGCCGGGGCTTCCCCTCCAGCCTCCTTTCCGGTAACGCTGCCCAGCCGCTCGGCTCCCTGGACGCACCACGAGCTCACTAGGCCACAGACCTGCCTTGCCCGCTTCCGCCCGCAGGTGCCCTCGGGGGCGTCGCCCCTCGTTCGCGCACCTCCCCCAGCACCCCGTGTCTCGACGTCGCGCGGGAGGTGCAGCGAGAGGCGGCGCTGGCTCCGCCCCCCGAGGGGTAAACCCTCGGGACAAGCGAGCCTTTCTTCCCGGCCCGTTAGCTGCCCAGTGACACGAAAACCGGTCAGAACTCGGTAGAATCCAGGACGCGGAGACCTGAGGGCCTAGAGGTGAGAAGTTTGGTAAACGTCCTGTCCAAGGCTCCCTTGCAGCTTCCCCGCCAAAGCCCCTGGTCTGCGGCCGTGGCCTCCGGTCAGGGCCCGGGGCTCTCTGCGGTGACTGCTGGGTGCTCCGCGCTGTCCGGCGGGGCCGCCCTCGGACGCTGACCCGCTGTCTCTGTTGGCTGCTGCAGGTTCACCCCCTACGAGTGGCACAACCCGCACCCCTGCAACCCCGACTCGGACGTGGTGGAGAACCACTTCACGCTGCTGAACAGCGTCTGGTTCGGAGTCGGAGCGCTCATGCAGCAAGGTACCTGGGCTGCCCGCCCCGCCCCGCGCCCCCCGCCCCGCGGCCCGCGGACGGCCTCTCGCGCTGGTCACCTCCCCGGGGGAGCAGAGGGTCGGCCACCTCAGGAACTGGGAACCGCTCTAAACACGGCAGGGAAAGAAAAGGGGCCTCGGTGCGGCTGGTCTGCTGTGCGTCTGGGGGGGGCGGGGGCGGCTGCCAGAGGAACTGCTTCCCAACCGGCACACGGGGTGGGGGGGTCCCACCCTTTCCTTTCCGACCAGCGGGGTGGAACTGGGCTCCTCTGGAAGTTAAGCTGACTGCATGCTTCCTAAGCCGTCAGCTGCTTACCGCTGTGGCCACCCCTGCTGGGACTCGTCTGGGCTCCGGGGCTGCCCCTCCCCTGGTGACCACAGCGAGGGGAAAGTGCGGGGGCTGGGGGCTAGGCCTGCAGCCACAGAAATGAATGCAATATATTTCCCACGTTGGATAACGTGGGGGCTTCTGCTTTTGGGGAGCAGGCAGCAGTGAGTTATTTTAAGCTTTGGAGAAATCTAGCTGTTTTATAGATTTTCCTCAGCGCCGATTACAAGCATCCAGCGTAGAAAGTCCTCCCCCAGATGAAACGCATTAATCTAAGAAAATTATAGTCGCAGAGCTGCTCTGCGCCGAACATCTGCTGATTTGACGATGCGCTTAGAGCGAAGTGGCCGAGGGGCGCTCGTCTGGGGTGGATGCTAACTGCGCGTGGGGGGCTGGGGCTGAGCCGTGAGGGGCTGTTCCACGACTTGAAATGCTCGTATCGCACGTCTGCCAGCCAGAGGGGGAGAGCAAGCTTCTCCGGTGCGGAAACACCGGATCTCGCCGCGCAACGCAGCAGAGTTTACGCAGGCGCCGCCCAGCAGGCGCGGACCCAGCCCCTGGGTTCCCGGAGGGCACGTGCGTGGCTGCAGGGAGCAGGCCCGGAGGTCCTGCCGGACACCCCACGGGGAGCCCCAGGCTGCTGGGCCGGCGCCCCTGCTTCCCAGGGCCTTTATTTAGCGAGCGGTAGCTTTCGGAGCGTGAAGGGGACCGCCCCTTCCCTCCGCGGTTGTCCCTTGCCACCAGGTAGCAAATCACAGCCCGGGGTGTCCCTGAGTGCGCAGAGCACTGTGACGGCCCCGTCACACACGGGCGCCCGCCCCCATAACTTCTCTCCCCTCTGCTACCTGTTTGGAGTTTGCCGCCACCCACCCCAAACCGTGGGGCCCGGGGCCCCCTGGCGGCCGAAGCCTTGGGTGCACGGCAGTCAGCCCCAGACAGACTCTGCTTGTTCCTGGAGACGCGGAGAAATGTTGCCAGGCAACACGAACCCCGCCGTGTGAGACCCGCGGTGCTGGCGACTGCTGGTCTGTCCGTCCTCGTGCACAGCACCGGCCAGGCTGGTCCGTCTGTCCTCACGCGCGGCGCTGGGCCGGCCAGCTCGCCGCTGCGCCCACCACCGCGCTGTCCCCTGCTGGCAGAGCCGGCCCCTGTCCTCCACGGGCGGCCCGCCCCTCCGATTTCCGACTGAGCAGGGGGGTCGGAGCCCGGGCAACGTCTGTGTCAGGACGGGCGGTGCTGCCGGCTGGCCCCACAGAGACGCCGGTCAGTGCCGTCCCGCGTCCCAGGTGCTTTCCAGCGACATGCCACTCGGCGTTTACCGTCCCCATAACGTTGCCCCCCCACCCCGAGCTCTGAACGCAGACAAGTCACCCCCACTGGGGAAGCCGTTTCTGAGCACGTCGGTGGACGTTAAGGGTCGCAGAAGTCAAAAAACACATGAAAATAAGGAACAGGATGAAATGCTGAGAAGCGCAATGCACGCCCTTTACCAAGGGCGAAAAATGCATCTGAATGGTTTTCTGCTAATTACTTTCACGTTTCCAAGATGGTTTTATCCAGAAGTGTAAACATGTAATATTTTAAGTGTGGTGGGTGAGAATTTATATTATTTTTATTACGTCAATTGGTTATCCATCTGTCTGTCTGTCCAGTTTCACTGTCACAGAGTGCTGGTTACACAAGTAGTAACCCTAAAACCTTATTGTTTCATGAGTACGTGCGACCAGCGTGAGGATGAAGTTACAGCGGAAAGGCCCCACCTGTAAGCTGAGAGAATCTGTCTGTCACCTCCGCTACTCCGTCCACGGCTGCTTTGTGAAATAAATGGCATTTTAATGATGCCTGACTACAGATCTAAAGGAGTCTCGGACCAATTAGGCGCAGGACGGGCAGTGGCCTTGGGTGGTAAACACACACCCACAGGCCCGGAAACCCCATTAAACCACAAGATTAAAACAACGGGAGCAAACTCTGCCACCAAAGCCTCGGAGGCAGCTCAGTGGAAACCGCCCTGAATCTCGGGGACTTTACACACCCAAATCCAAACAGTGGAAAAACAAAGGGAACAGAAGCACAGAGAAGCCTGTTTCCTCGTTAAAAGAGGGTGCAGGGCAAACCTTACTACTCAGAGCACGGGAACACGCACGCGAGTTCAAAGCCTCTGCCCACCTTGATCTGCTCGCCAGGAGCCTGGGGCTGCTTTTGATTTCAGGAGCAATCTGTGTGTCTGTCTATAGATTAAACGTGAGCACAAACTCATTTATTGGTGGACAGCTAAGCTCCAGTCTCCTCCTCTCTCTTAATCCGTCAACTTGGAAACACACAATCAGAATAGCGAAAGAATTCTTCAGATCCGGTATTCCACCTGCTGTGCTTAACCCTTTGGCCTCTCAAACTTGGAGTGTTTTAAATGGTCACACAAACTCTGTTCTGCCTCTAAGTTCATGGGGGAAATGCTGAGTGCAGATCCAACGGTGACTTCCAGGCAAGTGGATGAGCCAGAAATGCCCCACACACACACACGGGTGTCCCTGGAGCGAGCTCCGCGGGCACCCCCTCCCATCCCTCGCAACTCTCCTCCGGGGTTGGCGAGGCCCCCGCAGCCCCGTCTGACCACACGTTTCGAACTCGAGCGCCGTCGCAGCTGTCCGGCTCCTCTCTGAGTGCAGGCTGCACGCTCAGTCGTCAGGGACAAAGGCTTCCTGGGTAGACACTTCAAGTGCCTCTGTTTGTTCTTTTGCAAATAATCAGGAGTCACCCGAGGTCTCCAAAATGTATGTCTCTACCAGGGAGGGCCCCCTTCACCTGGGAAACAGCCAGTCTTTAAAGTATAATTGAGAAATAATACTTCATGTAAGGGCAAACTATGCCTTTTCCATCAAATAGTCTACGCTAGAGAAAATAATTTTGACTATAAAAATAACATAAAACAGTAAAAATCGACTCATCGACTCCCGAGTCTGCCTGCACCCTCTCTAACCCGATGCGTGAGACCCCGGTGTTCCCCGAAGGTGCACGCGCGGACGGCAGGACACGCTTACCTGTGGCAAGGCTCGCACCTCCGTTCGCCTGGAGCAGAACAGGCCGCGGCGAAGCCAGCACGGCCGCGCCGAGGCCTGGAGCCTTGGCCTCGCACACGAGGATGTGGGGATCGACGTGGCGGCCAGAACGAAGCGGCTAAATCAACCCCACAAATCGTGGACGTAGATTATCTCAGGGTTGGAACCCTCCATGTCAGTGCGTTGCACTCGAAGCAGAGCAGGGATTGATGATAGAAGATTGTGCAAGCTGAGCCTCGTTTTCTTAAAAATAACAATGCCCCCATTTCACCTGCACCCCCGAGAGCGAGTCCTCGATGGACCCACAATCCCGATGGCACAAAAGCGCGCTGTCTCCCCAGACTGGGTCGGGTCGCACCTTCCCTTTCCCGCCCACCCCGGCTGACCCCTGCTCTGTGGCCCCCGCAGGGTCGGAGCTGATGCCCAGGGCCCTGTCCACCAGGATCGTCGGGGGCATCTGGTGGTTTTTCACCCTCATCGTCATCTCCTCCTACACGGCCAACCTGGCCGCCTTCCTGACGGTGGAGAGGATGGAGTCGCCCATCGACTCCGCGGACGACCTGGCAAAGCAGACCAGGATCGAGTACGGGGCGGTCCGGGACGGCTCCACCATGACCTTCTTCAAGGTAGGACCCCCACGGGGCGCCCTCGGCGGGGACGCCGGGCGGGGGGCGGGGCGTGTGGACCGCACGGGTCCGTTTCCTGGCGGGAGCGTTCCAATGGCACAGGCGCGTCGCCAGGGAGCGCTGCGGCCCCGCCGCCGGCGCACAGCCGGTTCTCTGGTCCCTCCGCCCGCGCACCCCGCAGGCCCCAGGTGCGCATCGCGGCGTCTTCCGTACCCCGCCCCTCGCCGCTAGGCCAGAAACCAACGACAAAAAGACACAATCGAACCCCATCTGAGGCCCACGAGTGGACCGCTCGTGCTCGGAACCCGCCCCCCCCCCCGCCCCAATAAAGACCCTCTCCGGGGAGGCGGACGCCAGGGGCCGTGAGCGCCGTAGTTGTGTTGGTTCTGTTCCTCGCTTGACGGGACCAAAGCAGGACCGGTGGGGTGTCCCCGCGGGAGTTTGCTCGGAGAAGGGACACCAAGGCCGTCCCGGAGGCCCCGCGTCTGACGCGGCACCGGCCCCCAGGCGGGCCCTGGCGGGGCCGCAGCCCGGGAGGGAACCACCTGCGAGCCCCTGGTCTCGGCACCCGGGTCTCTGCCCAGCCTGTGGCAGGAACCCTGATGTTTGTGACGCGAGTCCCAGATCCTGTCGCTCCCGCGGGGAAAGGGGGATTTTAACTGGTCCAGGGAGGGTTGGAGCCGCGCCCCACCTCCGAGATCGCCAGGTTCAGCCCTTCGCCCTGCGTGTGAGGATAACACAGCCGCACTGTCTGCTCAGAGTCCCTCGCGTGGTCGGTGACGGAGACGGGCGGGAACCTTCTTTACAAGGCGCTGGTGAAAACCGTCGGGGTGGGGGGCGGACAGCCGTTGGAGCCCAAGGAAACTGAGAACACACCTTTGTGGAGAGACCCCAAGTGCCAGAAACAAAGTTGTCACCAAGGACCGAGCAGGGCAGACTTCTGACGACTATTAGTTCGGAAACAAACCACCACAGGCGAGAAAAAGGGCCGTTTTCTTGGTGTGACGGCATCGGCTCACCGAGTAGGTGCCACCTGTGCAGGAATTCGGTGTCGGCAATTACTGGCAAAAGCTTCCTCTGAGAGCGAACTACACCGGGAGGGTTATAAAAAAGCAGAATATGGTAAAAGGGTAGGATTCGGTTTTTGTCTATGTTAAGCAGATGATCTTTGAACACTTTTTTTCAAGAAACCTGCCACTGATTATGTGAGTGTGAAGAAGCGTGATGTGACTGCCTCTTCCCCGGACAAGTGTTGAAGGACAATGACATCAACTCCACGGCTGGCCGAGCCTCTGAAGGCTGAGATGGCTCTGAAATCGATGCTGTTCGGGGAGCCGAGCGACCCCCAGCTCGTGACTCCTCACGACACGAGTCAGAAACCGGGGACGTCACCCGCAAGGCGGACAGGACACAGGGACACTGCCAGGGCAGAGCCGGGCGTGCTGGAAGAGAGATCTGAGGGGACCGAGCTCGCCCACTCACACCAGAAAGTCCCATCGGGCCAGGAAACGGGCAGACCCCCCCCCCCCCAGCGCCGCCCGCTCGGAACAGACACCGTAGAGGCCGCTGCAAGCCCTGCGTGCCCCCACTCCGCCTCCAGCCCCACGCCGGGGGGGGGGGGCCTCGGCTCCCGAGCCTCCCTGCAGGTCAGGGTGCTGGCTCCACGCGCCCTGGGCGCCCACTGGAAGCCCACTGCCGCTGTCACCCACGGCCACACATTTTCAGAGCGGGCCCCTCATTTCCTGGTGACCCTGGCCCTCTCGGGTCCCCAAGAAACGAGGCGACAAGCGTCTCGGGCGGACAGCACGTGAAGACAGGCCCAGGGTGACGACCGTGGGGACAGCCGCACGCAGGTCCCTGACCCAGGGCCACGCCCTGTTCCGGGCACCGCAGCTGCACCACCTCGTCCCAGCCGTGACGAGACGGCCCGCAGGGCGAGCGCCGACATGATCCCCACTGTGCGGTGAGCGGGGGGGGAGGGGGGGGCACGGCCCCTCCCAGAACCTGCCCAGTGTGCGGAACTGGTCGTGGAACTCGGTCAAACCTCGGAAAGTTCTAGAAGGCAGGCTCCTGGCGGGGAGACGGTCGGTCCGTGCTGTCGGCCATGACATTCCCGGAACCTTAAGGAGAGTCAGGCCGGCGGCAGGCACCCAGACGCTGTCTTCAGGAGGTGACCAAGCGCACCGATGGGTTCAGAGGCCGGGAACTCTGTCGGGGAGGACGGGCTGGGCAGCCGTCTGCGTCCGCCCCGTCGGCTGCGGCCAAACGGCGGCAGCGCTGTCCCAGGGCTCCGGAGGCCGGGGCCCTTCCACAGCCTGCGGCACAGGGCGCCGACTCCCTTCACCAGGGTGCTGCTCTCAGGAGGTGCACACCCCCAAGGGCCCTTGGGGGTGAATTTCAGCGCACGGACGTGGGGGGCGCACTCCGCCCACCGTGGGGGCGCGCACGGAGATCCGCGTAGGAGAGACTCCGCTGCCGACTTCGTCTGTTTTCAAGGGGGTATCTGTTCTCGAAAGAAGGCCAAGGACTAAATCCGACTCAGTTCCCCCCCGGCCCCCACCCCCGAGCAAGGCCGGGGCCAGGAAGTCTCAGCGGGACCCATCCCCACTCGGGGTCCTCGAAGTGGAGGAGCCCGCGAGGGGAACACGAGTGCCGGGTGCCCCCCCCACGGCACCGAGTGACAGCGGTCCCAGTCCCACAGAGCCGGTCCTGACCTGGACGCCCAGGTCCCACGTGGACGCCCCCCTCCGTCCCCCCCCACGTCCCCTCTTGGTCGGGTCCAACCCCCGCTCCTGAGCTGCCGGGCGAGTCCGCCAAGGCCAACCCCTCCCCGGGGCCCAGCCGGGCCGGCCTGCACCGTGTGCGGGGGGGGGGGGGGGGGGCGTCCCATAAGCAGCGTTTTCTCGTCTCCCACAGCACGACAACAGGCTTTTGTTCCCGGGAAAAATACGTCTGTGCATGTGTCCCTTCGGCAGAAGTTGTCTCTTTGCTTTCGAGTTCACTCTACGTTGTTTTGCAGCTTAAAAAGAAGTGGGCAGTTACGAGGAGGACAGGCCCTATGGAAATTACCGGAACCTGTGAACAAACGGAATCACTAATCCCTCCCGTTGGCCTCTGTGATGCTCTCAGTGAAGTGT
Organism: Glossophaga mutica; assembly: GCA_039655065.1. Taxonomy (NCBI): domain Eukaryota; kingdom Metazoa; phylum Chordata; class Mammalia; order Chiroptera; family Phyllostomidae; genus Glossophaga; species Glossophaga mutica. Next base: position 223,521,621 of record CM077304.1, read on the forward strand.
CTCCTTGAACAATGTGGCTGGAAAAATACTCGCTAAAATTTCAATCAAAATCCATTGACTTTTCTTCGGAGAATTTGCAGTTCCTGCAGAGTGGGCCCTCAGAGTTCATATCTGGGATATTGGATTTTCAACATGAAACAAAAACAAAATTTAGTTTTAAAGGAATAGCTCAGATGAGGTTCCACTCTCGCCGTGTGCATTTGGGGAGGCCGTGCCGAGTCGGGGCCAAGGCCGAGGCGGTGGCTTCCTTCACGGGGCCACCTGTGTGCGGAGCGGCCACGTGGGTCCCGGGGACCCTACTGCCATGGAGCGCCAGGGTGCACCCCAACCCCAACCTCAGTCCCCTGGACGCTCACGAGGCCTTGTCGGACAGCCGAGACTCCGGCCGATGCTGACCGTAGAGAAAAGAACAGCTCTAGGTTTGGGGGCCACCGTCCCCCAGTGTGAGGGACACGTGTTAGCCGAGAGCTTCCCTCGAGGTCGGCAGCCCTCAGAGTCCGCATGGCGTGGATAACGTGGCCCCCGTGTGGGTCCAAGGACACCTTCGTCCCGGGCGACCAGCAGGAAGGGCGGGGCTGAAGGGGGCTGACCGCTCTCGGGGCCAGGTCCCGGCTGCACGGCTTCTTCACGGGGTGTGGCTTCCTCGTCCGCGGAGAAGAAATGACGACGGCCTCCTTCTCGTGGGAGCCTGTGAGGATTAAATGAACGGACGCGAGCAGAGTGCTTAGAGCAGCGCCTGGCACTCAGCACGCGCGGCCGGTGCCGCCGTCACCGCCGTGGGCGATCGGCAGCCGGTGGGCGCTCAGGGACCAGCCGCCCCCGCCCCCGGGGACACCGGCCTCGCAGGCGCTGTGGGCAAAGGGAGATAAGCCGTGGCCGTCCGGCGACACACTTCCTCGTAACACATTTTGGATGAAAAGTTATGTGTCCTTCGCCAGTAATGTTCGCCAGCATCCGCGCAGCCACACAATCAAGTTTAAACGGACGAAAGGAGTTTATCTCAACGCGATGCCCTTCCAGGATTAAACAAAAGCTGACGATTTCCGATTTAACAAATGAGGCCTTCTCAGTTTCGGGGACTTTGGCTAAGCAGCCCAGAGCACTTGACAAACATTCTACTTAACCTCTGACACGTGCTAGGAAACCGGAGGCGGCCGCGGTCTCTAGCGTTTAAATCCGCGTCGTTGGGAGCGACGCGTGGGCTGGAACTACGGAGGGTGCAGGAGTGGGAAAACGTCTGGGCTGCCGTTCAGAGCGTTTGCTGGGACTTTCCACACTTAGGACAATTCCCATGAAGCATGTTCCTATTTTCAAGGATTCCTGAGTTCTGCATTAAACATGGAAAATCTATTCCAGAAGAAATAAATCTACTGTATTCGTACTTGTTGTACTAATAAATACAGTGCAGACTAGTACTTTTTGACCTAACGAAAAATAAGCAGTGCAGAACGCAGCGTGACGCGGACGGAGCTCAGGACTGAGGAGGAAGCAGGGGTGGACGCTGCCCCGGCTCCCTCACTGGCCGGCGCGGCCTCCGACTCGGAGGTCCTTCAGTGACTCTCGGCCGACCCCGACGTCCTCGCAGGTGTTCAGGGGCAGGAACCCCCGTCCCCGGGAGCGGAGCCACCCGCCGGCGTCCCTAACGGCAGGCAACGTCGCTCCCCGGCCCCCCGCCGCGTCTGCCCGTGCACCCAGGCTGCCGGCTCCCCCTCGGAGCGCCGCGGGGGCCGCTCCGCAAACTCCGTCAGCCGTGCCGGAGAACGCGGGTCGGAAGCAGCAGGTGCTGTTCTCGGGCCCGTGGAGTCCGTTTACCATCGTCGGGTGGAACGCGAGGGCAGAAGGAGGTCACAGGAGCCGAGAAGTGTCCTTGTGCCTCCGACTGGACCACATCCCCCACCCACCGAGCCAGGCTTCCTGGCCGAGGGGGGGCCAGCAGGGTGGCGCCTCTTCCAGCACCGCCTCCGGCCCAGCCGGCTCCCACCCTGGACGGGGGAGGCGGGCGGGGCTGAGTTCAACGCACCGCTCCAGCCCCACAGAGCAGCCCCACCCAGAGTGTGGGTGACGCACGCGCCACCTGGTGTCCCCAGGCCGTGACGCGGCCAGGAAGGATGTGGGCCGTGATGGTGGGGACGTGGTCTGGTGGCCCTGGGTTCCGTGGGGCGCCCGCTGCGTGGGCCTCGGGCGGCACGTCCGCGTGCAGGCGACCTGCAGGGCTGTCCGGGCCCCCGTGGGGTCGCGTCTGCCTGAGCCGCATGCTGGCCACCGCGGCAGGACCACAGGCAGGCCCGCCTCGGGCTGAGCGGGGGGACAGCAGGCGGCACGAGGGCCACACCCGCCAGGCTGGAGAGCAGGCCGGGGCCCCGAGCTGAGTCTCTCCACGCCTTCCACGGCCTCGCGGCGCTTCCTCCCCTCGCCGCAACACACTCGCCGCCAGCTGCCTCCCTCACCCCGGACCGAATCCCCAGTCTCCTAAGCACTCTCGACGTGCATCGAAAGCACGGCGAAAACACGGACGCTGCGTGGAACGTCTGGTGTGGAGGCTGGCTCCGTTTGCACTGACGTGGGTCCACACACGCGTGTCGCTGGTGGAGCAAATAAGAGCAAGATCATCCCTTAGAAACGTTTGGCGACACAGACGTCCACCTGCCCAAGTCGGCGGGGCGGCGCCGACCTCGCTGCAGGGGTCCTGGGTCCTGGGTCCCGTGTCAGCTCTGACACGAACTAGCATCGTCACCTTGGTGAAGTCCCCCAACCTTCTGTGCCGCAGTCTCCGTGCTGTCACTGCGGCAGTTCGAACGAGCCGGTTCCTGAAGTCTGACAGCTTAAAGTTCCGTGCGTCCAAGACAACGCTTTCCCCTCGCGGTGGTGTCCGAGCGGCAGGGGGACCTCCCTGTGCCGGTACCAGTAGCTCTTCGTCACAGCCTGAGCCTCGTCGGACGTCACAGGCTGAGGCCACCCAACAGGTGGCGCGTGGACTGTGCCCCGAAACCTGCCTTGACACGGAGACAGCACCCCGACCGGCGGGGGCCTCTGGGTCGAGAGCTCACAGGGCCTAATGGCGAGAGTGGCTTCCACAAACCCAGACTCTGCAAGACCCTGCTGACTGAGGCCGCTCCCAAGGGGCTCTTCAGGTGCCTAACGACCCAAAATGAAGCCATCCGTCCTCCCCAGCTCCCGAAGCCGCCAGCACTGGCCCTGGCCCCAAACAGAGGCAGGAGCTGAGGGAGCCCCAGGCGGTCAGTCGGGCAGGCGCCGAGCCCCACGCAAGACGAGGTCCCGCAGCCCTGCCCTCGGCCACTGCGGCCCGAGTCCTGCCTGTGGCTGTCTGCCCGCGGAGAGGACACGGCTGTGCCGTCCGGTGGGTGGGCCACCTGGCGGGTGGGCCGTGTGCGTGGGTGAGAGCCAGCGGGGGTGGGGCGCAGGCCGTCAGAACCCCGCCAAGCCTTCCGCCTCCCCAGCGAGGGAGGGGAGCGGAGCGTGGGTGCAAGCGCAGACACAGTCGGGGGGAAACCGGAGTGGGGTCCGAGCGGCAGAGGCCACGCCGTGAGAGGCCGACCCCAGATCACCGTTCCGAGGCGCAGCGCAAAGACTCGGGGGGCGGGGGGGGGGGGTCTGAACGCAGAGAGGAGCTGGTGAGGTCGTGCAGTGTGTGGGCGCGTGTATGCCACGGATGCGGTTTAACACTGACTATATCCCAAAACTGGAGAACGAGGGAGAAGACCAGAGCATGGGACACTCTGAAATGCAATACTTAGCCTATCAGTTACCTAGGGATTAAAAACGGAACACACACGAGGCAGACACGCACCTTCAGAAGGGTCTTCTGACCGGAACTGTCCCTGAGAAGAGCCTGTGGCCCCAGTTTTCTGGGAGAGGCAAGAGCGGAAGCCGAGGGCGCCTGGCATCCCCCCCCGCCCCCGCAGCCTTGCCAGCCCAGGCGGGTCAGGCCCGGGACTTAGCTGCCCCGCGAAGGGACAGGTGACGGGTGAAAGGAAAGGGAGCCACTGAGTCCAGCCCAGGGGAGCCCGGGGCCTTGGGGACTCGCTCGGAGCGCTGGGACTCCTTGGGCGGGTTCTTCCTCCCCCAGCCGAGGCCCCACCAGCACCTCCCCCCGCGTCTTCCCAGGCAGCCGAGGTCTGTTTTCTCCGCGGCCCCCACGGCACCAGCCCGCCCCTCCCTGCAGCAAAGGGGGCTCCTCCAAGGTCCCCCCAGCCCCCCCAGGACCGTGCCTGTCGGCGTCTCCCTGCTGCGGGAGCCCCTGGGAAGCGCGAGGCCTGGGGACGCGCCTCTCAGCCCCTCCCGCCCCCTTCCCCGCAGAAGTCCCGGATTTCCACCTACGAGAAGATGTGGGCGTTCATGAGCAGCCGGCCACACACGGCCCTGGTGCGGAACAGCGAGGAGGGTGTCCAGCGGGTGCTGGCCACCGACTACGCGCTGCTCATGGAGTCCACCAGCATCGAGTACGCCACCCAGAGGGACTGCAACCTCACCCAGATCGGGGGCCTCCTCGACTCCAAGGGCTACGGCGTGGGGACGCCCATAGGTGAGAGGGGCCGCCCATAGGTGAGAGGGGCCGCGAGGGTGCTGCCCCTCGAGGCAGGGAAGGGAGCGGGCCCGGGGCCCACGCCACACCCGAGGGCTCCCAGGCCGTGGGTGGCGGATGCCCACGGGAGCTGCGCAGCCGGGTCAGAGGCGGGTTCCGAATGTGCAGTTCCCAGACATCCCGCCCAACGGGCTCCGAACTCCCCATTTCTTTCGGGTTCTACCATGAGACGTCTGTTTGAGTCCATAGGTTTTTTTATTTTACCCCAAATATCTTTCAAAAGAATACCTTCTAAGTAATTTTCTGGACATTACTTTCTTCACTACCTATACATGTCTATGGGTTTTCCTACCTTAAATTATATTAAAGTACAACAAAGTTAATCACGCAGACAGATGACGAAAGTCGAAGGGCTGAGTTTCCACGTCCACAGATGTCAGAGCAAAGCTGCGTCTTTCAGGGAACGAGGATGAAGGCTAAGGTACCTGCTCGGCCTTGTGCCGGCTTCCGTCCGTGGCGAGAAACCCACGCGCCGCGGTCCCGGCCAGCCCGCCCACACTCGGACGCCTTCCCCGCCCTGGGGAAGGGAGACGCACTCAGGAACCTGCCCTTAAACCAAACCCCGTGGCGCAGGAGTGACTGGAGCAGGTGGCAGACCCCAGCCAGCATGTCCCTGGGGAGACGGCTGCTGGACGGACAGACTGACGCGTGAGGGACTCCTCTCGGACGGACGGGCTGGCTGAGACCGTGCTTCTCCGGACAGCCCGTGTGCGACTCCTGCAGGTTTCCGAGGGACCTGCGCTGAGTCTCGCCCAGGGCCGCACAGGCCACTCAAGCAAGAACAGCAAAGACTGAAGCCCAAGTAGATTCGAACGTCGAGAACTCCCTGCGGCCCCTGGTCCCGCCTGGCCGAGTCCACGCAGCTGCAGGCTCTGCCCAACAGTCCGAGACTGGCGGGGTCAGGGGTCACAATGCGGAAGGGCAGACTCTGCTTCTGCAAGACCCTCAGGGCAGCACCCCTGGAAAGGTCCCCTCTGAGGGACTGAAAACGAAACTGCTTGAGAACAGGAGCAGGCAAGGCTTCCACAGGCCCCCGGGAGCCGGGACGTCCCCAGCCCTGGAGACAACCTGAAACAGGGACCTGAAACAGGGACCTGACCGCGGCTGCCGGTGCAGACCGGTCCCCGCCCTGCACAGCGCGCTGGAGCTCCGGGCGCCGCCCTGGGACGACGGCCCTGCCAGCGGCCAGAATCTTTGGATCCGGCTTTGCACAGCCATTTCCCACTGAAAATCCACACTCTTAACTGACAGGCCACAATCCGACTGGAAACCATTCTGCTTTTTGTTTAAGTTTGATTTCGAGCGCTGACGATGACTTTGGGAAGTCTTGGGTAAGAGGAAAAGCAGAAAACAGCAGTGAATGCGAAACGTTAAAACCCTCTGCTTTTCCAACCTCACCACTGCCCGGAACGGAGGGTGCGTGGGCAGAGGCTTGGGGTGGGCGCGCCCGGGGCGGGAATGACGCCGGCATAGCGGGGAAGGGCATCAACGCACCGGCCCTGCCGAGTGCTGTGCCCGCCTCTCCCCACACCCCTTCCTTCCACTCCAACCTTAGCGGACTGGACTGCATGCGTCCCGAGATTTCTTCTGGTTCGGAGACACCACCTTTTTCTACTTGGGTTGTTGTTTTGGTTTGTTTGGTTTTTGGTTTTTTTTTTTTTTGGCATTCTTCTGTTTCTACCAAGAACTTTAAAGTTTGCTAACAAAAAAGCGCCATTTTCCTACTAAGTAGAAGAAATACAAACAAAAACCCCTAACGCCCAAGGACAAGCTGAGTGACTGAATTTTACCATCGTTTTACTGCTTCCCTCCTTTGAATCAGCGTCGGAACCCAGGGCGAGGCGGGCCGCAGCTGCAGGCCAACGCCGGCGCTCTCTAACCCTAAAAGCTCTGTGGCATTACTTGAATATAAAGTATAAATAATACCAATAAAGTCCTTGCAAAGTTTCCAAACGCTGAATTTGGTCGGACCTTCGGCTTAATCAAAACCCACTCCGAGCAGCACGTTGACTCACAGGTGCGTGAGCCGGGACGGACTACTTGCCGTAAGCAACGTCTGCCACTGCTCGGTGTCTCGCGCAGCGGGTGTCTACTTTCTGACCTTGTCACGGTCCCACGTGGGCTGAAAGAGCCTGCTCAGCGCCAGCAGCCCGGGACCCGAGCCCCTCCAACTGGGGGTCCCACTGCCCCGGGGCCGTGAGCTCCTCACCGCCCGGCTGCACAGCTGGGGGAAGGGCCAGAGCGGAGGGTGGTGTGGGGAGGACTGTGAGTGGGGGTTGGGCCCCCGTGGCTGAGACGGGCCAGGGTCCACACCCTGGACTGTAACCGAGACTGGGGAGTGTCGGCTGCTCCCCGGGGGGAAGAGGGGGTGACCCGAGTGTCCTCTGGCCAGGCGGTCACAATATCAGACAACCAGCAGCCTGGACAGAGCAGGACCTAAGCAGCCAGACCTCCTCGTGTGGCGAAAGCCCTGTGAAAAGCTCCCCAGAGCAGAGGTCGGCCCCCGAAGTCCCAGCTCAGCTCTCCTCACTTGAAAGGGACAGACAGTTGGACGAGCATCCCCCCGAGCCTGGCCGCACCCCTCCCAGTGTCCAGTAGAGCCCCCCAGCGTCCCCGGTCGCCGGCATGCGGGCTGGGTCCCCTCTCAGACAGCCCCCTCCCCCCTCGGGCCCCCCCAACCTTGCGGCGCCCCTGCCCCCAGGCTCGCCCTACCGGGACAAGATCACCATCGCCATCCTGCAGCTGCAGGAGGAGGGGAAGCTGCACATGATGAAGGAGAAGTGGTGGCGAGGCAGCGGCTGCCCCGAGGAGGCCGGCAAGGGGGCCAGCGCCCTGGGCGTGGAGAACATCGGCGGCATCTTCATCGTCCTGGCCGCCGGGCTGGTCCTGTCCGTGTTCGTCGCCATCGGGGAGTTTATGTACAAGTCGCGGAAGAGCAGCAGCAGCGTGGAGCAGGTGAGTCCCTCTTTCCCGGACCGGGCGGGTGTCCGTCTGCAGTGTCTGTGCGGAGTCCGGGGCCGTAGCCCTGTCGAGTCGGATGCCCGGAGGCACCGCTTCCCAGTTAGAGCCCAGAGCCACGGAGCCCCTCCCAGGCGCTGCCTGCGGGCCGGGCAGCCGGTCTCTCACTCGGTGACCGGGCACGGAGCAGTGCCGTGCCCGCAGAGCCCGGCTCTGCGCTCGGGCCGCAGGGGCCCAGACCCGCCCGCCTCTCCCGGTGGTCACGCACTCTTCAGACGCAGTGGGGAGGAAACAGGCCCCTAACCGGCAAAGACGCAGAGTCTGGGGGACAAATGCCGCCGCCCTCAAGTGTGGGTGCGGAGCCCGCTCGCTGGAGCAGAGCGGTGTACGTAAAGGTATCGGCACAGTCTTTTCAGACCGAGCTTTGAACTCTGTCAACGTATAATTATAAAAGGCAGGTCACCAAAACTTTTTGCCAGAAATACGATAAGACAAAATGACAATAACGTACACGAGAAACTACTTCTGCAGGTTACGTTCCGCGTTACGGTTGATCTCAACCGCCCACCACTCTCGCCTATGAGTTCTGTTTTTGACGGGAACCGGAGCTTCCGCTCGTCTGAACAGGGTGGTTGTGAGGAAAGCTCACTCCACCGGAAACGTGCTGAAATGAACGGAACGCCGGCTCACGCCCTCCCACGAGTGGGGGCCGCCCCTGACGTCCAGAGGCGTTGCTGGAATTCTGAGACACGAGCTCTGAGCAGCAGGGCTGGTTTGACGCTCAGCTGTCACTGTCTTAAAATTCTCAGTAATTCGGAACAAGCGCCCTGTGAACGCCGGGGCTGCTTCTGAGGGCTGATCGCACACCAGCCCCACCTCCTTGTCGTAGACACCCCCCCGAAGCTCCCAAAGCCAGAGGACCGAGGGTGACCCGGCTTCATCACGAACGCGCTCCCCAAATCGCCAGGCAACGTGAGGGCATTAAACACCCCTTACCGAGACCTGGTTAGAGAAACGGTCCCTAATCAGAAGGGAGGACAGACTGGTCCGCTGTGTTTGAACTTCCAATTTGCTCTTAAGGTGTCCTGTTTTGTGCGACTGAGTCGCCAAATAAAAGCCTGTACATGTTATGCCTTAATGTGCTTCTCATATTGCCAGCTTCATTCGATTTGCATTTTCATTGAAACACTCATTTTTGCATCTGATTTACTCATTTTCCCGTATTTCTTTTCTCATTTCTTTTGCATGCAAGCCTTTTTGTTTCTTGCACGGACCGCGGTGTAAGCAAACTCACCCGCCCAGCTCCACTTCTGGGACCACTTTGTCTACGGAGGTGGAATGTGGCAGATTAATTGGAGAGGAGAGAGGGATTCAGACACGGTCCTCAGTTCGCACTGTGTAATCGGTTTAGGGGAAAAAAAGGTGTGCACAGCAGAGACTGTGTCTTGTAGCTGACGCTGCCGATGCTGTGTCCACGAAGCAGGAAGAGCCGCGATTCCCTGTCCCTTTAAGACAGCAAAACCCACGCGCGCGCGGTGGGCGTCCAGCTCAGCGCGCTGGAGGCAGACGGGACACTAGGGGCCTGCGGCCTCCAAGACTCGTGTTTGCAGAATCTGCTCGACCATCAGCTCGTCTTAGTTCTGTCTTCACGCATGAAAAACAAGCAGCTGTTCCCTCATGAAAGGGAAGTAGATTCAGACGTTCGACAGTGCGAAGCATGACGACGAGACGCTGCTCCGGGGCACTGTGGTCCTGGCTGTGAGCCTTTTTCTCTGATTTCCTCCTTTCTACCCCAAATGTTCTGTCCAGTCACACATTTTCCAACAACCTGAAGCCCTACATTTTCATTGTAACTCTGTAACAATGTTCATTTTCAATTCAAATTTTAATCCATTTCACTATTTAAAGTGTGTTGTTTAGACAAAGACTCAAAGATGTCTTAGATTTTAAAGGTTCGAAAACGTGCTCCAGGAAACGGGACTGGAGTGAAACCTGGTGTCTCAGAAGAGCACCGGCCGAGCTCGGCACCACCCTGTCCAGAAAGACCCCCGGGCGGACGTTCATTAACACCATCATTCCAGTAACGTTTGCCCGCCGAGCTCAGCAGCCACCTGCAGGTTCCGGGGGCGCGCGCCGCGTCTCTGAGGACCTGCGGGTCTCTCCGGGCTGTGCGCTCTTTCGCGCAAGCGCCAGCGCTCCCGGAGCTAGGGCGCACGCAGAGGCCGCCTGCTCTCCCCACTCGCCCGCACACGTGGTGCCGGCCGTCCCTCCCCCGCACAGACGGGGCCCCGGTCCAGCCTTTCCCGAGCGTCCCCACGACCACGCTGGCTTCTCTGGCTGCTTGGCCATTGGTCATTCGCCCCAAGTGCACGGGGAGGAGGACAAGGGGAGACCGTGGAGGAGAGAAACCCCACCCACCTTCGCTGGGGCTCTCTGCGGATTCGTCCCCGACCCCGCCCTCTGAGTGTGGGGGTGGCAGCCCCTCCCACTCAGCCGGGGGCAGGGAGGCTGCTTGCTTGGTTCCTGGGGGGGGGGGGGGCTGAGGATGTGCCCGTCCTTGGGGGGCTGTTTCCTCCCCACAGTGAGTAGGGCAGGGACAGGCTTTTCATCTTCCCCGAAATCGGGGTCAGTCGCCTTTTGTCTCGCCAGTGGGGTTCCTTCTGAGGGGGCGCGATCCCCCAAACACAGTTCTCCGGGTAGGAAGGTGCCGCCGGCAGGATCACAGGGCGCTTCTGAACCACACCCTCTGTCGCTCTGCCTAGTGCGGCAGGAGGGGCCCGGCCCGGTTCCCGGCCTTGCTCTCCTCTCCAAATGAACGCGCTGTTGAGGAAGAAGCCCTGACTTGCCCTGGCGTCTCCGCGCTGTCGCGTGGCGGGGGCGACATCCTGCCCGCCCGCAGTCAGTGTTCACGTCTTTACAATCCGTCGAATCAGACGTTGGGTTCAATATGATTCATTTTTAGTTTTCTAGTGTATTTCTGTACATAGAAATTACAGCGAGTACAGAAGTTCATATTCCCAAGGATTATTTAACAAACCAAAAATGCTACCAAGAGTTCCAGGGACAAAGCTCGTGTCTCCACCCAGGCCCCTCCTTTGGAGTGTGACGAAGAGGCCGGGACAGAGAAACGGCCCAGCCCCCCAGCGGCTGTTTTTGTGACACTGCGAACTGTGAGCAGCCTGAGTCCGATGCGTATACACTATTTTGTGGTTTTCAAAAAGGCTTCACGTATGGCATTACATCCGAGCCTTTCAAGAATCTTATCTCAGCCTTACTAACAGTGAAGTCGATATCAGAGTTGGCGACCTGAGGTCCCAGACTTTAGGATCAGAGGAGAAGTTGCTAAAAATTCGGAACGAAAGCGGGACTGAGGTTCAAGTTCTAGTACAGCCACGTGCTGAGTGACTGCAGACAAGCGAGTGCCTTCGGAGTTGTGGCTTCTTCACACGGAAAACCGGGATGCGGTTTCTAGGTCATAAAGTTGAAGGGGCATTTTTCAAAACAGGTTCCGTTGGCAAGAGTTACTCAAGCACGCGCTCACGGTCAGGGAGCCCACGGAGCCGCGCGCCAGCTGGCCCCGCACTGCTGGCATCCTGGCATGTGTCACAGCTGATCCACGTGGCGTGGCGAGTTTCCACAGGAGGGAAAAGCACCCGGCGGTTCCCAAACTCAGGGCCTCACAGAACACGCCCCTGCCCTCCCGCCCCCTCCCCGAGCATCTCGCTGCTCAGCCTCCAGGCACGGGTGCGAAGGGAGTGCCCCCACCGGTCGTCCAGGCGCCCGCCCCAGCCCCGAACGCTGTGGCCGCTCGGTAAATACCGGTGTTTTCGTGCGGGGTAACTCCTCACCTTCTCTGAGCCCCCATTTCCTCGTTTGTAAGATGAAGATGGTACGTGGGCTTGTATTTGCTCTGAGAGTTAAATCATACGATGGCATCGAAACGAAACCACTCACGAGAGCCCTGCTGACAAATGCTCGGTCCCTCCAGGGAACCGAGGGCGGCTCTCGGGGGGCGCAGGCAGCGAACCGTTTACCGGGCGTCTGGAAACAGGCTGCTTGGGGAGACAGGCTTCCGGGTTCGGATGGTCACGCTGTCTCTAAGACCCCTTTCCGCACACAAGTTTAGAAACCAGTGACCACCTCCCTGCACCCAAGAGAAGGACCCAAACTGGCGGCAGACGCTCCTCGGCGGTGGCAGGAACGTCCCCTCTGGGACTCCGACGTAACGGGGCCAGGGACAGGGCGACCAGCGGATCCCACTTCGCTGGCAGCGGGCACCCGCAGCCTCGGGCCCACGGCGGGTTCCAGAGGCCGGACAGCTGGGCCCGACCGCGGAGGCAGCACGCACTCCGCACGGGGTGCTCAGTGGGCCCCTCTAGGGGGAACTCGGGGAACCGCACCCCTCCGCGACATCATCGCCCTCCGCCCACGAGCTCCGTGTCTGGTCTGGGAGGGGGATGGGCCAGGCCCAGCAGGCAGCTGGCCCCTGTGTGCCCTCCGCCCTCCCCCGGGTGCCACCCCCAGGGCCCTCGGACTCGGTCCCAACCCTTCTTCTCCTGCTTTTCCTCCGGCCCTCAGATGGCCAGGCCTTCTGCCACGCCAGTGTCCACAGACCCCACAGCGACCCCACAGAGTCCAGGGTCTTTTAGAGGAAAAGGGCTTGAACGTGAAAGATAAATGTTCACACTCTCTATTTTCCATCATTTGTCCTCCGGCTTTGTGTCCCTCAGAATCACTGGGGACAATTACTTAAAATGCAAGTCACAGGCTGTCTGTCCCTGCAGAGATGCCTCGTCCGTGGTTCCAGTCCCGGGACCGGCACTGCTGACCGAAGCCCAGTGCGGACCCTCCGACAAACATGCCTGTCCGTTTTCATAAAAGTGGACTCGCACGGAGCAGTTTCCTCCAAAATCAGGTCACGCGTGTACATTCTCTTAAAACTGCCCAGTGCGAGGGTTGGGGGTTTTTTCTAGTATTTTCTTACCTGAATCCCCCACCGCCCCCGCCGATAATTCTAAATACCATTGTTAAAAGTAGTTGGTAAGCAAGTGTTTTCTTTTAAACTAAATTAAACACAGCAGTTTGGCTTCAAATTTGGTGGTGAGTGTGAGTTTTTATTAACACTGGCAAGTCATCCACAGCCTGTACTCTGAGAAATGCTGTTTAAAGTTCGGAAGGGAACAGAGAGGTGTGAAAAGATCGAGGAAGCATTTCCACAGCTGTGCAGAGGGGATGCCTAATTTATTACGTAACACGCCTGTCTCTAAGCGAATGCAATAAGGGGGAAAAATAAAACTTACTTTGTTTTAGACTAAAATCATAAATTGAATTATTTTAGCGTTCTTCCAGCAAAACCGGAACTACCTGGGCAGTGCATGGTGGGTAGAGATCATGCCCTTCGGAAAATTAGCTGGGTTACATGACCGTGAGGCTGCGGCGGAGAACTGTTTCCAAGCAGCAGGCGGCACTCGGCCAGCACGAGGATGGTCTACCAGGAGCCGACCGGGGCCCAGCGGCAAAGCGGCAAAGCGGCGGGTCTCCATCGGCTCCCACGCCCGTGACCCCTGGACTGCGGGGTCCGCGGCCCTGGAAGCAACTGGAGCGCGGCCCGGACAGCCTTGGGAAGCGAAGGGAGCGCAGAGCGCCCTTCCTGTCCTGCTCTTCGCTGCGAGTCTAACGGTGCCAAGTGGCACCATTAATTAACGCTCACGGATAATGAAAAATTTCTGCTGGATGCTGCAGTTTCCGCGAGCCGCGGGAACCTTCTCATGAGGCTTTGCGCCGTCAGGAAATTTTACGTCCAGATGCACGAGCGTATTAAGATCATTTTGCTTTCAAAATCCTCTCCTCCAAACGCTCCGGGAAATTCTGTTCACTAAAACAAGGGCCTTGTTGGGACAGGAAACCAGCCGCAGGGCCATGCCGTGTGCTTCGAGGGCTGCGCGCAGACTCCGGGCCGGGGCCGTCCGCACACACCGCGGGGCGGACGGCCCGGCTCCTCCGCAGCCTCAGCTGCCCTGTCGCCGGTGCCTCCGGACCCCGGGAGGAGCGGTGACACCTGAGTGATGGGGTCAAGTGCTGCTGGTTCCCCATCAATTAAGAATGTCCACTTCGCCTGAATTTGCTTTCTCCATAATTTTTCAGCTGCAGTGTTCGAAGTTCAAATACTTGGATTTTTCAAGGTCAGGCAAGAACGTTTCCCTGACCACTTGGCCTTCACCAGCCGTGAGAACTGCGAGACTCGGGCCGCAGGTCACGCTCGGGCCTGGGCTCCCCCTCTCCTCGGGGCCCCGCATTGTCCGACGCCCCAGGTGCCCGCGACTCCACTTCTTTCCAGCCTGAGCGCTCCGTTTAACAGGTTACTTGGAGAAGTCTCTTTAATCGAGTCATCTCTGTAATCGTGGGAAGAGGCTTCCCTTCGCCTGCAAACCCCACCTCGTGGGGGTGGGACAGGCAGCGGGCACAGCTCTCTGCACTCCCAGCCCCCCCATCTATCTGCCCCTCCCCCTCCCCCCATGGGAGCGTCACCTCCCATGTGGCAGGGGCGGGGGCCCTTCCCAGGTGTCCTGGGAATCCTGGCTGCGACACAGAACAGACCTCTCTCCCTCCCCGTCCCCACCCCCACTACGCTGGGTCCTCAAGGCACTAAACCAACCTCCTCAGCCCGAGCACCTTTCCAACACCCGGCGGCCGGCCGTGACTCCCAGCCTCCGAGTCGGCAGAGGCTCCTCCGGACGACCCCCAAAGCTGTGCAGGAGAACACAGCTGCGGGTCTGACTCCCCTCCTTCCCGCCCTCCGCCCTTTCCTTCCTTCCTTCCTTCCTCTCCGCCCTGAGGGCACTGCATCTGTAAAAGCTCTTCCTGCAACTCCAGAAGTGGGAAAAGGGATTTCCGTTTCAGAAGAACTGGAGAAAAGCACATGGATCAATACCAAGTGTTACACTGTCTCAGCATTAACCTCTCAACTTTTCAAGGTTTTCCATGAAATTATCCCTAACGTTAGAGGAGAATGAACTTGTTCCTACACCCCGAGTTGGGGTTGTAACCCTGGGCAACCACCCCAGGTTTAAAAAAAAAACCTTCTTCAAGAGCTCTTTGAAAGTAAATAAATTTATATATGTACACACACATATAATGCCATCCCACAATATACTTACATTTATTTTAACAGGAGAACAGTTTTCTAGACGAAATTCTCAAACACACACAGCCCAAGAAAGGCAACCTTTGTGCGTCAGGAGTAACCTTGTCCCCACCCACAGGCACGTTCTGAGGGACGGACGGCACTCAGACAGGGAGACGGGCAGTTCTCAGGCTCATAGGAAGCGCAGACGTGGGACCTGAGTGGGCGGAGCTGTGGGCCCCAGGCCCCGTGTGGAGCCCAGAGCAGGGGCCGAGCAGCAAGGCAGGCAGCTAGCAAGGTGGCGGCAACAGGGCATGCGGGGGCGGTGGGGGGGTGGGGGGGTGGGGGGCGGGAAGAGTGACCGAGTGAGTCTGGGCACCACGGCCAAGGGGCAGACGGGGCTGAGGCCAGCGGCCCAGGAGGAGCCCGTGAAGGCACCGCAGGCGCTGGGGACAGCCGGGCAGGGGGGCTCTGGGTCACAGGCAGGTGAGGGTGGGGACCACGCTCGGAAGCCCTCGTGCAGCGTCTAGGTTCCCTCCACCCTGGGACTGTCTGTGGGCGCAGGTCGGAAGTGCGGGCCGGCGTCCCCCCGGGCTCCTGGTCACAATCCATCGCGGCCCGTCTCCCGGAGGCCGCAGCGGCGGCTGACCCTCAACCTCTGAAGCCCATTGTATTTCAATTCCAAGGACAGTTGTGTGGGCGGTGGTCCAGGGATTCCGAGTACGTTCAGCGAACTGACGAAACCGGCGTTACATACAGGTGCCCAGACCCTGAGACTGGGGACAGCAGACCCCACACGGAGGGGGCGGCCGGTGAGAACCTCCCTCCCTGATCCTCCACGTGGTTGGGGTCCCAACCCTGACCTCCGCTCCTGGGTCCTCGACTGTCCCCTGAAGGTGTCAGACCCCTGTGCAGACAGGCGACCCGACGTCCAAAGTCCCACCCTAGCGAGTGTGTGAACAGGGTTCTTCTGTCCTTGCTCCCCGAGGAGCTTCCTCACCGCAGCCCCGGACATTTTGACAGCTCCAGGCTTGTCCCGCCTTAGACCTCCGGGTTAAAAACGGCAGGAAAGGGGACGCGCTGACCTTCTTGTTAAAAACGAAAACCACCGAGCCGCCGCCTCCGCAGATGCTGGCAGCGATCGGACCGAACCGAGGGAACACGGACGCTGGTGATGAGAACGCCACGCCCCCCCCGCCCCCCCCCCCCCGCAGCCTCTCCCCGGGGGTTCCGCACTCCAGCGAAAATGGGCTTCCCGAAACGACTTCAGATCGCAGCTCACCTGCATGTTGTAACAGGTGTGCACGTAAAATAAGAGCTCTTAGTCCGGGAAATGACACTGTATCTCTGTTCTTCTTCCACGTGTGACACGGAAATTTCTCAGACAGTGTTACGCATCCCTTCAAGCATTTACAAACAAGCCGCGTAACAAAGTGGAAAGAACGCCTGACGAAACCTGAGGTTCAGTTTCTCTCTCTGGCGAGGCCAGAGCCCCTGACGCGCGATGAGTCAGGGGAACCCCTGCAGGCCTGCCCCCAGCGCCGTCCCCCTAGACGCACCAGCTAGTGAAGCCCCGGACGCAGAAGGGTCGACGCGCAAGAACCGTGGCCGCTGGGCACGGCGCTGAGGCCCCGCTTGCCCCGGTGGCCGCCGATCCCAGACTCCCAGCCACGCGCCTTCGCTGAGGTCAAATGCCAGCTCCGGGCTTCCGCGCGGCTTGAAAGTGCCCTTCTCCCCCCGCAGGCTTTTCTCTGGGGCAGTTTATTCCAGGTTCGAAGCAGGAAGGAACTGGGAGCTCCTCCCTCTCCTCCGGGAACAGGTGCACGACCGGGTCCTTTGAGCCGGCTCCACCGGTGCCAGGAAATCAAACACGGGGAGGGATGCAAGGACGGGCGGTGCAGCCCGCAGTCACAGAGAGGAGCAGACCACCGGGGACGCGCTCAGGGGGCCGGCGGGGGTGGGGGCGGGGGCGCTTTCTGCACAACAAACAGCAGGTCGGTCCCTGGCGCACCCAGGCCGCGTCAGCCCCAGCCAGCCTCAGGCGCAGCCTCTCCCAGACCGATCTGTGTCCCTCGGCCTCCGAGCTTCTGCAAGAGAACTCACGCACACTCACAAACACGCTGACACATGCACGCGCGCGCACTCCACTTGGAGCTTGGACACCGTCAGGAGCAGCCTCTGCGCCCGCGCCCCCGAGGGACTCGCCGGGAGGGGCGGTCCGTGCGGAGGCGCCGCTGTGTCCGGCGGCGAGCGCCTGCCGCCGGCTCTCCTTTCCTGCCTGTCGCTGAGCACCGTCCTTCCCGGGAGAGGCTGCAAATTTCTGTTCCTTCCATTAAAAAAAAAAGGTCAGCAAGCGCTACAGACAGAGTATTTTCAGCGAAGTATAAACTCTTATTTTAGAGAAAAAGAGCACGTACAACGTGCCAGGCGTCGTGCTAGCGTTTTACACCCGCCCGCTCCAATTCGCGGGGCAGCTCCGGGGGGAGGGTCCCACTGTTGTTTCCATTGCACAGGTAAGAAAACCGAGTCCGAGACGAAGCGGACGCCGTGCCCAGCATAACCCAGCCACGGAGCGCCAGGGCTGAGGTTGAAGAGCTAGCATTCTTACGCCAGGGGCCAACTCGCAACTACAATTCATGCTCGTACAGGCAGATCCATTAATAACGAGAACTCCGTCCACCAGGGAAAAGGGGGCGCTGGGGCCCCAGCCACCAGGGACACTTCCTGTGGGCAGAACCCTGGGAGTTGGTGCCGGGCACCCAGCCTGTCAATCCCCTCCCCTGGGAGCAAGGCAGCTAGACAGCCGTCAGCATGCCTGATACTTCCTGAAATTAGAGTTCGGGGATTTCACGTGTGAGCATAGTTTTTCTGTGACGCTTCACCATGAAGGGGTTCTTGAAAACCAAGTCCGGAAACAGAAGCTTTGGAAAGCTACTCTGAATTGTGACTCGAACGCAGACGCTCCATCTACAGGCTACGTGTACCTTTAATTCTGAGACTGTCACAGGCAGGTAAATGGACAGAGACAAGCCCATCCGCGCCACTATGGACCCGGGCACCTCCGTGGGCCCGTTTCCAGGGGACACGAGAGCACCTGGCTCCCGTGAGCGCCAGGTGGGCAGGGCCTTGGAGGCTGTCTGCCGTTCCTTGTGCCCGCAGGGCGCCTGCGAGAAGAGAGGCCGGCCTGTCGCCTGGCATGTGCTCTCTGAGCTTGGAGACACAGGGACGACCCGAAGGAAGCCCTAGTCTGGGACCCCCGGGCGAGCAGCCAGGGCACCGACAGCGTCTCCAGACCCGCTCCGCTCCGACACAGCAGCAGGGAACGAAGTCCCGGGGGCTCAGAAGGACAGGGACGTGCACCGTGTCGGGAGGGGACTCAGGCCTGGAGCGGCGTTCCGGCTTTCCAGCAAACACCACGGACCCGCACTCGGCAGGGCGAGCCCTCCCGGCCGCCCACCCAGGGCAGGAGGGCCCCCCCCCAGCCCCCGCCCGCAGACCGCCTCCGCACCCGCGCCCGGACTCCCGCTGCAGCGGTCTCCAGGTGAACCGAAGTGGGCTGTCCAAAACCGGACGTCTGGGAGTCCTAGTGAAACAGGGTGACGGGGACTTCCAACGGATTTTGTGGGAAAAGAGTCGACAGGAAAAGATCTTTCTAGTGACTTAAGGAAAAGGGGTCGCTCCAGCGGGTGAAGGCAAATGCGTCTGCAAGCGCCAGCCCCACGGCTGGGTCCCCAGGCACCCCAGCCCGGCCGCGTTTCCGGGAAGAGCCCCCAGGGCAGGTGCCTCCCAGCCCCCTCCTTGCCGGGTGTCGCGGGGTCACGTGCAGGAGCGTGTGTCAGACTCGGGGAGTGTTTTTCTTCCCACTCCTCCCTCCTCGCTGTGTAACCAGCAACGCCGCGTGCAACCCCCCTCGTCCCCCTGCCCTGCGCCCCCGCGTCCCGCCCGGCCCCGAGCCCTGCGCCGTCCTCCCCGCGTGCGCCCCGCGCTGTTTCCCTTTCTGCCGCGCACCTGCCCCGTGGCTGCGGGCACAGCTCCGTCTTCCCAGAGAAGAGGATACCGTTTAAATTTGCTTTTTCCTTTTTCTTTCCTTATCAGAAAGGAAAGTCATCAAGAACTAGACGGGGCTTTAGGCACACAGTGAGGTTTCGTGGGAGGGAAAGCAAAGCCCTGGGGGAGAGCAGGTGTGTTCGCTCTCTGTAGCGGTCCGGGCCTGCTCACGGGCCTTGCTAAGGAAGCCTCGATGTTCGGACCCCTCGGTGGGGAGATGGCTGGGCTTGACTCTGTTTCGGTGTCTCGGCAAAGGTGAGTCGTCTGTTCTGAGAGCCTTCCCGGGGGGTCGTGCGTCACTGCGTTCGTGAGCGAAACCCCAAACTCTGCCCCGCTCGCTCTCGGCCCCGTAGGAAAGGCGGGCGGCCGGTGGGCGGGGGCCGGGAGCGGCGGGGCCAGGACTCCTCGTCCAGGCAGAGCGGCCTCCGAGCAGCGTCCTTTGCTCGTGAGCGCGGGCAGGGGACGGCGGGCGGGGGTGCGCTGACGCTGATGCCCTCTCCTTTCCTGCCCCCCAGTGTCTGTCCTTCAACGCCATCATGGAAGAGCTGGGAATCTCACTCAAAAACCAGAAAGAGCTAAAGAAAAAGCCAAGAACTAAGGGGAAACCTTCCTTCACCAGCATCCTCACTTGTCACCAGAGACGGACTCTGAGAAAAGAGACCGTGGCCTGAGCCGGCCGAGCACCTGGGGGAGGCCTCGGGGAGAAGCGGCCCTTGGAGGGGAGATGGCCATCGAGCGCGTGGCGCGTGCCCGCGGGTCTGTGCGCATCGGTGGGTTCCGTCTGCGGATCGGAGAGACGAAGTCGGAGAGGCTTGCGTGGCCATTTCCTGGAAGGGGCACCGTTCCTTTGGAAATGAACTTGTACGCTCACGTATTCTCTCTCTCCACCCAGTGAATGGCTGTGTGTGCTTTCTAAACGAGAATAAAACGACAGCTTTTTCCTAGAGCGAGTCTGAGCGTCGCTGTGTTCCCTGTGACCGGCTCCCAGCCCCGTGCCCTCAGCTGTCAACTCCGCCCTTCAGACGGATCCTGTTTGGACGGACAGAGCCATTTCTGGCTGAGTTTAAAAACATACTTTTAGTTTATTCCAAATACCTAGTTATTATAGGAAAGTGAGACCACTCATTTTTGTGTTTCAACATTTAACGTTACAAACAGTTCCAATGGTGCTCAGAACATCCGTGAGTATAAGTTAAAAGGACACTAAAAAGGGAAAGTTCACTTAAAAGAATGCGTCCCCCACATTCTGGGCCCTGGTCCAGTTCTGGGGATGGCACACGGAGGCGGACAGACACGGCCCCCCGCTCCCCCCCCCCCCAGTTTATGGAAAAACACCCCATTCCTCAGAGCAGGAGCGGGAAGTTGGAGCGGCCAGAGCCTGGGGGGGGGGGGTCCCAGGTGACTCAGGCCCGGGCTGAGGGGGCCGCAGAGTCCAAGGGCCCCACGGAGAAAGGGAGCTCGGTGTGGTTGCCGTGGGGGGGTGGGGGGGGGCAGTGTGCTGCGGGCCTGACGGGTAACAGCCACGCTGGCGGAGACTGGAGAAAGACCGGTGGGGAAGAAGACCAAGGGGAGGGGGGGGGGTCGCCAGGGAGGGCCTCTCAACAACCCAGCGGCCGGAACACACAGTACCCGGATGGAGGGGGGTTAGGGGGTCCAGGGATCCTGCGTTGTGTCGGGAACCAAATGGAAAGGCAGCAACATCGGATCAATGTTTCATATAATAAAGTCCCACTGGCTTCTGCAGGATTATTCTGTAACGAAGGAAACTTTTAATCTAGTCCCTGCAGAGCCGAAGTCCAAAAACATCTCCAGACACAGAAAGAAAACCACCTTTCAAACAGCAAAAACAGATACGGGGCAGGTGTTTTTCTGTGACTGTAACGAACACCCAGATTTGGGATCAATCCGAATTCCATTAATGACAGAGGGAAAACAGAGCAGAGCAGCTCGTTAAACGCACGAGGATGCTCGCCCTCGGAGCTCACGGGCAGACTGGGTGCCTCCGACCCGCTGGGGCGGGGCCGGGCAGGCAGCGCAGCCGCAGGACTCGCCCCCCGTTGCCGTTCACTGAACGTCACCCCCCGGGCGTTCTGTTCCCCACATTCCCAGTGGGACGGGGTGACCGCGTCCCCACTTCATAAAACTCCGCTGTCTGTCTGTCTTCACGCCCTGTCACGGTAACTTGTGGGAAAAGAAATAGGAGTATACCAACTTTTCGTGCCTAAAACGTATCCGTCTGGCCCACAGAGAGTTTAAGGCCCACTAAGCACTTTCTTCCTCAGTTGCTGAGAGCAGAATTTCCACTCGGGGCGTACGAGGTTTTCTAAGACTGGCGGTGCTTCCGAGAAGTGTAGCCGACTGGGCGCATCGCAGACGTGACGTCGTAGGTCAGCTCGCGCACGCAGTGCGGTCCCCCTCCTTCCCCACGTCTGCACCCGCACGGCACGAGCGTGTCCATGTGTCTGCGTGTCCGCGTGTCCGGGTGAGAACAGAGGACACGGAGGAGCTTCGAGGCAAAGAAGAAACTGCCGCATCTCTGGACCGCGGCCCAGAAACCTCCCAAGAACAATCGATCTCCAAGAGCCCCCTCCCTTCCACTCAGGACCTGTGGCTCAGGCAGCGTCAGGGAGAAATCGATGGCGGAGATAATTAAAAGCAGGCCTCGCACTTTCTCCTCTGCGACTCCCTGAGGCTGACCGAGGACGGCGGCGCAGGTGAACACTCAGGCAGAGGAGGAGGCTGGGCGGGGGGAAGGGCGGTGTCCCCCGTGAGGGCGCACTTCCTTCACGTTTGAGGTCTGGGTCAGCCTTGCCCTTCGAGGTAAGGAAAGGGGGCCGCACGATTCACCACCGACACTGACCCCACGGGCCTGCCGACACGCCTGGGGCTCGAGGTGTCCGTCCGTCCGTCCGCGGCCTAGGAGAAGCTGCGGAGACAGAAACGGGGGGGCCCGGGGAAAAGAAAACTGAGGGCGACTTGGCCTCGTTGTTGGCTGCATCGCTGGAACACGGCGTCCAGTGAGAGGGCGGACCTTCGAGGAGAGGCCCTCGGACAGTCCTGGGACAGCAACGCCAGGTCCGAGTTTGAACACGTCCCCTAGTCCCTTCGATCTCGGCCTCCTCACCCCCAAAATGCGTTCCTGGAGTTCAGTCGGTTCCCTGGGAGACGCTCAGACCAAATAATTTCCGATGTCAGAGCCGACCCCCGTGTCCCGAAGGCTTCCGCCACCCTCCAGCCGGGCTCCTGGGACCCAGCCCCGCTGTGAGCCCCGGCTGCGACACACGCCGGCACCAGGAGGGCAGGAAGGAGCCTGGGGGCCCTGCCGGGGACCGACCGCAGGGGCCGCACTGACTCGAGCCAGGCGGGTGCGACCGCACAGAGCACCGCCACCCAGGAAAGCTCGCCCGGGGCCTCCGAGCCCAGCGTCCCCCAGGGGGGCAGTCGCGTGGGTGCAGCCCACAGACAGGGGCCAGCCCCCGCGCTCCAGGGACAGGCCGAGACGGCAGCCCCAGGTCCGGGCGGTAAATGGCACCCTCAGCGTGAGCTGCCTGGCACGGCCCGAGGCCCAGAAACACAGAGATGCTCGCAGCAGGCAGGACCTTCCACGGGCGCAGAGGTCAGCCCACAGGGGCCGAGCAGAGGCCACGCCTGGCCTGCCGAGTCCCTCCTCGGGGCCCGACGTCTCTCCACGGTGTCCCAGCACCGTCGGACTCCGGCACCGGAGCCTGAGGGTCCCGACGAGCAACCGCACAACCACGGGGCGTCACCTCCCCTGCACCGGCGGCCACGGAGCGGGACGGTTCCCCCTACTGGCCGGCCAGCCTGAGGGCCTGCCTGGGTCCGGGGCGGGACACGCACTGGCCTCGTGGCGGGGAAACATTGGCCACCAAGCCACGCACGGAGCTGCTCCTGCTCCCCTGACTGCGAGTAAGAACCTTCTCCTTCCGCTTCAGCCGAAGGAGGAGGCACGGCCAGGTCGACAGAAAGAAGCCCGGAGAACCCTTTCCGGGCAAAGCGGAGCGTCGGGCTCAACCACGGCCCTGCTCTTGCCCCGAGGAGAAGCTTCACCTGGGTGACCCCGCAGCATGGCCGCCGGGTGCGGGGGACGCAGCCGGGAGACGCCGCGGCCGGGGCTGGGTGCAGGAAACAGAGACGGGGGCCTCGCTCTGTCGCCCGGGACATGCAGGGCCTGGCTGTTTCCCTCCAACCGAGAATCGGAGCTTAACTTATTCCACCCAGCGTTTTACATTTAGCTGGCCACCTTAATTTCAGACTCTGGGACACTGAATTTCCTTTTCGGAAAGGACCCGAACCTCTGGGGAGACAGTGGGACTCTGGGTCCCGGGGAGAAACCTCAGCGTGTCTGACCCAGGGCGCCCCTGGCCTGGCGCAGGTGGGAGTTTCTGCAGGGGGCTCTGGCTCGAAGGGCGAAGCCCCGGCGTCCAGACAGAGGCCCTTCCCATTCACGGCCAGCGCCGCCTGCCGAGGAGAAAACAGTCTGCGGACGAGCTCGCCCAGCACCTGGTCAGGAGGCGGCAGGGGGCTGGCAGTTCCCTGGCCGACGTCCGTCCGTCTGTCCGTCCGCACTGCAGGCCACGCACTGCGGGGACGCAGCCGTGCTGCCGCAAACCACATCTCAGCGTGGAGAAGGCCGTTCGCCGGGGCCCTCAAGGCTGACAAGTTCTCCTGGGGGGTCGGGGGGGGGGGCTAGTTCAGACCTTGGTCACGCTGGTGTCCGCGCGAACGTGTGCCGAGCTCAGGAAGGTGGAGAAGGCTGGGGAGTTTCCTGCCCTGGGGTTTTCTAGGCTTCCAGGGAGAGGGAACTTATCTGCAGTGCTGAGGACCTTGCAGACAGGTAAAACGCTAAATGATTTTGAAGTTTAATTTAAATTTCGCCCTCCTGGCTATTTGGGCTGGAGTCTCACTTCACTGGAACAATGAAGTGGCTTGGACGGCTCCTGCGTGCGGCGAAGCCTGTTAATCTCCTGGCCTCCGCTCAGCGCCGGTCCTGCACCAGCGTGACCCCCGAGCAGGTGCTGAACTGTCAGACCGCTCGCTGACAGCTCTGGCCCGACGTGGGCCAGGGTTCTGTGCGTATTTCCTCACCCTGCGATCGCCCGGACCCAATCTGGGTGACACCGGGTCCCTCCATGCTGCCTCGACCGCTCTCACCTTCTGCCCACCCCCCACCCGGTGACGACCCTCAGCCAGCAATTCTTCAAACGTGGCCCACACCTCCGCCAGGTGGAAGCAGCCCTGGAGGAGCCCCAAACCCTCCCATAGCCCCGGGTGCAGTCTTGCCCGGCTGGAGCGAGCACCAGCGTCGCAGGAAAGCATCTTCCGAACGCCGGGGAGGCCGTCCGGCGTGACCAGAGGCCGCTCTTCCTCTCCGGGGACTGGGGGTCTTCTACGATCGAGAAGATCGTTTCTTGGGAGGCAGACCTCCGCGACCCCGTGCGCTGGTGCGCCGACCACCGGTGCGGGGCCTGCCCGAGTGGGCTCGCCCTGCCCCTGCTGCCTGACGGGGCCCCTTCGCGCTGCGACGTCTGCGGAGCGGACGACCCGGGGCTGAGAGAAGGAAGAGACGCTCCCTGAAGCGCTGTCTTCACGTGCTGACAACCCCGATGTTTGGCTCTGCCGTTAACTGGGCCAAACTCGCGTGCCGGGCGCCCACGGCGGAGGCCTGTGTCCCTGCCCTGCTCCCAGCGGCTCTCGGCTCCGGGGTTGTTTGGAGCCGAGTGCAGACCTGGGAGAGTGCAGAGTGCACTTTCCTAGCAGAGTGCACACTCGGGAAACAGCAGCAGAGCCCCAGCCGTCCCCGCGCTGAGTGACAGGCAGAGACAGGAGAACGCCCTTGCGCTCGCCCCCAGGGGA
Organism: Glossophaga mutica; assembly: GCA_039655065.1. NCBI lineage: Eukaryota > Metazoa > Chordata > Mammalia > Chiroptera > Phyllostomidae > Glossophaga > Glossophaga mutica. The sequence goes on from CM077304.1 coordinate 223,546,226, forward strand.
CTCCCACCCAGGAGGGGACGCTGGAAGAACAGTGCGCAACCAGCCGCCCTGGTCTGTGGGAGTCGGGGGCGCCGGAGGGGCAGAGCCTGGTCGGAGGGCAGGTGCAGAGCCGGGCCAGGTGCTGGAGGCGGATGGACCTCATGGACGACCGGCACTTACGGCGGTCACTGAGGGACGTCAGGGTGGCGCAGCCCACGAGACGCTGGTAAACACGCGTGGCCCTCCGTGGAGGGTAACGTCAGGGCAGCGCGCTTCACTGTCGTGAAGAAGCCACAGAACGTGCAGAAGGCTGGTTCCGAGGCCCGCAGGCTACAGCCCACTGCGGGCTCCGTGTCCCCGTGTGCCGAGGAAGGTTTATAAGTGGCAGAAGACGTCGAAAGAATATGTCGTGACACGAACCGTACGAAAGTCCAAGTTCGACGTCCACCATAAAGCCTAACCGGAAACCAACCACGCTGCTCTGCCTGTGTATCGTTTGCGGCTGCTCCTGGGCTACAAGGGCAAGACCAGGTCCTTGAACAGGGACCGTGTGGCCTGCGAAGCCGGGAATCGTTACCATCTCTCCCCTGGCCAGAGGTTCGCCCACCCGGGCCCTAAGTGGTGGCGTCCTCGGTGTCCACGCGCAGTTACTGGCAGAAAAGACAGATAATTCTCACTGTGTACCCTAAGACCCATCTGCAAATGACAACTCCAAAAATCGTGGATGGCCGCGACTCTTCTATCTGCACACATTCCGTGGCCCATCCTAGGTGTCCCCCCGAAAACGCCTACAACCCCGGGGATTCCCAGGTTTCACCTCCGGAAACTCAAACCACGAGCAACCTCCACCCTCCAAAGGCAGTTCTCTGCCGACGGTTTTTAAAATCGCATTTCTGCCCTGGCTGGTGTAGCTCAGTGGATTGAGCGCGGGCCTGCGAACCAGAGGATCGCGGTTCGATTCCCAGTCAGGGCACATGCCTGGGTTGCGGGCCAGTTCCCGGCAGGGGACACACGAGAGGCAACCGTACATTGATATTTCTCTCCCTCTCCTTCTCTCCTACCCTTCCCCTCTAAAAAAAGATAAATAAATAATAAATTAAAAAAAAATTTTAAATCGCATTTCTTCGGCCGTGGGCACCCACGACGCACCCCATTTTCTCATCTCTGAATAGAAGACGCAGTTGCTTCTGTCTGGGCTGGCTGGAGGGCTGAGTGCCTTGGCGCTGCGCAGTCGGCCTGCCACTCGCTGGTCCCATCGCTCGGCCTGTCCTCCGGGGAGGGCTGACACCCCCACGCCACCAAGCAAGGGAGACGTCCTCGCCTGTGCCCTCCCCGCTCGGCGCCCACCGAGGGGCAGAAAGGCAGTGTGACGGCTGAACCAGCCCGCATGGGACACACCCAGGCCCCACAAGGGACACTGCGGGGCACCGTGTCCTTGAAACTGCCCCTTCCTTTGAAAATCGGAAAACGGACGGGCACAGCGAGTCTTCCGGAAGGTTTCCCATCTTCCGATCGATGAAAATAGCAGCACCCCACGCCCTCCCCGGCTCCGGGTCCTCAGTGAGTGGCGGTGAATGTGGCCCCTGCTAGGACAAATTACTACCTCAGAGGAGTTATTTTCAGAGGCAGACAGTGTCTGCACGGAAAGAGGACACTCTCCCAGGCCAGATGCTCTACCTCCCAGAACCCTGTGCCCGCTTAATGGAAGGAAACCCAGCAGGCGTCCTGCAGAACAGAACTTCGGGGGTTCCGACTGCTGAATTAAAACGTCAGAAGCACAACAGGCCCCTGTAAACAGACCTTGGAAATGACTCACGAGGACGGCAGGAACGTCACCGGCCTGGGAAGCGCCCACGTCTCTCGAGTTCCGCGCCGCGGGAAGGCCGGGCTGAACACCCCGCCTCACCGTCTCCCCCACCCGCCCGGGGGCAATGGCTAACCTGCAGGACAGACCATCACCCCTCCGCCTCCAGGGCACGAACCCAGGAGCGCCCCAGCCCGCCCCCCCCCCCGCCGCCCGCACCTCACGAAGTCCTTGTCCGTGGTTCTGAACCCGGCCCTGTGCGTCCCACCTCACACGGCGCCTTCCCCACCCCATGCTCCCGGAAGCAGGGCTCTAGCTCAGACAGCCAGTGACAGCGACAGCGACCGCGAGGAGGCAGCTTCTGCCGAGCGCCGGCCCAGGGCGTGCTCTCGGACCCCGCGAGGGCTACCGGCTCCCCTTCAGAGAGCCCGCGATAGCCTTCAAATCGCATCCCACCCGATGAAAGGGCCAAGGCCCCTTGGAAGGGCGTCTCCGGGCCGGGGCTGGCCCCATGGACCTGTCCTGCTGTCCCTCGAGCTCCTGCCACACGTCTGTGTCGGGAAAGGCGCTCGGCTCGGCTGCGCAGACAGACGCGGACTGTCCACGAGGCGCCCGCGGTCCGCCACGGAGCTCCCGGCAGGTGCAAACATGCCTCCTGGGACCAGCCGCCCGGACCCCCGCGGAAAGGGGTCTGGGAGGTGTCCAGGAGCGGGCTTAGAGTGCTGGTGGCTGGGGGCCTTGTGCTCGCCTGCCTGGACGGGTCTGAGAGAGTGGAACGCACCCCGCTTCCGCCAGGCCACCAGGGCGTCAACGGCTCTCGCCCAGAAGTGTCCTCACGGCCCAGGAGACAGTTACCGAGGACAGCCCCTCAACGATGCGTTTGGACACACTTCCTGCGAGTGCGTTAGACGGAACGCCGCCGCCCAACAGCACGGACACAGCGGTTCAGCCCTTTGCAGGAGCAGAACCAGCCTGTTCGGGGTCCCTGCTGGCGTTCAGGGTCCGATCGGCTCCACTGCCAGACCCTCTTACTTCCGGGGCTCGGACCCGCCCCCCAGGCTGCCTGGGGTCCTGAGGGTGACTCGGGGGTGACTCACGCCATGTGCACAGAAGGACGAGACTCGTGGCTGTGACCGAGTAAAGCAGCCATGTGACAGCTGTGTCCCCAACACTCCCCGCGCCTCACTGCTCACCGCTGGGACAACCTCTCACAGAAATGAGCACATTACCAAAAACTGGATTTCTGCTTTACATGACTTTTCCTTTGCAGTTGAAACCCCAAAGGTGCCTTCAAGGAGGTCGGAGAGCTCAGCTCGGGACGCAGGTCCTTCACTGGCGTTGACTACCAAGGACCGGAGCCTGATTTCCAGTGATGTCCACGGTTACAATCAGCACGACTTTGTCTCTGATTAAAAGCTGCTTGACAAAGTGACAGTGGACTTTTCCCCATAACGACACTTACGGAAAATGTTTCGGGTGCATTTTCAGGACACTTTTACCTCCCCAGCCGACTGATGAGACTAACAAAGCCGCTTCCCCTTCGTGACGACCAAGGGACAGGCACTCGCCACCATTTCCACACTTAAACCAGCACAGGACCCCACTTGGGCACCAAGCCCTGCCTGCTGATCACGTGACCACACAGCCCTGCGTGGGCAAACGAACTGTTCCTTTTTTAAAAAATACATTTTATTGATTATGCTATTACAGTTGTCCCATTTCCCCCATCATTCCCCTCCACCCTGCACACCCCCTCCCACCCACATTCCCCCCTTTAGTTCATGTCCATGTGTCATAAGTTCTTTAGCTTCTACTTTTCCCACACTATTCTTGCCCTCCCCCTGCCTATTTTCTACCCACCGTCTATGCTACTCATTCTCTGTACCTTTTCCCCCTCTCTCCTCCTCCCACTCCCCTGTTGCTAACCCTCCATGTGATCTCCATTTCTATGATTGTGTTCCTGTTCTAGTTGTTTGTTTAGTTTGCTTTTGTTTTAGTGTGGTTCTTAATAGCTGTGAGTTTGCTGTCTTTTCACTGTCATATTTTTATCTTCTTTTTCTTAGATAAGTCCCTTTAACATTTTATATAATAAGGGCATGGTGATGATGAACTCCTTGAACTTGACCTTATCTGAGAAGCACTTTATCTTCCCTTCCGTTCTAAATGACAGCTTTGCTGGATAGAGCAATCTTGGCTGTAGGTCCTTGCCTTTCATGACTTGGAATACTTCTTTCCAGCCCCTTCTTGCCTGGAAGGTCTCTTTGGAGAGATCAGCTGACAGTCTGAAGGGAACTCCTTTGTAGGTGACTGTCCCCTTATCCCTTGCTGCTTCTAGAGTTCTCTCCTTCATTTTAATCTTGGCTAATGTAATTACGATGTGCCTTGGTGTGTTCTTCCTTGGGTCCAACTTCTTTGGGACTCTCTGAGCTTCCTGGACTTCCTGAAAGTCTATTTCCTTTGCCAGATTGGGGAAGTTCTCCTTTATTATTTGTTCAAATCAGTTTTCCACTTGCTGCTCTTCCTCTTCCCCTTCTGGTACCCCTATAATTCACATGTTAGAACGTTTAAAGATATCCTGGAGGTTCCTAAGCCTCTTCTCATTTTTTTAAATTCTTGTTTCTTCCTTGTTTTCTGTTTGGTTGTTTCTTTCTTCCTTTGGTCCAAACCATTGATCTGAGTCCCGGTTTTCCTCCCATTTCTATTGGTTCCCTGTGCGTTTTCCTTCATTTTACCTATTGTAGCCTTCATTTTTTCATCTAATTTGTGACCAAAATCAACCTATTCTGTGAACATCTGGTCACCAGGGCTTTGAACTGTGCATCTGATAGGTTGGCTATCTCTTGGTTGCTTAGATGTATTGGTTCTGGGGCTTTGATCTGTTTTTCCTTTTGGGCCATTTTTTTTTTTTTTTTTTTTGTCTTGTTGTGCCTGTTGCATATGAGGGGCAGAGTCTTAGGTGTTCCCCAGGGCGGATCAATCCAGTCGCTGGGTTGTGACGCTGTATGTGGGGGCAGGGTCCGAGAGGGAACAATGGCGCTTGCTCCACCCTCCTTGGATTTCAGTCCCTTCCGCCGCTTCCCACAAGCAAATTGGGCCCTTCTGGTGCTGGTTCCCAGGTGGGTGGGTTTGTGTACGTTCTAGGACCCTGTGGGTCTCTCCAAGGAACTCTCCTGTGAGGCTGGGAGTCTCTCCCAGCACCTTGACCCACACAGGTATTTTTTTTTTTAAGGTTTTATTTATTTATTTCTGGAGAGAAGGGAAGGGAGGGAGAAAGAGAGGGAGAGAAACGTCAATGTGTGGTCGCCTCTCATCTGGCCCCCACTAGGGACCTGGCCTGCAACCCAGGCATGTGCCCTGACTGGGAATCGAACCAGTGACCCTTTGCTTCGCAGGCACACAGGTGTTTTTAATCAGTGTTTTGAGGGTTTATTTCCCCTTGCTGGGGCCCTGGTTCCGTGGTCTGTCTCACTCCCCAGTTTCGCCTGGTTTATCTGGGCGCGAATGTGGGACCTCCCAGTTGGTAGCCAGCCAGCCGCCTTGCATGCCAGGCCCTGCTTCACAATCACCGCCTTGCCAGGTCTGCCCGCTGCCAACTTTAGGGCCCAGGGTTTGTCAGCTGCTGCCTTGAGCACCTGGTGCTACCGCTTCCTCGACCCCTCTCCGCCCAGCCGCCTGATGCAGCCCGACCACGCCCCTGTCTGGATGGATGTTTCTATTTTAACTCCTTGGTTGTTGGACTTCCACACAGTTCAATATTCTGTATGTTCTGGTTATTTTGTTTCTAAATTGTAGTTGTCCTTAATTTGGTTGTGTGAAGAGGCACAGTGTGTCTACCTATCCCTCCATCTTGGCCGGAAGTTCCAAATGAACTGTTTCTTTAAACAAAACATAAATCTTCCATTAGCTTGCCCACACATTTCCCTGGAGGAGAGTCGTGAGACGAGGTCACTGCTCGGCACAGGGCTCAGCAGGCGGCATGGGGGAGCAGGTAAGTTCCAGTGACAAGGAAAATACGGAGGCGCACTTTCTTTCTTTGTGCTTTATTTGGGAAGTAAGGCCACATAATGACACAATAAAAATGCTCCACCAAAAGGAAACCAGCCCCCGTTGCTGTGGCTCAGTGGGCGTCATCCTGCAAACCGGAAGGGCACAGGTTCGATTCCCGGTCAGGCCATGGGCCTGCGTTGCAGGTTCAGCTGGAGCAAAAAGCAAGGCAACAGACTGATGTTGCTTCCCCTCTCTTTCTCCCTCCCTGTCCTTCTCTCAAAATAAAAATAAATAAACCAGTAAAGTTTTTTTAAAAAAGAAACCAGGAGCCTGTTAGACACATTTTTATTTTTTTAAAAAGTAGATTGCACTGCAGACATCACCATCAACAAAGATGGAAAGACACCCACACCGCGATGCACAAATTCACACCCACCACCCCTCACCCAGACTGCGTACTGTAAACTCGCTGCTAAGGAGCTCCTGAAAGCAGCAGCAAAGAGACTCAAAGTCCCTCCTGCTGAGCTAACCCTGCCACTCGCTCCCGAGGCGGATGGTGGCCACTCTCCAGGGCTGGCGGCGCGGCAGGGTCCCTGACCCCAAGCCAGGACTGCGAGTCCTGTCGCAGCCGCGAAGGTACTGGTGTTCGGGTCATGCGACCGTGCATGGGAAGCTGACGAGGGCAGGCCTAGAACCCTGGACTGAGGGGGACGAGGAGGGAACTAACAAACCACAGCTCTTTCCTGCCCAGAGGTTGCACCCTCTGCTCTGGGAAGAACTTCATACTGTAAGAGGGTGCAGCTGGGGCGCCCCAAGAGAAGGATTTGAAATGGGGTCCAGAACTCAGGGTGTCCAGGAAATATCAAAAATATGGGATGTCCTCACCCCCACAAGTCTGAGCTGGGGGAATGGACACACGGAGCAGGGCCACTGAGAGCTGTTTTGCAGAGCAACGGCTCTGCAGCTAACCTCTGGAACGGTCATTTAATAAGTCTGTAACCTTTAATGGTTTCATGGATGTTAAATAGCTGTGGCCATGCTTTGAGCCAGGGGGATGGGAGTGACTTCCACCCAAAATGTAACTGGGAGGCAACTCCCCCTGGTTACAGAACCTGCACGAGAGCTTGGAGATGATTGGCTCCACGCCACAGGGTCACACCTGCCCAGACTTACCACGGCAGCCCAGAAAAGCTGGCAATTGTAACTGATTGTGGGAGGAGTCAGAAATGGGGCTGCAGAGGAAGATTGGAGCAGGGATTTAAACGCAGACTCCGCAGCCATTGAGGAGAGAACCATGCCCTTCTGGCAGAGTGGGGACCCCATGGCTTTGGGGTGCTCCCTTTGGCCACGTGGCTTAGGAAGCAGGAGAGACTTTGCCTGGAAGAAAAAGAAGAAAGGGCTTTTACCAATGGGCCCTGAGAAGGTGCCATGTGACTTTGGATTAACTGGAGATTCCAGCGACACAGCTGATGGTGCCGGGAACCGAGGGAGGCCTGCCAGCTGAGCACGGATTACTGGGAAGAACCAGGGGCTGCCTGAGCCACGGACTTCTACTTCTTTTCCTGAGATCCGGTCCCCAGATGGGCAAAGGGGGGAAGGAAGGACTGTGTGCATCTGTGGGTGTTTTAAGGGATTTGGGGATTTTGATGAACACACTAAGTCATTACTCTTAAGTTTGTATAACTCGAATAAGTAATTCCTTTCCTTTTCACCAATCTCTGACAGGGGGAGCTATAATTCCCTGGCGAAGGGAAAGGCGAATCCAGTACAGGGGACCCCCTTCCCTGGGAGCCAATCAGGGAGAACCATGGGAGACCACATGCGCAGTAGCTGTAAAGTAATACAACTGCTTGTACCGGGGCGTGAATCCCACCAAAACGGGCCGGGAAGGATCCGCCCTATGAGAACAGAGTCCCTCCAGCCCAGGAGGTCACCCTCTGCCTGGAGTTGGCCTGCTGCCATGTTCTCTGCTGTAAGCTCTGGGTGCTCGGTCCAATGCCTTGTCACCAAGAACCTGGTTACCTGTGCCCACCTGTGACAACGCCATCAGCAAACAGATGACCAGGAGCTGCTTCCAGCCCTGGCTACGCTGACCGCGGCTCGCGGTTGCTTCCAGCCGTCGGCGCACTGAAGCGTGCGCGCGCACGTGAAACGCGCGCAGAGTCGCCCCCGTAACCAAGGGGGACACGTTCCAGGAGACCCAGCAGAGCCCCCAAACCGCAGGTGGTGCCCAGCCCCACCCGCCAAAAGTGGGGCCACCCACCGCGGCTTCTGCGCCGGCAGACACAGCCTCTCCAACACCTTGCGACCCTGTAGGTGTCGCTGTCCGGGCCCCAGCTGAGCCCTTGGGCAGGCTCGGAGCTTCCCGGGGAACACGTGCAGTGCCATCCGTGGAACACTGGGGACGTGTCCTCCGCTCCATCGTCCCCCGGGAGCCCAACGCCTGTTCCGCCCCAACCGAGCACTCAGCCCGCACCGCGACCCAGCCTTGGAAGATTCATTCTTGCCGTGGGCCTCGGGTATCTCTGCATGAGGTTTTCACCCTCACAGTCAAGAACATTCGACTCCTCACGTAAAGAACTGCCGGCATGACCACTCCTGCCCTTCGGGGCCGTTTTCGACCACAGTGGGGCGGACTGCACACAGGCCCCGGGAGAGCCGGCACCGCGGGCCTGACAGCCGAGCAGTGGCTCCTGGGCCAGCCCGGTCCCCAGCGCGGCAGCGCCAGACTACGCGCAACCATCCCGCTGTTCAGAACGGCGTGCGATCGAAAACTTAGGAATTGTTTATTTCTGGAATTTTTCATTTAGCGTTTCCGGACCGCAGCTGACCATGGGTAAATGAAACAGCAGACAAGCAGGTAGATACATGTAGGAAATACAAGAGCACACGCGTGCACACACACAAACACACACTCACGTATCTGGTGGCTGACGGGCCCCCTGATTGGAGCCCAGGTCTCAGACTCGGGGGCGGGGCTCCGGCTCTGCCCCACTGCCAGGGGCTGTGACCCAGCCACTCCTGTGACAGAGTAAGAACCACACCTTTGGTTTTTGCCCCCATTTCTGCCACAGAGCTCCTAAAACCCCGAGAATTTTCTAAGAGATGACAGCAATAAAGTCTTTTGTTCTGCTAATGAGGTGGCTTCTGGAAAGGCCCTAGGTAGCCAGAGGGTGGGGCTTGTTGCCTGGACAACCAGCCTGGGTTAGCAGACTGGAGCTCTCCCTCCCATCTCTGCGGAGTGGGGAAGGGCTGGAGCTCGAATCAACCAGCCTGTCCAGTGCCTTAATTGGTCGTGTCTCTGTGATGAAGCCTCCGTACAAGAGCAAAAAAGAACAAGACGCAGAGAGTGTCCAGGCTGCTGAGCACGTGGAGATCTGGGGAGCGTGGAGCCTCGGAGAGGACGAGGAAGCTGCACCCCCCACCCGTGCCCCGTGGGTCCCCCACCCAGCTCCCCCTGAGCTGCACCCTTTCAATAACGACACACAGGCGGTCAGTGCTTCTCTGGGCCCCACGACTCCCTCTGGACCCCCAGGGAGGGGGTCCAGGACCCTCCAACCTGCAGCACAGCGGCCACCTGGACTTGTGACTGACGGCTGAAGGGAAGGACGACGCTGGAGGACACAGCCGTCCCCCTGGGGGGCACCGCACCCCCGACGGGGTCTGAGCTCTGCTTCTCGCTGGAGCCGCAGCCGCCTCTCGGCCCAGCCGGAGCCAGTGCCAGGACAAGCCTCTCACCCTCGGCCCTGGGCAGCCAAGTGCCCGGGTGGATGGTGAGTTCCAGGGTGAAGCTGTCTGTGGGAGTAAGAAACAGCTGTCTGCTGAAGGCAAGAGGCCTGCTTGGACAGGCCCCACTTTTACCCGCAAGCAGGTCCACCCGAGACACCAAGTGTGACTCAAGTAACTCGCTCCCGGCCCTGACGATGGGAACCCCCGAAAGGGACCGCCCTGGGCCTGGGTCTCAAAGCAGTGCAGGAGGATTTACCCCCTCTGAGATTCCAGCCACGGGTTGGTTAAGGTCTTCAGATGGGAAAGTCCTCAGCTCAGGGGGTCAAAGAGGCCCAAGGGGAAAGGAGGGCGGAGCCAGGCCAGACGTAGGGACTCTGCAGAGGTCTTGTCTGCAGCTGGGTGGTCTCCTTCCTGGGGCGGAGGTGGGAGGAGTCTGGGGGGAACTGAGCCAGGAACGGAGCATCCCTGAGATAAACCTCAGAGGAGTGACCCGCCAGGCCGGGCTGGGCCAGCACCAGGAGCAGTTCCAGGTGAACGTGTGGGTGGGTGGGAGCCTCACCGGAAGTCCCGGGGGCCTGTTCTGCAAGACACAGCGATGCCCGGGGGGTGGGGGGGGGGCAGCATGCTTTGCTAACCATTTATTTTCAATAAACTTCCCACTTGAAACAACCTCAAACCTCCCAGAACCACCCTCACCCACCGCTCAGAACGGAGCTCCGTCTGCAGGCCGAGAGGCGGTTCCCCAAGGCGAGTTCGTTAGGACAGCGTCTCCTTATCAGCCAGGCACCTTCCAGGCAACCGCCTGCAGAGCAAGAGGGATTCGTCCCCGAAACCCGGCCGGGCAGGAGGGCCCAGACGCGGGCTCAGCGCTGCAGTCCTCAGCGACGAGGACGAGCTTTCCCAGAGGCGCAGCGGAAACTCGTGCAGCCACAGGGACGGAGCGCACCAAGGAAAGATGAGCGGGAACGACGCCAGACACCGGCCGCCTCCGCGCTCCCCGCTGGAGCACGGGTGTCTGCGGGCCCCTCCGTGCCGCCCGACCGAACGACGGAGGGGGGCTGCTCCACTTCTACCCCCCTCCCCACCGCAGCCCTGCAAAGCCCAGCATGAGCCCCTCCCACTCACACTTCCCAGAGCTCGGCGGTCACAGAAGGGACAGACAGGAGCCACGTGGTCACTGCGGTGTCCACAGCAGGTAAGTGATGCCCCAGGAAGCTCAGCGGCTGTCCTCGCTGCTGTTGGTGTCCAGCTGCTCTGAAGTCCCCGGCCCTAGGGAGAGGCCTCTCCAAGGAGACGCAAAGGGGCGTGCACACGGACACCCTCCCCGCTCCCGCGCTCCACATGCCCCCAACTCCCAGGCCTCCAGGGCACAAACCACAGTGTAAGCTCCAGGAGACCCTGCCCTTCACCTCTGGGTCCCTGCACATCATCACAGCCTCCAGGGCTCAGGCCCCAGCTGCGGCTCCCAGCCTGGCTGTCCACCATTCCTCCCAGTCCCGCGGCCGCTGCTGCCGACGACAGCTATCGTCCAGCGTGCACTGGTGCCGCACTTCACACCTCGTCACCTTATTAAATCCTTGGACCAGCCCGCTGGAAAGGCACAGTTACTCCACCATCAGATCATTAACCCATTTTTCAAATTGAGAAATTAACACACAGAGAAGTAACTCGTCCAAATGGCACTACAAATCAACCATGTGTAGTTAAAGGAGGCAGTAAAATGCAAAAACATGGAGTGAAGCATGCATTAAAGTAGAAATATTTCTAGCTGGCAAATTACCAGCTGGTCCAGGTAGCGTGTCCTTCGGGAAAACCACTCAGCTGTACCAACAGATGTACAAGTTCTTCCCGAGAATTCTGGAAACCTTGTCGAGATCCATCAGGCACAATCAAAGTTGAGCACGTTTAGGAAAGATGCTGACAAAGGAGTAAAGAAGCAGTTCTGTTCAACTTTAAGAAGAAGGCCGCGGGGAGAGGGCGGCGGACTGCCCAGGACTCGGCCCCTCGCTGTGCGTGAGGCGCCGTCTCAGGAACACTCCCCGTGTGAGGGCCTCGGCCCAGCTCCCGCGCCTCCGTCTCGTACCCTCTGTCCTCCTTAAAAATGGAGGAGCCGCCTGTGCACCAGCAACACGGGGTGGTTTGGGGACAGCAGAGGAACCGCAAAGTGTGGCATCTGCCACAGGCCAGTCAGTGCAGAGAACGGGGCCTGGCTGTCACCAGGCCGGGGGGGGGGGGGGCCGGGCGGGGCCTGCACGGAAGCTCGGGGTGGAAACCCGCAGGGGTCAGGGTCACCCTGGAGCACGCAGGCTGGGCTGTCGCTGAGCAAGAACCCCTCCTCCTGCCGGAGTGGGAGGCTCCCCCCACAGGCCTTCCCGACTCGGTTTCCACCACGTTGCCCTCTGTCCACGTCCTCAGGTCGCAGCTGCCCTTTCTCCGTCCCTGCGTTTAGGCCACTGGGTCACGTTGTTCTCTCCAGTGTCTTCAGTCTGGGTCCCCTCACTCACAGAAGGGACACCAACTTTCAGTGACTCAGGTCCGAAAGACCTTCCTGTTCCTTAACGTCCGCTCCCCACTCAGTCCCTGGACGTGCGGTCCCTTCGGGTCCTCCCCGTGCCCCCAGTCCACGGTCCGGCCTCCAGGGCCCCCCACTCTGGCCCGCACTCCCCTTCCAGGTGCCCTCTGCTCTGGCAGAGTCCTGGCCGCCCGTCACCGCCACGCCCCATCGACGCAGCCAGAGGGCCCTTCTCACGTCTGTCCAGGTCAGGGCCACCGCGGCCGCCTCGCCCCGCCACCCCCACCCGGGGCCTCACTGCTCAGCTCTCACCCTCCTCTCATTCCACCTGTGGCCCCTCGGCACCCACAGCCCTGTCCCCGGCTCACCCACTCCAACCAGCTTTCAGATCTCGCCGAAGGTTTGATGTCTTAGGGAGCCCCGGGCTGACCCCCCAGCCTGGGCCAGGGTCCGCTGGGGACCAGGTCCATGCTTACACGGTGGCTCCTCGGGTGTCCCTTGGACACGCCATGCTGTTCCTGGTGCCTACCTGCTGGCCCCGGCAGCCCAGACCACACCTGGTTGCACTCGGCTGCGCCTGCCAGACACACGGTGTCTGTGGCCTGAACGGATGATCCCACACAGAGTTCAGGGTGACCCGGACTGTGGTGCCTGAGCACACACAGCAAGTGCGGCTGGGCGACCTCCGAGCTTCCAGACAACTCGGGTCTCGCCTCCGAGGAGCTGCAGAAAGGCGGCTGGCTTGCCAAGTCCTGCTGCTGTCCGAGGCTGCAGAGAACAGCCGCCGGCTGGTGAGGTTTCGTTACCAAGAAACAGACCAAGCCCAAGAGATTAATGCTGGCGGACTTCAGTGAAGGAAACGTCCGTGCGCCTTCCACGGACGCACGTGAGTGTCATCTCACCCCGTCTGCAGGAGGACACTCCCCTGCTAAGGACCTGCCCCAGGGAGGCCGGTGAAGGCTCGGGCGGGGAGCGCAGTCTGCTCTCCCAGGGACTTCATCCGCACAGTCCAAGAAAACTTTCCCAGGGGCCACCCTTCCTCTTCATAGTCAGCGTCCGAATTTGAGAACACGAGAAAAACTTCCAAACCAACAGGCAAACCGCGTTTGCACACAGAGCCAGAAGCCACGATATTCAGGATGCGTCGCCAACATCGGCCTCTCCGGCAAGGGCTCCCCGAAAACGCACGCATGGCTGGGGGGGAAACAGCGGGTCCGCAAGAGGCGGGCACGGAGACAAAAACTGCTTTTTACACCAGTGGGGCTTCCAGGGCCCGCAGACAGCTGCCGCCCAGCGGCCGCCGAGGGAATTACAGCTCCTCGAATTGCAGCGTCCAAGACCCGCCCCCACCCCGCCGGGCAGAAACTACCTGTGCAAAGTCCCCCACCCAGAGTCACGCTCCGCGATTGTTCCCCATTCTACCGAACCGCCGTTCTGGCAAACTGGAGCTCCCCGCGGAGGGCTGGGTGGGGAGCAAAGCAGAGCTCATGAGTGGACAAGCGGGCCTCGGCGTGTGTTCCGTGAGGTAGGTTCTCTCCCGTTTCAGGACAAAAATTCAGGCTGCCCCAGATCTTCCCGGTTCCACGAAACGCTGTTGAAATTGAGTAATTAAAACAGCTGGGCCTGCGTCCTGGCCAGAATGCCACCCGAGCAGCGAAGGTGGATCAGCCACGGCGTGGCCAGATTCGAGCGGAAGGCGGGCTGCTGGGAAGGGGAGCGTCCCCTCCCCCGCTCAGCATCTCCAATTCCAGGGCGTCCTGCTAGCGCCAGCCTCCAGCCCCGCCTCGCCCCACCCCCGGGGCTGAGGCCCTGAGAGGTGGGACAGAGCCGCAGTGTGCGACCTGGTGAACGCCCACGCCCCGGGCACTTCCACGGACTCTTCACGCCGGGCCGCCAGGCGCCCCGCCCAGGCCACGTGCTTTGGGCTGAACTGCGAGCCCTCGGAACCCATGTGTGGAGGCCTTAACCCCCGTGTGATGTGTTCGGAGATGGGCTTGGGGGGGGGGGGCGACTAGGGTCAGTGGGGCTGCGAGGGGGGTCCTCATGGCGGACATGGAGCCCTGATTACGAGCCATACCCAGGAGCTTTCTGGCTCTTTCCGTGGCACACCGAGGAAAGGCCCCACGAGCAGGTGGCCTCTGCCCCCCAGGGAGACCCTAGCCTGACACCCCGGCATGCTGGCACCACCGTCACAGTGAGAGGACCAGACGGCGAGTCTGTCGTGGGAGCCGCCCGCCCGCCGGCGGTTTGTCGGGGCAGCCGGAGCAGGCTCCTGCGCGGAGCGAGGGCGTCTCTGCCCCGGCTGGTCTGGTGCCCCGTCCTCAGCCCCAGGGACACAGCCACACCCACAGCTCCTCTCTGCCCGGACCACGCTCTCTCTGCAGGCAGCGTTCTCAGACGAGAACGCCGTGCCAGCCGCTGCCCACCAGGCCACAGCTGCTCACGAGAACCACTCGGGCGTCCTCCATCCTCGGGCACAGGGCCAGCGGCCAGCCCACGGCAGCTGGGTGCACTGTCCTCTCACTCCTGCCCATCGCTCACCCTCTCAATTCCCCGTAGGAGAGTCAAGACACCCCACTGCGTTCCCACACTTCAGGGTACCGCAGTCAGCCCCCTAGTGGCCTTCTAAAAGCCTCTCTGTGACAATGACGTGTATATGTCACCTTGGCTGAGCCACAGCACACAGTTATGTAGTAAAATGTTAGTCCAGATGTTACTGCGAAGGCATTTTTTAGGTGAGAGTAACATTCCAGTCAGTGGAGCGCAATAAAACAGATTGCCCTCCATAATGTAAGTGGGCCTCATCTAATCAGTTGACGGCTTTAAGAACAAGACAGGCAGACACGCCCTCTCCTGAGGCAGAGAGAAGTCTGCCTCCCTCCAGATGCTTCCAGACTCGGTCTGCAGCCCCCGCTGTTCCTGGGGTGTCCGGTCCTACAGCCTGCCCTGAGGATGCTGGGCTTGCAGGCCCTTCCATACGTGAGCCAGTAACTTAGAATCACTCAAACCTGATGTCTGTCTATCCGTCCACGTCCACACATACCTCCTATCGGTTCCACGTCTCTGGAGAACCCTCACACCCTCTCCCTCGGCACCTGCACTGAGGAAGGAAGCACCCTCCTCCGCGGTGCGTACCAAAGACGCCAGAAAGTGCGTCTGGGACCACCCAGCAGGCTGGGCCCTGTGCGGCCCCTCAGCAGGTCGCAGCCGAGCAGGTGAGCGGGGCGGTGTGGCCAGAACCCAGGGGTGAGGCCGCCCCGGTCCCTGATCCTGCTTGCCTTGCTGGAACATCCCTTTTCCAGCCTCTCGGGCAGTTTGCAGAAGCGGTGGCCTTGTCACGCTGATCTTGTCATAGACCCGGGAGGGTGCTTCTTCCCCGGTGAGGAATGGACGCCCCCTCCCGCTTCTCATCCTCAGGTCCCACCTCCCCGCAGCAGGACGGCACTGGGAGCCTTCGTGGGTGCAGAACTCGGGAGAGGCCCACCCGCCCCTTCTGCCCGAGGTCTCCCGGCTGCTGCCTTGCCCCGGGAAGCACCTGGCCCAGGCCGACTGTCACAGGAGAGGGCGAATCCGTCTCGCCCAGATTGTCAGTTGCTTTCGAGGGAGTGCATCCCGCACTGCAGCAAAGGACACGTGACAACGTGCGCACAACAAAACTCCACCTGCAGCCCCTCCACAGGAAGCTCAAGTAGAGAGACACGTGCAGGCCCCACAGCTGGGTGGCGAAGCCGGCACTGCTCCCAGCGTCCCCCGCCCACCTGACACCGGCGGGGAGGGCCGGTCGGCAATGTAGGACGAACTCCAGCTTCACACAGCTTTGAACGCGGGTATTTCCCGCTGACAGAGGTGCTAGGTGACCGTTCGCAGCTCGGAACACACTTGCTGGCATCCGAATATGAGAAGGAAGGGGCGGCGTAGCAAAGTACCAAGCACCAGGTCGTGACGTGCATGCCTGCGATGATGCCCTGGCCAGCGCGGCTCAGGGGGCTGGGGCGCCGTCCCCCGCACCAGAGGGCTGTGGCCTCCATTCCCGGGCAGGGCGCACACACCTAGGCTGCAGGCTGGGTCCCCAGCCGGGGTACGTTCAGAGGTCAGTTGGTTGCAATTGATGTCCTTCTCTCCCCCTTCCTCTCTCTCTCAAAGCATAGAAAAAGCAAGCACCCTTGGGTGAGGATTAAGAAAGCACCAATAATGGGGAGGATCCTATGAGCTCGTGAGAGGCAAACCCCCCAGAGAACAGAAAGTGCCTCGGAGTCCACTGTCACCGCCCCTGGGCCACGAGGACTCCGGTCCCGCTGAGACTGAGGACACACGGACTGGCAGCCCCCACTCTCACGAGCCTGCACTGCTACCCTGACGTCAGCTTCGGGGGACACGCAGCCACCCCCCCCCACCCACCCGCTGACTGACTGGTGACAGCCGGCCTGGGCCCCCCGCCAGCGGGGCCGGTCTCCCGACAGCGCCACCCTCATCGAGACCACTGATGTCTCAGAGTATTCAGTCTGTTTCATGGCATTTGTCGCACTGTGAACTGGAGACAAAAAGCACAGGACTCCTGAAGGCAAAGGAGGGGGCCAAAGGTGAGCTTCGCCCAACGCGGAGACAGTGGCACAGGGTCGGCCTCCACTCCCTCCATGGCCACCCGTCCCCAGCGCTTCAGTTTCGTCTGCAAAGCAAACAGTTAAATGGTAGGTTCCAGGCACTAGAATCATGTTGTCAAACATTGAGGGGAAAACCATGGCTTCGTGTTACTTAGTATGCGGACAGTAAGTAACACCCCCACACCACGAATGTGCAAACCTGTGGTTGTATCGCTGCAGCCGCGCCTCGCACTCGGCTCTGGGGCTACGTTAGGGACGCAGGTGGCAGAGGGCTTACGGCACGCCTGCGGCCATCAAACCTGCGATCCAAGAATAATACAGCAACTCTGCTTCTTCCGAACTTGGGCAGTTGAATCAAGTTCCACCCAGATGCTTGCTGTCCGCCGGAAAACAGACCGCAAAGGAGAGTATGGGGTCGTTCCATCACCGCTGACGCGGCGTGATGCGCTACCAGTGCTCAGAACTGGCCGTGCGCAGACTGAGACCTCGGTCCCCAGTAAGCCACTCACGTCCCAGGAGCCAGGCTCTGGCCTGGGCGCTGTCTCCCTCCTAACAGTCCCCAAGAACTGTCCTTTGATGGGCTGTGGACCCGCAACCAAGTGGTCGCCACACTCGGCCTGCCGTGCGCAGGCAGCGCCCTGAGCCTCACTCACATCAGTTTAGCTCATTACAGCTTCCTGGGGTCCCCTGTGAGCCGACCTCCCCGCCAACATGGGGGAGCGGGGGCAGGGGGTGGGGGGACGCTGACCACCTGGCCACCTGCTGCTCTGCCCAGGCCTCCACAGGCTCCGTGCTCACGGGCGTCCGACTAGTGCTCTCCAAGTACCCCGCCCCAATGACAAGGACCTAAAGCACACCGATGGCTTCGCACCAGCTCCACCCATCCGTCTGTCCGGTGCCTTCCTCTCACCACCCCCCTGGACCAGTGACACCCCCCCGCCCCCCGCCAGGAGCTGCCTCAGCAGCCTCCCCCCACCCCCGGAACTTGGTCCCAAAACTGCCTGCATCAAAATTCCACTCACCTCTCCAGATGGAACCTGTCCTGAATATTTTATGACTATGTCAGAGAGATTGATCTTATTTATATATATGGCTCTGACTATAAAAATTGAACGAGTGATAAAGGATCATTTTAAAGAAATTGATAAAAAATGAACAACAGGCAACTTAGCTTGATGAGTTCAATAAAAGGCTCATGGTTTTAAACTCGTGAATTTACCATAAATTCACAGCTTTACGAAGAACTGTAATCTGCTGTTTACCTTTTACCTTAAAGTTTGAAAAGTAAAAAATGACAAGAGGCATTTCAGTTCCACTGTTTGTGAGGAAAAGAAACTCCTGACAGAACCGAGTCGTTTGGTATTAAAATCAGTTGCCGGAGGAGAGAGTGAAGCCCTCGCCTGGAGGGGGTGGAATTGCGCCTGAGCCTGCGCCTGCCGGGAAGGAAGCAGAACACTGCCGCGACCTCCGAGAGCCCGGTGCCGCCAGCGTCGTCATGACCGGGTTGTGTCAAAATCCACATGAGCAGCAAAAGGCCAAAGCAACTGCGTACAGATGTGAACTGTCCGCAGGAACACGCACACCTGGCCCCAACGCTGCAGAAGCCCAGGTGGTCCTCATTACTGCCGCTAATGAGTTCCGTCCGAGATTAATTCTGCCTGTGCATCCATTAGGGATGGTGCTGTCTATTTAGGGAGGTGATAAAAAATTAACAACCACTTCTCATTCCATTAGAGGAAAGAATCAGTTAAATACTTTAACGCACATGATTGCAAAGCCTTAGGAGCAAATTAATGATATATTCCCTGGCTGTTCATTTGCAAATATATTCCACCTTGTTGGGAATGTGTTTATTTCACTTAATGAAATAGTCAGTGAAGATTCAGAACTACTTATCATCAAAAGCAGCAATTTGGGATTAAGGAGGAATCCTGTGTGGAAGAGTAGGAAAAAATCAGAATAATTTATAGGTGAAAACTTACTGGGTCAGCCAAAAGTTTGTTCCATTTTTTTCCGCACGATGGCTCAAGTAGCACTTAGCTGTCTTTAACTTCACTCAAAACAATTCTGTTTGACTGTATTGTGACAGCTGTCATATCAAGGTGCATTTTTATACATATATTTTATTGATTATGCTATTACAGTTGTCCCATTTTCCCCCTTCATTCCCCTCCACCCTGCACACCCCCTCCCACCCACATTCCCCCCTTTAGTTCACGTCCATGTGTCATAAGTTCTTTAGCTTCTACATTTCCCACACTATTCTTGCCCTCCCCCCGTCTATTTTCTACCCACCATCTATGCTACTTATTCTCTGTACCTTTTCCCCCTCTCTCCTCCTCCCACGCCCCTGTTGCTAACCCTCCATGTGATCTCCATTTCTGTGGTTCTGTTCCTATTCTGTTTCCTTAGTTTGCTTCTAAGTGTGGTTGTTAAAACTATGAGTTTGCTGTCATTTTACTGTTCATAATTTTTATCTTCTTTTTCTTAGATAAGTCCCTTTAACATTCCATAGAATACGGGCTTGGTGATGATGAACTCCTTGAACTTGACCTTATCTGAGAAGCACTTATCTGCCCTTCCATTCTGAATGACAGCTTTGCTGGATAGAGCAATCTTGGATGTAGGTCTTTGCCTTTCATGACTTGGAATACTTCTTTCCAGCCCCTTCTTGCCTGGAAGGTTTCTTTTGAGAAATTAGCTGACAGCCTGATGGGATCTCCTTTGTAGGTGACTGTCCCCTTATCCCTTGCTGCTTCTAGAATTCTCTCCTTCATTTTAATATTGGCTAATTTAATTACGATGTGCCTTGGGTCCAACTTCTTTGGGACTCTCTGAGCTTCCTGGACTTCCTGGAAGTCTATTTCCTTTGCCAGATTGGGGAAGTTCTCCTTTATTATTTGTTCAAATAAGTTTTCCACTTGTTGCTCTTCCTCTTCCCTTTCTGGTACCCCTACAATTCAGATGTTGGAATGTTTAAAGATGTCCTGGAGGTTCCTAAGCCTCTCCTCATTTTTTTGAATTCTTGTTTCTTCATTCTTTTTTGTTTGTTTCTTTCTTCCTTCTGGTCCACTCCATTGATTTGAGTCCCAGTTTTCTTCCCATCACTATTGGTTCCCTGTGCATTTTTTCATTTCATTTAGGGTAGCCTTCATTTGTTCATCTAATTTGCAAACAAATCAACCTATTCTGTGAACATCTGATCACCAATGCTTTGAACTGTGCATCTGATAGGTTGGCTATCTCTTGGTTGCTTAGATTTATTGGTCCTGGGGCTTTGATCTGTTTTTCCTTTTGGGCCATTTTTTTTTTTTTGTCTTGTTGTGCCTGTTGCATATGAGGGGCAGAGTCTTAGGTGTTCCCCATGGCGGTCAATCCAGTCGCTGGGTTGTGACGCTGTTTGTGGGGGCAGGGTCCGAGAGGGAACAATGGCACTTGCTCCACTCTCCTTGGATTTCAGTCCCTTCCGCCGCTTCCCACAAGCAAATTGGGCCCTTCTGGTGCTGGTTCCCAGGTGGGTGGGTTTGTGTACATTCTAGGACCCTGTGGGTCTCTCCAAGGAACTCTCCTGTGAGGCTGGGAGTCTCTCCTGGCACCTCAACCCCCACAGGTGTTTTCAATGGGTGTTTGAGGCTTTATTTCCTGGAGCCGGGGCCCTGGGTTTCATGGTCTGTCTTGCTCCCCAGTTTCCCCTGGTTTATTTGCAGGCGAATGGGTGTCCGTGGTCAGCCAGCTGCCTTGAGTGCCTCACTAGGTCTACCAGCCACCACTTTTTCCTGCCGCCACCCCTCTCTGCAGGCCAGCAACTCCACCCCTCCTACCAGTCTGGATGAATGTGTCTATTTTATCTCCTTGGTTGTTGGACTTCCGTACAGTTCAATCTTCTATAGTTCTCGTTGTTTTTTTTGTTTCTAAATTGTTGTTGTCCTTAATTTTGGTTGTGCAAGGAGGCACAGTGTGTCTACCTATGCCTCCATCTTGACAGGAAGTCCTTCAAGCTGCATTTTTTAAAAAAAAAAATATCGAAGTTGGTGAATTTTTGTGCATTCATTTTAATGTTGAAGATAAAAAAATGTAACATTTTGGGGGTATTATGATTTATTATTTCGAGAAAGGTGAAAAGGCAACTCAAATGCAAAAAGAAAGATTTGTGCAGTGTAAGTACAAGGTGCTGTGACTGATGGAACCTGTCAAAAGTGGTTTGCGAAGTTTCTTGGCACTACTGACGTTTCTGCCAAACAAATCTTTGCCGTGGGGCTGTCTTCTGCACTGGAAGATGTTGAACAGCCCCCCTGGCCTCTGCCCACTAGAAGCCAATTGCAGGAGGTGGGCAACACACTCAAAATATCCACATCGACGAAGTCATCGGAGAAAACGAGACACGTGTCTTTGCGCAGAAAACGTGGAAGGGGCCTTCTGGCCCACCCCACAGAACGAGGGGACCGGAGGGACCCGAGCCCGCTGGCCGCGGGGCCCTGGCGCGGGGCGGAAGGCCCACCGGAGACTGCTGGCGGGGGCCCCAGAGCGGGCGGGGCTGGCACCGCAGAGGCTCGGGCGATGGGGCCTCAGAGGCCACTGCAGTCACGCTCTCCACCCCCTGCCAAGCAGGGGGTGTTATGAATGGCGACCGAGTCCCCTGATGAGGCTGCAGATCTGGGTTGACATCCTAGCATGCAAAAACACGCAGTAGGACCGCATCTTCCCACCCAGCAGTGCCGTGTTTCCATGACAACAGTGGGGTCCGCGGGCAGAACGGGCCTCTTTTGTGCGAGAGCAGAGGGTGGAGGGCACCTGAGGACAGCGCTCTGCACAGCGGGCGTGGGGCCGTGCTACGAGTGGGGCGGGTGGGCGCTGTGTCGGGGCGCTGCATCGGGGCGCTGCGGGGCGCCCGAGGTGTCGCCCAGCGAGGGGCGTGCGGCTCCCCCTGGGACCTCTATCTTCCCCCGTGGGCCCAGAAGGCCAGCCTCCAGTTCGCACACTCAGCACGTCCCTGTACTCGCTCACCTGCACTTTACGTTCCATTTCTACCTCGCACCCCACCTCCGCCGCCAGCTCAGTGCTCACGGCTGAGGGGCAACCCCCCCCACCCCACCCCCCACCCTGCAGCGCCCTCAACTGGCTCCCCGTCACGCAGAAATGTGGTTTATGGACGAGCGAGTGTTAACGACAGAGAGAGAAAGGGACCGACCGAGGAGAAAGAGCGGTGGTCCCCAGGGGCAGTGGAATGTGATTCTCTCTCTGTTCTGACTCCTTCCCAACAGCCGGGTCGGGGCTGGGAGGGATGGAACCAGCAGGGAGAAAGGAGGGACCAGGGCATCCCCTCCCCTCCCCCGCTGCACTCTCCCTCCCCGGCCAGGGCTGAGGACTCCAAGAGGACACCAGGACACGGTGCGAGAGGCCCGGAGGGGAGAAGGAAGCGCAGAGCCAGGAGGAGACGGCTAAACACCCAGGAGGAGCAGGAGACAAGCCTTACGGGGCCCGGAGAGGTGGCTGAGGCTTTCAGGAGCCCACGGGCTTCGAGTCCCCAAATCCTTCGTCACGGTGGTGTCAGGTGACACTCCTGCCTTGGGTGGAACGAGAGCAGATACTGGGCCAGCACACCTGAGGACAGAGAGCGGGCTCCTGGGCGGAGGTGGCCGGCCCTGCAGCAAGGGCCTTGGAGGCTGCCTGCCCTGGGGGCTCACCCCCGGGTGAAACGGCTGTGGGACACGGCTGACGTTTGGGGAGCAGGTTTGCCTCAGCCTCCAGGTCTAGGGCTGCTGGACTCCGACGCTGGCCTCTCACCCACAGCTTCTAGCCCAAAGTGTGAGGCAGTCTCAAAGTCACGTCTTCCTACCTCTACCCGTCACTTAACCAGGGGACGGAACCTGTTAAAGAATTGCCTACAGGATACTGAAACACTGTTAACGTTCAGGGGCTCCAAGTTTTTGGCGTCTCCGGGCCACACTGGCAGAAGAGTCGTCTTGGGCCACACGTTAAATACACTGCCGCACGTAATCACAAAAACCCTCAGTGTTTTCGGTAAATGTACGACTTTGCGTTGGGCCGCACTCACGGCCGTGCTGACGGGAGACGTGACCGCGGCTCGGGTGCCGGGCGGAACCGCGCTCCTTAACTTGTGCGGCGTCGCCGTAACAACAGTCCTCTCGGTCATTTCCGTCCCTGCCCAACGCCAGCAGCAAATGTCCTCCTGGACAGAGGCTCAGAGTCCGCACCTCGCCGCCCGGCAGCAGCTGTCAGCATCGAACTACCGGGCGCCTCACAAAGCTGCCACCTGCGACCGAGTCAGCGCCCAGCGCCTCCGCTGGCGTCGGCGGTTTCACGCCCCCACCGGCACCGGGCCAGCGCTCAGCCTGCCCCCCGCAGGCACAAGCCCGGCCGGGAGCCCACGGACAGCAAGTCCGGCACGTCCCCTCCGAGTCCGCTGCCCGCTCCCTCTCCTTCTCCAGCGCGCCTGGCTTCGCGGCGCTCCGTACGTCCCTTTAAGCCGGTCTAAGTCCCTGGCAGAGCTGAAGAGACTGCGAATAAATAAAAATGAACAGATGAAACTACAGACTCTTTCCTTCCAGTTTGGGAACATTTGCAGAGCGAAGATGAAACGGCCGTGGGAAGCCTGTACGCACAAAGCAGAACTTTCCCTCGAGAGCACCCTCCTTCTTTCCTGCTGTACGGAAGACGGAAACCTCAGCGCCCACGCTTGGAAGAACACAGAGGCCTTGACCAGGCTCGGGAACCTAGTTTGACACAGTAATCAAGGCTTTACCAAGGGTGGACGTGCCCCTCGGGAAGCGCCTTCCAAACACCCGCGTGGTGCACAGGGAGTCCTCGCGCACGGGCCTGAGACGCATAAGGACTCTGAACTCTGGTGGCCAATTTCTTAAATCCTTAAGACCCATGGTGTGATAATATAGTCATAAAAGCAGAGTATTTAAAATATAAAATTGTTTGAAACATCTGGGCTTTATGGTTGTAAGGCAATGAAATTACAAACATTGGAGCTCTACTCTCAAAGCAAGTGAATTCTGTTCAGCCCAATAAATACTTTCTGCTCTTTATTTCCTGGCTAATGCGCTGGGTCCGGGAGACCTAGAGGCAGATAAAGCACAGCCCAAACCTTGAAAGTCTCCGTTATTGGGCAAGGCACGGGTGACCAGTCATGTCACAGTGTCCATCACAAGTAGCAATACAGTTATCCATCTGCTCATGTTTCCCTCTGCCTCCTCCACAGGTCATCAGCTCGTTAGGGCCACGAGTAGGCTGTGTACAGTGAGTTCAGTTTTTGTACAGAATATTTTTAAATAGTACTGTAATCGTATGTAACATTAACGGAAATAAATATTCTTCATGCATACAGACAACACTTAGAAGATATAATGGAAAAGATTCTTTTCTAATGTCACCAACGATTCTGAAAAGGGTAAAATATCTAGACATAACCCTAACAAGGAATGTGAGGGGAAAACACGACAGATTCCTGAAAGAGGCAGGAGATCTGACTGAACAGAAAGAGACACCAACTCTGTAAGCAGACTCCATCATAAAAATGCCAATTCTCCCAAGCTAACGATAAATTCAACAATCTCAATAAGAACAGTAAAAGAAGAAATTTGGTCCTAGAACTAGCTAATTCTGAAGTTCATATGGAAAAATAAACTGGCAATAACAACCAGGAAATCTCCATAAGCCAATAAATACAATGTAAATCTTCAATAATTAAAACAACGCAACATCGGGACACGTGTAAGAAACCAAAGCAGAGAAGATGAATTCCAGAAAGAGATCCCAACGTACCTATTCGGGCGTGGAAGTTTAGTGGGTGATGAAGCTGGTGCCCGACTCCACAGGGCTGGGACATCGCTTCCTAGACGAGGTCACGTCGTAAAGCAAATGGGATGGGACAACGGCCCATGGTTATGTCACCTACAATGACTCATCTTGGCCGCTGGTAGCCAGTGGCTCCCCTGCTGGCCTGGAGGAGCTAGCCGGGCTTTGGGGAGGGTCTTGGGTGAGGGGCAGGGGGCGGGGCCACGTGGTGGGTGGAGCCTCGGGGTGGGCGGAGCCTCCACGCTCCAAGGTGAGGAAGGACTTTGAACAGCCCTGCGCACCTGCCGGAGGACCTGCAGCCTCAGGGGAGCCGCTGGCCTGAGTGCAACCCCGAGACCTGGAGCAGAGGACCCACCAAGCCCCATGGAACACGGACCCCAGAGACGGCGGGTCACCACCGGCTGCGCTGAGCCCCTGTGCTCCCGGGTCACCGCAGCGATAACCGCTGCTCCAACCGCCACACAGGCGAAAAGACAAAAGCACCGGGCGTTCAGGGTGCTGGGCCTGCCCACAGACCCTCCCCCTGCTTCCCCTCCTCCCCCTTCTCGCCGGCGGAAATGAGACAGTTGGAGGCCAGCGCACACGTGTGGCGGGTCCACTCCATCACATTCGTACCTGCCGGCCGGCCCAACCACCTCACTCTGGGAAGTCTGCGGGACACTGGCAGACGTGTGAGATGATAGGTGCGCTGAAGCTTTTGTTAAAACGATGTCTCAAATAACGAATGGCAGAAACAAACCGAGGGCCCCGCAGTTGGGGGCTGGCACGTTGTTTAGGGTTTTCTACTCGTGGAACATTGCACGCCCCTAAAACAGAGGAACGAGGAGGGTCCTACAGGACAGGAAAGCCCTCCAGGACGTGCCGCTGGGTGGAAACAAGCCAACTTCAGAACACTGCGCCCCCTTGCGGGGGGAACCTAGGTGCACAAGGCAACAACAGCACCTCAGGCTGGTCACCTGGTTAGCCCGGAGGAGGACCGGCAGGGACAACACTGGGAGCCAGCCTTCTCCACAAGCGAGTTTAAAAGTTCTATTTTTAAAACAGGTAAGCATATTACCTCCCGAACACTGATTTAATTTTCTGAATGCTGTTGAATGGGTGCCTGTGAAAAAGCACCGCATCAACACAGGCGTGTGTCCAATGTTGGGGGGGGGGGGTGATGATGGGGGAGGAGGGAGGACCGGGCCTCTGCCCAGCACGTGGAAAGATCGAGAGTTTGGACCGACGGGCAAGCCCCAGCAGGACACTGTGGACAGGCCTGAGGGCCACGGGCCCAGCGAAGCAGCCGGAGGGCAGGGTTCTGGGTGCCCGGACCCAAGTCCCGAGGAAGGCGGGCTGAGGCCACACTCGGGGATCCTCGGGGACGTGGGTTCGCAGCCGCATAAGCCTCCTGCCTTAGACCGACCCTTCTGACAGTGTTCTGGGGGATGTGTCCAAGGGGGTCTATCAGCTTCCGGGGTGACAGGCCGGGTGGCTTGAAACCACGGAAACCGACCCTCTGTCAACCCCGGAGTCCAGGAGTCGGAGCCAGAAGTCTGAAATCAAGGGCTGCCAGGGCCGCACTCCCGGGGGGCTCCAGAGGAGGACCCTTCCTTGTCCTTTGCAGCGTCCGGTGGCTGCCGGCACCCTTGGGTGCGGCTGTGCCACTCCAATCGCTGCCTCCACTGGCCGCCCCCCGCCCCCGCCCGTGTGCCTGCCTCCTCTGTCTGCTGTAAGGACACTGGGCGCAGGGTTCAGGGCGCACCTGGGTGATCCTGGGTGATCTCGTCCCGACATCCTGATCACATCTGCAAAGACCCTTCCTGCAAACGAGGTCGCCCTCACCGGGCCCAGGGGTCACAGGGACGGGGACGTGATTCTTCTGGGGCCCCCGTGGCCAACGCTCAGGACAGGTGACCACGTAGCAGGGAACTGCCATCGGCCAGGTACGAGATGCTCCACTTGTGTCCAACTCTCATCAGCAATCTCCGGGGCGAAGACCCCACAGCCCCTGCAGCTTCCCAGCAACCCCCTTCACGCCTTCCTTCCTCAGCCCGCGCCCCCACCCCCCGCTGCCTGGACCTCCGTCCCGGCGGCTGGATGCGCGCTTTCAGCAGCCCCTCACCCCTTCCAGCCTTTGCATGTACTTGTGCCTCAACCACCGTGCTGCATTTCGTGCTGTCCGGACAGCTCTGGGCCCCGGATCTGGAGCGCCCATCCTCGGGGCCTCCCTGGGACACGACGGAGGCTCCACAGTGGGGGAAAGGCGAGGCACGAACGCGACGTTCCCAGTCGGGTCTGGGCGGCGGGACACCGCTCTCCGTGACCCCGACACGAGGACTTCTAGACCCCCTGGCAGCACACGGAAGTAGAAGGCAGAAGACCAAGGGAGGAAGCAGATCCTTGAACTTGACCTCGGCGTCAAGAGGGGCTTTCGGAGGAGGTGAGAGACAAGGGGTCCAAGCTGCCACTTCCTTCCCTCCAGAAAGGTCACTTTCTGTCAGCTTTGGGAGAAGAGCAACCCTTCAGAACGCACTCCGTCCCCTTCCCGCGCCCCTCGCCAGAGCTTGGTAGTTGCCCCTCCATCTAATTAACCGAGGCCCCCGCGTGGCCCCTGACTTCCCGACCAGCTAGACAGCTCACCTGCTCGCAGCTCGAGCTCTGGCTGCAACCACCCCTGCACGGGGGAGCCTTCTGCGACGAGGGGAAGTTCTGTGCCCACTGTCCAAGGCGGGGGGGTCCGCAGGCCACAGGCGGGCATGGCTGCCGGAACTTGGTTGGTGTGCGGGAGGAACTAATTCTGACTTCCGCTGATGTTTAATTCATTCAATTTGAAAAAACCTAACGTGGCGAGCGGCTGCCTCACTGGACAGCACAACTCGCGACACCCAGTCACGGGAGCGGGCGCGTCTGCTGCGGGAGGAGCTCGGTCCGGCCCAGCTCGCCGAGGGCTCGCTCTGTGGGTGCCCCTGCTCCCTGTTCTGGCGAGTCTGCTGGAGCCACAGCCACCGATGGCCTTCGATGGGGTGAAGTCGGAAGGGTTTCTCCTCCCTTCTCTCTTCAGATACGAGGGGGACAGAGCTGGACATGCTGCCTGGACACCTCCAAAGAAACGACCGTGCCTATGGGAACCCCGAACAGCCGCAGCCCACTCTCCAATTCTTTGGACAAACTCAGCCTTTCTTCCTGGCCTCTCTTTCTAGACAAATCACTGAAGACTTCCTCAGCTCCCAGATCTGTGCTGTTGTGTGACGAAACACGTCTGTTCACACCCACTGCCTTGCAAGTGCGAAGCTGCAACAGTCTCTTACGTGGTTGTCTGAGCCCCACCCTCTGGGTGGGGTAGAACTGAGAATCCACGGACAGGGCGTGGGGGGGGCACTTCTGTCTAGACTCGCTCTCTTCCCAGGGACCCCTATGGACACAGGAGACCACCGTGTCCGTGGGTGAGTTCTACCACCTCTACACCGACGCCTTCCAAGAAAACGGAACTCGCCGTAAGCCAGCCAGACCGCAACTAGACCTTCGCTGAAAGGCCCTGAACTCTCCATCCCTGAAGGAGGCAGAACACTTTACTCACAGGGTGCGGGGAGCTTGCGACACCGAGGTGCTGAAGAGGCGGAGGCGGGTGGGACAGGGAGCCCCGCGTAGGGAGGGCTCACGCCCACTTCCTGCCAGGCTGCGTGATGGAGCCCGCAGCAGAGGAGATGCCAGGAAAAGGGATCGAACCTGCAGACGCCACGTGAGTGATGGGGACGGCCGCATCGGGACGAGAGAGCGCGGAGCTGCGGACGATATTAAATGAGCCAGACACCACAGGGATGAGACGCTCGGGGCCTCCCAGGGACAGCCGTTCCGAACCTCCGCGTTGTGACCCCTCGGGCCCAGACAGGTTCACGGGCCTCGGGCAGACGGAGTAATGTCCACGGGGTGCCTGACGCGCCCTTACTCACGGGTGGGCGAGCCACACACGATGCAAGTGCGCGCCCCCTGCAGGTCCCTGGGCGCCACGCCGCGGGTCGCCCCTGCCCCCCCGCACGCAAACACAGACCAAGTCGGCAGGGTGCCAGGGCGCCCTGTGTCGCGCGGCGAGACCCTGCGCAGGCGCGCCCGCTCCCGACCCCGGGGAC
Source organism: Glossophaga mutica (assembly GCA_039655065.1). Classification (NCBI taxonomy): domain Eukaryota; kingdom Metazoa; phylum Chordata; class Mammalia; order Chiroptera; family Phyllostomidae; genus Glossophaga; species Glossophaga mutica. The sequence goes on from CM077304.1 coordinate 223,574,771, forward strand.
CAGCCATCGGACCCAGTCCCAAGGCTTGGGGACACCGCTGGTCGGGCCCTCTCCAGGTCACGGGCAACTGCTTGCCTTAGCGGCCCAGACACCTGGGCGAGGAGGCCGGCCTGCTCACGCTCACGCGCACCCTGCAGCGCAAGAGCGCCACACACCCTGAGGGTCTCACTGGACCGTCCTGCTGGTCTTTTTGTCGGCGGTCTTCTGTCTTCTTGGATAAAAGCCACTGGAGCCAAAACGAGCTGACGGGCCTCTCCCAAGTGGCGGTCAGCGGCCGGCTCCAGCATTCACTTCCCTTAGGGGCCGTCCCCTGGGGCTCGGAATAGTAAGGGCAGAGAGAACAGACTGACTCCTGGGCTCACGTCTAAAACAGGTGACTGAGTGACCGACCGGCAAGTGACGGACACGGGAGTAGGCGCTCCCGAAGCACAAACCGCTAGCTCACGCTCACTGAGTTGGCCCTCAGATCCAGTGTGACGTGTCGTTGCGCCTGCTTCCTCACAGGCGCGAGTGCCCTTTAAAGCGGACCCCCGGACTCTGAGGGGACGTCAGTCGCGGTCATGAGCCCCGAAGCCCGTCCACGTTGCTGTGACCCTGTCTTTGCTGTGTGACCTGAAGAAAACCTGTTTTTTTAGCCTGTTGCTGTCTCGGCTCCCTCCCCGGTGAAGTGAGGACAACAACACCCACGTCAAAGGGGTGCCCTGAAGACTGGACGGTGCACTGTCGTCTGACAGAGAGAACAACCCTGGCACGCAGGAAGTGCTTGTAAATGCCCGTCTTCATCGCAGCCACTGTCACCCTCGTCACCGTCACCACCCTCAGCCTCACCCCCGTCACCACCGCACCGTCATTTCGCACACAGAGACAGGCAGGGAATCACTAAGCACAAGGGGAACCCGCCTCCCTGGGCTCCCGCGCCTTCGCCCCGCCCCGCGCCCCGCCCATCCTATCCATCAAGTCCACGCTTCCTTCTCTCTGCGGCAGGAAGTCCTCAGCAGGCGCCTCGTGTAAGGAGGATGGGACCCCAAGCACTGCCGCCCCCAAGGTCAAGGCCAGGCCAAAAGTGGCTGACGAAACCGGCCATGTTCGTGCCTCCACCGAAGGTCCCTGGACCCGGTGCGTCCCCCCATCTGCTGCTAGCCCCAAAATTCCTTGTTAGGATGAGCAGCTTCCAGTGCGTAATAACTCGAAACAACCAGGAATGCTGTTTTAGTCATAAAAACCACACACTGACATTTTACATATTACTCATACCAAAACGTCCCTTCTAATAAACAAGACCGCAGATCGATACGTGTGGAGAGCCAAGCAGGACAATGCGTGCCAAGGGAGTTGGAAGCAGGCCTCGGGTTCAGCACAGCTGCCCCAGGCCACGGAAGACTGCCTGGCAGATCGTTGTAAGGAAAGAGTGACTTGGAAGATAGAACGTTGTAAGGAAAGAGTGACTGGGTTGCCTGCTGTATCACCGCACCAAGGAGGAGCGCCAATGTTCTTAAAAAATACAATGCGCCTAGCCTTGCGGTTTGTCTTTCTCACGCTCTGCTTCAAAGCTGGCTCAACACATCCAGCCTGACCTCACCAACAAACAGTTCCCCCCTCCGCATCCCGGAGAAGGGACTCCACCTGACCCCGCTGGGACTCTGTCTTATTTCTCAATCCCCCGGCGCCTTCCCTCGGGACCTGGCCGATCTAGCCGCGTTGGTCACGACAAAATGACATGAGTAGCATAATGAACAAGAACTCGAGGGAATGGGGCACAGAGCAGGGTCGTCGGAGTGTGGTGAACGGGGCACACTGGGTGTCGGGGGCCCAAACCAAACTTCGCCGTCATCACTGTTCGCCAGGAGCCGATAGGACCATCCCCGGGATGATTCAGCCCGGAGCGGACTTGGGCTCTGCCACACGCCCCTCCGTGAACAATGACAAACACATGCGAAAGGCAAGGCCTGGTCCTTCCACAGAGCAGAAAGGCCCCTCGGACCCAAGTCTGAGCGGGTCTGCAGCCCAGAAGAAAGGGCGGTCCGGGGGCCCCGCAGGACAGCCCACAACACATCTGTGGTCACATCGCCTGATCTCCGTGGGCGTTCGTGGGGAAAGGCTCTTGTTCAGGGATGTTTTATACTTCAAATCTCACACAGCAGAAACAAGAAATAAAAAGGAAGCCATCTTCCACTTCGCCACCCACTTCCCCCTTTCCGTTCCACATCTGGAGTATAAAGGCTTCCTAGACCACACGCACTTTGGGGAAACCACAGGTTGAAGTCCGGTATTTATTCCCATGTAGCATTTGCAAACCACACTGACACTTTTTACCAGGAGTCACGCTGGCTCCAAGAACAGCGACACCAGCAATTTTGACATGAAAGCCTCGCTGTCTAAGTTTGGAGCTTTAACTGCGTTTCAGCAGGATGGGGGCTGCTGTTTTCTCCACATCAGCCTTAAGCTCCTTCCCCAGGGAGGGGACCTGGCCACGGCCACATGGCCTCTGTCGCATCAAAGCTTTCTCTCCTCCCCAGGAACCGGCTCCACCTGCCTCTTGCTTCCCTGCTGCTCCAGCCAAGATTCAGAGCCCAGATCCATTTGGGCCACGGTGTCCATGAGAATGATTGATTTTGCCCTGTTTGCAATAGCTTCTCCTATCTTGACCGCGGCCCCCCACCCCTGAGAATCAGGATGCCCAGCTGTGATTCAGAGTTTCTACCACTGGCTGCAAACTCCCCTGGGAACGTCCGCCCTCGAAACGCCCTGTGGGAACTGTTGCTTCTGCTTCGTCTCAGACACACGTAAGGGGGCATCCTGAGGCAGTCAGGCGGCCGTAACAGAATGCCAGACCGGGCCGCTTCCAGACCACAGAAGTTAGCTTCTCACGGCTCTGGAGGCTGGAGGTCTGAGGTCTGGGTGCCAGCGTGCTCCGGCCAGGGCCAGTGTCAGGCCGCAGACTCCTCCGTGTCCTCACATGGCAGGAGGGAAGGGATCTCTCCCCATCCTCGCTCACAAGGGCCGAGTCCTGTTCAGGCTCCACCCCCCCTGCTGAAGCACGTCCCAAAGGCCCCCCCCTGCCACCATTCCATGGGAGGGATCAGGGTTCCAACCAAGGACTTTTGAGAAAATGCAAACACCCAGGCCAGCAGCAGGGCAGGCATGTGCGCGCACGTGCAGGTGGGGCAAACGCAGGTTCACAGTCATTCCTGCGGAAAGCAATGCAACTGTTAATGAATTACAACACAAGAGTGAACGTCGTGGCCCTGGCGGGTGTGGCTCAGTGGATTGAGCATGGGCCTGCGAACCAAAGGGTCGCTAGTTCGATTCCCAGTCGGGGCACATGCCTGGGTTGCAGGCCAGGTCCCCAGTAGGGGGGCGCATGAGAGGCAACCACACACGGATGTTTCTCTCCCTCTCTTTCTCCCTCCCTTCCCCCTCTTTAAAAAGAAAGTCTTCTTAAAAATACATTTAAAAAAAAGAAAAAACTTTGTGCTTCGCACACTCTCAACTGTAGACTGCCTTTTGCCCACCCCGCATACGGGATGGCAACTTGCCCTCCTCTCAACTCTCCCCTTCCGGCCGGGAAGGAAACCTGCTGATGAACCGAGCACCGTCCGCGTGTCTCCCTGACCACAGGAGGAGCGGCACCGGGCTCACACAGCCCAGGAAGCAGATACAGACCAAGAGGAAACCAAGTGACGTGACCCCAGAGCAGAGCGTAGGGCCAGGCAGGGAGCAGACGGCCAACCAGAGGCGCCGGGCACCGACTGGTGTTTTTGTTTAGCCAGGAGGAGCCGTCGCGGTCCAAGAGAATACTTAATAATAAATGTCCGCCTGCATGGGAGACAGGAAGAGGGGTTTTTACGTTTGTTTTGTACCCATCAAATTGCACGACAGTAATCGCTTAACTCGGACCAAATGCGCACTTACTTTAAACACGTCTACATGCCTATATCAGCTGTGGGAAAATAGTGGAATAAAATGAGGTGGATTCTCAGATGTGGTCCGTGAGTTCGTGTCGGCCTCAGAAACGCTGGAGTGAAGCATCCTTGGGCGGAGGTGGAGAGTGAAAACATTTTACTTTCTCGTTGTTCTGAACTCAGCACGGACGGAGACAGTGGATAATGCCCACTCGGCAATAATCCCGTGCTCAGTGGGAAAGTGAGCCCCACTAGGGGCTGAAAGGCAACTAGAATTCTTCACAAGCCTAGCTTTCCTTCCTACCAACAACCAAAGGAAAGAATAAAGAAAGAACTAATGAACAAACAAGACAAAATAAGGTCTTTGGGAGAAAGTGCCCTTTACAAAGTGCTCGGAAAGAGCGCAGTATAAATACCTATGCGCGCACGCGCACACGCAAGCTACACGGGCACGTTTCCACGAACGTCGAGATTCGGCACGCCTTCAGAAACCACTGACTTGGGTGCGAGTCAGCACATGCTGGCGTCGCCGCAACAAAATCAGTAATTCTCAATGGTTTTCCCAGACTCGAGGGAGCCCACGTGTCTGGTGTCACTGGTGTCAAGGAAAACCGTGGCACTTTCCACCAGGACGACCCGCTGGTGGTGGCACCGAGCATTCGGAACCAAACTAGGGCCACCCCTCTGCGGAGCAAAGGCAGCCTCACCCCAGGGCGGGACGCGGCGGCTCCGAAGTGCGCGCAGAGGAAAGAGCGGCCGGAAAGGGGCTCAGGGAAGGGACGAACCCGTCCAGGGCTGCAGACGGACGTGGGCGTCTGGGCCTGTGAATTAAACGGCAGCTCCCCCACCCGACAGATACAATCGCATCTGTTTTCTCAGACCCTCCACTTGCCTTGCGCTGACTGTACCTTCGCCTTTTCCGAGTTCCCCACTTACCTCCAGAAAGTAATGCACACGGGCCGTGCAAACCGTAACCCCACCCAGAGGACCTAGTGACAGACTCAGGACAAACGTCCCCCCCCTTTTGCGGCCTTCGGATCACCTTGACACTGTTTTCCGCTCCAGGAAGGCGGAAGTTAAAAGGCAGCCAGCGCTGTCCGGTGGGGACAGGATGGTCCGCACACAGAAGCGGGGCCAGCCCGGCCAGTCCTCGCAACCAGGGCGGTGCGCTCACCGGCCAGTGGGGCGTGTGCCGTGAAAGGCCCCACAGGCACGCAGGACGGGAGAGGTCCAGACGGCACGCACAGGCGGGCTCTGGGAACAGACATGGAGGGCACGGCGACCAGCGGAAAACAGGCCCCACCCAGAACGATTTCCAGTGGCGGATTTCTCTAGAAAGGCCGCCAAACCGCCTTCCGCTGCGGTGACAGACAGAAAGGAGCTCCGGCTCCCATCGTCCCCGCCCACCCAGGACAGGACAGGCGAGCGCGGGCTCCCGGAAACCGCGGCTGATCGCACTGCCCCGGAAGCAACAGGCGCACGGGAGAGGGTGAGCACGCCCGCTGGCGCGGCACGTCTGGAGACAGCGCGCTACGTCTCAGGGGAGCCCACTTTGCCGGGCACCGAAAGGGCTCCGAGAGCACGACGGTCCCACGTGCCCAGGGTTCGCAGCCGGGCACATCGGCGAGGGCCAAGGTCTCGACTGTGTTCCAACTCGTGGGTTCCAGAGAGCTCGCCCGTGAATCATCGTGAACTGTCACAGCCGAGCTGTCGTCTGCAGACGCAAGAGCCTTCCGACGGCCTGGAACGACACTGCCGCCCCGTTCCACACACAAGCAGCCCTTCGAGGAGGCCCACGTACCTGGTCCGAGATCGCACCATTCTAAGGGGCGGGGCTGCACGTGGACTCCCGGCTTCTCACGCCCAACCCAAGCCCTCGTGTGGGTGCCCGCCGAAGCTGTCCAGGAGCAAAAGCAAACTCCCCCCCTTTCCAGCCGAGGTTCTGCGGAGGAGCAGACACAACAGGGAACGCATGCACGCACGTTCACGCACGCTCGTATTTATCTGCGAGGAGACCCCGAGGCCGGCAGGCTCCCCCTCTGCAGGGCGCAGTCCAGCAGCCTCGCAGCTCAGGCGCAACCCCAGGCTGTGCCTGGAAGCAGACGGAACTCCTCTCATTTGGGAAACCTCAGTCTCTGCCCTTAAGGTCTTCATCTGATTGGCTGGGACCCCCACGCTGCGGCGGGTCACCTGCTTCACTGACAGCCAGTTGACTATGAATGTCCGTCCGTCACACCTAAGCGGTCCCTTCAGAGCCGCAGGACAGCCGGCCTTTGACCAGACGGCCGAGCCCAGGGTGACACATGCAAGCGGCCACCACACCACCGTTTCCAGAGAACGTGGAAACCACTCTTTCAGGAAGGTTCCAGTATGTCCATCTGCACACTCCCTAGAACACAGCAGAAGTCAGAGCTCATGAGATAAAATGACTCATCTGAACGTCTCCCGCGTCCGCAGGATGCTCCGACGTCCCTGGGAGCACAGGTCACGGCAGCGGGGCGACCCCTAGGCTTTCATGACCCGAGAGGAAAGGCTACTGCTCTGATCCAAGACCCAGGAAGCGCTCCTTCGTGGGCCGAGTTCCAACCGAAGTCATGGAAGTTGTCACTAACGCCACTGAACACGTGGGGGATGGGCTGCCCCCTTGGAACCTCGTGGGACGTTGCTGGCAGGCCCACGCCCACGCCCGACCCCAGGGCTTCAGATCAGAATCTCTAAGGGTGGGGCCACGCTGCGCCTCACCAGGCGCCCTGACGACACTGACACGCAGCCGCGTGCACGGACCGCTGAGAGGAAGGTGAGAGCAGCGAGCTCGCCAGGGACTTGGGCCCCGCACGGGCCTCTTCCGGGGATGCTCAGCAACAGCCAAGCGGCGGTCAGGGGGAGGAGTAAGGACAAACCTCCAGGCTTCGGCACAAATGCAGGCACTGGTTCCTATGCTTCCTCACCAACAGAGGCCGGGGGCCCAGTGGAAACAACTTTGGGATTGTGGGGGCAGAGGGGCCCACCAGGCAGAGAGAGCACGGCCGCGTGGCCGTCCGTGGAGGAGAACCACCCGCTGCGGTCCCCAGTCAAGTGCCCTGAGCGTGGGGGCTCTCACTCCCAGAGGGTGGAAGGACGGGGGGAAGTGCAGGGTCCCCTCAGAAGCCAGCATCTCCGACCTGGAGGGAACTGCTTTGCACAGGAACCCTGCTCCTGGAACACGCGTTGCTAGTCCATTTCCCCGGCTCTGCGCTTCCCATAAACCGCTGGCCAGCTAACCCTTCCTCTTGGCTCGGATCCTTGGGAGGTTGGGGGGGACGGGACGGGGAGAACTTCTGGGTAACTCCCGATTTGGCTGCACTTCATTATGGAAACAAAACAAGTGCGTATTTAAAAAATCAAATTACTAAAGCGTCCCCTAATTCAGGGGATTATTATACAGGGTTAGTAGACACATGGGGAGGGCCAGAGCAAAGGGAACCCTAGGGCACTGCGGGTGGGAAGGCAAACGGGTGCAGCCACTGTGAGAGACAGTATGGAGGGGCCTCAAAAAATGGAGTAAGAAGTACTGTGCGATCCAGCACTCCCTCTTCTGGGTGCTCATCCAAAGGGACTGAGATCAGGATCTTTGCAGAGACACCTGCCCCCCACCCCACGTTCAACGCAGTGCACAGACAAGAGCCACCGCACGAAGCAAGCCAAGCGTCCGTCAGCGGGTGAGCAGGGACAGAAGATGAGGTGCGCACGGACAGTGGGCCACCACTCGGGTGGGACAAGGGAGGGAAGCCTGCTGCTTGCGGTGAGCTGGGTAAAACTTGAGGGCGTCTGCTAAGCGAAACGTCGGAGAAAGACAAGTACACGTTGTCCCTCCCATGCGGAATCTAAAAACGGTCCAACTCAGAGAGACAGAGACCGAGGGCTGGTGACGGGGGTCGGGGAGGGGAAGGGGCAGATGCTGGTCAGAGGGCGCGAACCTCCCGCCGTAAGATCCACACGTCTGGGCGTCTACTGTAGCGGTGAGCGGAGCTGACGATGCCCATCCCACGTTCGAATGTGGCTAAGTGTTCTCACCGCAGAAGAAACAGTAACTATGTGGCCTATGCGACGATGGAGGAGGCAGCTCCTGCTGTGGTGGTGATCGTTCTGCAACATATGAATGCAGTCAGTCAACAGGCTGCACAGCTTAAACTTGCACAATGTTACATGTCAGTTACAGCTCACTGACGCTGGGCGGAAATAAATAAGTAAAGAAATGAATAGTAACACCAGTGTGCATTTTAAGTACACCATGTAGAAGAATTAATTTTACGCACGGCTTCTTAGGAAAGTGCCTATTTTTTATTTTTTGGTCGTCTCTCACACACCCTCCAATCAGGGACCTGGCCCACAACACAAGCCTGTGCCGCGTGCCCTGACTGGGAACTGAACTGGTGACCTTTTGCTTTACAGAACGATGCCCAACCCACTGAGCCACGCCCACCAGGTGGGAAAGTGGCTATGGAACTAATAGAAATAAACTGGTAGGTCTTTTCCAAAAGACCGTCATGTAAATATTCAGGTATTATGCACATTAATTTAATCAACTTTAAATCAATGAACAAGTTGCCCTCGTGTTCAGGGTGCTTCAGTATAAAGCGCGACCGTCCGGAAGGGAAAGGAACGGGTTTGCGGTTCACGGCCCCTCCACTCGCTAACATGCTCAGAAGCACATCGCCCCGCCCCTCTCTGCACGCTGGGTGTGCCCCGCCCCATCTGCAGGCTGGGCCGGACTTCTGGGTCAACACAACAGACTTAGGCTGGAACACAGGACTTCCCACCCCTGGTATCTAAGCAAGTGAGCAAACAAGGGCCACAGCAGCAGAAGGGAAAAGCATCGGATGAGGGACGTGCTTTGTTCACAGCGATGGAGCTCTGCAGAGGACGCGGAGTTGGAGGGGGCACAGCGTCATCCCAGCCGAGCCCTCCTCCTGCCCCACCGCTGCCCAAAGGGGCGATAGGCAGTCTGTGTAGCCTGGGGCTTTTATTAGCCCCCCCGCCCCCGCGCCCAGCAGCAGACGGAATGTGCGTCTTCATCTTTTCCTCTTCTCACAGAGCGGCCATGGAATGGTCACCGGGGTGAGCAGGGGAAACAGGGGCAGCAGCCAGTGTGGGCGCCTCTGTCGGGTGAAGACCGAGGCCCCAAAGCTACGGCCCGACTTGAAGAACAAGCCGAGGCTCGAGGGCACCTCCCCCCACGGGCATCCACAGGCGCCTGGCTGGGTCTACTCGACATGCGTGTGGAGCACAATCTGGGGGGCGGTACGGATCCTCCACTGACCTCGCCGCCTCTCTGTCTGCTCCTTCCTCTACTCAAAAATGGATGGAAGACAAAAAATAACAACTTGGCTTTCAAGGTGTAGCTTGGAGGGGAAAATGAAGTCTTCTCTCAAATGACAGGGAGACGGTTAAGAAGTCACTGGCTTCATAGTGGATCAAATACAAAGGCAGCTCAGGCACGAGGGGAAGCAGCAGCCCAGCAACCCTGCAACCCTGTGGGCATGAAAAGGTGGGAGCGGCGCAGCCGCGGAATTACAGGAAGGTGGAGGGCGAGTGCTCTGCGCACTGCGCGGTGCTGCAGAACAGCTGGCTCAACGGAGACAGCGGGATGGTGAACAGAGAGAACGGGACGAACGGAGCCTGCCCAGCTACGACGGCAAAGCGGGGCTCACACCAACCCCGCTCCTGAACCACGAACGCGGACCCCAACCAGCACACAGCGCCCAACCAGGCCGAGGGGGGGAGGCGGGAGAGGGCCACCGGGGCCGAGCGCAGGGCGATGAGAGGGGACTTGACTTGGGGCGGTGAGCTCACAGCGCCCCAGAGACATGGTGTGTTACAGGGCCGGGCGCTCGGAACTCACATGCTCCTATTAACCAGCGTCACCCGAACAAACTTAATACGAGAGTAAGTAAATAAATAAAGACTTTCGATGTTTTTACAGAAAAAAAAAACAATGGAAATGAAAATCGATTGAATGATGCTTACTACTGTCAAGTATGCCAGATATTTCTACGTCACACACTCTCTCACTGGAGTTTGTAAGAACAGCAACAACAGCTGAGCCTCGACATTGAAAATAGGCATGAAAATACGCTCACTCTCAGTAGGCCCTTGAACACTAGTCGCGCGCCTGCGAGCGAGAGAACATTTCCGGCGACAGAGCCCACGTTCGGTGACCATGTGGCCACACCGGCACCTCCCTGCGCCATCCGTAACGCTGCTGCACGCTGGCGCAGTGGACTTGGTGGCAACGCTGCAGAATGAGCACCAAGAGACCCCAAACGCTGCGTTCCGTTTTTACCGCTCCCAAGACACGCCGGAGTGAGCGTCAACTTCAAGTTCGAGCAGAGACAGGCTCTGTGCCGGAGACCCCCGCTCAGCCCGGCTGATGACCTCCCCCACTGGAGGCGCCGCGCCGCTCAGGTTTCTGGGACGGGCAGGCACGATGACGGTGCCTCCGTGTGCCTGGCGCACTTCATAAGACACCAAACCGATTTCACCACCTGTGTTTCCTCTCCCCTCCCTGCTGCCCCCACGGAACACGCCCATGACCATGCACACACACGTGCACGCATGCGCACGTACAAACACACACCCGTGTGCTGGGTTGGCCAGAAAGCTTTAGGTTTTTCTGTGTAATACAAGACACATTTTTCATTTCCACCAGTAACTTTATTGATTTGGATATCTTGAGTATATTGGCTGTCTCCCACGTGGCAGAACGTTGACTGTTCTCTATGTCTCAATCTGATCGCTGTCGGCTTCAGCGGGTCTGCCTGACCGTGGAGCATCGTCCAGCGAGAACTCTCCCGCATGAAACTTCGCAAACCACTCCTGACACGTTCAGTCGGTCGCAGCACCTCCTCCATGCCCTGCCTAAGTCCCTTTTTGCATTTTTACCTTTCTTGAAATAAATAATAAAGCATAATATGCCAAAAATGTTGCTTATTTTCTTCCATCTTCAATATTAAAATAGCTATACAAAGTTCACCAACTTCAGTAAGTATTTTTTAATGCACGCTGATATGACAGCTGTCAGAATACAATCTAACGAAATTGTTTCGAGTGAAGTTAAAGACAACTAAGTGCTACTAGAGCCATCTTATGGGAAAAAAAGAAACGAACTTTTTAGCCCACCCAATACATGACAATTTAAGGATCTAATTTAATCAAACAATGCTCAGCACCACCGAGAACTGAGGGGAAATGGCAGGTCACTCTGCAATGTGGCGAAAGCCATTAAAGAGGTTGGGAGGCCTCCAGCCGCGGACCCATCACTGTGGGACGACAGCATCCCAGATGGAAACAGGAGCAGCCGGAACCAGCACCGGCCCATCGCTGGGGACAAGCAGCGTCCTCCCCCCACCCGGACGCCGTCCCGGGGGACCTTCTCTGCAAACCACTTCCCTCGGAGCCCTCGGCCGTTTCACTCACCCAGTCGGTCTCGGTTTCAACTGTTTGCACCTGTAGCCAATTTGCTCCCACTAACCTGAAGGTGAGCTCTCAAGAGGAAAACCAGATCCACTGTAGAGAAAAAATAATTATTTTCCTCTGCACGTCATGGTTGTAGAACAAGTTAAAATTTGTAGATCGCACGTGAAAACTCTTTTAAAATACTAAGACAAACTAATTTCAGGTACTTTTAGACTTACGCTGCCAATACCTGTTCATGTTTTTTTTCTTGAAATGGCAGCAAAAACTAGATATTATTCAGAGAGGCCCTAACGCATAATCTTCCAGGTTCATGAGACCAGGTGCCTCACTGCACAGACCTCCGTCCTGAGGGTCCCTTACAGAACACGCCCCAGCCCAGTTGTGAACCCCAGCCCTCGAATTCTGGCCTCTGCGGCCGCCTTCCATGTACTCCTGAGTGCTAGCTGCTCGCTTGTCCCCTCATCCTGTTGTAGCTCCGTTTCCCACAGACTGATGGAATGGTTTCCAGCCACCAAATCCACTCTTTCAAGTATTTCCAGGGGAAAAAAATCTCATCTTCAGAAATAACCAACCTCAAAGCCATTCATTTTATTGTTCGGGCCGTTCACAATTAAATGGCCTTTTCATGTTATTCGTGAATCTGAACGGGTTCCTCCGTATAATCCAGATTTTCAGCTTTTAAGTGAAGGGTGCAGTTTCCAGGTGGCATTTGCAGTGCTGGGGTGGGGGAGGAGATTCTGCACTGAAATTGTTCTTAAAAAGATTTAGCACCTGCCCCACCTTTCCCTCAGGCTGCAGAACTAAAGAAACAGGTTCATGTTCTTTCAGGTGGACGGATTCTCAGTAATTACCCCAAGGGACAAACTGTCATAAATAAGTGGATTTAGGCACTAATGGATTTCTGTCTCATAAAATCACACATTTATGTAAATCAGTACTGGGAAAGCATTTTATGTGGGTGTATTACTTCTTAAAACTTTCTTGTTTCAACCATTCTAAAAATAATCTGTGCCCATTATGGTAAATATCAGGGAAAAAGTGGACAAAAAACAAAAATCAACCTTACTCCCAACTATACAAAACAATGTTAATGTTGACATTTGGTGAGTTGATTTTCTTTTTTTGTTTATCTAAATAGAAGTTGGGGGTCTGTTTTATCACTTTTACTTTTTGGTTTTACATAACTGTTTACTCTGTACATGGAACTTTATAAGCATACACTTATATTTCTATAAATATTTACCTTGCTTTCTTTACTATGGCATGAACACTTCTCCTATTTTAAGTTTCTACGAAGCACATGAAAACAACTGCACAATATCCCCCTGAGCGCTAAGACCTGACCTTATCCAACTATTTCACCACGAGGCATGTTACATGGCTTCCAATGTCAACTATTACACAACGCATGAGAAGAACACCTCTAAACAGAAAACTTTTTCTTTAGTTGGACTTAGCTCCTTAGGATGAATTCCCAGAAATGAAATTATTAGTTCAAAAGGAAGAAATGTGTGAAGGTTCATGTTACCAATTTTTTCCCTAAAGATCTGCAACGGTCTGCGCCTGTCTTACAGCGAGCGGAGGGACCCCCGCCTTACCCGGCCGAACACGTGCTCACGGGAAACAACCCCGTCTGTTCGTTTGCTGTCTTTATGGGGATGGGGTGCGCCCTGGGGTAACGCAAAGCGGCTTCTGCGACTCCCAAGTTTCCTGGGCTGAGAGGCTGAAATGAGCCCCATCTGTGGTGTGCCTGGGAAATGCCTTTTCGAACCATAAAGGGATTCTCAAACTCACAAGCACAGCGTCAAAGCCTTTCTCTAGCTGTTCAACTGATTCTAACCGGTCGGCTGTCCTCACTGCACCGGGGTCAGGGTTCCCGCTGCCTTTGTCTGGAGGTGCAGCACACGTGACACCGACTGGGGAGCAGCATTATTTCAGAATGGACGTTGGTCTTCCTGATATCAGATCTAGTTTATAAGGAGAAAATACTCTGACAACCACAGAGTACGGGCCCAATTTTTAAAAAATTTCTGAGGACACGTTTTAGATAAACGAGCGAACCGGTGTGTTGGCACACATTTGAGCCGCTGCGGTCAGCCGGCACCAGGAAACAGCCCTAAGGCCGAAACGCCGCCGAAGGCCGTCAGTCCGACCAGCGGAAGAGCTCGGGGGGCGCGGACGTGGTAAGGGGGCGCCCGCAGGGCCCCGGGGAGGCTGTGCGGCGGGGTTTACCCCACAGCCCTCCTGCCTCCCACCCTCACTCGACACCCGAGCGCAGAGCACGCCCTGGTGAGCGCCCCCCTAATTAAGGGACACCCTCGGAGGCGCTGCAGAGGAGGGCTGAAACCAGCGCCAACAGCCGTCCGCGGACACGCCCTGTCAGAAGAGACAGCAGAGAGGAGGCAGAGGAACACCTGAGCAGGAAGCCTTTTCACTACTCGAGCGCAGTGCCTCCGCACTGACCCCCAAGCATGGAAGCATCAGCTCAGAGGGCAGAGGCACCTGAAAGGCGAACCTCATGGGGACAAGGAAGGGCCTGCGGGCACCTCTCCCACGCAGCGCGGTGAGGGGTCAGCACGGGCAAGAGGACGGACGTGGCTTAACCTGACAACGCGTGTCCCTCCAACTCGCAGGAAGCCTAGAGGTGCGAGGCCTGTGGCGCCTGCCGGGAGGCAGAGCCAAAGCACAGCATCTCGCTGGTGGCAGGCAGCCTGCGGGTCTCGAGCTGGGGGACCAACGTACCTGAAGAAGCAGGGGACCAGCCGCCGCACCCAGGACAGAGCGCAGCCAGAGAGCAGCTGGAGGGGCCTGGCCTTGCTGGGGAAGGGGCACGGCAGGCCCTGGGGGTCTCCAAAAAAGCCATAAGCATGTCCCACAAGACAAAGGATCAGCTGTGGACACGTGCCACCCCCCCACCCAGCGCAATGATACCCACTTTGTCCCTGGTCAGCTCTGGAGAAGCCACGGTGGGCGTGGGGCGGTCGGTGCAGGAGCGGGGGACAGTGGCAGGCCCGGAGCGGCCTGCAGGGGCCGGCAGCAGGCCCCAGCGGTGCAGGCCACACGGGGACAGGGGCTTTCCTGAGTGAGACCCAGGGGCGCGCTTTTTACACACCACCGTACTTACTGCACCTCCAAAGCGGAAGAGCCACGACAGCTGACACGCACACAGCACCTCCTACCTGTCCTCCGCTGTAAGTCCTCCTTTACGCAGAACTGCCCTTTGACCTTCAGGCCGGAAGACGGTGGAACGGGCCACTACTAATCTTCCCGCCTCACAGGGCCATGGGAGGGTCAAGGGGCCCGCAGTCACGCTGCTAAGGGAGAGGCAAAGCCCAGGTTCAAGCCCGGAAAGCTCAGTCCAGAGTCCAGAAGCTTCTGCCCCGTCAGGTTAGAAAGCACCACGAGAAAAGGCAAATTCCCGACAGGGAGTGAACTCTCCACGTGCAGTCAACGTTACCCACCGACCGAGTCCCCCACAAGCCGACCAGCTGGGAGGCGGCTGCCCTCCATCCGCGGGGCCCATCGCCCCAAAGGGAACAAACAGTTGTGGTGTCCCCGACACGCAGGCCCTGCGAGGACCCCGCCCGCCCGAGGTCACCTGGATCTTTCTGTGGTTTCAGGTCCTTTCTCCGAGACCTGTCACTGCTTCACCCCGTGTGTCCTCCCACGGTCCTCAGCAAAGCAGCGAGTAACAGCAGGAGCGAGTTGCTGGGCGGGGGAGCCCTGGGGGACACACGTGCCCAGGAGGGTCCTCGGCCTAGAAGCGGCCCCAGCCCCCAAGGATCGGGGCCAGGAAACTGGAGTCTGAGGTCCCGGTCCCTGGCGCGCCTCCAGGCTCTGCTCGGCGGCGGAACAGCCGCCCTGGGCCTCTCGCCGCCCTGTACGTGGGCCAAGGAGCGCGTTCTCCGCTCTTCGGTGGCATCTGGAGCCTCCGAACCTAATTCTCAGTCACGGGTTGGCGTGGAATCGTAAGCCCCGTTAAAATGCGTTAATCGTCTCAGGAAAGACCAAAAGCTGCCCTTCTCCGCGGCACCGTACGATGGGGACGGACCATCATGGCTCTGGGCCCGCGTGTCTTCCTGCGGACGGGAACCTCTCCCCCCAGGGCGCTGCGTCGGCCTCCGAGGTCGGTGCGCACCTCCTGGCGCCGGCCTGGCCCTCGCTGCTCCCGCCGAGGCCCGCCCGGGCGCTGGCCGAGGCTGCAGACGGGGCCTGTGGCCTCCCGAAGCGCAGAGGCCACTCCCCAGGCACCCTGGGAGGCCACCCCAGGGCGAGGCCGCGAAGAGCCGGCGCAGGTGGCTCACAGCCGGCAGGACCCACACAGCCCGCCACGCCTGGGCCCGAGTGGCTGCGGGGGTTCGTCTCAAGTCCGGACGCACCCCGACCCCTCTCAGTCTGTCCGTCTCTGTCTGTCTCTCCGTCTCTCCCTGCAAACCCCTGAGCGAGGGGATCGAAGACAAAGGCACACACGAGCGACTTCCGTTGGGTAAAGGGAGGGACGACCCGCACGCTGCGCCCCGGCCAGTTCGCTGCGCTGCGCGGCGAGCGAGGGCGAAGGGCCGTCCGGAGGCCGCAGCAGCCGCGGCTGACAGCGGGAAACGCCCCTATCGGGTCTCGGGGGCAGGCAGGTGGAAGACCGCCCGGCTGCTGACACCCGAGTTTCGGAGGAGCACGCCCAGCCCCGCGACCAGCCATCACCGCCCCGGGCGAGCGGCGGGCGCGGACCGGCGCGGACGCTCTGCCACCAGAGACGACGTGGCCGTTTCTTTAAAACGACAAAATCTAACTAAACGCATTTACCGCAGGACCCAGTAACTCGCTCCAGGAACGTGTCCCGAAGACACGGTGACTGAGGACCACAGAGACACCCCCACGCGACTGTTCCTCTGCGCCGGCAGACAGCACCCCGAAACGACGCGGGCGACACCCCTCCGCCGGCGACAGGTCCGCACCGCGAACCGCGCGCGGCACCAGGGAGGACTGGCCGCTGCCACTCCCGCGGCCCCCGGACGCACCTCGAGTGGGGCAGAAGGGCCGGGCTCGAACACCGAACACCGCCGCCCGGCGACCGCGCTCCTACCGCCTTCTCCGCACGCGGCGTCGACGGCGTCACGGAACGCGGAGCGGCCCGGCACTCGGCAGCGGCAGCGACGCGGGGCGGCAGTAGCGGGCGTGACACGAACTGGGGCGGGGCCGGGGCGGGAACGAGGCGGGGGCCGCGCTGCGTCTGCGCCGTGAGGGGGGACGCAGACGCACGCCAACGCGAGGACCCCCCCCCCCGCACGTTGTGCCGCGCACGCGCGCTCTGGCTTTGACGTTCGTAGCGCTACGGTCACAGGAGCCGGAAGCGACAGCTGGCAGACGTGGAGTGAAGGGTGCGTGGGACCTCCGTTTACTCTGTGATGAAGTGATTATTTCAAAATAAAACACTAAAGAGTAGCTCGTGACATAAAATGCCTGTTTAACCTGGCTGGTGTGGCTCAGTGGATTGGGTGCAGGCCTGAGAACCAAAGGGTCGCCAGTTCGATTCCCAGTCGGGGCACAGGCCTGGGTTGCGGGCCAGGTCCCCCCAGTAGGGGGCGCGTGAGAGGCACCCGCACATTGATGTTTCTCTTCCCTCTTTCTCCTTCCCTTCCCCGTCTCTAAAAATAAATAAATAAAATCTTTAAAAAGAGAATGCCTGTTTGGAGCAGGGCCGCTGATGCGCATTCAGAGAAGCCATGCACACTCATCCACACGCGCGTCCAACGAACCAGTGGCCGGAGGGAAACGGCTCCGTGCTGCCGGCTCTGCCTGGGGGCAGCACGTCCAAGTCAGGTTTCCTTCTGCCTTTTCCGTACTTTCGACGTTGAACACGTACTTGACAATCAGACCCCGAAACTCCGTCTCCTTGTGCTTCACCAGAAAGACAACCCTTCGAAAACCTAAGTTGTACACGGGCTGCAGAAACCGGACGAAACTGCGGAAGCAAAAGCCTTCGCGGAGAGGATCAGTGGGACCCCCAAGTAAAAACCAAGCAGCGCCCCCTGACGGCCCCACGTGTGCGGGACACACACTTGAAACCCACGCGGACCGCGGAGTTCCTACGTGGAGCAAGCGAACACCACGCCCCTAGCGCAGACGCGGTCCGCCGACTCTGCAGCTGCTAAAGCAATGAGGGCGGTTGCACTGGGAGTTGACCGTCTCACCACCTCCCCCAGGCACGCACCGGAAAGGACGCCGCTCACGGTGCAAACGCAAACCGCCCACCGTGGCCCCCCACCTCCCTGCAGAACCTGGAAACGGGCCGAGAAGTCGGGGTCTCTCTGAGTGGCCTGTGTTTGGTAACTGCTCCGAGTCCGTGCTCGCGGGCATCTCTGCGCCCACAC
This sequence comes from Glossophaga mutica, assembly GCA_039655065.1. Taxonomy (NCBI): domain Eukaryota; kingdom Metazoa; phylum Chordata; class Mammalia; order Chiroptera; family Phyllostomidae; genus Glossophaga; species Glossophaga mutica. The sequence goes on from CM077304.1 coordinate 223,592,496, forward strand.
AGACAGTGAATTGTTCACGCTCCCTCTACATTTATCCCTGGATGAGTTCTCCTGGGATAATCTACAGGGATGGACTGACTTCTGTCCGTGTTTCTCGAGTGGACTGCATGCACCTCCAGGATGGGCCGAATGGCAGGAGGCTCCGGGGTGAGGAGTTTCCCCAGCTGCTTATGAAAACGAAGAACAGCCTGTGCATTGTTCAGGTGCAAAACCTCGCCATCAAAAAGGCATTGAGTCCACATTTTCAACCAAGACTCCTGAATTATTTCAAGTTGTGAAACGAATTCCAGCCACACTGGAACTTTAAGATAGGCTCACAATCAAAAGAAATAGCGTGGAGTTCAAATCCCAACAAATGTTTCCTTTCCTCCGTTTTTTCACTTTGAATAACAGAAATATGAAAGCGAAAAGTACACACACAAATTAAAAAAAATACAAATAAACTCTCCTTTAAAGCAACCAAGAGCGAGAAGAAAGCCCCACCTGCCACTGTGTTAGAAGTGGAAGCAGACTCCCAGCGAACGTCGGAGTTGAAAGAAGGAGCCAAACAGGTGGAGACGCAGGCGGGAGTGGAGGCCAGAGTCCACCTCCCGGGCCAAGGGCCAGCCTGGGGAAGGTCAAGTCCAGGCCCAGCCCTGGGCACAGCCAATCCCCCGGAGCTGCCTATCACACCCAGTGCAGAGACGCCCAGGCTTGGTGTGTTCGGGCCACGGCGGCACCCTCCACTCCAGGGCTCAGCTGAATGTCGTGGATTCTTCAAAACATCCAACTCATACCCGCCCCTTCCCCCCACAGCTCCCTGCTCCACATCCTTCCTGAGTCCCTGCTGACATCCTGAGGAAGAGAGATAAGGGGTCCCCGCCTCTGTGGGGGTTCACTACCGGGACCAGCCATCCTCACCCCGATGCCAGTGCTGACCCCACCTGCTGGGACCACCCCCTAGGCTCAGGGCCCTGACTGACACTCTGCTGAGACGTTCCAAGCCTGGCCTGATGGGCTTCCTGTCCCAGCAACAACCTGCGGAACAGACACTGTGTCATTTTAGGGAAGAAGACATCAGGGGTCAGAGCAGCTGCGTGACCAGCCCACGACCCAGAGCTGGGGAGTGTCACTGTCGGACTGTGCGCGCTTCCCTCACCGAGCGTCACCCCACACAGCATGCTGGCTTCACCCCGAGACAGCCATGCAGGCGACACGTCCCTGTTTTCGAAGCTGTCCTAACAATTCACCGGCACAGTGGCCACAGGACCTGCCTCAGCAGCCCCTGCTTGCTGCTGACATTCACGACCAGGCGCAAAACACCTGAGGATGGGGCACGAGTGGGCGTTCACAGCAGCCGAACTGCGGCGCGGGTCAGCCACCCACAAAGTCCCCCGTGGCCCCGTCGTCCCTCCTCCTTCCTCGGGCTCCAGTTACAGGAGGCGCTCGAAACACCTTGCGGTAATCTGACAACAACCCTCCGGGGACGAGAAACCTCTCGGTTCGTAAACTCAGAGCACAGGGACAGCACCTCGCTGAGCTTTGTAAGGTGAACACGTCGGTTTTCGATGACACGAAGGGAACAACCATCAGGCAACAATCCACACAAAGCCAAGGAAAACTCACGGGCAGACGTGGCTTCAACCTCACAGCCACGACCTCACGTGTCTGAGTTGGGGCTCCCCATCCGCGAGCCCTGAGACAAGGACCGGTGCACGCAGTCTCCTCAGAAATTAGTCCCCCCGAAGGGAAGCGAGGGGTGGGAAAGTGGGCCAGTGTGGTGTGCAGAGAGCTGGACAACACCGGGCGGCGGGTGCCCTGGAGACTCTGCACCCCATCGGGCCTGCGTCAGGCCTCCGTGGCCCCTGCTGCCCCGGCTGCTTCAGAGTCTGGGTCTCCACTAAGCGGAGGCCCGTTGGCTTCCATCTGGCAGTGCTTGTGGAGCGAGATCACGCAGGCCTCGGGGCCGGCCCTGTGCCCTCGTCCGCACATCCGGACCCGTGCAGAACTGCAGACGGACCCGCATCCAGGCCACGGGCGGCCGCGGACCAGGCACTGCTCGGGCCACACAGACGCGGATGAGCGGAGCAAGCACGAGACAGTTTCTGGCATCGTAACTGACGGATCCTCCGAGAACAGGAGGAACCCTAAAACCAGGAGCACCCCCGGAGCCAACACTGACCATCAGCACACCCAGGGAAGGAAGGGGAAACCTGACAACCGGGACCCACTGAATCGGGGAGAAATGAAACCCTGGACCGGCCCCAGGCCTCCTGCAGCCGAGGGTCAGGCACTGAGACGGGAAAGTCCCAGTCCAGCCGGAGAAGAGAAAGCTCAGCCTCACAGCAGGTCAGGGACTGTCGCGAAGTTCCAAGTCGATTCTTTCTCTGCTGCTAGTAGTTATACTCCCTCCCCTGCTCCCAGCCCCTGGCCCGAGCCTCAGGAGGTAAGAGGGAAAAAGGGGATAAGGACTCAAATCACCCAGAAAGTGTCAGGAAATGTATTTTACCAGTTAAGAATTATGTGCAGAAATGCAACCATCACAAAAGTTACACTAAAAGATTTCATCCCAAAGTGAACATGTATCTTACAAACTCCAAAGTCAGAACCACCCTGACTCACAAAATCTTCATTTCTTCTGGGAACCAAAGGAAACGTCGCTTCCTGGTCCCAAGACACAGAGCGGGCCGTCTCTGGCCAGGGAAGGGCCCTTTTCTGTTGAACGGTTACGGGCTTTACGGGGGTTTGACCGAAGCTTCGGCATGTGTGATTTCCCACAATCCTCCTGGATCGCCCACTCGGGGAGGAAGCCACGGACTAATTCCTCTCCGGTGTCACAGGGCAGCCCTCGGAAACCAGAGCGCTGCCGGGGGACGGCCGTGGTGTCCCGGGGTTTGCTGATCCAGCTCCTGCCTCACCGAAGTCTGTCTCCTTACATCTCTCTTAGTCCTCTTTGGGATTTAGTGAGACGCAGAAGGAGACCGAAAGGAAGGGAAGGAGGAGGAGGCGAGGAGGGGAGAAGAAGACGACAGCACAAGCCTTTCTAAACAACCCTGAATTTCTCCAACCCACGGAGGGTCCCCGCCTACGGAGGGAAAGGGAAACCTATATAATAAATGATTCCGCGTGACCACCTCATCCCTGAAGAGGTGGGGCCCCATCGAACAGGCCCCCCAAGAGTCTCGTGTGCCCAGAAACTGTCAGGTCAGGAGGCGGCAGCATCTGCACAGTCTCCTGGACTTTACATTTTCTTGCAATAAAAACTTAAGGAGCAACGGATCTCCTTCTTCATCCATCAAGAAAACGCATTCGTAGACTCTAGAACCCAGTCTGGAATTGAGACTGACCTTGTTCTCGCTGGTCCTTTTATCTGTTACTTTAAAACTGTTCCATCGTTACCAGGCGAGCGCATGCCTGGATTAAAGCCTTTAATTAAGCAATGATGGCTTTACTTCTCAGATGCCTCGCGATAATGTTCCCCCTGCTCCGCAGAGCTGTCAATGGCGGGCTCTGCCCACGCGCCTTCCGTGTGGCAGGAAGAGAGTGTCAGAGCCTCTCGGGAGGGAGCGATGTGTTCACAGCCGGCCCGGACAGTGGGGTGCTTGCGTAACCACGGGGATGATTAAGGAGGCCTTTCGTAAAACAGATGCGGGGACGAGGCTTGAACGCGCTCCGTGGCAGTGCAGGAGACAGGGCGGGTCACTAACCCCAGGTGTTCCTGCAGAGGCTCTGAGACGGAGTCAGCCGTGGGATGAACGGAAGCTCGGAGGGGACGCGAGCCTTGATGTCTGCCGAGAGAACCGTGTGTGACTGAGGAAGGACAGCTGAAGGGGGTGTGACGAGGGCCCGGGGTCGGGAAGTCTTAGACCGTCCGCTCTAACCCCACGACCTACAGCAGCTCACCGTCAGGGAGGGGTGGCAGGGCCTCTGGTGGCGTCTGGGACGGGAGCCGCACCTTTTCCAATTCGAGTCACTGGTGCTGAACCCCCGACCCCCCAGTCGGGCCTCAGAGGGGGCCTGCCTTCGCGTCTGCGGACAGAAGCGTCTCCTTCCTCCCTGGTCTCCAGCACCAGCCCCGCTCCTCACACCCCGCCCCCAGGTCCTCGCTGCAGGCGGACGGCGCCCTGGGACTTCAGGAGAATGAGCACAGAGAGTGACGGCCAAGATGCTCCCCGTGCAGCCTGTCCCCCGTGCCGCCGAGGACGCGCCCCTGGGTGGCGGTGAGCGTCTGTCCCGTGGCAGAGGCAGGGCCTGGGCGCGGCCCCCGCTGTTCTGGCTCCGTGTGGACCGTGAACGGGGGATTCGACATTCCGGGGCTCGGGTTTTCTCACCAGTAAACTCAGATTCGCAGTAACCGAACCGCTTGAAATTGCTGAGATTCTACCATGTTCGACCTGTAAAGGTGACAGTTTCACGTGGCTCAGACGCGTACCTACCACCCAAGGATGCTGTGTGGATGACAATGGATATCCACGAAGCACAAGCTCTTTGCGGACACTTAACTGGTAGCTACTTCACGGGCAGTGACGACAGGTTCGTCCTCACGCCCCGGCGAAGCCTGTCCCGGGAGAGGAGGGGCTCCGGAGGGACCGCAGCTCCGCACGCCCGGCCCGCAGCCCCAGGGAGGTGAGGGCAGGACGCGTCCAGCGGGGTCCACATGGGCACACCGCCCCCGAGTCTGCAGCCACCACCTTCCCACGCCTGGATGACACCCCCCAGGGGGGACAGGGGCATCTCCCTCCGTTTGGCTGCCCAGGGATGGTGGGTGGAAGTTACATGGAGACGTTTATTCACTGAAAACTTAAGCTTTCTGATAATTGGAATGAGCTGCAGTGGGGGGTGGGAGGGGGCGTTTAGGGGCCGACTGAAGCGATAGAGGACTATTGCTGCAGGAGGTGCATCGCGGGTAAATCCGTCACATGAACTCGGTGACCTCTGAGACTCTCTCCGACCCTAAAACAGTCCCGGCTGGCGCCCCGGCTCTCAGGCGGACCGGCCAGCTAAGCGTCTGGCAGGCGAGCGCAGGCCAGGATCGGGCGGGTGCTGCCCGCCGCACCCTACCCCACTGTTCCTCCGCCCCGTTAACTCGCCTCCTCGTCCAGCACGCACCCCACACCTCCACTTCGTTTCACACGTTTTGACTTATCATCCGTCTGCTGAGACATGGGGAGAAAAGAGTCCACTTAAAAAGTAACAAGTCCAGGCTCAAACCTGAATCCAAATCTTTTCTCATGAAACTGTTATCAAATCCAAGTCACTGTTTTTATGTTTCAATCGGCTTTTCCAAGAATAGGTCACTGGCACTTACGTTGGTAACAGGGGAAGAGATTGTTTTCAGGGAAGACAAAATTAAAAATCAGCAGTTGGCATGAGAGAGGGACTCCGATCAGCCGACCCCCAGAACGGATAGAAAGGCCGCCTACCGGCCAGAGAGGGAGGCGCTCACGCCACGGACAATGGCTGAGCTGACTTCCAAGGGATCAGAAGCCACACGGCGACAGCGCGCAGGAGCATCGAGAGGCGGGAGGTCTGGGTGCAGCGAGGGGTCCCACAGCGAGGTCGGGAAGACCAGCCGAGGCAGATCGTGGAGACCCTGGGAGCCTTCAGCCCCCGAGGGAGCCTGGACTTATTATGAGCATGATGAGAAGCCACTGAAGGCCTTTCAGGAAAGTTTATGTTATGATCACTCTTGCTTCCAATGTGGAAAATGGGTTGTGGGGAAGCCAGTGTGGGCTCGGGGAGGCCGTCTGAGTGGAGAGAAGGGGAAGGCAGGAGAGGCCGGGGCCACCAGGAAGGGGTGTTTAAAGGTCCAAGCGCAGCACTGGATGCAGAGGACAAGGGGCGGGTCTGGCGTCGGCTGGGACAAAGGGTCTCCGTCGTGACTCAGGGACAGGAGACACACAGGGCCCAGCAGCCGGGACCTCCCCCCGTGCTCCCGACACAGCCGCTGCGGCGGCCGCACCTACGGAGGACCCGGCTCAGAACCAGGAGCCCCGGGGGCCTGGCTCTCGGCGGCCCCTCAGGTGGCTGACTGCTCGCCCCTGAGGCCTGCTGGAGGGAGTGTCGGGTGGAGGGCACCGGGCGGCTGCCCTGAGACCCAGCGGGAGACAGCGTCACTCAGCCAAGAGGAAAGGGACAATCGGGAAAGCAAAGGTCGCAGAGTCGACGTGAGTGGATCGCAGAGAGTGCGGGGAGGAACAGGCCGGATGGTTTTTCAGATGTGTCAGATGACTGCTTTGGGCTCCGCGCATCTTCCAAATTGAGTTTGATTTGAGATTGGTTTGCCCAGGATCCATTCAGCGAGCGGTAACTGAACACCGCTGAAGTCAATTTCAGCAACACGCAGCAGCCTGGGCGTGGGGACACCCGGAAGGGCAGCGGGCCGGGGGTTCCCTGAGCGACGGGTGGGTCTAAAGTGACAGCGTGCGTGCGGTGTGTGCGTCTACGCTGCGGTCCATCCGGAAGTGATTCCCGAAGTCGGGAACCATCACAGCATTTCAGCAGTATTCTCTCCTCCGCCTCCCTCTATCGGGAATAAAAAATCAACACAAATGTACATCTTTGGGACAAATAAGAGAAACAATGTCTAATGACTGTGAATTTCTACTCTGCATCTCGGTTCAAACGTGAGGCAAGTCGCCGACTTGGGTTAAACCTCCGGTCGGTCTTTCCGTTTGCTGGGTCCCGTGGGGACGCCTGCCGACGGGGTCCGCTTCTGTGCCAAGTCCCCGGGGAAAGAACTCCTGGAATGAGTCGGCAGCACGGAAGCCTGGGTAACGTCTCTGTTTTCCCAGAATGCATATGATTCTCATCAGGAAAATGCTCAGGGGTTTCTTAATTAATACTTTGATTTTTACTAGGTTGTAAAACGGCTAGGACAAGTATTCATGCTAAAAGGAATGACGTTTACATTTTAAGCTGTTACTGTATTTCAAACTCTCGCCATTTTATCTCCATTTTGGTGGCGAGACTGCTCTGTAAATATGGCATAAAGTCACCCGGATGGCGCTCATCCACGGCTGTCCCTGCGATTCTTTTTAATTAACAAACCTGGAACCCATCTGTTGCAGAAATAACTGCCTTCAGCTCCCAAAAAGTTTCCAGCTGGAAAGCTTGTACCAGGTTCACCATTTTGCAGTGGGCTGTTTTGTTACAGATTTCTGCGGTGACAGAAAAGAGGAAAGAAGTGGCGCCGGAGGAGATTCGCAGCACCCTGAAGGGAGCACCCCGGCACCACCTGACCTTCCGTGGAGCCTGACACCTTCTCTCGGCCCCCCCGCGGTGGGTGTCCGCCCTCATCGCTGTGAGCATCCGAACGGGGAGGACTGGGTGTATCCCGCGGAAACGACTGCAGGCCAACCGAGTGCCAAGGCTGGTCACTCGGCGCTTTCCGCGGGAAGGTGAGCTGCCCCTGCCACTCGCCCGGAGTTGGAGGGGAGGGCTCCACAGTGGAAAGGGGGCGGGGCAGGGGGCTCAGGTGTGCGCTGGCTGCAGGTGTGGGCCTGGGCCTGGGCCTGGGGAGGCTCCCTGGCAGCGAGGCAACCCACAGGGTGGGTGGGGGCGCGCGTTCGGCTTCCTCGGGTCGGTTCTCGGTCGAAAGCGGGGCTGCCCGTTGCTCCAGTCCACTCGGAGCGGGCGGGGCCGGAGGCCACCGCGCGTGGTCCCACCGGCTGGCGGCGCGCTGGTTCGCTGCCCCGGCGCGCGCAGGTTTCCGGGGCGGGCCGGGTGGCGGTGGGTCCGAGTGGTCCGGGCGCGGTCTGCAAATTTAGTTTCCGAATCGATTATAACGTCTCTGCGCAGCTGAGACATCGCTGGAACTCAGACCAGAATGGGGCGCGCACCGCTGCGCGGGTCGGGCCGGCCACCCCAGGGGCCCTCCGGTAATTCCGCTGGGACCAGGGCCTGCCCCGCCCGAGCCCCAGCAACGTGCTGAGAGTCGAGCTCTGATGATCCGGTGGCTGCTAACACCCGGGACGGAGACCAGACCCCAAGGATAGGTCTGAGGATGCAGCGCAGGCAGACGCTTCTCGGAACCGGGGTAACGAGAGCTGGGCCACAGGCTCTGGTGCCAGACGAGGAAGACCCGTGCGAGGCGCTCAGAGGCGGGCGGCACAATCGCTCCACACCCCCAGCAGGGCGGGCTTCACGGGCGGGTCCGTTCCCAGTTCCGTCACGGCGCCCACGACGCCTGGCTACTAACTATGCTTTTGAATGTCCTCCCCGCCAGAGGGAGAGCTGGGTGAGCCCCCACGTGTTTGCGCGCACGAACAACCCGGCGTGGCTCTGCGCGCGCTGGTGGTCCTGTGGCCTGGGGGCGGGGCCTGTCTCCCACATCACCTGGAGGGGGGGGTGGCCTGGAAGACGCAACAGGTGGGCACCGGCGGCTCTTCCCTGAGTGCGTGAGGCCGGGAGGCCTGGGACCAACCACATACCTGTGTCACCCCAGCAGGTGCAGGGGGACTGGCTGCCACAGAGTGGGCAGGGCCAAGGGCACCTTCGTTGAGGCAGCTGGAGTGGCAGGAGGCTGCTTCTGAAGGAAGCCACCCAAAATTGAAGCAGATGGGGCAAGGACAGGACCGGGGGGAGGGACACCTGCGGGGAGGCAGGGGCCGCCGGTCCAGGGGAGGACACGGCGTTTGAGACCCAGCCCCCGAGAGCCAGGCAGCCTGGCCTCCCGGAAGGGCATTTCGAAGGCAGGCAGCTTTCATTTGTGAGGCAGAAAAGCTATTTCCAGGGTTCAGCTTGGGCCGGGACAAATCTGCGCTCCTCTTCCCCGGGGGGCCGCTGACCCCTGGCCCCTCCCCCAGAGGAGGGGCCTGCGGGTAACTGAGCAGCTGGTGGGAACAGCTGGGGTGGGGCCGGGGCCAGGCTCAGACAGGGTCTGGGAGCCTTCAGGACTTGCTGCTGACAACCTGAAAAACGGCCACATCACTAACTGGGGGCGTGTGCTGACCCAGGGGGAAGTCGGGGTGAGTGCTCGAGGCCGGTCTCCTCCCGAGCCATCCGCCCTTTTAGCTTTCATCACAGTGACAGCAGTGTCCCCCGGCGAGGGACGAAAGAGGAACAAGGGGCACGCCGGTCAGCACGCCCCAGAGGAGCAGGCGATGGGATGCGTGTGCACACGGGGCCCACGCCACCCAGGCCACGCGTCTGCGGGCGAGCGGGCTCGGTGGGTGAGCCTCTGCACCGGGCAGAGGTGACCACAGCCCTCCTGCCACCTGCAGACAGTGGCAGCCCCCCAACTCACTCCCTTCTGTGAAGGGGGGACCCCAGCTGATGATGTGGGGAGAAAGTCAAAGTAGTTTGGGGAACGCTTCCTCCTGTCTTGGAAGGCTTGCCGCGGGCAAGGAAGGTCCACAAGGACTGTTACCCGTGGTTCGGAAGCAGCTTCCCCGTCAGCACTGGGCCCACCTGGCGGCAACTCCAGGGGGCCGGCCTCCTCGTGGGCGAGGCCGCCCGCCGGTCAGAGTCCTGTGCAGGGCGGGGCGGGGCGGGGCGGGGCGGGGGAGTGACAGCCACCAGCAAGCCGCCCTGGTCGGTCTCCGTGGGCTGCCCAAAGGCACACACCCCGGGCACCGAGACAGCGCAGCTGCACTGTGTCCGTTCTGAGGGCCGCAAGGCCAAGGCCAAGGTGCAGCCAGAGCCGGTCCCTCCCGGAAAAGCCCCCGTCCCAGGCCTCTCCCCGAGCGGCCGGTGGCTGCTGGCCCTCACACACCCCTCCCCCGTCTCCGCCCTCGTCTCACACAGGGTCCTCCCTGTGCGGGTGTCTGTCCCCAAACCTCCCCCTTTTACAAGGACACCAGCGCGTGGGGTCCGGATCGGTTCCCGACGTCGTTTTAACTTGCTGCTCTTCCCAAGGGCCCTGAGAAGGCCGCGTTCTCGGGCCCCAGGGTTAGGTCCTCCGCACAAGATGCTGAGGAAGCGTGTGGACCTGGAGCAGCTGCTGCGCCTTCAGGGCTGAGCTGCATGTGGCAGTGACCGCGGGCCACACTCGGACACCGGCGCCTCACGGGGCTTGCCTGCCCTGGGATGAGCTTGAGCGTAGTGTATGCAGATTAAAAGAAATGACGTGCGTTGCCTCTAACTTTTACACTGATCACCTGCTAAAGATGCTTTTTCACACACCAGGCTCAATGCAACGTAAAGACAGAGCTAAGACTGACTTCACCTCGTTTCACGTTCTAGGTGTGGCCGTGGGAACTCGAACGCACAGGCGACGTCACGCGCAGCTCGCAGGTGCACGGGGCCTCGTGTGTCGACTGGACGGCCCTGGCCTCGAGCCCCCGCTGCCCCTGCGGCCAGGCTGCGAGAGGAGCCTTGCACCTAGTTCTCGGACAAGGACGACGGGATGAGGCGCCAGAGTGGCCGCAGACGGCAGACCCCGCGCAGCCGAGCTCCCGTCCGGGTGTCAGCAGGCGCGTTTGACGGACGCGGATCTCACCTCGCCGGCATCCCTAAGAACTCGGTGTGGAGCCGGCCGCCCGGTGCCACCGTGAGGGCGTGGCCTCTGGGTAAGGGGCCCTGTTTCCACGCACTTCGGGTGAGGACACTGAGGCTGCGCGGCCAGCACAGCTTTTGTTGACGATTCTGTCGGACTGGTGCCAGTCTTCGTTCAAGGTGGGTCCGAGTGAGACTCCACACGCTTCCTGCACACGAGCCGTGTGCCCCACAGCGATGGACGCCTCGGTAGGTGCGTCTGCTCCACGAAACGCCCTGGTTACCAAGCCTCTGACCGTGCTTATGAAGGAAGCGGTCAGTTCGCTCGGTGAGGGCACCGACTCGCCCTGCAGCCTGGTCTCTCCTGACCAGCAGCTCTGACCACGGGCTCGGCGTGTCTGACCACACCACGGGTAGCGGTGTGCTGCCACCTACAGGTAGAAAGAAAAATAGCAACGCGCAGCTAGTTCTGGCAAAGCCACAGCTCCTTGAAAAGTTTCAGAGACAGAAGAAAAAAGGACACTACATCCCAAAGAACACTTGTAAGACCTTCCCTCGTGTTACAATCACTGTAAGACCTTGGCTGATGTGCAAGCAAAATAAAACCTGGATGGAGCAAGCCCGGTAACACCAGAGCTGCAGAGCCACAACCCAATTACTCTCGGTGGGCAGGTGCCTGGCAACAGTGGTACCGGGCTGGCCGAAACGCCCCTATGGGTATTTTCTCTGTAAAATGAAAGACACGTTTTTCATCTCCACCAACAACTTTATTGATTTGGGTATTTTGAGTATGGCGGCTCTCTCCCACATGGTAGAATATTGATGGTTCTCAATTAATGATTCGATCGCTGTCAACTGCTCTGCCCAACTAGGGCGCGTCCCCCAGTGGGAAACCTCCAGCACGGAACTTCGCAAACCGCTTCTGACAGGTTTGATCAGTCGCAGCGCCTTCTCCACACACTGCACACACCTTTTCCCCCCATTTCTGTTGCATTTTTACATTTCTTGAAATAATAAAGCCTAACGTGCCAAAAATGTTGCATCTCTTCTTCCATCTTCAATATTAAAATGGCTGCACAAAAATTCATGCACGCTGAATTTAATGCACGCTGATAGGACAGCTGTCACAACACAATTTAACAACTGTTTTGATGAAGACCAGAACGAGGCGCTACGAGAGCCGTCGTCTGGAAAAAGGAAGCAAAACGAACTTTTTGGCCGACCAGGACGTCGGACTCAGACCCTGTGAGACTGGCACCAACCCAACGCAGCCGCCACGTCAGCCCCCGCCGCGGGGCCTCGCGCGCCCTTCGGTCCCTTTCAGGCTCCAGCATGCGACCTCGGCTGCATTCAATGACACTGTATGACAGACAGACGAGCTCCACCGCAGGGCCCGGCCCGCCCAGAGGCGGCGTGGGCCACACGCGTCCGGCCCTCGCGCTGCTCCCTCCTCGCAGACGGAGATGGGGGTGAACCGAAGACAAAAGCCCGCGGATGGTGGGGGCCGTGGTGGCTCTTGTGCAGAGTCAAGGCCAGGCCCCCTGCAGCCCCCGTCTCTCGGGCCCAGCACAGGGCAGCCCGGCCCTGCGTGGGACTGGGAGAGGTGTCAGCCTTTCCTCCACGCGGTGACAGGTGGCGGGGGAAGGGTCTCCTCGGTGGGGTCGCTGCCCTGTGCATCCCACACGGAGGGCAGGATCCCGCCCCGTGACTCAGTCTCCGGAAACCGCCACGCTGAGCAACCAACGCAGGGTGGTGGGTCCCCACCCGACTCCGGGCTGCAGAGCCCAGTCTGGGCCTGGTCAGACGACGGGGACCGTCCCACGACAGAGGAGGCCCCACCTCTCCATTCAAAGCCTGAGCCTAGCGAGTCCGGCCAAGGTCCAGCCCACATCTCCTTAAACCCCTTGTGCTGGGGAGGCTGCTTCTCAGGCACGAGGACCAGCTCATCAGAGTCCCTCAGAGGCCGCAGTCACGACAGGTACTGACCGACGGAGGGAGGTCGGTGAGCTCTCGCAACACGGCAAGGAGCAAGCGCATGTACAACTCCACTGCATCGGAAGCAGTTTTAAGGGACTTTATTTAACTGCTGATTCATCGCCAACATCTAACAGTTGTCATTTTGCTACGTTTGGATGGGCACGCAAGGGAGAAAGTATACATTAAATACTATGAACGTTTACTTTTAATGAACCAGGAGCTTAATACAACATGGATATATAAATTTAGTGGTTTTATTGCATTGTTAGAAAATTATATTAGGAAAGATACAAAAAAAATCAACAGATGTTTATTTACAATCAGTATGCCATCACGGCTTTAAATTCTCATTTACCCGACAGGTCTCAAAGAACAGTTTATTACATGCCTAATAAAACACTTAAAATATTTACACATTCAAAATAGAAGTTCTGTAACTGGAAAAGGTCACCTGAGACTTTACGACAGCACCTGCCGCTGTCTGATCTTCTTCCCGGGCTGTCGGTGCGGCCGAGCGCCCGCCCACCGAGCACATCTGCCTGCGTATGCCGAGCCGGCTGAACGCTGACCCGCGGTAACGCCGGTTCTGTTACAGGTGCCACGAATGGGCAGCGGGGTTCGCGCCCACGCCTGCCTGCGTGTCCCAAGCTGAGCACAAGCCAGCCGCTGCGGGTGGACGGAGACGACACGGACACGCCGGGTGACGTCGCTCTGCCGGGTCGGACGCCTCGAGAAGGCCGGTCCACACGGGGGGCGAGGGCCCTGGGCACGGCTCGCCGACCGGACGCAAGCCTTTCGGCACTCTGCGCGCAGGAAAGAGGCGCGCTGCGTGCACACAGTCCTGTCACTTGTCCTCCGCACCCTCGGAAAAGTCAACTTAAAACTAATTCTTGAAAAACATCTTGCTCGGAAGGTAGAAGAGGCGTAGATGCGTCCCGCTGTGCGGCAGACATGCAACTCTCCCACCTGACGGCCAGAGGCGAGGAGGAAGCTCTGCGGCCGTCTGTCCCTCTGCGACGCGAAGACCGTGGAGGAATGAGGTAGCATCGTTACTTGTATTGCATGCTGGCCCCGCACACAGTGCCGTGTTCCACGAACGGCACACTTGGCCAACCGTCGGAATACCGTTAAAATAAACCCCTGACGCTAAGTTGTTCGTACGCGGAGACACATTCCAACGCGACACCTTGACAATCACGGTTCGACTCCAGACACGAGAGGCTCTGCCGCCCAGTGGGGAGGGGGCTTCCGAAGCCGCGTGCACGGGCGGCCGGGGCGCGCGCCGCTGAGGTAGGAATCGAGGGCTCCGCTGGCTGGCGTGAGACTTACATTTTGTAAACCAGAGACACTGTTACATTTTGAAGTTAAACCTTAAAATTACGAGCATCAAAGAAACAGGTACATGGGATGTGCGCGCGCGCACACACTTCGTGGTGTGGGTGTGCATCGCACAGCACCGTTCTCCCTGACACACTCCTGAGGGTGTTTACAGAAGCCTCTAGAACGTACACAAGCCCAGCCAGTTTTCTCTCGTAACAGGTAGGTCAACACCAGAGAGAACATACCGACCACTGAGAACGTCCTGGGACTGCGCCCCAAACCCGCCCCCCCATCGCAAAGGGGGACACTTGACAGAGGACACGGAAACGTGCCGGGTGGCCCCCACACGGCTGCCTGGCCCTTCGCCGCGCCCAGCGGCCGTCTGGGAAAGCCCCTCGGGCGCCTCATCTCGGCGAAGTGCTTTCTGACCCCGGCACCGCAGATCACTCCTCTGCCCCCTTTAAAGCTGGGCTCTGCGCGTGCTTCTGGGAAGGAGGGCATGCGCAGTTCCTTTCACTGCAGCAGGCTGGTGGTCCACAGCTCGCCTCTGACTCTCCAACAAGGCTAACACCCGCTGCCCGCGAACCACTGGAAAGTGTCGCAGGGCGAGCACTCAGAGGAGACAAGAGCGTTTCAGAGCAGGGCTGGATAAACACAAAGCACGTTACAAAATGCCTGCGTCGAGATGGCCTGTGTGCCCTGACGCACCAGCTCTGGGGACGAGAGCAAGACTCAGCCTGGGGTCCCAAAGCAAACCCACAGGGAAACAAACAAGACTGGGTTTCTGCCCGTCTCCCAAACCCACATGATTGTTCTAGAGGCACTTCCATCCGTAACGATGCCGCTTACAAGGGAACCATCGGACTTCAAAACTGGGAGGACAGGTGACGGCCGCCGCCAACCGCTGACCGAGCAGGCAGGCCGCTGCCCTAACGCCTGGCGCTCAAGCATGGTGGCCGCGCCAGGGTCGAGTGCACCAGGTCTCGGACATCCCGGGAGCCCATGGCAGCCCGGTCAGCGCGCACTCGGGCCCTGAACCCCGGTCCTCCTTCCTCCTGCAAAGGGACAGAGTGCCGGGAAACGAAGACCCCGACGGACCCGGAGGTGGGAGAGACTGAAGAGACAGACGGAGAATGACAGCTTCCCAGAGCCTCTACCGTCGACGCTGACAAGGAGCAGGAGCCTCTGCCCCAGGCCCCGCCTGCCTGCTTCCCAAAGTCCCAGCGTAGCTCAGGGTCCCAGGCAGGCCACCCACTCCCTGGATTTAGCTGAACCTGAGGAGCGCGGCTCCAGGCTTGGGGCGCACAGCTCCACCCGCATGGCGGACGCCCCGTTCCGAGCAGACCCGTGGCACCCCTGCGTCGGGGCCACGGCTCCTCTCGTGGCCGAGCACTGCAGAGGCCAGCTGGCTCCCCTTGTCCAGCTGCCGCCTCAGCAGGAACTACCTGCAGAGGTTTCAAGGCGTCACACTGTTTGATAGGGTACTGTCTTCACGCGCGTATTTGTTCTGAGTAAGGGAAAGAGTTGTTACTAAGAGTCATCGCTACGTGTTCCCCTGTGATTTTTCGGTATGCAGGAAGCAAGTCATTTCTGCAGCTCCCGGGGAGCTGAGAAAAAGTCAGGGCCGACTGCTCGGGAATTCCCTTGCCCACGAACCACCAGAGGAGGGAACGACATTGTTGAGAGAGAGAGGTGCCTATACTAGGTTTCAAGACAGATGTCGAAACTTCGGTGGGAGGCCCGACGGTTCGAAGGAGGTGGATGCACGCTCACTCGTCAGTAGTGCACTTGTCTGTCATCTGCCGGCAGACATCCGAGATGCCCGCCCCCGGCCGGCACAGCTCCGGGAGCCCGGCAGGCTCGCAGGCCGCCTGGGAGGGCGGCCCCAACTCCGGGCCCCGCGTGCAGCCTGACCCACTGCCCTTCCTGCTGGGGCTGCTGGGGCTGCTGGGGCTGCTGGGGCTGCAGGGGCCACCGGGGCTTCCCTCCCCAAGGGGCGGCGCAGCTGGAGGACCCTCGAGGACACTCAGACTCGGCGGAAACACAGCAGCACCATCAGACGCACTTCTTCCTTTTTCGGAAATCAAGAAGGACAGGGGGCAATCCGAGGCCGAGTACTTGGCGAGGATCTGTATCTGCTCTTGACTCAGAGCCGCTTCCTTGCAGACTTGCTGGCACAGGCCCGTCAGGTTCTGCTTCGTCTCGCCCAGCGTCGACAAGATGCGGTCTCTCTCCCTCAGCAAGCTCTCCTTCTCGCTTTGCTGCGGAGGAGAGAGAACACAGGGCTTGGGTGTCTTAGCTCAACCAGCATGTCTAAGGAGATGAAACATTCGTACCCACAGTATCCTCTCATTGAACGAGACCACATGGAATTTTTCCTTTCAATTCAACTGAAAAACAGACCCCTCAGATCCCTCATCCAAAACTCCTGGGCCTACATGTGCACTGGGATTCAGGACCTTTCGGACCTTAGGTCAGTAATGTGGATGCACACGTCACTCGCCTGGCAGGGTCTGAGCAAGCATCTCACCGTCAAGACATCTGGACATTTCTAAATAAAACATATTAAAATAGCAAATAATGCGCCCAGTAGGAAACATAACACAGCCCAATGCCATTTGCACCCATTTCTGGCCAAAGCGGCTTGTGACACACTCACAGAGTCTTCAGGGCTTTCTCGATTTACGGATTACAAGCAAACAAGTGTGCACTTGACGTTTTGGTTAAAATAGAACCCAAAAAAGTACGAGCACACCCATCAGAACCACTGTCCTACAAATCACCGAAGATGCTGGCCATGACTGCGGGCTGCTGAGCGCTCGCTTTGTGCCAAGCGCTGCGCCAGACATTTTCAGAGCGCAGTCCCGGCCGCGCAGGCCGCACGGCTGCTGCCTGGAGTGGCACTGAGCCCACGTGACAGGGAGACTCAGGCTGAGCGCGCCCAGACTCGGGAGGCCAACGTCAGAGTTACTGACGTGGGAGGAACTGTGGTGTGTGTGTGTGTGTGTGTGTGTTGGGGGTGGGCGGGGGGATCAGTCTGTCAATTATTTTTGTTGCTGTTATTACTATTATTTAATTTGTATCTCTACAGGAAAGCCTAGCACAGAATTTTTCCAGCAGCCTTGCTGGTCCCTGCACACCTGCCCCCGCTGCCGCTGAAAGCACGCCCCCGTCCCCGTCCCTCCTGCTTCCCACTGCGCCTCGGCCTCCCGCTGAGCAGAGCCGTGGCCTCCCGCTGAGTGGCCTCCCACTGAGCAGAGCCGGGGAGCCGGGTCACCAAGCCACGTGCTGTCAGGGAGAGAAAGAGGTGCTGGGGGAAGGTCAGAGGTTTCTCTTGAGAAGTTACAACAGCTCTCGGTTTTCTGCTCGTTGGCGGGTTCTCAAAAGCTAACGCTGCCAGTTAACAGTTAAGATGGGTGACTTCACAGAGATAATCCTCTAAATAGATTTTTTTCTGGAACAAAAACAGCTGAAAGGGTAAAAGGAGATTTGCTTTATAAAAAAGTACTCTTACTGTTTTATGTGAAAGTTTTTCTAAAAAACTGTGCAAACCCAACTATGGTAGTTTTTAGTTTCTTCACGTCATCTAAATATTTTGAGAAAATGTACAACGACTATAAAGCACTACATTTTTCTATTGTAAAATGTTCTCCAATTCAGATTTTTACGCAACTGTTCAGTTTTGAAAAAAACAGGTACAGGTCAATAATGTACTTTAATATGTATTTATCTATAAGTAAATAAATAAAGCCAGAGTCAATGTCCAACTGGACACTGTTCATGCTCAGTTTGTCCGGACCACCTGTCGGAGGACGACACGTGTGATACGATCAGCACCCACCTGCCTGTGGACGCTGGGAAGATTCTAGGCATTTTACAGCGTCTGTATCTGCAGGGAGACACCCACGTGACCTTAAATATTAAATAGTCTCGCTCCTCCGCCCCCGCGGCATGAAGGACGGCCCTGCGGTCCCCTTTGCGCAGGTCCCTGGGAAGGCGGCTTCCTTCCCCACAGCAGCCGCGCCCTAGAGCTGCCTGGACCACCTCTGCGGCGGCTGCTCCGTCTACTCCGGTGCATCTGCGCTAACGCCCACAGGGAGACGTCGGCGGCGGCGGCTGATGCTTCCATTTCACTCTAATTTGAAACACAGACTCGCTTCAACAGCTCTCAGCTCAGTAGCTGACGAGCAGATCAGTAGCAGCGACTCAACGGAACCACTTTGGAACCGGCACTAGAGACCCCTCTGGGGCACGCTCACTGCCAGCGTCCTGCAGCCTGTGTCTGCGACGGGTTTTCACTCCCTTCCCGTGTGACTGCAGAGGTCACTAGTTTGAAGTGCTGTGGCTTTCATCAAAGATCTATTTTAAAATATGGATAAAACTGGTGTTCTGGTACCATTATGCACTTAGTAACAAAACAAACTTACACCGCAATCCACATTTTCAATGGCTAGTGCACAACAGTCATTCCAAGATGAGAAGTTAAACAGATTTTAAAGATAACTCACCCAGCAAGGACAGGAAGTGGAAGAATCTGGCGCCAGGAGCCAGAGGGCTGTGACGACTTTAGACTGAAGAGAACTCACTACTAGAAAAAGGTGACGCGGTTCCCTACGATGCAAAGCCTCAGAGCAGACAGCACGGAGGAACACACAAAGAGCCCTTAAAAACATGAATAAAAATGCTCGACTTCACTCATCAGAAACACGAACGTGAAAGCGATCGAGAACTATCAGCGGTCACTGTCAGCACGGGGAAAGCAAAGGCTGACGACGAGGTCCTCACGGAGGGCGCTGTGGGCGACAGACACACCCGCACCGCAGCGGGCGAAACGCTGCGGCCTCCAGCAGCCCCGCCCAGAGCACAGCGCCTCGGCCAAAAGGGCAGCGGATACACGCCGCACACAGCGCGGCGCCCACGTGCCCCCCACGTGCCCCCCCGGCGAGAACCGGCGAGTCCGACGGCGGCAGCCTCTCCGACGCTGAGCAACACTTCCCGGAGCTCACCCCTCAAGGGGCAGAGTAACACACAGACGTATACACAGGATCCATCTATGTAGCCAGAGAGGGTAATAAGAATACACGTAAAACATTAGCAGGTTTTTTTCCTTGTTTTTAGGAAAGAAACACAAGGAGAAAGTTCAGCAACTAAAACCTGGTCGCCGAAGGAAACAGGCACGAACGGGACACACAGCAAGGACGGCTCAAGCCTCTGGCTCTGACTTCTGCGCTCCACAAGCGAATGTCTCACACCCAGCGGGGGGGGGGGGGGGGGGGATGTGTGAAAAATACAGGTAATAACACAAGAATAGACAGTGCTTCACGTATAAGCATACCTTTGAACCTCTCTATATTCAACAATGAAACTAAAGCATGAGGAGCAAATCCTAGAAATAACTATAAACAGAAATTAACTTAATTATATATCTATTACTTCAAATAACTGAAATTTAAACTTCAGTTCAGGTATACATTTACGGACAAAAAAATGGCAAAGAAGTATTAAGCTTTAGTCACTGTTTCCTGTTAACAGTAATACTGACACTGTGAGTTTGTGACTGTTATGTACTAGTACGAAGCAAACAGTAAACGTAGTAATGCACTGGGGTCAAGGCTTTCCCTGTAACGGAAAGAGATAAGACACAAACATAAAAAGACAGCGGAGCTGCACTGCTGGATTTTGATGGGAAAAGTCTACATGAACTCACGACTTCCCATGTTCACTTTACTCTCATCTACCAAATATACCCAGTGAACGCACTCGCGATCCGGTAACGGGGGCACCCCCCCGGGAGTGGGGCAGGTGCGTGCGCTCATGCGTGACTGCAGACCTGGCCCCCTCGCTGAACCCGAGGCGGGAGGAGGGGCACAGGCCACCGTGGCGGACCCTGGCCCTCGGTGGCTGGGGGGCCGGGCACTCCCACCGGCTCTCGGCACGCACGGGGCCCTGGGAGAGGATTCTGAACCCGCGGTTGGTTCTGCCCCCGCCCGGCCTTGCCCTGGCCCACGGAGGCCAGTGTGGTCTGGGAGCGGCGGCCCAGGGCACCGCCACCCAAAGATGCCTGGGGACCAGCTCGGCCGCCATGTTCACGCCGCTTTGGGTGGGAGAATGGGTTCCTGGCTCAAAGCTGGCCGACGGTGACGGTGGGTTTTCTTTGGGCATCTTAGCGGGAACGGCTCTGAGGCAGAAACCTGCCGTTATTTCCAAGACCTGGGTGACAACAGTCAGCACCGTGAACAGATTTTTGCTCTCGCATCATTTCAGTTCTTGAACCTACGCAGCAGCAGTGACGACAAGTATTTAAACAGCTACTTTTGATGTCGCACTCTGACTTTTCCTTTCCCCTTACAGTTGTTACCCAGGTACTTTAGGCGGGAACTTGCCATTAAATAAAAGATTCACTTCTTTTCCACAAAATGCCCGTCTCTGGAGATTTGCCTGCTAGGCTGCAAGCGGTAGGAGCCCCCCCTGCTGGCTGGGGGCAGTAACAGCGGCACATGCACACCCTTGCCCATTCTCCCCGGGCTCTGGCAGCAAGCACGCTTTCTCAAGTCGAGCATCTGCTGGCAGCACCCAGGGAGTCTCAGAGAAAGGGGGACGGGAATCCCGGAAGCGGAGCGCTCGGGCAAGCCTGTGACAAGTTGCGGACGGCACAAAGCCACTGGCGGGGTCACGTCCAAAGGCCACAGGAGCTGGCTTCAGGGGGCTCTCCCTGGTCAAGTTTGAAAAAATGTCAACACAAAAAAGGTCCGTGACCATTTGGACTCTAACAACTTAAATCGGAAAGAAATGACCCCGTGGGCCCACGGGGACGGGAACGGAGCCAGAGGGGGCAAGGGCGGAGAGCAGGGAAGGAAGGCTCTCGCTGAAGAGGAGTCGCGCGCGTGCGCGCTGACACTCAGACGCCTCCCTGTCTCACACCCCCCGCCCCGTAGGCCGCCCACCAGAACGCCGGCTTTCTAGAGAGCACGCGACCCTCGCAAAGCACCTAGAAACCGCACAGGTCACCGAACCACCATAAACGCAACTCGTGTACTGGGGGCGAGAACCTGGCGATTCCCGGGGGGGAGCCTGGCGCTGCGGCCACGCCCCCAAAGTGATGCGCTACGGAGCAGGACACCAGCGACTGTCTAAGCTCGGTGGAACTGCTCAAATGCTTGCTGCTACGTGGAATACAAAACACGGAGGGGTGAATTCGATAAAACCAAGGGAAGGAGTCAGCAAACATTAAAAATGGGATATTTTGTGAGAAACACGGCCTAGACTTTTCAGAAAGCCGTTGTCCTGACAAGAGAATGAACATGTCCTAGACTAAGCCACCGAAACAAACTCATAACCAAATGAGTTACGTGACGACTGGACCCTAGGTTGAACAACAACAAAAAGCGCACGTATGAAAGGCATTTGGGAAATGACGAAGGAGATGTGAACAGGGGCTATCTACACACAGTAGTGAAGATTTGTTATTTTTTTCGGGTACGATAAAGATCTGGGTGACAATGTCTATTTTCAGCAGGTGCACGTTTAAGCAGGTGGGTGAAGCGTCAGAACGTGGTTCCAAACGATTCAGAACAGGAAAGGAGAGCGGCAGAGATGGGGCCGGGGGGGGGGGGCAGTGAGAGAGATGAACCGGCTGTGGTCAGAAGGGGCCGAGAGGGACCGCCTGGCCCCCCAGGGCAGGAGACACCCGCTGCCCAGACAGACGGACCCAGGGAAAGAAAGATAAAGCACATGCGGCAAAAATGCCCACAACTGTCGAATCCACATGAGGTTGTTTATTCTCCTATTCACTCAGCTTTTCGGAAAGCCTGAAATTTCTAGAATGTAAGGGGAAAAGAGGTATCTTAAGAAAACGCCAAAATACATGAACCTGGCTCCCTAGGAAACGACTGGCAAGTGTCTAACTGACAAGGACTGCACCCCATCCATCTCTGATGCCCTGGTACCCAGGGCCACATTTAATGCCCCTGTGTAGTGCTCGGCAGGTGTTCAGAGAGAGAGAGAACCGCCTTTACTCAAAGTGCAACCTCTAGCACTTCTCAAGACCTGAACAGGCGCTGAGCAGTTCGGCGGCCCTCTCTGCAGGCCCCTGACCCTCGCACCAGCCCCCAGGCAGCCACCCTCCTCACCCCCGGCCCAGAGAGCGGCGTGCCTGCCGGAGGTACAGTGATTCCCGGGGCCAGGCACCTGCCGGGCGCTGGCAGAGCTCCCAGCCGTCCGCCTCCGAAGCACCACAGCCTCCGCCTGACCTGCGCACGGACGGCCCTGACCTTTCACAAAGGGCACGTGCCCCGTTCCCCCCACCCCCCGTGCGTGCTGACGGGCAGCCCCAGAAGTGGGAGGGCAGCCAGCTGAACGTGCCCGGCACAGACTCACTTCTGACGACGTGAGCGGTCTGCACCACCAACGCCGGACGGTCAGGACGGGTAAGGCGCCGAGTCCCGCGGCCCCGCACCCCGCGGCCCGCCTCGGGCCCAGGCGGTGCAGCCCAGTGGCATCTGGGCACCAGGTGCACGCGCTCCGTGCGGCCGCACTGCTGGCCGCTTCTAGGTCGGCCTCGGGCAGCATCGGACAGCTTCTAAGAGAAGTGCATGGTGGTAATTCCATTCTCTTCTTTACAAGCAAGGTTCCCTTCATGCCAGATTTCCTTTGTTTGAGGCTTAAATGGTATTGGAGATAGGTGTCTTCTAACTTCCGAACTAATCTTCCAGAAAAAAATAAATGTGGGCCCAGTAGAGAATCTCACAAAGGCAAGAGCTTTGTAAGCCGCACACATAACAGAAGCTGAAAGGTTCCCGGATTTTGTTCACACCCTTCATCTGCATGTTCAATCTCACAGTAAATGCTGGATTAAAGCCTGACCTCTACCACGCTATCAAATTCAAAATACGTGTCAAAAGTCATCGCCACCAATTTCTCCACTGACTCAATACACAAGCTCCCTTTTTTTCCAAAGGTTCTGCCGACAGAACTGCTTATTGAAAAATGCAATTCATTAACGTACTGAATTCGAACTGGTATCTCCCTTTGCCTTTCTCAGCACATTAAGACCACAAAAGTGTCCTCTGCAGATAAGTATCCTCCTGACCCACGCTGAAGACATTTAAAGTCGCTCTTATTGCGATGAACACCCTTCGGTCTGCAGTGTGCTGGGGCAGCCAGTCTGCTCGCTCAGGACCAAGGGGAGAAGGGTCACCGCCTCCCGCCGGAGACCGCGCCCACTGAGCAGGGTCCTCTGCTGGCTGTTGCCGGACTGGGCAACGTGGGCTGCGAGTTTATTCTTACGTTCATCTGATTCTTCGCTGACTGCAGAAAAATGACTTTATGAAACACGTACCCTCCCTGAGGTAAGCCTGCTGGACTCCCACCCAGACTAGGAAGACCGGGAGACACTGCCTGTCAACTGGCCACACTTCCGAAAAGGGACTCTCGACTGAAAAAGACAGCACCCGTCCCCACCCCTCCGCAGCCTCCGCTGTCCGTGCTGCGCCTCCGAGCGGGAGGCAGGAGTGCGGTGGGACTGGTTTTCCTTCTCTTCGCCGAAGACAAGGTCCACAGCAGCCCCAGTGACCAGGGTCCAGGGACAGGTCTTCATGCACACATCTCGGGCATCGGATTCCCCCCCCCCCCGCCCCAGCTTTCCTACATGGCACGTTTTCCGCTCGGTTTCGTCTGCAGGGGAGACGGTAGCAGGGTGGAAATCCGTAACACCCCCCTTACACTTCACAGGTGGACTCTGCCCGGACACATCACCGGACCTGAGAGCAGAGCTCAGGAAAGCTGAACCGGGGCACATGGCTCTGACGTGAAAAGAGGTAATCCTGCTGTCTCCCGTGGGGCGACTGTGGAGGGGAAGAGACCGAGGGCGCCCCGTGGAGCACTTCGGGCAGGCAGACCCACGGGGCTGGGGGCTCGGAGCGGCTGCGCGGCTGCTGCTCGCCCGACCAGCGCACCTGGGCCCGAATGGGCTGACAACACGCCCCCTCCTTGGGACCTCAGAACGGAACGCACAGGTGGGTGTCAGCCCAAACCTGCACGGGCTAACTGGCTGAACTCGACCTGCGGTCTCCTCTGGAGCAGCCCCTGGAGGAGGGAGGTCCCCAGGAGCTGCGCCGCAGCGGCTCCCGCCACATGCAGCCGTCCGGGCTGTGCAGGGGGCAGCAGCGAGCGCCGGGAGAGGGTGCGCGGGGCTCCTGGCAGTCACCCCTTTTCCTGTGCTGTGCTCGTGAGGCCCGGCTCCCCCGGCCTCTAAATGGCACACACCGCCACCCTCACGGCAAATGCTCCCATCCTCCCGTCCTCCATCACCCAGGCAGATGGCTTCTGTTTCTTGTAGCCAAAGAGTCCAGATCAATAAAATAGGGAAACGAGGTACTGCCCAGCCTGGTTTTTTATTTATAAAAACAGCTGGGAAACCAAACATGCCTTTGTACTGGAAACTGACCAGCAGGTAGTCCACTGACCATTTGAAAGGAACCTTACCGGACTGAGGGAGGCAGTATAAGGGCGAGGTCCAAACCCGAAGTGTACGGTTTAGGCAGAGCTATGAAGAAAGAAGAAACTAAGGGAGAGAAAACTGAAAACAGGTACATAATAGACCAGCAGTAGGCAGACAAGGGCAATGTTTCCTGAGAGCACACTACACGCCAGGCACTCTCCCGAGCTCTTCCGCTGTGTTAAGTCATCGCACCTTCATGAGCCCCCCTCTACGGAGCAAGAGTGAGTATGAGCCCATTTCACAGATGAGACATCCGAGACAGACATTACACAGCCTGCCCACAGCCACGAAGTGCCAGTGGCGGGGGCTGGAATCAGACACTTGAGACACTGTCGCCCCCCCCCCCCCGCCCCCTGCTGCAGCAAAGGCAGAGGGAGGGGCAGAGAGTCCAAAGGAGGGAGCACAGTCCCTCCATCGTAGAGAGCTGAGATGTAGTAGCAACAACAGCAAGTGTCCGGCACCCAACTCTCACTTCCATCAAAAAATGTAAACCAGACCTATAAGCCCGGAAATAGACTAGTTCTAAAAGGTAACAGCTACTCCCCGATACACTGCTGAGTATCCATTTGTAAAGAAAGTTACTTTTGAAACAGACTTGATTGATCTAAAGGTTCATTTTTGCTTTTGCTTTTTAGGAGAGGAGGAAATTCTACCTGCAGCTATCACCCACTGGGGAAGAAGCACCTACAAGACGGAGGTCTGACGCCGGCAATAGGAGGGTTTTTCGTAGATTCCAAGTAGCTGGACACGACCCGCCCGTCTAAACAGCATCTCCGCACTCCAGCACAGAACAATCACGAGGGAAAGTGCACCCAAAGGCTGGCAGGTGTCTGATTCAAAGGCGGACGACACGGAAGAGCACCACAGCGCTCGGCGCGGACTAACGACACCCCGCCCCCAGTACTGGGCCAATACGCCCGAGCCTGCCACTGCTCTGACCCCGGCCACTCTGACCACTCCGCAAACCCGCACGGGTGTTTTAATCTCTCTCATGCCTTCACTGTAAACCATCGGCTTTCTGCTCCATCTCTGTACAGCTGGGCTACATCTTTTTATGTAGCTACACATCTTTCTCTTTTTGCACAATTAAAGTATACACAAAATGCATAGTTTCCCCCCTTTTTGAAGGTATATAAAAGCATTTTTTTCTACATTGTTTAATTGTAACTCATAGCTAGAAGGTTCCTGCCTAAAGATCTGCTACAACAACGCACCCAGCCCCGGCCCTGCACACTGAGGGCGAGCTCCAGCCCTTCCTGCCCCGCCTCCTTCCGCCAGCCACCAGGGGGCGGAGAGACAGCTGCAGGCTCATCCGCTGTTAATTCATGCTTTGATGCCGGATCAGAAACCAAGAGTGAATAAAAAGTAAGCATTCTTCACACTCAGGGTCTCATGAGATCTTAAAATTTTCCTTTCATATCAGCATGTGAATTTTTCCCTTAGATAAAAGATCCAAGTTGGTTTGTTTTGGTGTCAACCAAAACGAGTTATTCAAGTCCGCAGTTTATTTAAACTAACAACTGAACCACTAAGTTTTATAGATGCCGAACACAGCACCACAAAACTGAAGTGCCTTGTAATTTCTTTAGTCTCTCTACTCAACCGCTAAGACTTAGACAGACAGTAAAATTATCCTTAACTTGTAAACCATTTAAAAAGCTCCCAGAAATCAACTTACACATTATAGCATATTATATCATAATATGTACCAGACTTACACAAGTAAAATAGTCTGTGAACATCCTCTTTTTTATTCCCTAGGTTTTCTGAAATGGCATATAACGTATACTCCTAAAATGGTAATTGGTAAATTTAAGATTAACGTAGAAATGCACATTGCGGTCTGACTGAGAACCCGAAACAGCTCCCTCCCCTACGGAACCGAAGCCCGGGAAGAAGGGACGGACGCGGTGGGACCCAACGGCAGGAGCCTGGCACCCTCACCAGCTTCTCGATCTCTGACTCCAGGTTCTGTATGCAGTCGAGCTTCCTCTTGCGGCAGCGCTGGGCGGCGATCCTGTTCTTGCTCCTTCTTCGAATGTCGTGGATGCAGTCCAGTTGTTCTGGCGTCAGCTTGTGCATTTTCAACAAGGATTGGAAGTCATTTCGAGAGAGGGAAATTATTCGTTGTGCGTTAAATGGCAGTTTTACCTAGAATATGGAATAAACATTAGTGTGGTTGCTGCATTTTTAAAGATTTTTTTAAGTACTTTTTTTTTTTTTTAATTTTATTTCTTTATCTTTAGAGAGGAAGGGAAGGAGAGAGGGAGAGAAACATCAATGTGCGGTTGCCTCTCGTGTGTCCCCTGCCGGGAACTGGCCTGGCAACCCAGGCATGTGCCCTGACTGGGAAGCGAACCGCGATCCTTTGGTTCGCAGGCCCGCGCTCAATCCACTGAGCTACACCAGCCAGGGCTGGTTGCTACGTTTTATAATTACACTTAAACCTGGGAAGAGAAAGACAAGTCTTTGCTTTCCAGAGACCTTCATTTAGACTTAGAAAAAAAAAGTGGTCTCTATTCCCAATTTCTACACAATTCCTTATAATAAAGATTGGTCATTTGTTTGATATTCCTAGTCTCTTAAAGAGAGTTCAGAAGACAAATAAATTGAGAAGCAGGTATTTTTATAAGCAAATCAAACATTAACACAAATATTAATACATTTAAGATGAAAAGACAGAATTTATTCTACTAGGACATATTAATGCCCAACAGATATCTTTATGACTCCTTCTACAGTGTTTTTATAATGTGTTTTCACCCAACCTCCCCCCACAAATCTGTTTGATTCTTTGATTTATATTAAGGTGTGGTTCTTATTCAATACTAGTAAAATTACTCTAATATTTCTAAAGCATTTGAAAAAATTTATTTTTCTGTTAGGAAACGGCAGTTTCACTTCACTCATTCTAAAAGCTACACATCTCACTGGCTAATGTAGAAATAACTGGAAAAACCCTGTAAATATCATAATTCATTATCAATATACATCAACTTGGAAAACGAGAATTTTTTTAAATGACAAAATTGTGGGACAGTTTAATTATACTAATGACCAAAACTCCAAACACCACATTGGTCAGTCTCTCTGGCAACCTACTTAGTTTGTTACATAGATGGCACCAAATGATCTTCAGTTTCCCTCAATGTTCTATTTTTAGCCTTCTCTTCACGGTCCCAAACCCTGGACCTGTGAACACCACAAAAGCCTGCCGAAGCACGGCACGCATACGGCTTCTCCGCGAGAATCGCCCGTCGCCTCCTCTGAGAGCCGCGGGGAAAAGCGACCCCTCGTCCTCCCCCAAACCCGCGCCGCCCACCAACTATGAAAGCGAGGGCACGTGCAGGGAAGTGCGAGTCCTCCCGTCACGAGAGCGCAGGACTGTCTGGCAAAGAGCGGCCGTCACGCACACACCCCACACGTGAAGTGCGTGGCGCGCGCCTGCTGGGACGGACACCATCCCAGCCACTCGCCGCACCTGCGGGGTTACTAAGACGTTCGCTAAATTAACCTTGAAAGGGCCAAGGGGGAATGAAAACCAGCAATGGCTGTGAAAAACCAAGGCGAAGAAGACTCCGCAGGAGCGGCTGCCTCCCGGCGAGCAGCCCAGGCCCCGGTGCGGAGCCCTGCGGCCACCCTTTCGGGGAGGGGCCCCGCAGTGACCCCGGAACCATTATTCTTTGCTTCTTGGGACATGGCATTTGACACAAACAGTCCAACAGCACAGGTGTGACTCCACGCCACAGCTGACATAACACACCTGGCGTGCAACCTGGGGACGCTGCAGTCCTCACCTGGCACACCTGGCACAGACCACTCAGGTCTGTGTGTAGGTTCCCTCCTCCCGGAGCCCGCACCCACGAACGATGGCAAAGCGAGGGCCCAGCGCCACCCGCGTGTCCCCTCACCTCGCACTCCTGCTCTCTGGCTGAGCAGGGCTCGCTGTCCCCTTCGGTGTCTGTCTCCGAGTCGTCCCCCAAGGTGATCACACAGGCGTACGGACAGGGCTCCTGCTGGGGTTCGGAGCCGTAATCGTCGGTGCCGAGGTCCAAGCTGCCGGCCCGGCCCTCGGCGCTCAGCGTGCTCATAAACGGGCAGCTGACCGAACTCAGCGTGGCGAAGGTCCTCTGCCCGGGCTCCGGGCTCTCGCTGATCCTGATGCCCAGCCAGGGGCACTCCGACCGTTTCTGGGAGTAGGTCTGCTCTGACCCGGCTTTGGCCACGCCGGGGGACGCCTGCACTGGGCAAGGCGAGGCCAGGCCGCACACGTCGCTCCAGAAGCCCTTGGCCAGGTGCTCGGCCACTTCCCGCTCCACACTGCTCCGGGCGAGGCCGCCCTCCTCCCGGGGGCTGCCGTCGGATTTGAGAGGTAAGTCGTGGCTTTCAGCAAAGGTCGTCCCTTCCCCAGCGTCCGGGCCGGACGGAGGCTTTTCCGTTAGCGATGCCGCGCTGTGCATGCCGGCGAAGTTCAGGTCGCCGCACTGGTCGTAGGTGTGCAGGAGAGACAGAGAGTACAGCCCAGGCGGGTCCACGGAAGAGCTGTGGGGCAGGGGAGCCCCGTCGGTCGCTTCTGGTGGGCACTGCGAGGCGGGGCCTCCCTCGGTGCCCGCACACGCCATCACTGTCTCACTTCCTTCACATTTTAAAGCCACCGGCGGGTCCGCACAGCCCTGGGGGCCCCCCGCGCACGCGTCCGCAGGCGTCTCGCTCGGCTGAACAGAAGCACGGACGTCTCCGAACCCGGTGTCCACGGGACGGACTCTGTCGGTCCCGAACGCTTTCTGGAACTTTCGGTACTTGGGGCATAGAGACGGCAGAGCCAGAGCGGCGCCCTTCTCTAGGCACTCGGCCTCGCACGTCTGACCGGCGCCGTCCTGCGGGGGAGGCGGCGTTTTTGTGCCTCCTTGGCATTCACGGAGCTCGCGCTGAGGAGTCGGACCATCTTTACGTCTCCAAAACTCCTCCACCTCATCGAGCTCCAAATCCCTCTGGTCCAAAAGTGAGAATTCAAGGTCTGTTTTCTTCTGACAGTGTGGTGGGAAGCACTTTTTTCTGGGGCATTCCTGCTGCTCCGCAGCGGAGCCCGAAGACTTAAATCTGAGAAACTGGAAGCAGGACTCCTCGATGTCACGCACTCCTAGAAAGTCCACGCACTTGCACACGTCGTCCACATTGTCCTTGCTGAGGAGCAGTCTGGCAGTGTAGGCAAACTGAATTAAAGGCTCGAACCCTTTAACCGTCACCTGTTAACACACGAAACAGAAACAAACGCATCACTCGAAAACTGCCCAGGAGAGGAACGCAAGGAGGAGGGGCAGAGAGATGAAGAGCTGACTTGTGAGCACGAGGACACAGGCGCCTCGCCTTGGGGAGACGCAAGCCCCTGGGGGGACGTGTGGCTAAGGGAGCCGGGGAAGCCGGCTGGTCACTCCGGTCCCCTGGGACCGGCCCGCTCTGGACAGAGTCCGCGCTCACGGAGACTGAGAAGAGGGCTGTGACTCGCGCGCGTGAGGGAACACAGACGAACAGCAGCACGACTCTCCCACGCCGGCAGGGGCCAGTCCTCAGTGGAACAGGGCAGCCTGGACGCGCAGCCAAGTGCCAGGCACCCACGGCCAGCCCCGCTCCATGCAGTCAGGGCTCCAAACCACCCTAAACCGCAGGAGGGAAAATGCTGCAGATGAAAATAGACATCCGAGGGACTCACAGTAGTCCTGACCCACGGCAAATGCGCAGTAACTATTATCTTCATCTCATGCCAAAATTCCTAATACAAGTTTTAAAGATTCAGATTTAAAAAGCGAACGAAGTGAAGTCTAAAACTCACGCCTAACACTGTTTGGCAAAGGTTCACGGACTCCAGGTGACAAAACCTTTAGGCTTCCAAATGGCGTAAAACCGAAACCAGCCGCAACAGCGACCCTGGGGAGGACGCGGCGGAACTGGGCGCTGCAGGGCTGCCGGCGGGGTGTGCCATGGCCAGGCCACCGGTTTTCCGGAGAACCACAACCACAGCCCCCACGTGTCCGGCCACTGTGGTCGGGCCCTTTCACCCCTGAGAAACGACCTGCGCACAAACGTCCATAGGCAACTTCATCTGCGATAGCCGAAAACTAGGGTTAGCCTAATTTCCCTCGACTGGTACACGGACAAAAATTGATACATCCGCACTCTGGCACACTGTGAACCACTGACGGATGCGACCCAGACCAATCTCCAGGGAATGAAGGCAAGTGGGAAAAGAGCCAACCCCTGAAGGCCGCGTAGCACGTGACTGCAATTACAGAGCATTTCTGAAACGATGAAACGAGGACGGAGGAGTGGCCGTCCCGGAACCGCTCTGCATCTCTGCTGTGGCGGACACACGGACCTCCCGGGGCAGGGGGAGGGGGCTGACCGACACGCACGCACACGCACACACACGCACACACACACAGCTCAGTGCACTAAAACCAAACAGTCTGAGAAGGAAGGTCGACTACACCGATGCCAGGGTCTTGGCTGTGGCATCGCACTGCCATTTTGCACGAAGTTATCCCTGGAGGAAACTGGCCAAAGTGTACAAGGAACACCTACATTTTTGTGAATTTACAAGTATCTCAGTAAAACTTCAATGAACAATTCTTAAAAATACACCAAAATAGCCAAAAATAGCTTCTACGACAGTGACTCACGTATTTTCAATCTGTCGCTACTGCAAAGATTGGAAAATGCGCAGGATCCACGCTCAACTCAGAATGCACAGAGGAACGCGTGCACCCCCCGCCCCCGCCCCCCCGCGCCCGCCCCGAAACACCGGCCTCCCACACCCATGGGTCCAGCGCCCCCTCCTGGGAACGTGTCCCTGCGTCGAAGCGGCAGGGCGCCAGGAGCCCCGCTCTGCGGCGGCGCTCAGGCTACGCTTCGAAAACAATGGCTCCCCTGCAGCCGATCTTCCCCGCCACGCGGCTGGTTCCCCGCTCCCGCCTCTGCCGGCGAGCTGACGCGGGCTCCCCGAGCAGCGGGCACGACTGCACGCACGCACGCACGCACGCACGCACCGCCACACGGGCCGCACAGCCCACGCGGGCCGGGTGCGCACGGGGCTCTGGCGCCTTCTCGGATTCCTCTCAACAAGCTCTGGTCTGAGCGCCCCCAGGCCCCTGGGTCTGCTGGCACAGCCCCCATCCTACGTGTCCGGTCTGTTCTCTCCGGGCCCAGGAAAGGTTTCCTGGGGGCAGGGTGGGAACCAGGGCGCAAACGCTGAGAGCTCCACCCCCACCCCCCGCTGGCAGAAGAAGATCTGTAGAAACAGGCTCCCTGAATCTGGCACAAGACGGTCTGTCTCCGACCCCTGCACGGTCACGACCTCAAGAAACGAGGAAGGAGGGGGAACAAGGACCCTTCGGAGCACCGACCTCCCCCCGGGACGGGTCGCAGCACATGGCCAGACTGACGGAACCCCGAACCCGGGCACAGGCTCCGGTCCCAGGGAGAGGTCACGGGGACAGAACCGCGCGTGGCGTGGCCTCTCCAAATGTCCCGAATCCAATCGCTGTGCCCTGCTTTGGTCACTGTATCAGAAATAATGTAAGTGCTTCGTGTGCTCAATAAATACTCTGAACACCCAAAATTAGTGATTTTACATGTAAAACGCCATCGTCTTATTTAAACAGTTAAAGAAACGTACTGCTGCAGAACCTAGGAACTGTTCCCAAGTCTCAAAACCAGATGGCTTTATTTCTAACTGAAGGACCGCAGAGGTTTCCCTAAGTCACACTAAACCGGACCCAGGGCGATCTCCCGAGGGGGCCCCTCACCTCTCCTGGAAGAGCGATGCTGAGCTCCGCGCCGGCCTGGCCCACAACCCTGGCGTGGAAGTAGCTGCTGCACGCCGCCAGCACGGCGCGGTGGGCACGGAAGGGCCGCCCCTCCACCAGCACGGTGATGTCACACAGCACGCCCCTCCTCCGCTGGTCGTCCAGGCTGAGCAGGACGTTGGCGCTGTGCACAGAGGACTCATAGGTGAAGGCCGCGCTCCCACTCAGCGACATCCTGCGTCCCACGCGGCGCCGCGAGGCCCAGTGCGCGCATTCTCCTCGCTGTCGTCGACCCTGCAGGGACACAGCGAGACGGCCCTGAGACCAAGTCTTGTACACGTGCTTTAAAAAATGGTGGTGTTGGGACTTCCGGCCAAGGTGGAGGCGTAGGTGGACACATGGTGCCTCCTCTCACAACCAAAATTAAGGACAACAAATATTTAGAAACAAGAAAACAACCAAAACTGATAGAAAATTGAACTGTATGGAAGTCCAACAACCATTCATCCAGACCAATAAGAGGGGTGGGGTCGTGGCAGGAAAAGGTGGAGGTGCGGACCTGGGAACGCAGGCAGCAACGGCTGGCAGTTCCCAGGTGCACAGGCAGCGATTGGCTATCCCCGGGCCCACAGGGGGGCAACTGTGCAGACCCAGTGAGGCCACACAGGGCAGCTGGCTGACCAGGTGAACCCACATTCACCTGCGCAGACGGTCCAGGCAGAGGGGAAGTGGCGAAAGGGACTGAATCCAGGAGAGAGCGGAGCAGGCGCCATTGTTCCCTCAGACCCTGCCCCACATACAGCGTCACAACCCAGCAACTGGGCTGCCCCACACTGGGGAGCGCCTGAGGCTCCACTCCTCACTACGAAATAGCACCCGCGCATGCGCAGATAATCCAGGCGAAGGGGAAGTGGCGGAGTCCAGGAGAGAGTGGAACAGGCGCCATTCTTCCCTCTCGGACTCCGCCCCCACCTATAGCGTCACAACCCAGCGACTGGGCTGCCCCGCCCTGAGGAACACCTAAGGCTCCACCCCTCACTATGTAACAGCCACGACCAGACTAAAACCAAACCAAAACAAACAAACAAAAAAAAACCACCAAAAATGGCTCAAACCGGAGAAAAAAATGAAAACCCCAGAGCCAATTCCTCTAAGCCGTGAAGAGATAGCCAACCTATCAGATGCACAGTTCAAAGCCCTGGTGATCAGGATGTTCACAGAATTGGTTGATTTTGCTCACAAATTAGATGAAAAAATGCAGGCTACAATACGTGAAATGGAGGAAGACACATGGGGAACCGATAGAGATGGAAGGAAAACTGGGACTCAAATCAATGGAGTGGACCAGAAGGAAGAAACTAACAACCAAACAGAAAATGAGGAAGAAACAAGAATTCAAAACAATGAGGAGAGGCTTAGGAACCTCCAGGACATTGTTAAACGTCCCAACATCCGAATTATAGGGGTCCCAGAAGGGGAAGAAGAACAGCAACAAGTGGAAAACTTATTTGAACAAATAATAAAGGAGAACTTCCCCAATCTGGTGAAGGAAATAGACTACCAGGAAGTCCAGGAAGCTCAGAGAGTCCCAAGGAAGTTGGACCCCAGGAGGAACACACCAAGGCATGTGATAATTACATTAGCCAAGATTCAAATGAAGGAGAGGATTCTAGAAGCAGCAAGGGATAAGGGAACAGTCATCTACAAAGGAGTTCCCATCAGACTGTCAGCTGATTTCTCAAAAGAGACCTTCCAGGCAAGAAGGGGCTGGAAGGAAGTATTTGAAGTCTTGAAAAGCAGGGACCTACATCCAAAATTGCTCTATCCAGCAAAGCTGTCATTTAGAATGGAAGGACAGATAAAGCGCTTCTCAGATAAGGTCAAGTTCAAGGAGTTCATCAGCACCAAGCCCTTATTCTATGAAATGTTAAAGGGACTTATCTAAGAAAAAGATAAAAAATATGACAGTGAAAAGACAGCAAACTCACAGCTATTAAGAACCACACCTAAAACAAAAGCAAACTAAGCAAACAACTAGAACAGGAACAGAACCACAGAAATGGAGATCATATGGAGGGTTAGCAACAGGGGCATGGGAGGAGGGGGGGGGGGAAGGTACAGAGAATAAGTAGCATAGACGGTGGGTAGAAAATAGACAGGGGGAGGGTAAGAATAGTATGGGAAATGTAGAGGCTAAAGAACTTATGACACAACGACATGAACTAAAGGGGGGAATGTGGGTGGGAGAGGGTGTGCAGGGTCGGGGGAATGATGGGGGAGAAATGGGATAACTGTAATAACATAATCAATAAAATATATTAAAAAAAACGGCGGTGTCAAATGCCAAGTACAACACTCCCACGAAAGCAAAAGCCTCCGGGGAACCTAGAAGCCCTTCTTCAATCTATGTCACTCAAAACCAGGTCTTCACGGCCCTTTGTCTAACCAGTTCTAGGTACAAGGTCCTCAGGCTGGAGGAAGGAGTTTCTGAACCAAGGATTGAAGGGCTCTGAAAGAGAGACATCTCACTCCGACAAAGCACCTCTGGTGAGCAAACACGGGTCCGAGAACGCCTGGGTGGCACCCCACTCCTGTTGCTATAACAGGGGAGTGGGCATATGGGTCCCCTGAGGTCCCGGCTGGGAGGGATTGACCGGTGGGACAGGCACATGGCGGTGCCCACCACCCAGGCCCCACCCCCAGCGTCGGATGGCCGGGAGGAGGGCGCGGTGCTTTATAACAAGGGACTGACTCTACAAAAGGCGGAGTTCCTCCAACACCAGGAAGAAAGTGGCTTCTTCGAGAAAACGACTGAAGTCTGTCGGGCCAGACCGTATCAAGGAGCTTTCCCGACCCCAAGCCTGACCCCACACGACAAAGCGCAGGGACACTCGAGACTCCTCCATCCCTGAAAACACAGGTCACACGCAGAAAGGCTCCCGGTTTTCCCAAAACGTTAAAAACGCAGGAGAAATTTACCAAAAATGTGTTTTTAAAATATAAACTCACACAGAGTAGCCTCCAAACATTTTTTGATCCCATACACACCACTTGCAAAAAAGGAGCAGCCAGGACCTCTGTATGTTCGCGTGTGTATTTCAGACGCGCACGACCAGTCTCACACGCAACACACGCTTTCACACCCACAGACACTGGACGTGAGGGGGAGGAGGTCTCCTGCTGTCTGCCGGATGCCAGTGCAGCGGTGAGCGCCCGGGGGCATGTGGCCCCATGACCCGGGCCCTTCCTGGGACGGCCCCTTCGTTCTCCTGACACCTCACTCACGGCCTGAAGCAGGAAGGTCCCCAAGTGCTCAGTGACTGAGCCACTGTCACTGTTCTCAGATCCTCTCCCCTCCAAACGAGAATGGAAGGAGAACAAGGACAATGACGCTCCAACAGCCCGGGCCAGGTCACCGGGAATTCCACCCGCAAGGCGCCAACAGGTGAACGAGCCCCAAAGCCCTATTTTGCTCGCGTGTTTCTTTTCAAAGCGTTCGATGTCGTAGCTACAGACGCCGGTCCCTCAGAAGCAGTCAGTGACAACAACTCCCTCCTGCCACGGTTGACCGCCTACCCATGCAGGATCCGGCGGAGCACACGAAACCCCGGTGCTTTTGAAGTCACGTGCGGGGACTGGCTCAACCTGTGGGGTGTGCGCACAGGAAACTGCACACGCCCTTCGGCAGCTGGTGCTAGCGGTCCGGTCACCGGCACCGGAGCGTGTGTCAGGAGCGGCGGGGAGCAGCAGCCACTCCAGGGGGTGCCGCCCACGTGGGGCCATTCCGCCCCTGCCCTGCCCTTCCCACCAGCTGGTCCCTCCCACCATCCCCCAGCCCGGCAGGAGGCAGGACCCCAGGGCAGACCCAGCACCCAGGTCTCGGCCACCGCAGTCTGTCCCAGCCGCCGCCTTGCAAACCCCTAAAGCTGCACCGATCTCACGTGGGCGTCTCGTCACTCTGCTGAACAGGCCGGACAGAAGGCCTAGGCCAGCTGACTGGGGCCACCGCAGGTTCATGGTGCCGCCCCAGGGCTCAGCTCTGCCCCTCAGTCCCTCCGCTGCCGCGTCTCTGCTCTCGGCAGCCGCGCTGACCGGCACCCACGCTCAGAAAACACGCCTCCTCCTGCCCCTCGGCAGGCTCCCGCTCCTCTTCTTCCCACCTCCCCTGGGCCCCGCTCCACGCCCTGCTGGCTGCTTCCGGAAGCCTCGGTCACGCACTCGGCTGGTCCGGCCTCCGCGGACACCGCCCGACATGCACCGACAGCCAGCACTCACTGGCTCTCCCTCTGCACGAGGCGTGCCCACGCAGGGAGGGTGGGACAGGACGGCTCGTCCCCTCACTCTCGCAGCCCCCACGCCTCGGACACTCCTGCGGCACCCCATCCTTCCCCGCAGGGAAGCTGAGGTGCACTGGGAAGCACCCGGACCAAGGTCGTAAGACCATTAAGATGAGAAGGGGACTCGGGGCAAGCCCGCAACTACTCCGCAGTCCATCCTGAGGCCGGACTGCGGACTCAGCGTGCGGGGAGCCGGCACCCCTCACAGGCCGTGAGGGAGGAGGCAGGATGGGGGTGCTCCGCGCTCTCCCGCGCTGGAACCTCAGGCACCCTGGCCCTGCGGGGACCCCAGCAGAGCCACTCACAGGCCCCACTCAGAGCCCCACAGGGCCCGCTGCCGCCAGGCAGCTCACTGCTCACCTGACACCCCCAGAACACTCGCTCTTGGCCCAACCCGGTTCAGGCCATTTGGGTGACCGCTCACCTCGCAGGCTCAGAGCCAGCTCGCAGACTGGCTATAAGACACAGATATGGGTGACGTGCCAGCCCCAAGTCCCATCAGCTGCAGCCGGGAGAAGCTGAGAGTCGGGTGAGGCAGGAACCCGGGAGGCCATGCACCTGTGCAGAGCACCCGCACCAGGACCGGGGTCTCCCACCCCCACCTGGGCGCACCCTCCTGACACAGTCCTGAGTGCGAGTCTCTCACCCGGGCGGCTGCCACCACCCCTTCACACTGAGACCCACTCCCTGCCACCGCCACCACCACGACGGCTGTCCACGCCAGCACTTGCTCATTGACAGACACACAGCTCACTTTCTGCGACCGCTTCCAAGCTCGTGCATGTGCAAATAGTACATAAAATAAAAGGGGAAACAAAGTCTCACGTGTCGGCACGCCACCTTCACTGGCGCAGAGCACTCTGGTTTCTGTGCCACTTTTAGTGCATCCGGGTGTGACCCACCCCGTTTCAAGAACCACTACC
Source organism: Glossophaga mutica (assembly GCA_039655065.1). Classification (NCBI taxonomy): domain Eukaryota; kingdom Metazoa; phylum Chordata; class Mammalia; order Chiroptera; family Phyllostomidae; genus Glossophaga; species Glossophaga mutica. Next base: position 223,629,769 of record CM077304.1, read on the forward strand.
AGGCCCTCACCTCTCGCCCTGAAAGCACAGGCCAAGCAGCCCGCAGCCCAGAGCTGACACTCCCACCCCGTCCAGTTCCACCCCAGCCCTGCGGCTCACTGACCACTGACGCTCCGGGGTCTTCGCGCCTGTGACACAGCTAACGGCAGCACCCCGCTGGGCTGTCCTTCGGGCTCCCTGGGACAGTGCAGGCGAAGGGGTCAGTGCGCCGTCGAGCCCCCGGCCAACGAAGGGTGAACGTCAGCTGCTGTTAACGACGGCGACACAGTTCCCTTCCCCTCGAGCCCTCCCGATCCCCTCCAAGTTACTCTCCCACATCGGGGGACTCTCCCTTGCCAAAAAGCCTGCACTGCCCTCCATGTCGCGTATCGGTGTTAGGGCCTCAGCAGGTGCTCGGCCGCGCGCCGTCAGACCTCCTACCTCCTACCCCACGTTCTCGGAGTCTCTGCTCCCTCCCTGGCTCCTCTGCAGCCTCACCCCCCTCCCTCCTGCCCCACAGGCAGGCACCGCCCTCCCTCCAGCTGCAGGGCCTGGGCTGCGCCCCTGCCCGACTTCCACTCTTCCGCTGGCTAACGCCTCAAAACCCTGAGGTCTCTGCTTAAACGTCAACACCTTGCCTGACTCGCTTTCTAACCTCAAGCCCGTAACAGAGCGCCTGGCCCCACGCAGGGACTTGCCTCTGCGAGACTGACTCAGAGTTTCCATCATCACAGTGCAAGCCCCAGGTCATCCTCGCACATGGCGCGGTCCTCTGCTGCCACGCACGTGCCACGGAGACAGGCACGCGGGCAGCCAGGGAAAGGAGCCCCAGCTCAGCCCTCCGGGAGCTGGAGATGTCCCTGCAGGACGAGGGACCCCAGAGGGCGAGGCCCGGCAACTGCTGGCACGGCCACCACAGGGGCCTCGGGTGAACGAGGCCCCGCGACCCTGCCTCGCCAGCACGGGGCACCAGAGAAAGCCCCTCTGAAAATCATCTTTCTTAGTTCTGAAAACCGTTCAAGTGGCCATTAGTCCATTTTTACCCAGCAGTGCAACTAAGCCTTGAGTAAACTGGTAAGAACGGCACACCCCCTTCCCACACCGGAGTCACCTCCCAACACTTCTCAAGCCCACAAAGTAAGATTTAACTCCCCCCAGGGACCTTCCAGACCTCCGACTCTGTCCACTGATTAACACCAGATTTGGATTCTTTTGTTACACATGATTTTTTCTATTTTCTCAGCAATACACAGGCAATCATTAAAACTCAAAACAAAGGTTTGCTGACCTCAGCAAACTGCCGATCAGTACTGCTGACAAAGAACAGAGACACTTCAAAGCTCCCTGAACCCCCTTTATAAAGAACTCCTGCCTTCTGCTCAGCTACACACTGTTTTGTTGCAGTGACCGCTTGAGGTCTGTGCTTTCAAAATCACGAAGAAAATGAAAAATGATACTGTGACTTCATCACATGTTAGTAACTTCACGGATCATTTAACTTAAAAAAAAACAACTTGAAAAACCCCAGGTACCTGTGCAATCCTGGAGCCAGGCCCAGGCCTTCAAGGCAGGAACTCAGCAGGAGCTGGGCGGGGCCCGAGTCCACGTGCAGGGAAGGCCTCGCGTCTCAGGGGACTGTGCTCTCAAATTCTCCCCCGGGGGTGGGGGAGGGCGGCCCACAAAGTACCCAATACCGAAGACTCATTGAAAAGACGACAAGACGCTCACCCAAACGCTCTGCGTCTTCACCGAGCAGTGGCGCCTGCTCTCTCCACAAGCGCCCGCCGCGCTCGCAGCCGAGCAGGCGCCATGCAGCGGCGGCGGCCCTACGCCCAGGAAGAGCGGAACCTGGAGATGCTCGAAGGAAAAGTGATGCCTTGAGCCGCAGGAGGCCCCCAAGGACCCTCACAACAGATCTCACAGCCTGCTGCACCCAGAAGCCACCCTTCCCTTCCACCCCAGCCCAACGCAGGCCACACCTCCCCCAGCTCCCTCCTGCACGCCGCACACCCCCAGCCAGATGGAGCCGCAGGGCCCCCAAGGTACCCAGGGGTGTGCGCTCTTCGGACACCCGATGGGCCTGATCCTCTCGATGTCAGGGGATGGCGAAGACCCCGCAGCACCGCATGCACACGGCTTCGGTCCTCCGTCCTTCCTTTAGGGGCCTTTATAAGAACTTCTTAAATTCGAGTGGAGATGTGCACAGGAAAGAACTTCTTTAAAAGCAGGGCTTCTCTTGTTACCATTCCCCATTCCGAAAGGACCATAACATCAGAAAGCCTGTGGGCACTTACATCAGAGACAACAGCGCCAGTCGGCCTCTTTCCCACATTCTAAGACTTAACTCAGCTCTGGAAGAGCCAGGAAGAATGACTCGGTGACCAAGACTTGCTGTGTCCTTTAAGCTTCTGCAGACCTTAAACACCCCCCTTGTTTAAACATCGTATCGGATAATCACATTTCCTAAATCCACTCCTCTTGGTCACACAGAAAAGTCTTAAGTGTGACTGGATAAGGCACACGGAAGAACGTGTCAGAACGGACGGAGTGAAAATGCAAAGCGGCAGTCCGAACCCAGAGACGGGCACACAGGCTCACAGCAGCGCCGAGGATGACGCCCAGGCCTGAGGCACCTGTTCAGTGACACGGGAAAGCGAGCCCGCGCTTGGGGCCAGAACCCTGCACTGCAGGCACCGTAGTCTGCTGGGGGGGCGGGGGGGGGGGCGGCGGGGGGGGGGCGGCGGGCGGAGTTCTCACAGCTCCTGATTTTACAACACTGTGTTAGGTTCCATCCAGGGAAAGTGAGATTTTTCTCTTCCTAATGTTAAAAATTACATACTCATGGATATTCTGTTACATTCACTTGGTATAATTCCATATCTGAAAGTACAGAGCTGCAGTTGTACTTAGAGAGGACCAGTCCGAATGGTTACGGAATCTAAAGAAGTGGCCCTGGCTGGTGTAGCTCAGTGGATTGAGCGCGGGCCTGCGAACCGAAAGATCGCGGTTCAATTCCCAGTCAGGGCACATGCCTGGGTTGCCAGGCCAGTTCCCGTCAGGGGACATACAAGAGGCAACCGCACATTGATGTTTCTCTCCCTCTCTCCTTCCCTTCCCCTCTAAAGATAAATAAATAAAATCTAAAAAAAAAAATAAAAAACCACAAGGATACAAAAACACATCTACATGAGGCTTTGGAATTTACAAAACATTAAAAAAAAAAAAAAAAAAAGAAGTGTACAGACTCACCACGAGAGGTCAGAGACAAAGGTAGGTTTTTCACTTCCCAAGTCAACAAACCCCACCGTGATGTTCCTGGGCAGTGAGTCTAAAACAGCCTGCAAGGGAAGAAAGGAAGGAAGAAGAGAAGGAACACAGGAAAGCCAAGCTCTGGAACCAAAACCAGAAAACACTGATTCCACTGTTACATTTTCTTACTGCTGGACAAAGAACTTAAAAAACAGGAAGTCTTTTATGAACTTAACATATTTCGTAGCAACGTGACCCTGGAAAGGACCATGACATCGCAATGGCACAGGATTACGTTAGAAAGTATGAACTAGCAAGTGGAATTGGCCCATGTACCAAACAGCTCATTCGCTGAGTACGTATTTTCATCATGTGCTTGCCCATCACTGTTTTATTTGTACCCGTTCGGGTTACGAATACGTAGGGCAAACTATTATTTAAGGTACACGGTTCAGTGAGGCCTGACATTTGTATACGAGCACAATCAAGACGGAGACGTTTCCATCACCCCCAAAACGCACAGGCCCCGTGAGGCCGCTCTCCTTCCCCGCTCCCCTGGCTGCAGGCGACCAACAGTTTGCTTGGTGTCACTCGACACCGGTGTGCGCTGTCTGTGAGGCCACACTTTACGTCCTCCGGCTGGGTGGCTCTCCCCCGGCTTCGGGACAACCTCGCCGTGTGCGTCGGCAGCCTGCTTCTTCTCACCGCTCGAGGACTCGCTCCCCGGGGGGTCTTCCACCACGTGCTCACCCGCTCACCCACGGACGGACAATCGTGGCGAAGGGGGGCGGCGGTGCTGTTTCCAGTCTGGGACCGTGGTGACAGAGCGTCGGCGAACAGCCGCCCGGACATGCACTTCCTTCTCTCGGGTAAATGAATACCCAGGAGTGGAGAACCGAGTGCTACGGTGGGTTTATGTTTAACTTCTTAGAAGTTGCTGAACCGCCTTCCCAGGCAACGGCATCGTCTCGCCCTGCTACCAGCAGAGCGGGAGAGTCCAGCGGCCCCTCGGTTCTCCGGCTGGGGCACCCCCCGGGGCACCCTCGGATGCCCTAACCACGAGCGCACAGTGGTGCCTCCCGGCAGTTTCCATCCGCACTTCCCGACGGCCACCAGTGGGGGGCGTCTGTCTGTGTGTTTCTTGGACATTTGTACACCTTCTTTTGGGAAATGCGGCCCGTTCAATTTTTCTGTCCATCTTTGGGCTGTTTTCTTCTTTTCGCTGAGTTTTAGGAGCCAGTGGGATTTTGATTAGGACTGCAACGAGTCTCTGTGCCCACCTGGGGAGAACTGGCACCTGACAACGGAGCTTTCCGGCACATACACACGGCGCGTCGCCCGTTTCCTTGGGCCTTCTTTCATGTCTCAGAATGTTCCCAGTATGTCTAGCAAAGAGGGCATGCGCATCTTTTGTTAAATTTATTCCCAAGTAGTTTATGGGGGTTTTTTTGTAGTCACTATAAACAGACTTGCTTAACTTTACTTTCTAGCTTTGCGCTGCTACTCTAAACACAAAATCGACATTTTTAATACTAACCTGGAATTTTGCAAGCTTACTTAATCCACCTACCGGCCTGACAGCTGCTTTGTAGATTCCCTAGAATCTCCTGTGTGCGCACGCAGCCATGTCACCGCATACGGGGACGGCTGTACGCCTCCCCGCTTCCCTTCATTTCCCTTTGTCCCGATTCCAATGACCCGACGGTGACCGCGGAGACAGAGGGCACACCCGCCTTGCTCCCTGTTCAGTATCTCACCGTCAAGTAGGATGTTGACTGCGGGCCCTTTACAATGCGCAGCGGAAGAGCAGAAAGGGGTGTGCTGCGGTGGCTGCCCTGGTGAGCGTGGAGCTCCCAGAGGAAACTGAGAGGAGGGAAAAGCGAAGAATAAAAATTCCAAAAATCCCCCCAAAGGAGTAAAATTCCCAAATTCAGCCTCTTCCCAGCGTGCCTGCATTCCTACGCCCCCCTGTCAGCACTCCCCGCAGGCATCCCGCAGAGGGCAGAGGGCAGAGGTCATCAGGGAGAGGCCCAGGGATGGACCGCAGGCTCCACCCCTCCATCCCAGGCCCACAGAGGGCGGCGGCGGCGGCACTTGCTCCCGGGATGCCCGTGTGGACCGCGCAGAACGGCCCGCACGGCGTGCTGCCGGCCCGCCCGGCCCGGCCGGGGGAACACGTTGGCACGCACAGTGTTCTAAGAACACTGGCCGGGCATGGCCTGCGTGCTCACCAGTCGTCAGCTGACACCTGAATGCGACTCGAGGAAAGGTTCTGAGGGGCGCAGCAGACGGCGAGACTGCAGGGACGGAGGGCCCAGCACGCTGCTCAGCTGCCAAGCCCCACCGCCGCGCACGGAGTCACATGAACACGGTTTTCAGACCAGACAAGCAGCGTAAGGCTCGATGGCAGCTGGAGAGCAGAATGCACATGAAGCTCGACAGAACAGAAGTACAACTGACGGCTGGGAGATGCGATCCCAGAGAACTGAAAGGAAAACAGGTATTGTTTCCGGGAGAGACCGGAGTCAGGGCCCCACCCGCCCCGAGCTTGTTTCTCGGTTCCTCTCTCACTCGCGAGACACGAATTCGGGCGAGAGGTGGACACGCGCAGCAGAAGTGAGACAGCGAGTCTGCTGACGCCACGCACACCGGCGCGAGGCCGCAAGCAGGTGCTGGGCGTGTCTGGATGCCCCACGAGAGGGGACTGAAGTTGTCAGTGAATCTGCGAGGGAGTCTGTCTTACACACTGGAGCTGAGGCCGCAGGTGGGCACCCTGCTAATCAGAGTGCGCTGACTATTGATTGGGGTTCAGGGGCTACTACACCTTTGTCAGCTTCCAGGCTCCCCCTCCTTCTTCCCCACCAAACCTTGGGAATAACGTACAACCACAGGGGCTTTCCCCTCCGCTGGTAAAGGCTCTTCCTCTTCGTTAGTGAAACTGCTCCAGAGGCCCCCCTTCCCAGCCCAGCGTCTCAAGGACTCCCCTCCTCCTGCGCTGTGCCTGCTGGTGACGCTATGACCCCCCCGCCCCGCCCCGCCCCCACACAGGACTGCTGAGTCATGACATGACTTCCTTCCACTCCCAGCCTCCCGTTTAAAGTTCTCTGTTAGACTGTGATGGTGGGGCCCCTGCTTTACAGTGTCCCTCCAGCCGCTCATTTCTAGCTGCTGCCTACAGTCACAGTATGTCCGCGTGACTACAATACCCGAAGTCAGAAAGGTGCTTCCTCAGATGGACGAGACGACTACGCAGAATAATTCTGAGTTGCAGAGGTGACCAAGAACAGAAGTAAAATAATAAAAATAATGTAGTCGTAAATATAGGTGAGAGGGAAGGTAGAAGCAAACAAAAATCGACAATCCTGGGAACAGGAAACCAACAGATGACGTCTGAGGGTCATAAACAAACTGAGGGATAAACATCTTCGAGACACAGAGGTAAGCAAGCCCCTGAAGAATTAAAGAACAAAATGGATAAACATAAACATTAACCATGAAGCCGAATCAGAGGTGGGATGGGGTGCAACAGATGAGGCTTCTTTCCAATAAATCTCTGTATTTTTTAAAAACAACATGTATCATTTTGATTAAAAACACAAACTAAAAAGATGCATAAACAGATAGTAAGCCAAAAAAAGTAAAACTTGGTTAAGTCTAAATTGTTGATAACTTGGTGGTAAGTCTTAAATGCAACTTTTTAAAGATTCTACAAATAGAAAAAGAATTTGATAAAAAGAAAAAAAATCAACCTTTAACTGAAACCTTAGATACTGACACAGAAGTAGCGTCCCCGCTAAAGGCAGGCTCCCCCCCCCCCCCCCGCAACCAGGAACACCCTCTGTGAGGATCGATGACCGCCCCCCCCCCCCGCCGCCCTGGTTTCCTCACGCAGCCTCCCAGCAACACTCAGGCCCTCCGGGCTGCCTTCAGGTCCAAAGAGTGCATTCAATTCATGCTCCATGACCGAAGTGCCATGTGTGTTCTGTGTGTGTGTGTGTTTGTGGGGGGAGGGGGGAGGTACAAATGAAGACAAGTGGAAAAATAAGGAATAGAGGAAAATGTCACGAGTATCCTGTGGGTGATGAGAACAACGTTCAACAGATTAAAATGGTATTGGGTTGGCAAAAAAAAAAAATCCGTTTAGTTTTTTCAGTAAAATAAAAGACACACTTTTATTTTCACCAATAACTTCACTGATTTGGCCATTTTGAGTACGTCAGCCCTCTCCCGCTATTGGCTTCCAGTGGGCAGAGGCCCGGGTGCTGCTAAACATCTTCCAATGCATAAGACAGCCCCACGGCAAAGATTCATTTGGCCAAAATAGTACCAAGAAACTCCGCAGACCACTTCTGACGCGTTTGATCAGTCACAGCACCTTCTCCATACATGGCACAAATCTTTTTTCACATTTCAGTTGCATTTTTACCTTCCTTGAAATAATAAAGCATAATACAAAGAAAATGTTGCACATCTTCTTCCATCTTCAACATTTAAATGGCTGCACAAAAATTCACCAATTTTGGTAAGTTTAATACACACTGATATGACAGCTGTCATAAATAAATCTGACAATAAATCTAACAAAATTGTTTCACATGAAATTAAAGACTAAGCACAACTAGAGCCGTCCCACGGAAAAAACCAAACGGACTTTTTGGACAACCCAGTATTTAAGAAATAGCAAATTTTCCCTTATTACTCAATACTGGCTAATGAATTTCTTATGAACACCTCTTGGATTAGGATTAAACAACCTCGTGTAGTGCTAAGAGGAACCTGACACTAAACTATGCTGACCTTAGATCAGATGCTATAGCTGCACCCGACCCGACAACGCGTGGAAAGTTCAAGGACAGGATGCTAGGAGAGACGGCACCAACAGTGACTCCCCACATGGAGCACTAAGTGCCCAGGTCCTGCACTCAAACTGAAATACTGGAGGTTCTTCATGTTCTTTGGTTTTCAAACTATAAAAATCTTAACCATAATCCAAATTACTGATTTCCGATTACCTACTGGAAGCAAAAGCCCTAAAACAAGATCAAGGTCAGAATGAGCCTCTAAGAGCTGACACATGCAATATGCAAAGTAACCGGGGGAAAAGAAGAAAAAAAAAAAAAAACACCACTGAAAAAGTGACCTTCAAATCCCCAAACATTCCTTAAACACCATCTCACTCCAACTCACAACCCATCTGAGTCACAAGAAAGGATTCAGAGTGAAGGAAAAGTTAAGTAGTGAGGTTAACAGGGCAGCAGTCACAGGGGAGCAATTAGAATGTTGCATGAATCATGGATCTGAAACTTTTTAAGTGGAAGGATTAAATTAAAATGATTTATTTTAAAAAACCTAATCCACTAATCCTTGACAGCCACCACAGTGCTACAATATCTCAATATACACAGCTGAAACTAAAATGTTCAAATCCATTTATTGTTAGTTATGTTAACTTGGGAGTCAAAGTGTCATCTCTAAAATGGGAATTTCCAAGCTGTACACTTTCCACCTAAGCCCTCAACACAGTCACTTTCCAAAACACGATAGTTGCAAATTTTAGTCAAATAGTAATTTGAGGTCTGTTAAAAGAAAAACTGAAATATCTGTCAGATCTGATAGTATTTGAGGGACGACTAAGTAGGTAAATACTGTATTTCTATTTGGGACAGAAATAGCTTTGGCCATATTACAAGTCTCTTCTAAACTCCACCTTAAAAAGCAGCACCACTTCAGAAGCCCATCCTAACCGTTCGTCACAGCCTCTGTAGCTGTTATCAAGCAGAAAAATACATTAGCAATTGACTTCTACTTCACAAACTTGCAGCACTGCTGACATGTTTACATCATCTGTTTGCCTTTCATGTAGCACACAAAGCACCGAAACCCGGGACTGAGAAGGAACCGGAACGGCACTGGGAACGGGCCAGAGCGCTCGCAGAGTCTGGGAGAGCCACCAGGACCCCGTCTGAAACGAACCGCAGGCAAGCGACCTCAAGACAGCCTTCCCTCCCAGGAGGGCAGCGTGTGTGGAGAGGGAGCGGTGCCCCTATCTGTACCCCTGATTCCGTGAGAATTCCGCCGCCCTGCGCACTCAGAGAGCGCGGTTCTGTTGGTGTGTCACACACACAACCGGAAGCAGTGAGATGTTATCTATTCTCCTTTCCCTGAAAGTATTACGAGAATGGCAAAGAACTTCACAACGGTTTAGAACCGCCAAAGAGACATAACCCTTCTACATGCAATTTCTTGGAGAGAATGGGCATCTTCAATTTTTAAGTAAGTTTTAAATAAAACATTTATTTGACCGATCTGACTTGGTCACTGTAGGAAATGCAATGAGATAAAAGGGAAAGAAACCACCGAGACCCCGACCCCCCTCCTCAGCAGTGTGCGCGGGGCTGCTCACCCCCAGTCTGACCACCACCACCCACCCCCCCGAGTGTGCGCACAGATCTGCTCCCTGCCTGAGGCCCCGTGTTTCCGGGGAAGCAGGCCCATCTCCGCCCACCTGGGCACCCCTCCCTGTGACACAGGCAGCGTCAGGCCCCGGCCCGCAGGCCAGGTCGGCCCGTGAGCCCCCAGAGAGGCCTGGGCCAGGGCGGCTCCACGACGAGGCGTTCGGGAAAGCCACGCTGACACAGAGAGATCCCGGGGGAGACGGTCTTCTTCCGCGGAACCTAGTCGTGTTCACCGGCGACACCCGGACCCGTGGCAGTCACCGTAAGGCAAACTAACGACGCGTCCTGCGTCTTCGAGCTTTCCCCACCGACCTGATTTTCAAACACCTACCTGCACGGACCCACCAGCTGCCTGACCCAACCTCCCCGACCAAGCTCTCTGCCCTTCCCACTCCCCTCCGTTGCTAAGCTTCCCAAAAGGGTGGTCAGAGCAAGCGGCCTCCCGACTCAGCTCGCCATTTATCACTGGCATCCATTCCTAAGGCTTTCCCGGTTTCCCCTTCTATGGTTCCAGGGCACACCTCACCCTCAGGCTGTAACTTCTGAGAAGGTCAGGACTGCCACGATCTACAGAAACTCCTGGCATGTGAAGGGACACACGGTTGTCTCATAAACCAAGTGTGAACCGAGTACCAAACATGTAAGCATACCGCACGTGCTGAAGCACAGTTAGCAAGCCTGCTATCTTCACACACCAAAAGCTGCCCGTGTCTGTGAGGAAGTCGGGCAGGAGCAGCGGGCACAGGAAGAGGAGACCCAAGTGCCTTGAAACTTAAAAGCACAATCATTCCTCACTTGTTCCCCGGGATCAGAGCGGCTCAGAGTCCACACGACAGCAGCTGGAGCTCATGCCACACGGCCACCTGCGGCGGAGTGGCCGAGGGGGGGCTGACCCGGAGCTCCCTGACCTCCCCCTGACCTTGAGCACAGCTCCCCACCTGCTCCAGGGAGGACATGGGTCCCCAAACTCCTGCCACTGGAAACAGACAACGAGATAGGCCAGAACCGCAGGCATGCCCTCAGAGGCAAAGCACATTTTTTAAAAATGAAAAAATGTACCTAGAGTTTTAATAGTGCTGTGGCAGTCCCTTACCACAAAGAGGCAACGAAGTGGGCACAACAACAGTACCTGCAGGCTCACTCCTAACAGGCGTTTCCTCTGACTTCTCGGGGTGACGGGTGCAACACTAGCCATCTGGGCAAATGCTTTTCTACTTCAAAAGTCTTTGGCTGATGTTGAAAAAGCGATTAAGAGGGCCAATGGCTCGCTCTGACTGGTGTGGCTCAGGGGACTGAGTGCTGGCCTGCAAACCAAAGGGTCACTGGTTCGATTCCCAGTCAGAGCACATGCCTGTGTTACAGGCCTGGTCTCCAGTAGGGGGTGCAAGAGAGGCAACCACACAATGTTTCTCTCCCTTTCTCCCTCCCTTCCCCTCTATCTAAAAAATAAATATTTTTTAAAAAACGGCTTTTTTACTTACTTCTCCTTCTAATTTAAGTGATAAATTCTACCTTGCGGAGAGTCCTGAGCCATGCTAGGAACACTTGTCAGAAAAACAGAGTAAATAGGAGATCTTAGGTGCCTTGAAAATGAAAAGTATCCTGGGCCAAGACTTAATTAGCACTTTACATTTTTAAAATAATATTTAAGTGCAAAATACACAGTAATGAAATTACTGATCTTACCAAAACAAGAAAACACTTACTACAAAATGAAAACCAAAAATTACAGCCTAATAAGTTTATTTAAAGACTAATACATCTTTTCTTTTTATTTTGAAAGATTATATATATTTTTTTAATTTTTAGAGAGAAGGGAAGGAGTAAGAGGGAGAGAAACATCCATGTGTGGTTGCCTCTCGCACATCCCCTAGTGGGGACCTGGCCCGCAAGCCAGGCACGTGCCCTGGCTGGGAATCGAACTGGCAACCCTTTGGTTCCCAGGCTGGTGCTCAACCCACTGAGCCACACCAGCCAGAGCTAAAGACTAATAATTTTTTTTATAGCTACATGTTTTATAACAGATTCTCTTCACTGATTTCTCCGATTCCCAAAAGAAGCGGGCACACCTCGGGAGGGGAACGAAGCGTCAAGGATGCGTAGGCGCCAGCACACAGACTTCAGTGGATGGCTCTCCCACTTCAATACGCACTCACCTTGGTAAGCCAAAAACATCCACGCTGGGATCTGGGACGGAGACAGTCAATAGAAAGATGACATAAGGAAATCAGCGAGAAAAACGCAGGGGCGGAGAGAGGACAAGACATTTCCCTGACTACACTGTTTAGTCTGAAACCTTGGAGGGGGACAGTGTGAGAAGGAACTGAAAACTGGCCCCTCTATAAAACATTTTTAGTGTAATTCCACTTTAACGGGGGACAGGGAAGTGCAGCGAAACTGCCCACTATAACTGACCCAGCGCAAGAAATGACAAACACGAAAGTAAAAATAACTCGATCAGGTACGAGCTGGGAATATTTATTACAAAAAACTCTTTTGACTGCGTTTCCTAAGGCACTAAGGAAACGACGTCAATTTACTTTGAAAAGACCGTGACTTGGGCACAGCTCCGGCCGCATCGGGGCAGCACCTCCGGACGGTGCCAGTGCCGCGGAAGGAGCAGCGGCCGCCGCTGTGCCTTTGCTCCGCGTCTTCCCTCAGGGGCAGCTTCTGCCATCCTGGCCACACTCTCCAAACCGCCCCTGACCCGCACAGAATGAGGACCTGCTCCAGGGAGCAACGACACTCCAGGAAAAGTATTAGATGCACAAGAGGGTTAATACCCAGACAATCCAAATCACATCTTCTTCAATTCGATCCCACGTTAAAAAATTACAGGTTAAAAAAAAAGTCACAAAACAAATTTTCTTTCCATCTCAGGAGACGAACTAAAAGAATGATTTAAATTCAGCTGCTTCTGTCATATTTACACCAATGATGAAAACAGAAAGCAGAATTCTAACTGATCAAGAGCTTCAACTCGGTACACATTTCACACTGCTTACTAGATGCAACACATAAGGTTCTCTCCTTCACTTTTAAAGATTCCAGAGCTTCAAAAGCACAGAACTAAAATGAACCCACACTGTAAACCAGCGCAGCAGTCGACGCCTTCCCGCACACACGGCCAAGGCACGTGGACTACGTATGCCCCAGGAGCTACTGCAGAGGGCCTGCTCAGGGCCACGAAACTCGCCCTCTCAGAGGAAGGACGGCCAAAACGTCCGACACAACCTTTCTCGATCACCAACAGGTACAAGAAGCCATGGGATGCAACGTCATCACGGATGACTGTCCTTTGTTAGCACAGACACATCGCGTAGAGGAAAGGCAAAACTCAGCAGTAACTGGCAGGCACACTCACAGCCCAGACGCTCCCAGCAGGCTGCCCAGGAGTGAGGTCTGTCCTGATGGGAGAGACAGGGGAGTGGGCGAGTCTGCCCGACCACAGTGTCCTGCACCTTTGTGTGGGGAGCAGACCAACGGCAGATGGCAAGCGTGTTTTTCCTTCAAATGCCAATTCCAGCGAACTGGTGCTGACCGCCTCCAGCACACTTGGCTGTGGCTGCCCGAGTCCTTCTGGCCCTGGGAGCTTGGCTGTCTGACTTAGACCAGCCACCTGAGAGGTTTCCCCAGAAGCTCACCACCTGCTCTCTCCACCTCCCGCCTCATCCGTCCGTCCAGCACAAGGAGGCTGCAGAGCCTGGCTGTGCCGCCAAACCCGTCCCTGATTCTGAGCGACAGGTAACAACGCCTGACACGGATGGATGCTCTAACCACGTAACACGTAACACGTAACAATGCATTTTATTTGCAAGCAATCTCTATGGTACAGACACTATTATCATCATCCCCATTTTCCAGATGAGGCACAAGTAAGCAAAACAGCTTGCCCAGCGTCTCAAAGCTGCTGACCTGACCTCCGTCAGTCTGGAGGTTCGGTCTGGCTGCAACCTCCCACGTGTAGCCCCTCTGCTCACTGGATGGCTGCCCACTGTGCGGGTACACCCAGGGCTCCAGTTCTGCTCTGCCCTGAGGCGCCCAAAGCCCGGGTTTGGTGCTGGTGCGAGTCTGTATTTTGTCTGCAGTTCTGAGATATCCTTTCTCTCGAAGGGCCCTGGGTTTGGCAAATAGTGCTCAAGATACCGTATCTTGGGCTCCAGTAGATTGTTCGGCGTATTTTTAAAATCAAAATAGTTTCATAAATGATAGATTCCACCTCATAAAACACACCCTCCATCTAGTAGAACTCTCCGAAAATGCAGGTTGGAGGGCTAACGATTCCCCCATTCACAGAGTATTAGTCAGAAGATTACAAGGAGAAGATTCCTGAGCGCCCTGAATCAGCACTGCGGAGAGGCTCTGCCCACTGGTCACTCGAACGGGCTCGGCACTCCTCATTCTGAACATCACGTCTCACAGACCAGGCATGGGGGGCGGGGAGCTGGCACCCGGCCCAGGAGGCTGCACTGAACCCTAAGGACTCATCACCCCCGCGCCCCCAGCTGCCCAGAAGGTGGATTTTCTGACCAAAGCACATTCACTCTCCTAAGGAGGGAGACGCCACTTGCCAACTGGCTTGCCAATTTGTTCTTATTAATCACTGCTAGAGGGGGTGCACACTCGGCCCAGAAGAGGCAGACGGACAAGGAGGAACAATCAGAGCGATTTTAAAAGGATTTTACATCTGAAGCACACTCCGATGTGCAGATTTCTTCAGGTGTGCCCCCGCATCCTTCCATGTTACCACGCGTCGGGTCATATACACTGAACAAATCAACCACCTGGCGTGTCTCCCAATTCAAAACACACGGTATCCGATGTGATGGGCAAATCTATCTTTTTGCGACTTCCATTCCCCACATCAACGATGTAATAAAAAATTCACACTCAAGCTTCTAATCTTTAAAGTATAAAAAGAACACGACTACACGTGAAATAAAAATTAAGTGGAAATTAAGAACACCTTGAACGGATCAGGAAACCAGGGGCTTCTCTGGAGCGGTGCCCCACCTGCTCTGTGTCACTGGCAGGGGTCAGTGAGCTGTTCACGGGCCCAGAAGACAAGGCGGTCGAGCACCCACGGTATATGCATGTACTGCTTTTAATGGCAATTGGCGTTAACGTCTTTCTTATTTTACGTAAAAGTTAAATTTTAAAAATCAATGTTTTCACATTTTCTTCCAAATGGGTAACCCCACCTTACAGACCCTAATCAAAAAAAAAAAAAAAAAAAAAAAAAAAAATGAGACTTCTAATCTCCTCTAGTCCCAAACTTGGAACAACAAAACTTCGCTAACCATTTTTTTTCAGATACAAATGTGTTAAATAAACTACCACCAAAGAACTACTCGGTCATCCTTCTGACCACAGGTAAGGGTCACCCCCATTTCCCGTTCCTGACTTTGTCAGCAATGGGCTGGTAAGCGACGGTCCTATTTCAAAGTACAAAGCAATGGTCACAGACGGAAAGGCACTCGCACCATAACGGAGACAGCAACAGATACGGGTTTGCTTTTCGCTCTTTGCTAGAAGCTCTTCCTTGGCTGGATCCAAAGAGACCTGGTACCTGCGCCCACTGGACGCCCCCTCCCCCGCGGTCCTGCCACCAGGACTCGCTCGAGTGCGCATGGGCAGCAGGGCCGAGCAGCAAGGGGAAGTCTCCCGCGCCCTCATAAAGAACCCTTGCGAAGAACTAATGAGGTTCACTTTTTGAAATGGATAAGCTACACAACAAAAAAACCACAGAAGGGAAACAAAAAACCGAGCACAGGAGAGACGCTACAACGACGCTGCTCTCAGGGGCGCTCCCCGTGAGCGACCCCGCCACCAACACGCCTTCACGCCAGTCGCACCTGCCGGGGGCGCACACACCACCTGGGCGCTACCTGGCCGCCTGCTCGGGGCGACCCTGCACTTCACCCACGAATGCCTGCGTCAAACAGACACTGGGCTGGGCCCCCTTCCGTCCTCGGAAGTGGGTCCCCTGCGGAGCGTAGGCCCGGACCGAGGGCCCGCACCAGCTGTCCTCAGTCCCCTCGCGGGCTGGGACAAATGACTCAGCAGCCCAACTTTTTAAACGAGTCATGCTACCTTGTTGCCCAACCCACAGAGTGAACCGCGGCGAACCGCGGCCACAGCCCGGGGTGAAGGACAACAACAGTACACCACGCGATGCAACCCCGAAACCAGGACCGTCCGACGCGAGGATGAGTCACAAGTCTCTCCGCCGAAGTTTCTGCCATCCGAGGCAGAAGTGCCTGCGACCGGCCCCGACCCCGCACCCGCAGGAAGCCGGCAGGCCTCCGCCGGTCCCCGCGCGACCCCGCGACGCGCCCCGGCGCCCGCCGCCGCGCGCGCCGCTGCCGCTCCTCCCGGCGCGCGAGCAGACCCTCGGGAGACAGCAGGGGCCGGTGAGAGCCGCAGACCGGCCCCGCGGGTCCCGATCCCGGCCCGACACCCTTCTCCAACATCAGCTTCCGCACAAAGAGTCTTTGTTCCTTTTTCCCAGTCACTACACCCGGTCCGCCCGAGCCCCCGCACCAGGCTCCCCGCACGCTTGCACCCAGCGACAAGAAAGCGTCACGGGACCGCGCCAGCCACGGCTCCCGTGGTGTCCGCCCCACCCCGCGCGCCCGCACCTCAGCCGGCGCGCCCCGCTCCGCCGGACCGTCCCGGCCGAGCCGGGCCCACGGGACGCTCCTGCTGCCGCCCCGCGCCGCACGTACAGCGCGGCCGTGCCGGGAGGGGCAGGAGGACCGCGCGGAGCCGGGCGGGCTGCCGGCGGTGCTCGGAATCCCCGCGGCCGGGCCGGGCCGGGCCCGGTGACCCGCAGGCGGGCTGGGCGGCGGCGCCCCAGACCGCAGCCCCCCGGCCGGTACCCGCCCCGCCCAACCCGGGAGAAGGACAGCGCGGGCCGGTCAACGACCGCAGGCCGGCGAGTCGCACCTTCCGGCGGACACTGCCACTTCCAGGAACCGGGGCCGCCACCACCCCCGCGGCCAGGCGACGCGCTCTCCGCCCAGCAGGCAGCCGCCGGGCCGCCCCGCGCCGCCCCGCACAGGCCTGCAGCCCCCACCGCGCGCCGCCGCCGGGACCCTCCGGGAAAGGGCGCGGGACGGCGGAAGCACTCACCAGAGCCGAGGCGCGGCGCAGCCCGACTGACTGCAGCCAGCGAGCCGGGCGGGCAGCGGTCAGGTGACTCACCGCCTCCCCCAGGCCGGCCGCCAGTTCCCTCCCCTCTGCTCTCCGCCCCTCAGCCCCGGCCGCCGCCGCCGCCGCCGCCGCCACCCGGCGCCGGGCCCCGCCCCCTCCCCGAGGCCCCGCCCCCAGGCCCTCCTCGCGATACCCTGGCCCGCCCTTCCCGGGGCGCCGAGGCCCCGCCCCCAGGCCGCCTCCCGCGACCTCGCCCCGCGGGTCAGCGGCCGAGGGCCCAGCCGCGTGGTTCGCGCAGTGGTCCGGGGGGCTGTAGCTGCGCGGACTGACGCTCGTGCCGTGGTCGCGGGGAGGGGACGCGCGGCACGGGGTGGGAGTAGGACTCGGGAGGCGGTGACAGGGTCCGCTCAGTCGGCTGCCTGCCGAAAGCTCCGGCCAAGCCAGGACGCCTCCTGCCCGGCTGGAGGCAGGAAGGAGGAGGCCGGCGGCCCGGTGCTGTCCCCGAGGCGGGGGCGGGGCGCCCAGGTTCGCCGGGAACTACCACCAGCAGGAGGGAGAGCATCCCTTCGCCCGGCGCTTCTGCAGCATTCCGCAGACAGAGGGGTCCGCTCCACTGCGGCTTTCCGGAGCCTGAAGCCCAGGCCGGCGCCCTGCTCGGCCTTCGTCTTCTGCCGCTTATTCTGGTCTTCACTCGGTGGCAGTTTTAAAGTTACGTTCCGCAGCCACTCAGCACTTCTGCAATTCAAAGCGTCGTCTCTACGAAGGCATGCACCCGTGGCAAAGTCTATGCTTATCCATCCATCTGGACAAGATGCGGTCACTCGGTGACTCGGAGCCACCAACCTGACTGGGGTCCACAGGACTTTACAAAAGGGATTTGGCCCTTGGCTTTGGCGTTTCGTGGGGAGAAAGAGACGTCAGGGGGTGGGGGGCGGTGGGACTTGGTGACTGAACAGCAGCAGCTTCAGAGTGTTGGGACTTGGTTCTGAACACAAGACCTCCAGACAGGGGTTGTGGGGGGGGCGGAAGACGACCAGGGTGAGAGTCGGGTGTTATCACGAATGTGGCTGTGATTGCACTCACAGGCTCCAACACTTGGGGACATTTGAATTACATCCAAACTATACAAGAAAATGACATGAGTGAAATTGTATGGGGGTGCAATGGGTGGGCGTCCCTAGGACCTCGATCCTGGCAGGAGGTGATGTC
This sequence comes from Glossophaga mutica, assembly GCA_039655065.1. Classification (NCBI taxonomy): domain Eukaryota; kingdom Metazoa; phylum Chordata; class Mammalia; order Chiroptera; family Phyllostomidae; genus Glossophaga; species Glossophaga mutica. The sequence continues at coordinate 223,647,816 of CM077304.1, forward strand.
TCCATTGGGACTTAAGCGGAATGAATGGGGTCCAGGAGGAGGGGAGCATTGCCGAAGTCCAGCGGGAAGAAGGATGGCATTCTAAGCTGCCTGCCTTCATGGTGGGGTGCAGACAGATATTCAGGGAGGTAGGAGGGGAGGGCAGCTGGGCACAGGTCCTGAAAGGCCGGGGGCCCTTATACGCAGTGTGCTCTTGAGGCTTTATTCTCCTTCCACCCACCGATGGGCTGTTTCTTCTAGAAGAACAGACCCTCCTCTTTGGGAGGAGTCTGGGGTGTCCAACCTTTTGGCATCTCTGTGCCACACTGGAAGAAGTGTTGTCTTGCCCCACGCAGTAAATACACTGTGACACGTAATCACAAAAATAGTGTTTTAAGTAAATTTACAATTGTGTGTTGGGCCACATTCACAGCCATCCTGGGCTGTGTGCTGCCCATGGGCCGTGGGTTGGATACCCCTGGATGATTTCCCACCTGATGTGTCAGAGTGTGAAAAGTCTTACAATACCAAGGTATTGAGAGTTAGGAGTGACTCTCAACGTTAATATATTCAACACCTCAGGGCCCCTGGGATGCTTGTGAAATGCAGGCTCCTGGGCCCTGCCAAAGAGTCTGACTTAGTAGGTCCAGTTGGGACCCAAGGATCTGCAGCTTTAGCAGTGACGCAGATGGTCTTTAGGCCACACTGGAGAGGTCCCCAGTTAGAACTCGCGGTGTGTCACAAGGCCAGGGAGAAAAATGAAACTAGAGAGTGAAATAAAACCAAGTTAGAACGGGAAGGGCCCCACCCACTTGCCTAGAGTTTGGACTTTGTCCCGTGGGCTGAAGGGATGGTGTAGAGATGTCTACATCATGGGGTCGTTTTCACCAGCTAATTCCAGAGAGCTCAGTCTAATAACTCCAGTGGCCTTGGCTCCTTTTGTCTTTGAATGTCCATTCACGAATTCAATCAGCAAAATTGGGGAGGGGAGGATAAAAATGAGGTTTAAACTAGGGGTCGGGGGGGTCAAGATAAAGTAAGAGTCACTCTCACCAACTTGGAAAACAAAACTGCCAACTGACACACCTTCCCTCAAAAGTGATGGGGATTACCCCCAGGTCGGAAGATTTTTGTACAAAGTGAACATACTTTATTTGAACACGAAAAGGAGCAGGTGGGCAAACTGGCCGTTCTGTTTGCCTGACACCTAAGTAAAAGGTAAGGCGAAGGGAATGTAGTCTCAGGCTTGAGATGTCCACAGTCCAAGACTTCTTTTTTAAGCAGCAGGAAAAGGAAAGGCAGAGGACAGGGTCGGAGCAGAAGAACTCAGCGGGACAGACGGGCTGCCCAGATACCAGATTTAACTACAACCAAAGTGGCTCAACTCAGGGCCCAAGAGGGGAGATCCTTCCGAATCAGCTGGAGCCGCAGCGGCCCACGGGTGGCCTCAGAATCCCGTCCCTGTCCCATCAGGGAGGGAGCCTGTTTCCCACCCCTCGAAGGCGCCCGGCCCTGCGGCTGCGGAGGCAAGAGGGCAGCGGAAGAGATGCCGTGGCAGTTCCGGGCCCAGCCTTGCAGGAGACTGGCGTCTCCCACCTCTTTCCCAACACGTTCGTCTGGGAACTCCCCCACCACCCCCGGAAACTGCCGCCACGCGGTGAGAAGCCCAGCAGGGGAACACCCATCGCCTCTCCCACCGATGCCCAGGACGCCCAGGAGAGCAAGCAGCCGTGGTCAGCGTCACACGTGGCGTGGGCGTCAGCCCTCTGGGCTGTGCTCCTCTAGTCGCGCTCACGCGTGACTGCAGCCCAGCCAAGTCGGAATCACGACATAATAGATGACTGTCGTTTTAAGCCACGAAGTTTCAGGGTGTTTTGGTTAAAATATCTGATGATGGAATACGGTTTGAAAATGTAGTTAAATTTGTAAGAAGAACCACAACCCCAATGATCAGGGCCTAGAGGAAAGTTCAGATAAATAAAACAGAATGTGTGAAAGGGGCTGTTTAACTGTGAACCTCTACCAATCTCCTTGATCTGAGAAGACACCTGAGACATTCCTCGGTTACAGATTAGCTGTATCCCAGATTTCCCTCCTTTTGCTGAACGGATCCCCCAGGAGATAATGGTATGGATGTGGGTGGGGGCGTGGGCGGGTATCTAGTGGCCAAAGGTGCTGAACACCCTACAGTGCACAGGACGGCACCACAGATAAAACACTGGATGAAGACACCTCGTTCCCTATTCACAACAAAGAACTCTCTGGCCCACGGTGTCCATAAAGCCAAGGTTGAGAAGCTGTACTTGCACTTCAATATGAGAAGTGTGTACATAAATTGAAAGAAGGAATAAAAGAAAACAAAATAATGGAAAGAAAATACCATGGAGCCAGGAAGAAGCTAAAAATGCATGCCACAGAATACACACCTTGACAAAGCTACACAGCTAGCTTTAGGACCCTAGCAGCCAGGTAAAAAGGGAAACCCGGTAAGTCAATGACAGGTGAACTGAGGGGTCAGGCGTGAGCGACCCCAGTGAGAGGAGGAGGTACTGAAATCCCAGAGAAGAGAAAGGGGTGCGGGCCATGGCCCAGCCCAACAGCCCATTGCCCCGACTGAGCTGACCTGTGCAGGAAGTGCTTTGGAAGCAGCACGGTGACTGACCTCTGACATTTGAAAGCTATAAACTAAGACCCACTGGTCAGCAGAGATCCACATGCCACCATACAGAGCGAGAACCGTCCCTCGGGGGGGCTGCCTTTGCCCCACCGGCCGCTGCGGAGTCCGTGGCCAGCCCTTCCTGCCGCGCTTGGGGCCGCACGAGGCAGGCTTCTAGGCCCGGCGCGGATGGGTGCCCCTGCTCCATCACTTGGGGCGTATCTGAGCGACGTGAGGTGTAAGCGGGCCACAGCTGTCTCCCTGCCCAGTCACAGGTGGCTGTGCCTGTGCTCGTCTGTCAAAGACCCCAGCTCCATCGAGTGACCCCCCCAGCGACGCCGGGGTCAGCCCCAGGGTGGCGCCCTCACCTTGGTAAGTGGTCCACATGCTTCCTGCCAGTTCGCTGGCTGAGTGACCAGGTCAAGTCTTGGGGGTGACCAGAGTGGACATATTAGCACACGTGAGGTTAGAACGGGGCTGTCGAAAGGAGTTCATCAAGGTCTGAGGCCTAAAAAGACAGCCAGAGACACCAGCCCAAGCAAGGCAGGCCTGGCACTGCCCGGGGTGAGGGCGCCTTGGCTGAGGACACAGCGCTCTGTTCCCGGTGCTGTGACCTGCAGGACGTGAGGGGAGCCACAGCCTTCCATGGCTCGGTTCCACCGGATGCGCCGTGAGAGCCTACCCGCCCACCCCCTCACCGCTCACATCCCTTTGCTCTGGCTTTGTGCTTGCACTGGCCCCCAGGGAGACATCGTCCAGGGCCTGGGCACCGGTGCTTGGTGCACCTGCCGGCGGTATTCACAGGGTGAACTGATACGTCACCTTTCCACGCTCTGCCTGCCTGGGCAGCCTCCGGTGCACGTGCATCCGAAAGGTGGGTCGCCACGGATGCACCCACAGCCCAGTCTCTGTGCCTACGAGTTCGCGGTGAGCTTGACGGGCACGGCTCGAGGTGGCGGTCCAGGTGGTGCCCACCTCACGGGCTGTCCATCGTGACAGCAGGGACTTCCCTCTTACTAGATCCCTTTTGGCAGACTGTGCTCGTTGGCGACCGAATGTCCACCCCCCCTCTTCCTTTCTCACATAAAACACCCGCCTCCCACTCGCTTCACCGTGTGACCTGGTTCTGGTCAACCAGATGTAGCAAACTTGCCCTCGGCGGAACTTCCAGGGAAGCTCTGCCTTTCCTGATTAAAAAAAGACCAAATCAGCTGCTGCGCATGCTTGCCCTCTGCCCTCTCGCCTTAAGCGAGGGGAGGAGGTGGAGCGCTCTCCCTTCAGCCCCGAGGCTGGCAAGCAGAGGCTGGCTCCGGAGCCGCTGGCCAGCCCTCAGGGCGGAGGGGCCCTCTTCCTTCACCCCGAGAAAGGGAAACCTCCTCAGCCAAGCTTCCAGGGCTGCGTCTCCCGTGCAGAGGCCAGAAACGCTCCTGGCTGATACCCTCTTAACCCCGGGACGTGGACAGGCCGCTCTACGCTTGTGTTCACAGGCATGCACGAGGACCCCGCAGCCCAGCGTCCTGGCTACGTGGGCGCAAGCGGGCAGTGTGCTCGTGCGCAGCCTCTCCGCGGGACCCCCGCGTGGGCCAACGGGTCGCTGGGAGGAGCAGCGCGGCGGTGTCGCAGGTCGTGCAGGGCGGTGAGGAGATCCTGTAACGACGAAATTGTGGAGGATGATACTATTGGCTTCAGGACTCAGGCAGAGCTGGGTCGCAAATACGAAAACAGAGACGCAGAGAAGCCCCCGAAGACACTCCCGTAAAATTCCAGGAGGCGAGTCTCGGGAAGCGTGGGACAGGCTCCGAAGGGGGAGGAAAGGAAGCCTAAATCCTCCGGAACACTGTCGTGGGTTTAAGCGCCCAAAAAGCACGAGGAGAACATGAGAAAGTATTTGGAATCATTGTGCCAATTTAGATTCTTCCCTTTTATGAGCGCTTTATAGCTGAGGAGTCAACACCTGCACGCAGTGAACAGGTCTCGCAAACCGAGACGGGCAGAGCCCCTGCGAGCAGTCGGCGCGAGGACGTCTGCATCTGAGCAGCCGTGCTGTGGGAATGGGAGGTGGCCCATGCTATTCGTAAAAGGAAATGTCTTTTATGCTAACGCATTGTGGATTTTATCTTTGTGAAAGGAAGTTTTCAAAGTGATATTAACAGAGCTCTAAAAGCATCATGTTAAATTGAATAGAACAATAGAAATTTGCCTCCAGGCTTAAAGAGGTTTCCAGAAGAACCGCATTTGGAATCTTTTCAAATCCCTTCGGGTAAACAAGGACAGACACTGGGTGCCTGTCTCTAACTAAGGACGAGGCCCCTCGAGCTCCCGAAACCAGCTCTAACTAACTGGAGTCTTCGCCCCTAGCAACTCGAGAAGTCAGGCTCAAAACCATCTACAAGCTTCACAAGAGTGTCACAGAAGGGAAGAAAAAATAAGCATGCACGCCTCTCTCATTGTAATGACAAAGATCCATTTCAGACACTTCTGTTCCACATCCAGGCAGACGGAGTTTTGCCTTTCTTCTTTATTGGGTGCCTGAGATCCCTTGGAGGTCAATTTTGGGGGTATGGAGGTTTTGCATGTTCTGAAATTCTCTGTTAACACAAAGATGGTTTCAAAGGTCAAACACATTACGCAACATTAGTGGACAACTTCCATAGCTACGACAAGAATGAGCTTGGGGAAATACTTCCACCAGGCGGGTTCCGGTGCCTTGCGACAGGACAGTGGGCGGCAGTGTCTGCAGGAGGGAGTGGCTGGGAGGGCGTGAGGGCCAGAGAAGCATCCAGACAGACCGCCGGGTGCCCATGGGGTCTCGTGCAGGCGACGGCGAGAGCTGGCACAGTGTTTGAAAACAAGCGCTACCTATTCAGCGAGGTTTGTGTTACAAATCCATCTTTAAGTAGGATATTAAAATGATACTCTAAGAAGTACGAAGTCACCCTATTCAGCAGAAACATAAAGGACAGCGAATGTCCCAAAAGCACAAGGGAGGATTCAGATCCATCACGGTTCACCTCACACTGCGTGCACATTTCATGCCTGACGGTTTACAAGCCAACGTCACAGCTTGCGTTTCATTTCGCGCACCACCCCTCTAAGGCAGATGAAATAGAAATAACCCTGCTCTCAAAACAGGGAAGATGAGTTTTCGGGCCAAGGCTCCTTGACTGAGAGCCCTTGCTTCCACCTGAAAGTTGCCCTGAAGATCCTGCAAGTCAATACAAGTAAATAAACTCGAACTATGTGATGAGGATTTCAATATTATTCTCTTACATTGATGTACAAGTACGTTTAAAAGCTTCGCATCGTACAATGTGCGGTTATATCCTTTTTTAAACTATGATCTGTGGTCGTTTCTATAAGAATCATGAGTCAACGCCACAGTGTGAGTTGCAGGAGATATTTCTACATCATGACCACCCACGACAGCCCTCGTGGCCAAACCCTTGCCTCTCTGGGGCCCCGCCAGGAGGGAGCGTGGAGCAGGCCTGCTCTCCGAACCAGCAAGTGCAGGCACTACGTGTTTCTTCGTCGTGAGCATTACCAGCTCGCTCGGGTAGAGGGGAGTCATTGTGAGGAAGTGGAAGGACCCCAGAACAAGCCTCTGGGACCCCACTTGTGCCTGCACTCACACGCGCGGCGAGCACGGCTGCAGGCAGGAAACGAGCGCACGCTCAGAGAGCACGCAGAACACAGAAGACTCGGCCGTGCGCCGAGGGAAGCCAAGAATGTGGTAGACGCACAGAAAGATCAAAGTCACCGAGAGCAGAGGTCAGGCCCCGCCCACCACCATCTGCTGATCGGGAGAAGAGAGCAGAAAGCCGAGTGAAGCAGTGAGAAGGCGGAGCCAAGGACCAGGGACGGAGGTGGGTTTGGGGTTCTGTGACGGGGACATCAGTCACCTGAGAGCGGGAAGCCGTCTGGGAGCTCCACATGTGAAGTCAACTTAAATCCGAGTGACCGGCTGGCTGGACGCGGGTTTTCGGAGTAGAGAACGGACCTGTGCCCCGAGACGAGGGGCTTCCAGCAGGAGCAACTTCGCAGGCAACAGGCTGGGGGGAGCGGACAAAGTCGGTGGCTGCGCAGGCCCTGCCGATCCCTTGCGCCACCCCCGGGCTCGCTCCAGCTCCCGCAGGCTCTGCTCCCAATGGCCAGGGCTCCCCCAGTTCACTGACCTGCAGACCCAGGAGCGCCTGGGCCAGCCGCTCCGGGTCCCGGCCGGCAGCAGGGACAGGAGTGCGGGAGCGGGTTCCCCTGCCTCGGGCTGGTCCAACGCCGGTCTCACTTCTCTCCGAGTCCCGGCGGGGTCGGCCGAGCCTCCTGCAGGGCATTCGCCCAGCACCACACCCTCGCTTGGCTTCTTCCCTTCCCCATCCCCTTCTTCTCCGTTCTCCCTCCTCCATTCTCCCTGATTTTTCCAGGAGGAAATAATAATGAATAAACGACTTGCAATGAATCCTTGTCTCAGGGCCCGCTTCTGGGAAACCGCACCCAAGACAGAGGCAGACATAGATTTTCACCTATTTTATAAGGGCTTGGTATTCCGGTCAACCTCTGAGTTCAGGACGGGCCCGCTGCTCTGGGCCTGCTCCCGCCCTGTGACTGTTTCCAGCGTCAGGAGCGTGTCATTTCTTCTCAACACAGTCGGAGCCATCGTGGGCCTCGAGTTGCCCCAGGAGAGGCACAAACCTACAGCTGCTCCATGCTGGGAGCAGGGCGGGAGCTCACCGAGGAGTCGGAGTGGTTAATCTTCACAGCAGCCAAAGTGGGTGCAGGCTTCCCCCTTTACCCAAAGGCGGAGGTTCCCGCGGGACCCTCCGTCAGCTGCAGTGGCAGACAGGGGAGAAGCAGTTGGTGTTGGACACCTCTGCTCGGTGCACAGAACAAACGGAGATGAAGCCCAGAGGCTCCCGGACACAGCCCAGAGCGGCGCAGTCGGCGGCTGAGCGTGGTTCCTGGGGAAGGGGCCTGGCGGCCACACTTGCCACTCAGGCTGCGCAGCCTCCAGAACAGCTGCTAAGACACTGACCGCTACTTTTGGTTTTGCCTTTTCTCATAAAAGCAAAAACCGCTCTGGACTTCTTTTGGTTAGCAAAATCAGGTACTAATGCTGGTCTTTGTAAAAGGGAAGTAGCATAACACAAACCCTCGCAAAGCGGGGGGTACCTGTAGGCACACTCCCTCCCCCCCCCCGCCCGTTTCATGATGAGGAACCGGAGGGCCAAAGAAGGGATTTGTTTCTCCAGCATCACACTAAACGAGTGTTCAAGTTCAAGGAAGCGGATACAGAATGCGGAATTATATGAAGGAATCACACGGAGAGGGAAGAGTGCATTGTGGGTAGCATAGTTGTACAAAGGACTTCGGAACACCAATTCGCAGGAGCAGGCTGCCGCTGAGAGCTGCGCGAGCGCCGAGACGCTGGCGGAGGGCAGTTCCAGGTTTGCAGGAGAAAGAGAAAAGGGGCCGGTGAAGCGTGGTCCCGTGTAACTGGCAGGAGGGAAAGCCAGGGAAGTGGGCGGAGGGGCTCCCGTGTCAAAATGTGGGGGGAAGTAAGTGGAGGGAGTCTGAAGGAGCCTGCGGAGGGGCGGAGAGACTTGGAGAGGGAACGCTGGCGGGCACCATCAGTCGCCCCGAGACCGGGCGTAGGAAGCAAGCGCTCTGTGCCCCGGGAGATCAGCGTGACGACCAGCGTGAGCCGAGCAGGAGCTCGAGGGCGCTGCGCAGCAGACACTGAGACAGGACTGGACAGGCAGTGCTGCTCGAACAGGAGTGCCTGCTTGGGAGGAGGTCGGGACGGAGCCAGGAAAGGCTGGCGGAGTCATGGGCCCCGATACAAGTCTGAACGCGGGCGAAGCAGAGAGCGAGAGGGGCTGCGGGAAAGGGCCCGCGACGTGCGCTAGAGTCCAGGTGCCTCGGCAAAGCCACCAGCGAGTCCTGAGCCTGCACCCACCATGGCCCAGGTGCCCCGGCTCCGTGAACAGGTCCGCCTGGGCATCCAGCTCATGGGGGCATCAGCCAGTACCGGAGGCCCCAGGGCATTTCAAAGCTCACACTGGGGCGGGGGGCAGCTGACCCGTTACTACTGCCCCCTCGAGTAGAAGGTCCATGAGGTATGTGTCCACTGATCAAGTCCCCAAATGTCTGAATGTCACAAAGCAACATCCCTTCTATTCTCAGGGTTCACCTCGTATCGCTGCTTCTGTGCACCCATCACTGTGCTGAACACCTCCTCTGTCTTTCTCGTGTCCTCACAGCCACCCAGTCCTCGTGTCACAGATGAAGAACCCAAGGCTGGGGAAGGCTGAGGAGTGTCCCCAATAGTGCGAAGTTAGCGGGGGGTGAGGCCAGCCTTCTTCGACTCCGGGGCTCTGGCCGCCACAACGCAGCTCATCCTGGAGACACCCACGCCCGCGTTGCAAGCAGGAGGGGCGTCCTGAGAGGTCAGTGAAATGTCCTCACAAAAGCCCCGGAGGCAGTGCCTGGCCAGGCGATAAGGGCTCAAGGAATGTCACCGAGCCGGGACTCCGATCCAGCCCGGACTGGCCACCGCCGCCTGCCAGCCAGCAGAGCGAACAGATAGCATCAGGAGCAGCCGAAGAGGCTCTAAAAAAGTAAAAAGGGCAAGCGCGAACCCTTCTCTCAGGAAGCAGCAGCAGTCACGCAGATAGAATTCGGTGATAGGAGACGTGAGAAATGCGAGGCATTCATCTTCTGGGTCCCCAGGGAAGAGAGTCACGCAGGTGTGGCCTGTTTACCGCTTGTTCATAAGCAGAAATATGTAAGATTTACGAGGCTGCCGGTGGGGAAGGACCAGCTCTCTGTACACACCTTTTTTCAGGAGCAGAAAGGAACAGAGACAACGTCTAGATTTCTGCTTCTGACCAAGATACAGTAACGGGGACGACACTTACTGCATTTTGCCATGTACAATGTGCATTTTTTGCCCACATTTTGAGGGGAAAACAAGGATGCGCAGTATACACGGGCGCAAGGCTTACACAGCAAGGGCACCCTAACACCGAAACATGGGTGCGCACTGTACGCAGCAAAGCACGGGCCCTCCCACCAGGCACGGCCCGAACCCAAGAAATCACCACGAAACCATTGTTTCGGGAGCTGACGACACAGGGCCCTGCTCCCCGAGGGAGGGAACGCGCGCGCGCCGAGCCCCACCTGTGCCCGGACGGCTTCCCCGGGCGGCGTGAGCCCAGGGGGCGCCCAGTGGCCAGCCGGAGCCGGGGAGCTGGGGCTGGGGCTGGGGCTGGTGGGCTGGAGGCAGGGGGCGGTGCACCGGGCAGGATGCTGCGGAAAGGGGGCGACACACGGCGAGAACCCCAGGTCTGCAGCGTCCCCGCAAGAGCAAGCGGCCGTGGGAGCGCTGTCGTGCACGCCTGCCTGCGAGGGAGATCCTGACGGAGGGGGACAGCGGGGAAAACCCCTGGAGGGGCGAGGGGAGCAAAGGCTGGCGCTCAGGCGGGGCTGGGCTGATCCCAGTTCCCACCGACCAGAGGGGAAGTCTCCGAATCAACGGCGCGTTGGGGAGATTTCGCCGAAGTCGGCTGCCTCGGCAGCCGGCGGAGCGGGTTCTAACCTAGAGGCCGCTCTAATCTCATTGTGAAAAGCTGCGGAGCAAGCCTTGGAAGAACCAGCCTGTTTTCACAACTTCATCCCAATAAAACTCAAGGATATTTAGCAGAATTACAGAACTATCCAGCACCCCAACAAGGTAAAATTCACAATGAATGTCATCCAATCAAATATTACCAGGTACACAAAGCAGCAGAAAAATATGTCAATCTGTAATTAAGAAAAAAACCAATCAATGGAAACAGATCAAGAAATGCTAGGCACACAAATGATAGAATTACACTAGTGTTGTAACTATGTTTATATACCCAAGGAGGTAGAGGAAAAATTAAACATTTTAAATAGAGAGGTAGGGTATAGTAAAAGGACAAAAATCCAATTGTTAGGGCAATACAGTAGTTTAGATGAAAATTCCGTCAGTTGGATGGAATTAATAGATCCAGCGGTGTCCAACCCACGGCCCATCTATGGCCCAGGATGGCCATGAACGCAGCCCAACACACAATCATAAATTTGCTTAGAACCTTTTTTTTGCTGATCAGTTCTCTTCGGTGTTTGCGTATTTAATGGGTGGCCCAAGACAATTCTTCCTCCAGTGTGGCCCGGAGACGCCACAAGGTCTGACACCCCTGGGTGATGAAGAGGAAAGGGTTAGTTGATTTGAAGGCACCGTGATAGAAACTACCCAAAATGAAAGACAATAAGCAGAGAAAACAGAGAATCAGCGACCAGGGGCCAGCCCAGCAGCCTGACACCTGTGGCTGGGGCCCCCGGAGGAAGGGAGGAGACAGAGAACTATTTAAAGTTGTAACGCCTGACTAATTTCCCAGACTGGGGGGGACCACAGACACGCACATCCAAGAAGCCCGACAAGCCTCACGCACAGCGGCAGGCAGCCCACCGCCCAGGTCACGCGCAGTCAGGACGGACCGATCGCACAGCCGGGGAAGTGCCCGAGGTCAGGCGATAACGGCCCGAAATGCACATTCGCAGTGAGCCACCAGAGCTCCCCTGTGGGTGATCGGGCGGAGCAGGGAACCTTCGCACCCTGAACGTGAGACAGACGAGGGGGCGTGAGGAGGGGGCAGCTGGGGGCCTCGAAGAGGAAACGCTCGCCCGCCAGACCACGGTGTGGAGGGAGCATCACGGTCACGGCAAAGGGCAAAGGGCGGCCCGAACGCTTCTGTCAAAAGGAAGGCCACACCACATCCCCCCTCGCCCACCCCGGAGCCCCAGGCCCTTACTCCCAGCTGCCCTGGGCAAAGTCGTGGTCCCAGAGTTCCCGAACTCCGAACTCTCATCTCTTCTTGCTCCCTCATCGACCCACCCCCCACCAAACTCCGGCTCCCCGGCGTCCGCGCTTCACTTCCTTCCGGCCACCTGTTCTCACCTGCGACGCCTCTGGCTTCCTCCCAGCCAGCCACCAAATCCTGTCGGTTTGCCTCTGAAACATTCTTGATATTGGGCACTTTTCTCCCCTGTTCTCTACTCACACTGCTTCCAGCCTTCAGCATTTCTTCCATTTTAATTTACTATAAACCTTTTCTTGAAATAATGCATACATACAGAAAATTGCACAAATCAAGTCTAAAACTTAAAGCATTTAACAAAGGGCGTACACCCACGTAGCCACACCTAGATCTATGGATAGGAGTTTTCCATTGCCCTGGATGACTCCCCAATAATTACCTGAGTCCCCAAAAAATAACCACTCTCTATACTGAACCCTAACACCACAAATTAATTGTGCCTTTTTTTTAACTTCTCATAAGTGGAATTATATAGTAAAAAGTCTTCTGTCTGGTTTCTTTAGCTTGAATTATTTTTGAAAAATTCATTCCTGTTATAATCACTAGTTGGAGTTATAACGTTCAATATAGTGTTAGGTCTTTTTTAAATAAAGAAACATAACAGAGCAATAAGTTATTCTGAAACAATTTATCATTAAAATGTGAACAAGGTTCTTGGTATAGAGAAAGTGAATAACCAGCCCTGGCCAGTGTGGCTCAGTGGGTTAGAGCATCTTCCCATGGATCCCAGGGCTGCAGGTTCGATTCCCAGTCAGGGCACATATCCAAGTTCAATCCCCAGTTGGGGCGTTTATGAGAAAGCAACCAGTTGATCTTTCTCTCTCCCCCACACTTCCTCCCTCCTTTCTCCCCTCCCTCCCTTCCTCTCTCTGTAAAATCTGGGGGTTGGGGGGAGCCAACCAGTGGAAGCCTGGAGTTAAAGAAACAGTAACCAGCTGACTTTGCGTTGGATGGGTGCTGCCCTGTGACCCAATGGCGGCAGGCAGCAGCAGCCAGAGTAACCACGGCATCCATCACCTCGCAGCTGCCGCAGGTCAGGCTTCGGGAGCAGCTGGTTTGGTGGCTCTGGCCGAGGGCCACTCCCGAGGTTGTAGTCCTGACATCATCCGGGCCACGGCCACCTGGAGGCAGGACGGGATGCAGGCTTCTCCGAGATGACCACTCACCTACCGCTATTGTCATCAAGAGGCTTTTCGGGTCCCTCTTCTGAGCCGCTTGGACATTCCCATGACAGAGTGACGGCTTGTGCCGCAGAGAGTCCTCCAGGAGGGAGCAAGGCAGGACCCACGCTGCTTTCAGGGTGTAGCCTCAGGAGTCCCACGCGGTTACCGTGCGACACCCTGCGGGTGCACAGCTGCACCCCGGTCGCCGAGGGGCACGAGCACGGGAGCCCAGGGTCATCGGGGGCCATCTTCGGGACTGGTGACCATGAACTTTGCTTGAAATCTGACACTTCGGAAGTATTACATAGGACATTTAGAGTTTGAAAAATTATATAAAATTCAACGAGTATTTTTTTAAATTTTTATCTGTATTTCTAAAACATAAATACTTTATTTGTTTGGGGCTTCATTTTTTTCCAAGAAGAGAGCATGCTGAGGATAATCTCCTGCCACGTAGTTTCCCACTTGACCCCGCGCGTACAAGGTTCGCCCAGCTGCGGGTGTCGCGGTACTTTATTAGCTAACAATGCCGATAGCGTCAAGCCGTGTGAGCGGACGGCAGCCTCACCACCCGCTGTCCCGCGGACGGGCCTCTGGGTCCCTCCACGCTTGGCCATTGTGAACACTCCCCCGCTGCCCCCCACACGTGGGCGGCAGCTTCTCGTGGGTTCGGTCCTTCGCGTGGAACTGTCCATCTGTTTTCCAATGTGACAGCGTCTCTGTATTCTCCCACTCGGCACATATTCAAGACTTGTTTTCTTTTTCAATGAAAAACCGCGACTGTCCTAAGAAGTAGATGAGAGATATCGCCCTGTCCTGGAGGAACGACGCAATCGGAACAAGAAGAAAAGCCGCGTCTGAAACCCACAGGCAGCAACTCTGAGACGTTGTACGAACAGCGCGGGCGGCAGAGGCCCTGGGACCCGCCTCTCCTCTCGGTGAAGGTCCCGGGGGCTCCGGGAGCCCCTCCCACCCCCCTCAGCACCGCGGGGGGGCCGGGGGCGAATTCAAGACGTGTTCAAGGTTTCATATCTGACTGTAAGTTTTAAAAACGTTTCCTCGTTACTCCAAAACATAGCCATTTTGTTTCAGTACAGAACGATACTTTGGGTAACTCAGAGCTGCGTGAGCCGTGCACCTGGCTCGAGGCCCTCTCGCGGGCTCGGCCGCGGGCGTGCAGGCCTCCACTCGGGGGCGCGGGGGCGGGGGGCAGCCGTGGGCCTGCCTGGGGTTTCCGGCACCGTCTCAGCGCCCGTTTCTGGAATGAATGAATGGATCTCGCTCAAGCACGCCACATGACGTTTCGGGTGCAGTGTCGAAGTTGCTGTCCATCTCACGAGAGACATTCACGTACCCCACCAACCACACCCGAGTATTACCACGTGTGAAATGGGTACCGACGGAGGCCGCGTCTGGTCCATCTCGGGGGGGGGGGGGTGAGGCCCTCCGCTGACAGGAGACGAGGGGAGAAGAGGAGAGAGGGATGCAGAGGGGCAGCCCCTGCTCCCCGGGGACAAGCTGCTCCGGGAAGGACGCGGGACTCTCGATGGGGGCAAAGAGGGACAGGCATCCGTTTTTTCAAGGCTGGTGTACTGAATTCCCCTCAGCACACATTGAATATTTTTGTCCTGTTCAGGGAGCCCTAGCCCTGACAGCCGGGGGCTCTCTTGTGGGACCACGGCCCCGACCCGCTGAGCACAATGTGGCAGGAAAGCCAGGCACCCCGGTCACCGCCTGCGGCCCTCGCCCCGAAGCTCCCCAAGGCCGTGTCTGCGTGCGGCAGGGTTGAAGGCCGCTCTGGGTGTCCGAGTGTCTAGCATGGACGCAAATGAGCTTTCAGTGGGTGAGTCAAAGTTATTAAATTTACCTCTTAAAAAGTCGTTTATACTTTCGTTGCTGTATAAACGTGGTGTGTGTTACATCTCCTGGTCAGAATATTCAAGGAACAGATTTCCAATTGTATAATGAAATTTCGGGAAAGATACGATTTGATTTGCAGGAGTTTGCTTTAACGAGAGCACACAGCACTTGCCCGCACTAGGGACAAAGTCGCACGTACAAACGCATTGCACAGGCAGTGTCTACATAAACACACAAGCACGCACAACACGAATTCCAGCTCACCGACCGAGGGGGTCAAACGCAGAGCCTGGGGTGGGAGGAGGAGCGGCAGAGCTCTCCCTGTGGCCCCGGCCACCCCGAGCCTGGCCTGCTTCGAGGCGCAGAGTCAGCAGGAACTCAGGGCACGAGGAGGAACGGGCTCCGGCATCTGGCTGACCTGGTTTTGAGGCTGCCTGTGCCCCCCACTTTTGAGACCAAATCCTGAGCTTTCCCAAGCCCCAGTTTCTTCACGTAGAAATCGGATGGTTCCTTTGACGTGGAGATGCGGCGCTAACTACCAATGACCCAGCAAAGAGAAACAACTCCACCCGGACAGCAACAGGAAAGGCCAAAGCTCCCTTCCTCATCGTCTCCCTGCGCCAGGCCCTGGGCCGCACGCCCCTCGCCCACCCCTCATCCAGGTAACACAGCTCAGCTCTGCAGCAGGGACGGCCTCTCGCAGGCAGCAGGGGGTTCGGCGAGAAGGCTCTCAGCTGGGCAAGGTCTGGGGTCCACCGCACAGCCTGGTGGCGACGACCCAATACTTCTTTTTTGTTTTTTTAAAGATTTTATTTATTTATCTTTAGAGGGGAAGGGAAGGAGAGAGGGAGAGAAACATCAATGTGCGGTTGCCTCTTGTATGTCCCCTGCCGGGAACTGGCCTGGCAACCCAGGCATGTGCCCTGACTGGGAATCGAACCGCGATCCTTTGGTTCACAGGCCCATGCTCAATCCACTGAGCTACACCAGCCAGGGCTACAATACTTCTAACACGTCACACGGTTTTAAAATGGGTCCCACTCCTGAAGACGGCAGCATATGTACACACGTCTTGCCTCTTTCCACAACCACATCAAAATGACCACTGAGATATAGAGCAACTATCACTCAGAACCGTCAGAAATCGAGTTAAACGAAAGTCCAGCTACAGAATTACAGAAACTACATCCATCCAGACTGAGCTGTGGAGCCAGCAGACTGGAGCCGTATCTGAGACTCCATCAACCTGGCTGACACTGTTTGACCCGCCTTGGAGATCCCCAGAGACTCTGCCCCACCCAACTCACAGGCCCACCCAAGCCGCTTTTCCATAGGAATGGTCTTGGCTCCTGCTGCACAGCTTCCTAAATCCTCCCAAACAAGCAACAGCTAGCCTCAGGGATCCCCAGGCCCAGCACTGGCAGCAGCCAGCCTAGACTCACAGCTTGGCTTCACCTGGGAATCTCCAAGCCCAGCACAAGCAGCAGCCGTCTCAGATTGTTTTATAGCTCAGGCGGGGTGCCCTGGGCAAAACACAGGTGGGGGCTGACCTTGGCCTGCACCACCTGGGAAACCCCAGGCCAGCGCACCCAGTGGACAGCTACAGACCACATCGGAGCACCACCACTCTGCCCCTGCACAGCTGATCCTCCATGGAGGGTGGAGGGTGGTAGTCAGTGGTCACAGCCAGTCCTTGCCTTTGACTGGTCTGGGTAAATCCCTCCCATTGATCTGCCAACAGCAACCAAGGCTCAACTACAAGAGGAGGGTGTGTGCACACAAAGGGCGCACCTCAAATACCCAGCTTGGGTGACAGGGGAGGCTGTACCACTGGACCCCACAGGACACCTACTACATTAGGCCACAGTACCAAGACACACAGTCAAAGCAGCTCTACCTAATACACAGAAACAAACACAGGAGGCTGCCAAAATGAGGAGACAAAGAAACATGGCCCAAATGAAAGAACAGATCGAAACTCCAGAAAAAGAGCTAAACGAAATGGAGATAAGCAATCTATCAGACGCAGAGATCAAAACATTGGTGATCAGGATGCTCAAGGAGCTTAGCGAGGACCTCAGCAGCATAAAGAAGACACAGTCAGCAATGAAGGGTACACTAATTGAAATAAAGAACAACTTACAGGGAATCTACAGTAGGGTGGATGAAGCCAAGAATCAAATCAATGATTTGGAACATAAGGAAGAAAAAACAGTCCATCAGAACAAGAAAAAAGAATCCAAAATAATGAGGATAGTGTAAGTAGCCTGTGGAATTTTAAGCAATCCAGCATTCGCATCATAGGGGTGCCAGAAGAAAAAGAGAAAGAGCAAAAAATTGGAACTCTATCTGAAAAAATAATGAAGGAAAACTTCCCTAATTTGGTGAAGGAAATAGACATGCAAGTCCAGGAAGCACAGAGAGTCCCAAACAAGATGGATGGAAAGAGGCCTTCTCCAAGACACATCATATAATTAAAATACCAAAAGTTAAAGATAGAGAATCTTAAAAGCAGCAAGGGGTAAAGAAGTTAGTTGCCTACAGAAGACTTCCCATAAGAATGTCAGCTGATTTCTCTAAAGAAACTTTGCAGGATAGAAGGGATTGGCAAGAAATATTCAAAGTCACGAAAAGCAGGGACCTACAACCAGGACTGCTCTATCCAGCAAAGCTGTCATTTATAATCGAAAGGCAGATAAAGTGCTTCCCAGACAAGGTCAAGTTAAAGAAGTTCATCATTACCAAGCCCTTATTATATGAAATGTTAAGGGGATTTATCTAAGAAAAAAAAAAGAAAATCAAAACTAGGAACAACAAAATGGCAATAAATACATATCTATCAGCAATTGAATCTAAAAATCAAACTAAGCACAGAAGAGCAGAGACGGAATCCTGGATACGGAGAGCATTGTGATGGTTGCCAGATGGGAGGGGGGTGCGGGGAAACGGGTGAGGGGGGAGGGGGTTAAGAAGTACGAACAGATGGTCACAGAGCAGCCACGGGGATGGAAAGTACAGCACAGGGCAGGGAGCAGCCAAAGAACTTACACACTCGACCCGTGGACGTGAACAAAATGGTGGGGGTGTTGCCTGAGGGAGTGGGGGGTGCTGGGTGGAAGAGGGGCAAAGGGAGAAAAATCAGGGCACCTGTTATTAATACCATAATCAATGGAATATATTTTCAAATACATTAAACATTTTTAATTAAAAAATAAAAATAATAAAATAAAATAAAATAAGCGGGTCCCATTCCTTAGTAGCCCCCCCACACACCTCAACAGCACGAAGACATGCCTCAACGGCACAACATGTATAAAACGGAGTGTGCGTGGGCTCAGGTGTACAAGCACAGGATTGGGGTTGGGGGGGTCGGGCGTGTCCTGTGACACAGGGGTCCCCAACCCCTGGGCCACGGGCCTGCTAGGCACCGGGCCACACAGCAGGAAGCCAGCCGAGTGCAGGGGTCCGAGGAAGCTCCATCTGTGTTTGCGGCCGCTGCCCATCGCTCGCCTCGCTGCCTCAGCCCCACCTGCTGTCAGGTCAGTGGCATCAGCTTCTCCCAGGAGCGCGAACGCTGCTGGGAACCGCCCAGCCGCAGGATCCAGGCTGCGGCTCCCCGTAAGCCTGCCACGCCCGAGGAGCCGAGGTGCAGCTGAGGCCGGGATGCGGGCGCCGGGGCGGGGCTGCAAACACGGATCGCTGCTAGCAGGGTGGTCGGACCGCACGGAGACCGCGAGGAACCAACTGCCTGCGGACGCGCATCAGACCCTCAGTGAGCGGCAGGTGACGGTTACGCTGCATCGGGTGGCAGGCTTTAAGTCAGCATCCGACGCTCCTGTTAGTCCGGCACCGCCCGCCCGCTATTTTATTTACCCCTTCCATCCGCGCCTCTTTCCTGCACGGCACGCTCGTCTCCCTCACAGTTTGGGAAGCCCACAGGCGAGCCCTCGCCACAGTGAGCAGACCACAAATGTCACTGGGGAGCTTCTTCGAAAAGGGGGAAAGACCCAGTAAGTTATTTTGAAACAGCTTATTATTAAAATGTGAACAAGGTTCTTGGTATTAAAAAAATGATGCCAGCAGAAGACTCCAAGCCTGCCAACAAAAAGGAAGCTGCATTTAAAAGAGAACACCAAGAGCCCTACTTAAATTGCAGGTCCATTGCAACAGGCGACTCACCCTCTCCAAGCCCGCCGGGGACACTCTGCGGAGACCAGCCATCCAACGAGCCCTGAAGCCTTCGAAACGGCTTCGCCACACGGAGACCAAGCACCTGCGTTAAAAGACAGGCCTTCGGGGTTTTTCAGAAGAAGGGAACGTGAACAGGAAGAACAGAAGCAATCTCCGAAGGCCACCACTGCACCGGCCGTGTCTGCACCGAGAGCTGCGTCCGCAGTGGCTGACTGCACTGCTAAAGCCACGCGGCCTTTACTGCTGGTGAAGAGTCAGTGGCTCCTGCTGCTGAGGACATTTGCCGTGACAAAGGAGAGGCTGCAGTTCCAAAGGTGGCACCTGCTCCTCTGCCGGCTCGCACCGGAACGGGGCGAATTGATGAAACAGCGGAGGACACTGAGGCACAAGTGCTAGGGAGGACCGAGGAGTCGCCGTGGCGCGCAGCCCAGGCGGGCGAGTCTCCCGACGCTGACAACCAGGCAACGAGGCTTGTTTCCGTGCGACACCTTTTCCGGAGGATGTGCATGAGGCTGTGTTAGGTGCCCTGTGGTTGCCAGCCGACACCGCGGCTGCAGAGCTACCCGAGTCTCCGGGCGGTTACGCAGCAGGGAAACTGGACCGGTCCTGTTGTGTCGGTGCACGCAGGGACGGAGCGGCTGCCGTGAGCGGGTGGCTTTCTGGTTTCCCTGCTCGGGGCAACGAGGTTGCTTCTGAACGTGAGTCTGCGCAGTCTGCCACCCACAGAAAAGGGCTGCCTAGCTGAGGAACGTCACCTGAGCTCAGCGTTTTGCAGGATGTGATCGAAACGATCGACCACAGGAGAGCACCTGCCCTGAACCCACGCGTGTCCGTCCATCCACGCAGCTCAGAGAGGACATGGACCTCCTCTCGCACACAGGAGGGGGCGGCTTTCGAAGGGCGGGTCGCCAGCCGGAGTTTCCGAGTTACGGAGCCGCTCCAGAGATCTCTTTCAGAAAATCCATCACCGCTGGCAGCACATTTCGGGGACGCAGAATGGGTCGAAAAACTCGCTCACTTGTGTGACAGGTTCAACCTGCCCAACGAGCTCCGTCTGCCACTTCGGGGGAGAACGGCCACGGTGTCCAAGTTGGCAGATGAGGGGGCTGCATTCAGAGCCAAACCAGAGCTGCGGGGCCATGAGAGACCCATGGGGTCTTGACACGACGCAGACGGGAGCGGAGATTGTGGGAGAGACTGAGCCAGGGCCTTCCTCCCAGCTGGTGCACGAGCACCTACCTCAGCTTTCAGAGGGTCTCAGCGTTACTCCCCAAACCCAGGAGACCCCCGACCTGGGAAGGAGTGGACCCGCGACCCATCCGGGAATAAGCCAGGTGAGTCTGCTCTGTCCAGGCTGGAAGAGGATCATCTGCTAGAGATCGCAAACGACAGCCGCCCTGAAAGGATGTTCGAGACAAATCTCCACGTGTCTGGACTGAAGTCAAGGCGGAGCATCCCGAGGTGGCCCCAAAAGCTCAAAAAGCCTGCTTCCAGAGTTCCAGCACTGGGTCTCTGTGGAGCAGGGTTTTCTGCAGTGACAGCAGCCACGACAGGATTATGGAGCAGAATGGACATTTACGGCACACTTCGGGTGTCCCTGTCCCCATCACCCCCAGGTGGGACCATCTGCTTGCAGGAAAACAAGCTCAGGGCTCCCCCTGATTCTGCATCACGGCGAGTAGTATAATTATCTCATTATACACTACAACGTACTGATGATAGAAATAAAGTGCACTGTGAACATAATGCGTCTGAATCATCCCCAAACCATCCCCCTCCCCCGGACTGTGGAAAAACTGTCTTCCGCAAAGCCAGTCCCTGGTGCCAAAAAGGCTGGGGACCACAGCTTTAACAGACCGGCCTACAGTAGGATGCAGACCCAGGCCCGGGGCTGCAGGCGCCCGAGAAAGCTCTGTCTCAGTCATGTCCCGACCCCTTCGTGGGGGGCGCAGGCAGAAAGGACTGAGGGGCGAGAACCAGCTTCCCAAGGCAGACAAGCCAGGTGCCGGGCAGGGGACAGGAAAAGGCCTTCAGGTGACTCTCAGGTTAGCAGTGTGACCAGGACACCGAGGAGAGCCAAGGGCTGGGGGGACAGGAGGGGCCGCATCACACTACGTGACTCTGAGGACCATCTTGAGAGGCACAAAGCAGGTGTGATCAGGTTTCTCTGCAGGAGAAGGCTCCCGAGCCTGGTGTCCCGTGTGTGAGGACACTGCCCAGCGAACCCAGGGGCGGCAGGCAGGGGGCGGGCCTGCCCTCGGAACGAGGGACTGGAGAGGTGGACCTGAGCTGGCCCTGGACGTGCCAGGCGTGGCCGGTTGTCACCTTTCGGACGAGATGAAGCGGGACTGCCCCAAGCAGTGACAGCCAGCTGCAATGTTTGTGATCAACAACATACACACACACACACACACACACACACACACACAGGAGATATATTTGAAAAAATAGTTCTTCAAAAGTACGCATGAGAAAATCAGCCCAAAACAAAAGAACTGCATTTAAGAATGAAAAAAGAGAAGGTACATGAGGAAATCCTTAAGAATGAAAAAAAAAGAGGATACAAGAGGAAACCCTTGAAAATTGATTAAACTGTAGTTACTGAAAGTCATCGTGTCCCAGAGGAAGTCCCAAAAGATAAGATTTTCCCGCCAGCGACAAAGCAAAGGAAACCCAACAAAAACAAGCTTGGACGCACTGCACAGTGTGGCGCAGTTTTCAAGTTCAAAGACAGGACCGGTTCAGGAGATGAGACGGGCACAGTCAGGTGGGCGCAGCCTCCGGACGCCGCGGTGCAGCGGAACGCCTGCCGGCAGCGGCTCCAGCTCCTCCCCCGACGCAGGGCTCCCCGGCCGTCCCTTCTCCGCCCGTCCCCACCACCAGTCACGGTCCCGGCCGGCCCACCCTCTCGCCCACGCCCCTTCTCCCCTGAACTCCTGGAATCCTGTCTGACATTCCTACTGAGCCTCGACGACTCCAGGTGTCCCACGTTTGCGGACACCGGTGCACAGCACCCTCCATGTGGGACCAACGTCTGCTGGGCCCTGCGCTCCCAGATGGGGCCCTTCACGGCATACGGCCGCTTTGGTGACCACAGCCCACCAAGGGACCTGTTCGGGAACCTTCCCCGAAGTAGCAGGTCTTCAGTGTCAAGGTCAGGTTCAGAGCTGCGGTCTGAGTCCACAGTCTACACTTTCTCTTCTAGGTCTCGTTCTAAAGTCTTTTACTCTGAAGTCCTGGGGTTGGGAGGGTGGGGGTGGGTGACAGTTTCTTCCTTCGTATTTTATAGACATCGTGAGTATGAAAGAGAAACTTTAAGAAAATTAGCCCTAAGAGAAGCAGCACAGGAAGAAACATTTCATGAAGGTCTGACCTTCCTTTGGGAAATCCCAGAACTCTGATTTTGCCCATGTTGCAATTTAAGCACCAAAGTATTTTTAAAAACAACTTTCATTAGGCATTCACCGAGCTATTACAGAACTGTGACTCACGTGAGGAACACTGACGCTCTCGAACAGAGGCCGTGGGACAGAGCAGTGACAACCAGGGCCACATCCGACAGAAATCCCACGATCCTGACTTTGCGACTCGAAAACTCCGCAGCTTTGGGCAGGTGACCCAGCCTGCTCGATCATCGGTGTTTTGCTCTGAAAAATACGGGTAACAGAAGGAATCACAAAAGCCAAACTGTGGACTGGGGGGAAGACTGGGGAGGCAAAAGCTCACCCATTAATTTTTAAGCTGCGGGTGATTCCGTGGACAGCCATGTTTAAAACTGGCGGTTTGGGTCACGGGCTCTAAGAAGAGTTACCGGTGCTGAGGTGCAGCCCCGAGAAAGGCTGCACGGGTCTGGGAGAGAAGCCCCCCACGGGACTCCAGCGCACCGTGGGTCTCAGCTAGAACACAGCCGCCGGGGGTCAGCGGAGGGGCAGGAGGGAAGGCCCCGCCAGCCACCCATGCCTCACGAGGACGGTGGCCTGTCACAGTGTTGGCCAGACACCACATCTACCCACCTCGGGCAGGGAGGCCACGCTCGGAGCCCCCCCTCGAGGTCCCACACCCGTGGGACCCAGGGCAGCAGGAGCGCGGACACATGCGGAGGAGACCTGCCAGCATCTCCCGGGACGCCGCACGCCACGGGGAAACGGGCGGGTTCACCCAGAGCCACCGGGAAGGGAAGCCACTTTAAAGTGAGTACAACAGGGTTCCACGTATCACCCCAATTATCTGCGCCTGTGCATCCCGTCACACGGAAACACGGCCGTTTCACGACGCTTGCCGCTGCGGGCCAAGAACTCAGCAGAGCGGAGCGGTGGGGTGCTGCTCACAGCGTCTGGGGCTCCACAGGAAGAGGCCGGTGTCCTCGGAGACCTGTCGCCAGCCCACCTGATACCTGGCCTGGAGGGTGCGCTGCCCCGCCCCCGACCAGGGTGCTCAAACATGGCCTCCACGTGGGGCTCCTCACAGCACGTGGGTCCGGTTGGTTGAACTGACTACACGTTCCAGACCTCGAAGAATAGCTGTCACCTGGTACTGTGTGACCTCACCTGAGACGTCGCAGAGCCTTCTTTCTGCCGTTCTCTGAGAATCTAAGCGGTCCCAAGTTCACGCAGATTCAAGGAAGGTGAGCAAAACCCACACCCCTCAATGGTTGGAGGGTCTCAGAGCATTTGCAAAACCTGGGACAGTCCGACCTAGTCCCCGGGGGGACAGAAAGCAGGACACTCTGCCAGGACAACGGAAGCAGCAGGGGGGAAGGAATTATTGACGCGCAAGTGTCACGTTTAGGCCGCGTCACGTGGGGACCCTCCTTCAGCCGCTGACGGGGACTTCCCGCTGCAAGCGGAGCCCCGGGCACCGCGCCTGGGCGAAGGGCAGCACCGAGACACCTTTCGTTTAAAGGCCGCTGGTTGTCACAAGGCAGTCTCTGTGCTTAAGGCTCGGTGTCCTTGGAAACAGTGAGTAAGTCTTCGGCCACACCACGCTGAACACGCCCAACCTCGTCTGAAACATCTAATAAGTAAGAATATGTTCGATGGGGTATCTTTTCAGAGTTAAAAAGGAGCAATATACATATAGCAAGAATTTTCATTTATAAATCTCCGTATAACTCTAGTTATACGCGGTTTTGCCAAACAGGCGGATGGTTCGCATCATTTGCGCCATTTCCGACTTCGCGATGCGAGCGTTGGGAAAATGCGTCTCACTCGAGACCACGGAGAGGAACCGAAGCGACGCTCACATCTCAGCGTTCGGCCCACGGCTCCCAAGACAGAGGCCACTTGGACGGCAGGCGGCGCTTCCTGAGATCACACCCCATTCGGGCTGGAACAGAGTGGGCACGCCCACGCTGCCCACCCTCCCCACCACCCGCGCTCCCATTCGCCCCACCCTTCCTGGGGAGACAGGGGTGGCGACTCACCCAGCGGGGGCCCTGACACCGGCCACGCACCGAGCAGGTGGACGCCGCTGTCCCGCCTGCCACGGTGCAGGGTCCTCTGCTTCTTCCGTGAGCCACACCCGCTCGCGCCACGACAGCAGACTGCAAACGGTGGCCAGCTCACGACGGCACACCGCACTCCTTTCTAAAAACCCCGTGAGCTTTCCAGCGGACAGGGTGGTGTGCGCACGGGTGGGCGGGCGGTGGAGTCCAGATCCGGCCGGGGCGAGGGGGCGGCGCGGGGCAGGGGCACTCGGAGCACAGGCGGAAATGACCATAAATAAGCAGCTGTGAATTTTTTGTTGTCCGATAAAAGCGTTTTAAGTATTCGAGTTCTAATAAAAAATTACTAGTCATACCAAAAATTACTAGTCATACCAAAAGACTGCAAACAAATTAAAAACACAATCCACAGGCGACAAATGACAAAGTCTGACACAGTCACTTAAAACTTCCAGCAACATCTTCCATGTTTTCACAGGAGAAGCGTAACAGGATGGGGGCTTGGCGAACTCAGAAATTAATAAATCGTGCGGGTATGTACCTGACTAGTACCATGCTTCCATAACTTAAGACAGCGTGGCATTGGTGCAAGCAAAGTCGTATTTTACCTTTTCTCATTTACCCAAGAGACATAAAAACAAGTGTCCACACAGCGCATGTATCCTAACAGTTATAGCAGCCTTAGTCACGAAAACGAAAACCGAAAACCACCCAAGTGTCCGTGAAACGCTGAATGGATAAACAGATGGTGGTGGGGCCACACAGCAGGACATCGCTCAGTGATAAAGAAGAAGAACAAAGTAGCAGCGATGTGCGTGGGAGTGGGCCCGGAAAACGCGATGCGCCGGAGTCGGGACAGAACACAGGCGCTGCGAGGTGCTGTCTCCGTGACGCTCTAGCACAGGAAAGCCCGCCGCAGGGCGGAGAGCCCAGCAGCCGCCTGGCCCGGCGGGCGGGGACGGCCCCGCCGGCCGCAGGGGTCCCGGCCCGCCTGGGCAGGGAGCTGGCTCCGCGCTCGGTTGGGCAGGTAATTCGGTTTCTCCGTGGCTCCGATCCCTCGTCCGTAAAGTGGGCGTAACAGCAACAGCTAGTTCATAAGGCTGTTCCGGGGTCTGACGGCAGTTGACAGACACGAAGCTGTCGGAGTGCCTGCGACAGAGACTTCTCCGCTGGCGGCCACTTCACTGTCAACAAAGGACACGGCTGCCCGTGGTGACGCCTGCTACAGGGCTGTTCGTAAAAGCGAGTCTGGCTCACGGGGAACATCGTGCCCTCACTGACTGCACTCTTGATGTTGCAGAATCTGTCGTAACACTCGTATTAGCAGTTCACGTGAGGAAAATCAAGTAAACGTCTCAGGAAGTGCGGGAAAAATGACTTAAGATCAAACATCTATTCCTGAGACAAAGCAAAATGGATCAGTTCTTATATTTAATCACATCAAAAGCCAGCATCAAATGTAATGGTAAATGTTTCAACTCTCCATTGAGATTTCACAAACAAGCATAAGTATTGCTACCACTACTGTAATTAATTGTTCTGCAAGTAAAATCCAACGCAATCAAGTCATAAAAATAAATAAGGAGTCCATATACTGGAAAGGATCAAGATGCACAATTCTCATTATTTCAGGATTATATGATTGCATAAGGAGATTAAGGAAAATGGTTGGCTAAAAATGTCACTTATAAAAATGAATAGTTCTCTTATACACAAATCATAATAACAGAAAAAGTGTATAATAGCAAAACAAAAACAAACTATTAGGCATCATCTTAAGAGTAAATACGCAGAACAAATATGAACACTACAATTTTACTGAGGAGACGCAAAAGTTGAGTAAATATTTCTACACAGACAAACTAGAAGCTATAAAATCATCAATTCAGCCTTCGAAAAATCAATTTAAAAAGAAGTAAGACTTTGGGAGGTATGGGACAAAACAATACTAAGCGTATGTGGAAGGAAGATTAAGCACAGGAGAAAATCCAGGGGAAAAACCTGGAGACAATGTAACTAGGAAAGACTTCCCTCGGCAAGCACTGGAAACACTGGAAACACGAATAGAACTGCGGGAACTGACACAGTCCGGGCAGCAGCTGCGCCTGCCGTTGCTTCCACTGTTGCCCAACGGACTTCCCCAAAGCCCGCGGCCCCAGCACCGCGGCTTCTCCTCCCGCGGTGAGTCAGGAAGCCGGACGGCCTGGCTGGGGGCTCCGACTGCCCTCTTGCCGGGATGCCAGGCGCTCCCTCCGCGGCTGGGGGGGGCCTGCTCCCACACCCACTCGCTCGGCTGCAGGGAGGCGGTGCAGACGCCCACAAGCCCCGGCCACAGGCCTCCCCGTGGGCGGCACGCACGTGGCAGGTGGCTTCACCGAAGCAAGCGAACGGGGGTGGGGGGGGAACAGGCAGGAAAGACCAAGTCCTGGCGAGTGACGGTTGCAGCCTTGTCCCCGAATGGCTGATGCGACATCCCATCTCAAGCAGCGTCCTGTTCGCTGTAAACAAGGCACCAGGTTCGGCCCGGCCCGCCCTTGTGACAGGGGAGAGGGTTGCACACAGGCGTGACTACCCGGGTCGCGGGGTTCTCCAAACCTTCCCGCCGTGAGTGGAATCCGGCCGACGCAAGGACAGGCGGAGAACCGAAGTAAAGGCGAATTCCTTCGAAAACCCAGCGAACAGCGAAGATGGCGTGGTGCGCAGCGAGCGCGGGAACACGGCCTGGATCGTGTCGTTGCCCAACCAAAGCCTCTCCCGAGGATGCCGCCGGAGAGCGGGCCAGCCATCGGAAACATCGGGACACCTCCTCTTCCACGCACGCATCAGTCCCCCACGGCCCAGAATCGCGTGCACAGAAGTAATGATGAATACAAGAGACAGGCAGGGTGTTTATGATTATTATCTCGGAGTGAGAAAAGCATTCCTCAACCTGACACGAAGCCCTGCCTGTGCGAGGGCTTCCGAGCGCCCGTGTGGCGTGAAACGTCGGGAAAGGACACTCGCTGCACACGGCAGAGAGGCCGTTTCCTCAACATGAAAATACCGCTTTTCGTAAGGAAAAATTACCCAACAGGAAAATCAGCCGAGCGCAGGTGAATGTGCAAGATGCGTATGAAAAGGGTGCCCGGCTGAACTCACAATGGACCAACATAGATGTCAAAAAGAAAAAGAGATACCATTTTTTTATCTATGAAAACAGCAAAAAAAATTTTGCTGTTCCACAGCCAACAGTTGGCAAAAGCACAAGGAGCACGTACACTCAGGCTGACCCTTTGGAGAACCAGCCGGCCGGCAAATTCTGTCCAAGTTGAAAAGGGTGTTCACCTTGGACCCAGCACCTGCACGGCCAACGCTCTCTCCTGTGGAATTCTCGAAAGCACACGGTGACCACCCACCCGCACACACTCACACTCTCGGGCACACGTGTACACACACACTCAGCTCACACGCACTCTCACTCATGCACCCCCCACTTTGGCTGCAGCCGAAGGCTGCCGTGTGTGTGTGGGTTGTGGCCACGCTGCCCCCCGACCCACCCACAGGGTCTCAGGGCAGGGCCTGGCCATCACCTGCTCCGCTGCGCAAACCGAACGCCCGGTGTCCGCCATCCCTGCCGGGACCACCGTGCGCCGGGGAGAGTCGGAGCAGAGAGTCTGGTAAACAGGCGGTTCACAAAGGTCCGGCGTGGTGGCGAGAAGCGGTGGGGACCGCCCGGCGTCCCCAGGGCAGCCGGGAGGCGGGTCTCCAAGTGGAGGTCCAGGGTGAGAGACAGAGCGAGTCGAGGGAGGAAGCGGACAGGAGCTGGACCTGCCAAGGGGACACACGTCACCCAGGTGCAGAGCAGCCCCAGGCGGGGCGGGGCTCCCTTAGAGATGAGGCCCCTTCCAGGCCACGCAGGCGCCTCGGGCAGGCGGAAGCCGCTCCGGGTCCCTGCGTCACCCTGGCGAGAAAACCGGTGTGAAGCGAGCGATTGCCACCGACCTGCTGCGCGCGGCGCCGCTCGGCCCCTGACCGAGTTCTCCCCCCCTCCCCGCCCCGCCCCCGCTGCAGAGGCTCACGGCCCCAGCTGCAAGGGCCCACCCAGACGCGGCCAGAGGTGACGCCTGGTGCCGCCTTTTTTTTTTTTTTTTTTTTTTTAGGTTTTCTCGCCTGTTTGCACGCTTTAACGCTAGCACGTTGTAAATATGTCTCATGAAAATATGGGACTTTTATAGCATTCAAAAAGGCTGGAAATCATTTTCAAACAGATCCTCATGCTGAACCCCAGTCACACAGACAACCTTTAAGCATCATTTTCTGGATGGATTGTGATTATTTAAAGGTAAAAATGTTTGAGAATACCAACTATAATAAGATACCAAAACATCTTCAATCTCATGACATAAAAACTGAGGAAAAGTAGATGCTATCACTGAATAATTTTTTGAACGTATGCATTATTAATACTGGATTTTGTTTGGTTTTTTTTTCAAAAAAAAAAGTTCTGATTTGTTCTGTTCTTCACTGGACAAAGAATCGGATCATGGGAAAAATTTGAAAGCTTAGAAATGTCGATGTTAGAGACGGCGATAAACAGAAATTCCCGTTCCGTTCTGAAGCTCTCTACACTTCTCCCGGATTCGCGCAGCTCCGTCTGCTGGGTGTCATCGGCAGAGCGAAGCTTCGCCGGTTCAACCCTCCGCCTGGGCCGCTGCCTCCGTCCCCAGGGAGGGCGCGAGCAGGCGGCGACCGAGGGGTCACACTGCTGTTCCTCTTTCTCCCCCGCTTCCCCTCTCTCTAAAAAGAAATAAATAAAATCTTTTAAAAATAAAAACTGTCTACAAATTGCCTTCTTACCAGAGGAGAGGCAAGTACAAATTACATGGTCTCCAGAGCTTGGATAGAACCCTGGATCCCGAGGACCTGGGACAGGGCCAAGGGACCATGCTCTTTGCTGCCCCCGCCCCACGTGGAAGAAAGCCCCGTGGCAGACGGAACGTGGGGACGCGCGCTGAGGGGAGGTCAGCCCATCTTGTTCTTGGAAGAAGAAATGAAATCATCCAAAAAAAGCACTTTGGGAACTATGATGAAAATGAGGAAATAAGCCCTTCCTCTTGCGAATAAAAATTCAGCGTTACTGTGCCCGGTAGTGAGTAAACTGAAAATAGAAAACGGTAACAGTGAACTTAGCGTCTGTTCGTGTAACGAAAGAAAGGTGACTGACGTAGTTTGCTGACTACCCAATTGGAAGTCCATGTAACCAAAGGACAAAGATTCTGTTGGAAAAAGAATCATTTACTAACACACAGGGTCCAACAAGCAGGGTCCAGCCTGCTTGAGTGTGGTTGCTGGGGCAGTAATTTGGGTATAATAACTTGTAGTTCTAATTTGCACATTTCACCTAAAATAATGTTATATGGTGTGCTTCCGTGTGACAGCGGTATGTTACAGAATTACATGCTTATGGTTTTGTAATTAAAAAGGGGTGTTATTTGTGCTGGACCCTGTATATTCTAACTTAATGATTATTTTTGTTTTTGAACAAGAATCATTACCTGGCAAAGGGGAAATGTCTAATTGGATGCTGCATAAAATAACATTGGACGTCTTGTAAATTAACTCAAGAAGAGCCAAGTTGTAAGAAACAGCGATGGAGGCAGACACCGAGGGCTCTTCTGTTGGGAGACAGTAAGACCTCTTCACCTGAGGTCAACACGAAGGTCGCTGCCGACGTTTCCTTCCCTTCTTCAGCATGCGGACTCTGGCGTGTAGGAAATCTTTGCGTGGAAGTTCTTAAGACATGAAAAAGTGATTCGCATTTTTCACTTGTACAATCAATGTAAAATGTGAGCTTTAAATGTAAAGTGCAAATGTCTCTGTAATTTCCGATGCTACTTATTTCTAAAAACGCATTTTAATACACTTGCTGTTGGTGCCGGCGATCAGCCTACGTGGACGCACGGCCACACAGCGCCCACAGTTCCCACCAGGGCTCGGTCTTGGGGTACGCTCCGTGGCTTTGAGCAGACACGTAAGGACCTGCATCCCCTGCGGTAGGACCCAGCAGAACGGCCCCGCTGTCCTAAAAACTCTGCGCACTCCCCCGTCCCTCCCGTCCGGCCCCACGCTCTGGCAACCACGAACCTGTTCACCGTCTCCGTAGTCTTGCCTTTTTCCAGAACGTTGGAGTCACACTGCGTGTTGCCTTTTCGGGCTGGCTTCGTGCCATGAGTAATAAGCGTTTAAGTTGACTGCATGTGTTTCCATCCTTCGTAGTTTTGTTTTTTTTTTTTTTTTTTTTAATATATTTTTTTCTTTTTTAGATTTTATTTATTTATCTTTTAGAGGGGAAGGGAAGGAGAGAGGGAGAGAAACATCAATGTGCGGTTGCCTCTTGTATGTCCCCTGCCGGGAACTGGCCTGGCAACCCAGGCATGTGCCCTGACTGGGAATCGAACCGCGATCCTTCGGTTCGCAGGCCCGCGCTCAATCCACTGAGCCACACCAGCCAGGGCCATCCTTCGTAGTTTTTTTAATTTAAAAATTTTTTTTACCAGTCAGGGCACATGCCTGGGTTGCCAGGCCAGTTCCCGGCAGGGGACATACAAGAGGCAACCAGACATTGATATTTCTCTCCCTCTCTCTCTTTCCTACCCTTCCCCTCTAAAGATAAATAAATTAAAAACCTTAAAAAAATTAAAAAAAAAAATTTTTAACCCCTGAGTCCTACTCCACAGTCGGGACGCACCGCAGCTGACCCCTCACCTGCTGAGGGGCGTCTGGTTTGCTCCCAGGTTTCGGCAGTTACGCATGAAGCTGCTCTAAACACGCGTGTGCAGGTTTTGTGGGGGCATGTTTTCAACTCCTTCGGACAAACGCTCCGGCGCACAATGCTGGATCGTACAGCAAGAGTGTGCTTAGCTAGCTCTGTAAGGAAGTGCCAAACCCTCCGGCACGGTGCCTGCACCACGCTGCGTTCCCGCCAGCACCGAGCGAGACCCCCGCCGCTCCCCGACCTCGCCGGCACTTGGTGCTGTCGGTGTCTGGAGTGTGGCCTTTCTGAGAGATGCCTCATGGTGTCGCCCTGTTCTAACGTGCCCGTCTTTGGTGACCCGTAAGCTGGCCCATCTCCTCGTAAGCTGATTTGTCATCTGTGCGTCTTCTAGGGTGAGGTGTGGGGAGGCTGGTCAACCTCAGTCAGTGCTGCTGCGCCAGTTGGGCAAAGCTGCCAGGCGGAGACATTTTTTTCCGTTAGCAAAGCAGCTGGGGTTTGCTGAAATCCGCAGACGCCGTGAACTCTGAAAACCTGGGTTTCAGACTCTGCTCGCTCTGAGGAGCTCCGAGCAAGGCACGCTTCACTGGGCCTCCGCTGCTTCCTCTGTAGAACCCACCGGTCCCCGGGGCCGTCACACCCCGCGATTCCCAGTGAACATCGTTCCAGGAATCCCGACTCCGACAGACCCAGAGTGCAGGGCGAATAGAGCCCAGGGTGCAAAGGTGCCACGTGCACCCTGACGACCCCAGCGAATGCCGCTCCGTGGTGCGCAGAGCGGCTGTTCAGCGAGGAGATGCTGAGAGCTCTCTTCACAGGGACAGTTATTTTTACTGATGGATTTATTTTTAAATTGTATCTGAATGAGGCGCTGGATGCTGGCTAGATCTACTGCGCTAAGCACTCCACAATACACAGCAGTCATCGTGTACAACTGGGAGGGGGCGATAAGGCCTCCTGATAACCCTAGGAAATAATTATTTCTCTTAAAAACGGTCAATGAACAGATGCGTTGTAGGGAACGAGGCAGCCCACACGGTCAGTTCTTTTCTTTTCGTGGTCTTTTTTTTTTTTTTTTCACTGTTCAAGCACAGTCGTCTCCACGAGCAAATGTTGGCTGCAGCCTGTCCCGCACGTCAGCCTCTCTCCTCACGATCATTAAAAGCACGGAATAAAACTGCGTGGTGCATTTCCTCTTTCTTAAACCGTTTCTCAGGCACACAAAATTCCAATCAGAAATGATAAATGTTAGGCCTATTCATGGAACATTTTGCAAAAGCATTTGGCAGTCACCAGGTCACTGCCTCTTTGTAACACCCCAGCGCTCAGATGCAGCCACGTGACGCCACCTTTCACCGTGGTCTCATCGTAACAGTTAAGGAAGCAGCTATCTACCAAAAAAGCCCCAAGTCCCAGGAGGAAATCACAGCCTTCGTGAACACGTTCTGGGGCCCGTCATCCACGACCGACTGCGACTGCGCTGCCGGCTGAGGGCGGAAAGGCCCTGGGCGGCTCTGTCGGCCCCCACCCCTCTCAGCCGTCGTCACTCCGGGCGGTGGATTCTAACCCGGCCCTCTGGTCTGGGAACGGCCGTGGCTTTCCAGCAGCCCTCGGTTTGGTGTTTGGAGAGCGGAAACGGGGCTCACAGGCAGCTCCCCTGAGCCCGGATCCCGGTGCCGGCGGCGCGGGGCTGGGAGAAGCGCTGGGAATGAACGTGAACCACTGACTTGCACCCGCCGGGACGCGGTGCTGGTGGCTGAGGTTTCACCGACATCCGTCTGCTGGAAGCGGGTGTGGGGTGCGGCCGCAGCAGAGCCTGGGGCCGCCAGTGCTGATGACAGGGGGTCCGTGGGGACACGCGCCTTGCTGGGCGCGCCCTCAGCACGGGGACACCTGCCCCTGACGGGCAGTCCGAGGGGTCCCGCCTCTGGTCTGCGGAGCCTCACGTGGGGTTTGGCAAACAGGAAAATGTCACTGGGCAGTAGCTGCGGGTTTGTTGGCTTGTTTCTTAATCTTCTGTAGGGAAAGGTGTGAAAACTGTTTTGTTTTGTTTTCTCTTCTCATTTTCCTTTGGTATTTCAATCAGGTTCTTTTTAAAAACTATTAGGTTCCACCCAAAGCGCCCACGTGGAGTGAGACAGCTGACGCTGTCATTGCCTGTGAGACAGAGACAGTGAAGCACGTTCCTGGGGCATCGCACAGCGGCAGACGGGGACGCCGGACACGAGCGGGGACCCAGCCGCCACCCCTCTCTCTGAAATGGAACTGAACTTGGGGTTCTGCTCCCTCCTTGGCTTCGTTACTCCCTCCACTCGGCACGGATGCAGGCCTTGCACCGCACGAGGGAGAAGGGGCGGAACAGGGCTGGCAGCCCGGTTCCCAGACCTGAGGCTGAGGAGGCCGACGGGTGAGGGGGACGGCCAGGGCCGGGCTACTAGCCACGTCCCCACGCTGCCCGTCTCTGAGGGGAGAGTCCCAGTGCTTCTCTGAGGGCGTGGATTCCACGGCTTCCTTCCTGGGCTGCACGTGGGCCGGTGCCACGTGGGCCGGTGCCACGTGGGCCGGTGCCACGTGGGCCGGTGCGGGGACACACCCGCGGGAGGGAGAGCAAGGACATGTTCCCTCCGATGGAGACGGCCGGGATTCCCGAGAGGGAAATGCTCGTTATTCTACACCGAAATCAGACTTTTCTCCCATTGCAAGTTCTATCCTAAGAATTCCTTGCTGCCACAGGTTGGAAGCACCATCACACTTTAAACTTCCAAGGAAGTCTGAAAGTCAAGGACAGTTTCTCCGCCCGAGCCCCATGTCCCGTGAGAGGGCACACCAACAAAACATCAAGATGATCCAAAGTGTCCCCCCTGGAAAGTGAGCAAAAGTGCTAATTCCTGTAATCCCTCTAAAATCAGGGAAATGGACTCACATTAACTGTTCTTGCAACAGTAAATTAACTAATCAATCAACCAGCCAATTAACTGGTTAACATCAGACAAACCCAGCCGGTTCCTCCGCTCAGTCTGGCCTCCGCTGCCTGGGAGCCTCGGGGCCCAGGCCTGTCCGGCCAAGTCCAGGGGTGCTGCCTGGTTCTGGCCACAGCGTCTGCCGCTGCGAGAGGACTCGTTCCGAGTCGGCCGAAAACGGAGCCGCGTGGACCTCGGAAACCCCAAAGCCTCCCAGTGAGATCGGAAGCTGCAGTCAAGTGCGTCGTGGGAACAGCTCTCGGCCCGGCAGACACGGCCCAGGCAGGAGCCCGCGAACCCGGGGCGCCGGGCCCAGGCCAGCCCAGGCCTCCCTGCAGCCACCAGGCGTGTCCTCCCCTGAGTCGGCCCCGGGAACAGGAGGCGGACTGCGGCTCGGAGGCGTCTGTGCAGAGCCTCGCCTCTCCCAGGAGGCCGCACGCCGGCCGGCCCGGCAGCCGAGAGGACGGACCGCAGTCCTGTCCGCGGCCCTGGCTCTGGCCCTCGGTGGCGCCCGCACGGCCCCGCCCACCCCACCCCACCCCCACCCCCACCCCCACCCCGGGGCCGCGCCCACCCCACCCCCACCCCGGGGCCCCGCCCATCCAAGGCGGAGTGTTCTTCTTCTCGGCCCCGGCCTCAGGCTGGGGCGTGCGGCCCGGAAGTGAGCAGAGGTGGTGTGCCAGTTCCAGGCAAACACTGTGAAGAACCACTTCCCAGCCAATTCTCTGTTTCTCTCTCGGCCACAAAACCAGCACACCCCAACTAAGAGCTGCTGTTTGCTGCTCCGGGAGAGGGGAGACGCCGGGGCGGAACTGCGGCACCGGGGGCACAGCCCCAGCAGGGGGCACGCGTGTCGCTGGCAGTGCGTCGGTGTGAACCGCGGGGCTCCGCCGGCTGCTCCTGCGGCTGAGCCGACAAGTGCACCCTAAGGCCCCCTGTTCTTAGAATCTGCAGGGGGAAGGCCCACGTCCTCGTTCTGCTTTCGAGTGCAAAGGGCGAGCCCACGGGCAGGCGTCAGAGCCACGAACCGGAAACCGCTGCTTCGGGCACCGCCCCCTCCCGGTCTGCGTGTCTGCTGTGTGTCAACTCTGCCGCTCGGCCAGCGGCCAGGGCACGGCGACAAACACTTTACCGCTCTAAGGGTGCGTGTTTTTCAAATCAATGAAAAGCACGTGAAAGTGTCTACAAAAGAAGCCAAGAGCATCCAAGCACTAACCAGCGGACAGGCCCACAGGACTCACGAGGCCGCGTGCAGAGTCTCGCCAGGACTGGCAGGAGGGAGCGCGTGAGAGTCCCACCAGGTACTGGGCGTCAAGGGTGCGGGGCCAGGATCCGTCCCAGAGCGCTGCCGCCTGACCGAGGGGAGACGCAGGCCCCCAGCCCCATCCATGGCCTGCTCAGTGTGGACAGGCCCAGGCCCCGGGCAACAGCCAGCAGGGGCTGACAGCCACCACCAGAGACGACGTCCACGGTCTTCACACTGAGTTGTCCTTCAGCAGGTCTGTGGCCATGCGTGTTCCCCCTCTGGCTGGACCGACGTGAGGGCGAGGCGGCCACCTGGGATGTGTGCGCCTGGCAGGGACAAGCCAAAGGGACTGATGGAAGAAGCCAACGAAAGCGGTGCCAGGGTGGCCGGCCAGGCGGTGGGCCAGAGCCCAGGGGAGTGGGGGTGGCAGGGCTGACGGCTCCTCTTCGGTCGGCCCAGCAGCCTGTCCTGCAGCTGGTGCAGAGGCTGCAGGGACCCCTAACGGCCAGTGCAGGTCAGCAGGCGGGAGGGTGACTGTTACCAGGATGCCCCGGGACCCTCGTCACAACCAGCCCAGGACCCTGACCCTTCAGCTGAATGTTTTCAACAGTGTGGGTCTCGGGTCTGCTGCAAAGAGATGTGGACCCCAACCGGCGGGGCCCAAACTGGGGAACCCTGCAGGCCGACGGCATCGTGGGGACGAGGAGCATCCCTACCAGGATTCCAGCCGGAAAGGGGAGGGGAACGGGGGAAAGGTACAGGGAATACGAAGCATAGACGGGGGAGGTTAAAAACAGAATAGGACATGGAGAAGCCAAAGAACTTACACGTACGACCCACAGACATGAACTAAAGGGGGGAATGCGGGTGGGAGGGGTACTGAAGCGGAGGGGGTTAAAAGGGAGAAAAATGGGACAACTGTAACAGCACAATCAGTAAACTGATTTTTTCTCAAGACAGAATAAAACGAGCTGGACCAAAGCTGCTGGCCTGTCTCCCATCGACCTTCTCTCACGCACGCTTCCAGTTCTCCCCTTGGGTCTTCGTGTGCGAAGCCTTCAGCCCCCACCCCACCCCGTGTGTGCACGCCAGCCTGCCAACGAACCCTTAAAAGTTGACATTCAGCTGTTAGTGCAACACTCCAGCTGTGTCCTCACCATCACAGTTATCATCACAAACCACGATTGAGAATCCAGTAAGCGCGCAGCACCGAGACTCAAACGAGGCGTGAAGCATGGCGTTCGGAACTCAGCCCTCGCTGCGGCGTGAGATGTTAGGGAGTGCTGAGCAGCAGGCGGTATTTCGGTGGGACAGCAAATCCACAGTTATTGACTTGTCCACGTTTTATTTTTTGTTTTCACAAAAAGGGCTGTCAAAAAAAGGTTGTATACATTCTATCCTATCATTGGAAAGCTGACCTCTTCAAACTGACAACAGACCCTTCAGGCTGGTGTGAACAGCGGCTGTGGTCACAGTTCCTCCAAACTGCGAAGAGTCCAAATGTTCTTCAGTTGGTGAATGAAACTGTGGTTTATTCTTTAAAACCGACAATAGAAATTCACATACTTAATGTCATTTTTAGAGCCAGTTATCCAGCCTGGTGAGATTACTTAGAACCTTTCATCTTTTACCCTCGGCTTTGTAAATTGTGAATTCGCCAGTTTTGTAAACATGGCTTTTACGTTTATGCCCAAGTCGTCGATAAACATTTTCAGCCGAAAAGCCCAAGAACAAAGCACCGAGGCGCGCCTGGAGGAGCCTCCCGCACCGGCCGCCCACGTGCCTCTGCCTTCCTCACAGGACCAGCCAGTTGGGCTTATCCACCAGAACACAGCAGCGAAGACCGCCAAGGACTTATTTATGTAACGGCGCTTCTATAAAAAGCAGAACAAGAAGAACTGGACAAAGAGCTAACTGATAAGAAAGCACAAGGAGGAACCAACCGCAAAAACGAAGGCAGAAACTGTCTGTAAGGAAACTGCCAGGCTGTGAGCGCCGTGCGCAGACGGTCACAGGAGTGAGAGAAGTCTCACCCCCTCGGAGAGGAGAGTTCCCATGTTCCCAGGAGCGGGCCCCTCCTCTCCCCGGCGAGTACTCGGAACAAGTTCCAGCGTGAAAGGAGCGCACCATACAAGTGGACTTGGGACACGGTTGCGGCCACGATTCCAGAGAAAGAGGGCACCCTGCCCGAGCCGCGCAAGATGAAGCCTTGGGGGTGTCCAGAATGTGCACCGAGCAAAATTCAAGGGCAGAGAACCAGGCAACTCAATTTGAAAATGGGCCAAAGACAGACACGTCGTCCCAGAGAACAAGAGGGCGTCAAAGCAGCACGTGCGAGGGGGCTTAGACGTGTCTGCCGTTGGAGAGACGCACAGGCAGCCGGCACGAGACAGCGCGGCGCGGTTACAGGGACGTGGTTACCAGGACGTGGTTAGGGGGACGGCTGACTGAAGGCCCCGACGGCGCCGAGCTCCGGCGGGACACGGAGCGGTGGGATGCTTCCCACCGGGTCAGAGGCAGACTCGCCGTGTCGCTCGCAGTCCCATTCCTCAGGGCGCACACCCGAGACTGGACACCGGCGTCCACACGAACGTGCGCAGCCGCTGCGGTCTCACCTCCTCCCAGCTGGAAAGCGTCCGGTGTCCCTCGGGGGCGAAGGAGACCCGCTCCGTCTGGGAAAGGCACACTGCGCAGCAGCAGAAAGGGACAGGGCGCTGAGACGCAACGGCCCGGGCGAGTCCCAAAGCAGCTCCACGAGGTGAGCGGAGCCGGCTCGAAAGGCCGGGCGCGGGGACAGTCCACCCTGGCAGCGACAAGCTGTGGTCCCAGAGAACAGGTCAGCGGTGGGGGTCGGGGTCGGGGTTGGCGGCCGGGCGAGGACATGATGCTGAAGCCCTAGCAGCGGAGAGGTTAGCAGACGACTCTGGACCCGCGTGGTGGGTCCGTGCATCCGCACGCGTGTCCGGGCTCACAGAACCAGGCAGCGAAAGAAAAGCCGGCTTTGCCATGAAGTTCGTTAAAAATGCCTCCTGCTGAAGTGCAAAGACGTACTCCAGGACGAGTCCCCCGTTTCCTTGTCTATGAAATTGGAGTTTCAGACTGACTTTATGAGATTCAGTGGAACAAAGACAAGAACTGTATCAACGTGGTTTCTGCAGTGAGTAGTCAAGCTTCCTCAGGAAAAAGGTGTGGAACGAAGGTACGTGTGTGTGTTTTAATTTACAAATTGGATTAAAGATACGCCCCCCCCCCACCGCCCCCAGGAGAGCTGGCTTTAGTGAAGCATCATCCTTTAAAAGGAGTTGATTTCCTGGACTAACCACGGGAATCTCCTTCCCAAATGTCTGTTGGGTTAAGGTGGTCCTATTTGTGTTTGAGTTCTCCGTGGCCCTCTGGTTCACTTCTGTGTCCCACGCTAACTGGTCAATCACGCACGGATTTGCACATTTTAAAGCTTTTCTAGTCTCTACTTGAAAATAGCCTGAAGTTCAGTTCTTAACATACAGCATTAACACCGTCTGTCTGCAGCCCCTCCAATCGCTTGAATTGGAGCTTGAACTTTAGAGACTGCAGCTCACCTCTAACCGAGGCCATGAAAAGCATCTCCTTTCCTCTCCCCTCTGTCTACAGGATGTGAGTCTCAAAGACATTTTAAATCTCTCTGACTTTTGGAAAGAAGGGAGTAACTTCTTTGGAAATTATCTCGAAACTCTTCTTCCAGAGCCGACGCACACATGCACACGAGCATTTGTTCAGAAAAAGACATTTCTGTGTAAGGGGAAGAGATGAAGCTGCTTTGTCATATCTTTCCTGTCTGACAGGAAACACTTCATGTCTCTGCTCTGCAAAGGAGAAAGCCATTCCAAACACAGTAAAGACACAGCCTAGGATCGGCGACTTTCATTAACGGAAGTGAGAGAGGCGGACGATTCTGCTGGGCGTGAGAGGTGGCACGTCGCCTAACTTCACTCCTCCCCCTGAGAAGCCACCTGGTCCATCGACAGGACCCTGAGAACTCTCAGCAACAGAGCCTCACGCACGCTGGAGAGAAGGAAATACGGCGCGTAACGTCCTCATCCTCTCCCCCTTCCCACCGGGATGGGAAACGCGGGAGGTTCAACAACAGGACTGAGTCTCTGCGGAGGAGAGGAAGTCCCCAGGGTGCCTGTGAACTGAGGACCAGCGTGAATCCAAGGTCTGGCAGGAACTGGACCCCGAGCAGACCAGGGAAACAGGGTGCCCGACCCCAGAGAGCCTCTCAGTGAAAGCAGAGTGCACACACTCACACGTTCACACGCACACACGCACACGCTCGCACGCTCCATGCCCTCAGGCTACAGCATAGCAGACCACCCACACGCTCCGCTGTGGTGCTGGGGTGGGACCCAAACTGGGCACAAGGTGCAGCCCAGCTTCGAGGGATGGGGAGAAGCAGCCCCGACTCTGCTCGAGTTTCCTCGCCGTGTCTCACCGGCAGACCGGCAAAGGGTACCCAAGCGCAAGGTCTCAGGTGGGTGGGTGGGTGCGTGTGGATCCCCAGTGCCCTCACTGGCTCCCCAGAGTCGCCTACGGCCCAGCTCTGCCGGCATCTTAAAGCAAGCGAAGAACCTGCCGGACGGAGGAGCGGAGCGCCGTGGCCGACAACAAGAGGGACTGAGAGTTTACCAAACAAACAGTAAACGCACGACAGTGCGAGCAGAGAGGAGAAAAGAGGAAACGTTATAAATAACAAAGAACCTAAGCTAGGGTAAAAAAAAAACAAGAAACAAGGACTCTTTTTTGAAGAGCTTTGAGTAGTAAGTTAACAACTACTTGAATTTGACAAAGTGAGCTCACAAAAACTGGACTATAAAAAACAGCGTGATATGAAAGGAAAATACTATTCTCAGCAAATAAAATGAGAGCCGAAGCAATGGCATGAGAAATAAGCAAGTTAAGAACAAGGAACAAAGAAGATGGAAAGAGCAAGAAACAGAACCGACCTGCGTCTGGAGGAAGATCGTGGTCTCACGGCAACGCAAAGGAGCCTGGCCGCTTTCGGGTCACGGAGAAACTACTCGCACGGAGGCCGACGCAGGCCCCAGCGGCCGTGCGACTCGCGTCCTCGAAGAAAATCCACAGGTGCCGTGAACTGAACTGAAGAGCCACGTCGGCGCGGTGAGTGAACGTGGAAATCGGGGACAGAGTTCCTCACGCTGACGTACGTCCCTGTCACGTCAGTGAGTTTCGAGAATGAAGAAACAACGATTCAAGCTTTGCGAAAACACGGGCCCCTCCCGGGGGAGAAATTCAGACAGACCCGGGGCGTCGGCACGACCGCACTTCCCACGCGCCGGTCACCGCGCCGCCGGCCGAGATGAGCCACGACTGTAAAATCCACGCTGGAACGTGAAGACTCACCATGGAAAACATTTTTTTGAATCTCATTCATGATTTCCATTCACTACGTGTTAAAATGATACTTTGACATATTGGGTTAAATAAAATACATCGTTAGAATAAACTTTACCTGTTCTATACATTATTTTTAACGTGGTAATAGATAAATTTTAAATCACAGCATCTTTTCTATCAGGCAACATTATCTACATAGTTCTTTATGAAAGAATATAATAGCCACCTAGGATGATTTAAAGTGATTTGTATCAGTTATACATTTTTTAGGATAAAAAATTTTCGCTGAAGACACTGCCTGATGACACCCAGAAGAGGCAGCACCGAGGGCTCGGGCGGGAGGAGCCCGGTGAACGGCGCCCGTGGCGAGCGAGCGCTGTGCCCCCTAAACGCGACGACGCCCCCAGCGCAGGAGCCCTGGTGCGGCGGCAGAGCGCCATGGAGCCCGAGAACAGAGACAAGTGACCGTGTGACAGGCTCCCCGCACCGTCCCCGGGACGCGCCGGACCCTGACCGGTCTACGCTGCGGGCGGCCAGGTCTCTGTCCAGACGGTTCGATGCCACGGCGGCAGGTCCAACGCGGGAGCCGCCGGGCACGTTACGGCAGAGCTCCAGGTACCAGACAGGCAGGTCCGGGCGCCGCCTGCTGGCCGGCCGCGGAGGGGCCGGCACGGACGGTGCTAGAAACCCCCACCTAAAACTGCAACGCAGGCTGCGGCAGAAGCAAGGCCCGCGTGAGTGTGGTCGGGAGGGCGGTAACGGGGGG
The DNA here is from genome assembly GCA_039655065.1 of Glossophaga mutica. Classification (NCBI taxonomy): domain Eukaryota; kingdom Metazoa; phylum Chordata; class Mammalia; order Chiroptera; family Phyllostomidae; genus Glossophaga; species Glossophaga mutica. The sequence continues at coordinate 223,689,122 of CM077304.1, forward strand.
CGCAGTCATTTATAGTTTTATTTGAACGTTTCACCTAAAGTGTCATACGGCGTGCTTGAGTGTGACATTGTTATGTTACAGAATGACATGCTGATGATTTTGTAATAAAAGATTTTGTCACAGAAACGGGCGTTATTTGTGCCGGACCTTGTACATTGTTTTGAAGACACATAAAATCCATTTTCAAACTTGTTTAATATCATTTTCTTTAAAGAGGACTTTTCATAGAAAGTAACATCTTTGGAGATTAGGGAGCCAGTCTGAAATCCAGTCATTTCCTCAGTCTGCCTAGTTTATTTTCTCTGTCAATTCAGTTGAAATAACAATGGAAAACATTTTGCTGTAAAAAATAGCTCAGAGAGTAAATTCCAGGCCACAGGATTCACGCTGTCCTTCACTTTCACCTCGCGTAACCGGAAAACGTCCGCGTCCAACGTCAGCAGCCTTGCCCACGGAGCCCTGCCCCACGAGGGCCGCGTCCCCTGCGGTTTGCCCCCTGGGCCCCCTCTGCACCTTCTTGGGCCCCCACCGCTGCTCTGGACACCCCAGCACTGTGCTCTCAGATACGCCACGGCCTCGTTCTTCAGCTTCGACTGCTCGGTCGGCTCGGGCCAACTCCCCCGACACTGCGCGGCCCTAAAAACGCACCCCTGCAGAGAGGGAGGGTGTGTGTTTCTGTCTGAGTGCCCTGGACGGGCGTCCGACCCAACCTCGATTCGCGGGGTTTGGGGCTGCAGAGCGCTGGGTGAGGAGCCTGCGGTGCAGGCCTGTCCAGCCCCCAGCTCCACCCTGGGGTTTCGCCAGGAAGGGCATCAGCTCTGGGGGGCACTGTCCACAGGGCGTGGCTGCGACCTCAGCGACCCCCGTCCCCCAGGAAAGCGGCAGCCGAGCTTCGGACGCAGTGCCAGGGGCGAGGAACGACGCAGACGCATTTCTAAACGGTGGACCGTTCGCCTGACATGCGATCAAACGTGAACTCTCGCTGCCGCCGGGACCGATGAGAGGCCTTCGGTATAATCCCGTCCCGGACGCTTGAGGAACTCGCTGCAGCTCCGTGCGGGGCTGGAACACCTGGGCCAGGCTGCCCCCCCCCCCGCTTCGTTAAATGCCAACCCTTTCGATTCTAACGCTTTCGAGAGCTCCTCCCAGTATTCGAACGCCAATCTACGCAGGACGGCTAAGGTCAGAAAGGAAGAAAAGAAGACCTTTCCCACCTGAATCACTCGCAGCATCGCTCACCAGTGACGTCACCTCGATCACCATCTACTTTCTGACGTCACTGTCACCATAGCGGAGCCAGTTTGTGGCGGGAAAGCCAGCGAAGTTGTGAGGCTGGGAGGGTGCCGTCTGCTCTGCCCGACCGCCCTGCGGCCGTGCACGCTGTGGGGTGATCCCCCCTCTGCTCGAGGGCCACTCCAGCCTTTAAAGTCGACTCCCTGTCAAGGGGAGAACCTACTCTGGACTTCCGATAGCACTGCTCTCGCACCCCTTTAACAGGGAGCGAGGTGCGGCGTCAAACCTGAGGTCGCCACGGGAACAGCCCTTTGCCCGCTGAGCCCCGCTCAGCCCCCACTCCTCAGCCCACGTGTGCTTGGCGCCCCCGCCCCGCCCCGTAGGCACTCAAGGAGCAGATCTTCCTGTCGCACCTTCTTCCCTAATCATCCCTAATGAGAAACTTCTCCAGCCCTGAAGTTCATCCCCGTTTTGCGTAGAGTCAGCAGGCCTTGTGGTTGGAGATCCTTTGCCCACACTGTGACTCAGAGGCTCTCACTTCTCCAGAAAACTCCGTCGAAGGGGTGTGGATAGACACGACACCCTTCGGCAACGCAGGAGCCTCGGGGCGTCTGCACCCCCGGGATGAGCACTGGGGCAACACGCAGGCCGAGGGGCTGGGCCACTGCTTGGCATAGTGCGTCTCAGCCCCTCCATCGCTTTGGCAAGAAGAGTGAGGAAGGACCGTGGCGAGCTTGCGTAAGCGCACACAAAACACTGGCCGGTGCCTTCCGGATTCCAGAGAAAAGGGTTCAACTACGAAGTACTTTCTAATCAAGCCTCGGTTTTCTCCCAAAAGGACAGCAGAAGGTTGCCGTATTCGCTGTTTTTTCAGCTATGAATAAGGCAGGGAAACAAACAGGAAGGCTGGTGTTTAAACGGCAACATCTGGCCTGGCCGGGTGCTCGGTGGGCTAGACCGTCGTCCTGATACGCCGAGGTTGTGAGTTCAGTCCCCGGTCGGGGCACATCCAAGACTCAAGCAGTGAGCGCATGGAGGGGTGGGAAGAACCGCAACATCTGAGATCTGGATTCAGCTGTGGAAAGACTTCTAGGCCAGTCAGTGACACACAGAGATGACTCACTGGGTGAGGTCGTTAACCTCCCACGTAAGGCGGTTTTTAGAGGGCCCTGAGCAGTGATTGGAAAACAGCCATTTAATTTGGACTCACAGATAAGTGTTTGGTCGAGTAGCCTTGTTGACTCAGTTTCCTTGTCTGTAAAAGTATCCACCTTACGACAGTCTTTTGAATGAGTTCATTTAATGCACCCGGTGGAGGTGAGCACGCCAGGAATCACGGTCACTGCTGGTCTCACATTTCACATCTTATCAGGACGAAGTGCCTTGTTTACATGTATTTTCTTTCAAATACTTTTTCCAAGGCGAGGGGGGAAGGGAAGGAGAAAGAAAGGGAGAGAAACATCAACAGTGATCAGTTGCCTCTCGCACGCCCTGAACTGGGGATCTGGCCCACAACCCAGGCATGTGCCCTGACTGGGAATCGAACTGGTGACCCTTTGGCTCTCAGGATGATGCCCAACCCACTGAGGCACACCAGGCAGGGCTCTATTTGACTTTCTTAATGTCTTTATAGATGTACCCTGCTATGGAAACCTAGCATAAAGGCAAAGACAGACGGATTATTAAATACCATTATTCCTCATTTACTCACTCGCTGTGTGTGTTCATTCACGTATTCATTACAGACTGGGGCAAAGGGCTGCTGACTAAGGCACTGCAGAGAAAGAGGCGTTTAAGTTGCCTCCTGAAGGAAGAGTAAGAGCCTTCGATGCAGAAGTAACTTTGTAACTACAAAGATTCCTGCCGATGAGTAAATATGTATGCACGTATGTGTATGTGTGTATATATGTATACGTACATACATATTACACACACTGTGGAACCCTGTGGTCAAGAAAGTAAATATCATCTTCAGCACAGAAGAGAGTGGTGACTCTTAAGTGCATCGATGTCACAGGGCTTGTGGGGAAGGCTGGACAGTGCCCAGGGCAGTCGAGGGAGGGGACGGAGAATGGTACCCCCGGAAGGACTAGCAGCCCCGCTGAGGAAGGGGTGCTGCAGCCGGGCACTGGCTCTGAGGACAGAGCATGCCGTGCCGGGGCCCCGGAGCAGCCTCGCCAGATGGGCAGCGGCCCTGCAGCCACCGCGTGGACGCCGGGGCGCAGACCCATCCTCACGCTGGCACAGCAGCAGGAGAAGTAGCAGCCCGGCTTGAAAGAAGGAAGAGGAGACGAGCCCACAGGTTCAGGAAATGAAGCGGGAGCTGCAACGCGGACGAGCCCGTCCAGCTGACGCAGCAGCCCCGGCAGGGGTGGGAGCCACCCAGGAAACCCAGGCAGGAAAGGGGCGGGACGCAGCACTCTGACCCCCACTTGGCCAGGCCCTTCTGTGAACAGGGAACTAGAAACTCTGCCCCCGAAAGCCTGGGGTGCAGCCAGGAAGTCTGCCAGCTGCCTGGAGCCTGGGGTGGGGGAAGCTGGAATCCCCAACCTAAGGCACGCATGCACGGAAGGGTCCAGTTTGCTCCCCGCCCCCCCTCCCTGGTATCCAAACCCCTAATCAAAAGCAAAGACATCAACACAAAGCTGGTCCAGGACCCATGAAACCCCTGGGAAACTGGCAAAACTGGTATTTCCACGGCCTCAGGCAAAATCAACCCCTACTGAGCTGATCCCACAAGAAAGCAGATCAGTGAAAATAAAACACACAGAAGCGGCACACTGGGGAACGGTCGCCCGTCAGTGATAACAAACGGAGACTTCAGGTCCCCCAAACCAGCGAAGGCAGGCGTACGGTTTAAACAACAACGAGATGCAAGAAGGAACGGAAACGACGGGACGGCAGAGACGGGTGCGGAGGGTCTGGAGGTGGGGCGAGGGCGCGGGCACTTGTGCGCGGTGAGCGTGGGTGGGGGCGGGGGACCCACGGAGAGCTGGCATCAAAACTGGGTCCTGAGAGGCAGGCAGGACCACGTGCGTAGGGTCTCGGAGGGCATACTAAGAGAGCAACTTCCTCCCCCACCTTCTCCGTCGGACCCTCGGGTCTTAGGAGGGGGAACGCCAGCCCAGGGAGCAATGAGGGGCTGTGTTTCAGAACGCTCCTGTGGCAGGGACTGCCGGGCGATCGCAAGGCAGCAGGAGCACGGGAGGGAATGAGAGCGCCCCGGTCTCTGCAGCGGGCCGGCCGGACGCCTCTCGTTCCGGCCAAGCAGCAGGCCCGGGCACCTGTCAGAGGCTGCAGCGGCCCCCGGCTTCCACGCTGCACACGTGTGCTGTGAGCTGGTGCACATGCTGGGGACACACACGGGAGGTGGGGCCGGGGACATGGGCTCTGTGCTTCTCCCTTCCAAGTGCTCGCGAACCAGCAGGAGAAGCCGATGCGAGACAAATACCATCCCGCGACGTGAGGCGCGGACGTGAGCAGGTGTGGGAGCCTGGGGCGGAGGCGTGCTGACAAGGCGTCACAGGACCGGGGACACCTGAGCGGGGTCTCGCGGGAAGAGCAAGAACGTTCAGTGTGGGAGGGACGTGGGAACTGCAAGGACTCGTAAAAGTGACAGTAAGATGACGAAATTTCGGGAAAGACTTCCCATAAACTCCATTTCTTGGTATTGTCACATGAATCATTGTGCGGAGTGAGCAGACTCAAACTTGATCCTCACGTAGCTTTTAACGTAACAAAAATAAGTGGGACTTTGATTAGGGTCTGGGGAGCCCCTGGGTTCAAGTGCGGGTAAGACACAGAGGAGAGGGGGTCACAGAAATCGGGTTAATGGTCAGGGCGGCCCTGCGTGCGTGCCGGAGCCCGAGAGCCGGGAGGCAGCGGCTGGTTCCGCTCGGGCAGTGCGCCGGGGCGGAGCTGGGCGGGTGGGCAGGCCAGAGAAGCCTGTAGCTTTGAGGACCGGATGGGACCTCAGAAAGTCTGGAGTCCGTCCTCCCACCACCCCCGCATCTCCATCCTGGCAGGGGCCAGATGAGCAAAGACTCTGCCTGGACCACATGGAGGCAGCCCACCAAGGAGACGGGAAATGGGGGAGAAACACGCGTCTGCGAATGCTGGACGTGCGGAGCCAGCGTTGGGGTTTCATGAAGGACACAACTCCTGCTCATGGCAAGTCAGTCCTCTGCTGGCCAGGGCACCCTAGGGGAGCAGGGGGTTCTCAGCAGGTGCTGTTTCCTCGAACAGCTGGTCCTGCCTCCCCACTCAGGAGTGCAGGACAGTGAGCGGGGCTTGAGCTGCTTTGTCTCCGGGAGGAAGCTCCCTCCCGGCTGTAAACTGCACGTCTCTGTCCATCGAATCTTAGGCCACTGGCAAACCACTGACAACGTGGCTAGTCCACCAACATATATCATCATTCGAATCTGCAAAAACGCTCTGTGTTCTGAGGAAGAACAGCCACAGAGAAATAAACTCGGTGTTTGGAGTGAAGTCAGGTCTGTAAACCACCCTTAGCTCAGGGCGGGAATGGGACCCCCCCCCCGCGTTGGGCCAACACTGCCCACCACCTGCTTCGTGATCCCATCACCCCAGGACACAGCACACCCAGCGTCCCTGTGTGGTCTGGAACCCCGTCCTGCTGCGCTGGAGGAGCCAAGTGGTTGTGAAAGAGACCGGATGGCCTGAAAAGCATAAAATACTTACTCTCTGGCCATCTACCGGGAGAGCTTGCCAACCCCCGGCCACTCTGAGTTTCTCCACCTCCCACATGTGATTAAGGATAGTTCCCACTCCTGCTCATTCCCGTCAGCCCAGCAGACCTGCTGAGCTCCTACCACGTGGTAAGCACTGAAGTAGTCATGGGGGCAGGGGGTCAACAGGAGAAAGACAAGGCTCCTGCCAAGAAAGAGGTAACACGGTCATCTCGAGCTACGTTCAAAACCAAGAAAGAAGTACACTGTGACGCCGTGAAGGCAAAATAGGAGAACTTACTGGAAATGGGAAGGCTTTTTGGAGACAACAGACCACACCCAAGGGGCGAAGGACCAGCAGCAGCTGCCCAGCGAAGGAGCTGGAGGAGTCCCAGACGTACCTGGGCGGTCGGCAGCCACCGCGGGACCCTCTCTCCGTGCTTCTGCCCAGCGGCCTTGGCGGAGATAACAGAGGCTGGGAGAGGCTGGACGGTGGTTCAGACATTCCAGAGTTCGCAGGTTCGCTTCATGGCACCTGCTATTTAAAGACTAATGACGAAGAAGGAAAGAGAGAATAGCTTTAATATTCAACTTCTGTAAAACAAAGCTTTTGTTTCCATGAAACTCCAGTCATATTTTTAAAGCCAGTTAGAATTTTTCGATAAATAATTCTACTTGCAAAAAATGTAAACATCGTAATTTTTAATGTGCAAAAATCTGGACAATACCATTATATAATGGAATTTGAAATAAAACTTTTTCTCATTTCTGACTGAGCCCCGGAAACCACTTCAACGGGAGACAAATAACCTCCTAAAGATACCCTTTGTAGCCCTAGTCAAGTGGCTCAGTTGGTTAGAGCATTGGCCAGCCGTGCCACAGTTGCAGGTTCAATCCCCCATCCGGCCTCGAACAGGAGGCAACTGATCGATTTTTCTCGTATCTCTCTCTCGCTTTCTCTATCCTTAAAAAATATATATCCTCAGGTAAGGACTAAAAAAAAAACCAAAACACCTTTGTAAATTTGTCTACATGGTGCAAGTTACAGAAAACAAAGAAGGTCTTTAGCTCCAGAGGTCTCTCTCCCACCAGCCACTGAATGCGTTCAGTCACCGCCATCACAGACACCCCGCGGGCGAGCACATGGCCTCCCAAGGCCACTCGCCCTTCAGGTGCGCACATGTGGTACCTGAGAGTTATCCTACGTCAGGGTCGTTCTTTTCACCAAAATCGTTACTGGGATTCTCCTTCCTGATTAGCAAGTGAAAAGTAAACCCTAAAGGCCTCGGACAAACAACTCCCAACGCTGTCAGGGTTTGGGAGGCAGGAAAGATCCACAGCCCTAGACTCTGCAGATTTAAGGGGTCACACGGTGTAGAAAAGGCCAGGGAACAAAGGGAACACGCGGGGAGCAGGCTGATGGAGGGGTTGTTTTCCACAGGTAGGATCCATGACTGGGTGTGTGCGTGTACGCGCGCGCACCTGCGTCTGTGTGCGTGCATCTGCGTCTGTACGTGCGCATCTGTGTCTGTGTGCGCGCACCTGCGTCTGTGTGCGTGCATCTGCGTCTGTACGTGCGCATCTGTGTCTGTGTGCGCGCACCTGCGTCTGTGTGCGTGCATCTGCGTCTGTATGTGCGCATCTGTGTCTGTGTGCGCGCACCTGCGTCTATGTGCGTGCATCTGCGTCTGTACGTGCGCACCTGCGTCTGTGTGCGTGCATCTGCGTCTGTGTGCGCGCACCTGCGTCTGTGTGCGTGCATCTGCGTCTGTACGTGCGCATCTGTGTCTGTGCGCATGCATCTGCGTCTGTACGTGCGCATCTGTGTCTGTGTGCGCGCACCTGTGTCTGTGTGCGTGCATCTGCGTCTGTACGTGCGCATCTGTGTCTGTGTACGTGCATACCTGCTACATCTGCGTGCGTCTGTGTGCATCTGCGTGCACATTTACATCTGTGTGCATGTGCGTCCATGTGCGTGCATCTGCATCTGTGTGCGTGCGCGTCTGTGTGCGTGCTTCTGCGTCTGCGCGCGTGTGCACCACTGTGCGGGTTCGTTGTGGGAAGTCCCCGCCAGGAGGTGGCAGGTAGGCCGTGGGCACAGCTGGGGACCGTGTTCCGCAGCCCAACCCCAAATGTAAACGCCAGTCGGAAAGGACAGAGGAAATCAGGGCTCAGTCAGGTCACCGAAAAGTAACGCGGCAGAGACGGAGGAGCGCGACCCCAGCCCGCAGCGACTGCAGGCCGCCGGGCTCCCCCCGCTTCGGAGGCCGGTTGAGCCCCCTGACCGCAGTGTCATGCGGCTCTGTCACTCACGGAACAGCATCCGGGGGACCACTTATGTCGCTGTTCCCCAGAAAATAATCTCTAAGCAGTGGCACTGCAAATATTATAAAGTGTGTATTCATCTAAGGTGCAAAGAGGTTTTTTTCCATATCCTTAAAAATGGTTTAAAAAATGCTCTCAATTTTAAGTTAATCGGGTAAAGAAAATATTCTTAGGGCTGCCATGTCAACAAAGTAGCCACTGGTCACATGGAGCCACTGGCCATATTTAAATTTAAGCTAAAAGCTTTAAAAATTAAATGCAATAGAACTGCCACATGATCCAGCAATTCCATTTCTGAATATTTATCCCCCAAATTAAATTGCTGTCTCCAAAAGATATGTGCTGCGTGTTCCTGCGCTTTATGCCCAGTGGCCAAGACACGGAAACGACCTACGCCTGCTGGACAGGTGACCAGATGAGGAAATGGGGTCACACGCACAGTGGGGGGGTCCGCAGCCATAAAAAAGGAAGGAAATCCTCACGTTTGTGACAACGAGCGTGAGTCTCGAGGGCTTTGGTGGAATCAGTCAGACAGAGAAAGACAGGTGCTTCCTGACGTCACTGAGATGCGGGACCTTTAGAAACTCAGGAGAAGGGCGTGCGGGTGCCCGAGGTGGGGGCTGGGGGTGGGCACAGTGGATGAAGGGGCTGGAGCTTTCAGTTACAAGATAAGTAAGTCCTGGGATACAACGTCCGGCGTGACTGCAGTTGACAGCACTGTTTTGTGTATTTTAAAGCTGCTGGGAGCGTAGGTCTTAAATGTTCTCATCAGAAAAAAGAACTGTGGCTGTGTATCAGTGGATGCTAACTAAACTTACCATGGCCATTTCACAACAGGAACGTATGTCCGATCATCATGTGATATACCTAAAGCTCGTACGATGTTATATGCCAATTATATTTCATATTTAAAAAATTAAATATTCGATTTTTCCACCACTCTAGCTGAGGTTCGGGTGTTAAGGAGCCCCGTGCGGCCAAGGGCTCCCCCACTGGATTGCGCAAACATGGAGCATTTTCATCTTTATAGAAAGTGCGGTCGGACTCAGACAAAACCGCTCCAGCGTTTCTGGGCCAGTCATTCTGACCCCGAGAAAACAACTCCTGTTTCCTCTGCATGACTAGGTTCGCAACATTTTAATCCTCAGCGAATGTGAGCTTTGTAAAGTGTAACGATACATGATATCAGAAGCTTGTTAGGACAGAGTATTATTATTCCTCATTGTAGAGGTGGGTCACATCCTTTTGATACGTTTATTTTTAAACAGTTTTATTTGAGCAAAAAGATGGGCAGAAATCCAGAGTTGCACAACTCTTTACTAGAAGCCTGAATGCCTTTCAGATTCCTTGTAAACCAGAAAAAGTCAGCACTGGGGGATTTATAATGTTGAGTGAGTGACTTCATGCATTTAGCTTCTCAGAAGTTTTCATGGTTTCTCTACTAAACACAGAATGTACTTCTTTATATCACATTCTTTCCACATATTTGTAATTTTCACTTCCCTTTTAGATGTACATACGTTACTATGTTTTGGCTACATTGTTTGCTGACATGGATAGACTCTAGTGTAAGTACTGTGGGAGAGAACATTATGGAGTATTTTTAGTATTCTGTCGTCTTAGAGACTAAAAAACTTAGAGACTTGTTAGTTGCTTGGAGCAAAAAAAAAAAAAATGAGTTTTGAATACTTTAGAGTTCAGTATATGGCTCTCCTTCCCCCACCAGAGAACAAGCTGAATGAATCTCTGCATGAATTTAAGTTTTCCTGCCCTGCTCCCTGTGAACAGTTGGGAAACTGAGGCATTGAAACCACATCATTGTCTAGAAAAGACACATTCAAATCTCAGAAATTATATCTGATGTCAAGTCAAAATGTTCTTTAATTTGCTTGGAGGAGAAAAAGCCTGCATTTAACCTGTAGGTTCTCATTATGACTTTTTTTAAACTTTCAGTGAATTATAGGGAGACTGAAAAGAACTCGTCCTTAGCAAGCCACGCGGCCACCAGCGGACCTCTCCCAGCCCCCGGAGCAGAGCAGCCACAGGGAAGCAGGCCCCTGCGCCCACCGAGAGCCCTGGGCCTCGGCTCCTGGGAAGTTCACCGTGGCCCCCGCGGCCTGGTCCTGGCAGTCAGGCTTCTGGAAGTGAATTACTGGGTGATAAGGAATGCTATTTTTCATATGTGCAGACGTTGTATTTTAACCCTTAGGAAACTTTTTTTAAATGGGAAGGGGTCATTTATACACCCCACCCTTTCCTACAGTGAAAGAAAGACTCAGAGAGACTCTGGAAAACCGACAGGTTCCGCAATTTAGGAAACGCGATGGCTTTTCTCAAGTCTGCTAAGCCCTCCTAGAGTGTTCGCAGGGCCAACCATGCTGTTGGTACAAAATAAAGCGCGCAGGGCCTTAGGATACAGGAAAGGGAAAGAGGAAGACGATGTGGGTGTAACGGGACAGTAAAGGTTAGTGCAGCGGTCAGAGATGGAGCCCGCGGTGAGAGGGGAGGTGGGAAGGGCCACGCGGGGGGCCAGAGTCGGACGTGCAGGGCCCAGGAGTCACGCCCTGCACAGGTGCGTCTTCTGCAGATGCTCCTTGGTCAGGACCTGCGACCCGAGTGCTCGCCCGGCTCCCAGGCAACGCGCCGCCGTGGAGCCATCGGCAGTAGCTCCCAGGAGTGACTCGGGTTCGCACTGGTGCTTGGTTGCCGGAGGCCGGCCCTCCCGTACCTCACTTCAGTTTGTCACAAACGAACGCGGCAGGATTCTGTGACCCGTTCGGTGGTACGGACCCGCTCACATCTTCCGCACTTGTCTTCTGCAGGCTGCAGGGGAGCAGCTGTGCCCGCAGTGAGAGCGCTGCCTGCTTGGAGAAGTTGGGAAGTGTGGAGTTAAACACAGTGAGATGAGTTTCCTTACTACAGGACTGCCAGAGCCTTCGAGAGCACTGACCGCCCGGAATGCTGGGTTCCCAGTAACCCTATCCGCTCCTCCCGGAGAAGCTGCCGGGCACTGGGAACACGGGTTCGCCGGCTTGTGGTTCTTCAGTCCACAGGTACTACTTGGGTCGGTGTATCAGGTCGGCCAAAAAAATCTATGACGTTTTTTCCCTACGATGGCTCTATTAATGGTTAATTGTCTTTAACTTCATTCAAAACAAGCTAGTTAGTGCCCTGGCTGGTGTGGCTCCGTGGATTGAGCATCTGGCCTGCGAACCAAGGGTCACCAGTTTGATTCCCAGTCAGGGCACATGCCTGGGTTGCGGGCCAGGTCCCCAGTAGGGGGCATGTGAGAGGCAACCACACATTGATGTTTCTTTTTATTTCTGCCACCCTTCTCCTCTCTAAAAAATAAATAAAATCTCTAAAAAAAAAAATTGTTAGATGGTATTGTGACAGGTGTCACATTAGCGTGCATTTAAAAAACCTCAAAATTGGTGAATTTTTGTGTAGCCATTTGAATAGTCAAGATAGAAGAAAGTGCACAACATTATTTCAAGAAAGGTAGAGGTGAAACTGAAACATAGGAGAAAGGTCTGTGCGGTGCGTGGAGAAGGTGCTGTGATGGCTCAAACGTGTCAAAAGTGGTCTGCAAAGTTCTGTGCTGGGGGCTTCTCGCAGGACGGGGCTCCAGGGTCAGGCCCAGCAGTTGAAGTTGATAGCGATCAAACTGAGACATTCACTGAGAACAATCAGTGTTCTCTCTCAAGGGAGATAGCCGCCATACTCAAGATATCCAGATCAATAAAGTTACCAGTAAAAATGAAAAATGTGTCTTGCGGGGAGGGGGGTGTAAGGGGACTAAATGGTAATGGGAAAAACATACTAAAGAGCGTACATATTTTTTAATTGTATCTTGTATTTTACGGAAAAAACTGAAGGGACTTTTTGGCCAGCCCAATAATTGGTGACCCACACTTCAGTGCCAGGTAGGCATCGGAGTCCCCAAGGACGGTCAGGCGTCGGGTTAGAGGATGGTCACCTTCACATCCCGTGGCCGCTGTGTGTGTGGGGGGGGCATGGTGGAGAGCACGGAAAGCGCTGGAAATGTCCCCATTTATTGGACAGCCCCCCCTCCCCCCCAGGCGTCGCGGCTCCCTCTGCTCGGGTGTTTCTGGGCTCTCCCCTCCGTCCCGCGGACTTGCGGGCCCGGTTTCACGCCCGGACTGGGTCACGCTGATCCCCGCAGCTCCATCCCAAAGTTTGAAATCGGGAAGTGGGGCCCCTCCAGCTTTTTCTTCTCAGGACTATTGGCTATTCAAGGTCCTTTTTGGTTCTAGTTCTGTGGAAAAAGTGCCATTGAAACTTTGATAGGGATTTCCCTGAATCGTCGGTGGTGTTGGGTAGTAAGAACATTGCAACATGGTGATTCTTCTGACCCGAGAATGTGGATCTCGGTCAGGTGCCCAGATCACCTTGTCCCCACAACCGGAACCAGGGGTGTCCCCCGCTGCCAGGGGAGCAGGGCTCACCTGAGGGTCCCTGTCCTGTCCCCACCATCCACAGGCGGGGGCAGCGCGCAGGCCCGCAGGCCTGCCGTCTTCATGGAGGGGGTGTCCTCGGTCTGGTGGCGGCTTTCCGGGTTTTTGTTCTGTTTCGTTTGATTTTCGCCCCAGAGCAAAGCAGGAGAAGTAAAATGCAGAGCAAGACAGAGTTGAGAGCTGTTACTACAGCAGCAGAGAGAGGCACAAAGTTCCTTCCTAGCGCGGGCCCAAGACCAGGACCAGGTCAGCGGGTCTCCCTCTCTCTCTCTCTTCTCTGCCCCCGCCCCCCCGCTGTGCTCGGGCACTAAATGACTCGTCGTTCGGAGCCAGCGCAGAGAACAGAGAAGGGAGCACAGGGAGCCTGGGGGGCACACCATCCCCTGGGCCCCCAAGTGGGCGGCCCGCGCCGCGTCTCAGCGGCCACCCGGTTGGCTCCGTAATCTCTCTGCATTACGCTGCCTGATGGCTTTTGTGCGACTGGCTGGAAGTCAGCGGTTCCTGACTCTCCATCTGTCTGTTATGACAAAACCCTCAGGTCCCTCCAGGTGTCTCTACTCCTAAAATGGGGAGTAGCCCGGGTCTTTAGGCCTTGAGAAAGTTCCAGAAGTATTGCGCAGAGGCTGAGCCAGCACTGCAGGCCGCACTGGCACCCAGGGGCCCCGGGCAGGCTGCGGAGGAGACGGGGCCTGCGGAGGGGGTTGCTGCGCTGCCTTCGAAACCCCCCAGGTCACATCATTCAGTGAAGCGCGTTTGCTTCCACTTTCTCTCTTTACTAAAAACAGGAAGTCCGAGGAGGGAAGGCATGAGTTGCTGTTCCCTAAAATCGTCATAACCGTGTGCGTGTCATGAAAATTAAGTGTAAAGCGTGACAGGTAAAACGCAGCCCGAGGCCCGGATGAGGGGTTGGTGAGAACTGCCTGTCACCGATCCTACCATCATCACTCTCACTGCAGCTGTCAGCACTGCAGACACGGGGGGACCCCTGAGTGACAGGGAGGGTTGCCGGCAGGGGGACAGCTGCCCCAAGTCATTTAGGATGTTTCATGGAGTGTGCACAGAAAACAGAACAATAGTTCAGTGTCTGTGCCAAAGTATAATTAGGTAATGCCAGACCTTCAAAAGCATCCTCAAGTTTTATGTTGTTATCCAAAACAAATTTCAGTGCCAAAATTCCTGGGTGTTCATCTTTAATCCCCACCAACTAATTTTGTTCACCAGCTAATTTCTGAATCTTGAATTATTTACAAAGACATAGATGTCAGATGCACCAGAAGTGCCCTATAGAAAGACAGTGCATGAGAAATATGTGAAAGACTCTGGTATTTGCTCTGCGTCCTGCCCGGCTCGTCCTTCTGGGTCACCTCTGCCCTCGGTGCCTCTAAGCTGTTTCACAGCCTGTTCCGTCCGGAGATGAGCAGGGGGAACTTGACTACAGTGTAAATAACTCCTGCCCATAAAAATAAAAATGGCGTTCCCCTGAACACTGACCGGTTTTGATGCGGACCCCGGCTCGTGGGGTCCGCCACATTGTGGATGAGGCACGAGACGTTCACACGGACGACCGCGTCCTGTGGAGGAAAAGGACAGCATGATTTTTCTCTCAAGGGGAGGAAAAGCCTCTGCCCCGCCGTGACAGGCCTCTATTTCTTTTCTGGGCGCGTTACAGGATGCTCCTCATTTACTGTGCACAGGTTCACTACAGGTGGTTACGTTTTATAGACGCCAAAGGAGATGATGCCGCTAATCACGTCACAGAAGAAGGGTATTTGCAAATGAAAAGGGAGAAGTGGTTGACCGGTTACACTCATCCTTGGAAGGTTTAGCGTGGATTTTAGGAAGTTACTTGGCAGTAAATGTTTGCTGCCTCAATTCGGGGTGAGGGAGTTTTAGCAAAAGCAAGTCTCAAAGCGGCCTAGGTACATTGCAGGCCTGATTCCCCACGGGAGAACCGACCCGTGGGCATGGGTCCTGTGCATCAGACCTTGCTTTCCACTGGGAGCTGGGCCACACCACACAGAATGGTCTCCTACACGGTTTTACCAGTTTTGTATCTGTAAATCCATTTCACATTCTTTGACTATAAATGTGTGATTCTCTTTTGAACTGGTTGTAACACTTCCTGGTCACTCATTAATTCATTGAGTTAAATAAAATCTTCGATACATGTTGATTTTATATTGTATAAAACTCATAATTTTATCCTCACTGAAAGTATATCCTTGAATATGTACATACAAGCTTCAAATATACGTGACTCCCTGAGGAATGTATCTGAAATTCAAACACATTACCTCCCTTGCAAATTTTCTGTCCTGGGCTGAGTGACACCCCTCCTGCTGTGGCTTCTGAACCACTGGAATTGTCAGTTGCAAAAATCAATCCATTATAGACAGCTGTCTGCGCCCTCTGAGTACAGGGGAGTGCCCGGGGCCTTTCTGAGGAGCATTTTCTGGGCTAGAAAAACTTGCAAAACTTGTACGGCAACAAGTAAGTTGACCTGAAGGAGTCAGGATCTGTGTCGGCTCGAGAGGCCTGATTTGGGTTACAAGAGGCTGGCGGTGTTAGCTCACCTCAGAGGAATGTGTTCAAGACTAACACTTCGATGTTTTAACTTAAAATTTGGTTCGTGTCTTAAAAAACATTTGTTTTCATGTTTTATCCTGTATTTTTAAAAATATAGAAATAGAATTATGCAGCTTTTCTCTATGGATAATGTTGCTAAAATTTCAGGCCGTTCTTTTTACTTTCCATATGCAACTATGGGATTGAATGTTTTACAACTATAATACTATTCCAGTTCTGTAAGTAGCATTTTACATAATTGAAATAATGATGTGGGGCAATTTAGTGAACCGAACTAGGTGACCGTTCATGCAGGTTACAGAATCACGCAGACAGTTTAAACATGTTCCCATGCAAACGCGTAGTGTTCTAACAAAAGAGGTACCAAACCGTAATCACGCAAGGAGCTGGAAATGACAAATAATGACTGTTTAATAAGTGTGACTAATGATACCCGTGGGTGTTTAATAGAAGAGGGAGCAAGTGTGAGAATTTAAGTGTGTCATCCATGTGGAATATTTCATAAAAGATTGCATAAACCTAGTGAGAGCTTTTCAGAATGAACTACATTGTCTGTTTGTAAAACTAGTCCCACTTCTCTTACTCGTGAACGTTCTGCACACGCTGCCTGTCGTCAGTCTTCTTGGAAGGTGAGATCATTTCTGCAGTCACTCTCAGGCCCCGCCGACCCACAAAGCCGGCCTCGCCCACAAGCCAGAGCAGACCCCTCCTCGCTGGGCCCCAGTGCAGGTGCCGCGGGGGCTCAGCCACCGCGGTCCACTGTGCGTCCGCGTCTGTAAGTGCGACATGAGGGAGACCACACAGACGGTGAGGTCAGATCACGTGTGAAGTGCAAAATAACTAGTTGCTACTTGAGTGATCACAGACGAGCAAATAAACATTGGGAACCTCGGCCAGACGCACCTAATGGGTCTAGTCTCACCGCGTCGACTTCGGCGCAGGAGAGCAGGGTGGCGCGGTCGAGATTGAGGGGAATTACACGCGCAGCCCGGTGAGGGCTCAGGAGGTGCCGTAAGCCTTCCCGTCTCTTTCCCGCATCACGAAGCAGAAGTTTTGGCCCCTTTCACTGCGTACTTGCTACGCAGCGTTACACGGGCTCCGGCAGGCGTGAGGCTGCTCGCGGGAGGCCGGTCGGGCGATGACGGGGCTGTAATAGTCTGCAGAGTAAATTTCAACACTTCACTGAAAACGTCGCTTGGCCTGCTTGCGTGGGACGCTGTTACCTTACAGGATGACACGCCTGCAGTTTCATGATAAAAGTTCGCAATAAAAGGGGCGCTATTGGTGCCGCGCGCCCGCATGTGCGCGGTGTTGACCACACGACAGAGAACGGAAATCTGGGAAGACCGAGGTCGCCGGCGCCGGGGCGGCCGCACTGCGTCCCGCGTCGCGCCGTCTGGTTTTGATGAGTCCTCGCTAGTTTTCGCTGTTTGCCGTGTTGACACCAGCGTTTGTTTGGAAAAACACACACATGGTTGAGCAATTCCCGAGCCTTGCGACACGCTCCCGGCGCTTCCTCTCCGCGGTTCGCCGGGAGACCAGGGTCCAGCCCCGCTCCGCCGGGTGGGCGGCGCCGGAGCCCGGACGGAGCCGGTCCTGCGCGATCCCGAAGCCTGGCGGCCGAAGGGCGGGCAGCGGGGGCTGGGGGCCCAACCCCGCCCCCCGGCTCTGCCCCAGCTCCGCCAGCGGAGCCGCGTCCCACCCGGGCGCTGCCTTTCCCGCAAAGGCCCGCGCGCCTCGCAGTTCCGCGTCTTTTCCAGAAAATCTCCGCGGAATCACCTCCCGCCCCCGCCCCGTGAACCGAAGCGATTCCCGCAGGCCGCGTCCGTCTCCCGTGGGGCCCACACTCCCGTCCCACCCCGGCGTCAACGCGTGACCCAGCGTCCTGCGCTGCGCGTCCCCGGTGCCCACGGGAGGGGCCGGTGCGGCCAGCTGCACGCCCGAACCCCGGAGTCCGTGGGGCGCCCGGGGCTGTTCCGTCTGTGGACGCGGCCCTGGCGCCGGCCTGCGCTCGCCCGTCCGGGGTCGCACCCGGGTCGCAGGTGCTGCCCAGGCGGTGGCTCCCGAGGCCAGGGCCGCGTCCCGGCCACCAACCCCCACCCACTGCGTCCCAAACACCCACGGGAGTGGGAGCAGGGTCCCCATCCGTCTGTCCGTCCATCCGTCCTTCCGTCCTTCACGTGGCAAATCACCGCGAAGCTCCCACCAGCCGCGAAGTCCGCTGTGAAGATGCGGCGTCAAAGGGGACACCGCCTCGTGGCCAGGAAGCCCCGCACCCGGCGTGTCCGGTGATGGGGACCGTCCCGGGGAGGCGTGGGCGTGCGGGTGGCACCCGACGCCGCGCCGCCCCACTCACCCTCCTCCGCGGGGCCCCTGGGGGCCGCACAGCGATCGCACCTGGCAGGGCGGCCGCGGGGCCGGTGCGCACCAGCTGTCCTCGGTCCACGGGGCGGAGAGGGAGGCGGGGTCCCAGGTGGAGCCCATTTACCTGAAGCTGCTTCACGACCGATGTCCTTCGCGTTCACCCGCGGACCCTGTGCGTTTCCGCAGCGTTTCCCGCGCCGCGCCCGGAGCGGGCTCTCGGAAGGCTGCCGGGGGCGGAGGGTGGACGGTCAGCTGGGGGTCAGCTTGTCCCGGCCACAGGGCGCCCGACGCTGGGCGACACCTTGTTCCGGCTGCTTCTGTGGGGGTGTCAGGTCCGTAGAGCGAAGGGAGCAGGTAGCGCTTTCGGACCTGGTGGGGGGGGGAGCGGGCCTGTTTCCAGCTCCTGGGGCCCCGAAAGGAACACAAAGGCTGACCCCACCCCGCACCCAGTAGGAGAGACTCTCCCGGACCGCGGGTGGGCGGAGAGCAACGGCAGCGGGTGTCCGGCCTGCGGACTCGGGCGGGAAACCCACTCCGTCTCCTGAGCCCGCAGCCGGCGCGTTTCCAATCACAGGACAGCCACTCGTCTCGCATGGAAACGACACGCGGTGCGGCTCAGTGGACTGGGTGCCGGTCTGTGAGCCGGGGGATCGCCGGTTCGATTCCCGGTCCGGGCGCGTGAGAGAGAGGCGGCAGCACATTGATGTTTTTCTCTCTCTTTCTCCCTCCCTTCCCCTTTCTGTAAAATAAACAAATAAAAATAAAAAACCCAGTACACGAGCTGCGTGCGCTGGGTCTCCGCGCCGCGCTTGAGAAGACCTGCGGGCTTCTGGCAGCAGCTCTTTCGGGAGTGGGCGCCTGTGGCTGACACCCAGGACTCAGCCTCTGGTGGCGGGGCGACATCCGCACTGACCCTTGAAACGGCCCCGACACCCCGGACCCAGGAAGCGAGTGAAGTAGTTTGTCATCCTTCCCCCTCCACAGACGGCACCTGCGTAAGAAGCAGAACAGGTGGGGGGCGGGGTACTTGCTGGAGTTTCAGGTTCCCACGGAGCAGACGCGCCCCCAGGTTCAGGCACAGCGGTTTCTGCAGTGACCCGGGCGCACCGCCGCGCGCAGGGACGAGCGCCCTGTTGGGAGACACTGGCGTGGAACACGCTCTGGGCAGAGACACAGCGAAGAGCCTGAATCTTTCCAGGTCTCGGGTCCGCTGGTTCGGATGAAGGCCCTCTACCCGAGTCCACGCGTGGCGGGCCTGCCCTGCGGACAGGGTCTCAGCCTGGAGCCCGCACCCGGCCCCCTGTGGACGCAGCACCCGCTGGAGGCCGTGGGATCAGCCCGGTCGCCAGATCTCCACTCGCACCCCCTCACCCCGCAGACTTGCCCCCCTGCCCCTGCCGTGCTCTGGGCCTTCAGATGGGCCCCCGGAGACGCGCAGACGGGAGGGGAGACAGAGATGTGTGGCGCGGAGACTGACGAGTCCCCAGATCTGTCCTCCGAGGCCAGCAGGCTGGAGGCCCACAACGAGGTAGCCTTTCTGTCCGAGGCTAAAAGCAGGAAAAGACCTCGGGGTCCCCCCTCCAGGCCTGAGCCGGCAGGTGGCCTGGCCTTGGGTGGTGGAGGAGACCCCCCGCGTGCGGAGGGCAGGCAGCTCCGCTGCACCCACCAGTGTGAACCAGGGCTCACGCGCAAATGCCCACACACCCAGCGCAGGGGGTGCCCTCGCGAACCTCACCCCATGGACAGTCCCACTGGCGCACGAGTTCACCGTCCCGGGAACGTGACACGGAGTTCGCTGCGGCCCCGGGGCAGCCAGCCTCCGCCCCCCTCCGTCACTGCGGCCTCTCGGCCCAGCCGGTGAGCACAGCCCTCCGTCGTGGCAGAAAAACACGGGACCCTGACGGTCACGGAGCAGAGGCTGCCTGTCGGCCCCAGAACTCCTGTCTTTCAAGTTAGAGAAGAAACTTCCAGAGTATTTGGGCCACCAACAGGTGCGCGGCGGTCACTGGGCAGGGGGGGCCGCCCTGCCCGCGGGACCAGGTTCTAGATCAGGCCTCAGAGGAGCAAAAACGCCTGAGACTGGAGGAAAACCGTACGACCTGTGGGGGCCCGCGCCCCCCGTGGCGGGGGGCGCTGTTGATAGAACTTTGCACAGCCTTTCATGACGTCACAGCATCATTTCTTTCCACAAACCACCTTCTGAGACGGTAAAGCGGATGTGTTCACCCCGAGGTTTCGCTGCAAAAATGCAGGGCCGTCCCTGTGGGGCTGGTAATTCAGTCTGAACCGACTCTTCACATTGGACTATGCAAACGTGTGCAGGGCAAGTGGACAATCCAACAACTTTCGTGAACACAAGGCTAGCGCTTTAAAACGTCATGATAAGTGCAAATTAAGCCTTAAGGCAAGATGCAATGGTAAAATTCTGTTTTAACGTGATGGGCAGGAAAAGGAGTTTGCTGAATTCAAACTGATTTCCGTGGAAACTTGGGGTCACTGGGAGCACGGAGGACTCAGGTGTCGTCATGAGCTCTGCTGAGTTTGCGGTGAAGCCCGTTGTGCCAAAGGCCAGGAGAGGCCCCGAAGCGGGAGAGCTCTGCTTTCCGCCCCACTGGTTCCCTGCCTTTGACCATGGAACTGTTTTCTTTTCAGAAACATGTGACATTTCAAACACTGTGTTCTGCTTCCCAGGCCCTTTCTTCTGAAGAAACAAACCGCTGAGGTTCAGGGGTACAGGGGTGCACCTGCAGAGCCTTCTCCACACCACCCTCCCTAATTAGCATTCCCAGATTTCTCCAATAGAAATACAGGATTCTCAGTTAAAACTGAACTTCGGATAAACAGCAATTTTTTTTTACTGTGAGTATGTACCATGCAGTGTTTGGGACATACTATACAAAAAAAATTCCTTCTTTATCTGATTTCTGAAATTTAATTTTAACAGGACATCTTGCATTTTGTCTAACGACCACCCCTCTGACCCACCGGGGAGGACGGGCACCTGGTCCCTGGTCCACATTTCCAGACGTGGAATGGGGCTTCGGGCCCGGAAGGGGCCCAGGACCCACAGCCCAGCCTGGCCACCCCGCTTCCTGTCCTAGTTTCTGTGCACACCCACCTCCTCAGCTTTGGTCTGTGCTGGGGACTCTCCACCCCCTCCCGCCCTGCTCTGTGCCCGGGGGACCCGCCGTCTGACCTCAGACAGGAGAATCCTTGTCCTCCGGCTTTTGGTTCAGTTTGGCCAGTGTCGGCCTCCAGCAGACGATGGAAGGACAGGCGGAGAGAAAGGTGTTCATCTGCTGGCCCCAGCCCTGGGTGGGCTGCGGCCTCGCTACCACCGAAGGAGAAGTTCTCGGGGGTGCGGTGAGGAAGCCGCTCCTGACCCAGTTCCCACCAGGTCCCCACTGCTCCCTCCCTTCTTGGCCCTCGAAGACACCAAGGACACTTCCTTGAGGCTGCACACGCATCCCAAGATTGCACCAGCCCTCCAGACTTCCCTTAACTCTGCCCCCGACTTTGGAAAGGGACATCATTAGGTTCTCTTTCACTGGCCCCTCCGGAGGGACACCCCATCCCTGCCAGGACCCTGATAAATGCAGGGCAAGACTGAGGTTTAGGGGAGACAAAGATTCCTGGCCTGAACCTTCACCCAAAATCTCAAACCAAACCTTGGCTCATGGTCTTGCTCTGGAGGTCTTGGCACCAACTCGAAAGTTCCTTGTTCCCCACATCCAATCAGATGGACAAACACCACTGTCTGCTGGCACCTGAGCACCTGCGTTGGTAACATCTCGCTGCTTGTGGTCAGTTTGGGGGTCAGTGTATTCAAATGCCAGCAGTGCCTGTCTCTCTGCCCCTCACCGAAAAGGAGCGGGGGCCTTGTTTCTCGCCTAGATCAGCGATCGGACCGGTGTGTTTACCATGTGAGCTCCCAGGAATCAGAAAACCCTAGAATCAGGCAGGCAGAGCAGATGTTCTCAGAATACTCAAGGCACGGTAACAAGTTAAAGTTTTAATAATAAATAAAATGTCTTTAAAAAAAAAAAGAAACCACCCCAACTTACCCCTGACCGCTTTCTTGCCTTTTTCCAGCTAATTTTAACTGATCTAATCACCACAGTGCCTTTGGCGTTCAGGAGCTGCTGGGCCGTGAGTCACATCCTCAGTTACAGGAAAGACAGGACAGTCGGCACATTTGGCGTTCGCTCCGTGTCTGAGAAGTGAGTGGGCGCTCAGGAAGCTGGGACAGAGCTGCTTCACGGGGAGTTTCACCTTGCCTCGACCTCTTCACCTTTCCCTTTTCAGGACTCGGGCCCGAGAGAACGGCCAGGCCACATTCAGGGGCAGAGAAGTGCGAGGGGGTGGCGGGGGCAGCAGGTCACAGATGCAGCCTCCTCCTCGAGGCCGTTGGAAACTCGGTTCCTCCTCTACTCACACAGGCTCACTCCTTCTGCTCGGAGTTCTTGTCCTAAATGCTTTCGTCCAAAAGCAGCAAGTCAAAGGTTAACAGCCACACTCACTAGGGAAAGACTTGTTTCCCTGCTTGCGTGACACAGGCCACACTCACTGTCATTCCCATGGCCTCGATACTCTGCATGCAAAATAGTCTGGCCAAAGCCCCCCGTCATCCGCCTGTCCCAGAGCTGCCTGAGATGTGAGCGGCCGTGAGGACTGAACAGGACGTTTGCAGAGTTTCAGAGAGCGAATGGAAGGGATGTGATTTTAACCCTGTAACTTAAAAGTCCTTGAGTGTCAGATGTTTTTCCTTCAGGAAGTATATGCGGGGAGCCGTGAGAAAGAAGACAGCCCAGTTCCTCACAGCACGGATGTCGGAATGGGAAGGGTCTTCACAGGGCCTGAGCATGAACGCTGTGACCGCACAGGTCACCTCAGCTCTGTCTGCGACACCACACCTTCTGTGTTCTTCGTTGATGTGACTGCACCCTCATCTCTGATCGCCACTCTCTAAAGTGACAACGACAGGTGCAATTATCTTAGGAGTTCTAGTTGCTTAAGAATATTCTCCATTCTCTTACCAGCTCTGGAGACATGTAGGTTGGATTTTCCTGTGTTGTCCTGAGGACACATGATTGCTGAGAAATCAAAGCCATCGATGAATTAAATCTGTAACTCAGGCCAAATAATTTCACAAGAAAAGTTAATAAATTCCTTTTTTATAGGAAGAAGAAAGAAGAGGAAGGAGGAGGAGGAAAATAGTCACCACTGGTTTGACCCAGGAGCGGGGTCAGGGCAGAGCTGTTGGAGGTCCCCCACCTTCCGTGCCCTTGGAACATGACTTCCGCTTGCCTTCCCAGCTCCCAGAGGTACCCCAAGAAATCAGCCTTTGAATAGAAATGCAGTTGGGACTCTTTGTACTGGGTATGGCCCAGTTAGAGCCCCTTGGGTGTGTGACTGCACCCTCTTAGGGCCACCATGGAAACTTTTAAGATTTGGAGGGTGGATGGGGAAAACTAGCCCTCTTGCCATTACCCAAGACAAGCCTCATAAGAAAGTTCCCTGGCTTACCTCGCCTGCCACCTCCCACCTGGAGTGTCTGCCTTCCTCTTAGGTCTCTGCCTGCCCCTCGCCTATGGAGGAAGCCCCTAGAGGGTTGGGACCCAACACAAGTGCATCAGAAAGTGTGCGACCTGAATTCCACATCCTTTCCGCTCTGCATGGTCCTAAGCTAGCGATACATCCAAGCTCACTGACCAGAATGAGACAGAGAAGCTCGGCCAAGACCAGAACAGAGGACTGGCTCCTGGCCCTGCGTAACCACATTCTCTCACGTCCACATAAAGTGACCGGCCCACAATCGGCAGATTCTCTCATGAAGCAACTGCAGGAAGGAACACTGGTCAGACGTCCCTTTCATTCCAGCTCTAAAGCAGGAAGCACATTTACCTTAACGCTGGCAGGGCCTCGCTCGGCGCCTACTAGGGACGCGCTCTCTCGTTCTCACTGCGGAGAACGGCAGGCCCGATGGCAGTGTGTGTGTGTGTGTGAAGACAGAGCCCCGGCGGGATTCTGCGTCACCCGAACCCTGTGCCGTGGGAGGAAAGGCCGGGAAATGTGTCAGACACACGAGAGGGTGGAACTGGTGAGAATTTTGCTCTTAGGTTTCTTTTTGCCACGAAAGTGGGTGATGCTTTCATATTGTTAATGAATGAAAGTCTGCTTAAAACACCTCCCCGCCCGGAGAAATGCTTGCTTTTCAGTCGTGAATAGATACCTTCTGGAACCGGAAGCGTTTCGGGCTGAGACTAGCAGAGACAGGAAACCTATTTACCCAGCACCTCCGTCACACAACACAAGGAGTGTTCAAATATTTTGACTCTGTTAAATTATTCTGATTCTGGCAGAATAAAGAGATTTTGGAACTTGTTTACCTGCCCCCCCCTCAATTTTCTGTGAGGGGCCATCCCTGCTGGAGACACTGATGCATCGTGGTTAGTGTCAGAGCTGAGCTGTTTATCTAGAAGCCGCAGTCCTTCCGAGGAAAAGGCTGTCGCTGCTCTTTGGCACACGCTCCCTGGGCTAAGAACCACCTCTGAGGAGGGTCGGCCAACCCTGACTGCTAGCACCAGGGAGGTTAACACAAGGACGAAATGCAGACTGACAGTACTGATCATGTTTAATGAAAAAGAAGTTACATGAATAGAAATGGTCATGAAACAAAGAGATCAACGTGGGGAAACATGGTGGTAAGTAAAACAAGGGAAAACCGCTTTAGTCCTGAGTTTACTCCCATAGTTCCATTAGTTATTACTGACCCAAAACATCTTAAATCTAAAACAAAGCAGTAGTTCCAACTTCGCGGGTGTTTTTAATGGGAATTCACCAAAGCAACGTCTAAACCACCCCTTTCCGTTTCCCCGCCCCCCGGAACACAGTGCGGGCAGGTGGTTCCCGGGACGCAGCGCTGGAAGACACGAGGCCGCGTCTGCTTCTCACTGTTTCAACCGCGCGTCAGCCCGCGCGGGGGCGCTTCGGGCACAGACCGGCTTTCCGCGCGCACCTCCGAGACGAAGCTCTTGCGATGTGCCCCCGTGCAGCCTCAACACGACCCGCCACCAAGGGCTGCCCGTGGACACGTGGACACGGCGGGGACGTTCTTAAAGCTAAAATTTGAGCCCAGGGGCACCGTGACAATGCGACATTTAGTGCACAGCTGTGGACCCGCCGTGAGCACCTTGCTGGTGTGTTCTGTGGCTTAATTCTGTTTGAGATTCTTAGAGGAGCCAATATTCTACTTCTGTCATTTTCTACCCTGATGTACAGGAGGATCCTATCTTCCTAAATAAGAAAAATACCTTGGAAACTAATTACAATCTCTGAAAACAGATAAGGGTGACAGGTTTGCTTTAATTATCTTATTGAAAGTATAATATCCCCTCCCGCCCCCATGAGACAGGACAGCAAGCGTTGGGCTCGAGCGCTGCCGGCCACATGGGGCGCCGGCAGCGCGCGGGCAGCGCCCCGCTGCCGGGCACCGGGACAGAGCTAGGACGAGCCCTGTCGCTTCTGGTACTGGACCCTGAGTTTTTCCAGCTGCTCCACGCACTGGGACTGGGCCAGCTTCAGGGCGCGGTTCTCCTCGGTTAGCGCCTCGAATTCGCGGGCCAGCTGAGCCGCGTCCACCTTCTCCTTCTCCGCCTGCGCCAGCTTGGCCATGAGCTCCTTCCTGCGGACGGGGTGGAAGAGCACACGCTGTAATGCGCAGGCGCCGGGGCAGGGCTGGGAGCCTGCCCGTTTGCGCCTGCGCACCCCACCCTCCGCACCTGCCTCCTTTATTTCACTCCAGCACTTCTGCTGAGACATCCCATAATACTAACCACTGTCCAGGAAACGCTCAACAAATCCTTCGACAGTCGAAACAGCTGATCTTTTTAAGAGCACAACAAATAGTAAAAACGACAGGCAGTTGAAGGGGAAAACCCCTAAACATCTGTCTATAACTTAAGATGCTCTCCCTTGCCTTATGGGTGGGAGAACTATTCTCCGTCCCTAGCTACCCTTCGCCCTCCGGTTCGGGTCTCCTTTGTTTTGTGTCTCCGAGTTGCACAAATCTTCACTGGTCCCTTGAACGAAGAACTCCACCCCTTCTTCCTGCGGGCACTACTTGCCCTGCCTCCCCCTAACGTACAGAACAAGACCCTGCATTCGCGGTGCAGGCGGAACCCCGGCTGGGAGCAGGCCGAGGTGGCAGCGGCGATGGGCCGCGATGAACGCGCGCAGTCCTCGGTCCACCCCTGGAACAACCACATTGCTGTGAATACGCATGAAAACACGCTCTAGACTCACAGCCCCGCTTAGACTTAATAAACATGACGGCCCCGAACTGGGCCATTCCCCTGCGCGGGGCAGTGAATCCTAAGCGGAACTTTTTTCCGCAATTTAAACGCACGTGGCTTTTCCTCCTCCGCGGGGAAAAGTGCAGAGACGCCTGAAGGCCCAGGAGCCAAGTGCTCCAACCCGAGGTCCCCGGGAGTGAGACGAGGAGACGTCATGGAACGCGTCATCCTTTCCAGGGTATTCCTGCCCAAAACGCAGACAGCACGCAACTTCAGACTGAGAGGTCCACGAGATTGCTAGCCTACACTCCTCAAGAGGTAAAGAGCACACTTAAAAAAACTAAAGAGAAATGACAACTAAATCAAAAGGTGCGATTGTGGCCTGGAAAAAAAAAAGCTGTTAAAGACAGGACTGGGAAATGGTTGCAACTTAAATACGGACTGTGCACTAGGTACTAGTTGCTGGTATCGGTGCTAAAACTCCTCCCTTTAACGCTTGTGTTGTGGTTAGGTGACAGAGTGCCCTAGAAGACAGTCGCCGGAGTATTTAGGGCAACGGAGCACAAAATGTCACCCCACGGGGGCAATGGGAGGTGTCCGACACGGTGACGTGCACAGCACAGAGTTCCTTCTGGCTGTTAATGATCTTTGAGTCTTCGACGGTGCTTAGAGTATAAAGGCTTCCAATAAATACTTGCTGAATGAATACTGAGGAGTCAGCTACCTCAGAGACAAATGATGCATAATTTTTAAAGATGAAGAAAGAGAAATTCAAAGTGCTTAATTTAATTGAAAAACTTATACAGCTAATAAGAAAGAGCCAGCATTAAGGTATTCTTATTTACAGCTCTTTAACCTCTAAGCACAGTTGAAGCAATAAATGTCAATAATTAAATGTTAGTAAAGATCCTTATGTAACTATCTTAAAAACATTGATTAGTACAGCATAGGAAATATAGTCAATAATATTACTATGTATGGTGCCAACTGGGTACTGGAAATATTGCGGGGAACCTTTGTAAAGTATAGGATTGTCTAACCACTATGCTGTATGCCTGAAACTAATAGAAAATAATATTGAATGTAAATTGTAACTTAGATTTTCAAGAAACTGATTAGTAAAACTTACATAAGTAAAACAGAGATGCCTCTACACGCTCCACCCATCATATCTTCTATTCCTGTTTTTTTTCCCTTCCAAATCAACTGTATCACACAAATAATTCAGGTTAAAATAGAGTTTGCTCTCAAATCATGGTGGAAGTGTTGGAAATCCTGGGTACAACCATGGCTGCCACCCTGGTTCCATATCTGACCTCATTTAAAACTCCTGGGGACATGTTAATAGTTTCAATGGGTAGAGAAAATAAATCAAACATCACAGATTTTACAATATCACCAAAAGGATTGGTCATGATCGTCTGGTCGAATCTTCTTGATTCAGAGAAAGTCAATAATAATTTCTTCCTTGTTAGAATTAAGAAGGCTTAATGATAGGTTTCTAAGTTTCATGGATTTGAAAGTGATTATCCGTACATATATTCAACGAACACTGTCAAAACGTCTAGCATCTCCAAGCCCTATTTATGCAGACATATTTATGCTCATCCATTAGCAATTCATTATTACTGCTGGCACATCAAGCTACAGAGACAATCTTATACATAGATGCTCAGGGACAAATCGGTCTCCCTAACTGGGTAGCATGCGGTCCTGCCCTTGAGTTCCCGTTCATCGTTTCTGTCGGTCCCTTCAGTGGAGTGGGTGTGGGGCAGAAAACCACCGTCACCAGAAGGCAAGACCTGTGGCAGTTTCCACACACCGTAACCGCCAGAGAAAAGACGGTGACTTTGGGTCTGCTGTAGATCGGCTAGACCACCCTAGACCACATTCCTGGAAGAGCTTCTATTTGCTAAAACAAATGAGTGAAGAGAAACTCCAAGTGACTTGATAAAGGGAACATTAAAACTTTGTGGCAACTGAGTCTAAAGTTAAGGAGATTCTTCATGTTGCAGAAAGTTGGGATGTGGACTCATCATCAGGCATATATTTCTGTTTCTAGAAAGATTACCACCGTGGTTGTGGAGACTTTCAAAATTGAGTAAAGACTTTTATTTGGAAAAGACAAAATCCTAGAGAGCTTGGCCCAGATGAGCTAAGAGTTTGGGCAATATAATAACATACTCTCTTGACCACAGGATTTTTATTTTAATTAGTGATTTAGACGACACTGTTGGTTCCTGACAGACACGTGCTGCAGGACAAGCATGTATACACAGAGAGAAGGAGCAGACGCCTGGAAACGACACCAGGTGTAGCCTGCGGGGGGGAGGAACGGCGCGCGCGGCTGGACTGGAAGGCCCACGGCTGAGTGATGCGTGAGGCATTACTCAGGGATCCACCTCCTGGAAGCCGGAGGCACCGCCACGCCCGTGCAGGGGCAGGGCGGCAGGGAGTGCTACGGGGTTTCTCAATCTCAGCACCTCCACCTTTCGGGCCGACGTCCTGCCGTGGGGCTGTCCTGTGTGCTGGCCTCATGGGAGGTGTAACAGCACCCTTGGCTGGCACTCAGCACATGCCATTGTTACCGGTTATCTCAGCAAAAACATCTCCAGAATTTGCCGGTGTCCTGTGGGTGGGGGACTGAAATTTTGGTTCAGTTAGGAACCACTATTCTAAAGAAAATAGATTTTTTCCACTACCACCCCCAAAAGAGTTACCTTGGGGGTAGGAATAAGGTGAAAGGTAAACTATCTCCTCACTTGGCTCCCCCCGAAATTGGAGCCTTCTTCCTTAGCAAAGGAGGTAAATGTTTTGTCTCCGTTAACATGGTTTCAGGGAGAGGGTTGCATGAGAGATGCCAGCTAAAAGGATGGACTGCTTGTAGTCGGGCAACGTGACACACCCGGACCAGTACGATTGGGGCATTCGTGGAAAGTGTAATCTCACCGCCCGGTAAACTCTGGGATGCTGGGATTTCACACAAAACTAAACCCTAACGTGAAAAATCCTATGACTCTCTCTCACCCCCTGGAGCCAAGTCAGGAGCCAAGACAGTTCTTTCATTCTTTTTTCATTCACTCAACAAGTATTTATTGAAATCCTATTGCAAACCAGGACTTGTCCTCGAGTCTCGCTATGCACGATAGTCTCGGGAAGCCCCCCACCATTGGGCGCAGATGGACTCAAACCCTACGCCACACCCAGAGGTCTCGTGCCCACATCAGACATCTCGGGAGGGAAGACGGAATGTTCTCCCCAGGTACCACCTGCCCTGCAAACACCTGAGGGGTGATAGGTCCGCGCACTGTTTCTTTAAGACAGTGAACGCCCCCCCACCCCCGGGGTCTCAGAAATTATTTGACAGAATGTGCTTAGAATATGACAGTGATGTTTGGTTTTCAATATTTTATAGCTGTGGGGTCCGTTTTTCAAAGAACTGAAGCGAGTAAAACATAAAATTGGATCTTCTCTGCTTGGCCCTGGTCCGGTCTCCGACCGACACCCCTCCATTCCCAGTCTGGAGGGGTTCTCGAGAATGCAGCTTGAAATCCTCTGCTCTTGGGGTCCTAAAGAAATAAATGTTTCTAGCTAAACATTTCAGAATAAATTAAATGCTATACTACAAACCAAAACAGGGCTCCTTTCGACTAAACTTCAACAAATCACATCCATTCCCTTTCCCTCCCTCTGGACAGGCTCCCCTCAAGGAGACTGCCATTCCCCCATCACCCTTTGATGTTTTTTTTAAAGGCCATGAAAACGTGTCTGGCATTGACTGTGGTTAACTCTGTATGAAAACCCTTTTCTAATGTTTTGCATAAACCCACTAAAATTCTATCACTTTTTTCAATAATGAAAAGACAATTTTTAAAAAATGGTCAAAGGAGCTGAATGGACATTTCACCAAGAAGACACAGAAATGCCAAAAAGCACAAGAAAAAGGAGTCAATATTTTTAGCCATCAGGGAGCATAAATGAAAACCACATGAGACTTCCTTTCACACCCACCGGAATGGCTACGGTCCCAAAGACACTGTAAGTGTCGGCAAAGACACGAGTGATAAGAACACTCAGACGTTCCTGCTGGCAACGTAAAGGGGTGCGGCCACGTCAGCCACGGGCAGCCCCTCAGAAGGTGACACGCTGAGCTGCCGTGGGCCTCGGCAGTCCCACTCCTAGACACACGACGCACGGGAACAGGAGCTCACGTCCACACGAAACTTCGTGCACAGGCATCTGCAGCCGCGTCACTCACGACAGCCAAAGGTGCGAGCCGCTCGACTGTCCATGCGCTGATGACACGGATCAATGAAATCCCGTCCGTCCGTCCGCCCCAGGGGCCGCCATTCAACAATGAAAAGGAACGACGTGCCGGCGCATGCTACTTGGATGAACCCCGCAAACACCGTACCACGCGGAAGAAGCCGTTCACCAAGCACACGTCCCATCTGATGCGCCTGACGCACTCGGACAGGCAAACCCACAGTCGCAGCGAGCAGGCGGGCGGGTGCTGCCGGCGCCGCTGGCTGCCACGGGGACAGGGGTGCTTTCCAGGGTGACAGCAACGTCCTGAAGTTGGGGTGGTGGTCGCACAATCCTGTGAGCGCGCTGAAAACCGCCGAGTCACTTTCTTTAACGTGGTGACAGTTGTCAACCTGACATCTCTATGGGTGTGTCAGTGTCCCACATTCCAAGCCTGTCGTCCAACACAGCGGCAGCCGGCACGCTGTTTCTGACGGGGCGCAGTCAAGGGGTTAACCTTCGAACAAGACAAAACACCTACCCGGGAAAAGCCACTTTCACTCACTGCAAACCGAACGGTGCCTCTAACTGCTGTTCCATGGTGTGTATTAAACGCTTTCTGTCGGACAGTTTAGTCACAAATTTCAAAAGTCATAAAAGGTCTACATCTCACTCCCATGTGTTTCCGTTATATACATAAAACTACATAAAAAGCTTACAATAACTGAAAAAAGCCTGTACACATTTCATGTTACTAGATATATAATTATATAAAAATATTCACCTGCAAAAGGCCTAGAAAGAAATAGAAATGATAGCAGGAATTCTGTAAAGATGTAAGGCCTCTTGGTAAGTTTTATAAAGCTTTCAATAAAATTGACCTTTTTTTCAACTGAGAAGAAAAAACAGACTCAATAAAAGTACGAACAGGCTTTTCTTACATTATTAGTCAACAGGCCAGAAGTGATTCTTTAAGTTAAATTCATTCCATGCTGAGTTTATGATCCCAGAAAAAAGCTGACCCGTCCAGCACCATGATTTAAAGTAACAGAGCCAGCGCTTCTCCTTGCTCCTCTATAGTCCCCCCGAGCGTGATCCAGGGAGACCCCCTCTGGAGACGCCGGAGAAGTTCAGCCTGCATCAGGCCAGCGACCGAACTCTTCCAAGGAGGCGCCCAGGGGGCATCTCCCTTGGCGCCCAGCTGACACTGACTGATCGCAGGGGCAACGCGATCAGCCACACTTTGGTAAAAGATCAGGAAGAAACTTTCATCCAAATCATCAAAAAACGGACCACCAATTACTTAGATCAAATCCATGCGGCCCTGTTTCTCTCGCTTGAAAACAAGATCTGTTCAGGAAAATACCTGTTGCAGAATGAATTTCTGCTTCATGGCAATGACCGCCAATAACCCTTGGAAGACAACCCTCATTATAATGACAATATAACCATACTTTCTATCTCCACAATTTATCTCAGACTTCCTCGCGGATGCTGACTCCGTATTTAAATGTGGACCGCGGAAATTACAAATAAAGCGTCTGCACGGAGGGCGTTACAACCCCCTATCATTGCCGCTCTCGGTCACCCTCACGCGTGTCGGACCCTCCTCACTGCTCCCCGCTCGGGGCTGGGACCCGAATGTGACAGGCCGTCCGTGTCTGCGCACAGTCAGCAGTGGCAGCATCCAGGCGGGGCACCAGCCCTCCGAAAGGGCCAGCGCGGTCATGCCAGGGGGCTCCGCAGTGCCCTGGATAAGGGCGCGTCCCTGTGGGACAGCTTGGGCGTGCAGGGGGCAGGGCGAGGGAGGAGGCGCGAGGGCCACCCCCGCCCACCTCCGGGAGGTCCGTCTTGAAATCCAGGCCAAGCTCAGGGCATCCCCTCCTAGCGACAGAAACCACCGGCAGGACAACCAAGGGCAACAGGACACTGACCCAGATCTGGAGCCCCCGAACCCCCTTCCCAAATGGCAGAAGCGGGAATAATGAAAAACAAATTTGGGAGACTATGAAGAAGAAAGGAAAAAATAACAAAAGAATTTGGCCTTTGCCTCCCACTTAGCCAGCTGTTTAGAAAGGCCTGTGAGCAGCTAATTGGGGGTCTGGCCAACATTTTTGTGGTTTGGCGGGGTAGGCGCAGCGCTTCCGCCGGCCCCCAGCCGCCTTCCCGCGCGCAGCCGCTACCGCTCTCAATGGCGCAGCGAGCGCGTCTGCACCGAACACGTCGCCCTCAGGCCAGTGTCCCAGCGTGTTCTTTAGAGGCGGCAGACAAAAACGTGAGCTCGCAGATCCCGTAGTTTAGTGGGTAAGCCCCCCGTCGCCCCCTAAATAAAGAGCCTCGTGTTGGCTGAGGTGACAAAGTCCCCCGGCAAGTCAATCAGAAGAGCTTACAAATAAATGCAGAACCACCTGATCTTCCCTTAGGACCTCACAGTTCACACACGCACTCTCTCACACTCACCCTCTTACACGCACACTGTCACCTGCACACTGTCAGCTCCCCCGGTCACACTATTAATCAGCTTCCTCAGTTCCTGTATGAAACTCTTCTCAGGCCTCGGACTGTATGTCGATGTCCCACCTGCACACTCCAGTCAACGTACGAAAACCCCCAAACAAGAGAGCCTCGGAACTCTGAGGACAAAGCTGTTTCGGATCTCATGAACGTCCTTCCCCTTCTATTACCAGACTCCAGGTACAATGCCACGTTTTCAACACAGCAAAGCGAGCAGGCAAGAAAAGGTCTGTCCCCCTGCAACCGGGGCCTCACGGTGCGTGCAGAAGTCCGGACCCAAAGCCTGTGCTCCCCGGCGTCTAATCCGTGCGACTGCCACGCTGGGCTTGCGAAACTCCCGACAATTTCGTAAATTTCTCAAAACAATATATTTCACTTGCTTCGATTTTAAAATTAAGTAATAAATATACGATGCACCTCTTCAGCAAGAGGAAGGGGAGAAGCGGACCATGAAAGACAGTACGTTTGGACTCAACACACGAGTCACTTGTAATGTGCGTCACTCGTCCAGCACGCATGCGCGGCTCTTCCCGGTACGCACGCCTCGCTCGTCCGGCACGTAGGTGGCGCTCATCCAACCCCACGCGCCACTCGTCCAGCACGCATGCGCGGCTCTTCCCGGTACGCATGCGTCATTCGTTCCGCGGGCACGTGTCACCTTAACCCTGAACCGACCCTAGTTCTCTGCCGTGCGAACTCCTCCAGGTAAGCAAGCGTTCGGTGTAATCCACCTGCAGCCAAACAGTGCTGGGGCCCTTGGGCACGTTCACGGGCCGCAGAGTACGGCTGTTATTTTGGGTGGCACTTTGGCATGTTTAATCTCCCGAATTGACACGCTTATTAAAAACTTTAGTTTGGAGGAAGGAAGCACCCCCGTTCCTCTCACTGCTCATAACCCACTGAACCCACAGAGGTGCCCCCTGGGTCTTTTCGGTGACAAGCGGAAGAGACCACACATTGCCTAGCAACCCCGATCCCCTCCGCGCGTCCCCACGCCACGCCCGCCGCTTACTTCCTCTCCTCCAGCAGCGCGATCTCCTTGCGCACCTCGTGGTATTCCTCCGCGATCTGGCAGTGCTGCCGGAAGACCTGCATGGACTCCAGGGAGTCCTGACGAGGCGGCAGAGGCTTCAGGAACAACGAGAAGTTAGTCATTTTCCTGTATCAGTAAATCACCAACCCCTTTGCACCTCTGGGGCCTGGGCCGAGGACCCCGTGTCATGCACCAGCGTGTGGCCTTGGTTCTGCCCCGCGCCCCACAGGCCCAGCCCTGCATTGGAGGGGCCGCCTGGGGACAGGTCAGGCTCTGTGCTCATGGTCCGGGCGCTCTGGTCCTGCAAGCGCTTCTTATCACGGGCAAGAGCAGCTCTACCAGGAAGGCGCTCTTCCGGGAGGTACCCCCAAGCTGAAGGACGAAGGCTGGGCTGGAAACAAACCGGCCACATGACAAGTGAGGCCCGGAGAGCCCAGCTTCCTGTGCCTTCCGACGCCCGCGAGGGGCCAAGACCTCCGGGCAACCCTTCCCGACCTCACGCGTCAAAAAGCCTACGTCTGGAAATTAGTTTCTAAAAGAAGTAGCTTTCCCCGAGTTTATAACTCTAATTTCTAGTTAGCAACACGTTATTAAAACCACTATTTTTAGAACCACTAGTTAATAGTCTTTTAAAGAGTTTTTTAATCACTTCTCAATTATTTATAGAGAATGTTACATAAGAGCTGAGAAAGAGGATTTCGTTGTTCAACAGGCTTTTCAGTCTGACGCTCCCTTCGCCGTGGTCCAGACGTGTAAGCTGTGTGTCTGCTCAGAGTCTCACTTTCTCGTGTTGGTAACTTGAGAACTAATGAACTGCACTGCTTGCTCTTCTCCTTGCGTTCTGCAAGGATACAGCTCTCTTTGGGTGTCACGGGGGCACTCTATCCAGGAAGCAATAGAAATCCTCTGCGTTATTGTCTGATCGATGGATGCAGTGACCCTTCTCATTTCCCATCAGGCCTCTGCATAGAGGTCTTTTAAAAGAAATAAAAGTCAAAATCGATTTGGAGGAACTCTGCCTCCCTGTGGAACATCTGTGTCCCGAGTCATGGTAAATCTAATAAAAACTGTGTTATGTATCACCCTTCCCTGCGGCCCCAGGAACATCTTCAGCGCATGCTCAGCCTGTTGGGACTGTCGCCCCTTTCTGCACAGCAGCGCACTGGGAAGCCAGGCCAGGCAGCTCACTGCGGGAGAGGGAGCTCCTGCCAGGGGAATGCAGAGGTCCTGGCTCCTGCAAGTGTGTCCTCGAACTCCGCACCTCACCAGTTCTCACCTGTTCCCTTGGCAGAGCGCCAGGTGTAACAGCGAGGCGAATGAAAGGAACTCGCTCTGGGCAGCCTCTACTAGTCAGTCACCCAGGCCGGGTCACCCGGCCCTGAGACTTGGCGCGTCTGTGTCAGTCGTGACCTGACAAAACGCAGCCCACACCCAGTTCAGTCCGTAAGTGCCATGTGGTGTCGGGGCCTGCACCACAAATGCAGTGCAGTTACACGTGTGATCGTCCAAAGCTTCCAGGTCTCTCCGAAAGAATTCATGTGCCTTCAAGGATACAGATGAGAGCGGCCCTAATCGAGGGGGAGACTGCCCTTTGCTGCTATAATTAAAAAGGAAAACTGAAAATTAGGTACACAACTTTCCTAAGAAGAGGAAGGCCTCTTTCCCCCCCTTATCTTTTTATTAAGTGGGAATTTTTTTTCATGGGTTCTTTTTTTTAATTGGCGCTTTTTAATAGTGGCGAATTTGAAGGCATTATTAGGTGTCGATAGCGGGCCCCTGCTGCCAAGGGTATTCCAGGGCAGGGCAGTTCCGGGTGCATTCCACATGCTCACGTGCTCTTAGCAGGATGGCCGTGCCACACAGGCACGTTTTCAAGGTTTCCCACGAGGAAGGAGAAATTCCGGTTTTTAAACAACAAGCCCAAACTGCTCAGTGTTTTGGGAGGAAAGGGGCCAGGTGTCCTCGGCCTCCGGGCCCTGCAAGCTCTCTCTGCACCCCACCCTGACACGGAGGGCCAGCACCGCGTCAGGGTCTCCCCATTTGCAGGAAAGTGTTAACAGCTAGGGTTTTTGGGTTTTTTTTTTTTTGTAAAGCAAGGACGGAAGTTATCTTACACAACCCACCACAACATTGTCAAGTTGTTGTATTGGTTGCCAGGGGTTGGGGGAGGGGAATGAGGAGTTGCTGCTTAATGAGTAGAGTTTCAGTTCTGCAAGGTGGAAAAGTTCCGCAGATGGTTGCTCAGCACTGTGAATATACTTAACCCTGCTGACTGTACTCTTAGAAATGATTAAGATGGCAACATTTATGCTGTGTGTTTTTTACCACAGTAAAAAAAAGTTAATGCAACAAAAGTGTGATTCTTAAATCTTCCTGCTGCCCCAGCCCATCTTCTGAGCTCTCTAAGGCTCCCTGCATTGACATACTACCTTTCTCCCCAGGGAACTTAGAACCCCTCACTCCTTTATAACCTGGAGCCTCTGACCCCAATGTCACTGGACAAATGAAAGCGCCCTCTGCCCAGCAGGACCCCCATCCTCAGAGGGCCTCTGACATCACTGGACATTTTCTCCAGCCAAGGGGGCTCACCAAAGAATTTTTTAAATGCATGCTCTTATCCCAGTAGGAATTCTGGTGAATAAGAACATTAAAATATTTAGATTTCAGACACAAAACTCAAGATGGAGGTGTGGGTAGATACGCTTCACCTTCTCACACAAGCAGAAGGACAACGATCGATTTCAAAACAAAAACCAACCAAAACTGCCAGAAAACCAAACTGTATGGAAGCCCACCAACTAAGGAAATAAAGAAGAAGCATTCATTCAGACTGGTAGGAGGGGCGGAAACGGGCAGCTGGGGCAGAGAAGACTCCCAGCAAGGCAGCAGCTAGCGGACCGGGCAGTCCCACAATTGCACATAAATATTCGTAGATAAACCGGGAGGAACAAGTGGGAAGCAAGATAGACCGTGCAACCCAGGGTTCCAGTGCAGGGAAATGAAGTCTCAAAAACTCTAGCTGTAAAAATCTGTGGGGGTTGCAGTGGCAGAATAAACTGCCAGTTTCTCAAGAGAGTCCTTTGGATGGACCCATGGGGTCCTAGAACCTACACAAGCCAACCCTCTCGGGAATCAGCTCCAGGGCAGCACCTGGAAGGGGGCAATTCACTTGGGGGAAGCAGAGGAAGTAACTGAAAGGGCAAGAGCTGAGCAAGTGGCATTGTTCCCTTTCTGACCCTTCCCCACCACAACACAGGGACATGGTTGCCCCACCATGGTGAACACCTAAGGCTCTGCCCCTTCCTACGTGACAGGCATGCCGAGACAAAGAAACATGCCCCAAATGAAAGAACAGACCAAAACTTCAGAAAAAGCACTAAGCAATGAGGAGATAGCCAACCTACAAGATGCAGAGTTCAAAACACTGGTAATTGAGATACTCACAGAAATGATTGAGTATAGTTGCAAAATGGAGGAAGAAATGAAGACTATGTAAAGCGAAATAAAGAAAAAATATAAAGGGAACCAATAATGAAGGGAGGAAAACCCAGACTCAAATGAATGATTTGGAACAAAAGGAAGAAATAAACATTCAACGGGAAGAGCATGAAGAAACAAGGATTCCAAAAAATGAGAAGAGACTTAGGAGCCTCTGGGACATCTTTAAATGTTCCCACATCTAAATCATAGGGGTGCCAGAAGGAGCAGAGGAAGAGCAAGAAATTGAAAACTTATTTGAACAAATAATGAAAGAAAACTTCCCCAATTTGGCAAAGGAAACAGACATACAAGTCCAGGAAACACAGAGTCCCAAACAAGTTAGACCCAAAGAGGGCCACACCAAGACATATCATAATTCAATTGCCAAAGATTAAAGATAAAGAGAGAATCTTAAAAGAAGCAGAAGAAAAGACAGTCACCTACAAAGGAGTTCCCATAAGACTGTCAGCTGATTTCTCAAAAGATACCTTACAGGCAAGAAGGGGCTGGAAAGAAGTATTCCAAGTCATAAAGGCAAGAACCTACATCCAAGATTGCTCTATCCAGCAAAGCTATCACTTAGAATGGAAGGGCAGATGAAAGAGTTCATCATCACCGAGTCCTTAATATATGAAATGTTAAAGGGAATTACCTAAGAAAAAGAAGATGATCAAAACTATGAAGAGTAAAATAACAACAAACAACAATCAACAACTGACCCTAAAAAACAAAAACAAACTAAGCAAACAACTAGAACAGAAACAGAATCACAGAAATGGAGATTACATGGGGGGTTATCAGCAGGGGGGGGAGGTACAGGTAATGAGAAACATAAATGGTCAGTACAAAATAGACAGGGGGGCTTAAGAATAGTATAGGAAATGTAGAAGCCAAAGAACTTATATGTACGACCCGTGGACATGAACGAAGAGGGGGGAATGCTTGTGGGAGGGCGTACAGGGCAGAGGGAGATAAAGGGGAGAAAAAAATGGGACAACTGTAATAGCATAATCAATAAAACATACTTAAAAATATTTAGATTTCATGCCTGATATAAAAAGTGGCCCTACAGCGAAGGGAACTGGGGTTTTCCGCGTGACACAGAACCGTCTCATTGCTTTGTGACAGAACGTGTGTGTGTGTGTCTGCGTGTCCGGGTGTCTGCCTGCAGCATCTCCAGACCCTCGGGAGAGTGGCTATTCACCTTCTCACAGCCTCTCACAACAGGAGGCAACATGCGGCCGACAGTGTCCATTGACGGTCTTGCCTGAGGAAAGATTCCTGGGATTCAAGCGCAAGGATCGAGTTTCTAATTTAAAAATGGAGCGGCCGGTAAGTCTCTGTCACGTGACATTTAGAAGCACTGTTACTCATGAATTAATTGGCCTCACATGCATTTGAGATACTAACACACGTTCACACCAATAACTAAAAAAATCTTAAAAGAGCCTGTAGTAACTGGATGAAACAGGCTGTTAACTTCTTGGAATGAGAATTAACACTTTTATTTTTGTTTCAATTCTCATTGCTTAATTTTCACTATTTTTTTTATTTTTATTTTTAGAGAAGGTAAGGGAGGGAGAAAGAGAGGGAGAGAAACATCAATGTGTGGTTGCCTCTCACGTGGCCCCCCACTAGGAGCCTGGCCTGCAACCCAGGCATGTGCCCTGACTGGGAATCGAACCTGCGACACTTTGGTTCGCAGCCCGAGCTCAATCCACTGAGCTACGCCAGCCAGGGCTAATTTTCACTATTTTTGTCCAAGAGACTTTTGTAGCTATAATCCAGGCTGGGAATGAATCAGCAATAAACAAGCTTTTCATGTTGATGGTGAATTTCCTTTTGCTTCAGGAGGAGAAAATTTTCTTATTTCCTCCATAATCATGCTACATCCTCCCACACTTTAGATACATTTATCTCACACTCTTGTTCAAGAGTGAAGTATTACATTCCAAGGGAAAGCGATGCAAAGACACTTAGTTTGAAAGGATGAGGTGAAGCCGTCCGAGTGCACAGGTTTGTGGGACCATGGAAGACTTCCCACACGCTCCCAGCACCATGGCATCCGCTCTGCTCACCAACCGGCCAGTTCTGAGAAGGTTAAATTAAGACATCCTCCTAACGGTGTCTCCCGCCAACTCTGAACCACTTTGCCAAGACTCCGACGGGGGTTTGCGTGAGGTCAGAGCCCAGGAGGGCACTTCCCCCTGCCCCCCTTCCCTGTTCCGCCTCCTCCAGCTGCTGGGGATGGAGCTTCCAAGGGCTTTAAATGACAGGGCAGCACGGCGAGCCTCTGCTGCTCTGGTCCCCACCCCACTCATCAGGACCGATTTATCAAGATGAAGTAACAGAGAAACCGCAGGCTCCTGTTCCAAGAATGCCAGCTGAGCCACGCCACCCCATCTCCACTGTCTGCCCGGCCACCAGTTTACGGCAAGGGCCTGGCCAAGCACCTCCACAAGGGGCGAAGCCAGCTTAAGCGTTTCCGTTTTCTACTTGGCATCTTCGAATACTGCTGGCCCCAGCCACTTCGAAAATGTAAGCAGTTAATTTTCCTCTCCCAGCTTCCCACACACAAGATATATTTAGGAAGCTAAATATTCTACAGTTGCTGAGCAGGCTTTGCATTTATTCCTGAAGTCTCGATGTGACCTTTACATTGGGGGATAGTAGGGGGTGTCTGGTTTAAATTTATGTTGCACTTTAATGCCCCCAAACTATCAAGCATAATTTGTTAAAACTAAATGGAAAAACATACTCAGGACTGATTGCAATGTTTGAAAATGCTGCTTTCTTAGAATTTTAAATATTTTTAAATCATTTTAAGAGCTGACAATTCTATAGTATCTATTACGGGTCAAGGTAGGCACTAGTAAATATACAGCATATTGTGTACATTATGTAATGTTGCGATGAATAATGTTCATCATTTCTATTGATGTAGCCAATAGTAAAGGGGAAACTCAAGAGTGTCTCAAACTCTTCCTACAAGGCGTTTCCTAATGACCACTGGGTCCCCACCCCCTCAAAAATTAGAGGCATCATTGTAAAGCTCCAAGGATCTGTATATATTTTCTCTCTGGTCACAGCAGCCAAAGAACACTGTGAGATACTTTTCAACATGTTGAGAGAGAAAAAAAGCAGCCACTTCCCGCTGGATGCTCAGGAACTTTGGAATGCTGAGACTTCTCCATTTTCTACGTTTTCCTTCCTGGGCTACCAAGCGATGCATTGATGCGAGACCTAAAAGAAGTCTCTGGAGAAGCTGCTCGGATAACAAGACATTCTAGCACACACCTCCAGCCACACACCGTTTATTTGTGGAGGTGACCTCAGTTTCTGGCCTTGCCAGACACTGTCTGAGAAAAGGCGAGTTCAGTGTGTGCCACAGAGACACCTGTCACTGTCCCCTCAGATTAGATAGAGGACTTCAGGGTGGGTGGGGGTGAAACTACTGCTCAACGTGCTTAAAATGTTAGAAGCTGTATTGTTTTCCAAGTACCTAAACGTCAAGAAAAGAAGAGGGTGTCAGAACCTCTATCCCTAACTCAATATTGCAATGAGATCGTCCTCTTATTTCATTCGACACGTCGTTATAAATCCTTAAGTGCTTCGCTCAATGAATATCTCATCGGGGAAGGGAGTTAACATGTACCGGGCGATTATTTCATTTCGCCTAGCACTGTGCTGTCTCTACTCATCATCAGTTCCCACAACTACGCGAGCACAACATTGTCTCTGCTTTGCAGTTCAGAGAAGTGGGGTTCACAGTGAGTATGCAGCATCCTCCACATCGCAAAACCAGCAGGAGTGGCACTGAGCCCCAGCCATGACAGCCATCCGTCCTTGTGATCCCCAACAGGAAGTTTATTGGCACCCTGTCATTAGCATGTCCTTTACCTGATTCTAGAAGCATATTCCTTTCTCTGACTGGTTTATTTCACCTAGCATAATGCTCTCCAAGTCCATCCACGCTGTCACAAAAAAGTAGGAGTTCCTTCTTTCTTTCGCTGCGTAGTGTTCCATTGTGTGCATGCGCCACAGCTTTTTCATCCACTCATCTACTCATGGGCACCTGGGCTGCTTCCAAATTGTGGCTGTTGTAAATAATGCTGCTGTGAGCATAGGGGTGCATGTGTTCTTTAGAATTGGTGTTTCACTTAAATGTGGAATCTAATAAGCAAAATAGGAACTGACTCATCGACAGAGAACAGACTGACAGCTGTCAGAGGGGAGCGGTGTTAGGAGGACTGGGTGGAAAAGGTGACGGGATTGAGCAAAAACAAAAAACAAAACCAAAACAGAAAACAACTCTGTAGACTCGGACAACAGTGTGTTGATAAGCAGAGGGAAGGGGCCGGGGAGGTAGAAGAGGCTGTGAGGGGATGGACGGTGATGGAAGGAGACTCGACTTAGAGTGGTGAGCACGCAGGACGATGTACAGATGATGTGTTACAGAATGTACACCTGAAACCGATATAATTGTATTAATGTCACCCCAATAAATTCAATTTAAAAAAGATTTTTAAGAAAACCTTTTCCTCATGCCAGGGCTAATAACTAGATCACGTTGCCTCTTAGCTTTGAATGGCCTGCAAGCCAAACTGGGATCTCCGAAGCACGGCTGCCCTGTTCGGTTTGAGAGCAAGTCTGCTGCTGACGGAGACCCGGGGCCTGTTGCAGGGCCGAACGCCCTTCAGAGCAGAGAGGGGTCGGTGACTGCCGTCTGGAAGAAAAGGAAACAGGCCTAAAGAAGAGCAGTGGCTTTTCATTCGGTCTTAGAAGTGGACATAAAAGTGGGCCCCCGTCCAGTGTAAAGTCGCGTCACCCGGACGTGCCACTCAGGGGCACAGAGACACGAAACCCATTTCCAGGAAAGAAGTCCACACGAATAGAACCAGCCCGCCACCCGCCCCCGGGCCGAGGAGGGCGATGGCCCTGTGAACAGCTACCTGGCCCCGGGGCCTCCTGCCCAACAGTCTGCGTGAATAGAGACATCAAGAGCCACGTCTGTCACTGCTATTCTTGCACGGGCTTTTTTTGGCTTCTGTGGAAATAGAAGCACCGGGAATTACATGCTCCAACATGTCCACATTCTTGGCAAAGCAACAGAAAAATCCTGGGGGTCAAATTGGTGATAGAGTGTCTACCAAACAGCTCTTTCATAGCTGCGTCTTGTAAGTGGCAAAAGACGATGCGGCGGACACCAGAAGTCGGAGCGGATTTCATCAGGCAGCTTTAGGGCCGCACCGCGGCCACCTCACAAACCACAGACAGAACAGTCCACACCTGCTGAAGCCACGTGAGCGGCCCCAGGCTCCGCGAGAGGTGTCTGGGAAGGCAGGCTGGACTCAAAGCCACAGGTCGTCGGGGTTGGCAGATACGTTTGAACCAATATCTGACCGGGTTTCACATCTCAAACAGGTGGGCAGGGCTGGTGTCACCCCTGTTGCGTGGGCCAGGTGCCCAGGCCCCGGCGAGGTCATCGGGGTCAGTTTGCTCCAGGCAGACAGGCCGGGCACGGGCTTCCACCTGCCCCCGCAACCCGCTTCAGTTCTTCCGCAGGGGGGCGCAGTGGCCGGCGACCCCGAGAGCCCTGGCCGGGCGGGGGAGGGGGGGGAAGCGGATGCCCTTGTGTGCGGCAAGCCTGCGCGCGGGTTTCGCGCGTGTGCTTCGGTGCACGTGGAAATGAAGTTCTGCTCTGAGGCCTGGTTCCCGGTCTTTGCTTGTCCCTCTCCGTCCCCACCGTCCCGAGCCCGGGGTGTCAGCGCAGTAGCAGGACGGCCTCAGACAGAGACCGCCCTGACCCAGGGGCCTGACAACGGGCAAAGGTTTGTCACGAACGCAGTGCTGGCCTTCCCCTAGCAAGCCACTGCTGACGGGCCGGGCGTCCTCTCCGTCCACGGAGAGGCGCAGCAAGCGTGTCGAAGGACACTCACGGCCACAAGCTGGACACGGCCTCTCGGTGGCCTGACTCATCGAGGGCCGATAAGGATGAAAGTCTTGTTGGATTAAAATAAATAAATAAAGTTCATTTCTAAAACAAGCCAAGTGGGATTAAAGCCATGGAATTGAACACTTTTTCAGAGAAATGATGTGGGTGATTGCAGGGGCTGCGACTCCCGTGGAGAATGACCCCTGAGTGGGGGGGGGGCCGTCAGTGTCCCCAGAGGGAAAAGTGTTGGTGCCGACCCAGCGAAGCGGAGTGGACGCCCGCCGCCGGCCGGGGAAGCAAGACCCGAACGGGCTTCTGCTGCGTGAGCTTCAGAACCTGTTCGCGCCTCGTTTCCTCGTAACGCCCATGGAGTGAACGGCTCGAGG
Source organism: Glossophaga mutica (assembly GCA_039655065.1). Classification (NCBI taxonomy): domain Eukaryota; kingdom Metazoa; phylum Chordata; class Mammalia; order Chiroptera; family Phyllostomidae; genus Glossophaga; species Glossophaga mutica. The sequence goes on from CM077304.1 coordinate 223,732,683, forward strand.
ACGACCGTGAGATGAAGCAGAAAAACCGCCGGGGACAGGCGCGCAGTTACTCTTGCACGGTCCCGCTCACCCGCCGTGACGCAGCCCCGGCCCTCCGGCGAAGCCCCAGCCAGAGCGCCGCGCTGCGCGAGCACGCCGGACGGGAACGCGGGCACGGAGCCCGGGCGAGTTCGTGTGGAAGGGGGACTGCGGGCTGTGGCTGGACCTCAGGACGCGGGACAGCAGGCCGAAGACCCTGCGGGGGACGCGGGCAGGGGGAGACAGGACGGCCGGAGCGGCAGGGGACCCTGTCGAGGCAGAGCTGCCTTTTGCCGGCCGAGTGTGGTTGGCATGCCCCCCACGACCCGGACAGTCTCCGTCATCTCCACACCGCTGCTCCGCTGGGCGGGCTCTCTGCTGGACCGTGGCAGCCGTGAGAATGGGGGCCCCTCCAGGGGGCCGTCCAGCAGGCTTTCAGCTCTGGACACCGGCACGGAGGTGAGAACTGGCCGAGACAAAGGGACACCAACCTGGGTGGCACAGGACCCGTTCCTGGCTCCTCCCCCCCGAGAGGGCTGTTCAGGACGAGGGGCCCCAGCTCCGGCGTCCCCAGGGGACCAGGCACAGCCCCTGATGGAAGCTGCTGGTGTAGGGGGATGTCGGGCCTGGGGGGGCCTGGGGGTTGCAGACCCTCCGGGAGGCTTCCCAAAGCAGTAATCAGAGCAAATGGGGGTGGCCGAGCCCAGGGTCCGAGCCCCTGTGAGACCTGGGCACGGTGTTTGCGATGTGGATGGCGGACCGAGGCCAGCGCCCAGGCAGAACTGCCTCCTGGAGCCGTGGGTGCTAGAGTTCCCCCCCCCCCGCATGTCCCTTAAGGAGAAGGGACGTCACTGGGGCGGGTTACAGTGGGACGTCTCTGGCACGCCATCCACAGCTGCACGCATGACACACGGTCCCCGTGGGTCCAACCGGGCAGCTCCTAAAAGGTCTAACGAAGCTGGCCGTGTCCGCCCTGACCGGCGTGGGCCGGGCGTCACCCTGCACAGCAGACGCTCGCCGGTCGGACCCCAGGTCAGGGCGCAGGCCTGGTCCCCGGGGCCTGGTCCCCGGTTGGGGTGCCTCTCTCGCACATCGGCGTTTCTCCCCCTCTCCTTCTCCCTTCCTCCCTCTCTCCCAATAAATAGACTCTTCAAAAATTGTACTTAAAAAATAAAACAGTCATGCTCTATTGAAAGCTGACAGAGACCCAGGGAGGGGGAGGGTGGAGCAGAGAAAGGGAGACTATTCAGACGTCAGCCTACACGACCTCTCCCCCGCGTGGGTTTTCCCTCGACCCCTGAGCCCCCCAGGCCCCGTCGCGCTGTGCAGAGCCACGCATCGGGCCCCAGGGCTCCCCTAGACTAGGGGAGCCGGCCTCCGCGCGCCCCGACAGCCAGCCTGCGGCCAAGCGTGCGCTGTCTCCGTCTCCCAGGTGCGCTGCCCCTCAGTTTACTCGGTTTTGCGGAACTAAGATGGAAAGAAGAGAGACGAGAAGGACCCTTACCTGCAGCTGCTGGTCTAACTCGGGGAAGGCCAGAGGAGCGGCGTCCTCGGGAGGCGTGTCATCTGAAACAGCAGAAGGAGGGGGGTTTCGCTGCCCAGCCCTTCCGCTCCCAGGGGCTGTCCTGCAGTGCGGCCGCCGTGTCCCCTGCCCCCGCCACCCTCATCGCTCTAGTTCCAGACAGAGAGAACGCAGAAGACGGTTTTGCTCCTTTTCAGTGCACACCGGAGGGTCGAGAGCTCCCCCCGCCAGACCCAGATTTTGCAATGACCTCTGGTAGTTCCCCAGTTCAGAAGTGCTGCTCGACTGTCAACACTCCTGCGTCAGCCGAAAGCAAAAGCCCTGAGGTGCAGGAAAGTGCTTCAGCGGGTGCCAGTGAGGTGCCCGGGCCGCTAGCGGGACGGGTGGGAGGGTGTGGGGGACGCGTGAGCCAACACGAGGGCCTCACTCTGAAGGGCCAGGGTGCCGGTTTCGGCGGCTCTGCTCTCTGCCCACGCAGCACCACCCCACCCCCACGGGCAGTTAACTAGGGCACGGCTCTGGGACCCCAGGGGCAGGGCAGCCACCCAGCCGGGCCCCACCCGCTGCCGGGTCCAGGAGAGAGGGGCACCCCCATCTCCAAGCCTGTGGCCGGGCAGGTGTTTCTGGATGAAAAGAGGCAGGTGCCACAAGTGTCAGAGGGAACCTGAGAGAAGTCTGGCCTAAAATACCCACGTCGTCTCGATCCCTTCAAGAGCATCCTGCAGACAGGCCGTGGCAGGAGGGGCCGCTCCCCCGCCAGCAGAGCCTCCGCAGCCCAGGTGACGCTGGCTCTGCCGCCCGGTGGCGACCCAGCTCGTGTTGCCTCCTGCTGACAGCCCCTCCCCTGAACACAGGGTGATGAGACTCGGGCAACTAAAACCCAAGGCGGCCGTGAACGGTGATAAGGAAAAGGAAGACAGCCGTCCCTGCGCTCTCACCACCGCAGTGCGATTCATTGTGCGAACGAACAGCCGAAGTTCAACATGAAGGAGAGGGGTGAGCGAGGGGGGGGGGGGGGGCGGGGGGCTGCGGACAGCGCCGAACACCATCACCAGGGGGCGCCGCGGCGAGGGCGCGCTCGCCTGGGCCCCCCCCAGCCTCCCCGCGTGCGAGTGAGCAGCAGCGGGGTGGCCGTCCACCGACGGTGGCTCCAGGCAGGGACGGCGGGTCCCAGCGGGGCCATCGCTGCCTGCGACGCACCGCCACTCGTCAGCCGCCCTGAGACGTGGCAACGGGCGTCTCCTCGAGACCCTGCCGGCAGGTGGGGGGACGGTCCCCAGAGGAAACACGGCCCCGGGCCCTCCGAATGCGCCCTTCCCGCTCTGGCCGGAGAGGACAGCTTCTGCCCGATGCTGCGGGTCGCAAATCCGCCATCGCTGGCCAAGACTTGGACCGAGGACGGAGACAGGCACTTCTCGCCACCACCTATCAGAGGTGGCCTTCGTCATTAACCCTGTAGTTTTTCAAGTGATTTGGGTCGAAGGTACATTTAAATGTACTTCAGTAAAATACCAACTTCCCAGACACCGTGATTATTTTACCTCGGTGAGAGTTCAAGGCCAGAACGATGCGCGCAAACGGGAACGCCTTACACTGCGGTGTCGGAACCGCAACACCCTCCGGGGAGCGGGGGCGGCGGGGGGGGGGGGGGGCGGCGGAAGCCAGCGTGCGCAGAGCGGGGAGAAGGCAGAGGCCGCAGGCTGGCAGGGAGCGAGCGGCGCCGGGCTCCCGGGACTCATCCACCCTGCGCGCCCCGAGAAGGCACGCCCCTTTCTCCTCGGTTTCGGACAAGCCTTCGATCGCTCTGCTCCAGCAGGGCAAGCAGCAAACACCTGGGGTGACCCAGCATCGAGGAGGCCCGCGCGTCGTGGTCGATGGTCGCTGGTCGCTGCGGGCTCATCCGTGAGACCGCGCTGACAGTTTTCCGGGTGAGCGAAGGCTTCACATGGGATTCCTCCAGCTGCTAGAAAACCCTGCTTGACCGACGTAGAAATAAGTGTGCAATTCCTATTTTACAGTGACAAGCAAAATAAAAGTAAGACTCTTATTAAAAATGAATCAGGTTGGATTAATCCAAGCAGGAAACGACAGCGGAAGCAAGGAAACCAGAGACTGACACCAGGCGCCAACCGAGCCCGCAGCCAGCCCTGCCCGTCACCACTGGGCCACCTGCTGCGGCTGGCAGCCCCGCCCGCCAGGAGCGGCGGCTCGCGGAGCTGCTCGCCACGCTGCCCACGCTGGTGTGTGGTGTGTTTACTTTTACACGGTGGCTGCCTTCTGTGACTGGTTTTAAAAATAGGCGAATATTCTAAAAGCAGACGATGAATCACAGGATTGGGCCAGAAGGACAGTGAGTCAGGCCGCGAGGACCACAGCTGGGCCGCGATCAGCCAGCGCGCTGCGAGGTGTCCTGTCGGTGACACGGGACCGGCCCTGAGAGCCGTGTGGTCCGCTCTCTGCTTCCGGGGGCACAAAGCAGCCTGCGCAGCTGCTGCGCAGGGGACAGCCCCCCGACACTGCCGCGAACTTGCTCCTTTTTTAAAAAGAAGAGCAGCCGCCAGATAGGTTTATAATGTGACAAAATCAGATGCAAGTACATTTTATTAAAATGCATTTATTTTCCAAAGTGTACTGAAGGCACTGACAGAGGCTCTATGCTAAGTTGGCGAATCCCTTTATCCTATTTTTAATGTATTAAGGGAATAACTCGTTGGCTTCCTTTTCAAAGTGGCGCCGTGGGCTTGATGGGCTTTGCAAAACGGAGCCCAAGAAATTGTTTAAAGGATGAAACATAAAGGCAAGAATTAAAGAGGAGTTTTCACAGGCAGATGTTCGCTGTCCGCATCGCAAACACACTCTGGCCAAGTCAGTGGTGCTGGGGACGGCGCTCTGACCAGCCCCCACCACGGCGACAGTCACCGCTCGCTCCGCCGGGACGGCTCGTCTCAGCTGCACTGGCCAGCTGTCAGGTTCTGCTCCAGATCTCCTGAACCCGTCTTCCCGACGTGTCTCCACGAGTCACATACGGGGACCCCTGCGCCTGTCCTCCAGGTGCTCGCTGTCCCGTAGTCGTTGGAGCCGCACCGCGGGAAGGCACTAAGTGGCCGTCTGGACCAGTCCTCAGGGTGCAGAGGACACGAGGGGCCTGGGAGACTGAGGGATGTCCCGGCCAGGGTCGCCTCCCCACGCCCCTGCTCTCCTCCCCTCCGGCCCCCGGGTCCCCTGCCCCACACGTCCGTGTGTGTCCAGCCAGCGACAGTTCCCGCCCCCAACGCTGGGAATCAGAACGTCCAGTGGGACCGATTCAGAAACTGCTACCATGTGTCATCAGTATCTCTTCATGACAGAGAGACGCTTTTTCTATTTTATCCTCACCTGAGGACAGTTTTCTTCATTGCTATTTTTTTTTTTTTTTTTTTTTGGTAGAGGAAGGGAGAGAGGGTCTCACGGGAAGGGAAAGGAGGGAGGAAGAGAGGGAGAGAACCATCGATGTGGGAGAGAAGCGTGGGTCGGTTGTCTCTCATATGGGCCGTGACCAGGGACCGAACCAGCAAACTTGCACTTTGCAGGATGACGTCCAACCCACTGACCCATATGGCCAAGGTGACAGAGAACATTTTCACACCAAAATCAGAAGACAAATATAATCTTGGAGCAGAAGAGTGTCCGTTACACTGGATACATTTAGCTTTATAAATAGAACAAACCCTAAGAAGCCCTCGCCGCCGTGTCCTTATTCCTTTCGCTTTGCAGCAGAGAGGTGAAAAGTCCCCAAAGCCAGACCAGGGGTGTGAGCCGGCCTCCGGCAGCCACTGCTCCGGACGGCCTCGCGGCTGGGCTCCCCGCCCACGGGGTCGCCATCCCAGACGCAGCTGGGGGCTAGGCGGGGAAGCCGAATCCACACAGAGGGAACTCCTGAAGCTCCCTCCCCTCCCCAGCCAGGGACCCGAGAGGCCACTTTCCCAGACTCCGTGCCATCTGTCTGCACGTCTGGCAGTCGGAGCCGGCCTCGTGGTCACGCGCCTGCGCAGGCACATGGAGCCCCTGGCCAGGCGGCCCACACGGGGACCGGCTGTGCCCAGAGTGTCTGCAGAGCCGTCATTATCTCTGAACAGGGGCCCTGCCGGGAGCACGGCCCCTCCACAAGCTGCGAGCCGGTTCCGTCTGTGGTCTGACCCCTGGGCGCTCCTGTCCACAGCCCACCCTCCGGGGCAGCAGGGATGAGCACACAGACAAGGCAGGTGGGCTTGGGCTGTGGCCGCGGCACCCAGGGTCATGCAAAAGCTGTCCCTGAACGATCTCTTCCCACTGGGGACACTGCGGGGCTGGAGAGCATTCCGTGGGACGGGCCTGCACTGGAAGCTTGGGGAATGGGGACAATCGGCATAACCTCTCAGAGACTCAGTTTTGTCCTCTGCAAAATGGGTATGAGGTTCGCTGTCTCAGAAGGTAGGTATCAGTACAGGAATGTGTCTGTCAATCATCTCTCCTAAAGCCTAAAGCTTTAGAAAGGCACCTAGGAAGCAGTCAGTAATAATAATAAATGTTTAATACAGTCCCGTTCGGTTCCCATTCCTTTTCACCATAAATCAGACCGAAAGGGTGATGGGGAGGCAAAGCATCTGTCCGTGGGAGTGTGTGTCTGTGTGTGTGTATTGTATGAATGTATTTGTGTGAGTGTGTGTGTAGTGTGCAAGTATGTGTGTGTATGTGCATGGGTGCGTTTGTGAATGTGTACGAGTGCCTGTGTGTGCGTGAATGTGTGTGAGTATGAGCATGTATGAGTGTGTATGAGTGTGTGTGCGCGTGCACGCGCAGGCACCATGATGGAGGCTGCTGGCATCATTGCTCTTCGCCTGAAGAATGCAGAGAAGCGCCAGCCCCTAACCACGGCTCCTGGGGCCCGTCCTGGGGGGCCGCCCTGGTGAGGCCACCAGCTCGGGGCCTACCCTTTCCACTTAAATCTCCACATAAAAATCGTTCCCGCCCTGGCTGGTGTAGCTTAGTGGATTGAGCGCGGGCTTGCGAACCGAAGGATCGCGGTTCGATTCCCAGTCAGGGCACATGCCTGGGTTGCCAGGCCAGTTCCCGGCAGGGGACATACAAGAGGCAACCGCACATTGATGTTTCTCTCCCTCTCTCCTTCCCTTCCCCTCTGAAGATAAATAAATAAAATCTAAAAGAAAAAAAAAATTTAAAAAAATCGTTCCCTTCTACTTTCCTATCCAAGCAAACTCTCTCTGTGAAACACTGCCCCCAGAATGAACTTATGCCTGAAGGGGCCTGGAGCACTTGCATTGTAAATCTAAATCCAGATTAATGTTGTATTTATAGAAGTACAATAAGTGATATAAGGCTACCAATCCATGTTAACAATTTGTCAAAGAGCTCTTTTTAAAAAGTCCGGATACCTAGCTTCTCATTAGAATACCGCATCATTTTGAATCATCAGAGGCTTTCTTAAATTTTGTTTCCTGCTTACTAAGCATCAGAGAGGTGACTCTTCAATTCACACGAGACTTTCTCAGCCATAAAATTAAAAGTATTGATACAGGTATAGATGTGGACACAGGTAGAGACTTGGTGCGACACCGGGCAGGTAGTCAACTCTTCGTAATCAGTGTTAATCACCACGTCACCTGGACCCCCACCGAAAACCGTCAGGCAAACGAGATCGCCGGTCCCACAGACTGAACGGCGCTTCTCTGCGCAGCATCTGACTCGGTGTGAGGGCAGGGTCTGTGTGGCTGAGAAACACTCATCTAGTCACTGTTCTTGTGGCCATCGTTTTGTGAATCTTACTGGTTTTTCCTTCTGTAAGGGCATTTTTACTTGTTTCGCTTATAACACTCACCCAGAAACATCTGCTTCAAAAAGAGCCTGTGGAAGCCTATCCGCCACCAGACAAAACTGGCCGCTACTTTCTCTCTCCCTGCCCCATACAAACGTGCCGGTGCTCACCGGCCCGGCCGTTCCCACAGCCAGCGGGAAGCTCGGCCCCGGGCGTCCCTGAATCGCCTTCACCTGTGGGCCCGGCCTCCCCAGTGGGGAACAGAGGGCCTTGCTTCAGACCCCGTCCGCACCGTTCACGATCAGCCATGGGGGGCGCCACTGAGCCTCCCTCGGTGGGCGGTCCCACCCGTAAAACAGGCAGGTCAGCACCTCCCTCCGAGTTGCTGCCAGGACTGAGTTGATAAAATGATACGTTTGAAAGCACCTGAGCACTCAGACAGCACCTGCCTCCTCGCTGGCCTTTTTCAAGGCATTAAGCGACAGATTCCAACCAATAAATCTGGTTGCGCTCCATAGAATCTGCACCTGCAAAGGAAGGTGGTGGGTGGTACATGCTGGCCCCGTAAAGGGTCAGGGATTTTTTTTTAGATGACGGCCACTGTGCCTGAGTAGCTTTAGACACAGGGTCGGAGTGGGGACAGGGTGCAACTTGGGAGAGCCCAAACCCATTCCCTAGGCCCGGTGCCCCAGAGGCCTCCCTGCAAGCTGGTTGAGAGTCCAGTGGGGACTTTATCCCTGGACTCCCTACTGAGTCCCCTGTGGATATGCAAATTCACAAAAGCCAGAGAGAAGTAAAAAACCCTACACCTCCCTAATCGTTTGTTTTTTTGGGGGGGTTTTGTTTTGTTTTGTTTTTTGGCATGGTGAGAATGAGGTTTCCCAGGGTCCCAGGGGCCCAGGGAAGGAGACGGAAATAAAGCCTAAATGTTCCAAAGGCAGGAAAAGTTGAAGGAAGGGGTCAATGGCAGGAGACCCGGCACCTGTTTCCCAGTCTCGCCAAGAGCCAGTGTGGCACGTGATGCAGAAAGACAGGCACACGAACCCGGTTAAATCCGACTCCAGGGCCGCTCTCTCAGCCACACCCACAGTTGCCATGGCCACACACACAGCTACCCCAGTGTGTGAGGAGAAAATAGTATTTCTTAAAACAGACACCAACCGATTGGGTCTTGGATTTTTTTAAGCTGAATGTCTTGTGATTAATTTATGCCTAGCTATGAAAAATCCTGACAGCTTGCAAGATTTTTTTTAAACAAAATGTTGAAAGCCACCAGCTTGGGCTTGTATCAATACCCTTGACTTTTTCTAGATAAAAACTGAAAACTTTAAAAAAAAAAAAAAAGAACTACAACTCGAAGGTGTAAATTTATGCGTGAGTGTGCCAGGTTTTAGCTACAATGGAGATAAAGAAAACTCAAGGGATAAACGGGAAATCCTCAGGCCAGTGCAGCCCTCGTGCTCCCTGGTGGGAGAAGGAACCCAAGAGGTGGGATTCGCATGTCTCTTCTGCACATTTCCTGTCGGGGAAACTAACCCATTAAGGTCCCAGCTTAGAAGGTTAGCTCTTCAGAATTCCCAGTGTGGATGTCATAACACTGGTTTATTGCAGATACACAAAGCGGCTACAAGCTCCTTAATGTAAAGGTTTCTGACGATGGGCTAGAAATGGTGACTTACTACAAAGGACTTTTTTCTGTCCCCTAACAACTTCCTTCTTTCCTTATTTCAGACGCTGGAGATCCGTGGTCTGTCTGGAGCCTCAGGGCTCATTCTGCTCTCGTGACTAGTGACCAACTCCCCATTTCCGAGGGACGGTCTGAGACTGGGGCCTTCCCGCCCCATCCGGAACGCGCCCTGAGTCCCCCCACCGCCTTCTCAGCCCCAGGCCGCCCCACACTGTCCCCGCACCATCACAGAAAGCCTCTCCCACATCTTCTGTTCGTGTCCAGAACACTCCACCGACTGAGCACCCCCCGCTTTCCTCACGAAGCTCCCTCGCTCAAGAGCTTTCACACTTTACTGCTTCACTCAGGTCCCAGCTCCTTTGCGGGCGGAACCTCTGAGATGGGCCTGGTAACTGCAGTCCGCTGCCGTCTGGGCCGACACGGGTTCTGTGCGAGGCTGCAGCGCTGACGCCCGACTCAGAGCTGGGCCAGGCAGCTGCCTCTCGGTCCAGACCTCCGCTCCGGGTAAGGGGACCTTGCGGACGTGCGGACTATACCGTGCTCTTCCTGACTCAGGCTTTGTGTTTGGAGGGAAGGGCACCCAGCACCATTCCCACACTGCCTTCCGATTCCCTGCCCACCCTCAAGCCCGGGTTGACTGCCGTGTCTTCCAAGAAGCTGTGGCATCTGCTCCGTATGTCACAGATTTCCCCCCAAGTTCTCTGCCTTATGAAACCCGCGGCAGGAATCCCACCTGCCCTCTTTTGCGCACCTCGCCCACCTCGGGCAAGCAGAGTCGGGGAGCGCAGAGGCTGAGTCAAGGTCAGAGCAGGACGGTAGGAGGAGCAGCGGGAGCACCCGCAGCCCGCCGGCTGCATGACCAGTCCCTAACTCTCGCCATCAGGAGAAGTGTGAGGTGCAGAGGGCGACGCAGGGGCCCGCTGGGCGCTCGGTCCGTGTCGGGCGCTGTATTTGACTCCCGAACGACCCTGTGAACCACCTTCCACATCTCGTGGGAAACTGCAGTTCAGCAGAGCCGGCAACTTAGTCGAGACGGCACGAACAGGGGTGGGAACGGGAGTAGAAAGCACGCCTTGCTGGCCCTACGGGTCTTGTTAACCTCTCTCCCGAATCATCCCGGAGAAATGCGCAGACACAGAAAGAAGGACCGCACTCACACCACCCGGGGAACGCGCGTCCACCGGGCCCCTGAGACGTGAACAAGTCGACATCCACAGGCAGAAAGGAGCCCCTTCCTCATGGACGCTGCCTACTGCTCAACAACAGATGTGACACGACAAAGCCACCTCCGTGGTCCCATTTCCTGTGGGCGTCTGGGGAGTCTCCCCGAAGTGCATGGTCTGCCCCCACGGTACGCGCCGTGCGCTCCCGATAGGAGCCTCTGCCTCTGCCTCCGCGAGGCGAACGTGGACGCCGCCCACGGGAACACCTGACACCAAAGACAAGCGCAGCTGATGCCGGTCGTCATTTCCGTGTGGTGACGGGGGCGGGGGGGGTGCCTGTTGGGAGGGTCCCCTTCACTCCTGTCCTTGGAAGGGACGCATTGGGGATGCAACTCGAGGGCAGGAGCGGGCGGGTGGGGCGAGAGCGGCCCTGGAAAGGCCAGATGGGGACGCGGAGGGCGTTCCCCAGCCCCACGCTCTGCTGCGGAACCCGGGGAGGCAGTGTCACCACCGAGATCACGGACTCAGCACGGCCTGGTCCCCTCAGGCTTCCCAGGGCCAGGCCTCACTTTGCTGTGTTGGGGCAGGACCCTGTCCCTTTCCCGTCGCTGCTGCCAAGGCAGCGCCTGCACGGGGCCTCGCAGGAAGAAAAGACAGATGATGGATGATAGACACAGATGAGTGACAGATGTCAAATCAGCCCTCAAAGGCCCCGAGATCTCAGTGCTGCTGATGGGACATTCACAGATGACCTCGGGAGGGAAGAGGTCCCTGTGTGCCTGCCCCCCACCCCCAGGGCCGCTGTCCAAGCGGCTGGAGCTCAGCGACTGCAGGAGGGACCTGGCGCGGGCCTCTGGGGACAGCTGCCTCTCGGCCCTGCCATCCCCACAGGTGGCCTCCCGTGCCCGCGCTGCCCGCCCGCAGGGCAGCCCGCACCACAGGAGCCGCTGCTGGTCCGGAGGCGGGCGGCCCGCTCCGCGCACAGTTTCCTCCGGCCGTTCTAACTGCGGCCCGCTTCGCCCTGGTTAGACCGGGTGCAGCCCACGGACCTCAGAATAAAAGCTGAAGTGGGCTAAAATGACCGACGAAGCGGGTGGGGGAGCGGCGGCAGAGGCGCGTCTGGAAGCCCCGGGCCGGCGCCGAGTCCCCGCGGTCCCCCCGGGCGCACCCCTCCCCGCCCCGCAGAAGGTACCTGGGGCGCCGTCGAGGCTGAAGGCGATGCGCACCGGCCGGTCCGCGGGGACCCTGGCGGCTCTGATCATGTGGGCGCCGGGGCGGCGGCCGTCCCCCGGGGCTTCCAGCTGCGGGGACAAGAGGCAGCGTCACTACCGCGTGGCCCGCCCCCCCCCCCCCCGCGCGGGCCGGGAGCCGCGCGGTTGCGCGCGTTCTTCTTCGAAGACGCGCCGGTGAGCAGCCCTCCTCCCCTGCGTCCCAGGCGCTCCCCGCCCGAGTGAGAGCCTTACTCGGACTTACAAAACTGTGGCCTTGGAAACACGCACCCGGAATGGCGGGTACCGGATTTGGGGGCATCCCTTCACCCTGGCCCATCCGACCCTGGCCCTTGGGCTCTAGTTTCCGACGAGGGGGGCAAGGAAGCGGTCGCAGGACAGCAGACGGCCTCCCGCCCCCTCATGGGCCGGGCGTGCTCGGAAGTCCGCACTGGACGCGAGCTGGCATCGATCTGGGGTGGTGGCCGAGGAGGACCATGGGACCCTCTGAAGAATACCGAAGACCGCTTCAAATCCTCCCGCAGTGACAGCACGAATGTTCCGTGCTTTACCTATGGGATTAACTGCCGGTGAATCTGTCAGCCCCTCTGAGGCTGCGCGTCCTAAGAATGCAAGATGCAAGCAAAAGACAAAACTCGAAAACACGCTGTGGATGCTCGACCTCATCTATTAAATTATCGTTTAATTAATAAACGAGGGTAGAATGAATGAGAGCATGTCCTATGGATAACACGGGTTGGGGTGGGCAAAAACACTATTATTTTTTGTTATAATAAGAGAATTTAGCCCAAATACATTTAAACTAAAATATATGATAATTTTGTTCACTAGGAAAAGATATTGCTATAAATACATCTTTGTTATTTAAATACATCTATTTAAATTCCCTATTTTTAGTCATGTTTCCCCTAAACTCTCTACTTTCCTTCTCATGTAGACAGTAAACCAAAAACTCTGAATGATATTTTAGGGAAAACGTCTCTAAAAATGGCAAAATACAAATCATCTATTTTGCCATCTTTAGTGAGACTCTGGGAACGGCCTCAGCAGGACGTTTTCTCACAAGAAGGTCCCCGAATCTTTCCCATAACTTCTCTCCGTCTAAAAATAGTGTGCAGAACACTGGGTTTTGTTGTTACAGTTATTTATAGCAGCGAGGCAGACGCATGTATATGCACATGTGTGTTTAGGAAGAGTATATACATGGACTCGTCTCCTGCAGTGGAAAGTAATCAGGCTCACGTCAAACACTCAGCTCAGCTGTGGGCGGACGGCAGCCGTTCAGCACCCACCGAGAACCCTGGGCGGCCCGCTCACGCCGCACTGCGGACGGCCGCCGCCCTGGCGCGCTCCGAGGCGCGCCGCTCAGAGTGAGACTAAGGGTGGGAACACGGAACATCCAACCTAAGAGCAGGGTTCACGTAAACCGCTGTTCCTCGACCCAGCGTCGGCTCCGCTCGGCCCCCACGAGCATTTCAGCCCCATCTGCTTAGAATCACCTGTCCCCAGGGAATAGCAGGCAAAGGGAATCACCTGTCTCAAATTTCGCAAAACAAACCATAAAAATCCCTTAACGTTGCAGCAAAAAGAAAAAGCCTTCTGGGCACACACGGTACCGTCAGCAAACCGCGTTACCAACGGTCTGCGGGCACGGAGCCGGGCTCCAGCTCTGGCGGAGGCTCGCAGCTCCCCGGCCCCGGGAACGGGGCACAGAGGGGCCACCTGCCTCCAGGACGCTGGGAGGTCTCCGGAGAGAGCAAAGGGGGTGGCCGACGCAGACGCAGGCAGAGCTGCTCCCGCTGTGCCCCGCAACATCTGTGTGCCTGGAGAGGGCGGCGGGGGCCGGGCCGGGCAGATCCGGAGTCCCCCCACCCGGCGCCGACAGCAGCGAGCCCTCCCACCGGCCCCGGGCTGCTACGGCCGAGCTGTGGGTACCCGCCTGCAGCCCGTGCAGCTCGCCGGCGCACACCTGTTCCTTACCTCCCTGGTGGAGTGCGCGCCCGTGTGTGATCCGGGGCCAGCACGGCCTTGGCCGGGCGTCCTCGCTGCGAGGAGAGGCTCAGGCGGAGACGGCTGCACCTGCCGCGTGGCGGCCACTGACCGTCTGAGGGGCAGTGACAGCTGTCAGGCCGGCTCCGCTACCTGCTGTCCCCAGACCCGCGTCCCACGGGCCTCCTGTTCCGCTTCCCGCTGCCACCCTCTCCTGTCCTCGCCTCTGCAACAGCCGGGATGTGGTCATGCTTCTAGAAAAAGCAGGAGCAGAGAAGCCCTCCTCCTGTCAGAGGCATTGATAAACAGCGAGCCGCGGGGAGTCCAAACGCTTTAATTCATCAGGCCTGGCAAACCGAAAATACGAGCAGGCTTGCTTCACACGGCAGGAATGTCTTCGGCGTGACCTGACCAGTGTCTGGCTATTCCAGCGAACTGGCAAACACAGCTGACCCCAGTCAGCAGAAATGCCACTCGGTCGGCTCCGGGACACCCAGCCAGCTCGACAGGCCGCAGGCCGGTGCACCGATGACAACAGCGACAATCCCCAGGAAGAACTCGAAGTTCGGGGTTAAGCACTGGCGACTGGCTCACATCTAGAGATGCCACCCACTGCAGAATGCACCCGTGGGGTACAGGAAGGGGGTGTCAGCATCTTACCAGCCATGACCCTGAACGTCCACAGCACTTTAGCCCAGCTGGAAGGGGACAGTGAGGTCGGACAAGGGAAGATAAACACGTACTGAGAGAGCGCAAAGGCAAGCCACAGGCTGGGAGGAAACCTTTGCAAGAGGTGTACCAGAGAGAAGCCGGGCTTCCAGAGTACAGAACTCGGGAAACCCAACACTAGGAAAGCACACGGCCCAACTTTTAAGTGGGCAGAAGATCTAACAGGTGCCCCGTCGTCAGGTGCAGAGATGGCAAACACCACCTGTCCTTAGGTGACTGCACATTAAAACAGGGAGATGCCGCCACACGCCTGCCAGAACGACACCACGCAGCACTGGGAGGATGCCGGGCGGCTGGCAACTCTGAAGACAGTCTGGCAGTTCCTCACTCAACCAGCGGTCGGGGGTTCGCACCGAAGGGATGGACACCCACGTCCACGCACACACCTGCGCGCGGAAGCCCACGGCCGCTCCGTTCCTAGTCGCCAACACTTGGAGGCGGCTGAGCCGTCCTTCAGAAGGTGATGGAAACGCAGCCCACGGTCCACCTGGACAAGCAGCGCTGTTCAGTGATGAAAAGAGTGCCCCCGCCACAGACAGACACGGAAGACACGGCAGTATTACTCAGTGAAGGAAGCCAGCATCAAAGGCTGCATGCCGTCTGATGCCAACCACCTAACATTCTGGAAGAGGCAAAAGTATGGAGACGGTGCAAAGATGACGGTGCCAGGCAGTGACACTACTCAGCGTGAGACTACCCATCGGTCAAACCCACAGAATGAGTGAGCCCCAGGAGTGAGCCCTCGTGTAAACTGCGACATTCAGCTAGTGGTGCTGTGTCGGCATTGGCTCAGTGCTAACGAATGCAAGGTGTTAACGACAGGAGACGTTATGGGGTAGGGGACATACGGAAACTCCGTGCTTCTTACTCATTTTTTTAACCAGGAAGCCTAAAACTGCTCAAACAGATGTCAAGTAAACAAGTAAAAGAACTTAGCAGGCCCTGGCTGGTGTGGCTCAGTGGACTGAGTGCCAGCCTGTGAACCAAAGGGTCACCAGTTCGATTCCCAGTCAGGACACAAGTCTGGGTTACAGGCCGGGTCCCCAGTAGGGGGCGTGCGAGAGGCAAACGCACATCGATGTTTCTTTCCCTCTTTCTCCCTCCCTTTCCTTTTGTTAATAAATAAATAAATAAATAAAAATCTTAAAAAAAGAAAAAAGAACTTAGCAGGTTTCCTAGAGCTAGAATGAATAGCTAATTTATGATGTGCAATGCAGTCAGTGCGTAGATTCCGAAGACTGGATCACTCGCAGATGAACCTATTTGCATTCTGACAGAAAACCTTTACGGAAATTATTAGTTACATTTTTATTTTATAGTTAACGATATCCCCTTACATAGGCGTTACAAGTTAGCAAAAGAGTCTCACCCACTGTCTCACCTCCAGCTCCCCAGTGACCTGGCAAGGAGTTGTGGCCCACACCATCTGCCCTCCCTACCGCGCGGACGAGAGGCCGAGACGCAGACCACGTGAGGGACAGGCTTGAGCTGCCCCCGCCACACCGGGACGCCGTCTGTGGGAAAGAGCTCATTCGTTTCTTTCCCCAACAGCAGGCCTGGCTCCCTGCTCTCGGCTCCGAGCAGAGCCGGGGCGACTCCCTCCGTGGTCCGGCCTCCAGGGTCGTCTGACCCCCGCCTCTTTACGACAAAGCCCCAGACAGTCAGCACAGGTGTCCTGGGCATGGGGACAGCTGCGTGCGGCCGCGTGGACCTGGCTCCCAAGTCGGCCCCTGGGTCTGGCTTCAGAAAAGCTGGTGGTGACACTGACGTTGCCAAGGGGATCAGTGGCTGGGAGCGTCTGGAGTCCAGTGAAACTGACCCCTCGGAATAGGAAGACCCAGAAGGAGGCAGCCCTTTCCTCCACCGCCCAGACCCCCAAAGCCCTTGGGGACCCCCGAGGTGGGAAGGCGCCGCCGCACGCAGAGCACCGTGGGGGCCGTCACCTCATGGGAGACAGAGGAAGCAGCTGACTCAGCTCGGACCCTCACCCGGGCCCCTGACGGCCCCGGGACGGCCTGGGACGCGGGCTGCGGTGTCGATGACACCCTGTCCTCGTGACAGCGAAGGTGACGTCAGAGCGCTGTGGTGCAGGCCCCGCTGGTGAAGGGCTGTGAAGGAAAAGATTTCATTAAATGGCCGTTTGGCAACGACAAGACAGAAAGAACGCGTCCAAACGGGCTGCATGTGCCCTGTCTGAGTGCGAGTGTGTGAGCGCAAGGCTTTCACGCAGCACCTAATACCCACCAGTCTTTCCTCTGCTCCCACGGGAGCAGCGCTGGATGTTCTTGGCTCTTTAGCTAAACGTTCCCAACAAAGTAATAAATCGGAAACCCAAGTGAAGTCCCCTTCCGGAACTGTGACCCAAAATAACCACGTGGCATCTGGAGAATTCAACGGAATCGCAGCGATTCCACGCAGAAGGAGCTGTGTGGCCATGAGAATACCGACGGACTGACAGTGTGTCTCACTAGCTACTCTAACCTTCTCATCAGCAAAGGGGATTTTCCCGCTGTGCAGATGTGGTTTTCCCGGGGCCACGGAGCGGTTCAGAGGCTGAACGGCAGACGTGCTTCTGAAGTACGGCCGGTGGACCCGCAGCAATTCAGGACGCAGGCTGTGGTCACCGCTGATGTGACCTCACTGACCCCACAAGCATTCTGGAGAGACTGCGTTTGTTCTGGGCTAGTGTTCCCCAAATTCGCCTCCATCCTGGGTTTGTGCCCCTTGGTCACACCAGGCTCTGCCATGGCAGTGCCTCCATCGAGCGGTGGGGGGGTCTGCGGTTTTGTAAACTCGCACAGGAAGCACCGATATCTGTGCACAGGGCTCAGAGAATGGCACCAAGACATGGCCACCAGCTCCTTCCAGTTAGGTCCCCCTGCTCTGTGACATACGAGCTGTGCAGCCTCCAAACAAGAGCCCAGTCCTCAGTGGTGAGCCGATCAGCCTCCCTGTGGCCACCAGTCAGTTTTGTCTAGAAAGAGCTAGAAGACGTGTGTTTTGCGCATCCGAGCCCATCACCAGCGGGGCGGGAACTGCTCTTGTCTCCCGCACAGGGCAGCGCACCGGTGGGTGGGCTCCAGCTTTGTTAACAGTCACAGGAAACAAGGGGGCGTGGCCGTGCCCCCCTTTTGTGAACCTTTATTTACAAAAACGGACAGCTGCCCGGATTCAGCCCTCCTGAATCCTGCCTCACCTGCCGCCACCTGAACACGGAGGTTGAAGGACCTGAGTAAAGTGCTTGCAGCGATGCGGGAAGACGATGAGCACTACGTAGGTAGGAACGATTGTCCCAAAGGGCAAAAACAGAGGGAAAACCACACCCAAAGGTGTCAAAAGAGTTAGAAAAAGCCAGGTGTGAACTGGGATTCTGCTTCCAAACTCCATAGACGTGCAGCCCAGACCCTTGAACCTCCAGGCCTCGGTGTCTTCCTCCGGGGCGCTCGCTCCTCAGCAACCTTTCGGGAAGTGTTCGAGGCCTCCCAGGCCAGAGTCCTCGTCACAACTGCCCATCACTGCCACTGCTGTGGAGGAACGCAGCGGCCGGCACCGTGTAGATGGGTGGGTGAGCTCCAGGAAACCGTGTTGGTAACAGAGGGGGTGACTGGGCAGGCACGGCAGCTGGGCCTCGTGGGATCGGCCGCTGGGACGCGCCTCGGCCCCGTGCGCGGTGTGTGAAGCCCGCGTGGTGGAGACGGTGCCCAGCGCCTGGGCTGCGTGGATGCTGGTCTCTGACATGAGCCCCCTTGTCCTCCACAGGACCCCGACACACACCTGTCAGTGTCAGGCCCGAGCCAGAAACGAGTTCACACATTTCTCAAACGAGCTTCCGTTTTCAGGCCCTAACGTTACTGAAGTTATTAAGAAAACTCTTTGCGCTGCTTCTCAAAATGCCAAACACTGACCCTCGTGGTCTATCACGTACTGTGGGCATCTGTCCTTCCGGTGTGCGTCTTTCCTTTGAAACCTACTGCAAGAGGGGACCGAGCGCCCGCCACACCTCCCATGCGACGGAGGGGAAGGACAAAACCAGTCTCAGCTCTGAATTAGGGTTCCTGTAGTTGCAGAGTCGCCCACCGGAACATCAGCTCAAGTATCCAAGCGCCTCTGTTCACTGGCTCCCGGAACCACAAAAGCCAGGTGCCTCTGGTTTCTGGAGGGGCCCCACCCAGAGGCACAAAGACGCCAGGAGGTGGTCTTCCTGCACCCGCTGGGTCAGCAGTTCTCCGTTCTCAGATGGAGTCTCCCCAGGAGACGGCCACTCGCTGCCTGGACTTGCAGGCCACCGACTTTACACGCCCAGAGCACAGAGAGTGGCCGCCCCTCGGAACCCTGGGGCGCGGCCGTCACTGCAGAGCTGGAGCTCCAGGTCTGCATTGTGAGCAGGACTGGAAGCACCTGGACAGTGAGGCCTGCAAGCGCCGCCCCCGAAGTTGGGTCGGGGCTGCAGGGCCGTGGGTCACGCGCAGCATGCGAGTGCCCTGGAGAGCACCTGCGGGCGGGTAGCCTTGGGCGCCAGCAACGCTGCGGGAGCTGCCGGCGCTGCTAATAACGGAGACCCACTCGCCTGTTGCTAACGAAGTTCCAGGTAAAGATGGCACCTCATCACTGTCTGTTCCTAAAACCCTACAGAATGACAGTGAAGCTTGGTTGTTGTCATTGGTTTTTGCTGTTGTTGGTTTTGTTTTGCTTTCAGGCACAAATCCACAAGGAAGGAGAAATTGGGAAAAGACCAATTTTACAACCTAGAAAGCAGGTGAAAGAGTGTAAAGACGTGATTACAGACCAGAGAGAGAAGAAGAATCTTAAAGCTGAGAATCAAAACAGATCACGTGCCACATAGGAGGAGAAAAATAAAGGAACCGGTGGTCAGAAACGTGTTGGGTGTTCTCAGAAAACACACTGGGAACCACAAGGAAAGGGGGCCAGTCATCGTTGCTCTAAAGGAAAGAGTATTTTCAACCTAGAATTCCACACCCGACCAAACTATCCATCAAGTTCAAGGATCAAGGTCTTAGAAAGTACTCACATCCTGTGCATGTTTCTCAGAAAGAGACTGGAGTAAACCCAGAAAGAGGAAGTCTTGGGTCCAGGAGACAGCACAGTTCGACGTGAGAGGCAAACCAGCCCTCAGACGACAGCAGAGGGGACTGCAGAGTGGGCCGCGGGGAGAGGCAGCCACCTCCGGTCCCCACGGAAGCACGTCCACAGGCCACAGGACGGGCCCCTTAGGGATATGAGTGGAGAGACTTTGTTGGACCGAATGAGAAGAGATGTGGACAGTTGGCGGAAGAGTGAAGACAAGTACATGGAACAGAACAGCTAACAGACAAATCGAAGAGCTCCCGGGGCGACTCTATCACAGTAAAAGTGACTGTCGTGGACTATTTGCCGTGGCCGTGATTAGTGGTACAGGGCCTTGGTGACACAAATACTGGCTGTGGATCTCACTAAAACGTGGGACTGAACAGAAGTGCCCTAGGCAGGGTGCCGTGGGGGAGGGGTGCAGGCAGAAAGGGCCGCGTCCCCACCCTCCGCGGTGGGAAGCCAACAGGCGATGGCCCGGACCGAAACAAGCAAGAAACTGTAACGCAGACACATCTCGTAGGAGTGGAAGCTGAAGACCTGCCTGACCATCTCAGAACGAAGAAGATGGGGCGTCCTGGCAACAACCCTCTGTGAGCGAGCGGAGGGTCAAACGAAAACGCGTGCAGACCCCCTGCCGACGCCCCCCCCCCCCCCCGCGCCCCCGCCCCCCCGCCGGTCTAGAGGACGGCGCACGTTCCCAGCCCTTCCCGGCCTGGGTCCGGCTGCGGGCCCCCCCGCAGGGGCCCGTGCCCAACTTCTCCCGGCGCCCCGGCACCCCGGCCTGGGGGCAGCCTGTCCCTTTGCCGACGCAGGCCGTCCCGGCGGTCACCTCCTCGCGCAGCCGCTCCAAGCGCGGCACTCCTGAAGCCCCTGTTCATTCGCTGCTAAAGCTCCGAGCCCGAGGCGCTTCTTCCATCGCAGTGCAGGCTGGCCCTCCCCTCCGACCGGAGCGAAGACCGGAGCCCTGGGCCCGGGGCGCAGGAGGGGTCGCTCGGAGTTCCTGGAGGCGAGCTGCACCCGGAGGAGGAGCGGGCGGCAGGGAAGGCCCCGGGGAAGCCGGAAACGCCGGCAAAGTTGAGAGACCGCGGTTTACTTCGCCGGCTTCTCTTGCTTTGTCTGCTGTTAGCCTTGGCTCCAAGACGACCTTCTAACGTGCGACCTGCCGTTGTGGAGAATCAGTAGCCCAAGTGCCACAGGTCTGAACACATGAACGGAGCCATCCTGCAAGGCGTGCTTGCAGAACGCCTGCTCAGCGTCCAGCTCGGGCCACTCCCCCAGGGGCTGGCACCCTTCGGGCCAGAGCGGAGCAGCCCAGAGAGGAGAAAGGGGGTTGACAGAGCTGCGTCAACCCGGTGAGAGCAAGAAGTCGGGACAGGGGACCGGAGACGTGAATTCTACGGGGCAGTCCCAGTTCTGCGTGACGTGCCCCAGCTGCCAGGGAGACAGGGCAGACCACGTTGCGCCCCAAAGCGCGGCCTGGAGCCGTGCGTTTAGAAGAAGTGAAGAAGTAGTGACCCTGATCTCCAAGCTGGTTGTAGGGACCGCAGAGGTGACCCAGCAGGCACCACTCTTCCTAAACGGCGTCACAGAAACCAACGACAGGGAGGCCTGCAGCATCCATCCAAGTCGGAAGGCTCTGGAGAGCACGGACGAGGCTGCGGGCAGCTGGGCAAGCCCAGCGCCTGGGCGGAGCCTCGTGGAGCGTGCGGGTCGCTGGAAACACTCCAGACGGAGCGGTGACACCGGAGGGAGTCACCTGCTCGGGCCTCTGCGACAGATGGGTGCTTACCTTGAGCGAGCCCCACCCACTGTCTTCATGCAAATAGAATAACACAAACCATCGGGAGCAGCTCCCCTCGGGACCCCAAAGATCCGCAGCCCTGGGACCCAGCGTCCCTCGGGCGGCCGGTCACTCGCGTGTCTGCGTCACCGCGCCCGTGGAGCGCGCCCGCCGTGCGCGCGGCCTGTGTCCCCGCCGCACCGCTTACCCTGCGCTGCCGCCTCCCAGCCGGCGCGCTACCACCCGCGGGCTGCCTGCACCTCGGCCAGCCGTCCCCGATTCGAAGGTGCGAAGCGACCCGCCGAGCTGCCTTTCCGCCCACCGCGGCCTCACTCCTGGGAGGTTTTGCTTCCAGGACTCGCCCCTCCACCTTGGCTCAAACAAACTCTTCGGAACTCCCTTTCGGTTTGGAACTTCTTTCACTGACACTGGACGGGCTGGTATTTCATTCATCAAGTTACCCACTCAAACTTCTCCGTTCGGTCGTCAGGTTGCAAATATTTAGTGTTTTCAGAGGTTGGGTCAAAAGCTCAAACACACAGATGTGGGGACTGAGATGCTGCTTGGCAGGTCACCTTCCTGTGAAAAAGCCACCAACGCAAGAACGCGGGGACAAGATCCCGCGCCCCACGCCATGCCGAGCTGCATGGCGCCCTTCCTGTCCTGTTGGCGCCTCTGGGCCGCAGCTTCCTGTGCCGCAAGGCACAGACGTCAGACGGATGCTCTCGAAGTCCTTCAGACACCTAAAGATTTTCGTTTTGGGAGGTGGAGCAGCCCCGAAATGAAAAAAAAATATCCTCAGGATCCTTCCCCAGTTTTGATTCAATAGAGTCCACGGGTTCATAATAAACCCAAAAATACACTTTACTGCAAATGGCAAGAAAAGAAAAGAATGAAGATAATCCCGCTTCCTTTTCCCTACGAAAGCCGCTTACCAACCACACCCATCGTTCCTCTGCCAAAGCCTCTCAGTCGCCGGGTGTTCCGTGCCCAAGCAAAACCCATTCAGTCCCCGGTTGTACTATGAAACCCAAGGACATCCAGAAAAGTGACGAGGAAGAGATCATGTTTTGTTCATCAAGACATTTTTCAAATTAAGCCATCACACCCTGAAATAGCACAGCAGAGTCACCAGGCGGGGCCTCTTCCTGCGGGCACACAAGTGCCTGTCCTCGTTTAGGCGCTGGGCGTCCCTCGCTTGTGTGCGCACAGAAATGACTGATTGCCGAGGCCTCCTGAGGCACCTGTCCGAGTCCCGTTTTTAGCTGAGGTGCTTTCGGCCCCCAGGAGCTGCACAGCACAAAGAGCATTCCGTGGGTGCTCGAGCCGAGGTCGCGTTTGCACCACCGAGGAGACCCACAGGTGTCCGCCCACCTCTTAAAAATACATCGTAAAAACTACAGCATGAACCACGAAGGGGTGGCCACCCAGCCACTCAACTGAGAGACAGAAATAGGGTGTTAACTCCATCACGGGGATGGGCGCAGCTTCCCACCGCGCTGCAGCTAAATGCGAAGGAAGGTTTCCTAGAAAAGTCTGCAAATGGAAACTGCCTTTTTCCTGGAACAGAAGCATCCGGTGAAGCACAGGCGATTATCTCCTTTCCAGATCTGAGACTACAGTGAATGCACCGACAGTTCGGACAGAGGTCACTCACGCATCATCAAGCAGCGAAAGCCTCGCTCAGGGTGAACACCACCAAGAATCAGACACGTGGAGACTGACCGTCCTTTTCAGCTGCGTCCGCAGAAACAGACATTCCTTATCTGTCAGGAAAACGTTCCTGCACTGAGGAAATCTCATTGCTGGAAAAGGCCCTCCGGGCTAACTGTAGCTAATCCGTGCTTGAACGCTGCAATTATTTACATTCCAATTGCTAAAGAACCCTCTGCGGAGCCTAATTAGCATTTCTTTAGAGTCTCTTTCCAAACTTAGAGTCTGAATTAACAATGAGCAAGAATGGCATTCCCTTTTCACTAGGAAGAAAGTAAATGAAGATTAATGAAAATACAGACAGAATAGTACTTTGTACTCCATCTGGGTCTTCAGACAACGATTTCAAGATAATTGTATCCAGCCCTGGCTGGTGTAGCTCAGTGGATTGAGCGCGGGCCTGCGAACCGAAAGATCGCGGTTCGATTCCCAGTCAGGGCACATGCCTGGGTTGCCAGGCCAGTTCCCGTCAGGGGACATACAAGAGGCAACCGCACATTGATGTTTCTCTCCCTCTCTCCTTCCCTTCCCCTCTAAAGATAAATAAATAAAATCTAAAAGGAAAAAAATAATAATAATAAAAAAAAAAGATAATTGTATCTGTCCTTGATCTGGGGTGTTTTAAATAATTTCCTGTAAGGGCTCAAAGAAGAGAATAATTTTAAGCGGGTCTTTGCCGGTGTGCCCACAAGGGCGGCGACAAAGAGCCACTGCACATGTGGTCAGGCTGCTGATACCAAAACCAGATTTCCTTAGATCACCTAGCTCATCCCCTAGTTCAACCCCGGGGAACTCGTGCACCATTTCTACTTACATCTATCTTTTAAAAATAACAGAAGCCCCAGTGGCCTAATGGATAAAGCATTGGCCTCCTAAAAATAATTTACACTTGTGCCCTGGCCGGATGGCTCAGTTGGTTGGAGTGTCGTCTTGTACACCTGTGCTTGTACGTCTGTGCACAACTGTGGTTGCAGGTTCGATTCCCGGTCAAGGCGAGTGCAGGAGGCGAGTGATGGATGTCTCTCTCTCTCATATTAGTGTGTGTGTGTGTGTGTGTGTGTGTGTCTCTCTCTAACAAAATCAGTAAACATATCCTGGGTGAGGATTAAAAATGTTTTTAATTAAAAAAATAACTGACACTTGTAAGTTCTGTCCTTTGTCTCCTGAAGTCACATGGCTGAGTGAGGTGAGAGCCTGGGGCCAACCGACTGAGGGCGGGGTTAGGACAGGCGGAGGTCTCGGGGAGAGTGCTGCAGCCCCGCAGATAAAGAACAGAGAGCAGAACACAAAGCGCCACAGGGGACTTTGAAACCATTTAAAGTGGTGACTGGATGAAAGGCCTTTGCTGGAGAAAGCTTAGCATGGAGACTTGCACGTACGCCGTGCGAGGGGCCGCAGACAGAGCCCTGCGTTCCCTGAGCTACTGGCAGCCTCTTCAGTTCCCAGGTGACTTGTCTTTTTTTTTTTTTTTCATTTCACTAGCATTCATGTGGATCACACCTGTGCCAGGCACCAGAACTACTTGACCTTCGAACAAGGTGACCAAGGCCAGTGTCCTCGACACCGAGTGGCGCTCGAGCGGACCCCACGCGGGCACCCATGCTCTGGTACGGTCATCCTGAAACTGGAACAAGGTGCTCAGCATTTTCATTTCATCGGAATTTGAACGAGGGGCCCCGCGCACTTTGTAACTGGTCCTGTCTGTGAGGGTAGAACTGTTATCACCTCCATTTCACAGGTATGGAAACTGAGGCCAAGAGCAGTTAAGTAACTTGCCAAGGTCCAAGAGCCGGCCCCTGGAACCGGGGTTTGCGGCTGCACCCATGGGAGACACGGGAGCCACGGGCCCAGCTCCAGCTGGTTCTGCAGCTCCAGCTGAGGTCACGGACTGAAGGAATGTGGATTCCACTCCTTCCTCCTTCGGTCAGTGCTTTTTATAGGCGCAGAACTGCAGTGGATAAAGAAAAGGAGATTTTGCATTCACAAACAAGCCAAATGTGAAAAAAGAACTGCTTAGCCAAATGAAAGATGAGAGGTTTTAAATGGTCGTGGCCAGGGCTCAGCTATTTAAATGACAGGCAAGCAGGGCCCCTTTTGGGGCAGTTTCAGCTCTGGTCCCCGAATTAGAGCTTTTAGGAGTGGGCTCCAGAGGCCCACGTGGGCCAGCAGCTTGGCGATGTTGCAGCAGAAGGGAGACATCAAAGGCACACTGCTTGCTCACTGCCTTTTATAGCTGCGAATGAAGGCAGACCCGTGTCCAACGGGCAAACAGAAATAAAAGGCTTGCATCAGCTGAGGATCAAGTACTAAAAAAAAGAGTAAAGACTTCCTGGGGGCTAGGAGTCAAAGGTCAAGCCCCTGTGGAGAGAGGTGGCTGTCCCGAGCTCCTGCCGGCCCTGTCCCTCCTGGCTGCCACCTAAGGGCCTGTGGGTGTGTCCTTTGACTGAAACACAGGTACAAGGATGTCTGTCGCAGCGTCACTGGACGAAACCTTTGTGTTTCTGAGCTTCGGCTCATGTGTAACCAAAGACAGACAACGGCAAGCCACCCTGCATTCAGTAGTTATGAGTATCGTGAAATCTAGCTCAGGGCCTGGCAAATAATGGCGTCCTTATCAGCTGAGACATCTTCATTGGCCATTAGAGAACACTCAATAAAAAAATGTCTTAACCAATGGACAATTACCTTCTCATAGAACAAAAAGTCCAGAAGCAGGATGGGTTCGTCTTACAGCTCAATAAAGTCAGGGCTTTTTATTAGCTTCCCTGTCGTTCTCGTACCTTTATATCCTCATGGTCTCAAGATGGCTGCTGGAGCCCCACACCCCATGTCCCACCACGACACCTTCACAGGTGCAGATGGGGAGGGGGAAAGCTGCTTCCAGGAGCCCTCAGCAGATTGCCCCACCACTGGGTCACGTGCCTGCCCTCGATCACTGCAAAGAAAGTAGACTTTTGTGAGTACCTCAGACCACTGAGCAGTCTGAGCAGAACAGTGACCAGCACAGGCCATCAGCACTTTCCACGCTGTTCCCTGCCCTTCCCGAGAGTTCACCCTCCGGGTCAGGCCGGTTTTCTGTAAACAGAACTCGTCCCATCCCAGAATTTGAACACCAGCCACCTCCTCCTCTTAGCAGTCAGCCCAATAGCCCCACACGGGCCTAGCTCCTCCTCCGTCCGGGGAGGCTTGGTCACAGCAGTGAGGGAGAGCAGGAGGGTCCTGGGCGCCAAGGACACGCAGTGTCTACGGGTCCTCCCAGCGCCTCAGGGGCGGACAGCCGGGCAGCCAGTG
This sequence comes from Glossophaga mutica, assembly GCA_039655065.1. Lineage (NCBI taxonomy): Eukaryota > Metazoa > Chordata > Mammalia > Chiroptera > Phyllostomidae > Glossophaga > Glossophaga mutica. Next base: position 223,758,683 of record CM077304.1, read on the forward strand.
CCTGCAGCAGAACGACCAGGGTCTCGGAACCAGCAGGAGCGGGGAAGTGGTCCGGGGCACAGCGCCAGCCCCGACTGGGCAGAGCTGAGTCATCTGGTGGCCAAGGGGTTTCGATTCCGGGATGTGGGATTCTGGACTCTGCAGCCAGAGGTCATGGTCCAGGGCTGCCCCCATGGTTGTGCAGAGGAGTGGGTGTCTGTGTCCCGGACTGGGGGTGAGGGGTGAGGGGGCCCAGCTCAGCTCTGCTCTCCAAGCCCTGCCCCCACGGCTGAGCCCCACCTGCCTGGAGCAGGAGTGCCTTTCTCTTCAGAAGGACCGTGTTTGGGTGCTCACTAAGGAACCCGGGACCCGCCCCCGCCTGGACCACCCTCAGAAAGCTGCTTCTCTGATTCACGCGGAGACCTGCAGCCTGTTGACTGCGTCCCAGGCACTGGGCCTCAGATGGTGAGAGCACAGGGAGGCCCCGGAGCCCCAGGTGCGGGGAATAAAGGCCAAGAGCCGGGCAAAGACGGCCCTGGACCGACTCCGAAAGCTGTCTTCAGCAGTGTTTTCCGGAGCAGAATCTCTCCCTGTGCCCCCCTCTGTGGAGCCCTCTTGCCGCAGGCGAGCGAGCGGCCAAGGGGCAGCTCTGGACAGGACGCACAGGTGGTGGTGACAGGAAGCACTCTTGAAGGTCACCACCCCCGGCTCCCCTCTGAACTCATCGCTGAACTTCTGGAACGGGAGACGTGGGAGCAAGGTCCCTTCGAGTGGGCCTGTTCCGGGTTCTCCCCAGGGGGAGCCTGGGTCCCGCGCCCTGCCCGCTGTCCGGCACCTGCTTCCCTACCCACGTCTCCTGCAGGTAAACTCCCTGCTGCCCCCTGCAGGCCACCCAGCCCATCTCCCTGGGATTAGAGGTTACAGGTGGGACTGCCCAGCTGAGCGGGGGACGCAGCTGGAGCCGCAGCACTGATGGCCCCAGCGGAGTGGGGGAGGGGCAGCACCTGACCTGCGGCAGGTAAAGAAAGCCCGGCACCGCGGGGGGCACCTGCAGGAGACGAGGCTTGGGGCTGATCGGAGAGAGGCCTCCTTTCCCGGCGAAATCCCCTTCGGGGTGGAGACTCAAAGCGAAGCTCAGGATCAGGATCCCTGCAGAAGCCAGAGAGGAGCGGCGGCGGTGGCGGGGAGCTGGGGCTGGAGGCCTCGGCAGGAGCTGCTGACCAGGGCGGCGTCAGGAACCACGTGCCTCCGGGGAAGAAATGCTCCCGCGGCCCTGCGGGCGTGCGGCCCTTCCCTGGGGCCCAGCGTTTGACGCAGGAGGGCCGGTTGCTCACCAACAACCCTCCCATAGCTGTTGCCTGTACTGGAGGGAGCAGAGTTAGGCCCTAGTGTCCGAAAAGGCTCAGAAAGGGCACCGTTGGGCACGCCCCAGCTGCCCACCTGGGTCGGGAGGGTGCGTCTGTGCGCGGCCTCCTGGAGCTGCTGCCCACACCGTCCCGATCCGCAGCGCTTCCTGTGCTGTTCCAAACGCTGCGGCTCAGAACCCACTCGGGTTCCCACCCAGGACCTCCCCGCTCCCGATGTGCCTTCCCTGCGGGCAGAGGAGGGTCTTGCGCCCACACCTGCGGGGGCCCCCACGCTGTGCAGGGCTGCGCCCCACGCGGGCAGCGCACAGCCGGTGGGGAAACGTGCGTGCTCAGCGGTTTAACCGTGAGCCTCCGCGCCTGGAGACCGACCTGCGGGGCGTGCCTGCGAGGGAACCGAAGGAACCTGGAGGGGAAGCCCGCTTTGTCATTCGGTGTAGTCGGCTTTGACATCACATTGGCGCGTGACCTAATGCCTCGATGTTTGCACACACAGGAATGATCACCATAACGAACAGTTCCCAACACAGCCACAATTATTTTTCTTATGATGGGAGATTTTCAGATCCACTCTGCTAGCAACTTTCAAGTACGCAACATAATATTGCTATCTAGTCGCCCTGCTATCCATTACATTCTAGGGCCATTCGTTTACAACTGGAAGCTTACATCTTTCGATTCCCTTCCCCCATTTTGTCCACCCCCAGGACCCCCGCTTCTGGTCACCTCCAGTCTGTCCTCTGTATCTGAGCTCAGGTGGTTTTTGTTTTGGGGGTTTTGTTTGTTTGTTTGTTTGTTTTGTCATTTTGTTGTTGTCTTTAGATTCCACACACATGATATCGCAGGGTACTTGTCTTTCTCTGTCTGATTTCACATAGCACAATGCCCTCCAGATCTGCCCAGGCTGTTGCAAATGGTAAGATTTTATCCTTTTTACAGCTGAGAGACATTCTGTCGTGCAAGTCACCTTTTCTTCATTCACCCATCGGGGGCACTTGGGTGGCTTCCACGTCTGGCTGGCGTGACCTGCGCCACAATGAACAATGCCTGCGCACGTCTTTTTGAGTTAGTGTCTTTGTTTCCTTCGGATGAATACTCGGAAGCGGAACTGTCTGATGTTTCCCGGGACTGTTTGAGGGGGTGCTGAGGCTGCGGATCCGAGGATCGCCCTGGAGTGACATGACCTGGAGGACACAGGCCTGGGCCTGGTGTGCAGTAAAATGTGTGTCGAGAAGAAAAGAAATGTAAGCGGCATCGAGCTCGAGTTTGTGTTGATGGGAACTCTCAGCACAAACCACACCCACGATGGCCGGAGGGCTGGAGAGCTGGGAAGGATGGCAACTCACCCAGTAAAGAGGAGTTTGGCAAAGGTTCCTCAGAGATACGTACGGGAATGCCTCCTTCACCCTGATCTTGTCATGTGACCCCTGGAACTCAGGGTCGGTTACCATGAGAACAAGCAAGAGTGTCTCATGCAAGAGAAAGAGTCACCACGTTGTAATTTTGTGTTAAATCCAACCCGAGAAAGGAAGAAAGTGTCAAGTGCAAAACCCACCCACCCCTACCCAGTCCCTGCGGGCTGCAGGGGGAGAGGGTCCCAGCGGCCGAGGTCTGACCCCACAGAGCAGACCAGGAGCCACCTCATTCCTGCGTGCGCGCGCCGGCGGGAGCCCGGGTGGGGACTGAGGCCACCACGAAAAACACGGACGTGCCTCCAGCAGTCGGGGGTGCTCTTTGGGTCCGTGGTCCCCAGGTCTCCTGTTCACAGAGCAGCCTCAGAGGCTCCAGGGTGATTAATTCAGGGCTCGATGCCCTCTCCACAGACCCCGTCAGGGTTCTCCGCAGAGACAGACCATCAGCTCTCCTCTGATGGACAGGAAGAGACTTATTGAGAGAAACGGCCTCACACAATCATGGAGGCTGCGCAGTACCCGGAGGTCCTGCCTCCCACCCTGATGACACGCCGAGTGACATTCGGAAAAATCCTGAGCCGCAGGGCCCAGCAAAGCTGCACCCGGGTTCCTGACCCGAAGGAACTGAGATGAAAACAGAGGCTATTTTGAGCTGCTACATCGTGGGACTGCTGTTTAAGGCAGCAACGACTGATGCACTCTTCTCAGTGATTGTAGTAGATGTCTCTAAACCCACAACACCCAGCAACCCTGCAAGCTGAGTATCAGCACCCACTGTTGATGGACACAGGCAGCTCGGAGGGCTGAAATGACTCTCCCATGTTTAAAGCAGCTACTGGGTGACAGGGTTAGAATCTCGAACCCAGCTTGGCTTCCAAGGCCACCCTGTTTTCCACAAACAAGTTATTCCCTTTTCCAGTTCTATGACCTTGGACAAACGACCTCAACGTCTGCTACTCGGTTTCCCGTCAGTGAAATCAGAGGCTGAAACAAATTATCCATCTCTAATTCTATAACCCTCATCTCCTCCTCTGCTTTATCCACAGCACAAGAAGCAGATGTAAATGATTTTTATACCAAGGAATGCTGAGGATTTGAAGATCGCTCAATTTAGCTGACGCAATCCACTGAGGTCAGAAACACGGCTGCGAACATCCACGGGCCACGCAGCCGGTGCCGGAGCCTCCAGGGCCCCGGGCTGCGCGGCCCGAGGAGTCTGACCCGGGACAGAGGCTCCACTGCCCCCAGCTCCGTGGTGCGGCCTCTGCACAGCGAGGGCCAGAGCAGCAGTAACGCCGACGTCCGCGGCAGCTCTGCGCACGCCCTCGCCCTACAGCGGCGTGGCAGGGAGCGAGGGCCCTCGGCCAGCCCTGTGATCAGCATGGACGCGTTGCCACTTTACTTCCTCGTCCTTTGTGGTCATTAGGATTGGCTTCCTGTGTGTGCTGTTTCGAAATTCTCCATCCTTCAAGTGTGCCTTCAAAAATTCTAAGTTTAAGCTGCATCTCAGACCCAAAATTGTGGGAACCACTGCCCTAAACCGTAGCACAGCAGCCCAGCGTGGTGAGGGAGGGGCCCCTTTTAGGAAAAGCCACGTCAAAGCTCCCCCTGCCCCCTTGGCATCTGGGGGTGAAGAGAGCAGAGACCTTCCACGGTACCCTGATGAGACCACCCCTCCCCAGAGGCCAACGACATGCAGACCAAGGAGATGAGGATGGGGAGTCCCTTCCCCGCAGAAGAAAGAAGCCCAATGGCAGGTCCCTTAGGGTTTCGTGATGTTTGGCCAGGCCGTCTGGTCGGCACTCACGGACTTTGCCGTCTGACCATTCCTTCATCCTCTTCCTCAACAGCTCTGCCCCTGATTAGCTAGAGAACACAAACGAGTTCTTTGCCTTCACAGAGCCTACATATCTCCCTGGTATTGTGAAGATTAAAGAAGATAGTTTATTTGGAAAAAAAACAGTGCACGGTGGTGCAAGTAGTGGGGATCCAATAAATATTCAGTTTCCTTCTTTTACATTCTTTGTTCTTTTTCTTTTTCTTTTTTTTAAGGTTTATTTATTTTTTAGAGAGGGGAAGGGAAGGAGAAAGAGAGAGAGAGAAACATCAGTGTGTGGTTGCCTCTCATGTGGCCCCCAATGGAGACCTGGCCTGCAACCCAGGTATGTGCCCTGACTGGGCTTTTTTTTATCTTAATCAATTTACTTTGGCCCTGGCTGGTGTGGCTCAGTGGACTGAGTGCCAGCCTGCATACCAAAGGGTCTCCTGTTCGATTCCGAGTCAGGACACAGGCCTGGATTGCAGGCCGGGTCCCCAGTAGAGGGCGTGGGAGAGGCAACCACACACTGATGTTTCTCTCCCTCTTTCTCCTTCCCTTCCCCTCTCTCTAAAAATGAATAAATAAAATCTTTAAAATAAATTTTCTCTTGACTTCTGTGTTTAAAAGATCACCCTGATGCTCGACGGAGAACATACATAAGTGGAAAGGAGAGCAGGAGGTGAGACCACTGTCGTTGCCTGGTGAGGGCGGGGCCCAGGCGGGCAGGTAATAACCCCCCAGGGGACTGCTGCACTCGAACCTTTGGGAAACACGGCTCCCGGGGAGGACGTCTCAAGCCCAGCGCTCATGACGTTTTGGGACAAATAATTCTTTGTTGCGGGGCTGTGCTGTGCTCTGCAGGGTGTGTAGATGAGCCTCTGGCCTCAAACCACTGGGTTCCAGTGCTACCAAGGTAATGTGGCACCCTAAAAACATCCAGCCATCGCTCATATCCCCTGGGGGGAGGGGAGAACAAAATGCCCGCAGCCGAGGACCGCTGCCCTGAGGCCAGGAGCGGGCCGAGCCTGGCTCAGGGCCCCTGAACCGCCCGGGTCATTAACACACACAGCCACGTGTGCACAGAGACGGGACGGCGTCCACAAAACGAGGTGGGAACCATGTTTCCGTCTCCAAAGCACCTCCACGGGCGCCCTTTCCTCCTCCCGTCAGTCCCGTGAGAAAGGGTTCATGGCTCGCCGTCTCTGGTAAGGAACCTGAGGCTCCTGGAGGTAGCTTCACGCGCCCAAGCCCACTGCCTGCTAAGGAGCAGCTCGGAACTCAGATCCACATCTTTGTTTTCCACGGGGAAGAGAAGGATCTTATTAAGTGGGTTACGGAGGGGATATTTCTAGCCTTGAACAAAAAACTGTTGCTCTTGGAACGACTACTAGCTGAGAAGTTATAGTTGCAGGAATTCTTCAACAGAGTGTTCAGTAATAAAACATATGTCGTGTACCCAGGATCAGCGTAGGTCTGTCTGTGGCTGTGGCATGTGCTCTTCCTTGGAAATAAACGCTTTTCGAGAGGTATCCAGCCCCTGCTGAGAAAGGGAAGCAGGGAAAGGCCGGCCACTGCAGGGCCCAGTCCCTCCGACCCACGGCTCCCAGGGCGAGGGCGCAGGCGCGGGCCTCGCCCGGGGCGGGCTGGGGATTTCCGAGGCCCAGAGATAGACTGGATTCTGAGTGGCCAGCCCACCGCCAGCAGCCAACTCGCTGACCTTTGATGGTCCTCCGACCTGGCCAAGCTTGTTGCAGAGCCTAAAACTGAAATGCTAAGTATAGATCAAGGCCAAATCAAAGTCATGAGGAGACAAATGACCCCTTTTGATATCCGTTCTTTTTTGACCTGAGAAGAATTTGAAACCTCTTGCTTCCTCTTTAGAGAGGATCATTAACGGTCCTCTAAACTGGAGTTTAAACCTGGAAACATCTCTGCGTCTGGGCTTCACGTCAGGAGGCCTGGGTTCCAGTCTCGGAAATTCAGCAGAGAAGCCACTCATCCTCCCCTGGCCTCAGGGTTAGCTTTCACTTTTCCTGTGAGACAGAGAGCTCTGATTCCAGGAACTCGGGGGTTCCTTCCACGAGGAGAATCCCGCTCTTTACCAACGTCCTGCACCTGCGGGCAGTGCACCCCCCACTCTGGACGCCATGCAGGAAGGTGATGAAGCTGCAGTTGGGGCCGAGGGGAGTCCTGCAGCCCAGGACGCAGCCCTCACTCTGTGGGTTCTGGCCGAGTCATGCTGCACAATGCCTGGACCCTGCGCACCCTCAGTGTCCTCGTCCCTAAAGTAGAGGTGGTGATAACGGTACCCAGACCAAGGGCTATTTTGACTGTTGAATGGAAACACACAGATGAACAACTATCACACAGTCCTGGGCACACAGGAAGTGAGCACTAGAGGTCATTATTGTCATGTATTTGAAAATGGCGCAAACATAAAATGGGAGGTTTTAACATCTCTACCGCCTCCTGAAACGTGTGGAATTAGAGCCACCGAAAAACCGGCTAGCTAAGAACCATCCTTCCCATCCTGTTCGCAAGATTCAGACCCAGCAGGAGACAGTCCCTCCAGGGCGCACGCGCCCTTTCTCGGGGTTGCTGGCCGATCCGGGTCAGTAGATAATCGGACGGACATCAAGGGTCCCTCCCTGCGCGCACAGCACCGTTCTGTGACGCGCCGATGCCTGTGCATCACGTTGGCGACGGGAAAACTGACGGAAAGAGCAAAGGCACAGAGCGCGGCAGTCCGGTCACGTGGGGCTGTGTTCACCGAGATGCAGGCCACAGGGAACGCACGCACCGGACCGGGAAGACTTTGTGCCAAAAAGGGAACGTAAAATATTTCACGAATATTTTTCTGTTGGCTATATGTAAAAATGACGACAATTGGATCAACTGGAGTAAATGCATATATTTTAAAATTAATTTCACCTGTTTCTTTTTACTTTCTTAATGTGGGCTACTAAAAACTTTGAAATTACATATGCAGTTCACACTATATTTCTATTAGACAAAGAGAGGGGTGTAGAGAGAGGGAGGAAACACACCCACACCCACACACGTGAGGAAGGAGGGGTCCCAAGGGTGCAACCAGCCGAAACCCTGAGTCCCTGTGGTAGGACTCGGGGGCTCCAGCTCCGAAGAAAAGTCATCGGGATTGGTTTATCTACTAGCAAAGGAGCGGAAAGAGGCCGCATTCTCTGTGTCCTTTTACACATCCCGTTCTGTAACATTCGGGAGAGGAAAAACAGTGCCAACCCCACCTCTCCTCATTGGGTAACAGTTTCTCATCTTACGAAACATCTTGTTCTCCTTTCGGTGGGTGGTTGGAAAGACCAAAGTAAGGGAAGTGCGCCCTCTGCAGGCCCCGCGGGAGCACTGTGGAAGAACGGCGGGCGGGCGCCGCGAAGGAGGCTGTAGGGGGAGCAGAAGGAAGGACCCAGTGAGCGAGTCGCCTTCCACGGGGCTGAGAATGCAGCTTCACTCGGTGATGCTGCAGCTGAAAGGAAGGAAGCAGGTTTGGCAGCGAGGAACCTGCTTTTAGGTTAGAGAAGCCCTTTCTTTTTCTCTCCCTCCTCCCCTCCATCCTCCCTTCCTTCATCCTTTCATTCTCTTTCTTTCTTCCACTCTTCAAAATGCTGACACGCATCTAAAAAAATAACAGATCCTGGCCCTGGCTGGTGTAGCTCAGTGGATTGAGCACGGGCCTGCGAACCGAAGGATCGCGGTTCGATTCCCAGTCAGGGCACATGCCTGGGTTGCCAGGCCAATTCCCGGCAGGGGACATACAAGAGGCAACTGCACATTGATGTTTCTCTCCCTCTCTCCTTCCCTTCCTCTCTAAAGATAAATAAATAAAATCTAAAAGGAAAAAAAAAAGACAGTATAAAAAAATAACAGATCCTATATAAAGACAGAAGCCACAAGGTTAAATTCAACTTCAAGACAGGTGCCGCTTAATTCTGTACAATGTCTTTCAGGTTTCTAAGCCCAGCCTCGCAGACAAGGTCAGAAATAGTGAGACCAGAGGCACCCACCAACTCAATCACGTGTGGTGTGACGCGCAGCCCTGAGCCCCGGCAAGGGCTGTCTCCCCAGAGGTGGTTTGTGTGCTCGTTGTTTGGCCACTGGAAATCTCTTCCTCTTTTGTTCCCAGCAAGTTTGTAAATGTACAAACACACGCTAGCTGCTAAGGTGGCTGGGACAGACTACTCTACCAAACATATGGCACAACACATAACAGTATTTCTATGGGCAAGGACAAATGGCCCAACGTGGATGCAGGCGCCCACCCTCCGTCCATGCCCAGCTTCCCTTCAAAAAAGGAAGCCGGCCCCTGAAACAGCCACACCCCAAGCTTTCCAAACCGGAGAACAAAGGGAAGTTCTCACTCCCATGAAATCAGAAGCAGGTCCACAGGGTGGGCTGTCCCTGCCTCCTCTGACACTCACACACACACTCTACACACACACAAACCCACATTCACACTCGCACATATTTACACTCACACTTACACACGCATTCACACACATACTTCTTCCTTTGTCGCCAAAACCCGTGGCGTGGGGGTCGGGTGCAGGCGAAGACGGCCTGCGGTGACAGTGCAGCTGGGCCTCGGTGGCCTCGAGAAACGCAGCGTTGGTGTTCCGGAACATGCTTCCTGTCGTCATTTTTATTATTTGCAGCGTAATTTTTCAAAACCAAGTCAATTCCTTTTAACCTACCAAATACAGCCAGCCTGATTAAATTAAACTGCAGGGTGTGAAATAACTTCAGGCGAGCCTCTGAAAAGGAGTGTGGAAGAACTCGGAAATTTTATTTTATTCCTTATACGTCATTCAAAGTGTGATGAAGATGTAACATGACCCTCAAACCTGTGTTTTCTCTGTCAACTACGGGTCACGTATTTTAAAATACAAGCAGAAGAGCACAGCACAAAGTGGTAGGATTTATTAGTCGCTGTGCCGTATGCTCACATCTAAACTCCCTGGTGGAGGACATACATGCACAGCAGCCTGAGCAGTGTGTTTGCTGCAGCTTCGCTTCTCATAGTTAAACTGCTGACAAAAACAAAAGCATCTATCTTCACCCGAGTTATTAGAATGTAAGTGAACTATTTCACAGCTCTGCTCTCTCCTGACGGCAGTCTGGAAACTCAGCACTTTTGAGAAATATGGGCACATTTAATGCACAACAGTTCAATAAAGAAGCTCTTTCCCACTCAATTAACTTAGGACATTAAAGCAAAACCAGGATGCCCCACCCGCTTTTTGCTGAAGTTTTCATGACAAGCTTTACAGGAGTCCGGATGTGATGGAGAGAAATCCGTCCGCAGCGCAGTCACCAGCGAAACGGGAGCCGCCGGTCCCAACAGAAGGGCGTGAACAGCCCTGCTGCCCTGGAGCATCCTCCGGCGGGCGGAGGGCAGCTGGCGGGCAGGCGGCCACGCTGTTTCCCAGGCCTGGTGAGGAGCCTGCCCACTGCCCAGGGCGGTGGGCGGCACACGCAGACCGGGCTGGGCTGGGAGTGGCCGGTCCTGCCTCCCATCTCTCGGGGCAAAGCTCACAGGGACATTGGGGCATTCTCCCCCCTTGCCTGCCTGCCCCTTCTTATGCCCCTAGAGCACCGTGGAAAGCAGGCCTCACTCTGCGGGTCATCCTGTTTACTAAATCATGGTTTATTTTTTCCCCAGGATATCACATGCTATTTTAGAGTCAGTTTTCAAAAGGTCTTAAGTGACCTGGCTTGAAATTGGTTTTGTATTAAGGGAAAGAAATGGCGTCCCAGAGTTTCAATCAGCACCCTGACCAACAGGCGGCTGACCTTCTGCAGATGGCCCAGAGGTGCCAACAGCAAGTGTCCGCCAGGAGAGGGCCAGGGCTTATGTCTCTCTGCTGCTTTTGCACATTTTTTCCACACTGTTTTCCATGGAAACAGGACTGTAGTTGATACTCTTATAGGAAGGGGTAGAAGAGGGATGGGACGGTAAGATCTGCTACCACGCCCCACGAACCCACTGGGGGAGAAGAGATCTGAGCCAGGAGCCACCTGCTGGCTTTGATGGAAGTAACTCAACTGCCTCTGTTGTCTTTCAATGAGTGGGACAGAAGATTCTGCCTCAAGGCCATCGCTCGCTGCTTCCAATAACACAGCAACCGTGGAGTAGCATTTGGTGAATGTCAAATCCAGTACAGCAGCACTTCAGTCCTCTCTAATACCAGAGGAATGAAATTTTCTCTATAAATGAATTTTTCAGACAAGTGAAGTGCCCCCCCACTATCAAGAACCAAGAGATGTTTTAAAAAATTAAATTAAAGCAGTAAGTATAAAAGACACATGGACAAAAACGGGGGGGGGCGTGGAAACGGGAGGGAGGTGGGGAGGGCTGGGGTGGTGGGCTGGGATGGGAGTAAAAGGTAGAAAATGGTACAAGAACAACAATTAAAATAAAATTTAAAAAAAAACAAACAGAAAAAATTAAATTATTTTTTTACTTTTTAATTTTGTTGATTATGGTATTACAGTTGTCCTGATTTTCCCCCTTTGCCCCCTTCCACCCAGCACCCCCCACTCCCTCAGGCAATGCCCCACCATTGTTCACGTCCACGGGTCATGTGTGTAAGTTCTTTGGCTGCTCCATTCCCTAGACCATACTTTGGTTGGTCCCCATGGCTGTTCTGTAACTACCTATCTGTACTTCTTAATCCCCTCACCTTCTCACCCATTTCCCCCGCACCCCACTCCCATCTGGCAACCTCCATATCCTCCTTATGCCATACCCTCCATATCAAAGCACGCTCTCCATATCCATGATTCCATCTCTGTTCTTCTTGTTTGCTCAGTTTGTTTTTTGGATTCAATTGCTGATAGATATGTATTTACTGCCATTTTATTGCTCACAGTTTTGATCTTATTTTTCTTAAATAAGTCCCTTTAACATTTCATATAATAATAATTTGGTGATGATGCACTCCTTTAGCTTTTTCTTGTCTGGGAAGTTCTTTATCTGCCCTTCATTTCTAAATGACGTCTTTGCTGGATAGAGCAGACCTGGTTGTAGGTCCCTGATTTTCATGACTTTGAATATTTCTTACCAATCCCTTCTATCCTGCAGTTTCTTTAGCGAAATCAGCTGACAGTCTTATGGGAAGTCTTCTGTGGGCAACTAACTTCTTTACCCCTTGCTGCTTTTAAGATTCTCTATCTTTAACCTTTGGCATTTTAATTATGTGTCTTGGAGAAGGCCTCTTTCTATCCATCTTGTTTGGGACTCTCTGTGCTTCCTGGACTTGCATGTCTATTTCCTTCACCAAATTAGGGAAGTTTTCCTTCATTATTTTTTCAGATAGATTTCCAATTTCTTGCTCTTTCTCATTTTCTTCTGGCACCCCTATGATGCGAATGCTGGATTGCTTAAAATTCCACAGGCTACTTACACTATCCTCATTATTTTGGATTCTTTTTTCTTGTTCTGATGGACTGTTTTTTCTTCCTTATGTTCCAAATCATTGATTTGATTCTTGGCTTCATCCACACTACTATTCTTTCCCTGTAAATTGTTCTTTATTTCAATTAGTGTACCCTTCATTGCTGACTAGATCTTTTTTATGCTGCTGAGGTCCTCATTAAGCTCCTTGAGCATCCTGATCACCAATGTTTTGAACTCTGCGTCTGACAGATCGCTTAACTCCATTTTGTTTAGCTCTTTTTCTGGAGTTTCGATCTGTTCTTTCATTTGGGCCGTGTTTCTTTGTCTCCTCATTGTGGCAGCCTCCTGTGTTTGTTTCTGTGTATTAGGTAGAGCTGCTTTGACTGTGTGTCTTGGTACTGTGGCCTAATGTAGTAGGTGTCCTGTGGGGTCCAGTGGCACAGCCTCCACTATCACCCAAGCTGAGTTCTCAAGGTCTGCCTTTTGTGTGGGCTGAGTACACCAACCTCTTGTAGTTGAGCCTTGGTTGCTGTTGGCAGATCAATGGGAGGGATTTACCCAGACCAGTCAAAGGCAAGGATTGGCTGTGACCACTGACCACCACCCTCCACCCTCCGTGGAGGATCAGCTGTGCAGGGGCAGAGTGGTGATGCTCCGATGTGGTCTGTAGCTGTCCACTGGGTGCGCTGGCCTGGGGTTTCTAGGGTGGTGCAGGCCAAGGTCAGCCCCCACCTGTGTTTTGCCCAGGGCACCCCACCTGAGCTATAAAACAATCTGAGATGGCTGCTGCTTGTGCTGGGCTTGGAGATTCCCAGGTGAAGCCAAGCTGTGACTCTAAGCTGGCTTCTGCTGCTAGTGCTGGGCCTGGGGCTCACAGAAGCTAGCTGTTGCTTATTTGAGAGGATTTAGGAAGCTGTGCAGCAGGAGCCAAGACCAGCCATTCTTATGGAAAAGCAACTGGGGTGGGCCCATAAACTGGGTGGGGTGGAGTCTCTGGTGATTTCCAAGGCAGGTCTAACAGTATAAGCCAGGCTGACAGAGTCTCAGATATGGCATCAGCCTGCTGGCTCCATGCGGGGAGGGTTTAGAAAAGGGACAACGGTCTATGCTTGCCTTGATGCCAGACACTTCAGTCTCTCCCTATAGACCACTGGTGCCTTTCCAGCTGCTACCCCAGTGCTGTTGCTCAGAGGGAGCGCATCTGAATTGTTGTGGACCGTTCAGCCTGGTTTTAGGAGTTGTAACCCTCACCCCATGGTGGGCTGTGTAAGAGCCCAAGGGACCCACTTCATCTGGGTCTGTTCTGTCACAAGGATGTGACCTACTAAGGAGACAAAGCTTATTTCCCTGGCAGGAGCACTGCTTTTGCCTCATCCATCTCTGGCCCCATTGCTTGGTTGGCAGTCAATGACGGGTAAGACTCCTCATGGGAGGGGCAACCTAAGCCAGACGCAGCCACTTGGGGGGCCTCATGGAAGGACTCGGGGCGGGGGGCGGGGGGGCTGCAGCAAAGAGGATGGGATGGACCCTCACCCCCCGGCTATTCTGACATAGCCCGAGTCCTAATTTCCATCTGGGAGATGTCTCCTGCTTCCTAATCGGCTTAAAGCCTGAAACTGTGGGGGTGAGTGGTGCAGCCCTGTGCTGGCCAGGACGGCTCCCTGGGTGATCTGGACATAAGAAAGAATTCCTAAAGCCCTGTGAAACCTGCTTTGCTAAGAGTGCTCTTCCTTAGGTGACAAGTGTCCCAGGAGGAAATGAGTATGTCTCCCAAAGTCTGGCAACCCCGTTTCCTGAGAAACACTGGCTCGGATTAAGCCCTCAGATTTCTTTGACATGTTAAACTTGTATTCCGGTGTATTGGAGCCCAATAAAAGCCTAGTGAGGAAGGGGCTCTAGGTCATTCTCCTCTGAGAGTTTGACCCCTTTCCTCCCCAAGCAGAAAATGTCTTGGTAGTTTTTATTTTCATCCGTGACGGAGGGATGGGGCTCTGCAGGCGGAGCCCCCCCACATCTGGCGCCCAGGACAGGGGCCCCCGCACTGAATAAGTTCATGTGTGGGTTTATTAAGAGGGACTGCTTGGAGCCCCAGAAGTTTTTCACCGACTCAATTCCTGCTAGTTTATGCAGCCAGTTGTGGCTACTTAATCTTCCTGGCACTGGAACCCTGGGCTGGGGGGCCAGGGACTCCGCACTCCTAAGATGTTCCTCCCAAATTTTTACCCACCACACGTGGATGTGGGACTAGGCCATTCCACACCTGTGCCTCACCTGCCAGTTTGAATGGATGTGGTTTCTTTCATCTTGTTGTTGTCAGACTTCCATTCAACTCGATTTCTGACAGCTCTGAGTGATGTTCTGAGTGACGGTTCTGACGGGTGTTCTACATTTTAGTTGTAATTTTGATGTGTCTGTGCAAAGACGTGAGCCATATCCGCCTATGCCGCTATCTTGTCCAGAAGTCAAAAAATTATTTTTGATTGAATTTAAATATATTCGAATTCAGATATAGGTGGTCATGTTCAATGACCATCTAAAAAGATGCAAAAATCATTATTATTTTACTCATAGCCACTGATCACCTTACCTGCAATTCATGGATATAGGCAATGGCCACACTGAAGAGCCCCAATCACGCTTCTCTGGTTCTTCAAGTCTCTCTGAAGTGGGTGTGGCCCCTCTCTGTCTGGTTATTACCTGTCACTTGTACTACCACTCGGTCTGACTGTTCTCATCTGGGCTGTGTGAGGAATCAGACATAAAGCTTCTGGGAACAAGTGGCGTTACCTTACAGTTCTCAGTCCAAAAGGCCCCACCGAGGACCCCACCGTCTTCCAACATCACCAACGAAAAGAATGTGCATCGTCTGGAGACGGGCATTTTTCCTGCTAACTTTTTTCTTTTTTCCTGTGTCATTTTTTGGCAAAGTTTGAGAGTCATCTTGAGCTGAGTGACTGTGCACCATTACACTTTTCTAAACATATTCTTTTGTTCCTCTTATTTCTCAAATAAATATTCTTTTGCATCTTAGAAAGTTACTTTCCAATTGTGGTTAGGTTATACTTTCCTAAATTGTCAAAAGTGCCTGTATGCTGATGCAGGAGTAAAACGACCCTCCGGAAAGGGTTTTCCTACCATAACCCTCCTCCTCCATCGGGGTTCCTGATGGGACTTCACCGCAGTGGTGCAACCAGGCAGAGGGTCAGAACAGTGAGCATCTGTCACGGAAGAGAACAGCTAAATTGGATAGCAAAGAGAAGACGTAACTGCTCTGGCTAACCACCACATAAATAGATCCTTCCTTAATTTTATTCCCCTGAGACAAATGACTGATCCTAATGAAAATCCTAGTGGAAATCATTTTAACAAAAATAACCAAAACATTAAGAATAGGACAAGTGTGGATGACAATGGTTGACAAGCATCTGAACTGTCAAGCATCCTTACTAATCCAACCAAAAATAAGTACTGGCTCATGGGCTGAGTACCTAAAAGAAATCAGGAACTTCTTATATGAATCAAGTGGCAATTTAATTTAAGGAGAAAAATTCTGCGATGATCTTTTATTCTCCCTTATTGTTTTTAATGAACTCAATGTATAGTAATATAAGACAGCCTCAAGTTGTTTTATATTGTGGTATTGTACTATTTGTACTGTAGTTGTGTTTCTAGCAAAAATTACAAATTCCTCTTCCTAAATCAATGAAAAAAAATAAAATCAGCTCTAGCTAGCGTGCCTCAGTGGGTTGAGTGCTGTCCTGTGAATCAAATGGTTGCCAGTTTGATTCGAAGTCAGGGCACATGTGTGGGTTGCAGGCCAGGTCCTTGGTAGGGGGTATGCAAGAGGCAACCACACTTTCTCTTTCTCCTTCCCTTCCCCTCTCTAAAATAAATACCATATTTTTCGAACTGCAAGATGCACTCTCCGCCCCCAAATTTGGGAGGGAAAAGAGGGTGTGTCTTATAGTCTGAATGTAGCTTACCTGGCTCGCTGTGGGGGGAGCAGGGGGGGGGCAGCGGTGGAGCAGGGTCACAGGAAGCAGAGCAGGGTCGCCACTGCAGGAAGCTGGCGGCAGCAGGAGTAGGGTGATGCGTCTTATAGTCTGAAAAATGGTAAATAAAATCTTTTTTTATTTTTTATTTTAATTGTTGATCTTGTACAGTTTTCTGTCTTTTACTCCCACCCCAGCCCTCCCCACCTCCCTCCCATTTCCACCCCCCATAGTTTTTGTCCATGAGTCCTTTATACTTGTTCCTGTAAACCCTTCCCCTTTTCCCCTGAAATTCCCTCCCCTCTAAAATCTTAAAAAAAGGAAGAAAATGGCTTGCTGGCCATTATCTCTTTTTAAAAAATCACTGTGAAGTGAGGCTTCAAATCCCATTAATCATCCCCAAACCATCTGTAAATTTATAAACTAGAACTTTAAAAAAACATATTTATACCCTACCTCATTCCCTGAAGGATCTGATGAGGCTTATAAAGACACAAAATTAACGAGGATTCTTTTTTAAGCTGAGAGAGTCTGGATGAAATAAGAAAGAATAAGCAAGAAAAATAACCAACCAAGTAGTGAGTACTATACAGAAGTATCGCCCCACTGTGCTGTGTAGTTGTTATAGCTGGGCTCCACATTTGGCTCAAAGTTTCCAGTAGTTTAAGAGAGAAACAAAAAATAAGTGTAAGAGTGGATGACATGTCTGACAAGAAGACACACCAAGATATCTGCCCACATGGTCAGAGCAGCCGTGTCTGTAGGGCAGGACCCCCCACAGATAGGCTCCTGGGGAGACTGCCCACTTGGCATCAGGGGCGCCAAGACATTTATCAAAAAGACCCAGAAGGGTGGAGTCCACCCCTCTCCAGGTGTAACTGAGGCAGGCTCCAGACCACTGCTGAGACAGCTGAGCTCTGCACCCCAGAGGGCTGCCCCACGCCACTCTGATTTCCCTGGGCATCAGCCACCAGAGGCTCTGCCTGCTGGACGAAGGACATCGCCTGCCCCGCTGCCCGCCTGGCTCCGGAGACCCTTCCTCACAAGACTCCCTGCCGACGACTCCCCTGCCCACCATGCTGTCTGCTGGACCTGCAGACTGAGACTCTGGGACTCGGGTTCACTGTCCCCCACTGATTGCTGTGTGTGTATGTGTGTGTTATATTTCTCTTAGGTTGCCAGAGTGTGCGTGGGATTTTGATGTGTGTGGATGTTCTACTGAGTGAAACTGCACTTGATAAAAGCTGAGAGATTAGCATAGTTACTGTGTATGATTCTTGTCTGTTCCTTGGTGCCGGGCTGCTCTGCAGGCAGTGAGCGGAGAGGTTGCCTGGCTGACTTATAGGAAACACTGTGTCATGAACATACACTCGTGACACACATTGGTGACAAGTACAAGAGGGCGGGGACCTCAGACACTCAGCTGGTGGCCCTATTCAGGAAAAGCCTTGGACCGCCAGAGCGGTGCAGCTTCTTACTTCTGCAGCCCTTCCTAACCGCCTCCCCCAAGCGACCTCGGCGTGTGCGGGAGCCCGCCCGGGCACCCCTGGCTGCTCTGGGAGCGGAGGGAAACAACGGCGGTGGACTTCACTTCTTTCCACTTCCTATCTATTAAAATTAACGTCAGGTCAATTTTCATTACAAACTTTTCCTGGGAATTTGATTGCTCCACTGTTAACTCCAGTCTAATTTCCCATGGCCTTATCAAGGTTTGGTTCCTTGGTCACTTCTAGTTAAATGTTGTCAAGGGTCCTTTTAACACCTTTCGCTTTTAGCTTGCCTTTGTCCTGACACTCCCTCGAAGTCCGACGCTTTTATTCACACGTCAGTCAGTCGTGGGAACAACCTTGTGTTGTGCCGTTTGGGACTGAACTGCTGCAGGGTTCCCCACCCCTTCAGTCGCAGGACCCTCTCCCCCTAAACACCACTGAGGTCCCCAGAGGGCTTTTATGTGGGTTATAGCTCGTAACATTATCATAGCATAAATTGAAACTGACTTTTTAAAACATTTAGTAACTTAAAAGTACAGAAATAAGCCCATCACGTTAACATATTTTTTATTAAAACATAACTCTACCTTTCCAAACAAATAGAAAATGGGAAGAGGGGCACTGTTTTACGCTTCTGCCGATGTGTTTTACGTCCGCCTCCCCAGAAGACGGACATGTCTCACTGGCTGCTCTCACCCTGCACGTTCCAGCTGGGTCACTCACACTTGCCGTCGCGGGGCCTCTCTGAATAACGGGAAGGAAATGTCTTAGTTTCCCTGTGAAAACAGTTTGGTCCCGGTCAGCACGGCTCCAGGTCCGACCACCCTGAGAACTGCTGACTTCTTGGAGGGTTCCCAACAGGTGTTCAAGGGCCATTTGATTTGAGGTGGCAAAAAGCATTTTTAATTTTAATAATTAGGTTTTCTTAAGGAGAAAAGGTAGAAAATGTGACCTAATAGACATGACACGTGGTTATTCCTTCAGGGACGGTAAACCTATCCCATTTAAAGAAAATATGTAACTGACACCCGCCCGTCAAAGAACAAGAGTGGAGCCCAAACGTCCTGCTTCGAGCTTTTGTGTTTTCTTTTTCTTTTTTTTCTTTTTCGTGAGGTGGTATCTCATTGCGGTTTTCGTTTGCATCTCTCTGATGGCCAACGATGCTGAGCATCCTTTCCTATGTCTCCGGGCCCGCGGCACGCCCTCCTTGGAGAGCTTTTGTATTCTCAAGGGAAGAGTGACGCTCCTCTCGAGAACACTCGGTGGCCGTCCCATGCTGTCTAAACCAGCCCGCCTGCGGGAGCAGGACGCAGACATCAGGTGGCTCATTTCCAGGAAAAGGCAGAGAAAGCTGTCCCGGCAGCCACGAGCGCGCGGTCCACCGGCGCTCTCCGCTTGCACTGGAAGGAGGGCGCGTCCTCGGCCCCCGAGACGGAACCCGTCCGGTGAGGCGCCCCGCGCAGTGGGACCCTCGCTGGGTCTCCTCCCGCGCCCAGTCCGAGCGCCCCCGCGACAGGCTCGCACGTGCGAGGAAAGAGAAGCATACCTGGCCTTGTCGTGGGCCTGGAGTATCACGCACAAATTACTCATGAGGCAGGCGTACCTTCCAGCTCAAAAATGGCAAAAGTGAGACGCGCCAACCCTCGCGTCTCCCCCGCGAGGACCCTCGGGAGCGAGCCCGGGGGCCCGGGCCTCCTGCGCGTGCGCGTGCGCAGCCCAAGAGCCGGAGGCGCGCTCAGCGATCGGCCCCACCCATCGAGCGGGCAGACGGTCGTCAGCACGGTTCCGACTGCGAGAACTGTTCTATCTCGCGAGGCTTCAGGCCGGCGGCTGGGAAGGGGCGGGTCTCGCTGCAGAGAAAGGAGGAGCGTGAGGTCGCGCACGCCGCGTTCCCAGGAAGCTGTGCGACCCACGCTTCTTCTGGGGTCTTGCGAACGGCGCGTGAACGGTTTCCCCGGTGCAGCCATGGCGCTCCATGTACCCAAGGCCCCCGGCTTCGCGCAGATGCTCAAGGAGGGAGCAAAGGTGAGTGAAGCGGGCCGGGGGAGTGGTGCAGGAGCGGCGGCGTGGGCCTACCAGCGGACCGGCGTGCTTCCCGACTCCGCGGTCGGAGGGAGAGAAGGTTCCAGAAGGGGAGGTGCCCCGGAGAGGGATGGGGGACGCGGCGATTTCTGTACTGCCGCGACCCCGGATTCGCGTCCCGTGGGGGCCAGCCGGGGCGGCGTGGCGCCGCCGGATGCCGCCGGCTCGGGGCCCGGGACCCCGACGGGCGAGGGCGGGGCCGGGCGGAGTCCCTGGGCTGAGACGGCGCCGCGGCTGCCCACGTGGGTCCTGCTCCCCTCGGTGAGAGATCTCGTGCGGAACGCGGCCCTCCGGCCTCCCCGTGTCTCTGACGGAGCGGGGGCGGAAGGTGGCACCTTTGAGTTGGGACCGACAGGCTACCTGATACCCCGGCCTGAATAAAAACTTTCTGGCTAGGCCTGGAATGTCCTTTCAAGAGCATTGTTTTTTTAAAATGTCTTAGTGCCCTGCGGAAGAATTTGTCCGTTGGCTGTTGAGCAGTGGTGTTAATTTTCGTCCCCAGCTTTCCTAGAATCAGCGAGGTTCAACGTCAGGGAGCTGGTTTCTTGCTGGCAGGAGCACCTTTGGGACAGCACGACAGTAACTGAACGATTGTCTGGGTTTGGTGTAAACGTTGATGAAGCAGCTTTGCTAAAAGCGACGCCAGGCTGAAAACTTCATAGTGTTTATTCTGAGGCAGGAATAGTAGCCGATCACAAGGAAGATAGTTTGCTGTGATAAAGGAAACCAAGAGCGGGGTAGTGGAGAATGACAGGGCAGGAAGCCCAGCCGGTGCCCAGCGGTGGAAGGGCCCGCCCTGGTTAGAGGTGGAAAAGTGTCCAGGCTGAGGGGTCAGAGGGCATAGACCCCGGGGAGGGTCCACGTGTCCTGAAGGGTCTGAAGGGGTCTGGCTGGTGGTCAGAGGTGCCCCTCCTGCAGTGGAGAGAGCAGGGAGACCTGAGATGAGGCTGAAGACGGGATGTCAAGTCGGGATTGTTACTGTTCCGGTCCCAGTTCAGCAGCAGTGTCGCCTGGGACCTACGACAGTGTTGTCTGAGGCTCTGTGGTGACAGCCACCCTGTCCACTGCAGTGTCCCCTGCACAC
The DNA here is from genome assembly GCA_039655065.1 of Glossophaga mutica. Classification (NCBI taxonomy): domain Eukaryota; kingdom Metazoa; phylum Chordata; class Mammalia; order Chiroptera; family Phyllostomidae; genus Glossophaga; species Glossophaga mutica. Next base: position 223,779,334 of record CM077304.1, read on the forward strand.
GCAGTTGCTGGGCACACGGACTCTGTGGCCCTGTGTGCAGGGACTGCACTTGGCATTGCAGTTGCATGGGCTTGAGGTAGCCACAGTGGCCGCTGGGCTGGGCAGAGCAGCTGTAGAAAAATGTTGGTGTGGACGCTGCTCACGAAACATCTAGAGTCCAGAAGAAAACAGCCCAGGTCTGCGCGCGACTCGGGAACTGTCCACTGTGTGCGCTGCAGTGGGTGTGCTCGGGCCCCTGAGCGTTGGGGGCACGTGTGTGGGAGGGACTCCAAGTGACATGTGTTGCTGGCCTCGCAAAGCCCAGGCTCCCCATGTTTAGCTTGTGGCCAGAACGGCGCTTCCACCTGAAACAGCACGCGTGCCTCCTCAGCGGCTCTTCCCGTTCCTCCCTTCACTTCTCACTGCACGAAACATATGATGGGCCTTCTGGTTTGAGGGGGCAGGTGCCAGGACTCCCTAAAAATGCTGTGCTTTGCTCACTGCACTGGTGAGCAAACGTGGGTCATTTATGGACACGGGGCGCTGTGCTTTATGCACGCGAGTCTCACCTGGTTCTCAGGACAGTCCTGGGGTCGGTTCTGAGGTCGCTGTGGTCATCGTGGCCCCCGTTGCTCACAGAGGAAGAAAATCCCTGCTTTTCTGCCCCGTCTAACCCGAAGGTCTGTTCACAGCATTTCTCAGGACTGGAAGAGGCTGTGTACAGGAACATCCAGGCCTGCAAGGAGTTAGCGCAGACCACGCGCACAGCATACGGACCGAACGGTAATTCCAGATCGCCACTCTCAGAGGCATAGCTCCGAGCTGCGCGTGCTGCTCTCCCAGGCACCTTTGGGAGGGCCCTGTGCACGTTGGGTTTGAGTCAGCACGGCACGCAGGGCGGCTTTCCCAGTTACTTCCCGGCTCCCGGTACTAGTCAAGGTTTCCAGTTTTTCATGAGGACTTGAGATAATCTTCGGAGACGTAGGGATCAAAGTATTACTTTCGTTTACTCTATCAAGAGGATAGAAAAATCATGGGCCTTTCACCACTGAGGCGGTAGCTGATGTTTGCTGTTACACACAGCCCACGCTTCCTGAAAAGTAACACTGTGATTTAAAGGGGAATTCTGTCGCCTCCTGCGTGAACGGAATTTAATACAGGTTTATGGAATAAGCAAAAGCCAAGTTTACTTTTAAGTAGATTACTTTGTATACGTTAGTACAATTTATATTTATCGACCAAAAAGGAGGCAGGATCAGCATCGTGCTGAGTGAACCAGGGAGACATAGGCCCAGGTGTGCCGTAGGGGCCGTGGGGGAGAGGGTAGTGTGTGATGGGCTCTCCCAAAGTCACTGATGAAATGCATGGGAGCCTGTGGTTTTTAACTGGGTTTTCCTGGGTATTTGGAAGAAGACTTGAGTAATAATGTCTAACTATCATTTTTGAGGAATGAACAAAATGGTTATCAACCACCTGGAGAAGCTGTTTGTGACAAATGATGCAGCGACTATTCTAAGAGAGCTGGAAGTAAGTCCTTCCTTTTAAATAGAAGTGAGGTGTTTTGGTGACATCAGAAATTCGTTTTAACATTTTACCCACTCAGAAAAGTCTCCTCAGTTACTAACTTACAGGAGGATCGATTGTGATAAATGCGTATTTGCTAATCATGGCACCACATGGAATGTGTTGTCTGGTTCTGTGGTGTGTGACGCTGAAGTGACTTCTTAGTCCCAAACGCAGGGACAGCTGAGACTCGAAACAGTGGCTTTAAGAAGAGTCAAACCATTGGTTTGACTGTGTGATAGTAAAACAGTGGAGTTCTGCTGTCCCAGAGTCCGTGGCAGAAATACGCCTGCACGTCAGCCCCCGAACACACGCAGGACCATCCTCGTGTCACCGCTTGTCCGTGGGGGCCGTGGGACCCCAAACAAACACTGTGATCAGTCAGTCTCCCTAAGTGGGGCTCCAGCTGTGTTTGCGTGTCCCTGGCTGGGTTGCGGACACGCGGGGACTTGCCCTGTGAGTGGCGTGCGCGGTGCTGCCCTCTCACGCAGCCGTCCTGCGGAGCCTTCCGTCCCCTTGCCAGCTGTTGGTTGCCCCTTGCTTGTCCCTAAAAGAGCATCTGACTCCTTAAAATCTTTTTTTTTTTTTTTAAGTACTTTTTTTTTTTTCCTTTTAGATTTTATTTATTTATATTTAGAGAGGAAGGGAAGGAGAGAGGGAGAGAAACATCAATGTGCGGTTGCCTCTTGTATGTCCCCTGCCGGGAACTGGCCTGGCAACCCAGGCATGTGCCCTGACTGGGAATCGAACCGCGATCCTTCGGTTCGCAGGCCCGCGCTCAATCCACTGAGCTACACCAGCCAGGGCTGACTCCTTAAAATCTTGATCTACTATTTTGGAAGAAATATTTTATACCACAGTTGGTAGCCTTACAATAAGAATATTCATAGAAGCAGAGACTCGTGACCAACTTCAGTGAAAGCTATTATAGCTGCCCTGAAGCTCCTATTTTTAATGTCTAGATTTAGTGGCGGGAATTACTTTGGTTTTAATTTATGAACATATGGTAATGGTCTGAACCTGACCTTTGGAGCTGTCCATGGTAGACGGCTGCACATGAACAACATATGCACTTTGAGGTCGGTTCCCTTCACTGTGGTCACGTGTGCTTGTGGGTCCATCGGGTGCCACAGTGTGACCGCGGAGTCGGAGCCTGTTGACGGTTGACCAAGAAGAAATGGGAGTGGCTATTTTCATACTGCTTTAGCGATCGGTGCTTTATTAACGCAGTGTATAAGCTCACAACCCCCTGCCCCCCCAGGTACAGCACCCTGCCGCCAAGATGATCGTGATGGCTTCGCACATGCAAGAGCAGGAGGTCGGAGACGGCACCAACTTCGTGCTGGTGTTTGCGGGCGCTCTGCTGGAGGCGGCCGAGGAGCTCCTGAGAATTGGCCTGTCGGTCTCTGAGGCAGGTGTTTGTTGTGGAACGTCCTCCCGCTTCGCTTTGTCTGAGTTTGTGTGCACACGCGCGCGCACGCAGCCCTGCACACCTGCTTCAGATGAGAGTCGCCCTCACAGCGGTAGTGGGTGGGGAGCGTTTCCCCCGCACTTGGCACCGGGTGTGTCTGTGAGACGTGCACTGTCTGGTCCTTGCTGGAAGCCTGGGAGTGAGGCCTGTGGATGTTAACCCCGTTTTATTTTACAAGAGGGAAGTGAGACCTAAGTTAGAAAAATGTCGCTCAAGATCTTGCAGCTAGTAAGTGGTGGTTCGGACTCAGATCCGGCCTGTCGCCCAGCCTGCACTCCTGACTAGTCGGTGCTGCCGTGGACGTTACTCTGGACGTGTGCTTCGTCGTTTCACAGTGAAAATGTATACCCATATTCACTGATTGTCGCAGTTGTGCCTTTTAAAAAATGTTTTTGCCCTTCATATTTAAGGTCATTGAAGGTTATGAAATCGCCTGCAGGAAAGCCCATGAGATTCTTCCCAGTTTGGTTTGTTGTTCTGCAAAAAACCTCCGAGATGTGGATGAAGTCACGTCTCTGCTTCACACGTCCGTAATGAGTAAACAGTACGGCAGCGAAGCCTTCCTGGCCAAGCTCATTGCACAGGCCTGCGGTGAGTGGACGCACCAAGTGTGGAGACCCATGGTAGAGTGCCTGATCGTGGCTGGGATAGTTCCTCTGTTGGCCCGTTTATATCTCTTGACGTGTCTTGTTTTCTTAACAGTATCGATTTTTCCGGATTCTGGCCACTTCAATGTTGATAATATCAGAGTTTGTAAGATTCTGGTAAGTTTAAAAAATGCATTAACGTTAACCTAGATAGGTTGTTCGTTTTGGGAGGATAAATTTTGTGTTAATCACACCTAAATCGGACGCTGGGTTCTAGGCACTTACAACTTCTGCTTTTTGAAGCATCATTCATATAACATGAATGAATTTGATTTTGCTGGGCTGTTACCAGATGTTAAATTTGAATGAGTATTGACACCTCGTAGTCGTCATTTTTCCTTGACAGTCTGAAGGGTGAGAATGGAGCATAGACAAAATATTCCTTGCAAGAGTGTATTTCTGAGAAAAACGTCCACTTGACAGAGTAAAACCTGCAGTTGTAGTGGCTTCACACGTTGGCACACGACTGTCAGCGTGGCTGGGTGTTGCCGGCCTGTGTCCGTGTGCACACGTTTGTGTGCGGACGGGGTTTTCTTTTTCTGACTCTCTGCATGCACTGCCCTCCCTGTTAAATGGTAAGCTTGTGAGATCGGAGACTGCGCCCCATCCCCAAGCCTGGCCAGCCCTGACAGCGGCGCTGGGTCCATCAGTAGCCCACGTGGCACTGGTGGGTGAGCGGGTGGCTCAGAGGGGTTGTTCTCAGGCTTTGGGGCCTCCCTCTGTATGGAAGGCCCTCTCCCCTCCCCCACGTCAGTGGCTTGTTCCCAAGGTGGGTTCTTCTGCTCTGGCGGCCGTGTGTCTGCGCATACCACTGCCTCCCCGCTGGGAGTCACTGCCCGGTGTGTGTGCCGCTGCGGCTGGAGAGGGTGTTTTGGGGAAATGCAGAGTCAGCGCTTCAGCCCAGGTGTCAGCTTTGCGAACTCACGCGTGGTTTTGCTGTTGCTCCTCAGGGCTCTGGCATCTGTTCCTCTTCAGTCTTGCACGGCATGGTTTTTAAGAAGGAAACGGAAGGGGATGTGACATCTGTCAAAGATGCGAAAATAGCAGTGTACTCTTGTCCTTTCGATGGCATGATAACAGAGACCAAGGTATGTGGACCTCGGGACCTCAGCATCTGGGGTGAGGGTCGGGGGCTGGCCTCTCAGGCTGTCACAGGACCCTCAAGGTCTGAGGCGGGGGTTTCTTCTCAGTCGGAGACTCCATGTGATTGTTAGACACTGTGGGGCCTCCCTGGTGTTTAAAATCAGGTTTATGTTCCTTGACTCAATTCAGACCTAAACGTTGAACTTGGGCACGGGGGCAGTGTCGTTTGTATTGTGGCATGCAGCCCTTGCTTCTGATAGAGCTCACTGAGCAAGTGAAGTGCTCGCTGAAGAGTGTTCCAGCACTCGTGTGCTAGTCATTAAACAAACAAAAAAACAACCGACATTGAGATTCTATAGAATCCTAAAACAAAAATACGCTAATATTACTTGAAATTGATGAGTTTGATTTTAAAGAAATAGACATTGCATGAAGTTTGAAGTTTATAGATTGCTGCCGACTTCATCCCTAGAATTCTTGAAATCTGAGTTGTTGATAGTTTCAAAAGTTAGGCTTGTGGTGGGGGGATTGGTTATTTAGTGCATGTTTGAGAAAAAGTTTGGACTCCAACATTGTTGTTTTGGTGACACTGCTTGACATCTGTCAAAAGTCAAATGCCAGGACAGCTGCCTGACATCTCTCAAACTGAGGTTCTCTCAGCTTCTCTACCGAGGTTTCTTCAAAGAGAAGGTACATTGGTTTTGGGAATGGGAGAGTCTAGGAATACACCGAGTTTCCGTTACTTTTGTAAAGATTTTGTATTCTACCTCATAATGCATCAACGTCCGTCCTCATAGTCTCTCCCAAGTCTTTGTTTCTTCAGTAAAATGCTGTCCTATGACTTTGAACACTAAAGTGAAATGGTTTTAAAGAGAATGCTTGCTTGCTCGTTAGGGAACAGTACTGATAAAGACTGCTGAAGAATTGATGAATTTCAGTAAGGGAGAAGAAAATCTAATGGACGCACAAGTCAAAGCCATCGCCGATGCTGGTGCAAATGTCATCGTCACGGGCGGCAAAGTGGCGGACATGGCTCTTCATTACGCAAACAAATACAATATCATGCTGGTGAGGTGAGAGCCGCTTCACTCTATTTGCCTGTGTTGGAAAGGGCTTTTGGCAGTGAGACACCGAACGAAGACTTGAAAGGGGCAGGGTGGGAGATAAGGTGTTAATTAGATCAAAGAGCAAAAGGACCTACTTGGTCTAGGCAGGCGGAGAACACCTCTAAGGAAACTTTCAGCTCAGAGCTGCAGAACCAGCAGTCATCAGGCACTGGCACTTGGAGGGAGGGAGGGAGGGAGGGAGAGGCAGTCCAGGCAGGCTCGGTGCCAGCCTGCGGGCCGGCGGGGCTGGGGCGCACTCGCGGTCCGGGAGGCCCACCGGGCAGCTGGTGGACCCTCTCCCACCCACTGCCACCCCGATGAGACGTGCAGGCACGTCCCCGCTCTCTTCCTCACTTGACGTGTCTGCCCAGAGGACAGCAGGAGGGCCCTTGTGCCAGGGCTCCTGGCGCGTTTCGCAGCTCCAGCCCCTCGGCGTCTCCAGCGGACTTGAGCTCCCGTTCTGGAGTGACGCTGCCAGTGCCCGCGTCCAGGCTGCGTAGTGTGGTCTGGACCTCTTCTGAGCCTGAGCCTTCGGGTCAGACCTTGTGACTTAGGGATCATTGTGCAGTTTCCTGTTCAGTCACTGCATTTTCTGTTGTCTGGTAGAGTTAAAGCTTCCATTATAGTTTTTGTTCCTGTTTTTCAGTTTTTTGTTTTGTTTTTTAAGGTTAAACTCAAAGTGGGATCTCCGAAGGCTGTGTAAGACTGTGGGCGCTACGGCGCTTCCGAGGCTGGTAAGCGTCGTGGGTGGTGCTAGCAGGTCGTGGGGCCTGGCTGGGGCTTCTGTTACAACAGTGCCTTTCTTGCAGACTCCTCCTGTGGTTGAAGAAATGGGACATTGTGACCGTGTGTACCTCTCAGAAGTTGGAGACACGCAGGTGGTGGTCTTCAAGCATGGTGGGTAGTGCTCGTGAGTGTGCGTGCGCACGCCGGTGTTCGTTTTCTCCACTGATCCCCGGGTGTGCTCCCTGACAGAGAAGGAAGACGGCGCCATCTCTACCATCGTGCTCCGAGGCTCTACAGACAATCTGATGGACGATGTGGAGAGGGCGGTGGACGATGGCGTGAACACTTTCAAGGTTCTCACGAGGGTCAGTATTAGAGTGACCTGGATGTAGGGGCTTGCAAGGCCTCGGCAGCCCAGTTGCCAGGCTCCTGGATATTCTAGAACTTCAAAGTGGTGGTTACCGTAATAAAGCTGAGTGCTTTTTTTACGTAAGGTTTTTTCATTTGTCTCAAAGGGATAGTTCTAAGCACTGTTTTAGTGCTACACCTGAAAAAGCAGGTAAGTTCCTGTTCGTTTCCTCGCTTTCCGTGTGCCAGATGCCCGGATCACTGCATTTGTTCACAACTTGTACTTAGCATCTGACTAAGAAACTGGTGGAGTGCTGGCATCAGAGGTTAGGAAATGGGAAACTGCTCCTTAGTGACCTTCTGTCACCGCACGTTACAGGACAAGCGTCTCGTGCCTGGAGGTGGAGCCACAGAAATCGAGTTAGCCAAACAGATCACATCATACGGAGAGGTACAGCTTTCTCTCATAAATTGACTTGCCTCTCGCCCCTTGAGTCAAGTAGAGTAACGCACTTGTTTTTGCTTCAGACGTGTCCTGGGCTGGAGCAGTACGCCATTAAGAAGTTCGCAGAGGCATTGGAAGCTATCCCCCGGGCCCTGGCCGAAAACTCGGGGGTTAAGGCCAATGAAGTCATCTCCAAACTCTATGCAGTACATCAGGAAGGAAATAAGAACGTTGGATTAGACATTGAGGTATTTGGGAAAGAAACGGTGAACTTAAATGTTTTTTGAACGCAAAACCTAAAAATAGACGTGTAGGGGAAAAAATGAGGATTTAGTGTTTCTCTTGTTTTTTTAATAACCTTTTGTTTTGTAGAGTACGTAGGGTATTATTTCCCTGTTGCTTTCCTAGTGTGAACATGTTTGCATAGGAGAGTTTGAAGGGAAAATGGAAATTGCTGTGTTGACAGGCTGAAGTTCCCGCCGTGAAGGACATGCTGGAGGCTGGGGTCCTGGACACTTACCTGGGGAAATACTGGGCCGTCAAACTGGCTACGAACGCTGCCGTCACTGTCCTCAGGGTGGACCAGGTGCGTGGCAGGGGGTGTCTTGCTCTTCAGAAGCGTCGTTTTCCTGCGGCTCAGTGGCGTGTTCATGACTAGACAGCGCTGTTCTCATCCGACTCCGAGTAGCGTACCCCACTCTCCTGACAGGTGCTGCAGGGCCCTTCACGTTTTTATTTTTAATCTGGAATCTGGTTGAAGATCCCAGTGCTCAGATTCCTTTTCGTCTAGAACCTCTTTGTGGGTAGTGGTGAGAAATCCAGGAGGGCGAAACTCCTGCTGCTTGCCGCCGGCTTAAAAGAAGCAGGTGCAGCCTGTGTTGTCCCTGGAGATGGGGGACCAGGCTGTGTCGGGTCATGTCTAGAGGCGCTGCTGAAAGAGTTCAAGTTATTAAAAATCAGCATCTCTGCACTGTTCCTCCTTTTTAAAATTATGGCAAAGAGGAAACATGGTAAAGACTTGTTCTGGGTTAAGAGACAAACCGGAATTCTTAATTTTTCAAGGTGTTACTAGTAAACTGAATGAAACTCATTTTTCTACAAAATTCTAGAAATGATTGTTAAGCAATGAAGTATTTGTAAGTACATAAAAAATTTAAATCCTAGAAAAACACTGTATTAAGTGAAAATCAGGTAGGACTAGCAAATGAGGTGGAATTAGACAATCTGAGGGCACTAAGAACCGGGTGGTGGCGCTGCCCGGGATACAAAATCCACCTCAGCGAAAGGAACTACTTTTCCCACTGCAACATGACCAAAAACGGAGCTTGTCTTTGTGTACTGAATTTATTAATAGGGTGTTTTTACGTTGGTGTATTGGGTAGTTTCCAGTGGAAGTATATGTATTTTCCAGTTTTTAAATAAAATAATGGAAGCCTGCAGAAATGCTTGTTCTAAAAGGCAGGACCAAATATAGAAGGGGAAGGAGAGCTGAATTGGCAGGAATTCCAATAGTGGAAGTTCCTTTTAACCCAGGCCCTTCATGAACTTCCACTGTCCAAGGCCCTGCTGGTCCCAGGTGTGGGCAGGACACTGAGGCTTTGGTTATTCGATGTTGCCTGCCCTGGTCTGCACTTGGGAAGTCGGGTGTCTGATAACCCGATGACTGTTACGTTAACCAGCTGGTGTTACGGTAACGAACTTGCACCTGATTTTGTGTAGCTTGTAATCTGGACAGGACTTGAAAATCACGTTGTAAGCATTGGATACCATAGGAGGGCTGGATTGATCTTAGATACTCATTTCACTAGTCCTCGAATTACGGTTCACAAGTCAACAGCATCAGTATCATGTAAAACTTGTTAAAAATACAGATTCTTGGGCCCAACCCAGAGGCGCTGAAGCAGACACTGTGGAGGCCCAGCAGCACGCTTTAAGTGAGCCGTGCAGGTGGTTACGCTGCCCGGGAAGTCTGAGGACTGTTCTAGGTCTTTTTCAAAAATCAAGCTACACTTTGACTCTAAATTTATACTGAATACTTTTAATTCAACCTGAACTTAACTCTCAGTTAATAAAATGGTATTCCAAGAATTGAAGGGTTAGATTTCTCGTGGAAGCTTACGAGAGGGGTGTGGAATCTGCCAGGGGTCGGGGCAGGGAAGGGTCTACAGCTTGTGTGCTTTAAATAGAAGCCGAGATGCAGAAACATTTCTAAGAATACTGTTTCCACTTGTGAGCTTCAAAATGTATGAGTTTGAGAGTTCAACTTTGAGGAAGCCCAACTAATTGAGTTTAATTTGGCTTCTCTCCCAAGTTTACCTGAGCCCAAAGCTGCTCCCGCTCCCCTCCCGCTTTTTTTCTTCCAAACATGAATTCTTTAAAAATGCTAGGTGGCTGTGCTTGAGAAATGCCGGGTTAGCGTTTTGGAGACACATGGGAGGCTTCTGGTGGCTGGTTTATGGACCACATGCTTCTGACACTTGAGTGGTTCTCGGGTACAGATTCTAGCGACTTTCTGTGCTGAACTTTGTGTGCGCGCGCGCATCAGCCACTTCGGATGCTAATGGCAAAACTGCCAGGGGACCTGAAGTTCCTAGCCCTCAAGGAGGCGGGGATAAAGGTGGTTGGCAAGACGAACCTCTTGTGTAAATAGCAAACCAGGTGCCACATTGATTCATGCCCACAGTGTGTGCATACTTTCCTCATTCTCGGCTCCTTGTGTTACACACACGTGTGGAGGGAGCGGGTGCCCTTCACCAGCACGTGTGGGTGTTGCTGCTGTCAGTGTCCAGAAAAGCAGGAAACTCACGCTGCTGGGCCAGCAACCTCTCTGCTAGTGTTTCTCACGCTCGGTTCACTTCTAGATGATGCTTAGTCCTGAATCAGCTGGGCTAATAGGGGAGAGTTCCTTTTCGTCCTGTAGGTTGTGTTTCTAAGTAGGTTCTTGACGTTTTGTTTTGCAGATCATCATGGCAAAACCAGCGGGGGGACCCAAGCCTCCCAGTGGGAAGAAGGACTGGGACGATGACCAGAATGACTGAGTGGGCAGCTCTCCCGTGGGTGCTGGTGCTCTAAAGAGTTGGCGGCTGGTTTCCTGTTGGTAAATTGTCTCCTCAGCTGCATTATATAGTAAACATGTTGTTATCAAAGCCTCATTGTCTGGCGACTACTGTCCTGGGGTCTAAGTGCCCTGAGTCAGCCTTGTTCATGACACACGGGCAGGTCACCATAGTAATTAGGGACTTATTTCCCACGTGCGTCTGGCCTGCTGCCTGTCCTTGCGCATTTCATGTGGCGGTGCTGCTTTCCATGGTGAAGGCGGGGTTGAGAGGTTGTGGCAGGCACCAGGTGACCCACCCACCTGACAGCATTTACTGTCTGGCCCTTCCTGGAAGTCCGTTGACTCCTGGGCTACACTTTTCAGTGTTCTTTTTCCTCACAACTCGGGAAATCTAAGCATCTGAGTAACTTGTTTCATGAGCAACGAACGCAAAGTACAAAGATGCAGCACAACTGAAACTGCACCACCTCCTGGCGTGTTTAGATTAAGCAGGTCAGGATTCATAAAGCAGATCCGAAGATCAGTAAGACTGATCTTATGGACGTAGAACACCCTATGTTTTAGACAGCACTTTGAAATCGCACACTGGTATTCCAAAGGAATTTTAGAAGCATTGCAGTGGCCTCGGTTCAAGATGAGCTCAGCGAGGTGCGAAGGTGACACAGGCTCGTCGTCAAAGAGACCCTCAGCCTCACTGGGGGCCACAGGCCTGGTGTCCTTGCAGCTCTCAGGCTGCATTTGACTCAGAAGGGCTGGCTGCCTCGTGAAAGGAGTTGCCTGGGAGGGCAGTTTGCAAGCTCTTTCTGGCCCTGGCGTTAAAGGGACCTGATGCCCCATTGGTGTCACGAGTGTGGCCTTGGTCCAGCTCACCCTGCGGTGCACAGAGCGCTGCAGTCAGCCTGCGCCCAGCTGGGCACGTGGTGGCTTCGGAACCGCAGGCGCACATTTTCTGCCAGTGACATCTCACTGCTGACACCCAACACCTGTGCTCATAAAACGAACACTCGGGTGGTAGAGTGTCATCAGCCAGTCCAACGATACCTGGTCGGGTCGGTCGATACGACTTTGAACATCCTAAGTAATAAAACAAGGTTTGGGGGAAAGTCAGTTTATTGATGCATGTAACCCACCACCAGACATGTTAACCAGAGGACTTGATTCAGAACCCTTCCAGGACCTGGAAGCAGGGATTTAAAGCCGCTGACAGAACCGCGGTCAGTCTGCAGGTACCTTCCCTTCGGTACTTCAACACACACGATTGCTTCCGGCACGGACTTAATTTTAAGTGAACATGATTGAGTCTTTACTTGTTTATTAGTCTTACAGCTGTTACAAAAGCCCTAAACGCGTTTCCAGAGGAAGCACTTGCTGAAACTCAGAGGACTCTCTCGTAAAACAGGAGGTACGCCTGTGAGTTCAGCACTTTGTCTGTAGACACGGCGTGTACGTGGGTGTCGCTGATGTGAAACCACTGCCCTTTGGCTGAGTCCATCTCAAAATCTGCGAAGGAAATGGGAAATAGGTGTAAATGGAGAAATCCAAGTTCACTGTCGTTCGGTGTGCTGCGCGTGTGCTGAGGGCCAGGACTCCACAGGCCTCACCTTGCGGGATGTCCCCGTGGAGAACAAGGTTGGACAGGCGCGCGTTTGCCGCTCGCACCTTACTGTAGGCGGTGTAGTGCCCGGACCGCATGGTGCCGCTGTGCTCCACGACTCCGTACAGGGAGTACAGCACCCTGGTGCTTTCCTCGGCAACGTTCTTTAGGAGCAAACAGTGTTCAAACGTTAGTTCTAGTCCCATTTGTACAGGAAACAAGGGCAAGACGCTTTGACCCTACACAGTCTGACCTCCACGCTGAGAACCAGAGAGTCTGGACTGGACCTGCCTACCTCGTCTCCGCCTGCTGAGTCTCGTTACTACCTGGCAGTTGTCACCTTTTTCCAGAGGCCAGCTGATGGAATCAGTCTTAGTCCAGAAACTTCCATAACAACGTCCCTGAATGTCTTCAGTGTCAGGCTCAGATAATTTCAAAAGCCCTCAACCATTCTGGCACCCTGGTCTCTGCTCAAAATGGAAGTTAAACGTTCTACTGCAGGGGGCCAGCACTCGGATTACATTTCAGAACCCACCCTGGGGCTCTGTGAGGGGTGCTCGGCCTGGCCAGCCTCAGCCCGTGCAGACCGGAGGCGGCCTGCTCGCGACCAGACGGCGTGGACAGGCTCCCTGCCCCTCTGTGCTGCTGTGCCTCGCCCTGCTCCAGTCGCCCTGCTCCAGTCGCCCTCCTCGGGGACCCCCCGTGTCCGTCAGTGACCCTCAGCACGGTTACCGCCTCGTCGCCTGGAACTGTTTCAATTTCCCACTGGGCGTCCAGGCTCAGGTCACAGCTCTCCCGTCCCTCCAGCCCTCAGCTCACCTTCCACTCAGCAGGATCTCCTGCCTCACTTCCTCTTGGCCTCTCGGCCTCCTTCCCAGGTAACACCTGTAACTTCAACATTCAAAACGGCGTGCAACAGCAGCACCGGGGTGACCACGGAGCCTGTCTTCCCTGCCTCCAGCCCCTTGCTCTCGACAGCGGGCCTCACCTCCCGCTGCAGGAAACGCAGGCACAGCCTGACCCACAGCAGGCGCCCGTGCTCCCTGCTCACCGATGCCGCTCTGACTGGGTGTCATCGGCCCTTCCTGCCTCCTCCCGGGTCTTCCCCAGTCAAGTAGCTTCACCTTCTAGACTTCATCTTGGACTCCAAACCTACGTAACGTCTCTCAGACTTTAAAAACAGATGTTTGCACATCTGCCACTTTTCCTTTTCAACAAAACCACCAAGGGAGTCCCCAGCCCCTGGGCCACTGTTAGAGCTGAGCCGCACAGCGGGAGGGGAGCGCCAGGCAGGTGAGCGGGCAAAGCTTCCCCTGTTACTGCCTGAGCTCTGCCTGCCGTCTCCCTGCGCCCCCAGCCCGGAGAAGACTGCCTTCCGGGAAACTGGCCGCTGGTACCGAAAGGGTTGGGGGCCACTGCTCTGTCTAACCTGTGTTATCCCCAGTGTGCCATTCCACGTCTCCACCCACAGAAGTAACCAAGCACTTTCTGAAAAAATTCCCCCTGACCTCTGTGCCACCTAATCCTATTTTCTGCTCTTTTTTCTGATGTTCTGACACTGAGGGCTCTTGGCCCTTTCTTTGGAGCCTGAACACAGGGCGTTGGCATTTTAGGCAAAAGATGGGATCTTTGTGACCTTATATTCAAAACTAGTGCCACCAAAAGTTGTTCACCAGCAAAAATGGCAAGTAACCTATGAACATACTGATTACAATTCGCTCTACCCACCAGCTTCGAATACATCTCAGAACACTTTCCATTGGGAGGAAGGAGGATTTCTATCATTTCAAGTTTCATAAGTAAAGTAAGACTCAACATATCTATGCTGATGTATTCTGATTCTCCAGGTCCTCAACCTGGGGACTGTTGAGACACCAGCCTTTCCTGCTTTAACCACGACCTGCAGCCCCAGCCTCTCTGCCCATGGCCTCGCACATGTCTGCCCCAACGCTTTCCAAACACAGCCTCATGAATGGCTAAACAATGTCTGAAAGTCAGTGTACCCCGAACTGAACACTTTATCCTTTCTCCACCCACCCTTCTTCCCAGGTTTCCTTCCTCAATTTAAGACATCCCCTCTGCCCACATGTCCAGTCACCCAACCAGGCCCAGGGATCACGCTCAACCCCTCTTCCTGGGTCACCCTCAGCATCCACAGAAAGGCTCCACCTGGTCTTCCAGACCAAACCACCGCTGTCCAGGTTCATCCACAGACTGAACTCTCAACAGCCTCCCAACTAGTTCTCCCGCCTCTGGTTGACGCAACACGCAGCTCTGCCGTGACATGCTTCTGTGGCTCCTCACTGAGGACACGGATCCGCAAGGCCTGTGGCTCCCCAGTGAACACCTCATGAAGCCTGGTTCCTCCAAAACCTCGTGCCCAGCCCAGTTCTCGGGCTTTGTTCCCCACACTCCGCCAGCCTTGTACTGGGAGCTCCGGAGCTGCCTGCAACCCTCACACCACTTCCCACGGCTCTGTCCCACACCAGCTCTCGCTGCTGTGGTGCTGGCCAAGGCGCGCCCACCTCGCAGAGACTCCCCAGAACCACTCCTGCCCTGCGCACACAGACTGACAATCAGCCACGTTCAAACGGACATTAGCCATTAACTATATCTGCTCAGCTCCCAAGACAACGTCTGCCACAATAATGAGGGTTCAAAAAAATGAAGTGAAATGATAAACCTAACATTCAAAATGGAAGGAACGGAAATCAAAGACCCACTACCCAGTGAATTCTCACCAACCTCACACTTATGCGAGTTGCTGTTGGCAGTATTTGGTAAGACATGATTTCCCTTCAAAGGATTTTCCGGAAAAGACCACTTTTACCTACCTTGCATTTAGCGGTACAAAAAGGAGCCAAATCTAAGATTTCTGGAAATCTTATGTGTTTGTTAATTTTGCGTAGGTTAAAACCAGCCTAAAAAAGAGGGATAACAGATTAAGTTCTTTTCCTGCAAAAGCAATGCATGTTAAGTAAACTGGAGCCCCACTCCGGTGCTCAAAAGCTCAATACCCGGCCCTAGTCCAGTCGTCTTCGTCCCTCCCTGACAGGAGCTGTCTGAGAGCTACCTGTCCTGCGAAGTGCCCCCCACCCCACCACTGCCTGCACACCAAGGAACCTGCTCCTGCAAGAAAACCTGAGCGTTTCTGCTTCAGCCACCCAACCAAGCCAGATTGTACCGATGTTTTGATGCTTAAAACTAAGCCATAGCAGACTACTCTTTCGGGAAGCACTCTAACCACACTGAGGGAGTTGTCCCCAGAGACCCAACCCATTTGCAGAGCCCACAGCATCCACAGGAAGGGAACATTCCAGAGGCATTTGGGGAATTGGGAAGTGAAAGAGAAACTCATACTGCTCATGGCAGAAATCTTGTGGAAGAGCTGGAGTAACTGAAGGATGAAATCCGAAGTCTGTTTATCAAATAAGGTACCACACACAAAACAGAAACACATCGCTTTCCTAAGTGTGGCATGTGACTAGTAAACTGGTCATTTTCTTAAACCGAAAACTAAGGTTAGAGTCAGATGCTAATGTTACTAAAAAGAGCAACATGAGTTCTAGTAAAACTGAAGAATTGTGCCTAAATTTGTCCACCTTGACAGGCATCTCCATCAAAACATCAACCTTAGCAATATGAATTATTTTTTACTTTCCTACTTCTTTGAAGTTAGAATTGGAAAATAACAGAAAAACAAAGAAACAGTAGTAGTTTGAGACATTAACAAATAAAGCAGATGTTAACGTGTTTAAAACAAATCTTAGGTAACAAACAAGAGGTACCTGCTGAAATCTCTTTAAATGAAGGGTGAGAACAGGAGGAGCAAGAGAAATGAGCATCTGCTTTTGAGCGTTGGTGTAAACATGTTTCTTTTCACCTAAAAAAAGAGAAAAAATTACAGCAGTGTGAAAATCGGTTTAGAGCTCTGAAGCATTCAGTTGCTATAAAGTCAGTTCAAAAATCAGAAGCCAGGACAAGTGTACTTTTGAAAGGACCAGATAAGCACTTTGGGCTTTGTGGACCAAGAGGCCAAATGAAGGGTATTTTGTAAGTATTTATATTTAAGACAAAAATTTCCGTAAGTTTTTACTGATATAATTCAAAATATAGTGCTTTTAATAAAGCATGACTGTCTGCTGAAGAATGAAGTTGTTTTTGGAGATAATATTTAGTTAATTGGGATTCAAAGTTAGTGTTTTCTACCATAAAACCACATTCAAAATGTATCTATAGAAACCACTTTAGCTCAGAGACCATAAAAAACAGGCAGCAGGCCAAACTGGACCTGTGCACTACGGTTTGCCCACAGCGGCTCTAAGCACAACTGCTATGAAATCAACAGTTTACTCTTTGTACTGACGTGTAAATGTGTAAAAGCCAGACTTTAAAATGGTCAACAGGCAACCTCAGGCACATGCCCCGCCCACCCCACCCCCTTCCCGAGTGCCTCTCGCTCCGCGTCCAAGGGAGATGACAGGAAAGCCTGTGCCCTGGACCCCGCAGTCCCTTTGGTCCCTGAGGAATCCCAGTACGGCTTCCTGGGGGTAGGCAGGGCGGCCGTCCAGACGCTGGTGGGAACCGCGGAAGCGAAGAGCCGCGATGCCCGTCAGGATGCTGCCGTGACAGCAAGCGCGCCAGCAGGCTGGTTCAAACACAGGAGGCCATCCCCCCCCCGCAGCCCATTTACTCGGAAGGTGCCACGCAGGTCCTGACCCAGTTCGAACAGGGCCACCTGCCGACGCCATGCGGAGCGTGCCCCAAACACGCAGGCTACTTCCCGCGAGGAGCCCAGTACCTTTCGGATTTGCCTTTGGGGCGCTGAGCTGTCTCCGGGTGCACGCCTCGCACAGCAGCTTGTTGGCACCTCGGAGCTCCTCGTTCCGGGTGAACTGGTACAGGCAGTGCGGGATGGAGCCCTCGTCAGCACCCACGGCCTGCCTGCTGGCGAGGGTGCGGAACGCCGTCGCCGGGTCTTGGCTCACCACCTCGTACACCTTGGTCCCGGGAACAGGGCTGCCGTTCAGAATCTCTACGTGTATGTCATCGGGGTGAAGAGCAGCATCCAAGTTCAGGTGCCTGAAACCCCTCAAAACGTCCTCTTCCCCAGGGCCCCCATCTTCCACACAGGCACCGTTTAAATTCCCAGGGTGTTCGGCGGGAGATGGCAGAACCTCCGGATCGTTATCCATATCTACTTCCTCTGGGCACTTCTGATTGTCAGTTACACTTTCTACCGTATTTTCTTGGCCATTCAAGTCTTTCTGATTAACACAATATTCTTTGTTGAAAACTTCTTGTGAGACATGGTCGGATCTAATATCCACTTCTCCCTGAACTGACATTTCAGCGTCACATTCATTGTCTTCAGGATGGTCGACAGCACAGATATCATTTAAATGAAGAACTTTTCCTTGAATTTTTTGTTGTCTTCGCTGGTTCTGTGTAAAAAGCATAAAACATTTTTTAAAGAAATAAAAGAGTGTGCATGTACCACATCAGGTTCTCTGGCTTATTAGTAAAAAATAACAAGTGAATAAGAAAAAGCTCATTCCCAGAATTGATCCTAGAAGTTCCTTTACTCTCAGGAATCAAATAAATTATGAAGAAAAGTTGTTTAGTTGAAAGCAGGAATGAACCATCCCTGATCATCACAAAGCTGCCACACTGAGGCGAATGAGCAGGAGCAGGGCGTGGCGTCCGTCCTGAGGACAGAGGAGCAGACTGGGGCACCCTCAGTGTCTCCGGTCAGTGTCTCAGTGCAGGGGCTCTGGCGCCACAAGTGGCCCAGGTCCACGCTCCCCGAGAAGACACAGCAAGTGCTGCCTGGAACAGGGCGGCTTCATTCCCAGGACGCGTTCTCTGATGTGCTTCAGTCAAAAATGGTTCCACGTGAAACAAAAAGGACACCCAGGTGTATGACAGACTGCACCCCGAAACCTGTGTCATTTTACTAGCCAATGTTCAACTTAAAAAATTCCCTAATAAGTTCAATTTTTAAAAAATGGGAAAGAATATGAGATACTACTTTAAAGAAAAGGAAAACCAGATGACTTTTTAGAAGAATTTACTTAGTTATTTTTAGAGAGGGGGGAAGGGAGGAAGAGAGAAAGAGAAACATCAATGTGTGGCTGCCTCTCACTCACCTCCTACGGGGGACCTGGCCTGCAACCCAGGCATGTGCCCTGACTGGGAATCGAACCAGCGACCCTTTGGTTTGCCGGATGACACCCAACCCACCGAGCCACATCAGCCAGGGCACAAATGACTCTTAATCATAAGAATATGGTCAACCTCATTTATATTAACATAAATGGAAAATAAACTTTACTGAGTGAACACTTGCTGTCTCTCACACTGGCAGAAATCAAGCAGTCTGATGACGCGCTGCTGTTGAGGATGAGGAGAAACGACAAGTCTCACACGTTGCTGGCAGGAATAAAATTGGTACAACCTGTGCGGAGGGCATTAGGGTAATATTTATCAAATCTACAGATGCAATCCCTCTCCTCAAAATGGACCCTACAGACGCTGTGCGTGCCTGTGGGGACGTTTCAATGACAACTGGCCACCTAGACGACGGGGGCCCCGTGAAGTAAGGGAGCTGAAGAGCCCCCACCGCCCGGTGAGGCCAGCCACGGTGAGGAGTGGAAGCGCCACGGCTGCCACTGAGGGGAGGGCCACTCCGCCCGGATGCACCGGGAGCGCACGGACGCGCTGCTGAGGGACGGGCCTACGGGCAGGCGTCCGAAGTGGCTCAGGGTGGCAGTGCTGCAGGAGAGGCAAGGAAAAGGGAAACTGCAGAAGACAAGCAAGAATTCCCAAGAAAATCCACAGTGAAGGGCTTAGCGGAAGCCTTTGCAGAATCTGACTCGCTCCTCAGAAAGCCTGGGAACAGGGACCCTCCCACCAACGGGCTTCTGTTAGCACAGAGGAGCGTCCACGGTGCACCATCTGCTCACAAGCAACTCTGCGATGAGAAAAAGAGACAGATCCAGCCAACCACCACGGTCGTGCTTCTGGCTTGAGTGGCACCCCCAGAAGGAGCCCCGGGCGGGAACTTCAGGAAGCCTTCCCGAAGGAGGGCTGTTGTCCCAGGAGGCGACCGCTCCACGGGCGTCACCGCCCCCGAAGCCCTCCCAGGGGCCAGGATGTGGGGGTGGGAGACAGCTGACCCTGGGGTGTCCGACCTATGCATGCTTAAGTCTTCGTGTTTAACAAAAAAAGTCTTTAAAGTTTTTTAAAATTTAAAAACAGAAAAAGGTTTACAGGCCCTAGCCAGGTAGCTCGGTCAGAGTGTCTTCCCACCCACCGCGTCATGGTTGCAGGTTCGCTCTCTAGTCAGGGCACACACAGGAAGCAACCAACGAGTGCATCAGTAGTGAAACAAGAACAAAACGATGTTTCTCTCTCTCTCTTCCTTCCTCTCTCCCTAAAATCCACTTAAAAAAGAAAAAACAGTGTACACAATAAGAATATGAAAAAGTAAAATATTTTTGTGTAGCTTACAATGTGCTTTTAAGCTAACTGTTATTCTAGGGTTCGAAAAGTTTTAAAAATTCTTGAGGTTGTCCTTTAGAATAATTCTTTTCATCAAGCAAACAAGGGACAGTAGGCTAAGGTTAACTCATTATTGTAGAGAGAAACCACATCCTTACAAGCTCAGTAGAGCCCCGCCCCTGCCCCGTGGGGGCCAGCACTTCCGTTTCTCCCCCTGTGTTTTCAGGGCCCCTTTCTAGAGCACAGGTCCCGGAATGCACTTGCGTGGCAACGTCTACAGGACTCATGACAGTGACACGCTGCACAGACTAGTGGCCCAGGAGTGATTGGCTGCCCCACGCAGGGGTGTGAAGAGCACTCTGCGACGTTCGCACAACAGAACAGTCCAACGGCTCCTTTCTACGACTGGCTCGTGCTGTTCAGCGACACGGAACTGCACAGGGTTAGTCCTCCAGCACTGTCCATGACAGCAAAACAGGGCAAACACCCTCAACCAGGAAAGAAAGGGTGAGGTGAGCTGCGGTGCCTCTGTGAGGTGCAATGCCAGACAGGTGTTAAGAAACTGACCTGTGCCCTGAAAGGGAAAGATCTCCAAGGATATAATTAAGTAGAAACAAATAAAAAACAAGGTCTAGAACTATGTGCACAGTGGTAAAAGGAGGGAAAAAACAAGACTCCATGCTTGTACTTGATCATATTTCCAAAGGAGACTCTCGAGGACATGTGAACTTACGGAGAGGTCATCAGTGTCACCGAAGGACAGGGCTCAAGCAAGGGTCAAGGGGACTGTTACTATATGCCTGAATTTTTTTTCTTTATTTTTAAATACTAAAAATAATTAATATTTTTAAAGTTTGAATATTGTCCGGGCTGGTGTGGCTGAGTGGATTGAGTGCTGGCCTGTGAACCAAAGGGTCCTGGGTTTCATTCCCAGTCAGGGAACATGCCTGTGTTACAGGCCAGGTCCCAGTAGGGTGCGTACAAGAAACAACCACACACTGATGTTTCTCCCGCTCTTTCTCCCTCCCTTCCCCCCTGTCTAAAAATAAATAAATAAAATCTTAAAAAAAAAGTTTGAATGTGAATGAATAAACAAAGCACATGGAAGCGTAGGTAGACACACTGTGCCTCCTCACTCAACCAAAAGAATGATGACAACAACAATTTAAAAACAAAAACTAACCAGAACTGACAGAAAATCGAACTCTATGGAAGTTCCACAACCAAGGAGTTAAAGAAGACACAGTCATCCAGATCAGTAGGAGGGGCGGAGAGGGGCGCACTCAGAGGACTCAGGCCAAGGTAGTGGCTGGAGGACAGGGGCAGGCAAGGCTGCGGCTGGCGGACCCAGTACTGGATTGTGGAGCAGGGCAAGCAAGGCTGCAGCTGGCCAGCAAGGCTACCGCGGCGGCTGGTGGAGCGGGTGGTCCCACATTCGTGGGCAGATAAACTGGGAGGAACACCTGGGGAGCAACACAGACTGTGCAACCCAGAGCTCCAGCACAGGGAAATAAAGCCTCAAACCTCTGATTGAAAACACCTGTGGGGGTTCAGGCGGCAGCGGGAGAAACTCCCAGACTCACAGGAGAGTTCATTGGAGAGAACCAAAGGGTCCTAGAATGGACACAAACCCACCCACCTGGGAGTCAGCACCCACTTTGGGCCCACTTTGCTTGTGGGTAGTGGGGGAAGTGACTGACATCCAGCAGAGAGCAGAGCAAGCACCATTATTCCCTCTTGGACCCCTCCCCCACATACAGCATCACAGAGCAGGGACGTGGGTTTTCCAGCCCGGGTGAATACCTAAGGCTCTGTCGCTCACTACACAACAGGTGCGCTGAGCCAAAAAAAAAAAATGGCCCAAACAAGAGAGCAAATCAAAGCTCCAGAAAAAATACAACTAAGAGACAAAGAGATAGCCAACCTATCAGATGCACTGTTCAAAACACTGGTAATCAGGATGCTCACAGAATTGGTTGACTTTGGTCGCAAATTAGATGAAAAAATGCAGGCTACACTAAGTTAAATGAAGGAAAACGCACAGGGAACCAATAGAGATGGAAGAAAACTGGGACTCAAATCAATGGAGTGGACCAGAAGGAAGAAAGAAACAAACAGAAAAGAACGAAGAAACAAGAATTCAAAAAATTGAGGAGAGGCTTAGGAACCTCCGGGACATCTTTAAACATCCCAACATCCTAATTATAGGGGTACCAGAAGGGGAAGAGGAAGAGCAACAAGTGGAAAACTTATTTGAACAAATAATAAAGGAGAACTTCCCCAATCTGGCAAAGGAAATAGACTTCCAGGAAGTCCAGGAAGCTCAGAGAGTCCCAAAGAAGTTGGACCCAAGGAGGAACACCCCAAGGCACATCATCATTACATTAGCCAAGATTAAAATGAAGGAGAGAATTCTAGAAGCAGCAAGGGATAACAGCACAGTCACCTACAAAGGAGTTCCCATCAGACTGTCAGCTGATTTCTCAAAAGAGACCTTCCAGGCAAGAAGGGGCTGGAAAGAAGTATTCCAAGTTACGAAAGGCAAGGACCTACATCCAAGATTGCTCTATCCAGCAAAGCTGTCATTTAGAATGGAAGGGCAGATAAAGTGCTTCTTAGATAAGGTCAAGTTCAAGGAATTTGTCAGCACCAAGCCCTTATTCTATGAAATGTTAAAGGGACTTACCTAAGAAAAAGAAGATAAAACATATGACAGTAAAAAGATAGCCAACTCAGTTATTAACCACACCTAAACAAAAACAAACGACTAGAACAGGAACAGAACCACAGAAATGGAGATCACATGGAGGGTTAGCAACAGAAGAGTGGGAGGAGGAGAGAGGGGGAAAAGGTACAGAGAATAAGTAGCATAGATGGTGGGTAGAAAATAGACAGGGGGAGGGCAAGAATAGTGTGGGAAATGTAGAAGCCAAAGAACTTATGACACATGGACATGAACTAAAGGGGGGGGGATGTGGGTGGAAGGGGGTGTGCAGGGTGGAGGGGAATGAAGGGGGTAAAATGGGACAACTGTAATAGCATAATCAATAAAATACATTTTAAAAAATAAAATAAAAAAGATACAAAATCAGAGAAGCCAGCTTTCTGCCCAATGACTCACCTTGGCTTGCTTCTTAGCTTGCTTCTTGGCTTTCTTCTGTAAGTGCTTACTTGTTCCCGACAGAACATCCTTTCTCTCTTTTATGTAACTGTCGTTATCTTTTTCCTCCTCACTGTCTTTATCTTCATTCTCCATTGTCTTTTTCAGATTTTTATCATTTATACTTTTCTTACCACTCTTAAAAATATGGAGAAAATAGGGGCCGAAAATAAAATTTTACAACTACTACTTGGTGAACAGATTTCACGTTACTTAAGCGTTTTTCTACTCCTGCTGCACGCTATTTCATTTACGTAAAGTTTGAACATATACCCAGGACAAAAGGCATTCTTCTCCAGTACCAAGAAGCAGCCTCCACGTACCAACAAACACATGAACAAACAGTGGAAGAGTAGCCGCCCACGGAAGCAGGGTGGGAAAGAGCGGGGGGAACCCGGCCAGGCGCGTGCTGCGCCACAGTGCAGCCGCGCCCGCTCCCAAAGGCCCTCTCTGTTCCCAGGAGCTCACTTGTCCAAGCACAGGCACTTCTTTTTACCCATTTCTTTCTGTGCATGTAAATGACGGTTTTAGACAAAGAGAAAATAAAGTAGATTTGGTAAGACATTAATCACTAAGTTACAGTGATTAAAGGGACTCCTAATTCATATCGAGTTGAACAACGATTTATCCAAAATTCATAACAGGTTCTCTTTTTCCCCACTACTACTAGCAACCAAGTTAATATGGCTTAAAACTGAGATGTTCTGTATTAACACTTGTGAACACTTATGACTGTAAGGGATTTGTGGTTCATCTTAGATAACAAAAATAGTAAGTTTTAATATAAAGAAAACATGTCCCTAGATGTAATGAAGATAACCATCTGCAAAGAATTCTGAACACACTCTCCTCTTTTTTTTGTTAAAAAAAAAAGTACCCTGTTCTTTGTCTAACTGTTTAAACTTCTTCTATCTCAAATACACTTACAAAAATTCTCCACAGGCTGGTAATATACAAACTTGGAAAAGGTGACACGGTTTCCCCATAAAACCTAACACAGGAAAAATATACTTAAATAAAATGAACTCTAGGGTCTTACCTGATCATCTAAAACTGGTAGAGACAAGTCAAGGAAAGACTCATGAACCAAGGAGACCTTAACCAACCAAAAAAGAAAACGTAAAAGGAAGGAAAAGATGCACTGTCAACATTACATAGTAAGATCATGGGGTCTGGGGCTCGGCTGCAACACACAGAGTAAAGAAGAAGGGGCGGGGAACGCGGCCCTGAGGACCCCGGGTCAGGGAACCGAAGCAACATGTTACCGCACTTCTACCAGTGTCAGGGGTGCTCACAGTTCCCACAAAGAACTATGCCATTTGGGGAGTTCAACCGAGAAGAGCTCATGGAATGAGACCTTTCTGTTTTCGAAAGCCACAAATGACAAACTACATCTACGTAGTGAATCAACCGTGCACGACCCCAACTTACCATCCCACACTCATCACACATGATCGTGCTGGTCAGTTCGCCCCCAAAGATGCGGTCCACAAAACTTGGTGCTGATGTTTTCTTTTCATAGTCTGTACGCGGAAAGAAAGTTCATCAACTATACTTGTAAAATTAATTGAATATGCTAAAACTACTTACTTAACCTCTCTAGCCCTGAAGTTGTATTTTTAATTTCCTATCTCAGACTTGTTTTTCGCTATTCATAACTACCATAATTTTTTTTTTTTTTTTGCTAGTCAGTGGCACACAGCGCACTTTGGAGCATAACAGCATTTCACACATCACATCTGGTGAGAAATAAAAACTTCAGAAAAAGTTCCTAAGGTCCAGTCCAGGGGAAACACACTGTGCAAGTCAGTGAGGCCGTTTGCCCACCTCCACTTGGAAAATGAGCACTTAGGCAACTCTGGGTACTAATCGAGCTCATCCCCACCTCTACGGTGGGTGGGCAGGGGGCAGGGGCAAAAAAATCCGAAATTATCTTCTGGAGGGCAGGCCCTTGTAGGACAGGCTTCCCCTGCTAGGTGAGTATTCTAGGAACCCATCTGGATCAGTGGGTCACCTGGCATTGTGAGAGGCTGCGTTCAGCTTCGGTGAATTTTTTTTAAGACTCTTTCACCGCGTTTGCCCATTTCATGATGGGTGATAATTTACGAGTGCACCTGCCCACACTGCACTGAGTGTACAGCAGTTTTTGACCAAAAACAGTGTGACCCCTGACCTTCACCCCCCCTATTCACCTGATCTCACCCCGAGCGACTTTTTTTTGTTTCCTCAGATGAAAAAATTCCTCAAAGGGAAACATTTTGCCAACATGGGCAAGGTGAAACAAAAAATGGCAGAAGCACTAAAAGGCATCAAAATCGATGAGTTAAAAAACTGTTTTGAGTAGTGGGAAAAGCATGTCGATAGGTGTATTGCTTCAAATGGAGAGTACTTTGAAGATGACTTAGAATAAATACACAATTGTTTATAAATAAATTCCTTTTTGGGGGGTTCCCCCCCTCAAAACATTCCAACAAGCAACTTGCTTTGTCAGTTCTAAGACTAACTCCATTTAAAAATAAAACAAGCAAGAAAAAAGTCCAGGAAAATGCTTCAGACAGAATTTCCTTTTATTTCCCTTTGTTCCAAAAATAATCTTGAAAAATTTAGCTTAAGGTGTCATAACTTGATTACCCAGTCACCTCTTTTACTAAATACATGAAATTCATATGCTTTGTTCCAATGACAGAGGCCAGTTTCTATGGAAACACATTTCCTGGCAGACTGTGACAGCAAGAGAGAGTCTCTCCGTCCAGGCTGAGGTGCCAAAGAGGCAAAGAGCTGCTATGTGTTGATTTTAAATTGTGGTTCACGATACAGAAGCCACTAGTCACTTGTGGCCATTTAAATTTAAATTAATGAAAATTAAATAATAAAAATTTAGCTTCTTAGTTGCACTGCTCAGACTTCCAGGGCTCAACAGCCAACACGTGGCTGCGGCATCAAGAGAACACGCAGAAGCCACCGTCACCACAAGCCCTGCTGGACAGAGCGATGTTCACCCCTGCCTGCCACGTGGTCGTGAGGAACACGTGGCTCCACGCTTACTGAGCCAACCACTGACGACTCACACGGACAAGTGCAAGTCACTTATCACTACTGCCAGTCAGAAGTCTACGCTTCTCAGAAATGAAACTGTCATCTTTACTCCATCTTTGTAAATGTCACTATAATACTGCACAAAAAGAATACACTAGAAGTTCAATTTTTCTAAAACAACCGCCTTGGGTGTACTGAACAAATTTTTAACAGCAATGGCGATAAAGAGAAGTTGCACGTTAATAACTTTGGATGCAAAACAGAAGTGCCAGCACTCCACGCTTACAGTGCAGAGGAATTCAACTACAGTGGTTTAGTTCAAAAAGTCAGACATTACCTTTCACTTTATTTTTTAGTTCTTCATCCAATTTTTCAGTAGAATTACCAAATGCTTTAAGAATTCCTTTACTCACTCTCTAAAAGTAATAAAATGAATATATGCATACTATTAAACTTAAAATTTTATAATTATTTTCTTAGAAAACATGTGATCAAGTTTAAGAATGTGATAAAGAATTAGCTCCCCAAAGTTACTGAATAAAAATTAATACATCTAAAACCACATTTTCAAAATTAATTAAAGGAGCTAAACAGAACTGTACTTACAAAACCACAAACCCATGAATAAAAGCCCGTCTTATCATTTCCTGATTTTCACCGACCTGATTTTCACCGACTGGAACCTAGGCTTTCAGAACAGGCCCCTCTCCCGCAGAGACCACTGACACAGTGTGTCCTGGAGGCAGGACTGTTCAGGGAGAGTGAAGGCTCAGCCTCCAGCAGTGACAGCCCAACTGCATCCGCACTGGGTGGCCTAGAACCAGGCACTGAAGTTTCCTACATCTTAGCTCCAGAATCTACAAGGGGAGTGAATGGTTCCAGCATCTACCTCACAGAATGGCTGTGAGGTCTGAGTAAGGTCATTCACATAAAATACTAACAACAGTGCCTGACATAAAATAAGGGCAAAATAAATATTAGTTATTATAACTACATTATTACTATTATTAATTATATTCACATCCCCAAATACATTACTTTTCATCCTGGGAATTAAAAACTTCAAAATGCAACAAATGTTCCTGACTTGTACAAAATGAATGAATATACAGTAATTCCTCACTTATCGTCATCAACAGCTTCTGTAACTTTAAGCAAATGACAAATAACGAAACCCATGTTACCACTGGCTAATCGATACGAAGAGTTCAGTCCTAAAGCATCTCGTCAACATTCTAAGGAGAGAACATGGGATGGAAGGGCAGTATTTGTTATCTGAGGGCCACCTCGCTGAGTTGCCCGTACAAGGGGACAGGCCTGTACCGCAGAACCCTAAGGAACAATGATGCTGAAAACGTCACACAAAACAGCATCACGAAAAGGAGAGTCATTTCTAATTCTCTTCATTCGTCCTCAGGACTAAGACACACTGCTCAGAAAGACTGGTGTCAAAAAAATGTTTTCCATCCAATGGCCTCAATAACTAGCTTTCATTGCTTTACTACCCCTTCAAATATCCAATGACAGAGAAGTTAATGAGATGAAATTATGAAATGCACTGGTCAAAATATGCTAACTTGGTGCTCTTCTGCTCTCATGCCGTCCAGTAAATACCGCAGCAGCTCCTGGCTGTCTTGCTGCTGGTAGCCTTTAAAACGCACTGCTCTGCAGGAGGGGGGAAAAGAAAGAAAGAGAAAAGCAATGAAGAGTCTACTAGGACATGAAACGTGTTTTACAAAATTATGATCATATCCCAAATCTTCCTCAAAATTTCTGTGTAGTCCAACAACACCCTTGGCAGATTTCCTTTTCACCCAAAGCACAGGTTTTTTAATCCAAATGAAATACACGGCAGTTTAATGGACATACTGAGCTGCTTCTATGCTATGAATTTCTCAGTGCCTGACCGGTGCACCAAAAGCACAAGCCAGGCAGATACTCACTTTTTACAGACCTGGGCAAACAGCTCCTTGGGCGTCACAATGCCCTTCCTGGCCTCTTGCATCTCAGTGAGGAACTGGCTCATGGCCATAGTCAGAGGACCTGGAGGCTCAAGGTGGACTTCCAAGGGCTCCTGAATTGGGAACAAAAAAATCTTTCTTCATTCCACTTTCAGAATCATTTATTTTAGCAAAATGTAACTAGTCAACCCATACTGCCAATGTTCCTGATAGAGCTGTCCATTTAAAAGTTCAAAATGTACATCAAAAGATACAGAAAGTTTCTGGTCATAGACTGTTTTATGAAGACTTCAGTTCTACTGTTTTAGTTTTAGATTATCAAGAACTTATACTATGTAGGACGAAAAGACCTAAAGAAAAACGTAAATATAAAAATGGATAAGGTAAAATTCATCTGGCTACATATTTGTGTGCCTAGAGCTTCACAAATACCAATAACATTCCCAAGAAGGAAGCCAAAACATGAGAGCACAGCAAAACATGGCAAAGACACAACAAATAAATGTAAAGGCCCCTGATAATTTCTGCCCTGGCTGGTGTGGCTCAGTGGATTGAGCGCTAGCCTCTGAACTGAAAGGTCACTGGTTCAAGTCTCAGTCAGAGCACATGCCTGGGCTGCGGGCCAGGTCCCCACCTGGGGGCATGTGAGAGGCAACTGATCCATGCATCTCTCACAGATCGATGTTTCTCTCCCTCTCTTCCCCCCTCCTTCCCCTCTCTGAAAGTAAATAAATAAAATCTAAAAAACAATTTTAAAAACATGTAAAGGCCCCTAATAATTTGTTAGTCTAATAATCATTAACTTGGTAGCCTAAAGAAAGACAAACAAAAAAGGTAAAAATGAGTATCAATGCTTCAAAATAACTTAAAATATGGATATTCAGAGAAGAAAATCACTGATTATAAAGAGAATTTTAAAGTACATACTGTTAGGGCCAAGTCGGGTGGTTCAATTTTTACAATGGTTCCAGACATTTTTACTTCTTTCAGTAGTTCTCTAAGCACTGGTGTTTGTGACAAATTCTGGAATATAGGATAAAAAAGGAGAGTTATTTAAAAACAAAGCAATCCGTTCCATCAAAACAGAAAGTCACTGCTGACGCTGCAGATTCTCACCTCTGTCTGGGAAACAGAAGGCACTGGCTGCTCCGTGGCCCATGCTCCGGGACTCACTACTCCAGCTCAGGCAAGCGGGCACCTGGGCAGGGCCCCGCCCCCGCACCCCACCCCATACCCACTTGTACCCAGGGACTTGCTTCTCAGCTGGGCTGGCCTGTGCCCCCCTCCCCCACCTAAGGGGAAGTTCTCAGAGGGCAGGGGTCCCTCTGTTTCGAGCCCCACCGCACCCAAGTGCTCAGCAGTGTCTTACTGACACACAGAGTGAGCACTGCCTTGGGTTTTCTTTAAAACTGTAGAGATAAATTACTTAGGGGGAAAACTTGATACCATGAGTAACAAATATGGAAACACGATTTGCAGAGAAGGAGAAGTAACACTGGTACCTGCATAACTGCATTGAAGAAGCACGTATTTCCCAGATTACTGAGACCCTTCACGGTGAGCTGGGAAGTAAAATTTGTGGGTGTTTCTTTAGCCATGTTTTCCTTTTTTTCTCTCTCTTGCTCATTTTTACTCTCCTTTTCTAATTTTTTATTTTCAAGTTCATTGTTACCATTATCTTTTGCTGCTTTAGAAAAAAAGAAAAAGCGACTTAGCAAAATGTGTGATACAGCCACACCAAGTGCACAGTTATACAGCGCACCAGGATGTGTGCATTTCACCTGATGTCATTATTTGCCACCTGTTTGACTTTAAGTGTTTTCTAGTAAGTATAAATAAATGACCATCAAGAAAAACCAGTACATATATTCAAGACTGATATAAGCATTACTTTGACAAATAAAACCAAACAGAATATGCTTTTTACCATAAACCCCTTTTTGGATGTACTAAAGTGTTTTACAGATGACCATACCATACCTTGTGAAATTGGAATACAAAGCAATCAAGTAAAAATGTGGACATGAAATAAATTTTTTAATGAATTCTGTGAGCCAAAAAAGAAATTCTGAAGTTAGGAATAAACAATTCTGGCTCTGCCAAAGATACGTCTGTGGTCATAAAAATCTACACAAGCTTACAGCTAGTAATGTACACCAGCCCAATTAATTATGAGTGGAGAGCAGCTGAGAGCATCTGGCCTTTGGAAGGAATCACAAGTACTTCCCTTTCCTATCATCTGGTCTGGAGCAGGTCTGCCCGCAGCCCCATGCAGGGCATGACGGCCCGACTCTCGGCCCGAGTCCGCACTCACTGCATCGGGCTGGGTTTCTCAGACGCCCTTCCAACCCTAATACCCCAGAACTACCTGCACTCTCAGTTTCACATTCTGAAACCAAAAATAGTTTCACGGTTCAAAATCAACCATAATAAGTGTTCTTCAGCCCTATGCAATGCTGGGTAATACAGTAAATTAAACATCCACAGATACATAAATCAACGTTGCAGTATATATCAAGAAACAAGTGATTTTTTTTTACCTGGTTCTGAAGTTGTAACACGGGCTTGTTTCCTAACATAATCAACCACTTGACCCAACCGGTGTGAACTGCAATACTGGACCTCATCATCACACAGGTAACACCTGTGCCCCAAAAGACCACAGAGAGGAAAAGTGACAAACTGACAATCAAAAAGAGGGACAAGTTATAATCCCTGGAATCCAAAGTGTGTAACCATCAAATTATTCCACTGGAGAAAACGAAACCTTGTATGTTTTCTTGGAGACTACCCACATTATGGCTACATATAAATACTGCAAAAAAACAAACAAACAAACATTTCACTCAAATGGCTATTTATGACATGAAAGTCAATTTTTTCTGTGCATACTTCAAAGTACAGACCTACATGATCAAAAGTAACAAATTTTGTAACTGACAGATAGTGCACAGTGAACAGTGCTGTGTAAATGATTTTCCACCTCACAACGCTCAGTGGACTGAGCACCAGCCTGTGAACCCGAAGGTTCCAGGCTGATTCCCAGTCAGGGCACAGGCCTGCGTTCTGGGCCAGGTCCCCAGTAGGGGGCGTGAGAGAGGCAACCACACACTGATGCTTCTCTCCCTCTCTTCCTCCCTCCCTCCCTCCCCCGTCTCTGAAAATAAGTAAATAAAATCTTTAAAAATATATGTGAAAATTTGTTTTAATGATGTTAAAATATATGAAATACACAAACCAGCATGACATTTATTTTCATGCAAACTCATTGCAAAGTTTTACAAGATTCTCAGTTTACTTGGAATTTGTTCTTAGCGTCTCAATTTTAAATTACCGATAAAAACAACCTACCATACACTTCACAGTATCACAAGCAAGAAAAAAGGATGACGCTCCCCGAGCCTTCCACGTACCACCACTTTCCTGTCTGTACAACACTGAGCGAAAGCTTCTCAGAACATCCCGTTCTCTAGCCTTCTGAAAGTGATGTTCAAACAAGTACAAACATTTTAACTTCCCCGCCCCTTCAACACTGCAAACGCCTCGTTCTCCAGCACTTCCCACGCCTCCCAGGCAGCGGGCCCCGGGGCTGCACTCACCACACACTCCAGCTGTCCAGACTGAGGACCAGGCAGTGCGGGTCGGACCTTGGCGTCATGTAGTGCTTCAGAGCGTGCTGCTCCTGCGAGTCCCTGCCGCAGCCCTGGGGAATCACAGTCACAGACCTCAAGGCCACCGAAATTCACCCAAAGAGGGGAGAACTCAAAATCTATGATGAACAAGGAAGCGGCTCAAGACATTCTGTCATTCTTGTAGTCTCAAAAATAAGATGTTAGACTCCAGAGGGAGTCTAGATGCTGTTAAAGCTTGGGTATGTGGAAAGCCGCCCATCCACGAACCCTTCCTCTCTAGCCTGCCCTTTCCCACCCTGACCAGACCATGCTGACACGGGCATTCCCTGTGTCTGGCTGGGTCAGGCTCCATATCGGCTTCCTAAACAGTATTGCCTAACTTCAGCCTCTTTCGTCACGTATGTATTGGGCTGGCCAAAAAGTCTGTTTACGTTTTTCCATAAAATAAAAGACACATTTTTCATTTTCACCAACGACTTTATTGATGTGGGTATGATGAGCATGTCAGCTGTCTCCCACTATTGGCTTGCAGTGCGTAGACACCCCCAGCAAAGAATCGTCTGGACTGCCTGTCCGTGAGCACCAGGCCAAGCCCCTGCACTGCAGGGCAGTGAGTGGTCCTCCCTCTAGAGCAGCTAGAAGGTGCCCTGGCGGGGAAATCTCTCGATGGCTTACAACCCCTTAACTATGGCATCAGACACTGCTGATTTAATTCATCCCACTCCACGTTTTCTTCTGCAATGAATTAAATTTGATGTTAATTTGCAGAATTAAAACACCATTGGAGATCATTTGAAACATAAAAACAAACTGAGTTGTCTTAAAACAAATTGAGAATCACTTGCTAACAAACTGAGAATCACTTGTTAAAAGATAAACACAGTGGGACGAAAGGTAATAGTTACTATTGACACTAGGAATTTAAAAGGGAGCAAAATACATGAAATGTACAATGAGAAACTTCTTCTGGAAATTGAAGCAGCAAAATATATTCATGCTCACCATATGAATGTAAGAGGTTCGATGAAAACCTTTCAAAGGCAAATAAGTAAATACATTCTTTGCTAACAATTTTTAAAAAATTGTCTGACCATGATGAGATTTCACTGTTCACCTATAAGAATGGCAAACAAAAAACAAAAAACAAAAAACAAAAAACAAAAGGAAACAGGAACCCGGTGGCAACACTGACGGCTGCAGGGCCGCAGAGGGCGCCTCGCTCAGCGCCGGCAGGCGCGCGGGCCGCACGGCCGCTCTGGTCAGCAGTTTGGCGGCGTCTTTGAAAACTGAACATTTAATTATCACATGATTCAGCGATTGCACTTCGGGGCATTTTTTCCAGAGAAGTGACATCTGAAATTCACGTAAATATTTGTGCACCAATGTTCACAGCAGCTTTATTCAAAACGGCCAAAACACGGGGTGAGCGCAGGCATCCCGCAGGACGGGACCGGCTCCGGCAGGCAACGCTGCTCCGCAGTGAGAGAGAGAAAGGGCCGGCCGCCGGCATGCCGCCAGGCGCGGGCCCCGGTCCGTGTGCGAGTGACAAAGAGCCCGTCCCGACTGCGGCGCACCTCGTGGTTCCTTGAACCCACCGTTTCGTAAAAGGACACAGTTTAAGAAAGAGCTGAGGAGGGGCTGAGCGGAGGGGTGGCCACACAAGGGCAGCAGAGAGGCCCACATGCTGGGACCACCGGGCATCAGCTGCGGTGGTGGCTATGGAGTCTCACGCTGACATCCTCTCTCTCTCTCTCTCTCAAACACACACACACACACACACTCACACACTCACGAGCACGGAGCGTGAGATCTAAGATGCAGGGAGTGTGTCCATGCTGATGTACTGGTTGTGATACGATCATTACAGTTTTGTGCATTACCACTGAGACTCGGCAGAACGTGCAGTGACATTTCCCTATTATTCCTTCCACTGCACATGACCTACAATTATCTCAATAAAACTGCAACTTAAAAGCACATTTTAAAAACATGGTCTCCGACTCATCTTTAAGCGTCACGGCCAGCAGCCCAGTTTCCTAACACGAACCTAACTCGCCTCCTTGGAGGTGCCGCTCACACCACGGCCTCTCGTGTCTGTGAGCTGTCCTGCCACCAGTCAGCCCCCCAGGGCCAGGGACTCCTTCCCCCAGCTGCCAGCTCACAGCTGTCTGTCCATCCCCAGGAATTATCCTCGAAGAAAGGGAGCGGCCCTGGCCAAGGCCAGGCCCCCGCCCCACCCCGCCCCTGGGGCCCCCCCACAGAGGACTGCTCTGTGCCGGCCAGAGCTGGTCCTCGGACCCACGCAGGCCTGCGGCTTCAGGCAGCTCTGCCTCCCAGCTTCCCAGGGGCGGGGGCGGCACACACCCCAGTGAGGCCCCCGGATCCCAGCAACCCCAGCAACCTCAGCCGCAGCACCTGCCCCCCAGAGAACACGGCCGGCGAGCTGGCACCCTACTTACCCTCCCTGTACTCAGGCGACACCTTCTGAAGGACGGTCACAGAGCGTAGAAAACCCCACACCAAGCAAAACCTAGGCATACCTGGTGGCCACATTTAAGACACAGCCAAACTGAAGGGCTTTCTTCCGCTGCTTCTTCAGATTTATCTTTTACTTTATTGTCCGTCTTACAGTCTTGGCAAATATTCCACTCCACGTTCACTAAGGCCTTTTTCAGACCACCTTGTTCCAGCCCTTTTCTAAGGTGTCTGCACACAGGTTCTGGTAAAACAGACAACACAGGAGCACGTGAGGCGGCAGGCGGCTTTCTTCGGAGAGTCTCAGAGCTCACCCTTCGTGTGAACTTCCACGATTTTACTCTGTACACAGACCGGTAGGTGATCCTGAGAACCCACATCTGTTTGACATCTGAATGAGCGGATTACGTGACAGATTTGACAGGAATTTGAAGTTTTACTGTTCTTGCGGTTCTGAGTACAACCGCCACCACCACAAGTTTACTTTAATTCACTTAACTATTTCCTCAAGTCCTAGTATCATATTTATCATTCTCTTTAATAAAAACGTTTGCAGAGCAGGTCTTTCCTTCAGGCGGCAGAACCCCGGGAACCTAGGGCGACGGAGCCTCCGTGCATCGTGGTGAGGAGCGCACGCTCCGGCAGGACAGACGGGGAAACAAACGTGCGTGCAGCAACCTCCGAAACACGGCACGGCTGCACGGGGGAGAAGGCTAAGGTCCCCCAAAGTTTCACAGCTGCAGACAGTGCACTTGACGAAAGTCTCATCTGTTCAGTCTTAGAAAATACTAGCCACAATTAAAATGTCTGATGTGAAGCCCTGGCTGGTGCAGCTCAGTGGACTGAGCACCAGCCTGTGAACCAGAGGGTCACCAGTTCGATTCCCAGTCAGGGCACATGCCCGGGGTGTGGGCCGGGTCCCCAGTGTGGGGTGCATGAGAGGCAACCACACACTCACGTTTCTCTCCGTCTCTTTCTTGCTCCCTTCCCCTCTCCCTAAAAATAAATAAAATCTTTTTTAAAATTCTGATATTAACTACTTACTATGCACCTGAGATTGTGCTAAATGTTTTGCACACATTATCTCATTTAATTCTCACAACTATCCTAGCAGAAGTCACTGCTCTCCCCAATAACAGATGAGAAAACTAAGATTCCGTGCCCAATGTCACATAGCTACTAAGTGGCTAAGCCAGAATTTGGACTCAAGTCTTTTTTACTTCAAAGCTCACACTTTAAACTATGACCTCAGGGGTTAAAAGCAATCTGAAAGGACATGTCCAAGGAGCAAAGGCACAGGGTATAGAATGTAGAAGTGTGTGCTGTCCCCTTGGAATGGCAGGCACACCTGTGTAACCTGTGTAGACACGAGCAGCTGGGCTGGGGCTGAAAGTGCTTTTGGGAGCAGGTCAGTAAAGGGCTCTGAGAGCCACTCAAAAGGGCAACAGTTGCTTCAGAGACCCAGCAGGTTTGGAGATGAGTCAAGTGGCACAAAGAGCTTTATGTCCAAGGAGTTTGCACCATGAGACTATTAATGCAAATGAGATCATACAAAGACTACTAAATCCCAGTAACTAGTCAGAGAGACATGAACTAAAAAGAAGACAACCTTTTCAACGAGCAAACCAGCAAAGAATTTTACAAATGATATTAATCAGGACTGATAAAGGTTCAAGGAACGGGGTCCTGCAGCATGCTGTGGGGGCCGGTGAGTCAGGGAGACATCTGGAAGGGAACTTGGCAACAGAACCGACAGAGCCTTGGAAATGTTTACACCATTTAATGCAGCGATTTTCCTTCTAAGATCTGTACGAAGAAGACAGCTGAATACGCACAGACACTTAGGTACAGGAATGTTTACAACTGCTCCATTCATAACACTGAAAAGTTAAAAGTTACCTGAAATTATAACAACAGATTCCCTGAATAAATCACAAAATACACATGCATCCATGGTCTTTTTTGTCAATAGAATAATCATGCCATTAAAACACTGCAGACTATTAAATGACGTACTAGATATAAACATTAGGTTGAAGGTACAGAACAATAATGTAAACTTTTATGCCACTTTTACATATTAAAGTATGCCCACTTAGGGATATAAACATCACTGTAAGGGTTCAATTGGTGAAATATACCTAAAGATTCAGAAGAATCATCAATTGGAACAGTTTTTCCCTTTGTCCGTTTCTTTCCCATGTTGGCACTTCATGGATTACTTACTGACACAAAATAACAATCTAGAAAACAAGATAAAGTTAGCTTGATTTAAAAAAAAAGTTTGTTCATACTTCTCAAAGAGACAGTAACAGAACCCAGCCAGAGATAAAATTTTACACGCCTATTGCACACTAATTTAAAAAGACCACCCTCATGTGTCATGACAATAAAAACTCCCAAGTAGACAGAACAGACAGTGTCACTCTTGCTTCATAGCCTAGGAAATGGAGTCTCAGTAAGGTTAAGAAGGTTTCGATGCACTCAAAGGTCAGGAGAGAACCCACGTCTTCTTGCCCAGACCGTGAAAAACCTCAGCACTCGACCCTGCTTGAAATGCAACTTCGCAGCACACACCCGTGGGGGGCTGGAGGCACTGCGGTGATTTCCTTTCCTTCCAAGCTACCTTTCTTAGCAGTGCAGTGCATGCAAATTGAATGGATAATTTCTCTTAAAATATTAAAAATAATTCTTCAAACAAATTAACAAATAGGAAAAGTGCTGAAAGTACAAACAGGTCCATCTAACTTTAAAACAACAGTAATGATTTTGAAAAGTTGTATTTAACATACATTACAATAACTTAGCATCAAAATCACTTAAGTGTCCATAATAATTTGACCTGGGTGCTTATTAAAATTCTGATCACATAAATCAGCAATTTTCAACTTTTTTCATCTCATAGCACACATAAACACTAATCACTAAAAAGCTGTGCCGCACCAAAAAATACATTACATTTTTTTGCCGACCTGACCTAAAAAAAAAAAGGCATAACTTTGATTCACTCACACTGATGGCTATTGTTGCGTTGGCTGTTGTCATTTTTTTTTTACTTGACACTCTGAGGGAAAAGAGGTCAGTGCCCAACTAAATAGCCAGGTACTGCGTGTTTAAAAATTCTTGTAGCACACCAGGTGAAAATCACTGAAATAAGTGAAAAGTAAGACATGGAGCATATGTTTTTTGTTTTGTTCTGTTTTAATTAATGAGAGAGAGAGACAGAAGCATTGATCTATTGTTCCACTTATTTAGGGAGTCATTGGTTGATTCTTGTACGTGCCCTGACTGGGATCCAACCCACAACCTTGGTGTATCAGGACAAAGCTCCAGCCAACTGAGCTACCCGGCCAGGGCTGGAATGTATGTTTTGAAAACACTTCCCAATTAATCCTGCCACTTAGCTGTCACCCTATCCTGTCTTAGAGTCTTACAAGTATTCCTCTCTTAGCCCTAAATGGGTCAGTGTACTTAAAGGTTATTCAAAAAGGCCTATATGAAAATTAGTGCCACATCAAGTAATTGTTAACCTTTCCAAAGACAATCTAAAATGTAATAAGCTTCCGTGTTTACAAAGTACATGAGTAAAATAACAAAATAATACAAAATATAGAGGTATATACAATACGAGATATATTTCATGTACTTTTTCTCACCCTAAAGATAACATGTAACATAATTTATCTTATCTCGAATTGTAGATTTTAGGGGGGGAAGTAGCACTCCAGTTCTCGCCTGCAATCGAACCCCCTCTAACCGGCGCTGCATTCTAGCACCAGATGCCCTTCCGATGAAGCCACTTCCATCGCGTCACTCTCCGGGGGAGAGCACTGAACAGTTTCCCCGTCCACATCGCTGAGCCTTGCCCTCCTGGTCCTTTAAAAACGGTCCCCCGCGCTGCGGCAATCCTGACTCTCCTTACTTCTCAAACAGAACCGGTGAAGTTTAATTACATGGAGCTTTGGGTCCCTCAAGCCCTTTCATGATCATCATCGCAACTGCTTTCACATCAACCCTTTGAAATTTAGTTTAAATGGAACGCTTCACTGAAAGAGGAAACTCCAAAAGAAGATGACGGAAGAGCGCAGAGTGTGAGAGATGAAGCTAAAGGGCAGGTCTGCTTTTCCCATTTCCAATCAGTCTTTGGTAAGCTGCACTCCGACCCGCCTTGCCTCCAGCTCTGTGCCTCTGATCGCTAGCGGGACACCTCTAACCTGGACGTGTGTAATTCCTGTACTGGAATCTAAAGCCCTAGGAGAAAAAGGTGCTTTTCGGCATTACTTCCGAATTGCCTCTAGCAAGGAAAGTGTTAGTAGGTCCTCAAGACACAGAAAAAGAGGGCAGCACCTGACGCGCAAAGGATGGGTTACAAGCTTGGTGCGGAGGCATGCACAGAAGAACGAAGCGACCACGTCCCCGCGGAAAGAAGAGGGTGCGGCACGAGGGAGTGCGCAGTGTGATGGCAGGTGGCTCTGAGGGCGGCGGCAGCCAGGACTCCGGGGGACACTCGAAAGGCGAATTGTAAACGCTGCGCGGCGAGGGCGGGGGGGGCGTGGGGGGGGCGACTTCGATTCTGCGCAAAGAGCTCCGCTAAATGTTTGGCAACTACGAAGGACATCTAAAGAGACATGACCCAGAGAGTACAGTGGTGCCGCCAGCTGTAAAGCACCCATAAATCCTACTAAATTTTTCAGGCGAGTCTTCAGCTGACAATGGGCTTTTTAGCCAAAACACTGCGGGACTCCACGTACTGAAAGGAAAGCCGGTCGCGCCGGCTCTCGCGTTAATGCAGCCCCTTCCCGGTCCGCCGCCCCGGCCGTCCCACGCGTGCGCGGTCGCATTAACCACGGATGGGTCGCGCGGAGCTCGGCGCACCTCCGTCCCACCCCGGGGCCTGAGCCCGGTGGGGGCCGCCCCCGCTCACCCGCGAACCACGCCCCTCCCCTGCCGCGGCTGCCTCCCGCGGGAGCCGCGGGTGTCCCCCAAGTCGAGAGGGGCGCCAGCACCGAAAACTCATTGGCCAGCTCCTGGGAGTGACAGGACGTGAGGCCAATGAGGACGCGGTACTGGGCCGAGGCCGGGAACCGCGCCTAAAGCAGAGCGGCTGTGGAGAAGAGAGCGAGGCCGAGCGGGACCTTAATGTTCCCGGAGCGCAGGAGGGCGCGCGGGCGACGGCTGCGAGTCAGCGGGGCCGAACTCACCCACAGCGACAGCGCCCATAACTGCAGCTCCTCGTGGGCCTCCGGTCAGCCAGTGTCGTCTTCCTCCCGGTGACGAATAACAAGCGACAGAGCGGAAGCCAGAGCGGCCACCAGAAAACGGCAACTTCCGCTGCGCGGCGTCGTGGGCAGTGGCATTAGCCCCGGGTCCAGCCTCGCAGATGCCGTCTGCGCCTGCGCGCGGCTCGCGCCGGAAGTCCACACGTGAGTGAGTTTCCCTGCTGGGCGGTGGGTGGGTTCCTGGTGGCCGGGGTCCTGGTGGCCGTCGGAGGTGTGCAGCCTCCTTGATGGCGCCTTGGTCAGACACAGGACGTCGGAAGGCCCGCAGAGCGAGCGCCTTTGAATCTCGGCAGCGGCTAAGTCTGCCTGGAGCGCAGGACCCTGGGCCTTGTGGACTGTCTGACTCAGCCCTGCGGGAACGCTCGGTCTGTGCGCGCAGGACCGCAGGGGCCACGCCCCGTGCGCGGTACACCCGAGGCCTCGGCGCGGGCTCAGCCTGACGCAAACGCTGTAATACGAGTCGGGGAGGTGCAAGTGTCCGCGGAAACACAGGCCAGGGACCGAAGTAGCAACTCACAGCCAAACCAACAGATTTCATCCTTATCAGCCCGGGAGGAAAGTGGCTCCCTGGCTTGTTGAATTGGCCGGAGTCCTGATGGCTGAGTTGGGGTACTGGCCCTGCTGCCTGGTGCCGCTGACACTGTTTTACCGGCTGTTTTACTAAGCACACAGCTTTTGTTTCTGTTCTGAAACGGTCGTGCGGCCGTCCTCCCACCTGCTCCCCTCCCCCATGCCGTTCCCCTCGTGCTCCTTAGTCGGCCCCTCGCTGTAACTGTGCACAGCTCCCACGTCACCGTGTCCCGGGAAAAAGGCTGGGCGACGTAGGACACCGCTCCTTGCTCACTTCACCTTGTGCTACTTCTTTGCCCAGCAGTTAACGCCATCTGGTATTTTTCTTCATGTTTACTTATGTATTTACGTCCCTCTCCTACTCCAACCCCAAACAAACAGGTAATTGTGAACCCCTTGAGAGTAGGGACATCTTTGTCTTGTTCGTTGCTGCATATCTAGTACCTAGAAGTGTCCAGAACACAGTAAGTGTTTAGTACTTACTGAAGAAATAGTTATTAATGAAATGCTTGTACAAGAATGTTCATAGTAGCAACAAACAAAACAGCCACGTTTTCATCAAAAGAATGGAAAAACTGGTGTAGTCACATGATGACATACCACTAAGCAATAAAAAGAAGCTACTGCCCTGGCTGGTGTAGCTCAGTGGATTGAGCGCGGGCCTGTGAACCAAAGGATCGCCGAACCAAAGGATTGCGGTTCGATTCCCAGTCAGGGCACATACCTCAGTTGCACGCCACTTCCCAGCATGGGACATACAAGAGGCAACCATACATTGATATTTCTCTCCCTCTCCCTCTCTCCTACCCTTCCCCTCTAAAAATAAATAAAAATCTTTAAAAAATGTAAAAAAAAAAAAAAAAAAGAAGCTACTAATACGAGAACATGGATGAATTGTAAAACAGTGTGATGCAATTCATACACCAAGTACCTACTGAATGATTCCGCCTTATGAAGTTCTAGAATAGGCCAATCGAATTATGGTGAAAACAACAGAGCAGTGGCTGACAAAGGGTTTCAGTTACACGGTTGTACAAAGGTGTCAGAACTCAAGATATGCATTCCATTTTTACCTCAAAAGAAAAAAATACTAATTTGCATACTAATGTTATGCATGCCTAAGTAGGGAGAAGTATACTAATGTGTGTAATTTACTTTGAAATGCATGAGAATGGATGGATGGTAGATGGATTAGATGTATGAGAAAACTGGCAGATAAAAATGTTTTTTTTTCAGGGGCATGTCATGGCGTATTGTAGTAACTGGAGCAGTATCCCTGGGCCCTAGCCATTAGGTGCCCAAAACACCTGTCCATTGTGACAACCCAAAATGTTCTCAGACTTTATTGAATGTTCTCTGGGGAGCAGTCACCCCCTCTTCCTTTGAGATTGTTCCACTGTTTCACTGTAAAATTCTCAACTTTGCAATATGCTTGAAATGTTTTATAAAACTTGGAAAAAAACTAGATTATTTAATGAAATTGAAAAATGCCTACAAAACAGCAAGTAGAAGATGAACCTGTGAGGATCTATGCACTAAACTTTTTTAAAAAGTTTTATTTATTTTTTAGAGACAGAGGAAGGGAGGGAGAAAGGGAGAGAAACATCAATGTGTGGTTGCCTCCCATCATGCGCCCCCTACTGGGGACCTAACCCGAAACCCAGTCATGTGCCCTGGCTGGGAATGGAAGCTGTGACCCTTTGGTTCACAGTCAAGCACCCAATCCACTGAGCCACACCAGCCAGGGGTGACAACAGAGTTGTTGTTTGTTTTTTGTTTTTTGTTTTTACTTCTGTTCATTGTTACCATCTTAGTGCCAAGGACAGTGCTGGATGCAATAGATGCTCAAGAAACCTTCGTGGAATGAGTGATCAGTACCAGGAGTAGCAGCACTTTCTAGCACTTCCTCTGTTGCCAAGC
This sequence comes from Glossophaga mutica, assembly GCA_039655065.1. Taxonomy (NCBI): domain Eukaryota; kingdom Metazoa; phylum Chordata; class Mammalia; order Chiroptera; family Phyllostomidae; genus Glossophaga; species Glossophaga mutica. Next base: position 223,820,890 of record CM077304.1, read on the forward strand.
ACTGGTTCATGCAGTTTGCACACAGCCTCAGCCAGTCCGCACTGCAATCCTGTCATTCCATTTTGGAGACTGCGAGACTGAGGCACAGAGAAACTAACCACCTGCCTAAGGTCTCAGTTGGTAAGTGGTGCTTTGGCAGTCTGGCAGCAGTACATAAATTGCTACGATCAAAAGACCAAAGTGAATTCATTTCCTCTAATAACCACCCAATGAGTTGTTTCCTAGAGTCCTCAACTTCAAAACAGGCTAGAAAAGATATTTGTAGAATTCAAATAAGTTCAGGAATTATAAATATTTATGGGGATTTTTAGTAACAGCAAATGCTTAAGTTAGGATGCCAAGTGGAAATAGTAGGACATTAAAATTATATGAAATCACTTGCTAGTAAAGAAAACACTGTGTTTAAAGGACTCAGTGAAGATGGTAGGTAGCCTTGGTAATCAACTACTTCAACTGAAGTGGCTAGATGACAACCAGGGATTCCTGATCTGTGTAGGGAAGAGCTGATGTCACTATGTCTGGAAAAAATGACCTAGGGTCAGGTGGGTTTGGGATGCTATGTATATTAAATCCTCCTGTTAGAGATTCATGGTGCATATTGGGATCTAACAATCCAGCCACACACAAAAAAATGTGCCCGTATAATTTATTGTCCAAGTGTCCCTTTTGTCTAAGATAAATACTAGATCAGTCAGGACAGTAGGATGACCCTTGGTCACCCTAAAGAAACCTGTTGAACTTTGTGTCATTCTTCATTTCAATAACTTACTTACACAAAACACTGTAACGTCTTCCCCAGCGTGGCACTGGCATCCTGGACTTCAGCTGGAAACACGCTGGCATTAGGAATGAAGTGGCGTTGGCACTGATTTACACTCTGATGAGTGCAGCAGCCCAGCGTGTGCGAGAGCACTTCATGTGTTCCTGACTCGTGTCCACTTACCCCTAGTGCCCAATCACATGGAGTCCTCCCCGTGGTCTTGGATGTGTTTTTCACAGGACCCATGGCAGCTCATGATCTGCCACCTTGAGTAATTCACTTCCTGTTTTCGATGAAAGTTCTTTTGTTCTTTAAAAGGACCCTACAATGAACTAGCTAAATTGTTGACCAAGTACCATTTTTCTGATGTTAAATGATCCAAGCGTATTGGATGAAACAAAGAAGACGAATAGAGAGACATGTTTCTGGAAGACTTCGTAATGACCATTTGAGGCAGCCTGTGGGGAGCAGATCCGCTCTCAAAGTGTGGCATTTCCTGCTTCTGAGTCTGTGAAACTACGAGCTTCACTCCCCTATGTAGCCGTAGGGTGGGCTATCCCCCCCCCACCCTAACATGCCATTCCTTCCCCTCGGATTGCAACACTGTTGCCAAGCCACCAGTTAGGTTAACTTTTTTCTCTTGTCTCTGTATACATCTAGTAGACACTATACTTAGTCCCTGTAAGGACAATGTTGAGTGCAAGTTAAGAGGACTTGAGTCTGGAAGAAAATAAACACATGCTCAACTATGAAGAGATCTTAATAAAGAGGCTATTTACAGAGCATGGCCAAGGTTAAAGGAACCACACCTACCCCTAGGCCCGAGAGGTCTGCTGGAGTTGTGGAACAAGGGCTGCCTGCAGATGTGGTCTTTAGCTGGTCACCACCATTGTCAAAATCCTACCAACACAGAGAAGACCAGTGAAGAAGTACCCTGAATTCTTTCTTCTCCCATCCTCCCACTTCCTACCAGCTGCTGAACCCAACTGCAAGAAAGGCAGAAGGGTCTGGTGCTGTAGGCTGCGGAGGTCAACTGTCCAGAGGGAAAAGAAAGGCCAGAACAGGTCCAGGGGACAAACAGCAAGTAAGGAGCCCAAGAGAAAAGAGTCCAAATCATGAGCCTCTGAATTACGCCTTGGCATGTGAGGAAGGGACAGTCCAGGCCTATGCGACCTTCGGTGCCCCCCGGCCTCACAGACCTCCCTGCTCTCTCCCCCTGGGGCGCCCGCTCCACTCATCGGAGTCTTCCCCTTCTCCCAAGGCTCCACTCAGATCCTGCCGTCACCAGATCTTTCCTGGTGGCCCTTGTCATTGTGCCCGCACCTGCATTCCTGAGATAATACCTATACTGGTTACTTACCACCAAGTCTTTTTCTCTTCATTGTTCTAGGTCTTGTTGGATTTATCTCCCGATCCTTCAACTAAATAGAAAGCTCCAGGAAGGAAGGATGGGTGAGCTCTGCATGTAGTAGCAGCTCAGTAACCCTTTACCGAAGAGGAGAAAGGGTTCCAGGGACAGACCAGGAACCTAAATATGGTGTTGGATGTTACAGAGTAGGTAAGCATGTTTGCCTTTATAGCAATGGGATTGAGAGCTTTCTTTTTCAGAAGTGTAACCTTTCTTCCTGCTGGATTTAGAAGACCTGCAGGCTAATCACGAAACTACAAGTAATATTGAAGCACATGAATTGGAAAGTTAAAGTCCTTTCCTTTTTCCTTTTACCCACATTTAGCCAACTGTTAGTAGTTGTTTCATTCCTCTTAGAATGTCTTGATTTTCCCCTTCATTCCTGAAAGGTATTGTCACAGGATCTAGTATTGCAGGATGATCTTTCTTTACTTTTAGCAGTGGAAAAATATTATGTCTCTTATTTCTGGCCTTCATAGTTTCTGATGAGAAGTGCCCTCGTAAATGATTTTTTTCCCCCTCATAGCTAAGGTTCATTTCTCTCTTGCTGCTTTTAGTATATTGTCTTTGTTTTTAATTTTCAGAACTTTGACTATGATGTGTCTTGATATGGATTTATCTGGGTCCATTCTGCTTGAGATATGTTCAGCTTTTTGAATTTGTTTACGTCTTTTGACACAGTTGGAAAGTTTTCAGCCATTATTTCTTCAAGTACTTTATCAGCGCTGCCCTCTTTGTCTTTTGTTAAGAGTCCTACCTGGCCTGAAAACTGTTTGAATGTCATACACAGACATAAAACACCATGACAAGATGATGTGTTAATAATTTTTTAAAGGTGTGAACTATGTAAAAATTTTCAATTTCCATATGGTAACTTTCTAGAAGGCAACTCAGTGACATCTAGAAGAGTTTACAATGTTGTACCTGTTGTTCCGACAAGCCATCTCTACACACTTATCCTTGTATAGAGAGTATTCACCAAAATATATATGTTTACCAAACTGTATATATAAAAAGAACCCCCAAAATGGGAAACAATCCAAATGTCCAAGGCAAAGAACGCAGTAAATTACGAATTATCTACGTGACTCAGTAGGACAGTCACCCACGAGAGACCGCGGTTGTCCTGCGCTGATGGCGCGTTGCTCTGCTGAGTGTGGTTCGGGGAAGCTGGGGGGATGCCACTGTATCATCCCCTTTGGATACATTGCAGTTATGTTTCTATATCTCACTCTCTACGTGCATTTACACATCATACCAGCATATGTTTTCATATATGTTTACGTATAATGCTTAAAATTTTTTCAGATACAAAACACCAAAAACTCTTTGCCTTGGATTGGGGACTTTGGTAGAAGAAGAGACTACCAGCAGAAAACTATATCATTTTAAATTTCTTTTATTTATTGACCTCACATGAGGGGAGGGGGAGGGAGGGAGAGGGATGGACACACAGACAGACAGAATTTGTTGTTCCACTTATTGATGCATTCTTTGGTTGATTCTCGTATGTGCCCTGACATAGGATGGAACCCACAACCTTGGCATATCAGGACAACGGTCTAACCATTTGAGCTACCCAGCCAGAGCAGGAAACTATACCTTAATTTTAAATTTTTTCTCTACTACTTGAATTTTCTAACCTTGTACTTTTTTAATGTTAATAGTGGTTACTTGAGCTGTGGGATAATTACCAGTCTTTATTTTCTTTTCACAATCTTCTGCTTTTTAAAAACTAATACACTTAACATTAAGAAAAAATTAACCATCCATATAATTAGCTCTCTTATTCTGTTCATTTTCGGTTTCCAAGGTAATCTGTCACAGCCTTTTTCCTGGCCACTGATATGGCTTTTGACTCCATAATTAGATTTCTTTCATGAAATCGCCTACTGTGGTCGCTCAGGAAGCCAGAGCAACGATCTAGATATGTAGGAATTGGTTCCTGGTTATTATTAGAGTTTTACTCTTCTCACTGGATTGTCCCACATTTTAGGTCCATAACATATTACATCTCTTATATACATATTACAACACGTTACAAAGTAGAACAATAGGAAAGATACTCTGATTAAATTACACATTTTTGAAGAAATCAACTGCATTTCGAATAATCTGTAGAGTTCTTCCCAGATTGTATGTGTTATTTGTCTGTCTTGTTTTTACCTCTGTAGAAACTTACAGGTAGCTGAAAATGGTTGAGATGGAACAGGCTGAGGCCCAGCTCTCTGAGTTAGACCTGCTGGTCAGCATGTTTCCTGGTGAGAATGAGCTCGTAGTGAATGACCAGCTGGCTGTTGCAGAACTGAAAGATTGCATTGAAAAGAGGTCAATGGAGGGGCGATCTTCGAAAGTGTACTTTACAATCAACATGAACCTGGACGTGTCTGCAGGAGCAGTGGTAATTCAGTTTTGCTTTTGGGAGAATTGAAACAGGTCAAGGCTTAAAACAACGCTTAGGGCATTTTTCTTCTCTTTTGACCAGGTGGCGTTTTCTCTGGCCTGTTTTCTTCCCTTTAAATACCCTGCAGTCCTGCCCGAAATCACTGTCAGGTGTGTTACAGGAACTGGCTAACTTCAGAGTTCAAAATTAATTGGGGGGTAAAAGCAATTCTTGAGTTTGTTTTCTGTTCCAAGAAAGCTGATTTAATTTTTTCCTCCCATATATTTTGTACCAGATCACTATCATTAAGTCGATCCCAGCAGACTCAGCTGAACACAGATCTGACTGCACACCTGCAGAAGAACTGTCTTGGAGATGTCTGCGTGTTGCATGCCGCTGACTGGGTTAGAGAACATGCCCCTAGCTACGTCGGCAGAGACACCGCCCCTCTTCCTGCTCCAGGAGGCGCAGTCCAGCCCATCCTTCTCGTTCTCACGAGACTTTGGATCTACAGCCACCACATCTACAACAAATGCAAAAGGAAGCATATTCTGGAGTGGGCGAAGGAGCTTTCCCTGTCTGGGTTCAGCATGCCAGGGAAACCAGGTGTTGTCTGTGTGGAAGGCCTACAAAGTGCTTGTGAAGAATTCTGGTCCAGGTTTGCTTTCACACATTTTGTGTGCTGTGTCCATCATTTTAGTACTGAACTAGAACCGGAGATCTAGAACTAAGTGTGACCCTGAGGTTGGGAATTCAGCCTGAAGTCAGGATCAAACAGAACTCCTGTGTGGTCAGCATCATATCCCTTACCTGACACAGTGCACCTGGGAGATGTCTGTAAGCAGATGTTGAACCAAGGCCCTCCATCCCCATGGATCCGATTCTTCCCTCATCTTGAGCTGTGTATTCCCTATGAAACAAGGGAATTTCTAATTGTCTCATTTCTCCATGGACACCCTAAGTGAGTTTCTGAGAAGTCCCTTTTCGGAGTTTGAGATTCAGCAATTTCCACATCAGTGATAATGGCAATAAATGAGTTTGGGGATAGCATTATGACTAGAATCATATTTGATTAAAATACATCCCTGATGTAAAAATAGGTTTCTTTACTTCTAGGACAGTATTTTCAGTGCCCTAGAATGCACAACATTGTTTCAATTTTTCTACTTGAAAATTTCTTTTCAGGCTCAGAAAATTAAACTGGAAGAGAATTTTGATTCGCCACCAAGAAGACATTCCTTTCGATGGCACAAATGATGAAATGGAAAGACAAAGAAAATTTTCAGGTTTTGAAGAAAAAGTGTTCAGTGTTAATGGAGCCAGAGGAAACCACATGGACTTTGGTCAGCTGTATCAATTTTTAAATGCCAAAGGATGTGGGGGGGTTTTCCAGATGTTCTTTGGTGTGGAAGGACAATAACTGAGTAGAGGAGCAGTTGAAAGTATTTTGTCACTGTCGGCCACTTGTTTTTTTCACCCACTCTTTCTTGAAATATTATACTTCCATCTCATTCTAGAATGTTCGGGGTGAAAAAGAAAAAGTAGTACAGCTGAAGTGCATCTGTTAAAAATATGTCCTGATTGAAAACAGAACTGGGTTTTAAGTTATAATCTTAAAATTACTAACAGAAATTTCTTGAGATATATATATTTTTTTTTGAAATGGGAAAATTAATTTTCTCATTTTGAAAGAGAAATTATTTTGACTTGACTTAGATTATTGGTGACCCATCTTGCCACCCATTCTCCACCTCTTGCCCTTTACCTGCCCCCATGAGCTCTCCCAGCCTCTCCAGCAGCTCAGGTGACTTTGGCTAGGGGATGCCTAGGAAGACTTTTGCTTTCCTGACTAACAGGAGAGACACAGCCAGGGCACCTCTGCTCCCTCCTTCTGCAGCAACGCCCTGGTGACTGCTGGAGCTGCAGTAGTCCTTTCAGCCACAAGGGCAGGAAGGGTCCGCAGAACCGAGATGCCAGTGCATGTCATCAAGCTGTGCCAGCCCCTGCCTATCTCTAGACAGCTGGTGTGAAATAAAAACAATTTTATTTATATTTGTATGCCTCTTTTTAAAAAATTAATCCTCACCGAGAAGATGCTTAGAGAGGGGAAGGGCATGAGAGAAACATCAGTTGCCTCTCATGCACACCCTGACCGGGAACTGAACCTGCCATCTAGGTATGTGCCCTGACCAGGAATCAAACCCGCAATATTTTTGGTTACAGGACCACTCTCCAACAGAGCCGCAGTGGCCAGGGCTGTTTGCATGCCTCTTACTAGCAGTTGAAAGCTATTTTGCCAAACATATTTTTTCAAAGCTTTGATTTTACATCTACCCCAAACATCTGATACACAAATAGGTGAAGTTTTTCTTGTCTTTTTTAAAAGATTTTATTTCCTTTTTTAAGAGAGGGGGAAGGGAGAGAAGAAGAGAGAGAAGCATTGATGTAAGAGAGATAAATCAGTTGCTTCATGCATGGCCCCCACTGGCCTGCAAGCCAGGAATGTGCCCTGACTGGGAATCGAACCAGTGACCTTTCAGTTTGTAGGCCAGAGCCACACCAGCCAGGATGAAGCTTTTCTTCAGTGGAGTTTGTTACTCATATCTGGTTTGGTATACTTTTGCTCCACCCTTGGGCTTGCCTCACAGAAGGCTGAGGCATGAGCTGAGCTCACACTTTTTAACAGGCCTCACCATGCATCGAATTGGTAATTTAGAGAATTCATTTTTGGCATATTGGATTTTAACTTTTTTTTTTTTTCTTATTCTGGAAATGGTTTTCTGTGAATTTAGTTTCAGCAAGTTGACCTACAGTCAAAGACACATAGCCTGGTTTTGGAGGCCCTCCAACAGAGAGCTCCAAAAGTGCTTACTAAGTATTTCTTTGCTAGCTTGCTAGCACTCAGGTTGATGCTGTGTTGGGTGTTCCTTGACATGGGAGACTTGGTTAGAAGAATGGTGTTGGGGGTAAGAGGGACACAATGCATTGGTCTTCTTAGTAATGAGTTGCAGGCAACCTATGTGACCGTCGGTAAAAGTCAGCAGGAATAAAGGAGGCAGTGGCTTAGGTGCTCCTGTCAGGACAGAATGGCACTGAGGGCGCTCTGAGTGCGTGGGGTGCCAGCGCTGTGCTCCTGCTCGGGACTCCTTCCCTCCCGCTCCCGCCCTGGCCATATCCAGGCCACCACCCAACCTGATGGACCAGCCCCCTGACTCTGGTTTCTGACTCCCCCAGCCACTTTCAGACTCGGATGGATCCCCACAACGCATGGGGTCTGACATCCCGAGGGGCCCCCAAAAGGGCCAGACGCTGCACATACCACTTGTAGCGGGCTTACACTGCTAAAGCGTTTTCCGTCTTTGTACATTCTATTTACTAGTTATTAATAAAACTTCTCTTACAAAGCCTTTATTTATTTTTAGGGAGAGGGGAAGGGCAGGAGAAAGAGGGAGAGCAACATCGAAGTGTGGTTGCACCTACTGGGGATGCGCGGCCCGGAGACCCAGGCAGGTGCCCTGACCGGGAATCTAACAGGTGAGCCTTTCATTCTCAGGTCGGTGCTCAATCCACCGAGCCACACCAGCCAGAGTTATTTCTTTCGTTTTTTTAAAGGAAACTATTTCAGAATATCAAGGAAACCCAACGGAATACGTCATTAGTGAGTTTCCCTAAAGACCGCAAGGCAGCCGAGAGTTAAGGACACACACGCCCGATCACACAACTCAGCATAAACTGAGCCCATCAGGACTCTGCCAAGGGGCTTCAGGAGGCTCCCGCCGAAGCACAATCTGGCGATCTGATGCCATGGGGTCCGGACAGGAAAACAAACTTCACTAATTGTTTTAAGGCGAAAAAAACATTAATGTGGGAAATTGGTTAAAGGGGGTTTTAAAAGCCAAAAGAGGTCACCGAGGTCTTCACCGCAGCCGCAGCTCCTGTCGGGGCGCGGGGAGGAGGGAGAAAGGAGGGAAGGGGGCGATCAGAGTACTTTGCGGGAGGCCCCGGCAGCTGCAGCTCGGTTCCCGCCGTGGAGAGGCCGGTGCCGGGCTGTGGAGGGTGTCCCGGAGCTCAACAGAGGGACCTGCGGAGTCGGGGTGCGGACCTCTGAGCAGCAGCCAGGCGGCTAGGACACAGGCCACCTGGGGGTGGGTGCCGCCTGCTGCCGCTGGTTCCCCGAGGTGCGCGGTGAGGCCGGTCCGATGGTTTGAAGGGCAGGAGAACGAAACCCGCCGCAGCCTGACGCGGTTGCAGTTCCCGCGGCAAAGGCCGCTGCCGGGGCGAGTGGGCAGAGAGGGGCTGCCCCAGCGCCCGCCGAGCCGCCAGCCGGACAGAGGAGTTTGCGGAGCTCTGTGTCCTGCCGTTGGGCACCTGAGGGAGCGTGGACGTGCGAGGCCGTCGCCAGCGTCGTGCGCTTGTCTAGTGATTCTCAGAAGCGAAATCCCGAACTACGAGATCCGTACGTTTCAAAATTAGGACTGCCACGTTACGCGTTCTTAAAAACTGCGCGTTACAGTAAAATGTGAAAAAGTGTGAATTCAGGGGGAATACTGCCTAGAGCACTTCTCAAATTGTTAACAAGGCCTGGATATCTGGTTTCAAACGCAGAATCTGATTTGACAGTGGCGAGCGGGCCCGGAAGCCTGCGTTTCTCCCAAACGCACAGACGACACTTCTGATTGCGTCGTAAAGGGCCTAACCGGTCCGCGTCTGCCCACAGCCACCGCCACGTCGTTCTGCCGCACCTCGGCGTCGGAAACGCCTCCGGGCCGCACGTGCCAGCCACTTCTCCGCGGAGCTGGCACGCGACGTCGCCTCCCGGCACCGCAGAAGCGACGATTCGGCGCCGCGGTCCCACGCTCGGCTCCCTATTGGACAGAGTGGACGTCAGTCAGACAGGCGTCGCTCCCATTGTGACGTGAAGCCGGATGGGAGCCTCGGCCTGCGGGGGGCGTGGGCAGGTGCCGGAAGGGGCGGGCCGGGGAAGTTCTTCCGTGAACCACTTCCGGCAACAGAGCCGGAAGTTGTGGTGCAGCCGTTTCAACCGGGGGCTGCGGCTGACAGGGCGGCGAGAACGCGGCCATGGGCGGGAAGAACAAGCAGCGGACCAAGGGGAACCTGAGGGTGAGCGCGAGGTGGCCGGGCCGAACGGGGACGTGCGCAGCGCGGCTGCGGGGCGGCGTGGGCGCGTGCGGGGCACGACCTCCCGGAGTGCGTCCCCGCTGGCAGGTGGTGTCCGAGCAGGTGGCGGGGCTGGGAGAGCAAAGGCGCTCCGCGCCGAGCCGCCCCCGCGCACACACTTTTCTTTAACTGACGCTTCAGTGGCGGTTTCAGCCGGGGGCTGCCTGCGGGGCTGAGCCGGCGGCCTCGGGCCCGGAGCCGGCGATCGCGGGGTCGCGGCGGGGCTCCGGGTCCAGGCAGAAGCCCCTCCCTCCCTCCCGCCTCCCTCCCTTCTGCGGCCACACGGACGCCTCACGGGACTGGGACTTTTTTATTTAACACATGGCCTCAATGTTTCGTTTTGGAAATAGTCCCAGTATAAGCAAAAGAATATTAGAGAACATGCAAGAATATTCAGTGACAACCCATCCAGTCTCTCTGCCTAGAGTCACCAGCTGTTAACATTTGATCACATTTGCTGTCCCTGTGTAAGGGTTGTATTTTGTTGAGCCTTACCAGAGTTACTTGCAGAAACTACGACAACTCCTAAGTCATGTGGCTTCTAAAAATAATGCCATTCTTCTACATAACCATGAGCAGTTACAACGCCGCAGAAAATTTAACTTCAGTATAATACTGTTAGCTAATAATATACAGCATTGTATTAAGATTTCTGTAGTCATCTCAGTAATGTTCTCTATAACTTTATTTTTAGAAATAGCATTCAAAAACCATCCAGTATCCAGTCTGGGGTCACTCATTCCTTTTACTTAGCTCTTGACAGTTTCCCAGCTCCCTGCCCCCCCACCCCCCCACCCCCCGGCTGGACCCGGTACGTTTATGGGGAAGAGTCTAGGCCAACTGTTACCGCTTAATTTAAAATTGTCTATTCGTTTCTTATGATTAGATTCAGATTAGCAGTTTTTGACAGGACTGCTTCATAGGTGAAGCACCTCAGTGCGTCAGTGCAGGGACACGTGGTGCCTGCTTGTCCTGGTGGAGGTGGTGTTGGTTCAATCACTTGGGGAAGGCAGCTTTTCCATGGGCTATCAAATAATACGTGGAGTGGCACCTTGAGCCTGGGAATATCCTGTTCTCTCCCGCAAGCGTTCATCTAATGGTTTTAGCATTCTTTGATGAGAATTGCTGGAATCAGTTATTACTACGCTGGTTAAAAAAACTTATGTTTAATCTTGACAACAACCCAAATAATGATTTAGCTACAGTTATTTCATTTTAAACATGATGGTACTGAGTTTTAAAGAAATTTACCTGAGCTCATGTAACCAGGAAGTTGCAGAGCTGGGATTTGAATGGCAGTTGTCGATTCAGCAGAAGACTTCGAATCCTGAGTGCAGTGTACTCAAGGATGATAAACAAATGTCCCTTTTCCGTGATGATAGAAACAGATAAGTATGCAGATAACGATAATATATCAGGGAATGTTGATAGAGGTATGAGTAGAAAGGAAGTGGAAGAATGGAAAAGAAGGGGGGTTGACCTGAGAGAGGCAAGCGTTGAAAACATGACTGTGTTTTGAAGGATGAATAGGAGTTTGTCAGACAATGAAAGGGAAGGAGAAATTTTCAGGTGGAGAGACAAGATTATGCAAAGACCAAACTGAAGAGGGCAGGGCGTATTTCAGGGACCCTTCAGTTCAACTTGGGACCGGAACAGAAATCGTAGCAGCTCGAATGCAACAAGGGAGAAAAGGGTGGTAGAAGAGCGGAGTGGAAATGGTGGAGGTGAAGTGGTGAAAGATCTGTCCTGAGTTTGGGATTTAAACTGTAGACGCAAATGTGCTAATGTAGACACCTCTGCAAGGCAGGCACGGGAGAACGAAGCAGGTGTAGTACAAGGAAATTAGCCACCAGAAATAGAATCAAGTTTCTTTTTGAACTGCGGGTATAATATCTAACATACCGTAGAGTAAATAATAAGAAACAGTAACTATATTTTAAACTCAAAGTAGACATTGCATAAAAGATACAATCAGTACATTCAAAAAATAATGTTACTTTTAAATTGGAAACTTGAAGTTGGTACCTTCTGATCCTCCTTACCACTGTCCAGCTGTGATAATTCAGGTCACTTCAGAATTCAGCCTTGACCCCTTTAGCTTTCAGCAATTATTTCCTTTTTATACTACTTCATTGTTCTGTTTCCTCATACAGAAGTTTACAAATGGGATTACAGGTGAAATTCTGATGTCCTAAGGTCATCATATTTAGTTGTCAGAATTGTAATTCACTAACTTTCTTTGTAGCTCTTTGAATAATGTTCACTTTAATAAAGTTTTAAAATAGAGAACCATTTTTTTTTTGCAATTAGTCTTAAATGCTCTTGTTTTGGTAAAAAATATAATTCAGGTCATCATTTTCATTTCTGATCATTCATTTCAGTTTGGAATGTAGTCCAGATTTTTCCTTGACAAATCAGTTTTCCACACACAATTTTGCTAGTTATGAGCAAATTGAATCACACATTTGGATAACCCCCTTTTGAACATTCTCTTAGAGAAATAAGAAACAGGTTTAGGTAGGTTGTAATGTCATCCTGGATATTGAACTGAGGCATTTTTTTCTTAGATGACAATGTTAATTTCTTTTAGTAGTTGAAGTATTTTCTTTCTCTATCACAACTAATCCCTTAACTTTTAGTAGTAGAAGACTGCTACTTTGTGTATCAGTCGGACAGACCACTAATTATGGTTCAAAACAAAGTAATGTATCTTATATTCTAACCATCCTATGGGTTTCTATGTCCATAATAATGTAATTTGTAACCATTTTAGCCCAAAGAAGTTTGAGTATGTGGCAGTGAGTATATCTGTCCTCAAGAAGTTCCTAGGCTGGAAACAGCTGTGGTTAGACTTGTTCCATCGTGATTACTTAATAAATATTTGTTGAATGAATGGGTGAATGAAAAGACATAATCCATTTCAGTTAATTTTACATCATTACACAGTGCACATACTATTTATTCAAAAGTTGGAAATAAAACATTTTATAAAACAGTACTTAGGCTTACCATACATGATGCTTTCTCTGATTTTAAATATTTTATTCTATGTCTTTAAAATGCTGTCATGACGGATTAACTCAATATCATGAGCACTTAATGGATTGTACTCAGTTTAAAAAACATTTTTCTGATGTTCAGAAAATCAGGAAATAACCTCTTGGGGTCATTATTGATAACTTCTTGCTGATAGAAACATTTATCTTTGGGAAACATTGCAATACGTGAAATCTTAGGCTAAGAAAAAAACTCAGAAGCTTGTTCTATCATAGAAATTATCAAGGAATTATACTCTAAAGAACTCAGAGTTGAATTTGGAATTCTTCTTGGACTCTGACATTTTTTTTTCTCTCTACTTTCTACCAGCCTTCAAACAGTGGACGAGCTGCAGAACTTCTTGCAAAAGAACAGGGAACTGTGCCTGGATTTATTGGTTTCGGAACATTCCAGAGTGACCTAGGCTATGTTCCTGCTGTTCAAGGAGCTGAAGAAATTGATAGTCTTGTAGATTCTGATTTCCGAATGGTCCTACGGAAACTTTCTAAGAAAGATGTCACAACAAAATTAAAAGCAAGTTTTATTGTTTTCATAAATTTTCTTAATAACATAGTCCTTTTATTAAATATCATTGCCATGGTTTATATAAAGGAAAATGAATCACTGCACATAATGTCTTTTACAGTTGTACTTTTTTCTGACACACAGGCTTAAGATTAGTTTGTACTTATCTTCTAGGTTATAAATTAATGTGTTATTCTACTCATTTTGAACCACTTTGGATTTCTGGCTGTATACTTTTACTTTCATTAGAGAATGTAATTTGACCCTATAATTTTAAATGAAATTTTTGGTCTGCATGTTGATTTATTTTAAAATTTTTTAAATTTATTTTCAGAGAGAGGGGATAGGAAGGAGAGAGAGAGGGAGAGGAACATTGATGTGCAAGAGAAACATCCATGTGTGGTTGCCTCTCGTACACTCCCAACTGGGGACCTGGTCTACAACCCAGACATGCGCCCTGAGAGGGAATCGAACAGGCAACCTTTCAGTTTGTAGGCTGAAAGGCCTATGCGGATTGGTGTGCTCAATCCACTGAGCCACACCAGCCAGGGCTGCATATATTTTATTTTTAAAAAATAGCTGAAAAGTTTCTACCATACTAAGCATGTAAAGGAACTCTTTAAATTTGTTCCATGTGGCACAAACGGAAAGTGTATTCTCCCATTACATAAAATAGACAACGCTTCCAGAGCAGAATAAATATAGACAATAGCCAGTATTATGGCTGTGATCCTTAACAATGTTAATAATTTACTTTCAGGCTATGCAAGAATTTGGAACCATGTGTATAGAGAGAGATGCAGAAATTGTAAAAGGAGTTCTTCCATACTGGCCAAGAATTTTTTGCAAAATTTCACTTGTGAGTATTAAGACTTGACTAGCTTCTTTCTGTTGTATGTATTTGATTGGAGTTATGGGGACTGTCAGATATAGATGACCTTGGTGGTGAGGGTTATGAAATGTTACGTTGGTATTGTTACACAGATTGGGTCGTTGGGTTGTGTGAAGTGTGCAGGGAATCCGTTGTGTTTTCCAAAATTAGGTCAGAATTACCCAGATACTTTCCAGTCACAATAAACTCTGGGGGTTTCATTTCCTTGTGTATTTGCTCCAGAAGAATGAGAACCAGTTGCTTAATTGTTTAAAGCCTGGCCTTAACTCTAGCTTTAATACAGTTCTCATCTCATTGGGAGAAGGAAAAAATAATCAACTTCTTTACAAAGTCACTGATTTTTTGACTCGCTCTGTACATAGTTGAATTCTTATTAATGGGTTATCATAGCATATTTCAAAATATCTGTATTTGTTCCAATAGAATGATTTTAAACCATATTATCCTTGCAATAGGACCATGACCGCCGGGTTCGAGAAGCCACACAGCAAGCTTTCGAAAAACTTATCCTCAAAGTTAAGAAACACTTGGCTCCTTATTTAAAAAGTGTGATGGGCTATTGGCTCCTGGCTCAGTGTGACACTTACCCGCCCGCTGCATCGGCAGCAAAGGATGCCTTCGCTGCCGCGTTCCCCCCCAGCAAGCAGCCTGAGGCCATAGCGTTCTGTAAGGATGAGATTGCAAGTGTAAGTCCTGGGAACGTTTCTCTGCTTTTCCTTAAGTATTTAAGGGACAGCAGGCACGCATGTTACAGTGACAGCCCTTCTACCGGCAGCATGAGGGAGTACGTGCATGAAATGTTTCCAACGGAAGGTTGTCTTTTTAGAACAGTGTTTAACACAGTTGTTTATGTTGCATTCTATTTATTTTCTAAAAAATATTTTATTTATTTATTTATTTATTTAAGGGAGTAGAGGAGAAAGAGAGGGAGAGAAACACCAGTGCTCAAGGGATACATTGATCAGTTGTCTCAGGCCCCCAGCTGGGGACCTGACCTGCAACCCAGGCTTGCACCTGGCCCAGGAATCCTTTGGTGACCCTTTGATCTGCAGGCTGGCACTCAGTCCACTGAGCCCATGTTGTATTTTAACTACAATTAACATATTGTATTGCATTTTTCTAAAATATTTAGGTTTACCCTCTTTAATTTATAAATCTTAGTTTATCATATTACCTAAAAAATTTAGATATATGCTTTATAGTATATAATCTAAAAAAAGAATACATCTAAAAATTCATTCTAAACTTATTTTCCCCCATATTTTCCCATTAACACATGTTCACAGATTTACTTTACTCCTTTTGCTGGCTCTCTGGTATTCCTTTGTATGGATATCCAGCAGTTTAGTTAACTTTATAAAACATACATTTGTAGCGTTACCCCGGTGTCTTTATTACAAAGTTCAGCGGACTTTTTTGAATAGATTACTTCATACTTGGCGGGGGTGAAAAGTACCAGCACTTTTAGTCACCATTCGTCGGGTCACAGAATAAGCACAGGGACGGTTTTCACAGATGGTGGTAGATGGCCCTTCAGACGGCCTTACACGTCTCTCCCACTAGCCTGTGCGGAAGTTTCTTCAGCTCTCGGCCCACACTTTGACCAGACTGGTATCAGCCATAATTTCTGTGGCTTTCAGTTTGTCTGCATCTGGTACTGTTTTCCTCATTTCTTCCCTCCTTACTGTCCTTAAGAGATGGACTGGAGAGACCTGATGGCCAAGCGTCTTGACGTTAAGTGAGGAAAGGGAGCGAGGAGGGAACCGAGGGTTTCAACAGAGTGTGCCTGCACCCGTTCCCTCTGTGGAGCCCCTGTGCACTCACAGCCCTGTGCGTGTCCCTCACTCCGTCCTCCTCCAGTGAGCCGGCCTTGCTGTGGGTTCCCGTTACCTTACTGGCTTGGACTCCTGGGCTCTTCCCCCACACACACGAAGTCCCCTTGCCCACTCCATTCTCGGTTCTCCCATTCTTCCTTTCTCAGGTGTACCAAGTTATCTTTCTACGGAGAGGCTTTGTACCTTTAACCATCTTCTCAAAGGCAGTTCTCTAACCCAGCTACAGGCTAAGAGTCATTGGTTTATTTAAATGGTAACTGTTATGAGAGTGAAATGTCATGAGTTTAGACACTAAGAGTTTTAGGAAATGGATTTTGAGACAACTGATTTGGCTCTTCATAGTTTCTGTTTGTGTGTTGTTGTTGTTTTTTAAGATTTTATTTATTTTAGAGAAAGGGCAAGAGAGGGGCAAAGAGAGGGAGAGAAACATCGTTATGTTGTTGCCTCTCATGTGCCTCCTACTGGGGACTAGGCCCACAACCCAGGCATGTGCCCTGACTGGGAGTCGAACCATTGACCTTTCAGTCTGCAGGCCGGCACTCAATCCACTGAGCTATGCCAGCCAGGTCGAGGGGGACAGTTCCTCTTCATGGAAACTGCAGGTGCTTGGAGAAGTGCCCCATCCTTCTTGCCTCAGTAGCAGCCAGCCTTGGGGGTGGTAGGAAAAGAAAAATAGGTAAAGTTCGAACCTTTTAGCGTTACTACTTAATTTAGTTTCTTTTGTTGGGAAAGGTTAAAAAACTTCTAGGTCAGATGAGGCTTATGCTCTCTCCAGTCACCGTTGGCAGCGCAGTGAAATCTCAAGGCTTGGGCTTTTCCCTCTGCAGGTGCTGCAGGATCATCTGATAAAAGAAACACCCAACTCCCTCAGTGACCCGCAGTGAGTTGTATCTGCCTAACTCCTATCAGGATTTGTTTTACTTATGGGTCATAACATGGTCATCTTAATGTGGTGTTTTTAAAGGGGTGCCAAATGTAGAGATGAAAATGCCTAATATTGTGTGCTGTGTGGCATGTGCCATTTTAAATGCTTCTCCTTGCCAGTTGTCCTGCTATTTAAGTTGAATTATCTGGGAGCCACATATCTGGTTCTTTATCAAAGAGATGCTTTTACATTTTCCCTACATTCACCTTTGACAGTCATAGCAGGGGACGTTTTAAGGTCTTGTTGAAAATAGGTGAAAAACTGTCAGTTCTACTGAAAAAGTAGTGAAATGTTCCGTTCACTTTTATTATGTTCTAATCAGACTCTTAAGAGTCCATAGGGAAAGCCGCCTTCAGTGCATTAACACCTGTTCTGAGGCTCCTCTGTGCACCCCTGCCGCGAGCCGCCAGCGCGGGGAGGGGGCTGCGCATGCTTCCCTCGGCTGCGGCTCTCCGCGTGCTTTCCCCGGGTGTGTGGGAAGTAGTGACTGAAATTCTGGGAGTGATTGTATTTTGAGGGGGGTTGGCACACGAAGAATTAAATAGAGAAATAAAGCAACTTCGGTAGGCATTTAATGATAAAACATTTAAAATAGAAGTGCCAAATATGTCGTTTTGCTTATACTCCATCCTTATACATATTTCTCCTGTTTTCACACTAAGAACTGTTCCAGAGGAAGAGAGAGAAGCTAAATTCCACCGGGTCGTAACGTGCTCCCTGTTGGCCTTGAAGAAACTGCTCTGCCTCATACCAGAGCACGAGCTCGGGTCTCTGGAGGGGGGATTTAAGTCCCTCCTGTCACAGAGCAAGTTTTGGAAGTACGGAAAACACGGTGTGCCTCAGGTGTCTTCGTCTTTCTTTTTTAAGACACTTCTCTGATTCCTTTCTTTTTCTTCTGATTGTCAGTTTATATTTACGCTCTGTGTTTATTGTTTATGTTTGAAATTTGACGAATACATCTTCGGTGGGACTTCATTGCCCCTCCTGCCAGAATGTTACTTAATTTTCACTTTTGTATTTGTTAGGACTCCAGATCGAGACTTGAATTGTCATGCTCCATTCCTGGCACTTTGATTGAAATTGTTGGCATGTGCAAGTCTGTTCTCATTGAATGTATTTATTTATTTTTCCCCTTTTGTTTCTGTTTTTGTTTTTCCTTTTAGATCCGCGCTGCTTATTTCGAGTTAGTTTCTGCTTTGTGCCAGCGCATTCCACACTTGATAAGGGAGGAAGCATCACGAGTGAGCTCCTCTGTCCTACTCAGCATTGACGACAGTGACCCCATCGTGTGCCCCGCCCTCTGGGAAGCTGTGCTGTATACTCTGACGACTGTCGAGGTAGGTGAGGAAGGTATGCTCAGTGCATCTGGGAATACCTGTCTTAGAGCTGCGATTTTTCAACCTTTTTCATCTCATGGCACACGTAAACTAATTACTAAAAACCTGCAGCACATACCCTGACTGGTGTGGCTCAGTGGATTGAGCACTGGCCTATGAACCAAAAGGTTGCCGGTTCAATTCCCAGTCAGGGCAGGTTGGGAGCGCATGTGAGGCAACCAGCTGATGCTTCTCTCTCATCCTCCCTTCCCCTCTCTCTGAAAATAAATGAATAAAATATTTTTTAAAAATCTGCGACACACCAAAAAGTATTTTTTTCCAATCTGACAAAAAAAAGGGTATAATTTTGCTTCATTCACAGCAGATGGCTACTGTTGTGTTGGCTGTTGTCCTTTTTACATTGATGATCTAAGGGAAAAGAGCTCAGTGCCCTTGGCTAAATAGTCAAGCACTGCATGTTTTAAAACTTTTTGGCAGCACACCGGTTGAAAATTGCTGTCTTAGAGCCTATTAGGTTATACTATCTAAAACTTAGCTGAAAAAATGCTTTCCTGGACATAAAATACTTAATCCAAAACTTGATGTAAATCTAACCTGACCGTAACACGACAGAGGGTCTTCATTTACTTTCCGTTTGGCTGGTGTTGCGTGTTCCTGTGTGGCCCATTGAAGCAGGCCTCTCTCACTCTTCTGTGTAAGGGTCAATGCTGCTGACCCTTTAGAAAGCAGCTTTTGTGCGAATATTTTAAGTTAGGTAATTATTTCTGGTGACTATGGTCCCGGGAGCCTGTGGGTTACATGATTGCTGTATGTAATAAATGTCTTATACTTTCAGAGTTTTAGTTTCTAATGGCAGTGAGAGATGTTAGTCTCTTAGGGAGGAATACTTGACGTTTATTTTTGAGACCTATGCGTCTTCTCTCTCAGCTGGGCAAAGTAGGTTATGACCTATAAAGTCTCTGTCATTATAACCTTTTTTTAATATAGTTTATTGATTATGCTATTATAGTTGCCCATTTTCCCCCTTTGTTCCCCTCCACACCCCCTCCTACCCACATCCCCCCCTTTAGTTCATGTCCATGTGTCATAAGTTCTTTGGCTTCTACATTTCCCACACTATTCTTGCCCTCCCCCTGTCTATTTTCTACCCACCGTCTATGCTACTTATTCTCTGTACCTTTTCCCCCTCTCTCCTCCTCCCACTCCCCTGTTGCTAACCCTCCATGTGATCTCCATTTCTGTGGTTCTGTTCCTGTTCTAGCTGTTTGCTTAGTTTGCTTTTGTTTTAGGTGTGGTTGTTAATAGCTGTGAGTTTGCTGTCTTTTTACTATCATACGTTTTATCTTCTTTTTCTTAGATAAGTCCCTTTAACATTTCATAGAATAAGGGCTTGGTGATGACAAATTCCTTGAACTTGACCTTATCTGAGAAGCACTTTACCTTCCTTTCCATTCTAAATGAAAGCTTTGCTGGATAGAGCAATCTTGGATGTAGGTCCTTGACTTTCAAGACTTCAAATACTCTTTTCTAGCCCCTTCTTGCCTGGAAGGTCTCTTTTGAGAAATCAGCTGACAGTCTGATGGGAACTCCTTTGCAGGTGACTGTCCCCTTATCCCTTGCTGCTTCTAGAATTCTCTCCTTCATTTTAATCTTGGCTAATGTAATGATGATGTGCCTTGGTGTGCTCCTCCTTGGGTCCAACTTCTTTGGGACTCTCTGAGCTTCCTGGACTTCCCGGTAGTCTATTTCCTTTACCAGATTGGGGAAGTTCTCCTTTATTATTTGTTCCAATAAGTTTTCCACTTGTTGCTCTTCTTCTTCCCCTTCTGGTACCCCTATAATTCGGATGTTGGGACGTTTAAAGATGTCCTGGAGGTTCCTAAACCTCTCCTCATTGTTTTGAATTCTTGTTTCTTCCTTGTTTTCTGTGTGGTTGTTTGTTTCTTCCTTCTGGTCCACTCCATTGATTTGAGTCCCAGTTTTCTTCCCATCTCTGTTGGTTGGTTCCCTGTGCATTTTCCTTCATTTCACTTAGTGTAGCCTTCATTTTTTCATCTAATTTGCGACCAAAATCAACCAATTCTGTGAGTATCCTGATTACCAGTGCTTTGAACTATGCATCTGAACTGTGCACCAGTGCTTTGGCTGTGATCTGTTCTTCCGTTTGGACCATGTTTTTTGGTCTGGTCAGGCCTGTTGCATATGAGGGACAGAGCCTTAGGTGTTCCCCAGGGTGGGACAGCCCAGTCACTGGGTTGTGATGCTGTATGTGGGGGAGGGGTCACAGAGGGAACAATGACGCTTGCTTCGCTCTCTTGGGTTTCAGTCCCTTCCACTGCTTCCCCCAAGCGACTTGGGCCCTTCTGGTGCTGGTTCCCAAACGGGTGGGTTTGTGTACATTCTAGGACCCTGTGGGTCTCTCCAAGGAACTCTCCTGTGAGGCTGGGAGTCTCTCCCTGCACCTCAACCCCCACAGGTGTTTTTAATCGGTGCTTTTAGGTTTTATTTCCTGGCCCTGGGCCCTGGGTTGCACAGTCTGTCTTGCTTCCCGTTTTCACCTGGATCATCTGTGCGGAATGTGGCTGACTGCGGCCAGCCAGCCGCCTTGCGTGCCTCACTGGGTCTGCCCGCTGCCACCTCTTGCCTGGAGTCTGCCAGGCCCTGCTTTTTCCTGCTATGCAGTTCAATTTTCTGTTAGTTCTGGTTGCTTTTTTGTTTCTAAATTTTTGTTGTCCTTAATTTTGGTTGTGCGAGGTGGCACAGTGCGTCTCCCTATGCCTCCATCCGGGCAGGAAGTTGTCCTTGCTTCTCAGGCCTGGCTCGGCGGGTTCCACTCCATGCTGAGGGCCTGTCATTATAATCTTTTCCCTTGTTAGGACTGCTGGCTTCATGTAAATGCCAGAAAAAGCGTGTTTCCTAAGCTGTCAGCTGTGATGCGTGATGGTGGCCGGGGCCTGGCCCCAGTCATACACCCCAACCTGCTGCCGTTCATCAGCAAGCTCCCACAGTCTGTCACGGACCCAAAGCTGGACTTCTTCAAAGACTTCCTCACCTCTCTGGTTGCAGGGTAAGGGGTTTAACTCATGGGTCTTTAAAGCCAAGAGATGTTTCTTGTTCTCACAAAGGGGTGGGATGACATACGTAATTGTCTTTCTTATTTAAATTTCCCCCCAAAAAGTTTTTTCCTGTTTATTAGACACTTTACAAGTTTTCAGAGATTTAAAATGGAATTTCTTTCTTGGGTACTTTCAAGGCTTCACAGCAGAAAATAAGGTGAATAGGGTAAGACTCTTAGGTGGCAATAGGCCATTTTCCAAACAAGCCATTTTTTTCGTATGTTGATAAATACAAATGCGTAAATGCAGAAAATGAACCTGTAAATTTTCTAAAAATTCTACAAACTTACAGAAGTTTAAAGTCACAATTAAAAATTATTTCAGTATTTGTTGAACTTAGTAAATAAAAGATACTCAATTTTATTTACTATTTAAATTTTTTTTTCACAGTACTTTTTATTTGGTTAAGTCTTATTTTTCAAATTTGTAGCTGGATTGGTTCATGAATAGAAATTAAATGTGTTATCTTCTGTTGACAAATTTTTTAAATAGGTTTTTTTTCCACAGTTCTTCAAGTTCATATTATAATTAGGCTATATTTTTGTTGTTTGTTCTTAGTGTTTAGTTTAAGAATTTAATTTTTAGTCCTGGCTGGTGCGGCTCAGTGGATTGGGTGTCAGCCTGTGAACCAAAGGGTCACCGTTTCCATTCCCAGTCAGGGCACATGCCAGGTCCCCAGTTGGGAGCACAGGAGAGGCAGCTACACATTGATGTTTCTCTCCCTCTCTTTCTCCCTCCCTTCCCCTGTCTCTAAAAAAAATAAATACTGAAAATCTTTAAAAAAAATAGATGCACATTTTTTAAAAATTTATTTCAAAAAGTCCTAATTTTTTGGTATGATGCCTTTTCCACAACTTTATTTTGGTGTTTCTGAGGTGCTTATATTCTTTAGGAGGTGCTTATATTTGTGAAGGAGTAAGCCACAGTGATGTATTGTTTCTTAGGCTGTCAACAGAGAGAATCAAAACCAGCCTCTCAGAGTGCTCAGCGGTGATATCTGCGTTTTTTGATTGCTTACGTTTTATAATGCAACAGAACTTAGGAGAGAAAGAGATTGAAGAGATGCTCATCAGTGATCAGGTATTTATAGTGTAAAAATCACTAGTGTTTTCCACACTGACTGTAAAGACATAAGTTCATCGCATCTTGTTGCCATTTCCTTATAAAGATTCCATGTGTGCAGTATAGTTAGTGTGACACTGTAATGACTGAGGACCAGCCTCTGGATGAACAAACCCTGACGGTTTCAGAGTTGAAATGCAAAACAGAATTTAGAAGATGCGATTTTTGGTCTTTCGCATCACCGTATTTTGCTGTGTACGGTGCGCACCCGCGTCTGTGCACATTGTGCATTGTGGGATTGTTATGCCCATCGTTACACCCCTGGTGTGTAAGCATTGTACCCATGTGTAATGTGCATCCTTATTTGTCCCTCAGAAATTTGGGCAGAAAAGTGAGCATTATACATGGCAACATATAGTAAGTTCAAATACATGTACTTGAGTACGTATTACTTCTGAAATATTCAAGCACACATACCCTTTTGTGAGCAGTTGTGTTTGGTGCTTAGGATCGGTGGTGAGTGCAGGTTCTAGAACATGGCTTCTGTGGTAGGAAATTGATTAATGAAATACAAGCCCAAATCCTAGCTCTTATCTCAGATAGTTAACTTCTGTTGTCTTTGTAACTCAAGAAAAAGGATTCTGAATTCTGTGGATCCTCTGTCTTTCATTTCGGCTTAGGAAGAAAGCAAAAAACTTGAATAACCTCAGAAATTCAGAGAAAAGTGTATTGTTGGTTAATGACCAATAATCTTGGTCATTTATGTCATAAAAATGAAGTCATTCAGGGGGAATACAGTATAATCATTAAGCCCTTTATACTGATAGGAAAATGATTTATCAGGTTAACTCTTTTCAGAGTTCTGGGGGAAAATCCTTACTTTTCATTTATTAAATATGAACACTTAGTAATGTTTTACAACTACCTTGTTTACATTTTATTTCTTCTGGAAACTGAACTGTTCTATTTCACCTTCTCTTTTAGTTGATTCCTGTGATTGATGCAGTTCTCAAAGACCGAAGATTGCAGGATGGGCAGCCATTTGACTATTTGGCAGAAACTTTAAGTTCTTGGGAAGCCAAAGCAGATATGGAGAAAGGTGATGAAACTGCTCACAGCTTGGAGAAAGTGCTACTGAAGTTCTGGGAAAGACTATCAGAGATCTGTTTTGAGAAAATGAATGAGCCAGAAGCTGATGTTAAGTGTGTTGTGGGTGTATCTAACCTATTACAGGTCCTTCAAAAGCCGAAGAGCTCACTGAAGTCAAATAAAAAAAAAGCTGGTAAGGTCAGATTTGCTGATGAGATGCCCGAAAGCCATACAGAGAACGAAAAATACGTCCCCTCAGAAGGCGAGAACAGTACGGGCTGGGAATTAGTGACTGAACCTCTTCTCTCCCATAACTGTTCAGACCTTATATCTCCGCTGCGGAAGAAACCTTTGGAAGACTTAGTCTGCAGACTGGCAGGGATGAGTATTAATTTTGTCAATGAACAAAAATCAGAGCAACATCTGAGGTTTCTTTCCACTCTGCTCAATTCCTTTTCTTCAACCCAAGTATTTAAGACGCTGCTAGGTGATGAAAGGCAGAGCATTGTCAAATCCAAACCTCCTGAAATAGCCGAGCTTATACAGAAAAACCCTGCAGTGCAGTTTTTGTACCGGAAACTACTTGTTTGGCTGAATGAAGACCAAACGAAGGACGCTGGCTTCCTGGTGGACATTTTGTACAGTGCCCTCCGTTGCTGTGACGATGAGAAGGAAAGAAAAGATGTCTTAGATGATCTGACCGAGGTATTACTGTTGTGTCTCTTCAGACTGTGATGGCTTACACTGGCACCACGATTACCGACGTGGAGGGGTCGGGGGGGTGGGCATTTGAATTATTTCTTGATTATGAATTTAAAGATAAGCAATATAGTGATTGTGAGTTGGGAAGCGTGTGAGACTTCCACATCGGTGTTCAGTAAATATGTATGTGGTCGTGACACAAGCCTGGTAGCAAAAGGGGGAGTGGGACCAGTTTAAAAAGTTCTATTTCTGTAGTGGTTACCTCGTTGCTTCATTTACTCCTAAATGTTTACTGTTCCTTCCAGTGATCCCTTGTGACTCTTTCCTCTTTCAGGTGGATCTGAAGTGGAATTCAGTTCTTCAGGTCATTGAAAAGGTATCTTAGGGATTTTTTTCTTCTCTTTTTCTTTTTGTGTTTATGGGTGTAAAAAAATTAAAACCACAGTCACAGTCCTACACTGGGATACGGTCAGATATCTGTGTTAGAGGATTTCCTCATTACTCTCAGTTCCCATAATTTAAGAAGACATTTGGCACCTGCCTTCTGTAGTATTTCTCAGGTTAGGGATATGGGAGGGATGAACAGGCTTTGGAAATCCAGTGTTTCTTCCCTAGCAGGCAACAGAGGGAAAGTTAAACATTTTCTTTTTTGTTATTATTTTTTCAAATCGTAAGAGAAAGTTTATTTAGAAAGCTACAGAGGTAGAAGTGAGCCAGCTGGGCCGTGTAGGCTCAGGAAACAAATTACAGAGGCAGAAGAAGGGCCCTTGGAGCTCCAGAGAGAGAAAGGCAGAGGTGATGTTCCGGGGGTGGGGGGCATGGGGTGCTGGACAGGAAGGGTGTGGGCATGTTCCCCAGAGGGAGAACACAGACATCTTTTTTTTTTTTTTTTTTTAAGATTTTTATTTATTTATTTTTAGAAAGAGGGGAAGGGAAGGAGAAAGAGAGGGAGAGAATTACAAATTCTTTTTTCTTTTTTAAAGATTTTTATTTATTTATTTTTAGAAAGAGGCGAAGGGAAGGACATCTTATTTTTTAAATGCACACTGCAGGTTTCTATTCCTATCCTGGTCACTCTTCCTTCCATAGAAATGGATTCAGTGGTTCTAGTTTTGCCTGGAACATGTCAGGAGATTGTTGGCCCAGCTCTGGAATATTAAACAGGCAGATTAAAGCCTTCCAGTGTTTGATGGCAACTTAACTGGATAAGAAAGTTAATGATGAGAATAATGAAAAGAAATCAAGGGACATAAAAAAATTGGAAGGTTAAAAAAATAGCCTAGGACAGGAACAAGTATAAAGGACACATGGACAAAAACTATGGGGGGGTGGAAATGGGAGGGAGGTGGGGAGGGCTGGGGTTGCGGGTTCGGGTGAGAATAAAAGACAGAAAACTGTACAAGATCAACAATTAAAATAAAAATTAAAAAAAAAAAAGCCTAGGTATTCTTTCCTAACGAAAATGTAAATAATATAACTAACAACACATTTCCAACCATGGAAAAGTTATGATTACTTAAAATTTTGTTTTAGCTTTTTTTAATTATTTTTAAGTTTTACCCAGATAACTCTTTAACTTACAATTTTTTTTCTTTCAAAATTTTGGCATGAAACACCACCTGATATTGACCATCCTGACCACTCCTGCACACACAGTTCAGGAGTGAACTGTCCGTGCGCCCAGGTCACTGGCAGCCGGTCTCCAGAGCACCCTGCAGAGCCAAAGCTGTACCCGCTGAACAGTGACTCCCCATTTCCTCCAGTTGTTCGTTTTTTTTGTTGTTTTTTTTTTTAATTATATTTATTCATTTAGAGAGAGTGGACGAGAGGGAGAAAGAGAGGGAGAGAAATATCAACATGTGGCTGCCTTGCACATGGCCCCTGACTAGGGACCTGGCCGCAACCCAGGCATGTGCCCTGACTGGGAATCGAACTGGCAACCCTTTGGTTCGCAGCCCAAGCTCAATCCACTGAGCTACACCAGCCACGGCCAGTTGTTCGTTTTTTTACGAAATAAATACACAATGTTACTGTTTTTCAATGAGAAATATAACTCACGGGCATATCTTTTGCAGTAGCTTATCCAGTACCTTCTCTCCCTCAGGCAGGCTAAGTGGAAAGCCAAATTAACAGCCAAGCTGCTTAGTACGTCTAGAGTCAAAGTCAAGGGAGTTAGAAGTTTGATAAGAGAATGCTCCCTCCATTTCCAGCCTAGAGATGTCTCTGCCATGCGGTTGGGAGGCTTCTCCCCCCAGTGCAGCGTTTGCTGCCCACTCACCCATGAACTGCTAGCTTCCCACCCTTGCAGCTGATCAGAGTCTGTCTGTAGATAATACGTGGAGAAGTTGAACTTCTTGTCTTGCCAACCCGAGACACATTTTATTCAGAGGACTATTTTCTGGATTTTGTAGGATTCTATAAAATAGACTGGTCTTTTTTTAATAAACTATTAGAAAGCCAATTTTATAGCCATCTAAACTCTAGTTTTTCTTGTGTTCGTACAACCTCATACTTTATGAGCAGAGCCCTGAAGTTACCTTCTTTAAAAACAAACCTGGATTTTGAATGCAGAAAAGAACCTTAGAGATTTTCTAAGTTAATCTTCAGTTTTCAAATTAGGAAATAGACCCAGGTTGATTATGAGATTTGTCCAAGGTCATGAAGCCAGAATAGTGGGAAATCTTGGGCTAAAATAAAAGCTGTGGTTACAATTTTTTATGGAAAGGGATAAAGTTTTTCAGGCATTACCCAGTCCACACTTGGGTTTTTGTTTTTTTTGTTTTTTCCTAGATTGCTTTGAAATGAACCAAATTGCAAATTCCTTTCTTCTCAAGCCTTAAAAGAAGCTCTGGGAACATGGATCAGCATGCTTTGGGGGGTGGATTTACAGTTTTTTTCTTGCTTCTCCACTCCATGAAAATAAACTAGTTGCTGTCACATATCTGGCCCTAGTAACTATTTTAAGGAATTTGTGGAAGTAATAAGAAGTACCATTATTCATATTATAGCAGTTTACCATTATATATATTAATTGTGCTTTAATTTTTAGCAAAGTTAATGAACAAAAATTGAATATCTATAGAGCATTTTTTTTAAATCCGTCCTCAAAGTTCAGCCATTCATTATTGAACAAATCTGCAGAGTTGGTAGCAGGTGTCAAAGAAGTTTTAGACTGTCTCTGCTCCCAAGGAACTTAGAGTCTCATTGGACACAAGACACACACAGATGCAACATTTAAATAACAATACAACCCAGTAAGTGTTTCCGAAATTCAGAGAAAATCAGTGATGAATGAGCATGGGCTGGAGAGGTGGGGAGACCTCGTGAAGCAGGTGGGATTTGTACTGATTCTTGAAAAATGGATAGGGCTTGGGGAAGTGGCTTGGGGAAAATGGATGAGCAAAGCATGGGGTGTAGTGAGACAGGCTTTGTGGGGACAGGGAAGCTGCCTGCCTCAGCACAAAGGAGGAGGGGTGGGGGGGCGGGGCCCTGGGAGAAGTTCAGGGCACAGGAGGTAAGACTCCAGGCAGATAGACTTTGTGGTCTTGCTTCTAACCGTTGCTTTAATTGTACGGTTTTAGGCATGTTCTAGTTCAGAGAAACATGCTTTAGTCATTTCTTGGCTGAGAGGAGACATCCTCGGAGAGAAATTGGTAACCTTGGCAGATCGTCTTTGCAATAAAGACTTGGAATGCACAGTAACTTCCGAACCTTACTTCTCAGAAAGATGGACTCTTTTAAGCTTGGTATTATCCCAACATGTTAGAAGTGGTAAGCAAAAATATGACTTGTTTTCAGTGGGGAAATAATCCTATCACTTTTGGGGGGATTTCATGCTGCTGTGAATATGACATAATTCACTAAAATATCTTAATTTTGTAAGTATCCTAAACGTTTATTATCTTTGTGGCATGACTTAGATGACATTTAATATTTTGTATTTTATTCTAAAAGGTTTTGAATTTAGCAAAGCTCTTTGCCCTAATTTTGTAGAGCATAGCTTTTTAAATTTAACTTAAAACTGCTTTTTTGTGTGAGGCTTTTTTTGTGTGTGAGAACATACTGATTTGTTCATATAGTTTTCTTTTGTCTAATACATAAGCACCTTTTTTTTTTTTTTTTGAGATTTTATTTATTTTCAGACAGAGGGGAAGAGAAGGGAAAGAAACATCAATGTGTGGTTGCCTCCCACGTGCCCCCAACTGAGGACCTGGCCCGCAACCCAGGCATGTGCCCTGACTGGGAATCGAACCAGTGACCCCTTGGTTCACAGGCCAACACTCAATCCACTGAGCCACACCAGCCAGGGCAGCACCTTTTTTTAAAAATAAGCATGTACAAAGACTCAAGTTGTAAGATATTCAAAATTGTACTGTTAATATTTTTTAATTTTTGTGTTTTTTCCTCTAGATTACTTGATTAGAGAAGTATATGTTGAAAGAATTATTATTAAACTTCATGAAACTTTATCCAAAGCAAAGAAATTGTCAGAAGCTGAAAATAATGACTCTGCAGTGTCTTTTGTCTGTGATGTGGCCTATGACTATTTCAGCTCAGCAACAGGATGCTTGCTCATGCCATCATCTGAAGATTTATTATTAACTCTCTTTCAGCTGTGCACTCAGAGCAGAGGAAAAACACATTTGCCAGGTAATAGCCTACTGCTCAAATGTTTTACTGTGAATCTCTGGCTCTGACCTTCATAGTGTCAGTGCCAAGGCTTTATCGGTTGAATCATGTAATGTGTTCAAAAGTTGAAACCATTTCGAGTGAAGGACTCAAATCTTAAACACTTTCTGCCTTAAAAGCCAAGTTAAAGATGTGTGTAGATATTATATCTTAAGTTCTTACTTGATATCAAGGAAATAATTTTGGAAGGTGCCTTATCTTATCTCTTTCCTTCTCTTAAATAGTTAAAAACATTCAGTCTTAGTGTGTATCAAAATGAAATTGAGATTGCCTTTTTAAGGACTATATTTTTGCTTTGTGTGTTAATTTAGATTTATTTATGAAAGAAATATTTTGAAAAATGCTCTTGGTAGCCTTCTTCTCCAACCCTTTCTTTAATATTAACATCTCTATTTAGAAAAGGTACATACTCTTGGGTTGGCCAAAATTCCCAAAAAAAGACACATTTTTCATTTTCACTAATAACTTTATTGATTTGGATATTTTGAGTATGTCAGCTGTCTCCAGTGTGGCATAACGTTAGTTCTTAATTAATGTCTTAATTTGATCGCAGTCAACTTCAGTTGGAACATCACATGGCAAGAAATCTCCAGCATGAAACTTTGCAAATCACTTTCGACATGTTCAGTCAGTCACAGCACCTTCTCCATACACTGCATAATTATTTTTTGCATTTCACTTGCATTTTTTAAAAAGACTTTATTTATTTATTTTTAGAGAGAGAGGAAGGGAAGGAGAAAGAGGGAGAGAAACATCAGTGTGTGGTTGCCTCTCGCATGCCCCCCACTGGGGACCTGGCCCACAACCCAGGCGTGTGCCTTGACAGGGAATCGAACCGGCAACCCTTTGGCTCCCAGCCCGTGCTCAATCTATTGAGGCCTCAGTTGCATTTTTACCTTTCTTGAAATAATAAAGTGTAATATGCCAAAAATGTTGCATCTCTTATTCCATGTTAAATATTAAAATAGCTGTACAAATACCAATTTTGATGTTTCTTTTAAATGCACGTTGATATGGCAACTGTCACAATACAATCTAACAAAATTGTTTGGGATGAAGTTACAGACAACTAAGCACTACTAGAGCCTTCTTAAGGAAAAGACCAAGTGAACTTTTTGGCCAACCGAATATTTTTCATGTCTCCAAAAGGACGGCTTTAATTTTACTATCGGATTTTTGTTTTCTTTTTTGAATGTTACCTTAATAATGTGAGACCGGCAGTGAATTCTTTTAGACATTTTGTAATGATTATAATTACTGCAGCGGAATTGTAAATTACTGTTGACATCTTGATTTTAGACATTCTTATCTGTAAACTGAAAAATACTTGGCTCTCTGGTGTGAATGTGCTGGTTCATCAAACGGGCTGCGCAGGCCCGCAGAGTGCCTTCCTGCGCTCGTCTGCGCTGTGGCTGAAGGACCAAGTCCAGTCTTCACCTTTGGACATCCAAAGGTAACCGTCTTGTGCTCCATTGCACGGGATTTCTTAACACGTGACCACATTCCTTAATAAGATTCCATGATTAGTGTGAGTGCCTGTGAAAAATGGGTCGTTACGTGAGAACTCTGTAGGATTCCTGCGAGGGTTTTTCCAGAAGGATTTGTTTCACACTCCCTGAGCTGAGGACGACTGTCACAGCAGACCTGCTGCCCTCCCAGCTCACGGTCCGCGAGGGGCTGCTGCTGCTCTTCTGCGTCTCGCCTGGTGTGGCTCGCAGCCCCCACCTCCCCTGGCTGGTGCACGCAGTGGCTGTTCTGTGTCACTTCTCTTTTGGGGTCTGACAGCCCCTGTCTTTGGGTGTTTGAGTTGCAGGCATGTTTCACATCTCACACCCAGTCCATATATGAAAGGAAAATGAAGCAGATGTACCCAGAGGCTTGTGAGTTGAATCTCATTTGTTTCTGATCACCGTGCTCAGTTTGTGAAACGTGGGATCTGTAATTCAGAAATATCTAATCAGAAATAGGTCAGATCCCCTCCTCACTGAGATGGAAGTAGCACTTTCTTTTCAAATTATAAAAGTGGGATTAAAGCCCCAGTGTGACTGTGTGTGTTGGGGGTGAGGAGGGAAGATGAGACATAGCAAAGCCACTCAGCGTTAACTTTTGTCTTTTTGCTCCGGTAAGCTGTTACCTGCCACAGGGCATTCGGTGTTTGCCTAGGTGTCATAACAGTACGTTCTTTGCATTGTTTTAGTCTTCAAGGCCTCTTGTCTACTGTGGATGATTTGCTTCATAAGCTTCTGGAGAGTGAAGACACCTCCCTCCTGGGAGTTTATATTGCAGGTGTCATGCCAAACAGCAGAGAGTGGGAAACGATGAGACAGTCCCTCCCTGTACAGGTACGTTTGAGGTCAGAGAGTGCGCATCTCATTCTGGTGTTTGGATTTCATGGAAGCTTAAATGTTTTTATTTATTTTCGGTGAAGAAAAGTAAATGAAGTAAGTATCTCACTTCGCCCTGATGCCTCTGAGTGCTCCTCTGTGTATTTGCTGTTTGTGCGGCCCCAGCCGTCACTTGGTGGCAGCTGTGGTGCAGGTGAGGTCCACAGGCGTCTGCAGGGAGTGTGCGTGGGAAGGTTTCTCATAGCAGAGCCCAAGCCTCAGGCTTCTGTAGCTGTGCCAATAAACTAATAATAAACTCATTCTTACAGTGACTTCAAAAACAATTTGAAGAGGTTCTAATAACTGTTTTTGCTCCCTGTCTTAGTTGTGCAGTTGGTGGCAGATGGATGTCTGATGGTATTGTACCTGTTTTGTCATTCTGCAGTGGCTGCACAGACCTCTGTTAGAAGGAAGACTAAGTTTGAATTATGAGTGTTTCAAAACAGATTTTAAAGAACAAGATACAAAGACACTTCCTAGCCATTTGTGTACTTCAGCATTACTGAGCAAAATGATATTAGTTGCACTGAAAAAGGAAATAGTCCTAGAAAACAACGAGCTTGAGAAAATAAGTAAGTATATGTGACCATTTAAATGTAATAGATATATGAATTTTGAAATACTTTTGATTATACTGTTACAGAACAGACTGGCGGGGGGGGGTGAGTGATATATTATTACCCAAAGGACCCCCCCTTTTTTTCTCCAGGGGTTCCCCTTAGGTCAGCTTTGCCCACTGCCAGAGGAAAGACGTCTCTCAGTGCCAGAGATTGGTGAAAAGAAAGAGAATTATTTATCTGAAAGTTATGCAGACTTAGAGTAATGACTTAACGTCTTCATTGAAATACTAAAGGTCTTTAGAATACCCACAAACACACACAGTCCTCCTCCCCTTTGCCAGTCCGGGTGCCATATCTCAGTAAAAGAAGTAGTCGTCTCTGATTCCGGCTTCCGGCACCGTCAGCTGTGTCGCCACCACGATCTCCAGCTAATCCAAAGCCATGTGGCACCTTCTCATGGCCCCCCAGCAGCAGTCCTTTCACCCCTTTTCTTCCGGGCAAAGTCTCTCCTGCTTCCTAAGCCATGTGGCAAGAGGGAGCACCCCAGAGCTGCGTGGTCCTAACTCTCGCCCAAGCCGTGTAGTCTCCACTCCACCAAAGCCTCGTGGTCCTGACCTGTATGGCTGCCGGGCCTGGGTTTAAATCCTCTGCAGCCCCATTTCTGACTTCTCCCACAATCAGTTACACCTGCCAGCATTCCTGTATTCATCCAACTTTGCTGGGCTGTCATAGTAAGTCCGGGCAGACTTGGCCCCATGGCGTGGAGCCAATCATCTCCAAGCTCTCGTGCAGGTTCTGTAACCAGGGGGAGTTGCCTCCCAGTTACATTTTGGGTGGAAGTTACTCCCATCCCCCTGGCTCAAAGCATGGCCACAGCTATTTAACATATCCATGAAACCATTAAAGGTTTTAGACTTGTTAAATGACCGTTCCAGAGGTTAGCTGCAAAGCTGTTGCTCTGCAAAACAGCTCTCAGTGGCCCTGCTCCGTGTGTCCCATCCCCCAACTCATACTGGTGGGGGTGAGGACATCATATATGTATTTTTCTCTAATATTTCCTGAACACCCTGAGTTCTGGACCCCATTGCAAATCCCCATTTGGGCTCCCCACCGCCCTCTTGGCTACACCCTGTTACAATACTGCAGTTTAAAGAATCAAGAATCTGCAGTTCCTGTTTACTATTTTAGTGATGAGAAACTTGAGGCTACTTAAATGGTGAATGTTAAATTGCAAATCGGATGGAAACATACTGAAATCTTGCTACAATCTTGTTAGGTATCAAGTAGATTGTGGTATAAGATCACTTTCTGAAACTGGCATCACATCGGTGTGAGCAGACCCTGTGTCACAAAACCGGAAGGACACTGCGGAGGGAGTCTGGGTTTCTCGTTAGTGTCTGAACCACTACCTTTGCCTTCTGGGCAAGCGGATGTGGAAATGGCGTAGAAGCGTAGGCGGCAGCGTGAGCGGTGCAGATGGCATGAGCAGTGGAGGGTTTGCGCAGTTCCCGTGTCGGCCTGTTGTGTGAGCCCTCAGGGTTGACGGTTCCCGGTGTGGGAGACAGTGCCCGCAGGGGAGTTGGGCCCCTGTGGTCGGCCAGCTTCACATGCTGCTTCGGGGTGAGGCCAGGAGCTCCCCGGCTGCACTGCTGGCAGAGTGAGCCTGTCCAGAAGCCAGAGTGGGAAGTAGAGTCTCGTTTCTGTAGTGACTTACACGTATTACTAATTCCAACCAGGTCTCAAATCTTCTGACTTCAAAATCCAAACCATACATGGATTTATAAAAACGAGTTGTGACTAAATGTGTATTGAAAGCTTCTGACATTCCAGATTTTATGAAAGACGCTTGGCCGTTTAATTCTCACGGCAGTCCCGTGAGCTGGCCTGTCCTGTCCTCACCGATGACTTTGTGTACAGCTCATTGAGGACAGACAGTCTGTCACGGGGCCCAGGCCCTCTGCATGGCCTCCTGCCGTCTTCCGTTTCTGCGTGCGGGGACCGGAGCGTCTCACGTCAGGCCTCGCACCCCTTTGCTGTTTGTCCAGTGTGCACCTTCTTGCCACTGTGGCCAAAATGGTGGGAAGATTCTTCCGCTATCTCTGGTCATTGAGGTCCTTGTCACTTTCTTAACTAATCAGAAAAGGAACCAAGGAAGATTTGGTAAAGGAGTGGTGTTTGGTGTCAGACAGATGTTCTCAGCTCGCAGTCTCTTGACAGTCTCAAAGCAGGTCAGAGAGTCAGTTCCCAGATGCGGCAGAAGAGCGGGCAGGGCAGCGTGAGGGACCGGGGCGGGGGGGGGGGGTGGAGCCCGTGCTGCCCCCTGCTAACGTGCGCCCTCCTCTCAGCCGCAGAGCTGCTCTACTCCCTGCAGTGGTGTGCGGAGCTGGACAACCCCCCGATTTTCCTAGCTGGGTTTCAGGAACTGCTTGAGAAAATGAACATTACGTACGATAACTTGTGTGGACTGGGTAATACCTCCAGCCTTTTGCACCTGCTGTTTAACAGGTAAAAATCCCTTTCAAATTCCATTTTTAAATGAGCATTTTACTACTTTATAGCTTTGTTTCTTTAAAATGTAAGCCCTCTTCATGGTAATTTTTCAGTCAGAGGGTTGATCTAATTCATCTGAATTCTTAATGATAAATTCTTTGTGGATACTAAGTACTTGATTTTATTTTTCTGGGGAGATACCTGGACTTTGTGTCATTAAATTTATAAGCATGTTCAACGGGCAGATGATGAAAGGAACCAAGCCCACGGACGCGGCTTTGTCTTGTCACGTGTGACCCACTCCCCACCCCATGGAGGTCCGCCCGTGTCCTGCACGCTGTCCCTGCTGTGTCTGGCTGCAGGGACCACAGGCCCTCTCCCTTTCACAAGGAAGTAGATGTGAAACCAGGCCGTCGTGGAGATGGTTGCAGTGAGAGGTTCTGCAGTTGAAATAACTGGGCGGAACTGCCTTTTCTTAGGAGAGTCCAGGGTCTGGGCCCTGCCTGAACAAGTCTTCCTCCCAGTCCCGCCGCACCCAACAGCTGCCCAGAGCCCGCTGTAGCCGCAGCCCCTCGGCCTCCGCGACCCCGGGCCTGGTCTTCAAGCTCAGGGCTGTTGTGCTCCCAGTCCTTCCAGTCCTGGGGGCAGAAGTCCTGTGTGAGGCAACACCCTCACAGGGTGGCGGATTCCACTCTGTCACAGGAATCCAGGGAGATGGTGTTTAAAAATCATAGGTGCAGTTTCAGAATGGATTTCTTCCTTCCTTCCTTAGATCCATGGAACGCGGCACTCTGTGGTCTCTTATCATCGCTAAATTGATCCTTTCCCGGAGCGTTTCATCTGATGAAGTAAAACGGCATTATAGGAGGAAAGAAAGGTATAGTTACTTAAAGTTTTCACTTTGTAATTTACTGTATTTGGTCAGCTTGGCAGCTTCCAGCTAACCAACAGTTTCTAATGAGTTGAGAAAACAAGGTCTATGAGATGAAATTTAGTTAAAGGAAATAAGAATTAAAGACTGGGAACAATTTGAGTTGTTTTAGGTTTGGAACATGTATTTTTGCGATAAGCATTTTTAGCTTTATAACATTTTGTTGTGGAATTTCATGCTGGTTTTAAACAAGTAGCGTTTCATAAACTTATTCTCTTTTCCCCCAAAATCTCTCTCATGGATCTTTCTGGTACTTTCCATCTCTGACATCCTTCATCACAACATTATTTGCTCCATAGAAAGTGCTTCACTTTTCTCTTCATAGGGGTCATCCTGTTGAAGTGTGGTCTAGAAATGCAGTAAATGTGTTCTTAACCCAAAGAAATACACTGTGGTCAGACATGCAAGAGACCTGCTAGAGTTGATCATGTTGGAGAAGCCGAGCATTCAGAGCAACTCTCAGCTGAAATTCACCAAGAGGCATTTTGAATTGATTGATTTACCAAGAAGCATTGGTATTCAGGAATGACATGTTTATGTTCTGGCACAGTAGAATTGTAAACTAAATTTCGATTTTTGAAAATCTTATTTAAAACTTTAAAAAACGTATTATTTTGCATTCACATGCAAATGTAAGAAGTAATACAAAAGGATTCCGTGTATCCACTTTGGCACATCCAGAGAATGGCAGTGACACCATGTTGGTCAGGGTCCTGTGTGGTCATTTGCTTGTGACCGCAGACCGCCAGTCTTCAGATAGAGAGCGGCTTTGATCGTAAGCATCGTCGTATTATGTTTCACACTCACAGCTGCCTCCCTTTCTCCCATTTCTTCGTCTCTGGCAACCAGTAACCTGTTCTCCTTCTCTGTAATTGCCTCACCCAGGAGTGTGATATCAGTGGGATTGTACAGTGTATGATCTTTTGATACTGGTTGCTTTGTTCAGCATAATTTAAAATTTTTCTGATTATAAAAGTAATGAGGAATTTACTCAAGAACTATTTGAACTAATTACTACTGAAATGGATAAATGTTTGACATGCAAAAATCAATAACTTTCTTATTTATCAGTGATAATGAATTGAAAAATGTCACAGGAAAAAAAATTCATTCAAATGACTAGATTATAAATACCTGCAAATAAATTTAATAAAAAGCATAATTGTTAAACTTAGTAAAGATTACAAAAGAAAGTAGGAAGATACTAATCTATAATTTCACTGTAATCACAATAAAAATTTCAGCAACATTATTTGAGAAAGTTGACATACCATTCTAAATGTAGTGCACATTTGAAGGAAAATGCTTAAGAGTAGCTAGGAAATCTCTGAAAGAGAAAAGCAAAAAGAACTTGCCCAACTGAACACAGTCATCAAGCTGTGTGAAAACGGTGAATAGGCAAACCAGTGGAGCAGAGCCCAGAAACCAAACCACACCCACGTGAGAATTTCATGTCTGTTACAAGTGACCTTTCAAATCAGTGAATCAGTAATAAATGATGTTAGGAAAATTGGGTATGTGTTTTAAAAATATAGCAAGACCCCTTCAGACATGACGTGTAAACATGAAGTGCAGGTGAAAGCTAAATGTAAAGAATAGACCTGTGAAGTTTTAGGGAAATAAGCGACTGGAATGTCCTGCATGGAGAAGATCTTCTTAAGCAAGGCACAAAACCTAGAATCCATTAAAGAAATGATAGACATTTGATTATTTTAAAAACGAAAGCTCCTAGCAACCTAATTGTCTATCAACATGAACAGACAAAAATACAGTACATGTACAATGGAGCGTTGTTCAGCCTTAAAAAGAAGGCGGTTCTGAACCTGCCTCAACATAGGTGAACCTTGAGGACATGATACTGAGTGGAATAAACCAGTCACAAAGAGACAAATCCTGTATGATTCCGCTAGTTTGAGGGACCTTGCTTAATCAAATTCATAAAGACAGAAAGTAGACGGGGGCTGTCAGGGGGGCTGTTTCTGGTTATTGGGTAGAGTTTCAGTTTTGTGAATGAAAGTTCTGGACTGGCTTTGCCCAGCAGTGTGAGTGTATGTAACACTGCTGGACTATACGCTTAGAAATAGTTAACACGAAAGATCCCATTATGTATGTTTTACCACAATGAAATGAATACTTTAAAAAAAGAAAACTATGACAAAAATACAATAAAGTTTAAAGGCCAGGTGACAAAATGGAAGAACACATTTGCAAATTAACAAAGAATTAATGTCCATAATATATCAGTACCTTCTGTTAATCACTAAAACAATCCAAATTGAAAAACGTGTCAAGGTCATTCACAGATGAAATGTAAAATATGAAAGGAATTGCCTTATCAATAATGACGATCAAGTAAAGCATATCTGACATGTTGCCAGGGATTTAAAAGATTTGTTAAGTGTACAGAAAAACAGTGATGTGTACATTCTGTGAAAGTTTAAATGGGTTAGGGTTTTTGGGAAAGCAATTTGAAATTCAAAATACAATGCATTCAGATCCTTTGATCTTGCAGTTGTACCTCTAGGGATTGAGCCTGAGACATGTTTGCACATGTGCTCAAGGACATTGCAGCCTTGTTTACCAGAGCAAAAAGTTGGGGAATAAAACCTAAATGTCTACTAACAGAGAAATAGTTAAATTATGATACACCCATCATCCAGAATATTTGTGTTTCTAATTTAGTTATATAGCTTTAAAATATCAATACAGAAAATAATTTATACCTATATGTTCTGACACAGAAAAATCTATGAAGTATGTGACAATAACAACTTATATACTTTGTGTTTCAGTAGAAAAGTGGCAGAAAACAGTATGTCTAGTGTGATGTGATCATGCGAATGATCCCAGCTCTCTCTGTCTACACGCACATGAATATCAGCTCATAGAAAGGACACACAAATGGCACTGTGTAAATTGACTCAGTGGACTCTTTAGAAAACTTAACTATGTGTTATGTGTATAAAACAAAATAATCATAAATGGGGGAAGTTAAATATGTTCATTTAAAAAATTAGAAATGTGTTAAAAAGAAAGAAGCAGCAAAAAATAATTATTTGTAGTTTCATCATCTAAAATCAGCAGTTATCAATCTCACATAGTTTCTTTTATTTTATTATTATTTTTTTAAAGAAAGCATTTTTTTTTTAAGATTTTTTTTTCCTTTTAGATTTTATTTATTTATCTTTAGAGGGGAAGGGAAGGAGAGAGGGAGAGAAACATCAATGTGCGGTTGCCTCTTGTGTGTCCCCTGACGGGAACTGGCCTGGCAACCCAGGCATGTGCCCTGACTGGGAATCGAACCGCGATCCTTCGGTTCGCAGGCCCGCGCTCAATCCACTGAGCTACACCAGCCAGGGCTTTTATTTTTTTCTACATAATTATTTTATATAGTGGAATTACTAACCCTTTGGGAACAATCTGAATAAGGAATTTTCTGAAATAACTACATATTTAGGATAAGTATAATTCATAGTTTTTCTTTCCTTTAAACAGCTTTTTCCCACTGACAGAGGGCAATATGCACACCATTCAAAGTCTCTGTCCATTTCTGTCAAAAGAAGACAAGAAAGAATTCATCGCTCAGTGTATCCCTGCCCTTTTGGCCTGGACTAAGGAAGATCTTTGCAGTACAAACGGTTAGTTTCTTGATAGTGAATAGTCTGTTAATTTAATTATTGCTTGAGATGAACAAAGTGTCTCTTAATATCTTAATCCAAATCTAGGAGTTAAAATTAAGTTAAGTTATAGCTGATCTATTCCTGGTTTATATGTTTGCTGCATAACAAGTTGACAGTCGATAGGATGAGTGTCTTTGGAGAGTGCCCATTACCATTTTGTAGGACAGGAATGCTGCAGTCTTCAGGGAGGATTTACAACCACAAATATCCTCTCTCTAATCATTTCCTTTTCATCTGTAGCTTTTTTTTTTTTTAATCCTCTCCTATGGACATGTGGGGAGAAAGAAGGAAAGAAACATCAATTGGTTGCCTCTCATACGGGCCCCAAACAAGGGCTGTACCCGCTATCCAGGCATGTGCCCTGACCAGGAATTGAACCTGCAACATTTTGGTTTATAGGTAACACTCCAACCAACTGAGCTATACCGGCCAGGGCCTATCTGTATCTTTTTTAAGCTGCACCTCATCTCTCTCTTCCTAGTCAGCCAGTGATCAAACACAAAGTCAAATGAGGGAATAGTTTTGCATTTTAAACTTTTTTGGATACCTTTCCATGTGTTCATCTGTTTATTAATTTAATAAACTCTATGGAACACTGGTTGTGTGTCAGCCCCTCTTGTAGAGAAGACAGACCAAAAATTAAGTCATGTGATAACTGACGTAATCTCTGGGTGGAAATGGCAGAAAAGGAGTTCTCAACTTCGATTTAAGTGTCAGTGGCAATTTCACAAAGAGAAATGTTCCAGCTGAGTGTTCATTTTCCCTAGGGCCTTAGTTTGGGAAGGACAGAGTGCAGATAGCTCAGTGTAGCCCACGAAGGCGGGTTCTGAGATGGGAGAAAACAGACCCTAAGGCTTCGTTTGTGGCTGACTTTGGACTTGGAGCTGTAAGAGCTGTTGGCCCGTGTCAGGCGGGAAAGCAGCACAGCTCCCTTAGAAAGTGCATATTGACCACTGTTGGCGTGGGCGTGAGAAGGGAGATGGGAGGAGAAGGCTGTGTAGGAAGCTACTGGAGTAGTCCTAGAGACAGAGAGAGCTTAAATCAAGGCATTGACGGAAGAGAGGGTATGGAAATGCAAGAGATTTCAGACATAGAATCGAGGGGCTCTGGGATTATGTCCCATACGGGGGAGATGGAAGCACCACTGGCCCTTATAGACAGTCCATTAGGACAGCTGAGGGTTAGGAGAATGGGGAAGGAGTGTGCAGGGAGCTAATGCTACTTTTTAAATGCATGAGATGGAGGTGCCTGTGGAATAAGTGTTCAGGTGCAGACTCCTAGTAAGCCGCAAGTCACTGACTGAGTAGCAGCAGTCCTGCTGGCAAAGGCCACAGCGTGTGGGTGGCATGAAGTCTGTAAATGAGGGCGAGCTTGTTCAGACACACTGCCAGGAGAACTCGAGTACAGAATTTAAAGGGTGAGGGCGGCATGGGGTGGAGACTTGAGAATAAGGACAGAAGTGAAAGAGAAGCAGAGGAGAACTTTCAGGTAGTGCACATCGCCTGTGTGAATGCCACAGAAGGTCAAATAGAATTGGGGACCAAGTGTGTGGGTTGGCACTGTTGGAGAGACTCACTCTGAACAGGTGCGGGCGGACTGCCTGTTTCAAGGGTTTGGCGAGAAGGTGGGAGCTGGAGGCAATGACAAGGTCAAAGGGGAAGTACACGTTGGGCGGAGGAGCGGTAGAAAATCAAGAGAGAACAACTGGGCAAGTTCCCAGGAGCAGAGGGGGAGGCGAGAGGGTGGGGTCTTGAGCACCAGTGGGAGACGTCAGCCTCCTAGGTGGTGGCTCTCCTCTGAGACGAGGTCAGGTCGGGGCATGCAGATGCCAGTACAAGGTTGGGACCCTGGTGTGATCCGGACCGCTGAGCTTCAGGTCTCTTCAGGCCGGGCCACTGGGCGAGTGGAAACTGCGCTGTAGCTTTTACAAAAGGTAGTGGAGGTTGAGGCGATGGAAGAAGCTATGCCATCAACAAGCATTGGAGGCATTGCCACACTGACATCCAGGACTGGCCCGTGCCAACAGTACTTTTCTGGGCGGTTCTGCAGTGGGAAGCAGTTGACCCAAGTGCACAGAGGAGAGGGGCACCTGGTGGGAGCAGGTGATGTCTCCAGCATAGCCTGCACCCAGGACGGCAGAGTGGTGGGGGCGGGGGCGGACGGCGGTGCCCACTGCCTGGAAGGCGCGCGGCCCGGTGCAGGCCCGGCAGGGGGGACACAAGAAGGACAGACGTTTTTGGTGTTTGACAACCAGTTTTGCTCTTTCAGCCCAACTGATGAAACAGAATTAGCTAACAAATAATGCTTAGTTGTTAGAATATCAATTATTTCTGGTTATTCAGGGGAGGGCATGAGTAGGTTTACAGTTGTATGTGAAACAGTTCATTCTTATATTATTATTAATTGTTGTCTTTTCCATACAAACAACTATAAACTACCTTTGCCTGCCCTGTACCGTGAGTCACTTCTATTTTGCCAGCCAGAATTAAAAAAAAAAAGAAACCTTTCTCTGCCTCTAAAGGAAGAGTAAAGGCATTAAACAGCCAGCCCTTGAACAGCACAGATGTGAGCTGCGCAGGTCCTTTATTGCAAACGTTTTTTTTCAGTAAAGGCAGTTTCCCCCGCGTACACCCGATATTTGCTTTCTGCAGGAGAACCTGCAATGCAGAGGGCCCGACTATGCGTTGTTGTAGGCGATTTTGTATAAGGGAGTTGAGCATCTACAGATTTTGGTGTCATGGAGTGGGGTGTCTTGGAACCAGTTCCCCACAGATACGGAGGGATGATGGAAGTTTTGGGAGAGGCAAAAGTTACATGCAGATTTTCAACTGCATGGGGGTTGGCACTTCAGACACCCCCTCAACCCCTGGAACTTCTCAAGAGAGTTTTAATCTGTGTCAAAGTAGACTTTTTTTAGTAGCAGTACAATTAAAAAATATTTTAATAAATATTTAATAAATATTTATTTACTTTTATAGAGAGAGAAAGGGAGGGAGAAAGAGAGGGAAACAGCAGTGTGCGAGAGACACATTGATCAACCGACTTGAAATCAAATCAGTTGATCGGTGGGGACCCGGCCCGCAACCCAGGCATGCGCCCTGACTGAGAACTGAACCAGTGACCCTTTGGTTCACAGGCTGGCACTCAGTCCACTGACCCACACCAGCAAGGGCAAAATTTTTTAATTTTCATTTTGAATTTTATTATAGGAGGTTTTGGGCATCTTGCCATTTTAAATTCTTGTCTGCAAACCAGAAGCATTGATGATGCAGAGCTATTACATGGTATACTGAAAATCCTGATATGCTGGAAGAAAGACCATGAAGATATTTTTCTTTTCAGTTGGTAGGTGATGCTTTATACTATGTTTGCCTCCCTGTATACAATCTGGATGTAGAATATGTATTTTATAGTCACAGCTTTGTAAAGTAATAGGATGGTAAACACCTAAGTCACTCTTTTATAAGAATGTAAGATTTGAAATAGAGTATTTCTAAGAGAATGGCTATATAATTGCTCTTTTGTTTACTTTGCCTTTGCCTTTATTCCAGTAATCTATCCGAAGTGAGTCCGGAGATCCTGGGAGTGAACATAGAAGTAATGCGGTTCCTCTCCCTGTTCCTCAAGTGCTGCTCCCCTCCACTGGCCGAGAGCGAATGGGACTTTGTCATGTGCTCCATGCTGGCCTGGCTGGAGGTAGGGCCACCCGGCGTCCCGTGACCACTGCTGGGTCTCCATGCGGCTCTTGGTCCAGAACTGTTGACCAGTCATGTTACCCAGTGGTTGTTATCAGCGCCTTTGTGGCCGTGTGCTCCTCACCTGCTGCGGTTTCGCTGACAGTGAAACAACAGCTTTGATGTTGGCCAGTGTCATTCAGCGACCAGGCTCCTAACTGCTGTCGGACGGTTCTCTGCATTGGCTCGTGTTAATGGAACAGCCCTTGCTGGCTTCGTCTTTCCATGGCCGGCCTTTTGGACTTTCTGATTCTAACTGTTCTTCAGGCCCAGGTGTCCCTGTCACCAGAGTAACCTTCAAAGGTCAAACAGGTTCACAGGGAACCAGTGTGGTCCTGGCCCAGAGCAGCCGGGTGCGTCCCTGTTGCGGGCTCCCTTGCAGCACGCTGGGCAGGGCCAATCAGCCTGGATTGCAGCTCCGCCTGCTCTTGGCTGGGTGCTCTGTGGCTTGGGGTTTTTAATTTGACCTAGTCGAGCCTCAATCTCCATATTTTAAAATAATTTAATAATGCCTAATTAGTAGGGCTCCTGAGAATATTATAGATGGTGTTTTTAATGTGTTTCACTTGGTAACTGGTAATTGATATTATTTTCTTTTGTAGTTTTAGAAATAAAAAACATTTCAAAATAAATGGGTTGATTCTAATTTGTACTATTTAATTTTGAAAAAAGTAATTTCGATGAAAACTGTATAAATGTCTTCTGAGACTATATATATATACCTCAGTTGCTTTTTATTGTAAAATGTAGAGAAAT
Source organism: Glossophaga mutica (assembly GCA_039655065.1). Classification (NCBI taxonomy): domain Eukaryota; kingdom Metazoa; phylum Chordata; class Mammalia; order Chiroptera; family Phyllostomidae; genus Glossophaga; species Glossophaga mutica. Next base: position 223,864,362 of record CM077304.1, read on the forward strand.
GAAAAGGGACTTCTGTATCGCCTTGAATTTTTACTTTCTGGTGGAGGTCCGCTGACCTGTGTAACTCTGGTTTTCTGCAGACCACGAACGAGAACCACGCGCTGTGCCACGTACCCCTGGTCCAGTTGTTTGCCTGTGTCAGCTGCGATCTGGCCTGTGAGCTCAGTGCCTTTTTCGATTCCACAACTCCAGATACCATGGGCCACCTCCCTGCAAATCTGATCAGTGAATGGAAAGAATTTTTTTCCCAAGGCATCCACAGTTTGCTCTTACCTCTTTTGGTTACTGTTACAGGCAAGTAAAAAAGGGAGATTCGTTAAGAATCACTGGTCAGAAATTTCAAAATGTCTTTGGATGTTTAAGTCAAATAGTGCAGAATAGTCAGAGAAGAGACCAGAGAGAAAGCCAGGCCTCTCAAAAGTACTGTGCACTGGGTTCCTGATCCGAGGCAGGAACCCAGAAAAATGACAAGGCATCAAAGGCCACTGCAGATTACAGTGACAGCAACTTGGATGACACAGAGAGGTCCTTTGTAACTCGAACCTCTCTGTCCTTTTTAAAAATGAGATGCTGGAAGTCATCGAACAGTTGAGATCATTTGATGTTATATGTGTTCAGTTTACGTTTCTAGTTGCAAGGGGTTAATGTCTGTCGAGTTGTTATGTCATTTTCTCTAATAACGTTTGATTATCTGTGAGTCTGTCAAACTGCATTGCTCATTTTGTTTTGGGATATAACACTTTTTTCCTCTTTGTCATCAGGACAGAGCAAAGATACATCTGAAACGTCCTTTCAGAATGCAATGCTGAAGCCCATGTGTGAAACGTTAACGTACATCACAAAAGATCATCTGTTGAGTCACAAGCTCCCTGCAAGGTCACTTGCTGGGCAGAAAACAAACTTGCCGGAGCACCTCCAGACTTTGCTAAATACGCTGGGCCCCCTACTCCTCTTCAGAGCTCGGCCCGTGCAGATTGCCGCTTATCACATGCTATACAAGTAAGGATTCCGAGTCAGTGTTATGGTGCTCTGAAAATAGAATACGTATTCAGTTTTAATTCTTAGTCGTTGAGAATGTCAACGCTGCCCTGGCTGGTGTGGCTCAGTGGGCTGAGTGCCAGCCTGTGAACGAAGGAGGCACTGGTTCCATTCCCAGTCAGGGCACGTGCTTGGGTTGTGGCGACTACACGTTGATGTGTCTCTCCCTTTTTCTCCCTCCCATCCCCCTCTCTAAAAATAAGTAAATGAAGTCTTTTTTAAAAATTTCAAAGTTAAAAAGAAAATGAGAACAAAGTAAACTTGACCATGCACTTTTTAATGACAGCAATGCCAAATTTTTGGTCTTTTGGTTCACTGTTCTCCATCCAGAGTTTATCCTTAGATAGTCCTGGCCATAGGTAGCTTTTTCAGAAAACATTAAAGAATATATTACTAGATAAGTATTGGTCTTTCCGCTCTTAAGCATAATTTTTAACACCAGACAATTTAAAATAAAATAATTTAAAATAATGTTCTAATTTCCAGGTTGATGCCAGAATTACCACAATATGATCAGGATAATCTAAAGTCAGATGGAGATGAAGAGGAAGAACCAGCCCTGTAAGATTTTTAGTGTTCTATTGCATTCTCATAATCTGTCTCACCTATAATGACCTCTGAAGGCTAAGGTGACTTAGAAGCTCTCAGCACAGAGTGTGCGTTCCCTCCCGGATCTGTTACAACCATCCGTAGACGTCAGTGCAACCTAGCGTTCATCCAAAAAGGATTGGTCCTCTCGCATCTTAATTGCTCCTAAATCGTATATTCAGTTTGCTACTATTTAGTAAAGAATTCTTTTTTCGCCACATGGTATCTTTTGTGGCCAAAAATATCAATGGAGCACCTGTTTTGTGCAAAGTTTTGACTAAATGCTGAGAGAAGACGACAGTGTTTAATAGATGTTCTTAAGAGCTTGCAGTGTGAGGCAGATAGTAGCACCTGTAGTAGAAGCCAGCGCGTGTGACAGGTGCTGAGAAAAAGGATGAGTGGCATGTTTCGGGGCCACCCTGCTGTGCACCAGGACGGGAACACTGTGTCTTGCAGAAGAGACAGCCGTGCTGAGCCCTCCAGGGTGGGCAGCGTGCCAGCAAGGCAGGAGGGCCATGCAAGTGCAGGGAGTCCCTGGTGCAAAAGCGGGGCAGCGCGAGGGCTCAGGGTGTGCTGGGAATGTCGAGCCGTCACCACATAACTTATTTTTTCACTGTGTCGCCTTCCACGGGACGTAAGCTCTGGGAAGACACGGATTCTTGTTTCTTCCTGGTTATTTGCACAGCACCCAGAACAGCTCCCGGCCTGGAGCAGACTTGGGAGTGGTGCTCATTGTGGGAGGAAAGAGTAAACGAGTGTGTGGAGTCGGGGTGCGGCGGGGAGGTGGTGTAGCGGGAGACGAAGCTGGAAGGATACTTACAAACGACACTTTTTAGGGTCTGGGCATTGTCTGGTAGAAGATGGGATGTCACCAGCTGATACTGGCACTAGTATGAAGCATAACTTATACACAGAAGCAAGCAGGAATAGAGACCATCCCAGGAATCGCATCATGTGTGCAGGCGGCGGGGAAAGGGAGAGATAGCTGAGCCGGTGCTTAAGAAGCCTAACAACTACTGTTGCCTGGAAGAGAGAAAGGCTGGTGTGCGAGGGTGGTGTCGGGGGAGACACCTGCGTGCAGGAGCGGGAACACTCAGGCGTGGGGGCAGGAGGAGGCTGCACAGGGACAGGAACGTCCCTGCGAGAGGAGAGAGCAGCACTCGACAGGGTTCCCACCCGCCAGGGCTTCGCCGGCCGCGAGTCTCTGAAGCTCACCTGGCAGTGGTGGTGAGCGCGCAGTTCCGGGATGGCCATGCCTAACTGGCACGGTGGTGAATTGATGGCGAACGTCCTGAGACAACAGGGTCGTACGGTGTGCGCACCGTTACAGGGTGAGCGGGCCTGGTGGGACCTGGCTGCCCTCCTCGTCCCTGTGTGCTGAGGGACTGTGGTCATTGCAGCTTTTCTGGGTATGTGATTTTTTTTTCCATCTACAAAACAGCATTGCAATAGGTGTTTTCTAAAAGGGATTTTAAGTGGTAACTTCTAGAGTCTATACCATTATAGCATGTTACATGTTTTTTATAAGTATTTTATATGTAATATCTGTTACTTTAGTGTACTATATATATTTTACATTTATATATTTATAAATAACGTATGTATAATACATATATTTTTATGTATAAATCATACATAGTTGTATGTTTTGTCTTTTAAGTTCTGTAATTACCATTAGGTGAAATTAGGAGTTAAAGCTGAGTTTACAAAGGGAGACTTTGAGAGTGGTATTTGGAAAATAGAGAAGGTTTTTTTAGACTGTGAGGTTTACACGTGTGGTTGTGTGCTAAGGGGGTGAGGTGTGAGGATGACCGTGCTGGCCCCTTGTTCACAGGTCCCCGCCAGGGGTGCTGATGTCTCTGCTCAGCACTCAGGAGGACTTGCTGGACAGCATCCTGGGGTCTGTTCCTGTGGGGCAGATCGTCACGATCAAGCCGCTGAGCGAAGACTTCTGCCATGTCCTAGGCTACCTCCTCACCTGGAAGTTAATACTGACTTTCTTCAAAGCGTCTTCCTCTCAGGTCAGTGAGTATGGGGCAGCTTTTGACAGTCCTGTCCTAAGGCAATTTACCTCGTTCAAAAATCAGGGCTTAGAGAAAGAGCTACAAAGCATTACCTATGTAGTTCAAGGTGTTAACCCTAAATGCTAAAAATAGCCTGTTATAATTTGCTCAAACTATTCCGCAGGCACCAAATGTCTCCATCACCTTATGTTTAGGAAGAAAGCTCAGGAAATCTATTCCTTCTTTTTTTTTTTTTTTTTTAATTGTTTTAGGCAGATACTGACTTTAAAAATTTCTATCAAACTTTGATTGAATCACTGTAATCAAGCTTCTTTGACAGGTCAAGACTTTGTTTATCACTTCATTTTGAAAGCATGGTGTTCATTTCCAACGTGCTTTTTCAGAATGTGTAAATTATAGCTGCGTTGTTGGAAATGACCCGTGTCTCGGCACAAATGTGTCCACATGTTAGCGTTTGCCACTCTGAGCGAGAAACCACGGTACGGAGGCAGCACAGACCGGGCTGTGGGGACCCTGTCCGCTGTAGGCCTGCAGAGTGCCCTGAGCTAGTTTTGTTTGCTGGTGACAGACTTCAAGAGCCCACTGTTGGGCTTCAGCATTGGTGTCTTTCTTTTTTTTCTTTAGTAAGTGTATATATACGTATTTATTCCGTTCTCTTACAGTTGTCCCAATTTTTCCCCCTTTGTCCTCCTCCACTCAGCCCACCCTCTGCTCCCACAGTCAGTCCCCACACTGCTGTCCATGTCCATGGGCCAGTCATGCATGTTCCCTCACTAGACCCTTCCCCTTCTTTTCCCCATTCCCCCCGCTCCTTCCCCTTTGGCCAGTGTCTGTCCCGTGTTTCCATGCCTCTGGTTTATTTTGCTCGTTAGTTTATTTTGCTTATTAGATTCCTCTTATAGGTGAGAGCATATGGTATTTGTCTTTCACCATCTGGCTTATTTCACTTAGCATTATGCCCTCCAGGTCCATCCATGCTGTCACGAAGGGTAGGAGCTCCTTCTTCTTTCTGCTGTGTAGTATTCCATTGTATAAATGTACCACCATTTTTTGATCCTAGTATTTCATTTATTTGTAAATATACCACTCATATACTGATGGGTGCTTGGGCTGTTTCTGGCACTTGGCTACTGTAAATAATGCTGCTGTGAACATTGGGGTGCATAGGTTCTTTTGAATTGGTGATTCAGGATTCTTAGGATGTAATCCAAACAGTGGAATTGCTGGATCAAAAGGCAGTTCCATTTTTAGTTTTTTTGAGGAAATTCCATACTGTTTTCCACAGTGGCTACACCAATCTGCTACATTTGTTTCCTAAAATATTGTTGATGTCCAAAATATTGCAGAGAATTGAGGCCAGTATGTGTATGTAGGAGTTTTGGTCTTGTCATTACATACTCATAAATCTGGACACTGGCCACACTCCATCTTTCTCATTGAACCAGAGGTGGGAGGGACACAGGTTGTTAACGGTCACCTGCGTGAGCCTGCAGCCTGCACAGAGCTGTGGACAGATGAACCAGAATGATGCCCCAAAAGCAGTGATTGCAAGGGTCCTGTAAATAAATAAAATCTAGACGAATCCTATAACAGAATTTTAAAGACATAAACCTTAATTGGTCCTAAACCTGGTCAAAAACTTAGTGAGTCAGATTGAACTGAAACCACTATGTAACTTAGACCATTTTTGGCACTGGGAAAGGAGACCCGCACCCGTCTGCAATCACTTCCCATTGCCTCTCCAACCCTCCAGCCCCTGGCACCCCCAGTCTGTATCCGTCTCTGCATTTGCCAACTGTGGACATGCCCACACATGGCCTTCTGCACCTGGCTTACTTCACGTAGCATGTTTCCATGGTTCTTTCATGTTGCCGCACTGTTGTTCCATGTGCTCTCTAAACTGCAGTGTGAGCGTGACACATTCATCGTTGATGAGCACTTCTGCTTTCACTTGGGGCTGTTGTGAATGAAGCTGCTGTGAACGTTCATGTATGAATTTTTGTGTACACACGTTTTCACTTCTCTTGTGTTGTACACCTGGGAGTGGGATTGTTAAGTAACATTTATGTTTTTAGAAGCCCATCTGATATATATGATTAATTTTTTTTTAATTCTCCTTTCCTTTCTACTTTGTTTTTAAAGATTTTATTTAATTTTTGGTGAGAAGGGAAGGGAAGGAGAAAGAGAAGGAGAGAAACTTCAGTGTGTGGTTGCCTCTCATGAGCCCCCACCAGGGACCTGACCCGCAACCCAGGCATGTGTCTTGACTGGGAATTGAACCTGCAACTTTTCGGTTTGCAGGCCCGTCCGTGTTCAATCCACTGAGCTACATCAGCCAGGGCTCCTTTCTACTTTGTGTTTTGAAAAATTTCAGTTATAGAGAAATTGAAAGAATAATTTGATGAAGTCACATACATTTTTCCTACAGCCACAGATTTTTAACATTTGCATGCCTTCTCCATATTTACTTTTTTCTGCTGATCTATTTCACAGTAAGTCGAAGACATCATGATACTTTACCAAAAGTCTTTTAATACATATACACTAAGAACAAGGATGACAAGGATGCATTTATACATAAGTAATATAATTATTACACTCACATTTTTTGGATACAATGGTACCGATTTACATTCAAATTTCCTAGTCAGCGTCCGTCACAGCTCTCTCCCCTTCTCTGTAGAGGAGGGAGTCAAGGGTCGTGGGTGCATTTGTTGCCGTATTTCTTTAGCCTGTAGCTTCCCACCTTTCTTCTCTTTGCTGTCATTCCGCAGGTCATTGATTTAGTGGACTGTCTTACAGTTTGGATGGGTCTGATAGTTGCCTCATGATTAGATTCTGGTTAATTTTCCACCAGAGTCCTGACACCCCCACCCCCCCAACCCCCACCATGGTGACATGTTCTCATTTTCTCACCTCTGGGGGCACAGAGTGTCAGTGTGTCCTTTATTGGTAACACCGAGTTTGGTTACTTGGTAACGTTAGTGTCTGCCAGAATTCTCCATTGCAAAGATACATCGATCAAGATATTTTAAGACTCAGTTCCAGCCCTGGCTGGAGCACTGGCCTGTGAACCAAAGGGTTGCCTTATTGATCCTCAGTCAGGGCACCTGCCGGGGTTGCAGGCCAGGTCCCCAGTGCAGGGCGCTCGAACAGCAACCATGCACCGATATTTCTCTCCCTCTCTTTCTCCTTCCCTTCCCCTCTCTAAAAATAAATAAATAAAGTCTTTAAAAAAAAAGAAAAAGAATCAATTCCAAATCCCGTGGCTTGATCCCTGTATTGCAGCACGCATGTGTTTGGAAAATGGGGCCTTTGTACTGTGAGGAGCTGGAAGAAATCATTGTAAAACAGACACAAAGAGCTGTGATGTCTACGTGAGCCCAGGAGAGCCATGGTGCCCCTGAGGGCCATGGTGCCACTGCCCTCCTGGGGCCGCAGCAGGGCCCGTGGGGCCAGGTGCTCCTAGGTTAAGAAAGAAACAGAAATCCATATTTTGTGTGAAATTTCCTGATTCATGAAAGAAGACATGTTGAGCTTCTGGTCTGCGCGCTCTGTCCTGAAGCGGGGTGGAGTGTTTCGTATAGGGTGGGGTCAGCCATAGAAATGGAATTAGTTTTAGGCAAGATTTGGAAGGCTGCAGGACTGTGGTGTGGAAGGAGTGTGGGGCTGGTCAGCGAGTCTCCAGGGAGGTGAAGGTGGGAACGGGAAGGGGGTTTCGGGAGGATGTTAGAAGCACATGTCACATGACGAGGGGTGGTGATGCCATCTGCTCACTGATGTGGGGCGAAGGCGGTGGTGTGTTGGATGGCACACGGGGAGGGTCGGGACGTGGCATCCTGTTGGTAGAATTCCTGGGCACAATTCTAAGTGCTCACAGTAATTGTTTCGTGCGGCGCTGTTGTGCAGTCTGTCACACTTTGATTTGTTCTTGTCTATCCGTTATCTTGTTTTAATAGGTTTACTAACACATGTTTGCTCTCCACCAGCTTCGGGCTCTGTATTCAATGCACCTCCGGAAAACAAAGAGTTTAAATAAACTGCTCTATCACCTGTTCAGGCTCATGCCAGAAAATCCGACCTGTGCAGAGGCGGCTTCTGAGCTCTCTAACAAGGAACCTAAGACTTTCTTCACGGAAGAACTGCAGTTGAGCATCAGAGGTCAGTGAGAGGGGTGAGGCGTGTGTGTTCTCCTGGACACGAGGTTCAGACCTGCGGGTGGGGCGCAGCCCCAGACGTGGGCCCAAGTGCAAGGATTTCCATTCTTCTCTGAGTAGGATGTATGTCGAGATTGGTGGGTGAGGTCTTTGAGGATTTCGTTAAGTGTTTAAAGCCTCGTTTGCTGAGACTTATCTTTTACTCTGTAAATAAGTATTTGTTGTGTGATAATGTTTTGTAGGGGAAACAAAGGTGAGTAAAATGTACTCCCGTCAGTGTGGGAGCTCAGATTTTAGCTAAGGGGACAGGCATCTAGCAGTACTACCATGTTACCATGGACTCCGGAGGATAATTTTGTAAATGCCTTCGAGCTGTGAGGGTGGGGTGGGGAGGCCAAGCAGCGGTCCCGGACCACCACAGACGCAGCAGTGATGGGGGGAGCGAGGGAGGCCGTTTGCTCTCATCTTCCGTTGTCCCTCCTTCGTCACTCTGTCTGTTTCATGTATCTGTGACTTTTCATGTGAAATCCAGAATGCTGTTTCTGGGCAGATTTTCCAGTGTCAGTTTGGATCATCTTTTACTTCTTTTTGCCATCCTAAGGGTTCATTTTAAATACGTAGGAAAAAGCTAATACTGTAGAAGTCCAGTTTCTTGGGTAATTTCTTTCACAAGCTCTAGCACTCATATTGAGGAACTAGATTTTCTAAGGAAAAGACTCAAATCAGTCTGTTGTCCTCGGTACGAAATGCCCATGACTCGGAGTTTGCCTTTTTCTCAGAAATGGCGACGCTCCCGCACCACATTCCGCACTTGGCGTGCTCGGTCTACCACATGACCCTGAAGGACTTGCCCGCCATGGTCCGGCTGTGGTGGAACAGCAGCGAGAAGCGGGTTTTCAACATTGTGGACAGGTTCACGAGCAAGTACGTCAGCAGCGTGCTCTCCCTCCAGGAGATTTCTTCCGTGCAGACCAGCACCCAGCTGTTTAACGGCATGACGGTTAGTATGCTCCTGAGTTCGGTCTGGAAAAGTGGTTTCAAATGTGGAGTCTGATGTCGGCAGCCAGTGTGCCCACGGGGCCAGGACTTGCAGGAACCGCCTGCTGTACTTGCTGGTTCTCGTGTGACGGGTCTCAGTGCTGACGAGTCGGTGGTGCAGCGCCACCAGCCCAGTCCCCCAGCACTCATCGGTTCACGGAAACTTGTCTTACGGCATCCGAACGGACGCCAGGCCCCGGTGCCTGCCGTGGGGTCGGGCCGCCCAGTGCACGGGGTGAGAAAGCCTGACGGTGGGTTTTGCGCTGGAAATGGACAATGGCACGTGGGTGAGCACAGTGGGGGTCATCAGCGGAGGGGCTGGGGGACTTGATGGAGGAAGCTGCTGTGAGGTGAGCAGGAGTTTGTTCTGGGGAAACATGTGGACAGGCATCAGGTGTGGAGAACACAGTGCGGTAGCATCACATGGCATGGCTGTGACTGCCGCAGAAAGGGAGAGTCACCCAGCGTTCGTGCAGAGCAGGCCTCCTGCAGGCGAAAGGTTAAACAGGCAGCTCCTGTGATGAGTTAGAGCCACACTGGGATTGGCCCCAGGTAGCAACCTTAAATATTTGTCCCTGTTTATTCACTGAGTAGTTTCTTAAGGCTGTGACAGGTCTGAGCTATCAGGTGACATTGCTGTGACTCTGATGGGAAGCCAGGGTGGCAGGCCTGGGCCGCAGCATTGTGGGAAGACTGAGGTGGCTGCTATGAGCGCAGGGTGGCCTGAGTGAGGCAGTGTCGGTGGGGGTGGAAGCCAGGCGGGAGTTCATTCAGACTTGCAGCTGGTGGAGAGCGGAAGGGGGAATTGAGGACGGTACTGTGGTCTTTAGCCTGGAAATAGGAAAGTCTGAAGAATACATTTGTAAAGGGTGGTCATTTGTGTTTTATGTTGAGCTTGCAATACTATGTACGAAGACCAAAACTGGGTATCAATGTTTTGACTATAAATTCAGGAGAATTCTGTCTCGCAAGACATTCAAATATACATAGCACCTGATACGTTGGAAGACAAGGAATAATCATTAACCCATTCTGTCATTTCTGTTCAAAAACTACTACTATTATGTGGTCAACCTTATATAATAAAATACAATTTTTACGAGCACTGTATTTTTTGTAAAACAAACTTTGAATGTCATAAAATCTGTGTAAAATACAGTTGGCTCTCCTTATCTGTGGGTTCTCCATCCACGGGTTTAGCCAGCCTCGATGGAAAAGCAGAGATGGTTTCCAGGGATTTGGACCTGCAGAACCTGGGACTCGAGCCCTGCAGGTTGTGTTCTGGGGGGGTGAGGGGGCGGGTCCTACAGCTGGTCCTCGTGGATACCAAAGGAAAACTGTGTTAGGTATTTATTAAATATAGCAGTCAAACACATGAATGTGTTTACCTATGTTTTCTTTGAATGGAAACTTGCACTTCTCATAGTCAACCTATGGAAATGATTTTTGAATGAAGGGAAGGGAAAAAATTTGGAAAAACAAATATCATTCATGTGTTGCAGGTCAAAGCTCGAGCTGCTACTCGAGAGGTCATGGCCACTTACACCATCGAGGACATAGTCATCGAGCTGATAATACAGCTGCCTCCCAACTACCCGCTGGGCTCCATCGCTGTGGGGAGTGGGCGCCGTGTGGGCGTGGCGGTGCAGCAGTGGCGCAACTGGATGCTGCAGCTGAGCACCTACCTCACCCACCAGGTGCGTTTCCAGCCGTTGAGCTGCTGCAGGACGTGACAGCAGAACCTGAAATATATCTCTCTGCTTGAGGTGGGCTGGTACCTTACAGGTCCTTGGATGAGCACAGATCACATGCCTGAATGACTTGTGCCTGCCAACCTGGTGTACTTTCTAAGGCTCTGCAATTTTCTCTTTGTGGTGTTGTAGAAAAATTGGTTTGACTTCATTGACATTACAGATGATGTGGAAAAATGCATGTTATTAAGGACATTGTTGAGAGGACATTTCTTTGTACAATTGTGGACAGATGAATGTCTTTTGAGCTACTTTTACTCTAATGTTTCAACTCTCCTTCTGTGTACTTTCAAAGACCTTTCGCTTTTTTTTTTTTAAGATTTTATTTATTTATTTTTAGAAAGGGGAAGGGAGAGAGAAAGGGAGAGAAACATCAATGTGCGGGTGCCTCTCACGTGCCCCCCACTGGGGACCTGGCCCGCAACCCAGGCATGTGTCCTGACTGGGAATCGAACCTACGAACCTTTGTTTCGCAGGCCTGTGTTCAACCCACTGAGCCACACCAGCCAGGGCTAGAATTTTTGAAGTTGAGTGAAAATGACTAATTGGTTGTCTTAGGTGTACATTTGCTCTCTCTCTCTCCTTGTTTAACAGAATGGAAGTATCATGGAGGGCTTAGCGTTGTGGAAAAATAACGTGGACAAGCGCTTTGAGGGCGTCGAAGACTGCATGATCTGCTTTTCAGTCATTCACGGTTTCAACTATTCTCTTCCCAAAAAGGCCTGTAGAACATGCAAGAAAAAATTCCACTCAGCCTGCCTGGTGAGTCTAAAAAGAAATGAACTTTTATCATGTTGTGTCCATTACGTATCTGTGATGTCTGACTTTGGAGGAGAGAACCATGGAAGATAACCTCAGCTGTAGTTAATGGGAGCATTGTAACCACTGGGCGACTCTAATACAGCTCTCAGCACTGACAGAACAGCTGGTCTGGTGAGATCGAGAAGTAGACGAAAAGGTGGAGCTCAGGGCGGGGGTTGCAGCTGAGCTCAGGGCCCTGTGCCCCTCACACTGACGCCAGTTGCTTCGCCTGCTCCGCCCTCGGGGGCGGGGCCCTCGGGGGCGGGGCCCTCGGGGGCGGGGCCCTCGGGGGCGGGGCCCTCGGGGGCGGGGCCCTCGGGGGCGGGGCCCTCGGGGGCGGGGCCCTCGGGGGCGGCAGCGGCAGGAAGTGGTGTTGCTGTGGGGATGAAGGGGAGGAGCAAGACTTTCAAGTGTCTGCCATGTTTTGTGGTGGCGTTTTGAGGCTGCTTTATGTAAGATGCCAGCTTTAAAAGTTTTCACATGTAAAACCTTTTTTTTTCCAGTATAAATGGTTTACCTCTAGCAACAAATCCACGTGTCCACTCTGCCGCGAGACCTTTCTCTGAGGTGTCTTTCCCGGAAGCGGCCCCTGCGGGGCAGCGGGGGCGTGGCCAGGGCGCCGCCCTTTGGGGCTGCAGCCGGGAAGCCGCGCCGGCCAGTGTGACTCCGGAGCCGCCGGCCGGTTACCTGTAGGTGGCTTTGTAAGTGTTTAGAGTTCTTTTCTTTTCCATGTGAATATTACATATTTCAGAGAAAATATTTATATTGATAGTTTAATCTCTTTGTATATTTAAAAATAAATATGGGAGAACCCTAAATTACAGATCTGGAATTTGTGAAAGCGTTGTATTGATCCATGTTCTAGAACAGTCCAGTGAGCCAGGTGAATTGAGAGGGGTGATTTATACCTACCAGTGTTTTAAGACTTATTTATTACTTACGGCAACAAAATTAGTATTCTGATATTTGTAGGTGATTTTAATGACAAAAATGACACTAAGCTATTAATATAGTTTATCCTAAGGTATTGGAAGCATTCTCTGAGGTCTGAGCTGTGCTGGGGCCCCGCCCCCACCCCTGCCCCCCGCTGCGCGAGGGCAGACCGTCCTGTCCCGTTGCCTGCGCCCCTGAGTGAGTGCAGAGAGTGAGGCTTTGAGAGAGCAGGCCTCGTTAGGTCAGGTCGGGGTGTCGGGGTATCGTGGAGGGCGGCCACCCTCTGTGCACGGGGGTGGGGGGGGGTGAGCGTTTAAGAAACCTAAGATGGGTGGAAAAACCACAAAAATGTTTAAATGCTATGGACCGCTTTCAATTTTGTAAGCGAATTTCGCTCTTTACCGGCCAAAGTTATATTAAATTAGATTTGAGGGAGCTAATTTTTCCAGCCACGTTAAGAATTTTAGCACCAAGTGAAATGTAAAATGGAGTGTGACAGGCTGAAGCGCTGCAGGGGAACCCTGCCTTTTGCCTCAGCCTGTCACCGCTGAAACTGTGCCCAAGATGCGCAGCGTGGGAGCTTGGGACTTGGAGGAGCTTCACGGCAGCCCCCCATGCGTGGGTGATACCAGCCCGCCCAACAGCAGGGTTACGGGAAGGATCAGCTGATCACCTCTGTTGCAAACGTGTCATTGGCCAAAAGCCACTCCTGTCAAATGAAGTAACTGGCTGCCAGCACATGGGTGCATAGTTGTTACTGGCAGAGTGTGAGCGTGTCAGCAGTGTCCTGGGGGTGGCAGACCCCTGGGGTCGCATTCGAAGGCGTGGGGTCCTGCCCTGGCCGGATCCTGGGCTTTGTCTGCAGTTGTCACCCTGGCAGCCTCGAGGCTCGGAGAGCAGTAGGTGACGTACAGACCGCAGAATTCTTCTACCTCTTCTTAACCCCTTTCTTAAAATACTCTCTCTCCCTGTGTCTCTCTGACATAGGGACAAACCCAAAGGATTGTGGTACTCCTCTGTGAAAGTTACACACTTTTTCTTTAATAATCGTTCTGTAATAGGAGCCTGCCTTTAACTTTTGCAGTATTGCTGCTTCCTGGCTCCCGACCCAAACCCCGAGCAGAAAAGAGAAGGGAACGGTGGAGCCTCAAAACGTTTTCCCCGGTGAGGTCCAGGCACCCGTGCCCTGTGAAACCCACTAGGTGGGGCACCCACTCCTCGCACTTAGGCCTCTGGACACACGTACCGGGGAGCTGTACACACACCTGTGAAGCGCGTTGCTATTTATACGCTGAAGAGAAAGCTTTCCAAAACAAGACTGAGGTTCAGAATACCACAATAAAGTTTTATTTATATACCTTCAGTGGCTCTAGAGAGCACCTCTTGAAATTCTAGCATACAGACATTTTAAAATTGCATGAGATTCAAAGCCCATTAGCAAAATTATTAACTTAAAACCCCAATGTAAACTGCAAATTTCAGATTTTATTTTTAACTCTTATTTATCACATGCTCTAATGTATGTATTTGAGTTTCTGTGGCTTGAATAATTAATGTTATTACTAAATAAGTTTTTTGCTGTGAATAATTAATGTTATTATTTGATTGTTATCATGTGTTCATTAAATTTTTTTAATTGCAAAATGTCAGATGTACAGAATAATACAATATAAATGCCCTTGTACTCTTCACAAACTATTTTGCCATTTTTATTTCATTTTATTTTAAAGATTTTCATATATTTGTAAAGAGAGGGGAAGGGAGGGAGAGAGAGGAGGAGAGAAACATCTATTGGTTGCCTCTTGTGCGCCCTGACCAGGACCGAACCCACAACCCAGGCAGGTGCCCTGACCAGGAATAGAACCAGTGACCTTCTGCTCTGTGGAAAGGCACCCAACCCACTGAGCCACACAGGTCAGGGCTTGCTTCTGAATTTTGCAGAAATGAAATGGTACTCTCTTGCACTGCTCCCGGAGGACACGTCTGTCCCTCCCTGGAGCCAGTCTGGTAACTTGAAGTTGGTTGGATTCCTTCTTGTTGAAGAGTTTATACTTTACCACCTCGTATTTATGGATATGTGTTTGTGTCCCTAAATAATCACAGAGTGGTTTCTCACACATTTATATTGGTGATGTGCTGTTGTATGTTGTGTTTCGTCACTTGCTTTTTCACTCGCCATCACTGCTGTTGTACATCGCACAGTACCAGCTCACTCACCAGTTCCCCCACGGACGGCCATTCCGGTTGGTCATGTGTGTCCTCATTGTGCCATTTTGGACGGGGCTGCACACATACATTCTTGATACTGTGCTCTCACGCAAATGGTCTGAGCATTCTGGACAAGTGCCCCAAGATAGAATTGCTGGCAGCAGACTTCTGCACTCTGGCCGTGGACGTTGCCACACTGCTCTCGAGTGCTTGGTGTACAGGTCTGCACTGGAGAGAACCCAATTTCCCTCCTCCTCCTCCTCCCCACCACGCTGTCTCACCAGAGGTTTAAAGTTTCCCAGTCGGAGCTCTGAGACAGTAGGTCTTGGCTTTTATTTGTATTTACCTGGCTACCAACCATATTAGCTTCATTTCATATATTCGTTGGTTATTATTTTGTGAGTTTCTCATCTATATGCTTATTTTTCTCTTGGATGACTTGTGTTCTTATTGATCATAATGCTTTATCTATTACAGGGTTGCTTCTAGTACAGGGCTGGACTTGAACGTGGTCTGTAGCTATCTTCAATTATACAGAACTTCCAGTTAAATTTAATCAGATTTATCATTATTTTCTTGTAAAATTTTGTTCCCTGAGGTTTAAAAACACTCTGTGCTAATTCCCCTGAAATTAAATGAGGTGGCTGTTGTAAGGTGGCAGTCGTGACCCATGTTGATAGCCAGCCTCTTAGCGTTGGCCATTGAGCAGTGTACCTGTCCCTGTGGTTGTGGGGCCTGGTCTCGAGCTCCCACACGTGTGTGTGTGTGTGTGTGTGTGTGTGTGTGTGTGTGTATTGCTTTCTAGACTCTGTATTCTATTCCATGTTTTCCTTATTTAAAAAAAAGTGCTTTACAGTTACTCTTGAAGAGGAGGCAGAGTCCTCTGCTCTTGCTCCCTCGAATGGGCCTGGGACAGGTGTTCCTGCCGCTCCGTACCCCTGCTCGCCCTCTGGTTCATGACCAGTTTGTCCGACGCAACAAGTTGTCTTAGAGAAGAATTTGGCGGATTTCCCTCTTAGATGTTCTCTGGTGTGACTACGGGCTCTTCTACATTTACCAGGTCTTATCCTTGACGTCTTACAACCCAGTTACCCTCACTTTGGTCATAAAATTAAAGGCAAAACATTAGCGTATGTATTTGTGACAGGATCCTTGAACGTCTTCCTGAGTTTTTGTTTTATAAACTTCCTCGCAGGAGGACTTTGGGCTCAGCAAGGTGTGTAGTGTGGGGTGGGCCATTTGAATAACTTTAATATCTTTTTTTGTTACGATGGATTCTTATTAAGGACACCAATGTCTTTGGGTAGCACCAAGGCATCCAATAATTAGCATCTTTGGTGTTACAGTGTTATAGCGATACCTGAGGAAGTTAAGAAATCTCTGTTTCTATGGCATTCCAAATTAAGACACTAATTCAAAAATATACCGGCTACAGTATGTTGATTTACTCCATTAGTCTTAGCACTTTGAAGATGGCTTTCTGCTGGCTTCTGGTTCCATTCTGGCTGTTTGAGAAGTATTTTAATTATTGATAATTACTTTGTCATTCCTTTATAGCAAGGGGTAGCAGAGTTACAGGGATAAGCAGTAGGTATTTGGTGGCTTGTGGGCCTCATGGGCTCTGGTCTGTGGCTACTCTGCTCTGCGTCTGGAAACCAAAGCAGCCATAGGCAGTACAGGACTCATTGGGCTCCTGTGTTCTGAGATTTCAGCTGCAAAACACTTGCTGGCCCTGCTTACCCATGACTTGTCCCTTCCCTCTGACTGGCTTTTACAGTTGCTGCCCTTGCATCTGCAGTGCCACTGTCCATCTGGGTGAGGACCTCCCTGTATCCTGCTTACACTTCCAGAGTCAGTCTTTTTAAACAGTCAGTTCTGGAGAAATATTGGCTATTGTCTTTCCAAATATTGCCTCTCTTACATTCTTTTTGAGACCCTTTCCATTCTACCTGACATAATCATTCTCTTTGTGGAGATCTGTTACACTGTCCATGGTTATTTTTTTACTTAAGCGATTCTGTCTCATTATTTTTAAAGATTTTTTTTTATTTTTAGAGAGGTTAAGGGAGGGAGAAAGAGGAAAGAAACATAAGTGTATGGTTACCTCTCACACATCACCTACTGGGGACCTGGCCCACAACCCAGGCATGTGCCCTGACTGGGAATCAAACTGGCAACCCTTTGGTTCGCAGGCTAGCACTCAACCCACTGAGCCACACCAGCCAGGGCCTATTTTTTTTTTTTTTCATTTTTAAAAGTTGTCTTAAATTTGTTCTTTCTAAATAGTATCTTGTATGCTTTTCTTTGTGATGATGTTAGATCCTCAAACATTCTGTAATCTGAATGTATCAGTTCCACTGTTTATATTCCTTAGATGTCCAATTCTGTTGTGTCTTCCTGCTCTTATTGACTGTTTAACTGCTTGATGATTGATGGTCTGGATCCTTCCAGCGTTAATTTTTTCATGTTGATGTTGCTTCCCCACACAGATAGTATAAATCCTACAACAGGGTAGCACAGGCCTAGGGTTTGATTTCTCATAGATTATTACTATTTCTCTTCCCATTCAAGATCCAAAATTAATTTTTTTGCTGCTTCCCTTGGGTTAAAGGATGTGATTTTACAAGTCTTTTTCCATGTTCAGTGGCTCTTTTGAATGGCAAGGGCGCTGCATCTGCAGCCTTCTCCAGGTGGCCCGGGGCCAGCTCTCATTGACCACCAGGACGTCAGCGCCACTCTTCACACCATGCTGCTGTCTCATGTGTGCGGTGTCACCGTCTCCCTGTCTGCAGCCACTGCACACTGGTCTCCGAGGGCCGCCTGGACAGAACGCCCACAGGCTGGGCAGTGCAGGCAACAAGTTACCTTCTCAGTCCTGGAGGCTGGAAGTCCAAGATTAAGGTTTTTGGCAAGTTCACTACCTCCTGAGGCTTCTCCTTGATTGCTGTCCCTGGTGGTCTTTCCTCTGTGTGCCACCCTCCTGTGTCTCTAAGGACACCAGTCCCACTGGATCAGGGCCCCCCCCCCCCACAGGGCCTCATTTTACCCTCTCTCTTCAAAGACCCCTGTATCAACTACAGTCACATTCTGAGGACCAGGACTTCAACATCTGAATGAGCAGGTCACATTCAGTCCATTGTGGTTGTGTATGTGAAGTTTTGGGTCTACTTTATGAAGCATTTCTGTTTAAGTTTCTTATGTGCATGGAAGTCCTGTACGCTGATTTAAGTGCTTCAGACATTTTCTGAACACAGGTTTCAAGATGCCATTCCCCAAAATGATGACTAAAAGTCCACGATAAAATTCTAAGTTTATCTTTTTTTCTTCTTGGAATACAAGAGGTTATTTATTGTAAGAGTTCTGCTGGCACTGTTTCTAGGAAGGGAGACTTTGCAGATGCCATAGCCAAGTCAAGCCCTGCTCTGACAGTTCAGCTGACCTCAGAGGACAGTGCCCCTCCTCCTGGGGGGTAGCCCTAGGCGTTCTGTGGCAATGCTACTTACAACAGCAGTTCTAAAGTTGGGGGGCTTGTCCTAAGGAATGGTGGGCAGTACTTTTAAAACGTTTTTAGGTCTGTGCAGCAGAAGATTCCACTGGTCTATGCTGGGGTTTAGGAATTTGTAACCTTTAAAACCTCCTGCAGGGCATCCTGATTCTCGGGTGGTCAAACTGAAAGTGAACGGAGCGGACTCTGCTCCCTCTGGTGCCGCCCCATCTGGTGCTACTCCCAGACTGTGGTGGGAATGGCATGGACGGTATGGAAGAAGGGGTTCCTGAATTCAGGAAAGGTAATCTGACATTTCTTGACGGACATGTATAAGCTTTTAAAAATGTGATTAAGAGTGATGAGTTTGTTTATTTTCAGTTCTCCTTGATTGAAAAGAACTATATGATAAAGGATAAAAAGTAGGAAAAAAATCTTATCAGGGAGAATGAAAGCAGAAGGCATTCTAAGTAATAGAATGAATACAATAAGCAAGTGAAACTAAATTTTAAAATATTTTTAAATAAAAAACCTTTGGTGCCCTGGCTGGTGTAGCTCAGTGGATTGAGCGCGGGCCTGCGAACCAAAGGATCGCGGTTCGATTCCCAGTCAGGGCACATGCCTGGGTTGCCAGGCCAGTTCCCAGCATGGGACACATAAGAGGCAACCATACATTGATATTTCTCTCCTTCTCCCTCTCTCCTACCCTTCCCCTCTAAAAATAAATAAATAAATAAATATTAAAAAAAATAAAAAAATAAAAATAAAAAAAAAATAAAAAACCTTTGGTGCCCTGGCTGGTGTAGCTCAGTGGATTGAGCGCGGGCCTGCGAACCGAAGGATCGCAGTTCGATTCCCAGTCAGGGCACATGCCTGGGTTGCCAGGCCAGTTCCCGGCAGGGGACATACAAGAGGCAACCGCACATTGATGTTTCTCTCCCTCTCTCCTTCCCTTCCCCTCTAAAGATAAATAAATAAAATCAAAAAAAAAAAAAACCTTTGGCAAGAGGGGAGGAGGATAATGAGGAGAGAAGTGGAAGGTCAAGGTAAGGAACCATGGACAAGGACAACGAGGGGAGGGGCAGGCCAGGGCCAGGAGAGTAATGGGGGAAAAAATGGGACAACTGTAATTCAATAAAAAAATTAAAAAAAAAACTTTTTAAAATTACACAAGTAACACATTATCCTCATGCAAATGCTACCACACAGAAGGGCAGTTCCTCCACTCCCACCTGCTGTCTCTGAGGCCTACTCAGGACCACACATACCTGCCCTCTCCGCTGGTTTCTTAAACACACACAACGCTGGTTAGTAACTTCCTGCTTATTTATTCAGTGGTATATCCTGAACACCCTGCTGGTTCAGGACCCACAGATCCGACTCATTCAACAGCTGGATGTGACTCATGTTCAGTGTTATGGATGTACTGCGATGGATTTTACCAGCCCCTTAAATAATGATCAGATAGGTTGATTCCCTTGTTTTGCCATTATAGGTAATGCTGAAGTGAATAGCCTTTCATATATGATGTAAATATCATTTATATATAAAAGCAAGTTATATATATTGTATATATTTCCTTGCACTTACGCAAATGCTTTTATAGGCTTGACTCCTGGGTGGAAGAAAGTGCCATACCCTTCCCCCTTTCTCCCTGTGACCCATTTCTGACAATTTTACTTGTTAACCAAGAAATGACCTCAATTTCAAAATATGGCAAATACATTCAGCTTATAAATACATATATACACATACATGGTAATTGTATTCAGTATGATATGTGCTCATGTACGTTAAACATAACAGACCCAGTCTCATCCAGAGCAGACACGGCATCAGGACCTGGCGAACCTCAGGACGGAAAGCATTTCCTGGCCTGCGCGCCTGGAAAGGGTGGCGGTCCCCTGCAGGCCTTTCGTCTTCATTGTTCTCAAAATTTCTTCTGAAATGAAAATGAAAACAAAAGGTAAAATCCACTGGAGTCATTTGGTGAAGTGTATTAATCACTAAACAGTTTAGTAAATAACAGACTATTTATACATTATATCCATCTGAGAAAACAATGTGTATAAGTAAATTTCTATTAAAGTTAACTTGGACTTCAGACACACAAGCATTTCCAAGGTGTTGCTGAGAATTCTTACCCAACCCTGGACTCAACAGAAACGGTAATTACACTTGTTATTACAGTAAGTCATTAGTAAATGAAGTAGCATTTCTTTTAGAAAAAGCAAAACCTTCCCTTTTATAAACAACACCAAAAAGACTAAGCAAACGAAGTTAGCCAAAACAAAAACCCTCACCTAGCAATCATGATGTGATTTCAGGGGCTAAGAATATCAGGTAGAACATGAAATTTTCAAACTGAGGTGTACAGACAAACGAAAGATTGTGGTCAATTTAGTTACAAAGTAGTCTGCGAGCTGAGGTATAAAAATCCATACCATGAGATGGCTTTCATGGTAAAACTCCAGATGAACTAAAGAGTGCACAGCAGAACTGACCCAGGCATATCGGCCAGAGGAGGGAGCATCCCCGATACTAAGAGTGCAGTGTTAGGGGAAAAAAATTACAGATTTTGTATTTGAGTATTAGTTTAGGAATTAGGGGGAAACTGCTCCTACCCCCCAAAACAATACTTTTTAAATTCCTCAAACCAAACTGAAAAATCCCTCTTTCAACATGTTTTGTCTGTATTACCTGTTATCAGTGATTACAGTCCTAACATTCCCAGTTACTTTATAAATTAACAGTCCTTGACATCATTAACTTCAGAGTTCAGCAAAGTCCATGGTTAACAGATAAACGGGTCTGCATTACCTGGATTGTTTTCCTTAATAGTAACCAAGTAGAATAGCCCTCTTGGCGAAAGGAGATCTGGAACCACTGGAAAGAACCTGTCCATGACTTCCCGACCATTTCTGCCACCAGCCCAGGCTGCTTCTATTCCTTGACTTCCTACCTGTGACCAAT
The DNA here is from genome assembly GCA_039655065.1 of Glossophaga mutica. Taxonomy (NCBI): domain Eukaryota; kingdom Metazoa; phylum Chordata; class Mammalia; order Chiroptera; family Phyllostomidae; genus Glossophaga; species Glossophaga mutica. Next base: position 223,885,357 of record CM077304.1, read on the forward strand.
TAGGAAGACTTTTGACTCAAGTCAAGTTACATTTAAAATCACAAACTTAATCTTTTTGACAACATTCACCAAAAAGTATGTATTTTGTATTCTACTGCCTTGCCAGAGAATGATCAAAAATGAAACAGGCACCATAACCCACTGTTAAATTTCATCAGCCTCATGCATTCTGTCCTTAAACTGGAAAGTGGTTACTATGAGTCACCTCTTCATTACTGCATTTCTAAAATCATGTGTTTTCAAGATACATCTTTTTCCACCCCCACCCCACTTCCTGACAATAATGCCTGTGGAAGGACAAAACCTGAGACCTTTTAAGAAGCATTCCTATGTGAATTGAAGGGTGATTAAAAATATTGTTTTGCAGATTTTGTCATCATGACAAAGGGCAAAAACAGGTGCGCGCACACACGAATTAATTACCATAGCCTGATCGGAGCAGGATTTTTAAGGATACATATGGGTCAGTTTGTATTTCCACTTTTTTTTTTTTTTTTTTTTTTTTTTGGTCTATCACTCATTCACAGAAGCAAATCAGAGCAGTTTGTGTTAATCAGCAGCTGGCATCGTATGATGAAATTTATCTGATTTTTAGAAAGAAGCCAGCAGATAGCATTAACGATTAAATTTTGTTACATGTCTTACCTCCTCAGGTGGAGTCACTACATAGGGGGGATTAAACACCAGAAGATCAACTTTTTCCTTCATTCGTGGTAGCAAGCCTTGGACCTAAATGTTCAGCAATTGTCAGACTTTTTTGAAGCCAGATATAATAATAAATTAAATCAATCATCTTTAAAAAATGTGTTTTTAAAAATGTGTTAGACCACTGTAATAAACAGAAATGGAGATGAATATTTTTACACTGTCATTCAGGTAAAGATTATATGGATTTACCTAAAAATAAGGAACCTGAACTCTCTGAAGATGATGTTTAGGAGCTCGGGCTCTTCTGCAGCTCACTTGTTTACACTGCGGGTTCTCTTTCCGAAAACAAACTAAGGACGGAGGTCTAACCCTGCACATGTGTTCTGCTAACCAAGAGAAAGGTTTTCTGAGAGGACAGAAGACATCAGCATGTGACCCAAGGGTTTCTTTCCCAGAGTCAGGTGTGCCTGAGGCCACCACTCTGCTGCAGCCAGTTTGAACCCAGCTCTGTCTCTGTGACAGGCAGATGCCTGATGCAGGCAAGCCAACAGAAACTGCCTGTGAACTGTGGACAAAAAGGGTCCATCAGTCTAGAGTTTACTTTGTCAACTATGAGGTATGTGCTTAGTGGGTTAGAAATTAAGTTTCTCTGACTTAAATCATCTTGACCTTAACTTATTTGAAAAGGAAATTAATTATTAGTGAGCAAGGACTACGTCTCACCAAATCTGTGATTATGGGCTGTATGTGAACTTTGTTACAGCGTGCAGTCTCCAGGGTACAAGCAGCAGCTCCAGGGTTGATGTCAGTGCACCTAAAAACAGAAAAGAAAGAAAACTACATTCTCTGTCCATGAGACAGATCTATTTCTGAAAAATTCAAGGAATACTCCATTCCTTTAACACAAAGCAGAAAAAGAACAAAGGTTGGTTATACTGATAAAATAGTGTTATATTGATAAGATCTACATGAGCAGAAAAATGCACATAACCGCACACATGTGAAGGAATTTATTAAATTATGAATCCAATTAATCCAATTATGAATCCAATTGAGCAACATCAGAAATTTAAAAGGAATTTTTGAAAAGAAAATGCTTATGAATGATGTTAATCGAAAAACATTAAAAAATTGAAATAAACAGAAGGAACAGTTGGGCCCTGTGTGGTACAATTTATAGGTAATTTTTATACTTTCTATATTCTCAAATTTTTCTTAAAAGAAATTCTGGTAACTTTAAACTTTTTTCTGATAATCAGATTATTTACCTAAAAAATTACTCAAATTTAGAGATGACCTAAAATTCTTACGCTGCTTCCGTAATTACATAGTCTGATGGAATAGATTTGAACATGCAGTTATAACTTATAGGAAAGTTAATTTTCAACCTGAGTCCTTACCAAACTAAAATAAACACTATCACATACTTATCTATGAACAAAAAGTTATTCGAGCAATACTTATGGTCCTTAGAGTGAATCTCTCAGTGGAAGATGTTTGTGAATTTGATTTGCTCACACTCACATGTACAAAGCTTGAGGACCTATCATGGAGGCCAAGAACGTGGATACCACTCCAGACCCCGACCCTACTTCCAGGCATATTTCCACTCTAAAAGAGAAAATATTAGTACAGTAGCATTAAAATACATGTTACAGAAAATAACACTTGTACTACTTCTAAATTGTATTTATCTAGCATTATTGGTCACCTGCAAATGTATGGAAATGTATAAATTTCTGACAACAACTTTGTGCTCATGTAATACTGCATAGCTCAAAATTGTTAAAATTTTGGGTAATTTTAAGTCCATAAAATAGTAATATAATGGCTTTCAATTAATTTCTGCAAAACATTACATAAAAACTATGGAATAATGCTAAATTAAGGTTTGAGATTTTAATATGAAAGACAACAGCCCTTTCCAGAAGGAGCTCCTAGTTTAGTATTTCCTAAAATGATAGTGTTATTACAGTATCTTTTTGAGATTAAATATTTTCAGATCATACCTGAGTTATTTTACTTTGGTGCCACACAGTATTTATTTATAAAAGACATTTCTCTATCATTTTAAAGTATAGAACTTTCATAAACCTACTGCCACGTATTAGGGATAAAAACTTGCCTAATTGTATAGATAATATTACAGCAACAAAGAAATTCTATATTTGTACTATTAAACATTGAATTGGGAAAATACTGAAGTATGTGATCTGAGAATATTGATAATCTTAAGAATGCTACTGAATATATTCACCATTCTGTTGTATTTTGTCCTTAAATTTACTTCCTGGCCTATAATCTTATATATGTCAAAATTACCAATTATCCCCATTACTAGAAATAAGTTTGATGGGATTTAGGGTTCTCACTAATATTTAACTCCCCAAACAACTGCCCCAAACTCTAGGGGTTTCTAAGTTTTGTTCCCAGTCCGCTTCTGGCAAACTTCTTATGCTGTAGGAAGGTGTGTTGAATCTCACCAGGCGACTTTTATTCGAAAACAACTGTTTTGGTCTCATACATAAAGTTCCAAAAACAGAATATCCAAGACTATAAGAAAATTAGCTCCCGTAAAAAATAAAAAAAATAAAAATAGCCCCCTTTACAGCACACTGTGCAACCTGATTGGTGCTTCTAAATTGTTCTGGTATCCTGAGCTATAAAACAGTACCATTCTGTATTCCAAATGATGCAAAGGTTCCCTCGTTTACAAAGAAAAACTAGTTAATGTGGGCGGTTACATACATACAAACCAGCCGGGTTTAAAAGGGACAAACAGAGATCTTTGAATCCTGACAGCTGTTTCATCCTGCAACAACCCATTTCAAGTCTTTATCTTTAAATACATCTAGATGCCTAAATTTCTTTCAATAAAAAATTTACAATGTAGGTAGGTATTCATTCTTTTCTTATTAATTTGAAGTTTATGGTGAGCATTTCGACAGGTCAGTTTGATTGTAAGGTGCTAGGTAAAATCGTGTAGGCTGCCTGCTGCATGTAACTAACCGTCTTACAACTGAGAACTTCACTTGCGCGGCCGCACCAGCACCTTTCAGGCTAGAGCGTGTCACTCAGCAGCTTTAAACTCATGCCCCACTCCGGCCTCTCATCCTCATCTGTCAGTCCGTGACGCAACACGCCTCTCGGGGACACCGTCTGACCTAAAAAGCAGTGTCTCGGCGCGTTTGGTGGGGAACGTGCTGTCAGATCTCATCGCTGCTAGACGGGAAAGGACGCAGCCCGCCGCGGTCGCAGCTCCGGCGCCGACAGGACCCCGGCGCTCTCGCAGCCGTGTCTGTGACCCAAGGGTCAACCTCTGCCTGGGGGGTGATCCCGCCTCCGAACGGGGCGACGGCGACAGTCCTTTCCTAGGCTCTGTGCCGCCGCCTCGAGGACCCCTGATCCCTGTCGTGCGGGGACCCGCGCCTCCTCGCACCGCGTGAGCTCTGCTACCGCCGCCTCGAGAGCGTCCAGGAGCAGGAACGTGTCCTCCGCGGGCTGGTACACATCGCTGAAGGCGCCGCGGCCCACATGCCCGTGCAACGGAGTGCAGACGCTGGGCGTCGCCATCTTTCTCCAGTGCGTCCCACGCACAACCGCAGACACTGAGCATGCGCAGTAGTCGGACGCCCGCCCGGCCCAGAGGCGGAGCGTTGGGTGGGAAGTCGCCTCGGGGCTGATCACTTGTGGCGCTTTATCAGCCCCTGGTCTTCGAACTTTAAGTGAACCTAGCGTTCCTGATGATTGCTTTATTCTTTTTTAAATATATTTTATTGATTACGCTATTACAGTTGTCCCATTTCTCCACCATCATCCCCCCCATCCTGCACACCCCCTCCCACCCACATTCCCCCCTTTAGTTCATGTCCATGGGTCATAAGTTCTTTAGCTTCTACATTTCCCCACACTATTCTTGCCCTCCCCATCTATTTTCTACCCACCATCTATGCTACTTATTCTCTGTACCTTTTCCCCCCCTCTCCTCCTCCCACTCCCCTGTTGCTAACCCTCCATCTGATCTCCATTTCTGTGGTTCTGTTCCTGTTCTAGCTGTTTGCTTAGTTTGCTTTTGTTTTAGATGTGGTTCTTAATAGCTGTAAGTTTGCTGTCTTTTCACTGTCATATTTTTTATCTTTTTCTTAGATAAGTCCCTTTAACATTTCATATAATAAGGGCTTGGTGATGATGAACTCCTTGAACTTGACCTTATCTGAGAAGCGCTTTATCTTCCCTTCCATTCTAAATGACAGCTTTGCTGGATAGAGCAATCTTGGATTTAGGTCTCTGCCTTTCAAGACTTCAAATACTTTCTTCCAGCCCCTTCTTGCCTGGAAGGTCTCTTTTGAGAAATCAGCTGACAGTCTGATGGGAACTCCTTTGTAGGTGACTGTCCCCTTATCCCTTGCTGCTTCTAGAATTCTCTCCTTCCTTTTAATCTTGGCTAATGTAATGATGATGTGCCTTGGTGTGTTCCTCCTTGGGTCCAACTTCTTTGGGACTCTCTGAGCTTCCTGGACGTCCTGGTAGTCTATTTCCTTTGCCAGATTGGGGAAGTTCTCCTTGATTATTTGTTCCAATAAGTTTTCCACTTGTTGCTCTTCTTCCCCTTCTGGTACCCCTATAATTCGGATGTTGGGACGTTTAACAATGTCCCCGAGGTTCCTAAGCCTCTCCTCATTTTTTTGAATTCTTGTTTCTTCTTTATTTTCTGTTTGGTTGTTTGTTTCTTCCATCTGGTCCACCCCATTCATTTGAGTCCCAGTTTTCCTCCCATCTCTATTGGTTCCCCATGCGTCTTCCTTCATTTCACATATTGTAGCCTGCATTTTTTCATCTAATTTGTGAGCAAAATCAACCAATTCTGTGAGCGTCCTGATCACCGGTGCTTTGAACTGTGCATCTGATAGGTTGGCTATCTCTTCGTCGCTTAGAGGAATTTTCTCTGGGGGAATTGTCTCTGGGGCACTGTTTTGTTCTCCAGTTTGAGCCATTTTTGGTGGGGTTTTTTTTGTTGTTTTGTTTTGGTTTTGGTCTGGTCATGGCTGTTACGTAGGGAGGGGTGGAGCCTTAGGTGTTCCCCAGTGCGGGGCATCCCTGTGGCTGGGTTGTGACGCTATACTTGGGGGCGGGGTCCGAGAGGGAACAATGGCGCCTGTTCCGCTCTCTCTTGAGTTCCCGTTTCTTCCGCCGCTTCCCCTTTGCCTGGGTTATCTGCGCGCTCGAATGTGGGACCACTTGGTCAGCCAGCTGCCTTGCGAGGCCTCACTGGGTCTGCACAGTTGCAACCCCGTGTGATAGCCGCCTGCACACTTGGGAACCGCCAGCCACTGCCGCCTGTGTTCCCAGGTCCGCACCTCCACTTTTTCCTGCTGCGACTCCGCCCCTCCTACCAGTCTGGATGAATGGTTGTTGGACTTCCGTACAGTTCAATTTTCCATTAGCTCTGGTTGTTTTCTTGTTTCTAAATATTTGTTGTCCTTAATTTTGGTTGTGAGAGGAGGCATAGTGTGTCCACTTACGCTTCCATTTTAGCCGGAAGTCCGATTGCTTTATTCTTGAGGACATTTACATATATGTCAGTTTATGAATCAGCACCTGACAGTTATCCACAATTGTTTTTGACTAAGTAGAACATTTATAGTGAGTTTATATGTTTTCTATTTCTAGTTGGCAAAGGATTAAAAAAATACTCAGTGGTTAAGAAATTTTACTTTTTCTTTATTTTTATATCATTAAACTTTAAACTTTCAGTTCTAAGATTGGCCTTTTTCTTTTGTGAGCCCAACTTATAATTCTGTTGGTATTAAATTAATCAGTTATCAATTTATTTTTATTTTGTTTTAGTTTGTGCACTTTTTATCTAACCAAAGAAATTTTTCCTTTAACACAAGATCATAGAAATAACCTACAGTGGTTTTTTTCCTAGAAGACTGACACTTTTAATTTTTTTTTAATTTATTATTTATTTATCTTTTAGAGGGGAAGGGTAGGAGAGAAGGAGAGGGAGAGAAATATCAATGTACGGTTGCCTCTTGTGTGTCCCCTGCCGGGAACTGGCCTGGCAACCCAGGCATGTGCCCTGACTGGGAATCGAACCGCGATCCTCTGGTTCGCAGGCCCGCGCTCAATCCACTGAGCTACACCAGCCAGGGTTAATTTTTATTTTTAGTCTGTGATCTATCTAAAGTTAATTTTAATGTACAGTGTGAAATAGAGGTAGAGACTTATTTATCTTCATAATTTTTTGAAGATTATTTATTTATTTATAGAGAGAGGAGAAAGGAGGCGAAAGACATCGATGTGTGATAGCCTCTCATGCACCCCCTACTGGGGACTTGTCCCACAACCCAGGCATGTGCCCTGACGGGGAATTGAACCTGCGACCCTTTTGTTCACAGGCGGGGACTCAGTCCACTGAGCCACACCATCCAGGGTGAGATTTGTTTTCATGTGGACATGCAGTTGCTGTAGAATAACTAACTGAATAGATATTCCTTTCCCTTATGGATTGGTGTAGTACTTTTGTTGAAAATAAATTATACATGAAAAAAGATTGATTTTTTTATCATTTGTTTCACTTGTGTATTTAGCAAAAATCACCTTCTTCATGCTGAATCATGAATGTGCTCTTTTTACAATATAAACCTCTCCCAAGAAGATGCATTTTCCTGTAAATACAGCAAGGAATTGGAGTGCAAACGAGCTCGTGGTCTGGTTTCTGGAGGGCGCTGTCTTTGCAGCTCCAGGTAGGACTTGGTGTCTGGGTGGAATTCAGCCTTAAAGCTGGCCAGGTTCCGTGCATTTTTAAACAGGTAACTACCTATTATGTTACGTTCTGGGGCATCATCTACTGGATATTAGACTATTCTGTATTTGCATTTTGTCTGTCAAGTTTTTGAAATTTCCCAATAAAACATTTTTACATCTAGTTTTTTATATTTGAAAAATAAAAATACAAAAAAGTGTTTGACTTGTATTTTTAAAAACCTTGCGTACCCATTACCCAGAATTGACACTTAGTATTTTCTCATGTTTCCTTAAAATAGGTTTTCAATGTAAGAATCACATCTGACAGATGAGGTGAATGTTCTTTCTGTAATCACCTTCAGCTGTGTGTTGTAGCCCTCACTCCAAGGTAGTTTCTCTCGTCGATTTAGTGTGCCCACTTAATGAATGCGTGTTTTTAGACTTTTACATTTAGGTATTCATAAACAATGTCTACTTTATGACATAGCAACTGGTACTAGGTTGGACACGTTGCTCTTCAAAGTTTTTCACTCAACATTATATGAGATTTATCTTTTGATGTTTGTACTTTTAAGTATCATACTATTGTATTCTTTGAAAATGTAAAACGTTTTTGTTTCTTGAATAACTAAGTGTCGGTAAACATTTAGTTCTTTCCAGGCTTTCACTATTAGGAACAACACTGTAACTGACTTTTTAAAACGTGTTGGATCTGATCTTGTAGAAGATTTTCTGGGATTCAGCCTGGAGTGGAGCAGCAGAGTCGGAGTGTGTGCGCACTTTCAGGTTCACTGTTTAACTGCTAATTGAGGTTAGGCACGCGTTCATTGAGTTTCTTCCTTTGTGAATTGTCTCTTCATTTAAAAAAATTTATTTTCATCAAAGTTGGTAATAGTTTAGCAGGCTAAACACCTGTACATGATTTGTTTTGAACAGACCATCACTCCAGCAACCCAACACCCAATGTCTTCAGTCTCGTTCTCCAGTCGGAGACCCTTTCCGATTTGGCTGTTCCGTCGGCTGCCCACAAGCCTGGAATAATACTGCTTCATCTCTGAACTTGAGCGTCATCGGTTGCGTTCCCAGGGCAGGAGTCAAGTTCTCCCGAGAGAAGGGACGGATGTAATTCTCCCGGAGCGGCAGGCGCCTCTGACGGCTGAAGCCTCTCGAGTCCCGGGCCGCGCTCTGCGTCCGTCCGGAGGGCGGATTCCCGACACCTGCCCTGGAAGCCCGGCCTGGCGCCTGCTGCTGGGCCGCGGACCTGAGACGCGGGCTCTGATCGCCAGGCCCCGTCGGAGGAGCAGGTAGCCTGGGGCGCGGAGGGGAGCCGCGTCCCTGGAACCCGCCAGCACCTCGCGCCATTGGGCGGCGGCTCGCCACGGTGGGACGCGGCTCGCGCGCTCCAGACCGTGTTCCGCGCCGGCAGCCGGCAGCACAGATCACCGGAGGATCTAACCGGGCGGCAGCGGGGCGCGACGGGCTTCCTGGGCCGGGGGACCCCCTTCAGGGGCGGCTTCTCCCTGCGTCTCCGCGAGGGCCGGCGGGGGTTCCGGCACGTGGGCAATGGCCCACCCGGGACGTGCCGACAGTTCGGGCTGTGGATCTGTTGGGCCGGTTTGTGGTATAAAGATTCTCCAAGTCAGGACCCACGGCAGGTCCCCTGGGGCGCAGCGGAGACGCCTGCCCGGGGCGAGGGAATAACCACTGATTCCGCGTCAGCAAAGGCTCGTTCTCCGCTAACCCCTGGCGCGCGCCTGGAAAATCCCCACGAGGGGCTGCGGGGGCCCCCAAGGCTTCCCTGGGGCCCACGCCCTGGGGCCTGCACCGCTGCCTGCGGGGGCGGGGTCCGCACCTCCGTGCAGGGGACCGTTTTCCGCGACAGTCGGCGCGGGGGGGGGGGGGGGGTCCCTGCCACCCCAACAACTGCTCCTGCGTGGAGCCCTGGGCCCTGCCACACCTTCCAGGCCAGCGGGTTAACCCGGCTTCCAGGCCACCATCCCCTCGCCCAGGGAGACCCTCAGAAACAGGGAGGTGCAGCCCCCCCAGGCTGGCGGGGGACGAAACTCAGGGACCCGCACCCCCGCCCCCAGGCCGGGGGCGGGGGGCTGCTGCAAATGGCTGGGTTTCCTCCTGGCTCCTGGCGGAACCGCGTCCCCTCGCACCCACTCGGACAGCCCTGTCCACTCTCGCGTCTGCAGACCGCGCCTGTGTGAGCCGTGGACCGTGCTGCGACGAGCATGGGGGTGCGGACGTGTCTCTGAGGGAGGTGGGGGGGCCTGTCATCTGAACGAGAAAGCAGAAGACAGTCTCTGTTGTCTTTGAAAATGCCCTGCTTTGAATTTCTCCCTATAAAGTCTGTTCACGGCGCCCTGACCGGAGGGGCTGTGTGCTGGTGCGGGAGAGGCCTGTTGAGGGTTTGCCGTCTTTCCTTGGAAGAGAAACTGAACTCCTGCCTCATCCCGCTGTTCTCTCGCAGGCACCGACAGTCGCGTTTCAGGTGTGGGTCTCGGGCCTTTCCCTCCACCGGCGGTCACCAGCTCTTCGCTGGCTCTTCTCCTTGTGCTCACGGTGAGTTCACCTCTCACGCACTCGAGTAGCATCTGTCTTCCGCGCGCCTTTTCAGCTTCTTTCCCGTTTTCATTCACCACCCAGTTCGCCACTTTAAAAGTGACCCTGTTCGTAAATGTCTTCTGCACAACATGGCCTCTTACGAACTCAGCGTGAGCCGCTGCCTGCACCTGTCCCCCGGCTGAAACCGCGCCGTGGCGGAGCCTCTTTGTCCTGCTCATCACCACCTCTCCTGGAAAATCTCCTTCCCGATGCCCACACCAAGGAGACCTCCCTCCTCAGGGCCCTGCCCTCCACGCCTCTTCTGGTTGCAGGCACCCCCTGCCTGACACCAACACACACACGGTAGACAGCGTTGGCCTTGACTCAACTCTCATTCAAACACACAAACAAACAAACAAACCCTCTCTTGCCCTGACCGGTGTGGCTCAGCGGGCTGAGCGTCCTCCAGCAAAGTGAAGCGGCGCCGGGGTGAGTCCTGGTCATGGCACGTGCCTGGTTGCAGGTTCGGTCCCCTGTCAGGGCACATACGAGAGGCAACCAGATCTGTGTTTCTCTCTCACAGTGATGTTTCTCTCCTTCTCTTTCTCCATCCCTTCCCCTCTGTCTAAAAATAAATAAATAAGATCGTTTATCAAATAAATACAAATAAAAATAACCTTTCTCGGCCTGGCTAGGTAGCTCAGTTGTTTGGAGTGCTGTCCCCAGACCCCGAGGCTGCAGGTTCAATCTCTGGTCAGGGCACTGTTGGAACCAGGAAAATAGCTAAAGGACTGTCCCTGTGAGATTTGGCTGTCCAGGAACAGAGAACAAAGAACTTGAGGCAGATTCCCATTTAAGGTGATGTTTAGGTTTAAATTTCCCATTCCCCAAACCCTGCAACACATAGATCCCGCTCGCGCCAAGATAGCCAATAGCTAACAGCCACATCTGCTTCTGTGAAATGCTTGCTTGCTTGTGTTTATAAAAAGGCCTAGCTTTCAGCGTTAGGCGCGGCTCTCGTCTGCAGCTCTTCTGAGCATCGTGTCTCCGGACACTCTGAGAGTTCGCCCCTGCGCAGGTTAAAAGTTTTGGCCAATAAAGTAACACCTTTGAGTCCTAAAAGTTTCTGAACATCTGTTTCTCGCGTCGGTGAATGCAACAGGCACATACAAGAAACAACCAATAAATGCATAGATAAGTTGAACAACAAAGTTGACATTTGTTTCTCTCTCTCCCTTCCTCTCTAAGAAAATCAATCAATCAATCACAAAATTTAAAGTGGAAAACCCCTCTCCTTTGGTGGCCTGATCTGTCTTCCATTGTCATGGTTTCAGATGTTACTTCCACCCAGCTGGCTTCTGTAGTGCGTCACCTGCTCATGAGTCTTCATCACAGTTTATGTCCACAACCACGTCTGGTTCTTAGCTGTTTTCCTTTGAATGGACCGCTAAAGCCCAAATGGATGATGTCCCAACTGAGTTAATTCTCTTCCCTTGAAGTATCAGTTGGTGGCTTGTAAGGTCGTAGAAGGAGTGCTGTGTCTGTGGAAGTTTTAGGCAACTTCTCTTTTGTTTTCTTTCGTAACGGTCACCCGACCATCTATCATCCACAGGGCTTTTGGTTTGCTCTTCTGCACATGTGAAGGAATCACTGGTTAAGGTTCCTTTGTATTCAACATTTCTCACCATCCCACTCCATCCGACCAGGCTCTGGACTAGCGTAGTCCCCGCTGGTTCAAAGCCCAGCAGTGGGTCAGAGGACTCAGGAAGCCGGTACTCCAGTTGGATCACAGACCGTGATGAACCCAGTGCACGTGCCTGAGACCGCCCAGGGCCGGTCAGCTCTCAGGGCTGAGGAACTGGTTGTTGACTGGAAAGATCTGGTTGCTCTTACTTTGCACAGGCTAATGCTGCAGACAGTCTGGCCGTTGGTGATGCGGGCAGAGCCTGCAGAGGGCTGAGGACCACACGCGGTCGGGTAAACAGGTGCGTGGTGTGGACAGAGAGATGAAGAATGCTGTGAGTGGGGCCGCAGGCAACACGAGGTCAAAGCAGGGGTGAGGCAGAGCCAGCCTCCGGACGGCACTCCTGGTCACTGTTACGCCTCATCAGAGGACGATGGGCAAGGACAGCAGCTCTGCGGCGACGTCCGAGTCGTTCTCTGGTTGTCTGATGGCAGGGAGGGGGATCGAACTGTGCCATTCACTTGCAGGCAAGTCCCGTTTGGACTCATTGTTGCCTTTGGTGCCTCTGTGGGCGTGAGCGGCTGGGCGGCAAGGTCTCTGTTGCAGGGGTGAGGGGCTGGGGTGGCAGCAGCGCAGGCTGCAGTGCCATCGCTCAGAGCCACCAGGCCCTTGTTTCCACCGCTCCGGCCATGCTGCAGTTCCTCGGCCATGACAAGAGACTTGATTGAAATTCGGGTCTGGCCTCCAAGCCTGTGAGCCAGACCAGCGGCTCTGAGAGTTCCACGTGAGACGTTGGCATGTCCCGCGTCTCAGCCCCGCAGTGCGAGGGACGGCAGGGCTGCTGAGTGCCCGCTGAGGACCTGTGTCTGGGATGCTCTGGCTCCGACTGCGCCGGAAGTGGGCTTCGCAGTCTCCTCTTCACCTTATGCTGCACTCCAGAGTGTCTGTGGGTCTGTGTCCGGTGTGTGCAGGGTTTGTTAGTGTCAGGGGACCCGTGCACCGATACCGTCACCCTGGCACACGTGTGCGTTCACCCTCGCGAGCTCTCCGAGTCAGGCTGCATTCCACAGGTCAGGAGTCCATCAGCCATGCTCTTCTCAGGGAAGCGATGATGCGCCTTCAAGAAGGGAGAGCCCGAAACTCGATGAAATGGCAATGCCTGTGGCCTTGAAACGCCTTCCTGCCTGGCGTGGCTCGCTGGGCTCGCTGGACCTCACCGCCTCTCTTTTCCTTCTCAGCGTTCCGAGCCCCAGACACGCCCCGTGGATGATGCGGAGCGCTGTTCTCAGCTGCTCGTGTCAGTTCTTGTGATGAACTCGCCAACTCTAGGTCCAAAGAAAGTTTGCTTTTGTAGACTTGCCCAAAGAAAATGGGCTCCAAACCATCCCCTGTGGGACAGTCATAGCCAAAGGTCCTCGGGCCCTGGGCCCCTGGCCCATCACAGAGCAGGTGGTCCTGAAACTGCTCCGAACCCGGCCAAGCGGGTGGGCCTGCATGCTGGGCACGGCCCTCACCAACGGGCAGATTGTCCTCATGCTTCAGAGATTCTCCCGTGTCTGCTGGCTTTTTAAAAATATTAATCAGAGTAAAATAATCCTTACACCAAAGAAGAATATTGTGTGGCCCAGGGCACATTAGGGGAGGGGTGGTGGAGGGGAGATCTTGAGGTGAGAGGGGGTGGGGAGCAGAAAAAGCAGCCAAAACTGTCCTGGGGCACCAGTCTCATGTCTTAAATTCAGTGACCAGTTCCTCGGAAGCAGTTTTCATGAGCGCCTCCCCTAGACTGCACAGCCATCAGCAGGCGCCGCTTCTGGTATCAGGTTACTGAGCCTCCCAGGCTCTCAGGAGGCAGAGCTGAGCTTTCTAAGCCAAGGTCCTTCAGCAACGAATGTTCTCGGTCATAAAAACGAGACATTTCTCAAGCGATAAAAGAAAGACTCTGATAGGTTTGTTCTGTGTCCGAAAGAACATAGCTAGTAAATGGCAGACCCAGAGGTAAAGTTTAGGAGTTCCCTCTGTCGGAGCCGCAGCAACAGCACACGAAGGAGCGCAAACTGTAACAGGAGGCACTTTCGGGGAAGCAATGACAAAGAACGAACGTCCTCTCTGTGACTGACAAAAGGCCAGGCCGGGGGAGGTGGAGGAGGGTGTGGGGGATGAATGGTGGCGGGCGGAGACTTGCCTCCGGGTGGTGTGCACAGTGACCGTGTACAGAGGACGGACGTGCTGTGGAATCCGACACCTGAACCCCGGATAACTTTGTTAACCAGGGTCACCCCAATACATTCAGTGAAAAGGAGAAAAGAAAAGGCTTGTGTTGCTGTCAGCACCACAATTCCATTATTATAATTTTAACTGTTTTGTGTTTTTCACTAGTACTTTTTTCTAAAATAAAAATGGCTTTGTTTGCTTCAGTTTACTTGAACAATGGAGAAAAATAAAGTTGATTTAAAATGCTACCCAAGAAGTAAAAACTGTTTTAGTTATAAGTATGTACCCCTTCAGATATCGGTAAGTGGACATTTCTGGTAAGTGGACAGGTTTATGAGAGTAAACTTGCTCTCATGCAATAATGACTGTTACATGGTTGTACCTGTATGTGACCTAGAAATAGTGAAAGCTTGAAAGAAAACAGGAAGAAGTGAGGTAATGTGAGGAGCTAGAAAAATTGTCTTTGTTAGTCATAAATACGTTAATGACTAAATAAAAGAGTAACATCCTTCTTAGCATTTTAAATGAGTTTAGGGCCTGGAAGCATGGTGTTCTGGAAATCAGAAGTATTTTGTGACAGGACATGTGCCCTGGGTGGTTAATCTGAGGAACACAGAATGTAGCAAATGCCCATGTTTTCAGAGAGGAAAACTTGAGATGGTGAAATCTGGAATCTTAACAGAGCAAGACTCTTTGTTCTAAGTGACAGTACGAATCAGTTATTACAGTGATGTATGAGCCATGGAAAGAAGCAGGGATCCTCAGGTGACTGCTCTGTCTAATCACAGCGGGATCTGGTCTCCTAAGTGGACAGATCTTCCTTTGCCTCCTGAGCTACTGCCTAGGACACTTCTCCCTGAGATTTGCAAGATGGCTGGCATTTTTTATTCTTTTCAGTTTCAGGTTCAGGCTTCCTGTCCCAAGAAAGGCAGCCTTTCAGATCCAGGATGCAAAGGGACATGCTGTTTGTATTGTAATGGAGTCTTCAGGATACAGAGTAGGGTTTCTCATTCTCAGCACTGTGGACCTTTTGGGCCAGAGAATTCCTTCTTCTGGGGGATTGCCCTCTGCATTGTAGGTGCTTATTAGCATCCAATCCCTCTATTCACTGTCAATACCCTCGCTTCCCTTCCCCTGAGGACCATCTGAAATGGCTCAGGACATTGCCTGAAGTCCCCTTGGGTGCCAAAGTCACCTTTGGTTGGGAAATAGTTTGAAGTTTTTATCATTTTTGAAACCAGAAAGATCTTGGTCTGGTACGCAGTCTTTTTATTATTTTTCTATGCAAATTATTTTCCATTCTGACAGTAATTTATTTTGGGAATGTATTTAGAAGTGTATTTGAAAACATCTAAATATAGGGACTTTGTAGTTACCCTGTGACTGTTTTCCAGAGTAATGGCAAAGAGCAATCAACATAGTTTGTGAGACATTTGTGGAAACCTGCTTTATACCTAAATATGGTCATGTTTTAAAAAGTCCCAAGTGTGCGTGAAAAGCATTTTTAGTTTACTTTTCTGCTGCTTACTTAAACAATGAGAAAACATTTATTCAAAATTCTACCTGAAGAGTTGAAAAGAACCGCTATCATTTTCTGTATATCCACTTGCAGAATGTGGATGTGCACGTTTCTGTCTACTTTCTCTGGATTTCCTTTACTAGTTCAGGTTATAAGTATCAGCACAAAACTTGTGTATTCACAGCTTTATTTTTGATGCTGTGCATGGAAGGGTGAAGATGTTTTTCATAAGTTTTGGTATGTAGTATGTTTATCCCCATTCAGTTTATTTTGTAATTCAAATTGTTTTATTTTTGAGGTTATGTAGAAGTGTATGACATAACTACCAAATAGAATGACTTTCCAGTCATTTAGTTTTAGTGAATTCCAGCTTAAGTGCAACAGGAGCACTTAGAGAAACATACTGTATATAATTTCAATGCTGTGATGCTTGTTGAAACTGGCTTTATATTGGCTTGGCCAAAAGATAAAAACTGTTGGGAACATGAAATTATGAAGATGCCTGAAAGACTGCAGAAAGCAGTGGGACAAAAGCGTTAATACATTGTTCAATGAAATTATTGGTGAAAAGGAAAAATGTCTCTTTCATTGTGTGTTTACCTAAAAATCGAATGAACCTATTGGCCAAGTCACTAATAACTTGTCCCAAGCGTGCATCTCTGCTGCCACCTCGTGGGCCTTTTGGGAATAACATGTTAGTGGCAGGTCAGCAGAAAAAGTGGTTGATTGTAGGAGAGTATCAATGAATGTTGATTGCAATGTTATTTAGACGTGTATTTAGCAACTTTTAAATATCAGGATTTACTAGTAACCTTTTGTTCCTGATTTTTATGTAAACATCAGTGACAGAAAGAAACATACTACGTATAATTTCAGTCCTTTGAAATTTGCTAAAACTTACCTTAGCACCGGATGGTCCCTTTGAAAAATGTCCCAAGTGTGGCCCTCTGCTGCCATGTCATGTGTCACCTGGGAATAACAGCTTCGTGCAGGCCAGCAGGAAAAGTCATTGGCCATAGCGAATTATCTATATCTACTAAGGGTTAATGGAATGTTATTTGAGAAGTATATTTTATTCCATTTAAATAAAAGGACTTTCCAATGACCTTCTGTTTCTGACTTCTACATTAGCAGCTGTGATGGCAACACATGCATTTTTTAAATTTCAGTCCTTTGAAGTTTGTTGAAAACGATGGATGGTACAATATGGTCATTTCCAAAGTTTTCTAAGTGTGCCTACTGCTGCCATCTCGTGGGCATTCTCTGGAATGACACCTTCGTGCAGGTCCGCCTGAAAAGTGGTTGATTCCAGTGGAATATCAACAACTGTTGATTGCAATGTAATTTAGAAGTGTATTTCATAACTTTTAAATGTAAGGACCTATTAATGACTTTTTCTGATATCTACATTAACAGCCACGAGAGTAAGAATTATATTCTACATAATTTTAGTTCTTTGTAATTTGTTTAATCTTGCTTTATAGCTGAATATGGTCACTTAGCAAAATGTCCTGTGTCTCTCTTGTTGTCTCAAGTGCATCTTGGGAATAACACCTTAGTGCAGGCCAGCAGGAAAGGTTGTTAACTGTAGTGAATTATCTAAAAATGTTGAATGGAATGGTACTCAGTCATGGATGTTATTACTTTCATATAAACAGACTTTGCAGTTCATTTTTCCTTCTCTCCCTGATGTACAACAGCAGTGTCTTTACATCAGGTAACTAGGTGACTCTTGTGGGCCAGACCTGTGTTCATGTTTCAGCCATGCCCACGTCTTTGTGGTCCAATGTCCCATGTGTGTCAACATCCTGTCAGCAACGATGTCCCCCCCGTGTCCACATCCTTGCCACGGTAATGTCTCAGCCTTGGCAAAACCACGATTGTGTCTGGGTCCCCTCAGCCTTGATGTCCTGGCCCTGCTGCCGTCCTGTATCTGTGTGTGCGTCCCTTCCCCATCACTGTCCTGTCCGTGTGGATGTAGAGGTCGTGCTGCTGTGTTGCCTGCATGTCAACATCCCATCTGCACTGATGTCCCGGCTGCACCGCTGTCCCACCTGCACGGATTTGTTGGCTGTGCCACTTGCCTATCTTTGTTGATGTCCCAGTTCCCTGGGTGTCCCAGCTGCACTTCTGTACTGTCTGAGCTGATGCGTTAACCAAGCCAATATGCAAGTTATGTTGCTGTCCTTTGTGTGTAGACGCCTTGGCCTTGTCGATGTCCTGTCTGTGTCAGTGTCCTGGCTGTGCCTTTGTCCTCCTGCATCGATGTCCTGGCTCACTGATGTCTCAACTGCATCGATGTTTCAAACGTGGGCACATCCTGCCCGCCTGATGTACTGGCAGCATTGAGGTCCTGACTGCTTCATTGTCCCACCTGTGTGGCCGTGGCTCACCTCCTGGTGGTGGCTTCACGGTCACCTGACTTGCACTCTCAGCCTCTGCTGCCCTCTGCTGGCTGCAGGCAGAGCTGGATGGTCTGCACTCAGGGATGCTCAGTCCTTTGACCCCCTGTGGGCGATGCAAGGCCCTCCTGGCAGCTGGTCACTCTCTCAGGCTGTGGCTTCTGCTGTTGCCGCAAGGTTTAACAATTTTAGCAAAGTAAACTGTTCTCAACTGAATGACTATGTTAATGAAATTTGGAAGAGTTTATTAGTTTAGTTGTGTCCTGTAGTTTGTGGGATTGCCTAACAAAAAGTAACGTTCCACGAAGGCTGCACTTTTCATAAATTTCCTGTCTATCACCCTTTTTACCACTGTAAGACCCTGTTTCCCCATACTCCCAAAGGTCCTATATACTGATATTACCTCATTGTCTGGTGTTCATTTCTACTCATGCATGTATTAAATGTTGAATATCTTGTATTGATCTGATAATTTTTTAAATTATTATCCCTCAGGTGTTAGAGCCAACAAGGTTTGTGGAAAATAATCCCTTTTTAATTCCCCACAGTTTTGAAAAGCCAGCAGGGTGGAATGAATGGTGAGACAGTGCCAACTCCTGAACCTGTTGCAGCTGAGAGAGATCATGGACGTCTGCCTCCAAGGTCAGCATCCTTTTTGTTCACTGTCTTTTGGCCTATTGCTGCTGGGTTTGGTAAAATTTTGAAGTTTGCATGTGGAGAGACATGGGTTTTATCTTATTGAATCACAGATTTCTTTACAATGGGAGGATCCGGTTCAGCTCCTGCCTCTGACCTCTGGCAATGGGGGCCCAGTGTCTGGTTCCAACTCCAAATTCTGGCCATGGCATCCTGGTTGTAGATCTGCATCCTATGTCTAGGGCCTGTGCTTCAGAGTCAAAATGTATTCGGTTGTGTGTCTGCAGTCTTGCACCTTCTAGGATGTGGCTTTGTGTCCTGGGTTCGCATTCGGTCTACATGCAGATGAAGATTTAGGTTTTGGTGTACGGAATCTGGCATTATAGGAGTCCGATGTCAGTCCCTGGCATCTGGTGTTTGGCCTTCGGACTGCATGGTCTGGCTTGGGTGTGGGCCCACAGCTTTGGGTTTGGGGCTTTGGGCCTGGAGTCCTAGTTTTGGTTTGGGTCCGCTCCAGGGTCCAGGTTTCAGAGTCAAAGGTCTGTGTCCAGGGTCCTGAGTTTGGCTCTGGTGTCTGGTGTCTGTGAACAGATGATCATTGTGTCAAATTCAATGCCAATATGAGTCTCCAAGTGTGTGGAGTTGAGGCACATTAGTAAAAAAGGTAGGAAAATTCTTTGGTAGTGAAATGGGAAAAGTGAGTTTGGTAGCAAAATAACAGCCATGATCTACAGCCAAGTAATTAATCTGAGGATCTTATCTTCCCTGACCAAGGGCATTGGAGAGCAAATGGTTTACACATTTCAGTCCACACAGGGGAAGACCCCCTCAGTCCCAGCCCTTCTCTGGTGACTTTCCTGAAGGAGAAATTCTCCAGAGAAGGACCCTGATGGCTCTGTGTGCTCACTTTGTTGCATCAGCACCTCAAATGGCACCCCTGGAGAGCTGAGTGTTCTGTGTAGATGACTCTTCTAAGATCTCCTCTAAAGTCCTCAACCTTAGAAAACAGGTAAAACCCTAAAGACAGAAGACCCAACATGCACTGTTCATTGAGCTTACATGCGCCTTCCCTACCCTCCTTCCCTAGCCTAGTATCCTCGCTTTGTTTCTCCTTATCTCCGAAGATCCCCAGGAGACTTGCAGCCAGGGGGCCAGTGGGCAGCAGCAGCTCGACCCGGGCTCACCCCCGATCCTGTCTGAAAGGACCCTCTTTGTGTCTGACTCTTCTGTTTCCCCAGAGGCAGTTCCGCCTGTGCTCTCTCTTGCTGCTGTGATTTCACCTCTTCTCTGTGAAGCCCTTCCTTTGTTTCACTGTCCTGAGATGCAATATACAAACTCTCAAAATTCCCTAGCTTTGTGTTCTGAAATTTTTACTGCAGGAAGTCAAGAATCTACACATATGAGACCTTTCCAGGGCAAACCTGCCTTGGGTCCAGTACCTTTTTGGTGACAGAATAACCAAATTTTGTTTATTCATTTACCTGTGGATGGACATTGGAACACTTTCTACCTTTCATTTGTTGTTAACAGTGCTGTTATAAATAATCGTGTATAAGTTTGTTATAACATCTGCTTTTCTCATATATATAATTCAAAGTAGAGTTATTGAACACAGTAGGATAATTGTTTTAAGGAAATGCCAAACCATTTTATACAAGGTATGTAATATTTTACACTTACAAAAGAAATTGTCAGTTGTTCTAATATTTGTTTGTGATCATAAACATTTCTCAGTTTTGCTTTCTCATTATAGCCTTTGTAGTGTGCAGAAGGGTGTTGCACCATGATTTAGCCATTGAACATCTTTTCTAGTGTTTTTCTCTTTTTAGCACTTGTATGAATGTGTTCTCTTTAGAAAGGACTATTCAAGTTCTTTAAAAATATACATGTCTGCTCTGGGGTGGTATAGGTCAGTGGATTGAGCACTGGCCTGTGAACCAAAGGGTCGCTGGTTCAAATCTCAGGCAGGGCACATGCCTGGGTTGTGGGTCAGGTCCCCAATAGGGGGTGCCTGAGAGGCAGCCACACACTGATGTTTCTCTCCCTTGCTTTCTCCTTCCCTCCCCTTCTCTAAAAATAAATAAATAAATAAATAAAATATTTAAAATAATATAGGTGTCTCTTCATTGTTGAGTCATAAAATTCCTTGTTGTGGAAGAAAGAGTCTTATTGAAAGTATAATGTGCAACGGTTTTCTTCAATTCTGTGTGTGGTCTTACTCTGTGAATAGCTTATCCTGCTACCCAGAATTTTTGATCAGGAGGGCACCACATTTACTCATTTACTTTAACCGACTTTGCTTTGGAAGAGTATGCTGTGATATGTCAGCAGCAGCCTCCTACATCTCATGTCTAATGTGTGTCATCATTGAATGATTTAATTTGTTTAATTTAATATAACTTTAAAAAAAAGAAACCTGTTTTATGTTTTTAGACATTAGATGTTTAGGTTGTAAGAGTTTACAGGTTTAAATAGGAGGACAGACTGTTCTCTGGAGCATGATGT
This sequence comes from Glossophaga mutica, assembly GCA_039655065.1. Classification (NCBI taxonomy): domain Eukaryota; kingdom Metazoa; phylum Chordata; class Mammalia; order Chiroptera; family Phyllostomidae; genus Glossophaga; species Glossophaga mutica. The sequence goes on from CM077304.1 coordinate 223,906,262, forward strand.
CCAGAGTCAGGCATCCGGAGTCAGGGACAGGCTTCAGACACCCAGGCGAGTGTCGGGTGCCGGGTACATGGCATGGTTAGGGGTTAACGTTGGGGGCTGGGGTGCGGTTGGTAGCACGACTTGTTTTTAACTACATTTGAAACCCTTTTTTTATTTTTGGACTTTATTGTGACAGCTGTCATCTCAGCGTGTGTTAAAAAAACTGACTAGAACTGGTGAATATTTGTGTGGCCATTTTCGTATTGAAGATGGATGAACATAGCAACATTATTAGCACATCAGGCTTTGTCATTTCAGGAAAGGTGAAAACACAACTGAAATGCACAAAAAGGTCTGTGGTGTGTATGGAGAAGGTGCTGTGACTGACTGAATGCATCAGAAGCAGATTACGAAGTTTCATGCTGCAGACTTCTCGTGTGCAGTTGCCCCCTGGATCACATGGACCAGCTGCAGTGGAGAGCCATCCAGGCCAGACGGTAACTGAGGACAGACCACGTTACAGCATGCGGTTATGGCATGTGGGAGCAGGTGACATACTCTCAAAGTATCCTAATCAAGCATCAAAAATCATCTGCACCAGCATGGTCAGGTTAATTGCTCTGATGTTTGGGTTCCACAGAAGTTAAGCAGGGAGGAGGGGGGGAACCCTTCTTGACCACATTTCCAAATGCAATTCTCTACTGAAATATAAGGAAAACCTTCCAATTCCAAGACAAATTGGGGAGTAAGAATGAACCATTGGTATTTGACACCAATGTTGAACAGTAGAGATTGTGGGCACATGGAGGGAACCACCACCATCCACTCCAAAGGGTGGCCTTCATCCAGAGGAGGTGATGCTGTATATATGGTGATGGTAGAGTCATTAAGGAGTCCTGTAGCAGGAGCTCCTCACCAGGAACCAGGTGGTTACTTCCAACAAGCACTGCTCCACAGCAGACCAATGGAAAGCACCCCCTGAGGGAAAGAGTCCTGAATTTGCCAGCAGAAGACATGTAATATTCAGACAGGATAGAACACTTGTTTATCTGTGGTGACCAGGAAAAAACGGTTGCAGCCTGAACTGTTCTGATTCATCTGCAGCACTCACCCACCCTGTCCCTTTGGATTGCCATTTATTTCAGCCTTTCCAAAATTCTCTTAATGGAGGAAAATTTCCATTCTTTGGAATGGCACCTGGGAGATTTCTCTGCTCCAAAATGTAGAATGTGGGAAGATGGAATGGTGCGGTAGCCTGAAAGGTGGCAGAGGGCAGTGGAACAAAGTGGTGAATACGCTGTCTAGCCACGTTGCTGGGGAAAATGAAAAATGTGCCTGCCAGTGCATCTCACAGCAAAATCCGAAGGAACCTTGAGGCCAAGCCCATAGTACGGTAGGTGCTCTGAGTGTGAATCTCTTCTGCCATCTCGCGGTCATTTTGGGGAATGACACCTTAGTGCAGGTCAGCAGGAAAAGTGTTTGATTCCAGGGGAATATCAGTGAGTTTTGATGGCAGTGGCATTTGCAAGTGCATTTGAAAACATCTAAATGTAAGGACTGTTTGGGTACCTTGTGACTGGTTTCCAGATTAAAGGCAAAGGGAGAAATAAGCATGTCCAATGTGAAATTTGTTGGAACTCGCTTTGTAGCATAATAAAGTCAGGTTTTTAAAAGTCCCAAGTGTGCTTGAAAATTGTTTGTAATTGGGTTTGTCTGTTGCAGCTTCCTTAAACAATGAGAAAAGTAAAGTTTATTCAAAATTTTCCACCCAGAAGTAAAATAAATAAAAGCACTATTATTTTATGTACGTGCCCCTCCGGACATGTCTGCGGGCTCGTTTCGTCCCCGGTGCTTGGACTTCATTTACTGTTTTAGGTTCCTCATACGGGTGCAAAACTTGTACATTTCCACTTCTGTTTCTAACATGTGCATTTAAGGCTGAAGATTTCTTTCTGAAGTTTTGGTACATAGTGGTTTTAGAATTATTCAGCTCAAATAGTCGTTCATTTTGGAGGTTACTTATGAGTCTATTTCATAAATACCAAACAATAGAACTTTCCAGTCACCCACTTTCAGTGAATTCCAGCTTAAGTGCTATGAGAGCAAAACACACACTCTACATGATCTCAATACTGCAATGCTGGGTGAAGCCTGCTTTACACCCGGTTGGCCAAAAAGTTAGTTGGCCCACCACCCCTCTTCATCCCCCATCTCCCCATCCCTGACATGTGGCTCTGGGTTCACATACTTGTCTTTAACTTCATTTGAAACCATTTTGTTATACTGTATCATGACAAGTATCGTATTAGTGTGAGTTAAAAAGTCATCAGAATTGTTGAGTGTTTTTGTGGCTATTTTTGTATTGAAGGTGGATGAACATAAGTAATATTTTTAGTACATTAAGCTTTGGTATTTCAAGAAGGGTGAAAATGCCAGTAAATAGAAGAAAAGATTTGTGGCGTGTACCAAAAGGTGTTGTGACAGATCGAACATGTTGGGAGTGGTTTGCAGCATTTTGTGTGGGAGGTTTCTCATGCAAACATATCCCAGGGGCAAACAGACCAGTTGCAGTGCAGAACCATCAAGTCCAGATGTTCGCTGAGGACAGACCACGTGAGTCCATACGGGAGACAGGCCACACACTCAAAGTAGCCAAATCAATTGTGGAAAATCATTTGCACCAAGATGGTTACGGTAATTGTTTTGGTGTTTGGGTTCCACACTAGGGAAGCAGGAAGAAAAAACAACCACCATTCTTTTTTTTTTAAATATATTTTATTGATTATGCTATTACAGTTGTCCCATTTCTCCCCCTTCATTCCCCTCCACCCTGCACACCCGTCCCACCCACATTCCCCCCCCCTTTAGTTCATGTCCATGTGTCATAAGTTCTTTAGCTTCTACATTTCCCATACTATTCTTGCTCTCCCCCTGTCTATTTTCTACCCACCATCTATGCTACTTATTCTCTGTACCTTTTCCCTCTCTCTCCTCCTCCCACGCCCCTGTTGCTAACCCTCCATCTGATCTCCATTTCTGTGGTTCTGTTCCTGTTCTAGCTGTTGGCTTACTTTGCTTTTGTTTTAGGTGTGGTTCTTAATAGCTGTGAGTTTGCTGTCTTTTCACTGTCATATGTTTTATCTTCTTTTTCTTAGATAAGTCCCTTTAACATTTCATAGAATAAGGGCTTGGTGATGATGAACTCCTTGAACTTGACCTTACCTGAGAAACACTTTACCTTCCCTTCCATTCTAAATGAAAGCTTTGCTGGATAGAGCAATCTTGGATGTAGGTCCCTGCCTTTCAAGACTTCAAACACTTCTTTCCAGCCCCTTCTTGCCTGGAAGGTCTCTTTTGAGAAATCAGCTGACAGTCTGATGGGAACTCCTTTGTACATGACTGTTCCCTTATCCCTTGCTGCTTCTAGAATTCTCTCCTTCATTTTAATCTTGGCTAATGTAATGATGATGTGCCTTGGTGTGTTCCTCCTTGGGTCCAACTTCTTTGGGACTCTCTGAGCTTCCTGGACTTCCTGGTAGTCTATTTCCTTCACCAGATTGGGGATGTTCTCCTTGATTATTTGTTCCAATAAGTTTTCCACTTGTTGCTCTGCTTCTTCCCCTTCTGGGACCCCTATAATTCGGATGTTGGGATGTTTAACGATGTTCCTGAGGTTCCTAAGCCTCTACTCAATTTTTTGAATTCTTGTTTCTTCCTTGTTTTCTGTTTGGTTGTTTGTTTCTTCCTTCTGGTGCACTCCATTGATTTGAGTCCTAGTTTTCCTCCCATCTCTATTGGTTCCCCATGCATCTTCCTTCATTTCACGTATTGTAGCCTGCATTTTAACATCTAATTTGTGAGCAAAATCAACCAATTCTGTGAGCATCTTGATGACCAGTGCTTTGAACTGCGCATCTGATAGGTTGGCTATATCTTCACAGCTTAGAGGAATTGGCTGTGAGGATTTGATTTGTTCTCCGGTTTGAGCCATTTTTGGTGTTTTTTGTTTTGTTTTGTTTTGTTTTGGTTTTAGTCTGGTCTCGAATATTACGTGGTGAGGGGTGGAGCCTTAGGTGTTCCTCAGGGCGGGGCAGCCCAGTCGCTGGGTTGTGATGCTATAGGTGGGGGCGGGGCCCGAGAGGGAAGAATGGTGCCTGCTCCGCTCTCTCCTGGATTCAGTCCCTTCCACCACTTACCCTTTGCCTGGAGTGCGAATGTGGGACCACCCGGTCAGCCAGCCTCCTTTGTGGCCTCACTGGGTCTGCACAGTTGCCACCCCATGCCCGGGGTCCGCCAGCTGCCTCCTGTGCACCTGGGAACTGCCAGCCGCTGCAGCTTGCGTTCCAGGCCCGCACATCGACTTTTTCCTGCCGAGACTCCACCCCTCTTACCAATGGTTGTTGGACTTCTGTACAGTTCAATTTTCTATTAGCTCTGGTTGGTTTCTTGCTTCTAAATATTTGTTGTCCTTAATTTTGGTTGTGAGAAGAGGCACAGTGTGTCCACCTATGTACGCCTTCATCTTGGCCTGACTCCACAACTACCATTCTAGATGGCATTTCCATGTGGGATTTTCTTTAGAAACGTAAGGAAATTCTGTTTCTATTTCCAAGACAAATTGTGAGGGTGGATGAACAGTTGATACTTTCAATAACGTGGAACTGGGGAGATCGAGGGGCAAAAGAATGGAACCATCGTCTGCCATTTGAAAGGGCAGTCTTCATCCAAAGAAAGTGTGTAAATGGCAGGTTAGGGGATAGGGTCAGGGTTAGGTTTAAGGTTAGGGATCCTGTCTGCAGGCCCACACTCACTCTGCCCTTAGTGTCAAACCAACTGTCAGGTTGAAATGAAATGTCCAAGGTAAGGCCAGCCATGGAAAATTAGTGAGTGTTGGGTGGATGCAGGGTTGGGGGCGGTGTTTGAAGTGAGTGGGGGCAGGGAGTAGCTGCAGCTGGTCTGTGAGGAGCTGAAAAGGGTACTCGGACTCTTTATGTGGTAGGAGTGTGAGGTCTCTATGTAAGTGAGCCATTCCTGTGGGACCACTTCTCGTGAGCACATCGAGTAGAACACGTACCAGCTTTGGGAGCACACGACTTCTGGTCCGATTTCACTGAGCATTGCCAGGTGCAGCCTCGCAGGCTCTTAGGAGGCAAAGCTGAGTATGAAGTCTAGGTACTTCAGTAGTAAATGTGGTAAGCTATAAAAATGAGAAATGTTACAATTGACAAAGCAAAGACCCTGGGAGGCTGCTTCTATGTCCAAAAGAATGTAGCTTGTAAATGGCAGACCCAGGCTCACATCACTGTTAAAGACCAAAAGGTTAGGAGTTTCCTCTATCAGAACTGCTGCAATGCATGCAAAGACGTACAAACAAGAAAAGGAGCCATTTTGGTCTAAACAGTTAGAATTTTTTCCCTGCTAACTGTCAAGAGACCCAACTGGATGAGTAAAGAAAAGGCTTCTGGTGTCCCTATAACAGTCTAGATCATTATAATTCAATTATTACAAATATTCTATACAGAATTATTTATAATTCTATAAAACTATTCCATGTTTTTCTCTGGTACTTTTTTCCTAAAATGAAAATGGCTTTGTTTGTTGCAGCTTACTGAAACTATACAGAAAGATGAAGTTAACTGAAAACCCTACCCCAAGGAACACTAACTGCTACCACTGTAAGTGTCCACCCTCCCAGACATCTGTCTGCACGTGCACGTTTCCGTCCTGCCACTTTCTCTGGGCTGGACTCACTCTGCGGGGTCCTCCGTGTGGGTTCAGAGCCGTTGGAGCGCCAGCTTCTGTCCTTTCCTGCCGTGCGCACTGCAGACGGCACGTTTCCCTGTAGCTTTTGGTGCGTAGTGCCTTTCAGTTCCAATGATTTTCCGACTGCAGTAGTGACCTATTTGGGGGTTAATTAGAAGTGCGTTTCATAACTTCTAAATACAAGGACTTTCCGGTTACCTTTTGTTATTGAAGTCTAGATTGACTGCAATGAAAGCAAGAAACGTTACTTTATATAATTTCTTTTTTTAAAAATATATTTTATTCATTATGCTATTACAGTTGTCCCATTTTCCCCCTTCATTCCTCTCCACCCTGCACACCCCCTCCCACCCACATTCCCCCCCTTTAGTTCATGTCCATGTGTCATAAGTTCTTTAGCTTCTACATTTCCCACACTATTCTTGCCCTCCCTGTCAATTTTCTATCCACCGTCTATGCTACTTATTCTGTGTACCTTTTCCCCCTCCTCTTCCCACTCCCCTGTTGCTAACCCTCCATCTGATCTCCATTTCTGTGGTTCTGTTCCTGTTCTAGTTGTTTGCTTTTGTTTTAGGTGTGATTGTTAATAGCTGTAAGTTTGCTGTCTTTTCACTGTCATATTTTTTATCTTCTTTTTCTTAGGTAAGTCCCTTTAACATTTCATAGAATAAGGGCTTCATGATCATGAACTCCTTTAACTTGATCTTATCTGAGAAGCACTTTACCTTCCCTTCCATTCTAAATGAAAGCTTTGCTGGATAGAGCAATCTTGGATGTAGGTCCCTGCCTTTCAAGACTTCAAATACTTCTTTCCAGCCCCTTCTTGCCTGGAAGGTCTCTTTTGAGAAATCAGCTGACAGTCTGATGGGAACTCCTTTGTAGGTGACTGTCCCCTTATCCCTTGCTGCTTCTAGAATTCTCTCCTTCATTTTAATCTTGGCTAATGTAATGATGATGTGCCTTGGTGTGTTCCTCCTTGGGTCCAACTTCTTTGGGACTCTCTGAGCTTCCTGGACTTCCTGGTAGTCTATTTCCTTCACCAGATTGGGGAAGTTCTCCTTGATTATTTGTTCCAATAAGTTTTCCACTTGTTGCTCTGCTTCTTCCCCTTCTGGTACCCCTATAATTCGGATGTTGGGATGTTTAAAGATGTCCTGGAGGTTCCTAAGCCTCTCCTCATTTTTTTGAATTCTTTTTCTTCCATTTTTTTCTGTTTGGTTGTTTGTTTCTTCCTTCTGGTGCACTCCATTGATTTGAGTCCCAGTTTTTCTCCCATCTCTATTGGTTCCCCATGCATCTTCCTTCATTTCATGTATTGTAGCCTGCATTTTTTTCATCTAATTTGTGAGCAAAATCAAGCAATTCTGTGAGCATCCTCATCACCAGGGCTTTGACTGTGCATCTGATAGGCTGGTTATCTCTTTGTGGCTTAGAGGAATTGGCTGTGGGGCTTTGATTTGTTCTCCGGTTTGAGCCATATTTGGTGGGGTTTTTTTTTGGGGGGGGTTTGTTTTGTTTTGTTTTTGGTCTGGTTACAGCTGTTACGTAGTGAGGGGTGGAGCCTTAGGTGTTCCCCAGGGTGGGGCAGCCCATTCGCTGGGTAGTGATGCTGTATGTGGGGGCAGGGTCTGAGAAGGTAGAATGGCGCCTGCTCCGGTCTCTCCTGGATTCCAGTCCCCTCTGCAAGCTTCCCCTTCACCTGGATTATCTGCGCGCATGAATGTGGGACCACCTGGTTAGCCAGACACCTTGCTCGGCCTCACTGGGTCTGCACAGTTGCCACCCTGTGCCCGGGGTCCGACAGCCACCGCCTGTGGGCCTGGGGTCTGCCAGCTGCTGCCTGCACACCTGGGAACCGCCAGCCACTGCTGCCTGCGTGTTCCCGGGTCCGCACCTCCACTTTTCCCTGCCGCAACTCCGCCCCTCTTACCAGTCTGGATGACTGGTTGTTGGACTTCCGTACAGTTCAATTTTCTATGAGTTCTTGTTTTCTTGTTTCTAAATATTTGTTGTCCTTAATTTTGGTTGTGAGAGGAGGCAAGGTATGTCCATCTATGCCTCCATCTTGGCAGGAAGTGTGTACTACTTTCTATAATTTCAGTCCTTTGAAGTTGAAGTTTGCTTCATAGTACCAGTGTGCTTCTCTGCTGCCATCTGGTGTTCAATTTGGGAATAACGAAGTGCAGGTTCACAGGAAAAGTTGTGGGTATGGTGGGTCATCTAGGAATGTGGAACCCAACGTTATTTAGATGTGCATTCCATCACTTTTAAAAATAAGGAGTTTTTAGTAACCCTTTGTTACTGATTTCTAGATTAACTGCAATTAGTACCAAAAAGAAGCTTTACATAATTTCAATTTTTTGAAGTTTGTTGAAACTTGCTTTACAGTCCAATATGATCACTGGAAAAATGTTCCAAGTGCGCCTCTCTTCTGCCATCTGTTGGTCATGTTGGGAAAAACACCTTGGTGCAGATCAGAAGGAAACGTTGGGTATAGCGGCTCATCCCTAAATGTTGAATCCAATTTTGCTGCTCATGTCGTTTATTTTTTAAAGATTTTATTTATTTATTTTTAAAGAGGGAAAGGGTGGGAGAGGGAAACATTGATGTGTTGAAGTGTATAAGAGATACATCAATTGGTTGCCTCTCACATGCCCCAAACTGAGAGAATCTGGCCCTCAACCCAGCCATGAGCGTTGACTGGGAATCCAACCATGAACATTTGGTTTGCAAGCTGGTGCTCAGTCTACTGATCCACACCAGCTAGAGCTCATGTGAAGTTTTTATATCTCTACAGGGTGTTTCTGTTTTTTTTTTTTGGTAATGAGTTTGCAGGTTTGATCCCTGGTCAAGGCACATGCAGGACTCAAGCAATGGCTCTGACTGGTGTAGCTCAGTAGGCTGGATGTCCACCTGCCAACCAAAAGGTCTCCAGTTCCATTCCCAGTCACTGCACATGCCTGGATGTGAGGCAGGAGACAGTCAGGAGAAAACTCTGGAGGTGCTCCAGAGCTAGGATAAAGGATGTTCATATAGGACAGAGACCCTGTTCTAACACCAGTTGTTCTTGCTTTCTGGAAAAGTGCTGAATCATGGTGAATCATGAATGCACCTGTGCAGACGATGCTACATGACCCCTGCTTCATTATAATAGCACTATAATAGATCAGCACTGTGGGACCCCCTTCCCTGGTGGTCAATCAGGGAAGATCATGGGAGACCACATGTGCAGTAGCTTTAAAGTATAATAGAAGTAAACACGCAGATCCCTGCACAAGGTGGTCTGAGACTTTGTGAACTATGTGAGCAAGGCTGAAACAAAAGGACCTGTTTATGACTTAGCTTTGAGAGTCACACACCATTTTCATAAGACAGATCAGCTCAAGGAGGGACTGCACAAGCGCAGGGGTGACAGCATGTGCATTTGGGGGACACCTTGGAGGCTGGCAGCTACATTAGGAATGTGGTTTGCTGCTGAAGGGGAGGGAGAGGGAACAGACCTCTCTATTCATCTTGAATTGCTAAGCCTTCTGGGAGAGCTCCAGGGTCTATCCTGGTGGGGTAATAGTGACCATCACTTGGCAGTCTGTGGGTTCACCTCCGCACTATATTTCAGTGCCAGCCCCTCTGCCAGCATTACACCAGGACCCTGCCCCTCTCCCATGGCTCATGCTTAAAGCCACAGAATAGTGAATTTATGGTGTTCTCTCTGGGTTGGGCTGGTGAGGGGAGAAACAGAGAAGGGAAATGAAACCCAAGAAATATATCTCCCTTTTAAAAAGCATAAAAGAACACAATAGTGGATATTTATTATTGAAATCCACGTAGTTTATGTAGACACTCTTCTTCACAAGCTTGGCACTGGGAGGACAGAAAGGTCATCATTCCAGGTCATGGGGGTGGGTGTCCCCCTTTGGTGAACCCACTCCAGCAGTAACATGGTAAGTATGCTTAGGTCTCCCTCATACAGCAGAGTATATGACAGGGTCCTCACTAATTGTTTGCCATCTGTATGTATTGAACTCAACTCTGGTTCTAAGAAAAGTGCGGCCTCTGGGAGCTGTTAGCACCCTTCCTTATGCAGATGTAGATGTTTACCCTGTTCTCACCTTGAGTCTTGCTGGACTCCCACCCATTGGGTCCATGGGAATTTTGTCTTCTTGGGCCATTGTGGACATTAACTGTGAATTGGTGGCCAGGAATGACAAACATGGTGCATGTCCATTATCCCATTAGCCTTCACAAACAAATGTTTAAAGATAAAATAAGTAATAATTTCAAGATGGTGTCAGTGATGTATGAAGCCAAGGTACAAAGTACATTACAGAAGCTGCTGTGTTGTGGGCTTCATGAATGCCATATGCAAATTGGGTGTACCTGTCACAGGAGAAACTGGGTTCTTCTTTCCAACGCAGTAAAGGATTACAGACCAGCAAGTATATTAGTGTGCAAGCACGGTGACACATTCTCGTGGAAGTGGAGAGGTCTTGCTGAGGTGTGGGGGAAAGGCAAGAGCTTGGGTGGCAAGAGCACCAGGTCCTTTGTCCCAAGGACTTATATAGTTGGTGAGATGGAGGCAAAGAATTTCCATATTGATTGATGGGTAAAAGTGGTGCCAGCTTCCATAGGGGACATGACTACCCAAATGTAGGTATGTGTGGGGGTCATTAGCCTGAATCCTTACTTGCTTTAGACTCCAGTTGGTCATTTTGTAAAACAGATACATGACAAGACAGTTCAAGTTGAGGCAGTTACCCAAAGTTACCTATGGGCTCTTTCTGTAAGCACTAGGGACCCTCTCATAAAACAGATAGTGGCCAGAGGCAATTAGCCAAATTTGTTTTATGGGTTCTTACCTTGAGTGCTACGGACCCCATCCCATTTTCTAGGGCTTGGGATTAATAGTTTCAAAGCCTTTCTTTCCTACATGGTGCAAATGATACCTAAAATTCCAACATGTCAGCATGGTGTTTCTTGTGATGCTGGAACATCTGGCAATAGAACTGGACCAGACTCAGGACTGCTGAGTCTGTGGGTGACACATGATTTTCTCATCCTTCCTGCCTTGGCTTACCATCTAACCTAACACACCAGTACAGGCATGTGCTGTTCCCAGTGTCAGTTCTTAGCAAGGGGTGGGCTAGGGTCATTTCACAGGTTATTCTCAGTACCACCTGCTTGTGTTGAGGAGGCTCTGAGGGTGCGCAGGCTGTGGGAGGGCAGTGACCTGGAGGGAAGTGCAACCTCAGGCCTCCTTCTCAGGGCAGCTGAGTCTATGTGGGGAAAGCAGTGGGGTCTGCTCAAATTCTGAATTTGGCTACACACCCCAACTCTGTCCTTATCTTCCTTTGTCCAACATTAAAGACCAGGGATACATGGGCACTGAAGGCTGTTTAGTAGGACGTGCGATCTCAGTGATCCTCTTACCAGATTCTGTCTGTGCTGAGTCAATTTTGAATATCAAACCAAAGGCTGGAGTTCCCATTTTCATCGTACAGACTAGGAAGCAGGCAGAGAGAAGTTGAGAATCTTTCCTTAGGTCACACAGCTGGAGAAGACAGAGCTGAGACTCACACCCACTATGGACTGATGTGGAATCTGTATGCTGTGCACCATAAAATGCTGACTCTGAAGGGGCAGCAAGGAGAGTGAGGAAGACCAGGTGCCCACACTGAGCCAGGCTCATGTCTGTGCACAAGCATACATCCCTCTCTGCCACTCACTCACCTCTGAGGCTCCAGAGGTTGTAGGAAACTAGAAGAGCCAGGAGAAGGCAAGGGAGGAGGGGTAGGGAGCTGATTAGCAGAAAAAGGCCCCCTTCCTGGGAGTCTGGGGAATTCCTTTCCCTGGTGAGTCTATCTCAAATCCCTCTCTCTGGGCGGTAACCAAAGTAGACTGACTCCAGATTTACACATTTGAAGGAGTTGAATATATGTGGGTGAGTTCTTTGTGGCTCTTCAGGAACCCTCCGCTTTTACAGATGGGGAGAAGGAGGTATTGGGCTTCATGTGGGTATGGAGATAAAACGTTTTAGAATAGGAGCTCAAAAATCCATGAAGGAGTTTGGTGCTGACATCCCCATATCACTATGGAACTGTTTGTCCATCTCTTCTCTTGTCCTGAAACTAGATTTGTTTTACCAGTTACTTCTGTAGTAATTACAATCTTGGGGAGAGTAAGGTCCCATTGACATCTTAAGGCTATTGACAAGTGATTTAATGGTAATGATTCATTCACTTCACCTGCAAACAAGGCTTCTCCCCAGAATGTGTCCTCTGGTGTCTGATGAGACCTGACTTCCAGGTAAAGCCTCGCCCGCACTCCCTGCAAACATAGGGCTTCTCCCCAGAGTGTATCCTCTGGTGTCTGATGAGACCTGACTTCCAGGTAAAGCCTCGCCCGCACTCCCTGGAAACATAGGGCTTCTCCCCAGAGTGTGTCCTCTGGTGCACAATGAGAACTGATTTCCAGGTAAAGCCTCGCCCGCACTCCCTGCAAACATAGGGCTTCTCCCCAGAGTGTGTCCTCTGGTGCGCAATGAGAACTGATTTCCAGGTAAAACCTCGCCCGCACTCCCTGCAAACATAGGGCTTCTCCCCAGAGTGTATCCTCTGGTGCGCAATGAGAACTGATTTCCAGGTAAAGTCTCGCCCGCACTCCCTGCAAACATAGGGCTTCTCCCCAGAGTGTATCCTCTGGTGCGCAATGAGAATTGATTTCCAGGTAAAGCCTCGCCCGCACTCCCTGCAAACATAGGGCTTCTCCCCAGAGTGTATCCTCTGGTGCGCGATGAGAACTGATTTCCAGGTAAAGCCTCGCCCGCACTCCCTGCAAACATAGGGCTTCTCCCCAGAGTGTATCCTCTGGTGCGCGATGAGATATGACCGCCGTGTAAAGCCTCGCCCGCACTCCCTGCAAACATAGGGCTTCTCCCCAGAGTGTATCCTCTGGTGTCTGATGAGATGTGACTGCCGTGTAAAGCTTCGCCTGCACTCCCTGCAAACATAGGGCTTCTCCCCAGAGTGTATCCTCTGGTGTGTGATGAGATGTGACTGCTGTGTAAAGCCTCGCCCGCACTCCCTGCAAACATAGGGCTTCTCCCCAGAGTGTATCCTCTGGTGCGCAATGAGAACTGATTTCCAGGTAAAGCCTCGCCCACACTCCCTGCAAACATAGGGCTTCTCCCCAGAGTGTATCCTCTGGTGTGTGATGAGATATGACTGCCGTGTAAAGCTTCGCCCGCACTCCCTGCAAACATAGGGCTTCTCCCCAGAGTGTGTCCTCTGGTGTCTGATGAGAACTGATTTCCAGGTAAAGCCTCGCCCGCACTCCCTGCAAACATAGGGTTTCTCCCCAGAGTGTGTCCCCTGGTGTTTGATGAGACATGACTTCCGTGTAAAGCCTCGCCCGCACTCCCTGCAAACATAGGGTTTCTCCCCAGAGTGTGTCTTCTGGTGTGTGATGAGACGTGACTTCCATGTAAAGCTTCGACCACACTCCCTGCAAACATAAGGCTTCTCCCCAGAGTGTGTCCTCTGGTGTGTGATGACATGTGACCTATCATTGAAGCCTTGCCAACACCCTCTGTGCTCAATTGTTACAATATTTGACATTCCTACTTTCACAAATAACTTGCCTGTGTCCTCTGGACTCTCTTTCTGGCCTCCGCAGGGCTCTTCCTCCATCATTCTCTCATGCTCACTAGAGCTCCTCATTTGTTCTTTGGAAGTTTGGGAAAAGGGTTTTGAGATTCTCCTCTGACTGATCCTTTTCAGGAAAGGTGTGGACCTTTCTTTAACCTCTCGACCTTCAGTTTTATCATTGCAGCTGTGTGTACTAGTATGTTGCTGCTGCTGATCCTGATCCTCTAGACAGGGTTCCTCTGCTTGGAGGTGTTTTCTTGCAGATGTTCCCGGGAGAGTCTGAAAGGGATGATTAACTTTCACGTGTTGGCTGAGGAATTTCTGACTGGAGAAGGCCAGAGAACAGGATAGACATGGGTGCACCTCTGGCTTTGGTTCCGCTGAAAGAGAAAGGTTTGGTCAGGGCAGATGTTGACAAGGAAGCCTGGGCCACATTTGTCTTCTGGTAAGACCTGCTTCCTGAATCCTTCTTACTGTGGTGACAACTCAAGCTCCATCTCACACAAAGTGTCCAGTCACAGTCTATTTTTCTTTTTATGTTTATGCAGTGCATTGTCTTCAGAAATCCAGAAAGCCCGCATCAAGGGTCTTTACTAATATTGCTCAGACTAGGGACTTTTGAGTAGCATGAGGGGAAATTTCACTCCCTGAACTGCAAGTGACCTTTCCCAACTACAGGTATCCTCTAAGTCATGTTAATGAGGAAAACTAGGAATTCCTTCTCTTTCAGTTTTTCAAAACTATAAAATAAAATGCCTTTCCTGCCCTTGTTCATGTGGCTCAATGGATTCAGTGCCTGCCTGAGCATGACTTACAGGTTAGATTCGTAGTCAGGGCACATGCCTGGGTTGTGGGTCAGGTCCCCAGTAGGGGGTGTGTGAGAGGCAACCATGCATTGATGTTTCCGTCTTTCTTCCTATTCCTCTCTAAAAATAAATAAGTAAAATCTTAAAAAGAAGTCATTCTTCAAGCCTCACACCAAATATTTATGCTTCATTTCATTCAGTGTTAGTCCATTTCAAATATCCTAAGAAATCCTGCTTCAAAATATTTCTCCAACCACACTTCTTACACGCCTGACTCCGCTTCCTCTCTGGCCAATCCACCATGCTCTCTCACTTGGAGATGAAGTAATCTCTGAGGGGATTCCCCACTGGACTTTATTTTCTAAAAAGTAACAAAGCATAATCAGAACAGAGAGCACACCACTCTACAGCTGATGACTGCACACTTGCACTCAGGAAAGTCCCCAGTGTCTCAACTTGGGTCATGGGCACTGCATTTTTGAGCTGCTAAGCACCTACCTCATCTCTGTTCTTACCCTCTATGCTGATGTGAGACCTGAGTGATCCTCAGCCAATTCTATGCCACACCTCTTTTCTTCCCTGCACTAGCTGCTCCCTCTGCCTGGGATCCTTTGCCTGCAGGTAATTTTGTAAATGTTATCTCCTGAGAGAGGCCTTCCTGGACCACCTGCCACACTGCACCTCCCCTCACACTGATCCCTAGGCACTTGTCCTGGATTAATTTTCTCCAAAGCAGTAACCGCTGTGTGGTGTTATACACATGCAAGCACATGGGCCTGGGTTTCCCCCCTTCACCCGTCAGCTACTCAACAGCAGTGATTGTTATCCTCATATTAATCTGTACTTCCAGGTCCCAGGACCCAGTGTGCTACAGAGTAGGATCTCACATGATAATTCACTGAAATGAACCAATACGCCCTGCCTGAATGGTATAGCATGGTGAGTTGGGTATTGTCTCACAAGCTGAAAGGTTACAAGTTCAATTCCCAGTCAGGGAACGTGCCAGGGTTGTGGGCCAGTTGGGGGCCTGCCAGAGACAACTGATTAATGTTTCCCTTGCACATTGATTTTTCTTTCTCCCTCCTTTCCACCCTCTGTAAAAATAAATAAAATCTTGTTTAAAAAGATTTATGTATTTATTTATTTTCAGAAAAGGATGATTGGAGGGAGGGAGAGGAAGAGAAACATCAATGTGTGGTTGCCTTTCACATGCCCTATACTGGGGACCTGGCCCAAAACCCAGGCATGTGCCCCAACTGGGAATCAAACTGGCAACCCTTTGGTTCACAGGCTGGTACTGAATCCTCTCAGCCACACCAGGCAGGGCAAAATCGTTAAAAAATAATGAATGCCTATAAATAAAACATTTTATTTAGAGGTATAGATGAAAATTACGAAGAAATAGCTATAAAAGTTTCACAAAAACTGCCTTGGTGAGAGAAGTGGTTAGTGCTTCAAAACCTTTTTTTTTTTTTTTTTGGCCTCTCAGTCTTTAGCACTATATGCGGTTGTGTATTTTGTTCATGAAATGCTTTAAAAATAAAAATATAAGACTTTTGCCTAAGAGTCAAAGGGATATGAATGAATTGTGAATTTCTTAAGTATGTGATTTGAAACTTTACTGACTTTAGAGTGGATTTTACTCTACTTAGGAGTTGGATCATGAATATTTCTATGGAGAATTCTCTCTTTTTTGTTTTGAAGAACAGTTGTGCCCACCTCTCCCAGCTGCAAGCTCTCTCTTCCACTTGCTGCCCCACTTGCTGCCCAGCTCCTGGCCATACTCGTCCCCGTACCAGACCAGCAGCTCACAGCCTGGCCTGATGACCCGGCAGGTTCGGTAGAAAATCTGCCTGTGGTATTGAAAGGCCACCAGGTTCTGCTCTTCATCATCCCGGGCACAGTTCACATACCTGGGATTGAGGCAGAGGAAGGGAAAGAAAACCAGTGATGAGTTCCCACTACCTGTTACATCCATGTCCAGCTCCTCACTGATTCTTAAGGTCCTCAGGCTCTGGCGTTGCCCACTGCCCCTAATGCTCCCGGGGAATCTTTGTTCAGTGTCTGAGCATCTGTCAGCATGTCATGTGAATTCCTACCTCCAAGTCCTACTTGCAGTCTTCAACCTGCCTAATACCATTTTCTAAAACCCAGTTCTAGACTTAATCTCTACCCTGACTGGCCATAATATCCAGTGATCTCTGGCTTCTCCAACAAGCTCTAAATCAAGTTGTCTAATACCACAGAACCTGGTGCTTGATCTAGGGCTCTGCTTCTAAATTAGCTCACTAATTATCTAGTACTCAGCCCATGTCTGTTTTCTCTTGAAAGGCCGTTCTCCAACCCCCCTATTTATTATTTATAAAGTATATAAATAGTATACTTTATTTAGGGTACCATTCACTTGCCTTCCCACGGTTACCATAGAAAATTGGAGGTCTTTTTGTCTTAATAAAATTAAACAGAACAATAGTAGTTGATTGACATTGTGTTGTCCCTGATAAAAAGAAAGCCTCTCTCAGGAAAGGAGCCCATGACCATTCCTCTACAGACCTCAGAGCCCAGCTCTAGTTTAAAGTGAGACTGGGATGGTTTGCTGCCCGCACAGGTTTAGGCCACCCTTGGTCTGTGCTATCTTGACACTGTGCACTTCTTGGAAATTATAGTTAAATGTTTGTAAAAGCAATTATTTTGTCTGTCTGCAAGAAGTCCTTCATAAGGACATGAGTTGTGTGATCTGTTTAGGTAATGTATTCCTTCACCTAAACTGTAAGATAGTAAGTACTTAATTAATGTTCATTTGATACATTAAAGTGTAATCCAGCGTCCCTGGTGAATCTCGGCTCTTCAAGGACCTTTCCAGTGCCCATATTGTGTCTACCAGAGAGCTTTATATTTTGAGGACATATGCTATACTTTTTTCCTAAATGTCCCCTGAAATGAAAGAACACTGTATGGAGAAAAAGAGGAAAAAAGGATTAAGGGAGACCACTGAGCAAGGCATGATGAGAGGGAAAGACATATGGGCTTGTGGGGGATGAGAGTTGCCTCTGGCACCCAGAGACCTGTTGATCTCACCGCATCCAGTTGGCCCAGGATTTGTCCTTTCCATCCACATACTCATAGCAGTTTCTCCCTTTGGCGATCTGTGTTTCAGAAAAGAAGTTAAAGACATTTTTTTTTTGGGTGGGGAGTTAATAGTCAGAAGAATTATTTTACCCTACTCTCATCAAAGCTCTTTCCGCCTGCATGGGGATTCAACTGCCAGCTGTGATCACATATTTCTCTTACTCATCACCTACACATCCAAGTCTACCTGTCCAATCAGAGCGGGAGCCCCACAAGGGAGGAGCCACTCCTTTGTGTCTGCACCACTTTGCTCCCATTTACCTTCTGATCCTTAAACAGGAGCTCTGTGTTCCTGTAAAGTCCAGTCAGTACACAGAGCTAATCATATTGTCCCCTCCATGGCTACCACATAAAAGGTGAGGTCCCTCCAGGCTTCAGAAGGAATGTGGGAAGCCAGAGGACAGTGGAAGAGGTAAAGATTTCTCACCAGCCAGGAGTATCTGCTCTTGGCTACCTCTTCATCTTCTGTGATGTGTCCTTCATAAGGGCCAAAGTGCAGACCAACAGGCAAATCAGCTGCCTCATTCCACACTCCGAGCCCAGCCTCAGGGATGCCTGATGTCCTGATTCTCAACCCAGGGGGCAGGGTGAGGGCTGAGCGGTGGGGATGCCCCTTGTCCACTGCACTGTCCTTTACAAATGTAGGAGGTCCATGCACAGCACAGCTGCCGATGAAGAAGTTCTGACACTTCTCACAATCTGGAAGTGAGAGCAACAGGGGTTAGGCATACCACTTGTGCCTGGACACAAAGAGCTTCAGAGGGAGTCCCACACTCACATCACTGAGACTCAATCCTATACTCCAAGTCACTAGAGGAAGGGAATTATTTGGAGACCAAAGGACTAGATGAAATTATTGTATCATACATAATACAGTTCTTAGTGAGGGTCACTTACAAAGGTAGTCATCATCCTGGGGCTCGTTGACCTCTTGGTACACAGGATCCTTTCTTTCTTGTAGGCTGTACGTCTTCATGTCAATCTCCTTTCTCCTGAGTTCTAGGTTGGAGAAGGGCAGGTGAGCGAGGTTGGTGGGGGTCTGAAGTGCTAGTTCCCATTTTGTCAGATAACACAATCTCCCATCAAATTATTATCTGTCCTTTTGCATACTCTGGTGTTTTACTCCATTGACTATTGGTTCAGAAGACTAAGAGTCCACACTAACTACAGATGAATGATTCAATTTTAGTTTCTAGATTTTCCCATTAACAGGTTTAACTTGACAATCTTTAATCATTTATAACATATTTATTGATTGCACTCTGTGTTAGGCATTGAGTAGATGCCTGGACACAAAACACTAATAAAGTGTGGTTGCTATTATCACAGATGGATTTATTGGACAATTTGCATGTGTCAGTTGTTTCAAATTTTCAAACAGTATATGAGTGATGTATCTTTATCTTCACTTTACACATTAGCATTTGGGAGAGAATTTATATGATTTGCCCAAAGGTCAAGTGGCAACTTCAGTCTCAGCTTAGCCCAGCTTAAATCCAGGCCCATCCCAAAGTCCACCCTACATACCTAGGTCACAATTATCAGCCCTTCTATAGGATTTAGAGGAACTAGCATTTCCAAATTATTTTCTCTTATCCAATTTTTGTCCAGTGTGCTTTTGAAAGGCACATGCTTCTCCAGGAGGGGACACTGATTTCTGGGCATGCTCTGAGTCATTTGCAGTCATCAAATTTGCTGTTCCTGACAATTCCTTCAAACTATATTCATTGCTTAATGGCACCCTGGATGTTGCCTTCAATATAAGGGTCACATATTAAAAGATAACATGTATTTAATTTTTTAAGGCTTATCATATTTTACATGCATGCCTTTAATACTTCAACCCTTGGAACTATCTAGGGAGTATGAATATAGCAGAGATAGGACCAATGTGGGTAATGAATCCAAGATTAGAACTCATGCCTTATGGCTCTTTTCTTTCAACTGTCCCTATAATATATAGAGTGAAGGCTATTGGGAAGAGAATAAAGAAATAGTTGGCAGAAACATATCTAGACAATAAATAAAATGGTGACAAATTTGCAATACCTTAGAAAGAATATTTGTACTTAGATTAGCCGGTTCCCACCAATTTTGTTTGAATAGGGCTGTATCAGTAGCTAGTTGTCTTCAGTTTCATGATCTATAACATGCTAATTTTCAATGTTACAGTGAATGTGCAATTAAGTAATGCTCACCAAAGTGTTCTGTGAAGTGTGTAATACAGTATGAATGTGAGATTACACTCCTGCTATCAATTTACCCCTCAGCTCTCTCCATATTTCAAATCTCACAGAAATTACCTTCAGTGTTCATTGGTCATCTAGTTTTACTTGTAATTGTGAAATCATTCCTTCGGCAAACATTCGGGGTCCTGAGGGGCCCTCATCTGGGCCTGTGACCTCTGAGAAGACTCAGGTATGGACCAGCCTCTCAAAGAGCTCACAATGCAGAGGTAGGCAGGCTGAACAAAATGATCCTAAACAGGATGAGAGTGGCCTCATTGGAATTCAGAAAAAGAAGCTGTTACTTCACCTTACAAGAAACAGCATTTGAAATCAGTTCCAAACAGATGAGTTTCTATTGAAGAGTATGTAACCTATATGAAATCCTTAAGTCATTTTATTATTTGTTGTTTCTCAATCATCAAACCTGAAGCTCCTCAGGGGTGGGAGATGTTTTCTTTGATTACAGTGGGAGGCTGTGATCCTGGACATTTTACATTCTTCTTCATCTGGGACCATCCACTGTACAAACTGCCCACATATCGTACACTTTCCCTGATCAGAGGGTCTTAGTGCATCTCTCACTTTGGCATAGCAGAAAAGAACTTCAGCTGAAATCATCAGTCAGATAAATAATGTAATGACATGGATAAGACAATGTAAACTTTAGAAAACTATGAAAGTTTATTTTTCTAATTTTTAAAAAAGATTTTGTTTATTTTCTTGAGAGGAAGGGAATGAAAGAGAGAGAGAGAAACATCAATGTGAGAGAGAAACATTGGTCACTTGCCTCTTGCAAGTATGCAAATTGGGAACCTGGCCCACAACTCAGGCATGCACACAGACCAGGAATCAAACCAGTGATGTTTTGCTTTGCAGGATGACACCAAACTGAGTCACAGTGTCAAGAGTAAAATTATGAAAGTTTTAATGCGTTTTTAAGTGGTTTAGAGAAGCAACTATGGGTTGGATTGCACTACCACTGATACTGTGATCGTAGACATATAGCCGAACATTTCTGTATCTCTGAAAGCTCACTTCCCTCATCATAAATGGTAACAGTTATAGTACGTACCTCATCAGTTTGTTGTAATGTTTGAGTTTATTCACATGGAATTCTTAAAGTCTGAAACATTGTGAGAATGAAACAAATGGTAGTTCCTATTGTTGCTGTAGTTGTTGACTATGAAGATGATGATGAGCCCTGGCTGGTGTGGCTCAGTGGATTCAGCGCTGGCCTGCAGACTGAAAGGTCACCAGTTCCATTCCTGATCAGGGCACATGCCTGGGTTGTAGACCAGGTCCCCTACTTGGGCACATTTGAGAGGCAACCTATATATGCGTGTCTCACACATATTTCTCTCCCTCACTGCCCCCTCCATTCCTCTCTCTCTAAAAAAATTGATAAATAAAAATAAAAAAAACAATGATAATGTCGGACAATGTGTTGAAGAAACTAGGAACTGAAGGCAGCAGTTCCGAGGATACTTTCTGCATTTTCCTACCCTTACCTGCCTTTCTATCCATGAGGAAAATTTTCTTATCAATAGGATTTGGGAAATGAGACTCACCTTCTGGTGTTTGCTCTGTTCCTTTCTGAAGGCCACCCAAGAAGGTTTCACTGAAAGATGATGAGAAATCAGTGTTTTAGTTGGTAAATGTTTTCAAAAGCTGGAGATTCTTATTAAGGACACAGAATTGTGAGTGAGAGTACTCCAAGAACAATCCCAGGAGGATTGGAAAATGTTTTCTGAGGTATCATTAAGGCGTAGGCTTCTATTGGGGCCATCCACTAATTTCATTAGAATGATAAAAAAGATAGACAAAGTGTCATCTACGCTTCATCTTATGTTCATAAAGCATCTATTACATGTATTAAAAAATAAATTGGCCTCTCCTGACAAAAATGTAATAAAAGTAACTGCACAGAAACTCCATGCCTTCAACATAACCCTTTCTCCATCCTGTTTTCTTCATTCAAACTGGCCTTGTCCAGGGTAAAGGTACCACGACCACCTGGCCTCCTTTCTCTGGTATCCTCCCCTCTGTGCACATACTGGCCATCCACGCCCTTCCTTCATCATTAGACTCTAGTCACCATCCACAATCTGTTCACCATAGAAACAGAATTCCAGTGAAGTTAAAGATCACATCTTAACTTCAGCTGTGTTTTAACCCCAGAGCCATGAAAGTGGACCAACCCCACCAACCGAACATTCATGATACTGGACAGGATGACACCATGGCCAACATCAGGAAATGACACAGTGATCACCCACTCCCAACCCTGGCCCTCCCCGCAGCTCCCGTAATCACCATGGTCATTATTGTTCCCCGTCTGTCTCCATGCAGCCATCATGCAGCCACGCGTCAGAACCCTCCTCACCAGCCAGACCTGCCTCCCTCTCTTGCAATGACAACTCTTTTGAATTAGTTATTTCTTATTCACTTATATGTTCTTATGCATTTATTGCTTTTTAATGTATCTATAAATATATATTATTATGTTGCACACTTGAAAGTTTACAAGAATAGCCCCTCATGGTATGATACACCCATCTTGCTTGTTTTCTGGACAAGCAAACCCTGCTCCCTGGTTAACTCCTGAGAGGCAGCCTGACCTAAACCAGGTCCGAGTCAGGACCTCACCTTGCTGCCTTAGAGTGCATTCTTCATCAGAGTCCTCAGGGTCCTCCTCCTGGAGCCTGTGGTGGTGACACAGGAAAGCTGCTCAAGGGGCCCTGAGACCTGGAAAGAGACAGAACCTTTGTCCTGAAATCAAAGGACTTGGAGGAGGAATAAGCTCCAGGAAGTCCGTGGGACTGGGTCGGATGGGATGGGAGAGTCTACAAGGAGTTACTGTGAGCGCTGCACCGTCAGCGCCAGCCCTGCTCTGACAGGAAGGAGCAATTTCCCTGATTGGTGTGGACACGGACGGAGCCGCAGGTGGACAGAGCCAGAGCCAGCCCAGCAGCCTGTCAGGTCACCAGGCTATTCCTGCCCAGCGCCTGCGCACCCGCTACCTAGGCAGATGAGCACCTCCAAGTTCTTCACGTTCAGGTATCCGCCTTTGTCTCCTTTGGCAGGGCGCCCAGAGAGGGGGACGGAGGGGCTGGATGGGCGGGGCAGGCCCGCCTTCAGTGGGGGGGGGGCGCCCTGTTCCTGCTCTTCCCTGTGCAGGGTGCCTCAGGGCAGGCTCCGCAGGTCCGAGCCTGGGCGTCTGAGGGGCTCCATTGTCCGGGCCGGCCTGTGGCGGCGCCAGGAAACGGGCTTTTCCCAGGGAGGGGCTCGGAGGCGCCCCCGGGGCTCTGGAGAAGCCTGCACGAGGCGCAGGCACAGTCCCGGGCAGACCGCCGTCCCTCAGGCTGAGAGGCTGGGGGTCCCTCAGGACCCGAGCCCGCGTCTTCCGGTCCGAGGACGCTTAGAATGCCTGGGGACGGGGTCAGACCTCAGCGGCTGAGGAGACTTGGGGCGTCCCCTCGGGGGGCTTCAGGGTCCCCACCACTGAGTTAGTTTCCAGGACGACGGCATTCGGGGTCTTTGCGTTTGGGGAGATTGGGTCTTTCCGGGCGAGCTGCAGGCAGGGTGCCTGGAGCTGAGGGGAACTGGGGTTTCAGGCTGTTTGGGGGTCTAAGCGTTGGGGATTAGGAGATGTGGGGTCCTCTGGGTTAGCGGACGTGGGAACCTCGATGATGAAGGGGTTTGGGGCCCCCACCAGGATGAGGGCATCTGGGGTCTCTCTGGCTGGACTTTGCAGGTCTCGGGCTAAGCGTTCCACACGGCACGGCTCCCCGCTTACCGGTCAGTCTCCGGGGCGCCCGCTGCGCTGCCCACCTCTGTGTAGCGTCCTCTCGGAGCACTCGGGCTTCCCGCCCTCGGGAGGAGGGACCATCCTGTGTAGTCACGTGGGCACAATCCGCCAATCAGTGCTGGGATCCCAGGGCTCTGCCCGCCAATGGGCGGTCAGAAGAAACTGAAAGGGTGGGGCAGAGGGGCAGAGCCCCTTGGGTTAGGGCCTGGCTGGCGGAAGACCCGCCCCTCCCCTCGGGGATTGGCTGCTCTGGGTCTCCCGAGCTCCAGTCACAGAGCCCGCAGCGAGGACCGCCGCTTGGCGGTTTCTGTGGCTAAATTTCCTGCAGCTAGTGAGGTAGCTGCCTTGCAGTAGCTAGGAGCTCTGAACCCCGGCCGGTCTTTAGGGTGGACGTGGCCCTCCTGCCGCCTGACAAAGTGACTTTGTTCCACCAGACTATGGTCGGGATCCCCAACTTTCATCTAGACCCGTCCGTGCCCTCCCTTATTAAACCCACTTTCAGCAAAGGCTGTATAACCAGTGAGGACGCAGTCAAGACTGCATTGCATTCTGGGAAAACGTAAGTCAGTGAATTCTGACCACGCAATTCATAGAAACAAAGGGCTCAAACATTTAAACACAAAAAATAAAATAATAAGTATACTGGAATACACACTGGAGATACACGTCTCAAAGAAGTGGCATTATGAATAATAAATATGTTGAAGTAAGTCAGATCTAAAAAGATTTCAGAAATAGGAAGACAAGATAAAACCAAACAAAACTAAATAAATATTAAAAATGCTGATAAAAACCTACAAGTATTTTGCATAAAAATAACATAAAATTTGAGAACAGCGGTTGACAGAGCAGGCTAGCTGCTATGGGCTTTCACGGGATAAAGTGGGAAGAGTGTCTTGGGTCCTTACCTTGTTTTGAGCATGTAAATATAACTTAATTTTCATGGACTGGACATAAGCCAACTAACTAATTATTACTGTGAAACTGCATAATGGGAAACCTCACTAAAGTGGAGTTGGGGGTCAGCAGGGGTGCTCTACATAGCACCACCTGGGGTCAATTACAGGAAAACTTGTCTGTCACAGGCTGCAACATGAAGATGTACCATGTGTCTCCCAGGAGAAACCGACACCACAGCAACTCAGCCAGAGAGGAACCATCCTCACCCTGAACTGACACTTTCCTCTATCGCACTTTCATTTGAAGTGACCCCTCCCAACTTTCTCCTTTTTCCCCGTAAAATAACTTTCCTCTCCTTTACTTGTGGAGCTTGCCTATCTTTTGCTACAGCTTGCTTGTCCTCAATTGCATTTTTTTTTTTTTTACTCTTTCTTAATCAACCCCTTATCTGCTGGTAAAGTAACTGACTGCTGTATTTTTAAGGTCAGTATAATTTGGTATGGGGATCCGGAGGACTCCTGACATCTCTGAGGCTTTTGAGCAAGCGGGTGCAGTGTCATTGCTCTGAAAGACTAGGGGAAGGACCCTTTC
Organism: Glossophaga mutica; assembly: GCA_039655065.1. Classification (NCBI taxonomy): domain Eukaryota; kingdom Metazoa; phylum Chordata; class Mammalia; order Chiroptera; family Phyllostomidae; genus Glossophaga; species Glossophaga mutica. Next base: position 223,931,109 of record CM077304.1, read on the forward strand.
ATGTAGACTCTCCGGTGATCATGTTGAGAATAGCCATCCAGAAATAACATCCTCATAACCTCTGACCCAGAAATTCCACTTTTCAAGAATTTCCCCTAGTAGACCTGACTTGGTAGGTCAGTTGGTTAGTGTCCTGCCTATATGCCCAGGTGGTCAGTTCATTCTCCAGTCAGGGCACATACAAGAAGAAACTAATGAATGAATACATAAGTGGAACAACTCTTTCTCCTTCAAATTAATAAATGAAATTAAAAGAAAAGCATTAAAAATTCCCCCTAGTTATGCTTCCCTGTGTATGAAATTAAGTATGTTTAATATATTTTATCCAACACTTATATAATAATGGATATAATTTCAAAGTTTTCAGTAGAAGAGAATTTGTTAAATCATGGTTTCTTCACACTGTGAAACATTATAGAAAATTAAAAATAGGTGAGCATATATGATATTTCACTAAAGAAATAAAACCTAGTAAGGTAGTTCTAATGGATTTTAACAGAGAATAATTTCTAAGTAATGTTGTTATGTGAGAAAAGTATCTTGTAAAACAAATTGTGTTAAAAATAAACAAACCCAGGCAGAAGATGTGCTTGGAGGAGATATAGGGACTAGTCACAGGGATTAGGGTCTGGGCAATGTGCAGGGGGAAAGTTGTTTTTCCTTCATGTCATTTGGAATGTTGTCATTTCTTTTCTCCTTTACTTAAAAGAAACCTATCTATAAATATTTTTGTAGATAAAAGAATGAATGAGAAGTAGTTGGTTATATATGTATGCATTTAAAAATGACTCAAAAATTCTTCACACCCTCATTACCTCCAGTGGCCCATGCTGCCTTCCTTATCCAAATAGCACCTTGACCACCCAAAGTGTCCAATTTGCATGCAAAACTGTATTCCAGCAGGAACATTTTCATAGTGCAAAATATACTGTGTCACACAGTTATTGTTTGTTTGAGAGATGCAAACCATTTATTATAAAAACAAGAATTTTATATTTAAATATTGGATCCAACGTCATTTATAGAAATGCTATTAAGAATATTACAAGCCCTGAATAGTGTGGTTCAGATTCTGTGTCTGGCATCTGGAAACTAGGGTTCATTGTCGAGCTGCAACTCTTGAGTCTGGCTGTGAGGTCTTGATTACAGATCTGGGTCCTGTCTCTGAGGTCTGTGGCCTGGGTTTGAATCTATTTGCCTGTGGGTCTCAGGTCTGGAGTCTCTTTGGGTGTGGCTTTGGGGTCTCTGGGTTTGTGCGTGGGGGATTCATGTGCATGTCTATAAATTTATAGTCATTGGCTCCAAGTCAATGCCAAGAGGAGTCCAAAGGTTGGAATGTAGTGAAAAAGAAAACTTTAGTGAAAATACCTCACTTTTAGTACAGAATGACTGTGAGTACAGAAAGGTTGTTAAGAAGCTCAATATTGTTACAGGTGAATTATGAAGCAGCATGCTGTGTATCAACTCATTTGTGCTGCTTCTTAGTTACATAGCATCAGGGCTGTGAGGAGGCCTGAAGTGAGGCAGCCCTGGGACAACTCCCTCTCTGGCTGTGCTGCTTAGGGCTTCTCCATGCATCTACATGACTTTTCGTCTAGACCTTCATTTCCTCTTTGCTGGGCTGCATTTGCAGACGAAGAAGTGAAAGTTGGAAAAGGAGCCCCTCTGAATGATGAGATCAGGCTGGCCTAGCAAAGAAAAGGCCTCTGATGTTATCACCACAATAGACTAGATTATTATTATTATTTTAAAATTATGCTGTATTTTCCCATACTACTTTTTAAGCCCAAACTGAGATGGCCTTTTTGTTGTTGTTGTTGCTGCTAACTTAAATTACATAGAAAAATAAAAATAATTGAAAATCCTACCCAAACAGGTAATAGCTGCTACTATATTAAGTATATATGCTTGTAAACAAGGTGGGGAATGTGTGGGGTGGGATGGGCAGAGGAAGACAAAGGGGAAAAATTGGGAAACTGTAATAGAATAACAATAAAAATTATTTAATAATAAGTATATACCCTTTCAGACATCACTACTTGCATATTTCCATTCTTCCACTTTCTCTGGATTTAATTTATTACACTAGGTTTGTAATACGATGCAACATTTGTGAATTTTCAGACTTTCTCCCTAATGTGCGGATTTATCAATACATTTTGCCAGAGTGTTTTTTATGTACAATTTTTATTATCATTCAGTTTAAATTATGTTTTAACTGCAATTGTAATTTAATTTGTGGGTTATTTAGAAGTGTATTTTGTCATTTTTAAATATAAGGACTTCCTAGTGATCTTTTATTACTGATTGCTAGATTAGCTGCAATGAGAGCAAGAAACATACTTTATATAATTTTAATCCTTTGATATATTTGTTTGAAACTCGCTCCACAGTACAGTATGGTCAATGTAAAAAAAAAAAAAAAAGCTACAAGCATGGTTCTCTGCTGCTATCTCTTGTTCATTTTGGGAATAACAGAATAACATCTTAGTGCTGGTCAACAAGAAAATAGGTAGATTCTGGTGGAATGTCAATGACTGTTGATGGCAGTGGTATTTAGAAGTATATTTTAAAATGTCTCACGGTATAGACTGTCCAGTTACCTTGTGACTGGTTTCCAGATTAGGGCAAAGGAAGCAATAAACGTGTGTGTGTGTTTTTAATATATCTGGCAAAATGATACTTGCTTTCTGTTCTTTTTTTTCTTTTTATTTTATTTTTTTAATATATTTTATTGATTATGTTATTACAGTTGTCCCATTTTTCCCCCGTCATTCCCCTCCACCTTGAACACCACCTCCCACCCACAGTCCCCCCTTTAGTTCATGTCCATGGGTCATAAGTTCTTTAGCTTCTACATTTCCCATACTATTCTTGCCCTCCCCGTGTCTATTTTCCACCCACTATCTATGCTACTCATTCTCTGTACCTTTTCCCCCTCTCTCCTCCCCCCACACCCCTGTTGCTAAGCCTCCATATGATCTCCATTTCTGTGGTTCTGTTCCTGTTCTAGCTGTTTGCTTAGTTTGCTTTTGTTTTAGGTGTGGTTCTTAATAGCTGCGAGTTTGTTGTCTTTTCACTGTCCTATTTTTGATCTTCTTTTTCTTAGATAAGTCCCTTTAACATTTCATAGAATAAGGGCTTGGTGATGATGAACTCCTTGAACTTGACCTTATCTGAGAAGCGCTTTATCTGTCCTTCCATTCTAAATGACAGCTTTTCTGGATAGAGCAATTTGGGATGGAGGTCCCTGCTTTTCAAGATTTCAAATATTTCTTTCCAGCCCCTCCTTGCCTGGAAGGTCTCTTTTGAGAAATCAGCTGACAGTCTAATGGGAACTCCTTTGTAGGTGACTGTCCCCTTATCCCTTGCTGCTTCTAGAATTCTCTCCTTCATTTTAATCTTGGCTAATGTAATGATGATGTGCCTTGGTGTGTTCCTCCTTGGGTCCAACTTGTTTGGGACTCTCTGAGCTTCCTGGACATCCTGGTAGTCTATTTCCTTTGCCAGATTGGGGAAGTTCTCCTTTATTATTGTTCAAATAAGTTTTCTACTTGTTGCTCTTCTTCTTCCCCTTCTGGGACCCCTATAATTTGGATGTTGGGACGTTTAATGATGTCCCGGAGGTTCCTAAGCCTCTCCTCATTTTTTTGAATTGTTTCTTCCTCATTTTCTGTTTGGTTGTTAGTTTGTTCCTTCTGGTCCACTCTATTGATTTGAGTCCCAGTTTTCCTTCCATCTCCATCAGTTCCCCAGGCATCTTCCTTCATTTCACGTATTGTAGCCTGCATTTTTTCATCTAATTTGTGAGCAAAATCAACCAATTCTGTGAGCATTTTGATGACCAGTGCTTTGAACTGTGCATCTGATAGGTTGGCTATCTCTTGGTCGCTTAGAAGAATTGGCTCTGGGGCTTTTATTTGTTCTCTGGTTTGAGCCATTTTTGGTGGGTTTTTTTGTTTTGTTTTGTTTTGGTTTTAGTCTGGTAGCGGCTACTACGTAGTGAGGAGTTGAGCCTTAGGTGTTCCTCAGGGCAGGGCAGCCCAGTCGCTGGGTTGTGACGCTATAGGTGGAGGCGGGGTCTGAGAGGGAACAATGGCGTCTGCTCTGCTCTCTTCTGGATTCAGTCCCTTCCGCCACTTCCCCTCTGCCTGGACCGTCTGTGTGCGCGAATGTGGGACCACCTGGTCAGCCAGCTGCCTTGTGCGGCCTCACTGGGTCTGCACAGTTGCCCCCCTGTGCCCGGGGTCTGCCAGCTGCTGCCTGTGGGCCCGGGGACCGCCAGCCGCGGCCTGTGCACCTGGGAACTGCCAGCCACTGCTGCTTGCGTTCCCGGGTCTGCACTTCCACTTTTTCCAGCCGCGACTCCGCCCCTCTTACCGGTCTGGATGAATGGTTGCTGGACTTCCGTACAGTTCAATTTTCTATAAGTTCTGGTTGTTTTCTTGTTTCTAAATATTTGTTGTCAGTAATTTTGGTTGTAAGAGGAAGCACAGTGTGTCCGCCTACGCCTCCATCTTGGCCGGAAGTCCGGTATTCATTTTTTAAATATATTTTATTGATTATGCCATTACAGTTGTCCTATCCCCACCATCATTCCCCTCTTCCCTGCACACCCCCTACCACCCACATTCCCTTGCTTCAGTTCATGTCCATATAAATTCTTTGGCTTCTACATTTCCTATACCATTCTTAACCTCCCCCTGTCTATTTTCTACCTACCATTTATGCTACTTATTCTGTGTACATTTACCCCCTCTCTCTTTCTCCCACTCCACTATCGATAACCCTCCATGTGATCTCCATTTCTGTGGTTCTGTTCTTGTTCTATTGTTTGCTTGGTTTGCTTTTGTATTTGTTTTAGGTGTGGTTGTTAATAACTGTGAGTTTGCTGTCATCTTACTGTTCCCATTTTTTATCTTCTTTTTCTTAGGTAAATGCCTTTATCATTTCACATAATAAGGGCTTGGTGATGATGAACTCCTTTAACTTGAGCTTATCTGATCAGCACTTTAATTCGGATAATAATTTGGATGTTGGAACATTTAAAGATGTTCTGGCAGTTCCTAAGCCTCTCCTCATTTTTTTTTGAATTCTTGTTTCTTCATTCTGTTCTGGTTGAATGTTTCTTTCTTCCTTCTGGTCCACACTATTGATTAGAGTCCCAGTTTCCTTCCCATCACTATTGGTTCCCTGTACATTTTCAGTTATTTCACTTAGCATAGCCTTCATTTTTCATCTAATTTGAGACCAAATTCAACTAATTCTGCGAGCATTCTGATTGCCAGTGTTTTGAACTGTGCATCTGATAGGTTGGGTATCTCTTCATCGCTTAGTTGTACTTTTTCTGGAGCTTTGATCTGTTCTTTCATTTGGGTCATTTTTTTTTTTTTTTTTTTTGTCTCCATGCACCTGTTACGTAGTGAGGGGCCTTAGGTGTTCACCAGGGCAGGCAACCCACTCGCTGGGTTGTGACACTGTATGTGGGGGAGGGGTCAGAGAAGGAACAATGGCACTTGCTCTGCTCTCTGCCCTATTTCAGTCACTTCCCCTGCTACCCACAAGAAAAGTGGCCTCTTCTGGTGCTGATTCCCAGGTGGGTGAGCTTGTGTACGTTCTAGGACCCTGTGGGTCTCTCCTGTGAGGCTGGGAGTTTCTCCCATTAGTGCCTCAACCCCCACAGGTGATTTCAATCAGAGGTTTGAGACTTTATTTCCCTGTGCTGAGACCCAGGTTTGCAAGGTCTCTCTTGCTCCTCCTGTGTTCCTCCAGGTTTATCTCCACATGAATGTGGGACTGCCGCTCCGCCAACCACCACGTTGCTGCGAGTCCTCTCTGCTCAACTGCCAGTCTCCACCCCTCCTACATGTCTGGATGAATATTTCTTCTTTAACTCCTTGGTTGTTGGACTTCTAAACAATTCGTTTTCTGATTGTTTTAGTTGTTTTTTGTTTTTAAATTGTTGCTGTCCTTCTTCTGGTTGTGCAAGGAGGCACAGTGTGTCTACTACCTATGCCTCCATTTGGCCGAAAGTCCTGGTATTCATTTGAATATATATTCCCCTCTTCTATGTATTAGATGTTGAATACCTCCCATTAATCAGATCATGTGAATTTGATTGTTATCCCAGCTGTTGGAACTTAGAAGGAATGACAAAAATAATTTTTTAATCCCCCACAGGTTTTGTGAGCCGGCTGTGTGACATTCATGGCCGGGACACTAAATTCTGGGAAGTGCAGCCTCTGAGAGATCATGGACATCTCCTGGCAAGAGTAAGCATTATTGTTATTTTTTGCTCTGTTAGCCTTTTTGGTCTATTTCTGCAGGGCTTGGTATAATTAGTAGTGCTGAGAGTTATTTTCTTCCCTTGTACACTTACATTGGCGTGAAAAACTATTTCTGAGGCCAGCTGCTTGGACTTAGAGAGTCAGGAATGTTGTTTATCCACTCCTGGCTCTGTTTACATGGTGAGGACTCGGTTCCACTCCTGCATCTGGCAACTGGGCTCCATGATCCAGCTCCAGCTCTGCAGTCTGGCTGTCGGGTCCCGGTTACAGATCTGGGTTCTGTCTCCTGGGTCTGTGGCCTGAGGGTAAATCTGTGTCTGTGTGTCTGGAATCTGGAGTCTCTTCAGGTGTGGCTTTGTGTCCTGGGTGGGTGTGTGGGGTTGATGTGCGGCTCTGGCTCTAGGGTCTGATGTACGGAACCTGGTGTCCAGGGTTCTGTCAGTCTCTGGTGTCAATTGTCTGGCATTCAGGGTCGATGGTCTGGCCTGGGTTGTATCGATAGTTTTGGGATTGGGGCCAGGGTCTGGGGTTCCGTTTTTGGTTCTGGGTCTGCTCTGGGGCCCAGGTTCTGGACTCCAGGGGCTGTGTCCGGTTCTGAGTCCATCTGTGGCATCTGGTGTCTGTGAACTGATGGTCATTGGCTCCTATTCAATGCCAGCAGGAGTTCCAGAGTTGGGGTGTGGGAAAGAAGGAAACTCTTTTGGTACTAATAGCTTCCTTTTGGTACTAATTAGTGCAAATAACTCCGTTTTGGTACTAATGGCTGTGAGTGCAGCATGGCTGTTAGGAAGTTCAGTGTTGTTATAGGTGAATCATGCAGCAGCACCTGTGTGGGTCAGCCCACTGCTGCTGCTGCTCAGTTGTGAAGGGTCTTGGCTGTGAGGGGGCCCTGGAGTGAGGCAGCCCTGGGGCAAGTTGCCCCGAAGGCTGTGCTGCTCAGTGCTTCTCTGCTCATTCTGGTCTGGTCCTGTCACTTCCTCTCTGTTTGGCTGCATTTGCACACAAAGAAGCGCAGTTTGGAAAAGGGGCCCCTCTGAGCGAGGACATCAGGCTGGGAGAGCAGAGAAAAGGCCTCTGGTGTTATTTCCACAGCAATCTAGGTTGTTATTGTTCTTAAATTATGCCAAGTTTTCCTCCTGTACTGTTTAATTACCCAAACTGAGAATGTAACTGAAAAAGACACCGGCATTGGGGTGGCCTGTCACTACCAAATCCAATAAACAGTGATTGAATCTTTATGGGCACTTTTTTCAGATGGCTGGCGATCCGAGAAGATGGTAGGTTCGTACCCTGACAAACCATCTTCCCTTCTCTTTCCTGGCCAAATCTTTTATAAGGGAGGTGGGGGAGGACAAACAAGGTGGGGTGAGGGCTTTGCAATTCAGGGAGGATTAGGTGAGTGAGGCTGCAGTTCCCAAGGGGAGGGGGGCGTCTGTCTCCTCATTGACACAAAGGCCCTGCTGCCTCCAACTGGTCCCCAGGCGGTAAGCTCTAGCCAGCGCCCCAGGAGGCCGGCTGTTTCCCACGAGTCAGGATGGGTCTTATTTGCAGTTTCTGAAACAAAAGCTTTAACGTAAACGTTACTTGCTAGGCTTAATAACTTTTCCTTAAGCTAAAATTTTTCAGGTCTTGAGTCCCCATCAAAAATGCTTTTTTTCTGTGGCAGCTTACTTGAAATATACAGAAAAATAAAAATTAATTCAAAATTCCACCCAAACAGGTCATAGCTGCTATTGTTTTAAGTACATACCCTGCCAGACATCTCTCCTTGCGTATTTCCATTCTTTTACTTTGCAGGATTTATTTTCCTGGGTTTTTAACATAGATGCAAAACACGTGAATTGTCAGCTGTTTCCCCTTAATGGGCAGATTTATCCCTACATTTTTCCATAGGGTTTTAGTGTATTTTAATATTATTCAGTTGAAATTATTTTTTTAACTCTGATTGTGATTCATTTGGAGGGTTACTTAGAGTGTACTTCATAACTTTTATTTTATTTTTTCATAACTTTTAATGTAAGAACTTTCTAGTTACTTTCTGCAACTAATTTCTATATTAGTTGAAATTAGATTATCTACAATAAGAGCAAGAGACATACTTCATATAATTTCAATCCTTTGAATTTTTTTGAAATTTGCTTCATTACATTATGGTCAATGTAAAAAGTGTTCGAAGCATGCATCTCTGCTGCCATCTTGTGGTCATTTTGATAATAACACCTTAGGGCAGGTCAGCAGGAAAAGCTGTGCATAGTCGGTTATCTGTGAATGCTGAATCCAGTTTGCTGCTCATGGTGTTTCTTACATTCTTACTGAATTTTTTGAGGTGGTCTCTTGTTTCTGAAAGAGCAATGCTGTATTCCTGATGAGAGAGGTTTGTTAACTCTATTATGATTATACATTTTTGTTTGTGTCTCTGTTCTATATAATTTAAGTTTATGACATTTTTTATGAATTTGGATCTTCCTGGTAAATGAAACTCATTGATATGAAGTGCTCATCTCTAGTCATGCTTGTTATCTGGAAGTCCACTGTATGTTATTATGTAATTTTCATGTGGTTTATGTTTGCATAAGACAGGGTGCCGCAGAAGTAGGTTTAGAGTTGTGAGGATGAGAAACAAAATTTATTGTTGTCTTATTTAATAATTATGACATTATTTTCCACAAGTGTACAAGTGTAAAGCTGCTTTTGCACCTTCCTATTTATCTTTTCCCATTCGACCTTTTTACACCCCATATTTTAGATAATTCATATTTTCTCCCAGTTTGTGTCTTTTCTTTTTATTGTCTTAACAAGTTAGGCACTGCCAGCTTCCAGTGTCCGTGGTCACGAGGTGATGCCCACACCCTAACATGGTGCAAGCAACGCAGTCCAAGGGCAGGAGGTGAGCTGCGTGGGGGCTATGAGGTGACACGGGTGTGAGGGGCAGATACGGCCACCCTTTGGGGAGCAGGAAAGGGGGGCCAGACTGTTTCTGGGGTACATGTCTCAGGTCCAATTTAGCTGTCCACTTCCTGCGAGACCACTTTTTTTTATTTATCTAGATTATATTTCAGTTATAGATAACTTTGGTAAATGTGTTGACGGAGAGACCTGGTTCTTCTTGCTGACGCATGTAAACAATTACATATCAGCAAATCTTATAGTACGTAATCTGTTTATTAGTGGCCTGTTCCCATGGAAGAGAACAGGACTGGGTAGAGTAGGGGGTGAAAGGCAAAGTTTCAGGGCAAAGCAGGGTGACAAAAGCAAGAGCAGCTGAAGACCAGGGTGGCAAGCCCCTGGGCAGCCTGAGGCTGGGTGGCCAGAGACCCTGTGGCCCGAGAGCCAAGAGCACCCTGAGCCCCAGGGCAGGTGGGGGGAGCGAGAGAGTGAGAGCATGAGTCCTTCGTTCTGAGGACTAATATAGTTGGTGGGATAGGAGGGAAGAAAGTTACATATTGATTAACGGGTACATGTGGTGCCAGCTTTCCTGGGGGAATGTGATTACCCCAAACTTAGGTATGTGTGGGGGTCTGTTAGCCTGAATCCTTATCTTGCTCCAGACCCCATTTGTTCATCTTGTTGTAAAACAAATATGTGACAGGAGGCAGTTAATTAAAATTGGGGCACTTTCCAAAGTTATTTATATGCTCTTTCTGTGAGCATCAGGGACTCCCTCGTAAAACAGATAGTGACCAGAGGTAGGCAATTCACCAAAGTTGTTTTGTTAAAGAGAAATGAAACAATCCAAATGCAGGGAGTTGACGGAGCACGACCCTTTATTACACGCATGGTCCCAGAGGAGGCAGTCTCCAAATTCTGGGCCCTGATCTCGGAGAAAACTCTCCTTTTTAAGCATTATTACATCCTGGCTTCCACGGCAGATGCAGTCGTAAATTTTAACTCCCTTTCCCCCTTCCTCTGATTTATTCCTTCCTCAATTAGGACTTCAATCAGGGCTTGTATTCTGATCTATTTCTACTCTCAATTAGGCTTTTGTATTCTGATTTATTCCTTTCTACATCAGTTTTATGGGCTTCTTTGGGCACCGGGGACCCTCTCCCACATTCCAGGCCAGCGCAGTTTCAAGGCTTTCTTTCCCAGATAGTGGAAATGTTACATAGAATTTCAAGGACTTCCTTTCTTCTTTATTAATATAGTGTGTCTTGTGATGTTGGAACACCTGGCAATTGTTGGAACCAGGAAAATAGCTAAAGGACTGTCCCTGTGAGATTTGGCTCTCCAAGGACAGAGAACAAAGAACTTGAGGCGGATTACCATTTAAGGAGATGTTTAGGTTTAAATTTCCCATTCCCCAAACCCTGCAACCCATAGATCCCATGCGCTAAAAGATAGCCAATAGCTAACAGCCACATCTGCTTCTGTGAAATGCTTGCTTGCTTGCGTCTATAAAAAGGCTTATCTGTAAGCGTTAGGTGCGGCTCTCGTCTGTAGCTCTTCTGAGCATTGTGTCTCCGGACACTCTGGGAGTCCGCCCCTGCGCAGGTTAAACTTTTGGCCAATAAAGTAACACCTCTGAATCCTGAAAGTTTCCGAGCATCTGTTTCTCGCCTCGGTGAATGCAACAGCAATATTATCAGGCCAGGCTCAGGACTGCTGAGTTAGTGTGTGAGACATGTCTTCTCCCTCCTCCTCCCTGCCTCGGTTTACTATTTATTCTACTTAATTGGTAAAAGACGTTTCCTGGCAACCAGGGTGCTAAATGCTGGACAGTAACAGCATTGCAGTCTCAGAGTTCTTCCTATGCTTGTTACGGAGAAATGAAACGATCCAGACGCAGGGAGTTCACAAAGCACGACTCTTTATTGCACGCGTGGTCCCAGAGGAGGCAGTCTCTGTTGGAGACCAAGAGGCCTGTGAGGGGTCGAAGATAGGGTCCTGCACCGCAGGTGTGGTGACTGGGCCTGGTTTCCGGCCTTGGAGCTATATCTTGGTCTCTGACTGTTCTCATAACATTGGCCTGCGCATCATGTACACAGTAGCAATGCTAGCCTGAGAACTCCCCGACCTTGAGGGAGTAGATAATCTCGTGCCAGAAAGCTTCTCCTTTGTTTGCTATGCACTCATGATTGTACTTAAGCCTGAAGACCGCGCAATAAACTTGCCTTATGCCAGCAGAGCATTTGGTCCTCTCCTATATTCAGTCCCTCGCCCAGCCTCACGACCACCCTTGCTGCAGCGGGCTGCAGCAAGTCTCCAAATTCTGGGCCCCGATCTCAGGGAAAACTGTTCTTTTAAACATCTTACATCTTGGCTTCTGTAGCAGGTGCGGTTGTAAATCTTAACTCCTTTTCCCCCTTTCTTTGATCTATTTCTTTAATGGGGGGGGCTCAGAATAGGTCTTGTATCCCGTTATATCTTTTCTTATCAATAGGACTCGTATTCTGGTACATTTCTTTTTACATCAATAGGACTTTCTTTTCTATATCATGTTGTCTCCTGCTTCAAATGGATATACAAAGATAGCCATTTTTTAACCCAAAACAAGATGATATTTTTCATTTGATAAAGTTTCTTTTATTACGTAGCAATTTCCAATTTTGTTCCTATAGATCCTGTACATTGTTAAGTTTATTCTCAGGTTGTTTTTTTTTTAACTGTTTTGTTGGTTTTGAAATTTTTTAAAATTATATCTTTAATTTACTATTTCTACACATTTATTTCTGCATGTTATTTTCCCATCACTGCACTAAATTCTATTTGTGGTACTTTTCAGTTGTCATGAGTTACGAAGGTAAACATGCTCTCATACAATAATGACCATTATATACTTGTAGCTCTAGGTGACCTAGAAATAGTTAAAGCTTGAAAGAAAAGAAGTGAGGTAATATGAGGAGCTAGAAAAATTCTTTGTTAGTCATAAATACGTTAATGACTAAATAAAAGAGTAACATCCTTGTTAGCATTTTAAATGAGTTTAGGGCCTGGAAGCACGGTGTTCTAGAAATCAGAAGTATTTTGTGACAGGAAATGTGCCCTGGGTGGTTAATCTGAGGAACACAGAATGTAGTAGCAAATGTCCACATTTTCAAAGAGGAAAACTTGAGATGGTGAAATCTGGAATCTTAACAGAGCAAGACTCTTTGTTCTAAGTGATATTACAAATCAGTTATTACAGTGATGTATGAGCCATGGAAAGAAGCAGGGACCCTCAGGTGACCGCTCTAATCACAGCGTGGTCCGGTCTCCTAAGTGAACAGATCTTCCTTTGCCTCCTGAGCTATGGCCTAGGACACTTCTCCCTGAGATTTGCAAGATGGCTGGCATTTTTTATTCTTTTAAGTTTCAGGTTCAGGCTTCCTGTTCCAAGAAAGGCAGCCTTTCAGATCTAGGATGCAAAGGGACATGCTGTTTCTATTCTAATGGAGTCTTCAGGATACAGAGTAGGGTTTCTCATTCTCAGCACTGTGGACCTTTTGGGCCAGAGAATTCCTTCTTCTGGGGGATTGCCCTCTGCATTGTAGGTGCTTATTAGCATCCAATCCCTCTATTCACTGTCAATACCCTCGCTTCCCTTCCCCTCAGGACAATCTGAAATGGCTCAGGACATTGCCTAAAGTCCCCTTGGGGACAAAAGTCACCTTTTGTTGAGAAACAGTTGGAAGCTGTTATCCTTTTTGAACCCAGAAAGATCTTGGTCTGGTATGGAGTATTTTTATTATTTTTCTATGCAAATTATTTTCCACCCTGACTGTGATTTATTTTGGGAATGTATTTAGAAGTGTATTTTAAAACATCTAAATATAGGGACTTTGTAGTTACCTTGTGACTGGTTTTTAGATTAATGGCAAAGAGAGCAATAAACATAGTTTGTGAGACATTTGTTGAAAACTGCTTTATAGCTAAATGTAGTCATTTTTTAAAAAGGTCCTGATAGGTGACTCAAGACTTGGAAAATTTTAGCTTAAGGAAAAAGTTGTAAGTCTAGCAAGTAATGTGTATGTTAAAGCTTTTGTTTCAGAAGCTGCAGATAAGACCCATCTTGACTGGTGGGAAACAGCCGGCCTCCTGGGGCGCTGGCTGGAGATTACCTCCTGGGGACCAGTTGGAGGCATCCGGGCCTTTGTGTCAACCAGGAGACAGACTCTCCCCCCTCCCCTTGGGAACTGCAGCCTCACTCACCTAATCCTCCCTGAATTGCAAAGCCCTCACCCCACCTTGTTTGTCCTCCCCCACCTCCCTTATAAAAGATTTGGCCAGGAAAGAGAAGGGAAGATGGTTCGTTAGGGTAGGAACCCACCATCTTCTCAGATCACCGGCCATCTGGATAAAGCGCCCATAAAGATTCAATTGCTGTCATTGCTTATTGGATTTGGTAGTGACAGGCAGCCCGAATGCTGGTGTCTTCTGGTTACAGTCCAAGTGTGCTTGAAAAGCATTTTTAGTTTACTTTGGTGCTGCTTACTACTTAAACAATGAGAAAACATTTATTCAAAATTCTACCTGAAGAGTTAAAAAGAACTGGTATCATTTTCTGTATATCCACTTGCAGAATGTGGATGTGCACATTTCTGTCTACTTTCTCTGGATTTCCTTTACTATTTTAGGTTATAAGTATGGGCGCAAAACTTGTGTATTTACAGCTTTATTTTTGATACTGTGCATTGAATGGTGAAGATGTTTTTTGTAAGTTTTGGTATGTAGTATGTTTATCCCCATTCAGTTTATTTTGTAATTCAAATTGTTTTATTTTTGAGGTTATTTAGAAGTGTATTACATAACTACCAAATATAAGGACTTTCCAGTCACTCAGTATTACTGAATTCTAGCTTAAGTGCAATAGGAACACTTAGGAAACATACTGAATATAATTTTAATGCTGTGATGCTTGTTGAAACTGGCTTTTTATTGGCTTGGCCAAAAGATAAAAACTTTTGGGAACATGGAATTATGAAGATGCCTGAAAGACTGCAGAAAGCAGTGGGACAAAACAGTGAATATGTTGTTCAATGAAATTATTGGCGAAAACGAAAAACATCTCTTTCATTGTGTTTTTACCTAAAAATCGAATGAACCTTTTGGCCAAGCAAATAGTACAGTGTTCCAAGTGTGCATCTCTGCTGCCATCTCGTGGGCCTTTTGTGGATAACATGTTAGTGGCATGTCAGCAGAAAAAGTGGTTGACTGTAGAAGAATATAAATGAATGTTGATTGCAATGTTATTTATATGTATATCTAGCAACTTTTAAATATCAGGATTTACTAGTAACTTTTTGTTCCTGATTTCTATATTAACAGCAATGACAGAAAGAAACATACTGTATACAATTTCAGTCCTTTGAAATTTGTTAAAACTGGCCTTAACACAGGATGGTCCCTTTGAAAAATGTCCCAAGTGTGGCTCTCCGCTGCCCTCTCATGTGTCACCTGGGAATAACAGCTTTGTGCAGGGCAGCAGGAAAAGTCATGGAGTTTAGTGAATTATCTATTTTCTCTGTGACTGCACTGGACAGAGATGCTCAGTCCCTTGACCCCCTGTGGGTGATGCAAGGCCCTCCTGGCAGCTGGTCACTCTCTCAGGCTGTGGCTGCTGCTGTTGCCACAAGATTTAACAATTTTAGCAAAGCAAACTATTCTCAAAGGAATGATTACGTTGATGAAATTTGGAAGAGTTTATTAATGTAGCTTGTGTCCTGTAGTTTGTGGGATTACCTAACAAAAAGTAACATCCCACGAAGGCTGCACTTTTCATAAATTTCCTGTCTATCACCCATTTTACCTCTGTAAGACCCTGTTTCCCCATACTCCCAAAGGTCCTATGTACCTGATATCACCTCATTGTCTGGTGTTCATTTGTACTCATGCACACATTAAATGTTGACTATCTTGTATTGATCTGATAATTTTTTTTAATTATTATCCCACAGGTGTTAGAGCCAACAAGGTTTGTGGAAAATGATCACGTTTTAATCACACAGTTTTGAAAAGCTGGTGTTGGGGGGCACCACCTGCAGAGCCCCCCACGTCCGTCATGGGTGGAAATAAAACTACCAAGATATGAGCTGGATGGGGAGGAGAGGTGGTCGATCTCTCAGAGGAGAAGGACCCAGAGCCCCTTCCTCAATGGACTTTTATTGGGTTCAAATACACAGGAATACAGGTATGTCAGGTGGCAAGGATCAAACAATGGATAGCATTTCAAAGAAATCTGAGGGCTTAATCTGAGTCAGTATCTGTCAGGAAAGGGAGTTGCGAAACTTTTGGGAGACATACTCATTTCCTCCTGGGACCCTTATCATTTAAATGAGAGCACTCTTAGCAAAGCATGTTTCACAGTGCTTTACGAATTCTTTCTTATGCCTGATCACCCCGGGAAACAGGTCTGGCCAGCACTGGGCTGCACTGCCTCCCATCATAGTTTCAGGCTTAAGCCAATTAGGCCCAGGAAGCAAGAGATAAGCAAGTGGTCTCCCAGATGGAAATGGGGACTCGGGCTATGTCAGAATAGGCGGCGGGCAAGAGTCCATCACCCCCTCTTTGCTGCAGCCCCCCGAGTCCTTCCATAAGGGCCTCCCAAGTGGTCGTGTCTGGCTTAGGTTGCCCCTCCCTTGAGGAGTCTTACCCGTCATTGACTAACCAACCAAGCATTGGGGCCAGAGATGGATGACGCAGAAGTGGCGCTCCTGCCAGGGAGATAAGCCTTGTCTCCTTAGTGGCTCACATCCTCTTGACAGAACAGACCCAGATGAAGCGTGTCCATTGGGCTCTTACACAGCCTAACTATGGGGTGCAGGTTACAGCTCCTGAGACCAGGCTGAATGGTACGTAACAATCTTGTATTGATCTGATAATGTTTTTTTTTTTATTATTATTATTATCCCTCAGGTGTTAGAGATGACAAGGTTTGTGGAAAATGATCACTTTTTAATCACACAGTTTTGAAAAGCTGGCAGGGTGGAATGAATGGCTGAGACAGTGCCAACTCCTGAACCTGTTGCAGCTGAGAAATCAAGGATGTCTCCCCTCCAAGGTCAGCATCCTTTTTGTTCACTGTTTTGTCCTATTGCCGCTGGGTTTGGTAAAATTTTGAAGTTTGCATGTGGAGAGACATGGATTTTATGTTATTGAATCACAGATTTCTTTACAGTGTGAGGATCCAGTTCAGCTCCTGCCTCTGGCCTCTGGCGGTGGGGCCCCAGTGTCTGGCTCCAACTCCAAATTCTGGCCATGGCATCCTGGTTGTAGATCTGTGTCCTGTGTCCAGGGCCTGTGCTTCAGAGTCAAAATGTATTCGGTTGTGTGTCTGCAGTCTTGCACCTCTTAGGATGTGGCTTTGTGTCCTAGGGTCTCATTCAAGGTCCATGTGTAGATGAAGATTTAGGTTTTGGTGTATGGAATCTGGCATTATAGGAGTCCGATGTCAGTCCCTGGCATCTGGTGTTTGGCCTTCGGACTGCATGGTCTGGCTCGGGTGTGGGCCCACGGCTTTGGGTTTGGGGCTTTGGCCTGGAGTCCTGGTTTTGGTTTGGGTTCGCTCCAGGGTCCAGGTTTCAGAGTCAAAGGTCTGTGTCCAGGATCCTGAATTTGCCTCCGGTGTCTGCTATCTGTCAACAGATGATTATTGTGTTAAATTCATTGCCAATATGAATCCCCAAGTATATGGAGTTGAAGCAGATTAGTAAAAAAAGTAGGAAAATTTCCTTGGCAAGTGGAATGGGAAAACTGAGCTCGATAGCTCAATAAGGATAGTGATGTACAGCCTGGTAATAAGTCTGAGGATGTTATGTTCCCTGACCAAGGGCATTGGAGAACAAATGGTTTACCCATCTCAGTCCACGCAGGGGAAGACCCCCCATCAGTCCCAGCCCTTTTCTGGTGAATTTTCTGAAGGAGAAATTCTCCAGAGAAGGACCCTGATCACTGTGTGCTGGCTTTGCGGCATCAGCATGTCAAAGGGCACCCCTGGAGAGCTGAGTATTCTGTGGAGATGGGCCCCAGAAGCAGTGCCATCCATGCTGACTCTTGCTGCTGTGATTTCACCTCTTCTATCTGAAGCCCTTCCTTTGTTTCACTGTCCTGAGATGCAATATACAAACTCTCAAAATTCTCTAGCTTTGTGTTCTGAAATTTTTACTGCACGAAGCCAAGAATCTGCACATATGAGACCTTGCCAGGGCAAACCTGCCTTGGGTCCAGTACCTTTTCAGTGACAAAATTATCAAATTTTGTTTATTCATTTACCTGTGGATGGACATTGGAATACTTTCTACCTTTCAGTTGCTGTTAGCAGTGCTGGTATGAATAATCATGTATAAGTTTGTTATAACATCTGTATTCAATTTCTCAGGTATATGTTTCCAAGTGGAGGTATTGAACACAGTAGGATAATTTTTTGAGGAACTGTCAAGCCGTTTTATAAAAGGTCTGCAATATTTTACATTTATGAAAGAAATGGTCAATCATTCTAATTTTTGTTTGTGATCATAAACATTTCTCAGGTTTGCTTTCTCATTATAACCTTTGTAGTGTCTGGGAAGGGATATTGTACCGTGATGTAGTCATCGAACATTTTCTCTGGATACTTCCAGAGAAGTATCTAGATACTACCACTTCTATGAATGTCTTCTCATTAGAAGAGACTATTCAAGTTTTTTAAAAATATAGATGTCTGCAGAGGGGAGAAGGGAGGGAATTTCAGGGGAAAAGGGGAAGGGCTTACGGAATAATTATAAAGGACACATGGACAAAAACTGTGGGGGTGGAAATGAAAGGAAGGTGGGAGGGCTGGGGGGTGGGCTGGGATGGGAGTAAAAGACAGAAAACTGTACAAGAACAACAATTAAAATAAAATTTAAAAAAATATAGAGATGTCTGCCTGGGTGGTATGGTTCAGTGGATTGAGCACCAGCCTGTAAACCAAAGGGATCTCCAGTTCGATTCCCAGTCGGGGCACATGCCTGGGTTGCAGGCCAGGTCCCCAGTAGGGGGTGTGTGAGAGGCAACCACACACTGATGTTTCTCTCCCTCTCTTTCTCTCTCCCTCTCCCTTTCTAAAAATAAATAAATAAAATGTTTAAAATAATATAGGTGTCTCTTCATTGATGAGTCATCAGGTTCTTTGTTGTGGAAGAAAGAGTCTTATTGAAAGTATAATGTGCAACCATTTTCTTCAATTCTGTGGGTGGTCCTCTTACTCTGCAAATAGCTTCTCCTGCTACCCAGGAGATTAAAAAATACCTCTTAATTTTTTAATCAGGAGGACATCACATTTACTCCTTTACTTTCATCAGTTTTGCTTTGGAAGGGTATGTCTTGATATTCCAGCAGCAGCCTCATGCATTTCAGGTCTTCTGTGTGTTATTCACTGCATTATTTAATTTGCTTGATTTAATATAACTTGTGTCACAGAAATCTGCTTAATGGTTTTAGACATTACATGATTACATTTCAAGGGCTCACAGGTTTAAATAGGAGGACACACTGTTCTCTGCGGTATGATGTCCAGAGTCAGGCATATGGAGTCAGGGACAGGCTTTGGACACCAGGTCTGGCGTCTCGTGCGTGGCATGGTTCAAGGTTAGGGTTAGGGGTTGCAGTTGTGGTGGATACCATGACTTGTGTACAACTTTATTTGAAGCCATCATGTTAGACTGTATCATGATGGGTGTCCTATCAGTGTGTGATAAAAAAAAAAAAATCTCACCACAAGTTGTGAATGTATGGATGGCCATTTTCACAGTGAAGATGCATGAACATAAGCAATATTTTCTGTCCCTTTGGCTTTGTCATTTCAAGAAAGGTATAAGTGCAACTGTAAGGCAAGAAATGATCTGTGGAGTGTATGGCAAGAAGATGTCGTGACTGATGGAATGTGTCAGAAGTGGATTGCGAAGTTTTCTGCTGGAGATTTCTCCCACAGGCAGGCAGACCAGGTGCAGTGGAGAGCCCTCAATGGCAGATGTTCACTGAGGACGGACCATGTCATGGCAGGCGGGAGACAGGCAACGTGTTCAATGTGTCCCAATCAGGCTTCAAAAATCATTTTCACCAGCTTGGTTACGTTAATTGCTTTGACGTTTGGGCTCCACAGGGGTTAAGCAAGATGGTGGGGGACCCTTCATGAGTGGATTTCCACAAGTGGTTCTCCACTGAAACTTAAGGAAAACATTCCATTTCCATGAAGATTGTGTGTGGGGGGGAGGATGAATCTTTGCTATTTGAGAATAATGTGGAACGGGAGAGATTGTGGGTAAACAAAGGAACCACCATTCGCCCCTCCCAAGGGTGGTCTTCATGCAAAGGAGGCGATGGTGCCATTTTGGTGAATTTGGGAGGGAGTCCTGTAGTAGGAGCTGGTTTCGGAAAGCCAGCAGGTTACTGGCGACATGTGTTGCTCCCCATCACAGCAATTGAAAGTTCCACCAGAGGGAAAGAGTCCGGAGTGTCAGCAGAGGATGCAGAAGGTTAGGATTAGGTGAGAGATCTCATTTCTCTTTGGTGAGCAGGGAGAACGGTTCCAGCCTGGCTGTGCCGTCCTGATTCCTCCACAGTACTCAGAAAACCTTGCTCCTTCCCACGGCCATTTAGTTTGTCTCTCTGAATTTTTCTTCATGGAGAGAAATTTCCATTCCTGGAAGTCTGCAGAAGACACCAGGAAGAGTTCTCTGCTCCGAGAACAATGTTGTGGGACAATGGGATGGTGAAATCCATGAAGATGGCAGAGGGCAGTGGAAGAAAACGGTGATGACGTTGTGCAGTTGTGTTGTGGGGGGACAGTGAAAAGTGTGCCCGTCATTGTATCAGGGTTAAAAGGAAGGAACCTTTCAGTCTGGCCATCAGTAGGATATGCGTTGCATGTGTCAGTCTCTGCTGCCATCTCGTGGCCATTTGGGGGAATGACACCTTATTGCAGGTCCGCAGGAAAAGTCGATATAGTGTATCATCCAGGAATGTGGAATACAATGTTACTTAGATGTGCATTTCATCACTTTTAAAACTAAGGACTTTTTAGTAACCTTTTGTTACTGATTTCTAGATTGACTGCAGTTAGTGTCAGCAATATACTTTGCATAATTTCAAGTTTTTGAAGTTTGTTGAAACTTGCTTTACAGTACAGTATGATTACTGGAAAAATGTTCCAAGTGCGCCTCTCTTCTGCCATCTGGTGTTCACCTTGGTACAGATCATAAGGAAACGTCCGGTATAGTGGATCATCCCTAAATGTTGAATCCAATTTTGCTGCTCATGTTAAGTTTATTTTTTTTAAGATTTAATTTATTTATTTTTAGAGAGGGGGGAGGGGAAGGAGAAAGAGAGGGAGCGAAACATTGATGTATTGATGTGTGTAAGAGATACATGGATTGGTTGCCTCTCACACACCCCAAACTGAGAATCTGGCCCTCAACCCAGCCATGTGCCCTGACTGGGAATCCAACTGTAACTGTTTGGTTCACAAGCCAGTGTTCAGTCTGCTGATCCACACCAGCCAGGGCTCATGTGAAGTTTTTTATATCTCTACAGGTTTTTTTTTTGGGGGGGTGGTAAACAAGGCTACAGGTTGATCCCTGGTCAAGTCACATGCAAGACTCAAGCAATGGCTCCGACTGGTGTGGCTCAGTGGGCTGGGCGTTTGCCTGCAAACTAAAAGGTCACCAGTTCCATTTCCAGTCAGAGCACATGCTAGGGTTTGAGGCAGGAGATGGTCAGGAGGAAACTCTGGAGGTGCTCCAGGGTTAAGATAAAGGACATTGATACAGGACAGAGACCCTATTCTAAGACCAGTTGTTCCTGCTTTCTGAGAAAGCACTGAATCATGGCGAATCATAAGTGAATCTGTTTAGAAGATGCTACATGACTCTTGGTTCATTATAATAGCATTATAATAAGTCAGCCTTGTGGGACCCCCTTCCCTGGTGGTCAATCAAGGAAGATCATGGGAGACCACCTGTGCAGTAGCTTTATACTAATATAACTACTTGTACATGAGTAATAAAACCCAGCCAAAACTAGCCAAGAAATATCGCCCTGTAAGTATAGAATCCATCCAGCCCCTGAGATAAATCTCTGCTCGGTGTCTGCCTGCTCCCTTGTTCTGTGGAGTGTACGAATGCTTAATAAATCTGCTGTCTGTCTACTATAAACTCTCTGTGTCCTGTTCAATTCTTTGTTTGTAATCATCAAGAACCTGGTTACCTGTGCACACCTGTGACGGGTTATGGGCCAGGTCCCCAGCTGGCAGCATGTGAGAGGCAAACAATAGATGTTCCAAATGAAAAATAAATCAATACATTTAAAAAACAAAACAAAACACAATTTCTATGTGGATCTGTATGTTTTAATGGACCCTGTATTCTTTTCCATCAATCTGTCTATTCATAGGGCATTACTCCACCGTTGTACTTAATGTTGCTTCATAATACACAACACCTTTTAATTCTTCCTTATTTTAACAGGTAAACTTAAATTAGGCTTCTTTTATTTATAAAATTTTGCTGAGCCCTGGCCAATGTGGCTCAGTTGGTTGGAGCCTTGTCCTGTTAGGTAGGATAGATAGCAAACCCAGGCAAGGAGGAGGAGGGAGACATATCTCACCCACTGACTCAGCTGTCCTGAGACTGATTTGATAATAGTGCCAGGTGTTTGGAACATCACAAGAAACACCATGGTAGCATGGGAAGAGGGAGACCTTGAAATTCTAGGTACCGTTTCCCCTGTTTGGGAAAGAAAGCCTTTGAAAGTGTGTGTTAATTCCAAGGTCTGGTTGGTAGGTGGGAGGGGGTCCACAGTGCCCAAAGAAAAAGCCCACAAAACAACTGTGGTTAATTGCCTACCTCTGGTCTCTATCTGTTCTATGAGGGAGTCCCTAATGTTTACAGAAAGAGCCTGTGAATAACTTTGGGTGTCTGCCCCAACTTTAACCACCTCCTGTCAGGTTTTTGTTTTATAACAAGAGGAACAAATGGGGTCTGGAGTGAGATAAGGATTCGGGCTAACAGACCCCCACGCATACCTGCATTTGGGTAGTCACATCCCCCGTGGAAGCTAGCACCACCTTTACCCACCAATCAATATGTAAGTTCTTCACCACCATCCTGCCAACTACATACGTCCTCAGGACTAAGGACCTGAGACTCTTGCCACCCTTGCCCCTGCCTGTTGCTGCCCTTACCTTGCCCTGCCCAGAATCTATGCCTTTCATCCCTACCTCAGCAAGGCCTGTTCTTTTCCAAGAGAACGTGTCACTAGTAAACCCTGCTTGCTCACTAATGGACATGATGATCTGTAATTCCTTACTGCATCATCGAGAAGAACCAAGTTTCTCCCATAAACCGAAAGGTTGTAGTTCAAGCTCTAGTCAGGTCACATGCCTAGGTTGCGGGTTTGGTCCTCAATGGGGACAAACACGAGAGGTGACTCTTCAATGTTTCTCTCTCACATAGATGTTTCTCTCCCTTTCTCTCTCCCTCCCTTCCCTTCTCTCTGAAATGAATAAGCATGTCCCCAGGTGAGGATTAAAAAATTTTTTAATCTAGATCATATTACATTTATAGGTAACTGTGGGAAATTGAAATCATTGTATATTTTTCTATCCAAGAACATGCTGTTACTTTCCTGTGGTCCAAGTATCTTTTTGAAAAAAAGATTTTATTTATTTTTAGAGAGAGGGGTAGGAGGGGGAAAGAGAGAGGGAGCGAGAAACATCAATTAGTTGTGTCTCACATGCTCTCAAGTGGAGAACAAACCCTCAACCCAAGCACATGCCCGGACCGGTGATCGATCTGGTGACCCGTTAGGTCTGTGGCACAGCCCCCAAGCCACTGAGCTACCCCAGTCAGTGTTGTTCAGGTGTCTTTTATTGGGTATGATGTTATGAATTGGTTCATATGGATCTTGCACATTTTTCTTAAGCTTATTCCCAGGCATTTTACCTGTTTTGTTGCTACTGGGTGTTTTTAAAAATTTACATCTTTAACTTACTCTTTTGTATATAAAGGATACTTAATTATGCATGTAATTTCTCCCATACATTACTTAATTCTATTATTTGTAATAATGTAAAAGTTGATTAAGGTAAGCAAGCTATCATGTAATAATAATAATCACATTGTTTTAGTTATATATAACTTAAAAATAACTAAAGCTTGGAAGAAAATATGAAGAAATAAGACAATATGAAGAATTAGAAAAATTCTTTATGTTAGTTCTAAGTTCATCATTGATTAAATAAAGTAATAACAGCATTCTTAGCATTTTAAACGGGTTAGGGCCTAGATGTATGGTGTTCTAGTACTCGGAAATCAGAAGTATCTTGTAAGTGAAGTTGTGCCCCTTGTAGGTAATCTAAGGAGCTTACAATATGGCAAATGTCCACATTTTCAAAAGGGAAATTTTAGATGGTGAATTCTGGAAACTGAAAGACTAAGATTATTGATTCTCAGTTACATTATAGAACAGCTGTTGAAGAGTGATGTATGGGCAATGAGAAGAAGCAGTGACCCTCAGATGTGTGCCATGGCGTATCACAGTGTGGTTCCATCTCCTAAGGTGTCAGACCTTTTTGCTTCCTGACTTTTTGAGGGTGTCTTCTCAGCCTAGGACACTTGCCAGTGTCCTTTGAAAGATGGCGAGCTTGAGGCATTGAGAGGCGGGCATTGTTTCAGATCTAGGGAGCAAAGTGACATGCGGTTTCTATCCTGGTGGACTTTTCATTGAGTTCCACACTGAGCAGGGCTTCTCATTCTCAGCACTGCTAAGCAGTATAGATAGCAAACCAAGGTGGGGAGGGAGAGAGGGACATGTGCCTCCCTGTAATTCAGCAGTCCTGAGCCAAGTCAGGTAAGATTTTCAGAGGTTCCAAGGTCACAAGAGAGACCAGGATGAGCGCACCAGCAGCTGGAGGGGAACATTTGAAATTTCTTTGTACTGTTTTCTCTATCAGGGAAAGGAAGCCTTTGAGACTGTATGTTAATCCCAAGGTCAGGAGAAGGGCTGAGAGAGGAAGCCTGGAGGCTTGCCGCAAGCATGAAAGCCCTGAAACCCCACCAGGCGGGGCACTCAGACTAGCTGGGGTGCAGTTCCTGTCAGGTGCATTTCACAAATAAACCTGCTACCTCACTTTCACTGTGCTTGTTGTCCCTTGCCTGAATCCATTCTTTTGATTCTTTTGAGCAGGACAAGAACCTAGGAGGGGAAGTCCCCTAACTCCCCTAACTTGAGTCTTCCCAGTAACAGTACTGCGGACCTTTTGGGCCACAAAATTCTTTCTCCTGGGAGATTTTTCTGCTTTGTAGGTGATTATTAGCTTCCATTATCGCTATTCACTGCTGGCCAGTAACACCCTCCCTCACCTCAGCCCTCATAACAGTCTAAAACGTGTCCCTGCTTTACTTAATGTCCCCCTGGGGGCAAAATCACTTGCGCTTGAGGACTACTGACCTTGATCATTTGTGGAACCTGAGTGATCTGGCTTTGTTACTCAGTATTTTTATTATCACTCAGTTGAACTTATTTCTAATTCCAATTGTGATTTGTTTGGGGGGGTTATTTAGAAGTGTATTTTATAACATACAAATTAAAGGACTTTCTAGTTACCTTCTGTTCCTGATTTCTAAATTAGCAATGAGAGCAAGTAATATACCTTATATAATTTCATTCGATGGAAATTTGTTGGAACTTGCTTTATAGCACACTATGGTTATTTTTTTATTTGTGTTATTTTACTTTTGCTCTTTCCAGTCTGAAGCTATAACCATGGGCATTTAGAGTTTTACAAATGACACTTACACAGAAGAAAGAAACCAAATACCAAGACACCCAAGTGAGATGCTTGGCAGAGACAAACCACAGTCAGGGGCGTTGGCAGGGGCAGGACCAGGACCCAGGGGTCAGGGGCTGGGTGGCTCCTCACAGGCTCCTAGCTGACAGGCAGCTTCATCCCACCCCAAGACCCAGAGTCCAGTCAGACAAGGAGCACCAATCCTTCCAGCAGAGGCCGAACACCTCATAGCCCTGATCCCAGGTGTTCCGCTGGCAGAAGAAGGAGGAAGTAGTGGCCATGAGAAGCTGTGCCAAGACTGCAGACCCTCAGACCCTGAGTCTAGCTATCAGCCCTGCATGGAGGGGAGTGGAGCCAGAAGTCAGGCCTGGAGTGTCCTCTGCTGTCAGTCCCCCCACCACCACCACCTGTCACAGACCCTCTGACTGTGTTTCCAAGAGAAGCAAATTTCTCTGTCCTGAGCCAGGCCTGTGCAATCTTCGGTACAGCCCAGCTGGAATGCCTGACAGCCCCAGGTGAGACCCTGACACTTATTTGTTTGTCACCTTGGGGGCAGTGCTGGGTTTACTGCTCAGGACCATTTAGATGAGAAAGTAGTGTCCAGACAGGCCTTCACATTTCTGTCACTGGGCATAAGGGCACAAACCCCTGCCATTGTCTGTCTGTGTCCTGGCATCTCTGTCTTGGGATCAGAGGACACAAACGGTGGCTTCATCCAGAGTGGGGAGGGCTTCCCAACAGTAACAAGCCCAGCAGTAGTGGCCTCCCAGTTGAAAACAAAGTGGCTCCCGCCCTCCTTCCTCCCTGTCTCTGGGACTGGACGAGTGCAGGAGTGCCTCACTACCAGGAGGACAAAATAGAGGCCCAGGAAGCCAGAGCAGAAAGACAGTCGAAGCTGTGAGCCTGGTGCTGCTGCTGGGCGGCCTGGCAGCCGGGCCTCTGGGCCTGGACTGTGTGACGGAGCCTTAGTGCAGTCGTGCTCTTGAACCATCTTGCTGACATTTCCTGGCATGTGGCTGAAGGCGTTTCTGCCTCACAGGTTTGAGACCATGCAGGTAAAACACGCAGCACACCCTGCTCAGTAACCTGGAGCTGATGGTTCTTCCCGGTCAGCCAAGACCCTCAGCAGAGACCTGAGAACTTGGCTGCTCTGGCTGATGTCTGAACAAGCACCGACCACAGGGAGGCCTGCACATCATAGCAGCTGAACCGTGACAGGAAGGATGCCTGTGCCCATCCCCAACACCACTGTGATGGGAATTTGTGGTTGGAGTCAGAGCCCCTCGCCTGACCCCAGAGCAACTGCATCCAGACTTTGTCGTGGACTCTGCCTGCTGCCCTTGCTTCCCCATTTGAGTCACTGCCCAGGCCAGAGAAGGCTGCCCTTGCCCTGGGACAGAGGGTTGGTTGGTATGTCCCAGTGAGGCCCAGAGGGTTCTAACGAGCCAGCTGGCTGAGGACCATGGGTCTGGGTGACACTGCGGCTCAACAGTGATGCACAGGCCACCAGCGAACACAGTTCACAGGACGTACCCTGGCTTCTGCTGGACATGGTCAGGCTGGAGATGGGAAGGTGGCTGTTGGCGTCAGTGAGTGTGAATCCAGCTGTCACTGCAGAATGTAACTCGTCACCTTGAACCGTCGGGCTGTACACAGGCACGCTCTGCAGACAGACACGCGGTGCTCCACCCTGAGGATCAGAGGCAGGTTGGGCTCATCCACCCAGCAGCACCCAGACAGCAGATGAGGAGCCCCTGAGGCACCTACCTAGAAGGACCATCCTCTTCGTTAAACGACCAGCTTCTGGGTCAGGTCCTGTGAGATGTTCAAGGCAAGGCTGACAGGCCGCCCCACAGCTCAGCTTCTGCCTCGGACCCCCACTCCACAAAGAGGCAAAGTTTGGTGATTTCAGACCATCGCCTCCCAGAACTGACCCGAGGAGACTTTACCTGGGTTGGGGTCCGATCCGTACATTCCCAGTCCCAGCACTAGACAGTGGGTTCTGGGACCCCTTCAGTTACGTGTTCCACACTTATGGTGGCAGGCGATGCTGGGAGTGTTTTCTATTTTCAGCAGAGAATGTGGTCTAATTTTGCGAGAGGCATTTCATCCTGCTACGTACACACAGGGCAGTCTTGTGAGCACATTTCCGATGTACTCTGGTGATTCCTTAGGGCTTACTCTGCTCAGGGCTCAAAGTCAGCCTGTGGGCACCAGCGGGACCCAGTCTGCAGCAGGTGCCCCTTCTGACTGGTTGGTGCATGTTCTAGTTAAGAGTCTGTTCTGATTGGCTGGTTTCTGCTTAGATTGGCTGCTGTCTGCTCTGATTGGTTGGTGTCTGTGCCCACCAGCTGGGACAAATATACATGGACCACACCACCCAGTGGCCCCTCCTGCCCCCGACCCTGTCAGTCAGGCCCTGAAGTGAGCACAGCCATGATGCCCGTGTGCCGGTTGATGGTGAGCGTGCTGTGCTGAGGCACCGTGATGTGAGCGGTGGCTGCGTTGTAGGTGTTCTCGTTGTCGGCTGTGTCCATTGCTGTGACTTGCATCCTGGTGGTGCCTGCAGGGAAACGTGGAGTGGAGTTGATATCCCAACAGCTAACAACCAGCATGGCAACAAAATTAGCGCAGACGTCTAAAGTGCAATGTGCTCCCGTTTTAGTCCACTCACTGTGCAGACGATAGTACTGCCTGTGAGTGATACCAGCAGTGTAGTCCACCACGTCACTGTAGCAATTGCATGGTTATTTTGTCACTCATTTGGAAAGATTTAGGGCTTCCCCTGACACAGCTGCAGCTGTGGGAACACTGTCCCTCACTAACATGAAACTATCAGGGACCTGAGGGAAGGGCATGTGGCTGTCCCAGGCCCTCATCCCTCTTTCCCTGACAATGTCAGGGGAGTCCTGTCTGGACACGGCCCTCGCAAGCCAGAGGATAGAGCTGGGTGGGGGGAGTGAGTCCTGGTCGTTTAAACCAAGACTTTGGAGTTTGGTCCACGACTGGATCTGAGCTGGCTATTCCCCTCATGTGGTCATCAGGAGATGGCTGGTGAGCAGGGGTTTTGCTGTGAGGACAAAGCTGCCATGATAGCAAAGGAAGGAAAAGGGGGAGAAAACAGCAGTGGCTGCTACTGGCAGGTGAGGAGAACAGATCAGCCCATCAGAATGTCCTTCCATGCGGAATTTTCAGTTTCATTTATTTTTCAGCTGCTGCTGTCTACTCTGAGCTCAGGCTGGCCTGCCATGTAACCTTCATGTCCAGCGAGGCCCAGAGCTCGTCCACAAGCACAGAGCTTGTCCATGAGCGCACAGCTCAGATCCGCACCCAGCCCTGCCCACCTCCACCCTCTTAACTTTCATGTGCAGCCCCTGGAATGTAAAGGGATTACAAATGTGTCACAAATAACTTCACAAGACAAGTGGCTGTCTGAAGTATTTAGAAAGTGAGGCAGTCACCCCTGGTTCTAGAACCCCTTGAAGCCACACAAGAGATACTCGCAACAGTGTGAATCGCTACCTCCCATTCAGGGTTGTCGTCACCTGCAGCTACAGACTTTCCCTTCTTACAACAAATGCCAAAGGAGGTTTGTCAGCCTTGGCCAGATGCTCAGTTGGTTGGAGCATCGTCCCGTAACTGAAAGGTTGAGGGTTCCATTGCAGTCAGGGCACGTACATAGGTTGAAGATTTGATCCCTGATCAGGACATGTATGGGAGGCAACCAATCATGGCATCAATGTTTTTCTCTCTCTCCCCCTTCCCTCTCTAAAAGCAATGACAAAAATGTCTGTGGGTGAGGATAAAGAAAAAGAAAAGAGGTGCATCATCGCCTGGGCCAACGATGCTGTAGGAAACCCGAACTTTCTTGTCCTTGTTCGATTTGATCCGAAGATGACACAGGAACACAACCTGGAAAGAACAATCCCCATCAGGTCTAACTCCCCTCAGCCGGGCTTCTTGAACAAGACCAGAGTTTTCCCTTTGCCGTTTCTGACCTACATTTTTGGGAATGGGCCTCAGTCATTCTCTGGGAAGTAGATGGGAGGGATGGCCCAGTCTCTCCTTTGCCTCTTGAGACCAAGGTGGGCATTGGGCAACATCAGTACATCCACCTGGTGCCCAGAGAGAACTTCCTAGGACAACAGGAGAGAGACCACAGCACAAGCCTAACTGTCCAGGAAGCCCAGTGGTTGTCAGCACCACACTGACCTGTGGGAAGGGCTTGGGTTTGCTGCATCCTGACCTTCCAGTACCAACCACAGCGTCTGAGGCATCTTGGGGACCCCCATTGGAAGGCATCACCTGGGTAAAAAGCTGCAAAACTGAAGTGAAGTAGGCTAGGGCACAGAGGACAATGCCCATGGTCCCGCCTGAGAGTCACCACTCAGGGTCATGTTTCTCCTCTGCTCCTCAGAAAGCAGTGCCCCCACCCCCACTGTGGCCTTAAGGATTTTGAAACACCTTCCTCAGGAGAAGAAGGCTGAGAGGAGGACGCTGATATCCTTTGAGGCCTGAAGGTGGAGTACGCTTTCCCCTTAAATGCAGGACACTGGGGAGCTTTCTTGGGCCCTGAATGCACTGCATGCACTGCACAGTCACGTCTGTGTCACATCTGTGACATGTGCTACACAGACTCTCCCTGGAAACACCATTCTTGTCCAACCAGGGGATTGGTGAAACCTCAACCCAGCCTGGGGTGTGGGACCCAGTGTAACTGTGGAAACTGGAGGAAGGTGCTCAAGGCATTTGGGAGGGAAAGGGGCTGCTGAGGAAGTCAGATGGGGCTCTGTACTGTTTGTAAAGAAAAGGTGTGCGGGTGTGCCCGTGTGCGCGGTGAACAGAAAGCTCTAACTCGCTATGTTAATTGGTGTGCCTTCTGGATTATGGAATAATGCGTGCTTTTATTTTCTGTATTTCCCAAACTCACTTTTTTTTTAAGATTTTTTATTTATTTATCTTTAGAGAGGAAGGGTAGGAGAGAGGGAGAGGGAGAGAAATATCAATGTGTGGTTGCCTCTCATGTGTCCCTTGCTGGGAACTGGCCTGCAACCCAGGCATGTGCCCTGACTGGGAATCGAACCGCGATTGTTTGGTTCACAGGCCCGCGCTCAATCCACTGAGCTACACCAGCCAGGGCTCAAACTCACTTTTTATAAACAATAACTGCATATCATCAGAAAAAAATAATGTTCCCATCAAGTATGAGAGTCTGCAAAAAAATATCTTAAAGTGTAAATTTTGAAATGTTACAGTTTTCTTTCTCCAGGTGATGAGATTAACTGTCTCTTACTTAAAAAAAAATATTTTTTAAAAAAGCTTTTTTAGGTAACTTTTAAGAAGTCTGATCTTTGAAGACAGCATCTGTGGGTAACATACTTCCCCAAGGATGGCTCTCAGAGCCTTATCAGACACTGTCCAGAGCAACTAGGACCAGGGCCAGACCTGGGGCCAGACCAAGGACAGACAGGTCAGGGTCTGGATGTCAAGACAATCTTCAAATTTTAGAAGGGCTTACCTGACCCCAGCTGTGGAGGGCAGAGTTGTTCTGTGTTTGCGGCTGACCATTATGGTCAGTGACCCCTTCACCTGCCCAGCTATGGTCCCCAAGCCAGCCCACAGCTTCCTTACCTGGGTGGCAATCAGAACATAAACCAGGTGGGGCTGGCCATAGCCGTGGTGGCCACTGTAGTCACAGAGTCAAGTGTGTGATGAAGGCAAGTGGCCATGCTGTCCTGTCCCCTCAGCAGCTAATGTTGTTTTTGCCCAAGGACTATTGACCTGCCCCACCCAGGTCAATCACAGTGTCATGTGGAGGAGTTGGGAAGTAGGCAGGTGCAGCTGGAGTGGCCTTGGAGGCCCACCAGGTGTTATAGGGACAGGACAGTGACTTCAGCTGCCTGTCAAGAACAAAAGATGCAGAATCCAGTAGAAGTCAGGGTACACTCACTCCTTGGAGCCTCCACTTCAAAACAAGAATGGTGGCTGCCAGACACTGATGAGTGGGCAGGAGGGGTGTGTAAACATAAACACCCACCTCCATGCACAAGGTGGTCTGAGACAGTGTGAACTATGCAAGCAAGGCTAAAACAAAAGGACCTGTTTATGACTTAGCTTTGAGAGCCACACACCATTTTCACAACACAGATCAGCTTGGTTGTGTGAAGGAGGGACTGTACAAGGGCAGGAGTGACAGCATGTGGACTTGGGGGACACCTTGGAGGCTGGCAGCTACACTAGGAATGTGGTTTGCTGTTGAAGGGGAGCAACAGGGAACAGACCTTTCTCTACTCATCTTGGCCTGCTAAGCCTTCTGGGAGAGCTCCAGGGTCTGTCCTGGTGAGGTGGCAGTGACCATCACTTGGCAGTCTGTGGGTTCCCCTCCCCACTGTATTCAGGGCCAGCCCCTCTGCCAGCATTACACCAGGACTCTGCCCCTCTCCCATGGCCCATGCCGAAAGCCACAGAATACTGAGTTTATGGTGTTCTCTCTGGGCTGTGCTGGTGGGGCAAGAAACAGGAAGGGAAACAAAACCCAAGAAAGACACACACCTTCTTTTAAAAAAGCATTAAAGAGAAAATAATAGTGGATATTTATTATTGAAATCCATGTAGTTTATGTAGACACTCTTCACAAGCCTGGCACTGGGAGGACAGAAAGGTCATCGTTACAGGCCATGGGGGTAGGTGTCCCCCTTTGGTGAACCCACTCCAGCAGGAACAGGGTGGGTCATGCTTAGGTCTCCCTCATGCAGGAGAGGGTATGAATGGGGTCCTCACTAATTGTTTGCCATCTCTGTGTATTGAACTCAGCTGTGTTTCTAAGAAAAGTGTGACCTCTGGGAGCTGTTAGCACCCTTCCTTATGCTTATGCAGATGAAGATGTTTACCCTGTTCTCATCTTGAGTTTCGCTGGACTCCCACCCATTGGGTCTACGGGAATTTTGTGGTCCTGGGCCATTGTGGGCATTATGTGCGAATGGGTGGTCAGGAATGACCAACATTGTGCATGTCCATTATCCCATCAGAGTTCACAAACAAAACTTTAAAGATAAAATAAGTACTAATTTCAAGATGGTGTCAGTGATGTATGAAGCCCTGTGGGGCCCAGGTACAAGGAAAATGCATTACAGAAGCTTCTGTATTGTGGGCTTCATGAATGCCATATGCAGATTGGGTGCACCTGGCACAGGAAAAACTGGGTTCTTCTTGCCAACGCAGTAAAAGATTACAAATCAGCACTTGTATTAGTGTGCAAGCAGAGTTTATTAGTGATACTTTCTCATGAAAGAGGACAGGTCTTGCTGAGGTGAGGGGCGGGGGGAGGCAAGGACACCAGGTCCTTTGTCCTGAGGACTTTTACAGTTGGTGGGATGGGGGTGAAGAATTTACATATTGATTGGTGGGTAAAAGTGGTGCCAGCTTCCATGGGGGACATTACTACCCAAATGTAGGTATATGTGGTGGTCATTAGCCTGAATCCTTATCTCACTTATGACCCCATTTGGTCATCTTGTAAAACAGATCTGTGCCAGGAGACAGTTAAAGTTGAGGCCATTACCCAAAGTTACTTATGGGTTCTTTCTGTAAGCACTAGGGACCCTCTCATAAAACAGATAGTGGACAGAGGAAAGCTATTAGCCAAATTTGTTTTATGGGTCCTTTCCTGGAGTGCTGTGAACACCCTGCCATCTTCTAGGCCTTGGGATGAATACACTTTGAAAGCCTTCCTTCCCAGATAGTGGAAATGATATCTAGAATTTCAATGTGTTTGCATGGTGTTCCTTGTGATGTTGGAACATCTGGCAATAGAATTGGACCAGGCTCAGGACTGCTGAGTTAGTGGGTGAGACACATCTTCCTTGTCCTCCCTGCTTTGGCTTACCATCTATCCTAACACACCAGTGCAGGCAGGTGTTGTTCCCAGTGTCAGTTCTCAGCAAGGTGTGGGCTAGGGTCTTGCTTCACAGTTTACTCTCAGTACCACCTGCCTGTGCTGAGGAGGCTTTGAGGGTGTGCAGGCTCAGTGGAAGGGTGGTAACCCGGAGGGAAGGACATCCCCTATCTCAGGCCTCCTTCTCAGAGCAGCCTAGTCTATGTGGGGAAAGCAGTGGGGTCTGCTCAAATTCTGAATTTGGCTACACACCCCTACCCTGTCCTTATATTCCTTTGTCCAACATTAAAGACCAGGGAGACATGGGCACTGACTATTCAGCAGGACTTGCGATCTTAGCAATTCTCTTGCCAGATTCTCTGTGCTAACTCAACGTTGAATGTCAAACAGAAAGGCTGGAATTCCCATTTCCATTGTATATGCTAAGCAGGGAGAGAAGTTGAGAATCTCTCCTTAGGTCACACAGTTGGAGAAGATAGAGCTGAGACTCACACCCACTATAGAGTGATGGGGAATCTGTATGCTGTGCACCAGGAAATGCTGACCCTGAAAAGGCAGCAAAGAGAGTGAAGGAGACCAGGTGCCCAGATTGAACCAGTCTCACGCCTATGCACAAGCATACATCCCTCCCTGCCATTCACCTCTGAAGCTCCAGACGTTGTAGGAGACTAGAAGAGCCAAGAGACGCCAAGGTAGGTGGGTAGGGAGCTGATTAGGAGAAAAGGCCCCATTCTCAGGAGTCCGGGGAATTCCCTTCCTGGGGAAGTCTGTCTCAAATCTCTCTGATTTGAGAGTTAACCAAAGTAGACTGACTCCAGATTTACACATTTGCAGGAGTTGAATTTCTGTGGCTGAGAGTATGAGTTCCTGAAGAGTCCTTCAGGAACCCTGTGCTTTCAGTGATGGGAAAAATGAGGGATGTGTATAGAGACAAAACATTTTAGAATAGGTCCAAAAACCATGAACAAGTTTCGTGCTGACATCCCATATCACTATGGAACTGTTTGTCCATCTCATCTGTTGTTATGAAACTGGAGGGTTTGTTTAACCAGTTACTTCTCTACTAATTACAATCTTGGGGAGAGTAAGGGACTGTAGGCTTCCTATGGCTATAGATATGTGACTTAGTGCTAACGATTCACTCACTCCACCTGCAAACATAGGGCTTCTCCCTTGAGTGTGCCTTCTGATGTCTTATGAGATGTGATTGCTGTGTAAAGCGTCGCCCACACTCCCTGCAAACATAGGGCTTCTCCCCTGAGTGCGTCCTCTGGTGTGTGATGAGAACTGACTTCCAGGTAAAGCCTCGCCCACACTCCCTGCAAACATAGGGCTTCTCCCCAGAGTGTGTCCTCTGGTGTGCGATGAGATATAACTTCCGTGTAAAGCCTCGCCCACACTCCCTGCAAACATAGGGCTTCTCCCCTGAGTGTGTCCTCTGGTGTCTGATGAGAACTGACTTCTGTGTAAAGCCTCGCCTGCACTCCTTGCAAACATAGGGCTTCTCCCCAGAGTGTGTCCTCTGGTGTCTGATGAGATACGATTTCTGTGTAAAGCCTCGCCCGCACTCCCTGCAATCATAGGGCTTCTCCCCAGAGTGTGTCCTCTGGTGTGCGATGAGAACTGATTTCCAGGTAAAGCCTCGCCCGCACTCCCTGCAAACATAGGGCTTCTCCCCAGAGTGTCCCCTCTGGTGTGTGATAAGAACTGACTTCCGAGTAAAGCCTCGCCCACACTCCCTGCAAACATAGGGCTTCTCCCCAGAGTGTGTCCTCTGGTGTGCGATGAGAACTGACTTCCAGGTAAAGCCTCGCCCGCACTCCCTGCAAACATAGGGCTTCTCCCCAGAGTGTGCCCTCTGGTGTGTGATGAGATATAATTTCCGTGTAAAGCCTCGTCCACACTCCCTGCAAACATAGGGCTTCTCCCCAGAGTGTGTCCTCTGGTGTCTGATGAGGTAAGACTTCCGTGTAAAGCCTCGTCCACACTCCCTGCAAACATAGGGCTTCTCCCCAGAGTGTGTCCTCTGGTGTGTGATGAGAACTGACTTCCAGGTAAAGCCTCGCCCACACTCCCTGCAAACATAGGGCTTCTCCCCAGAGTGTGTCCTCTGGTGTGCAATGAGATACGATTTCTGTGTAAAGCCTCGCCCGCACTCCCTGCAATCATAGGGCTTCTCCCCAGAGTGTGTCCTCTGGTGTGCAATGAGAACTGACTTCCAGGTAAAGCTTCGCCCGCACTCCCTGCATACATAGGGCTTCTCCCCAGAGTGTGTCCTCTGGTGTGCATTAAGATAGAACTTCCGTGTAAAGCCTCGCCCGCACTCCCTGCAATCATAGGGCTTCTCCCCAGAGTGTGTCCTCTGGTGTGTGATGAGAACTGACTTCTGTGTAAAGCTTCGCCCGCACTCCCTGCAAACATAGGGCTTCTCCCCTGAATGTGTCCTCTGATGTACAGTGAGATGTGACAGCTGTGTAAAGCCTCGCCCGCACTCCCTGCAATCATAGGGCTTCTCCCCTGAGTGTATCCTCTGGTGCGCGATGAGAACTGACTTCCAGGTAAAGCCTTGCCCACACTCCCTACAAACGTAGGGTTTCTCCCCAGAGTGTGTCCCCTGGTGTCTGATGAGATATGACTTCTGTGTAAAGCCTCGCCCACACTCCCTGCAAACGTAGGCCTTCTCCCCTGAGTGTGTCCTCTGGTGTGTGATGAGACCTGACTTGCATGTAAAGCCTTGCCCACACTCCCTGCAAGCATAGGGCTTCTCCCCAGAGTGTGTCCCCTGGTGGGTGAGGAAATGTGACCCATCATTGAAGCCTTGCCAATACCCTCCATGCTGGATTGTTACAATTCTTGACATTCCTTCTTTCACAAAGAACTTGCCTGTGTCTTCTGGATTCTCTTTGTGGCATCTCCAGGACTCTTCCTCCATCATTCTCTCATGCTCACTAGAGCTCATCTGTTCTTTGGAAGGTTGAAAAAAGGGTTCCAAGATTCTCCTCTGACTGATCCTTGTAAGCAAAGGTTTGGACCTTTCTTTGACCTCTTGACCTTCAGCTTTATCATTCCAGGTGTGTGTACTAGTATGTTGCTGCTGCTGATTCTGATCCTCTGGACAGGGTTCCTCTGCTTGGAGGTGTTTTCTTGCAGATGTTCCCAGGAGAATCTGAGATGGATGATTGAGTTTCACATGTTGGCTGAGGAATTTCTGACTAGAGAAGGCCAGAGAGCAGGAGAGACATGGATGGACCTCTGGCTTTGGTTCTGCTTAAAGAGAAAGGTTTGGTCAGGGCAGATGTTGACAAGAATGCCTGGGCCACACAACTTATCTTCTGGTAAGACCTGCCCCATGAATCCTTCTTACTGTGGTAACAACACACAACCTCTGTCTCCCACAGTGTCCACTTGCAATGTATTTTCCTTTTTATTTTTATGCACTGTACCTTCCTCAGAAATCCAGAAAGCCCACATCAAGGATCTTTTCTATTATTGGCCAGGCTAGGGACTTCTGAGGAGCATGAGAGGCCATTTCACTCCCTGTGTGGATGGAACGCAGTGATCTTTCCCATGTATAGGTATCTTCTAAGTCATGTTAAAGAGGAAAACCACAGGCCCCAACTAGGAATTGCTTCTTTCAGTTTTCCAAAACAGTAAAATAAAATGTCCTTTTAAAAATAAAATAAAAAGCCTTTCTCAAGCCTCACACCAAATATTTATGATTCATCTCATTTAGTGTTAGCCCATTTCAAATACACTAAAAGACCTGTTCCAAAATACTTCAACATTTCTTACACGCCTGACTCCTGTTGCTCTCAGGCCAGTCCACTGTGCTCTCACTTGGAGATAAAGTAATCTGAGGGGATTCCCTCAGATTATTCCACTGGAGTTTATTTTCTAAAAAGTAACAAAGCATAATCAGAACAGAGAGCACACCACTCTACAGCTGACAACTGCACACTTGCACTCAGGAAAGTCCCCAGTGTCTCAACTTGGGTCATGGGCAGTGCATTTCTGGGCTGCTAGGCATCTATCTGATCTCCATTCTTACCCTCTATGCTGAGGTAAGACCCGAGTGACCCTCAACCAATTCTATGCCACACCTCTTTTCTTCCCTGCACTAGCTGCTCCCTCTGCTTGGGATCCTTTGCCTGCAGGTAATTTGTAAATGTTGTCTTCTGAGAGAGCCCTTCCCAGACCACCTGCAATAGTGCACCTCCCCTCACATGAATCCCTAGGCACTTGTCCTGGATTAGTTTTCTCCAAAGCACTAGCCGCTGTGTAGTGTCACGCACATGCAAGCACGTGGGCCTGTGTTTCCCTCCTTTACCCATGAGCTCCTCAAGAGCAGTGATTCTGATCCTCATGTTAATCTGTATTTCCAGGTCCCAGGACCCTGTGTGCTACAGAGTAGGATCTCACATGGTAATTCACTGAAATGAACCAATGTGCCCTGCCTGAATGGTGTGGCCGAGTGGGTTGGGTGTTGTCTGAAAACTGACAGGTTACAAGTTCGATTCCCAGTCAGGGCACATGCCAGGGTTGTGAACCAGTTGGAGGTGTGCCATAGGCAACCGATTAATAATTCCCTAGCATATTAATTTTTCTTTCTCCATCCTTTCCACTCTGAAAAAATAAATGAAATCTTGTTTAAAAATAGTTATGTATTTATTTATTTTCAGAAAAGGGGGAAGAGAGGGAGGGAGAGGAAGAGAAACATCAATGTGTGGTTGCCTTTCACATGCCCCATACTGGGGACCTGGCCCAAAACCCAGGCATGTGCCCCAACTGGGAATCAATCTGGCAACCCTTTGGTTCACAGGCTGGCGCTTAATCCTCTGATCCACACCAGGCAGGACAAAATCCTTAAAAAATAAATGCCTATAAACAAAAACGTTTTATTTAGATGTATGGAGGAAAATTAAGAAGAAACAGCTATAAAAGTGTCAGACAAACTGCCTTGGTGAGAGAAGTGGTTAGTGCTTCAAAACCTTTTTTTTTTTTTTTTTTTGGCCTCTCAGTCTTTCAGCAATATATGTGGTTCTGGTGGTTCTGTATTTTGTTCATGGAATATTTTAAAAATAAAAAATATAAAAATTTTGCCTTAAGTCAAAGGGATATGAATTGTGAATTTCTTAAGTATGTGATTTGAAACTTTACTGACTTTAGAGTGGATTTTACTCTACCTAAGAGATGGATCATGAATATTTCTATGGAGAATTCTCTCTTTTCTTTCTGTTTTGAAGAACAGTGGTGCCCACCTCTCCCAGCTGCAAGCTCTCTCTTCCACTTGCTGCCCCACTTGCTGCCCAGCTCCTGGCCATACTCGTCCCCGTACCAGACCAGCAGCTCACAGCCTGGCCTGATGACCCGGCAGGTTCGGTAGAAAATCTGCCTGTGGTATTGAAAGGCCACCAGGTTCTGCTCTTCATCATCCCGGGCACAGTTCACATACCTGGGATTGAGGCAGAGGAAGGGAAAGAAAACCACAGTGATGAGTTCCCACTACCTGTTACATCCATGTCCAGCTCCTCACTGATTCTTAAGGTCCTCAGGCTCTGGCGTTGCCCACTGCCCCTAATGCTCCTGGGGAATCTTTGTTCAGTGTCTGAGCGTCTGTCAGCATGTCATGTGAATTCCTACCTCCAAGTCCTACTTGCAGTCTTCAACCTGCCTAATACCATTTTCTAAAACCCAGTTCTAGACTTAATTTCTACCCTGATTGGCCATAATATCCAGTGATCTCTGGCTTCTCCAACAAGCTCTAAATCAAGTTGTCTAATACCACAGAACCTGGTGCTTGATCTAGGGCTCTGCTTCTAAATTAGCTCACTAATTATCTAGTACTCAGCCCATGTCTGTTTTCTCTCGAAAGGCCGTTCTCCAACCCCCCTATTTATTATTTATAAATTATATAAATAGTATACTTTATTTAGGGTACCATTCACTTGCCTTCCCACGGTTACCATAGAAAATTGGAGGTCTTTTTGTCTTAATAAAATTAAACAGAACAATAGTAGTTGATTGACATTGTGTTGTCCCTGATAAAAAGAAAGCTTCTCTCAGGAAAGGGACCTATGACCATTCCTCTGCAGACCTCAGAGCCCAGCTCTAGTTTAAAGTGAGGCTGGGATGGTTTGCTGTCTGCACAGGTTTAGGCCACCTTTGGTTTGTGCTATTTTGACAATGTGTACTTCTTGGAAATGATAGTTAAATGTTTTTAAAAGCAATTGTTTTGTCTGTCTGCAAGAAGTCCTTCATAAGGACATGGGTTGTGTGAACTGTTTAAGTAATGTATTCCTTCACCTAAACTGGAATATAATAAGTGCTCAATTAACGTTCATTTGATAAATTAAAATGTAATCCAGTGTCCCTGGTGAATCTAGGCTCTTCAATAAAGCAGAGAGTTTTATATTTTGAGGACATATGCTATACTTTTTTCCTAAATGTCCCCTGAAATGAAAGAACACTGTATGGAGAAAAAGAGGAAAAAAGGATTAAGGGAGACCACTGAGCAAGGCATGATGAGAGGGAAACACATATGGGCTTGTGGGGGATGACAGTCCCCTCTGGCACCCAGAGACCTGTTGATCTCACCGCATCCAGTTGGCCCAGGATTTGTCCTTTCCATCCACATACTCATAGCAGTTTCTCCCTTTGGCAATCTGTGTTTCAGAAAAGAAGTTAAAGTCCTTTTATTTTTTTGGTGGGGAGGTAATAGTCAGAAGAATTATTTTACCCTGTCATCAAAGCTCTTTCCGCCTGCATGGGGATTCAACTGCCAGCTGTGATCACATATTTCTCTTACTCATCACCTACACATCCAAGTCTACCTGTCCAATCAGAGCGGGAGCCCCACAAGGGAGGAGCCACTCCTTTGTGTCTGCACCACTTTGCTCCCATTTACCTTCTGATCCTTAAACAGGAGCTCTGTGTTCCTGTAAAGTCCAGTCAGTACACAGAGCTAACCATATTGTCCCCTCCATGGCTACCACATAAAAGGTGAGGTCCCTCCAGGCCTCAGAAGGAATGTGGGAAGCCAGAGGACAGTGGAAGAGGTAAAGACTTCTCACCAGCCAGGAGTATCTGCTCTTGGCTGCCTCTTCATCTTCTGTGATGTGTCCTTCATAAGGGCCAAAGTGCAGACCAACAGGCAAATCAGCTGCCTCATTCCACACTCCAAGCCCAGCCTCAGGGATGCCCGATGGCCCGATTCTCAACCCAGGGGGCAGAGTGAGGGCTGAGCGGTGGGGATGCCCCTTGTCCACTGCACTGTCCTTTACAAATGTAGGGGGCCCATGCACAGCACAGCTGCCGATGAAGAAGTTCTGACACTTCTCACAATCTGGAGGCAAAAGCAACAGGGATTAGGAAAGGTATAATGCATGTTCCTGGACACAAAGAGCTTCAGAGGGAGTCCCGCACTCACATCATTGAGACTCAATCCTGTACTCCAAGTCACTAGAGGAAGAGAATGATTTGGGGACCAAAGGACTAGATGAAATTATTGTATCATACATAATATAGTTCTTAGTGAGGGTCACTTACAAAGGTAGTCATCATCCTGGGGATTGTTGACCTCTTGGTACACACAGTCCTTTCTTTCTTGTGGGCTGCACATCTTCATGTCCATCTCCTTTTTCCTGAGTTCTAAGTTGGAGAAGGGCAGGTGAGTGAGGTTGGTGGGGTGAGGAGTGTTAGTTCACATTTTGTCAGATAAAACAATCTCCCATCAAATGATTACCTGTCCTTTTACATACTCTGGTATTTTACTCCATTGACTATTGGTTCAGAAGACTAAGACTCTAACTACAGATGCCTGATTGAATTGTTTCTAGATTTTCCCATTTCTAGGTTTAACTCGCCTATCTTTAATCATTCATAAAATATTTATGGAGTGTACTTTTTTAAAGATTTTGTTTATTTACTTTTAGAGAGTGGGGAAAAGAAGAGAAAGAGAGGGAAAGAAACATCAATGTGTGGTTGCCTCTTGTGCACCCTATACTGGGGGCCTGAACTGCAACCCGGGTATATGCCCTGACTGGGAATCGAACCAGGGACCCTTTGGTTTACAGGCCCATGCTCAATCCACTGAGCTACACCAGCTAGGGCTATGGAGTATACTTTATGTGTTAGGCATTGAGTGAAGGCCTGGACACACAACACGAATAAAGTGTGGTTGCTATTATCACAGATGGATTTATTGGACAAGTTGCATTTGTCAGTTGTTTTAAATTTTCATGCAATATATGAGTGATGTAATCTTTTTTTTTTGCATTTTTATTTTTTTTATTTTTAATTGTTGATCTTGTATAGTTTTCTGTCTTTTATTCTCACCCCAACCCACCACCCCAGCCCTCCCCACCTCCCTCCCATTTCCACCCCCACATAGTTTTTGTCCATGTGTCCTTTATACTTGTTCCTGTAAATCCTTCCCCTTTTCCCCTGAAATTCCCTCCCCTCTCCCCTCTGAGTGATGTATCTTTATCTTGACTTTACATATTAGCATTCAGGAGCTCAGAGAATGTATAGGATTTCCCCAAAGGTCAAGTGGTAACTTCAGTCTCAGCTTAGCCCAGCTTGAATCTAGGCCCATCCAAGTCCGCCCCACATACCTAGGTCACAATTATCAGCCCTTCTATAGGATTTAGAGGAACTGACATTTCCAAATTATTTTTTCTTACCCGATTTTTCTCTAGTGTGCTTTTCAAAGACACATGCTTCTCCAGGAGGGGACACTGATTTCTGGGCATGCTCTGAGTCATTTGCAGTCATCAAATTTGCTGTTCCTGACAATTCCTTCAAACTATATTCATTGCTTAATGGCACCCTGGATGTTGCCTTCAATATAAGGGTCACATATTAAAAGATAACATGTATTTAATTTTTTAAGGCTTATCATATTTTACATGCATGCCTTTAATACTTCAACCCTTGGAACTATCTAGGGAGTATGAATATAGCAGAGATAGGACCAATGTGGGTAATGAATCCAAGATTAGAACTCATGCCTTATGGCTCTTTTCTTTCAACTGTCCCTATAATATAGAGAGTGAAGGCTATTGGGAAGAGAATAAAGAAATAGTTGGCAGAAACATATCTAGACAATAAATAAAATCTGCAATACCCTGGAAAGTATATTTGTACTTAGATTAGCTGGTTCCCACCAACTGTTTGAATAAGGCTGAACCAGTAGCTAGTTGTCTTCAGTGTCCTGATATATAACATGCCAATTTTTAATGTTATAGTGAACATGCAATTAAATAATGTTCAAGTGTTTTGTGATATGTAATACAGCAGGAATGTGCTGCTATCAAATTAACACTCAGCTCTCTCCATATTTCAATCCCACAGAAATTACCTTCAGTGTTCATTGATCATCATCTAGTTTAATTTGTAATTATGAAATCATTAATTCACCAAACATTGCGGGGCCCTCAGGAGTCCTGATCTGCGCCTGTGACCTCTGAGAAGTTTCAGGTATGGACCAGACTCTCAAAGAGCTCATAACACAGAGGTAGGCAGGCTGAACAAATGATTCTAAACAGGCTGACAGTGGCCTCATTACAGCTCAGACAAAGAAGCTGTTACTTCACCCTACAAGGGCATTTGAAATCAGTTCCAGACAGATGAGTTTCTATAGAAGAGTGTGTAACCTATATGAAGTCCTTAAGTCATTTTATTATTTGTTGTTCCTCAATCATGAAACCTGAAGCTCCTCAGGGGTGGGAGATGCTTTCTTTGATTAGAGGCTCTGATCCTGGGGATTTTACATTCTTCACGTGCGGCCTTCCACTGTACCAACTGCCTACACATTGGATGCTTTCCTTATTCAGAGGGTCTTAGTGCATCTCTCACTTCAGCATAGCAGAGAACTTTGGTTGAAACTGTTAGTCAGATGAATGATGTAATGACATGTTTAAGACAATGTAAATTTTAGAAAACTGTGAAAGTTTTATTTTTTTAATTTAAAGATTTTTTTTTTTTTTTTGAGAGAGGGGAAGGGAGGGAGAAAGAGAGAGAGCGAGACAGAAACATCGATATGAGAGAGAAACATTGATCAGTCACTTCTCACAAATACCCACACCGGGAACCTGTCCCACAACCCAGGCATGCG
Source organism: Glossophaga mutica (assembly GCA_039655065.1). NCBI lineage: Eukaryota > Metazoa > Chordata > Mammalia > Chiroptera > Phyllostomidae > Glossophaga > Glossophaga mutica. The sequence goes on from CM077304.1 coordinate 223,974,125, forward strand.
CCCTGACCAGGAATCAAACCTGTGATCTTTTGCTTTGCAAGATGACACCCAACAAAGTCATGTTGGCCAGGGAAAAACTATGAAATTTTTCATGAGTTTGTAAGGGGTTTAGAGAAGAAACTATGGATTAGACTGCACTACCCCTGATAATGTGATCTTAGACATATACACAAACATTTCTATATCTCTGAAAGCTCACTTTCCTCCTTGTAAATGGTGATAGTTATGGTACCTTCCTTACCAGCTGGTTTTAATGTGTGAGTTTATTCACAGAATTCTTAAAGTCTGAAACATTGTGAGACTGAAACAAATGGTAGTTACTACTGTTGCTGTAGTTGTTAACTATTAAGATGATGATGAGCCCTGGCTGACGTGGCTCAGTGGATTCAATGCTGGCCTGCAGACTGAAAGGTCACCAGTTCCATTCCCGGTCAGGGCACATGCCTGGGTTGTGTGAGAGGCAACCTATTCATGTTTCTCTCCCTTTCTTTCTCCCTCCATTCCCCTCTCTCTAAAAAATCGATAAATAACATCTTTAAAAAAGGATGATAATGCTGGACAATGTGTTGGAGAGACCAGGAAAGGAAGGCAGCAGTTCCTAGGATACTTTCTGCATTTTCCTACTCTCACCTGCCTTTCTATCCATGAGGTAAATTTTCTTGTCAACAGGACTTGGGAAATACTCACCTTCTGGTGTTTACTCTGTTCCCTTCTGAAGGCCACCCAAGAAGGTTTCACTGAAAGATGATGAGAAATCAGTGTTTTGGTTGGTAAATGTTTTCAAAAGCTGGAGATTCTTATTAAGGACACAGAATTGTGAATGAGAGTAGTCTAAGAACAATCCCAGGATGATTGGAAAGTGTTTGCTGAGGTATCATTAAGGCCTATGATTCTACTGGGGCCATCCACTAATTTCATTAGAATTATAAAAAAATAGACAAAGTGTCATCTACACTTCATCCTACGTTCATAAAGCATCTATTACATTTATTAAAAAATAAATTGGCCTCTCCTGACAAAAATGTAATAAAAGTAACTGCACAGAAACTCCATGTCTTCAACATAACCCTTTCTCCATCCTGTTTTCTTCATTCAAACTGGCCTTGTCCAGGGTAAAGGTACCACGACCACCTGGCCTCCTTTCTCTGGTATCCTCCCCTCTGTGCACATACTGGCCATCCACGCCCTTCCTTCATCATTAGACTCTAGTCACCATCCACAATCTGTTGACCATAGAAACAGAATTCCAGTGAAGTTAAAGATCACATCTTAACTTCGGCTGTGTTGTAACCCCAGAGCCATGAAAGTGGACCGACCCCACCAACCGAACATTCATGATACTGGACAGGATGACACTATGGCTGACATCAGGAAATGACACAGTGATCACCCACTCCCGACCCTGGCCCTCCCCGCAGCTCCCGTAATCACCATGGTCATTATTGTTCCCCGTCTGTCTCCATGCAGCCATCATGTAGCCACGCGTCAGAACCAACCTCACCAGCCAAACCTGCCTCCCTCTCTTGCAATGACAACTCTTCTGAATTAGTTATTTCTTATTCACTTATATGTTCTTATGCATTTATTGCTTTTTAATGTATCTATAAATATATATTATTATGTTGCACACTTGAAAGTTTATAAGAATAGCCCCTCATGGTATGATACACCCATCTTGCTTGTTTTCTGGACAAGCAAACCCTGCTCCCTGGTTAACTCCTGAGAGGCAGCCTGACCTAAACCAGGTCCGAGTCAGGACCTCACCTTGCTGCCTTGGAGTGCATTCTTCATCAGAGTGCTCAGGGTCCTCCTCCTGGAGCCTGTGGTGGTGACACAGGAAAGCTGGTCGAGGGGCCCTGAGACCTGGAAAGAAACAGAACCTTTGTCCCGAAAGCAAAGAGCTTGGAGGAGGAACAAGCTCCAGGAAGCCCGTGGGACTGGGTCGGATGGGATGGGAGAGTCTACAAGGAGTTACTGTGAGCGCTGCACCGTAAGCACCAGCCCTGCTCTGACGCGAAGGGGCAAACTCCCCCTGATCCGTGTCCATGCAGGAGGGAGCTGCGGGCGGACGGAGCCAGAGCCAGCCCAGCAGCCTGTTAGGTCACCAGGCTCCTCCCGCTCAGCGCCTGCGCCTACCTAGGCTGGTGAGCACGTCCAAGTTCCTCTTCACGTTCCAGTACCGGCCTTTGTCCCCGTCTTCCATCGCTGCCCACTCCTGCCTGGAGAAGTAGGGGGAAGCGTCTCTCAGAGGTTCTTCACCCTGGAGAGGAGAGTGGCAACACCAGGAACTCGGTGATGCAGTGAGAACGCTGGGAGGGCCTTCCCCTGTCCCCGGGTGCAGGGAGCAGGCGGGGCCTCGGTGGTCCTTGTGCCGCAAGCACTGAGCCCGTGTCTCCCCTAGCGGCTGTCCCTCCGGGGTGCGTCCCGGGGGCCTGCTCCCCCTTCCCTGACCGGCCCTGCCCCGCGGAGTCCCGTCTCTCCCCCCAGCGCTCTGCACCCGCACAGCGAGGGTCACCCCGAGGGCCGGGCGCCTGCGGAGCTTTGTCCCCAGCCCTGTCCCCAGGCTTCCCATCGACCCCTCGGCTCACCTGAGGCTTCCGCCCGCCCCGTTCATCCCGCTTCTCCCTCAGGGCGCTCCTGCGGGCCCCCGTCGGGGTTCATGGTGTCGCTGCCCCGAGTCCGAGGCGCCTGTGGAAGGAGAAGGCGCTGAGAGGGCCGAACGCCTTTCTCCCGGCTGGCACGGCGCCCGGAGAGGGGGCTGAGGGGCCCCTGCGTGAGGAGGGGCTGGCTGGCCTGGGGCCGGGCCCGCCCGGGGGGCGCCCTCGTTCCGGCCCCACCTCCATGCGCCGCCTCAGCGGGGGCTCCGCAGGCCCCGGCCCGAGCGTCTGAGGGGCCCCGTCGGCAGGGCGGGCCTCTGGCGGCGCCAGGAAACGCGCTTTTCCCAGGGAGGGGCTCGGAGGCGCCCCCCGGGCTCTGGAGAAGCCTGCACTAGACGCAGGCGCAGTGCCCGGCAGACCCCCGTCTCTCAGGCTGAGGCTTAGGGACCCTCAGGACCCGCGCCCGCGTCTTCCGGGCCGAGGACGCTTAGAATGCCTGGGGGGAGGGTCCGACCTCTGCGGCTGAGGGGACTTGGGGCGTCTCCTCGAGGGGCTCCAGGGTCCCCACCACCGAGTTAGTTTCCGGGACGACGCATTCGGGGTCTCTGAGTTTGGGGAGATTCGGTCTTTCCGGCCGAGCTGCAGGTAGGGGGTGCCCCGAGCTGAGGGGAACTGGGGTTTCAGGCTGTTTGGGGGTCTAAGCGTTGGGGGTTAGGAGATGTGGGGTCCGCCGGGTTAGCGGACGCGGGCCCCGCGATGTTGAAGGGGTTTGGGGCCGCCATCACGATGAGGGCATCTGGGGTCTCTCTGGCTGGACTTTGAAGGTCTCGGGCTAAGGGTTCCACACGGCAAGGCTCCCCGCTTACCGGCCAGTCTCCCGGGAACTCTGCTGCGCTGCCCACCTCTGTGGAGCGTCCTCTCGGAGCCCCCGGGCTTCCCGCCCTCGGGAGGAGGAGCCATCCTCTATAGTCACGTGGGCACAATCCGCCAATCAGTGCTGGGATCCCAGGGCCCTGCCCGCCAATGGGCGATCAGAAGAAACTGAAAGGGCGGGGCAGAGGGGCAGAGCCCCCTGGGTTGGGGACTGGCTGGCGGAAGACCCGCCCCGCCCCGCGGGGATTGGCTACTCTGGGTCTCCCGAGCTCCTGTCACAGAGCCTGCAGTGAGGACAGCGGCTCCGCGGTTTCCGTGACTCGTTTTCCAGCAGCTGGTGAGGAACCCATCCCGTAGGAGCTGGGACCCCCGATCCGGAGTCGGACCTCAGGGTCGACGTGGACCTCCTGCCGCCTGAGAAAGTGTCTTTGCTCCACCAGACTGTGGTCGGGATCCCCAACTTACATCTCGGCCCGTCCGTGCCCCCGCTTTTCAAACCCACTTTCAGCAAAGGCTGCATAAGCAGCGAGGACGCGGTCAAGACTGCGTTGCATTCCGGGGAAATTTAAGTCAGTAAATTCTGAGCACATAATTCATAGACACAAAATAAGTCCTAGAGGGCTCAAACATTTAAACACAACAAATAAAATACTGCAAAATATACTGGGAGAATTTCCTGTCTCAAAGTAGTGGCATTATGAGAAATAGGTATGTTTACATAACTCAGGTGTAAAAACATTTCAGAAATAGGAAGACAAGATAAAACCAAACAAAACTAAATAAATTTAAAAATTACTGAGAAAACCTACAAGTATTTTGCGTAAAAATAACATATCAAATTTGAGGAGAGGGGTCTACAGAGCAGGGTCTGTTTCGCTGCTGCTGGCTTTCATGGGATAAAATGGAAAGAGTGTCTCTGGTCCTTACCTCATTTTGAGCACGTAAATATAACTTGATTTCCATGGACTGGAAATGAATCAACTAATTATTACTGTGAAACTGCAAAAAGGGAAACCTCACTAAAGTGGAGTTTGGGTCAGTTGGGGGTGCTGTCACATAGCACCACCAAGGATCAATTACAGGAAAGATTGTCTGTCACAGGCCCCAACATATAGATATTCCATGTGCTCCCAGGAGAAACTGACACCCCAGCAACTCAGCCAGAGAGAAACCATCGTCATCCTGACCTGAGGATTTTCTGCACTGCACTTTCGTTTGAAATGACCCCTCCCAACTTCCTCTTTTTTCCCTGTAAAATAACGTTCCTGTCTTTTACTTGTGGAGCTTGCCTATGACTTTTGCTACAGCTCGCTTGTCCTAAATCGCATTTTGTTTTTACTGTTTCTGAATAACCCCCTTATCTGCTGGTAAAATAACTGACTGCTGTATTTTTAAGGTCAACATAGTTTGGTGGCCCGTATGGGGATCCAGAGGACTCCTGACATCTCTGAGGCTGGTGAGCAAGCAGGTGCAGTGTCCTTGCTCTGAAAGACTAGGGGAAGGGTCCTTTGGTGCAGATTCTCCAGTGGTCGTTTTAAGAATAGCCATCCAGAAATAACATCCTCATACCCTCTGACCCAGAAATTCCCACTTTTCAAGAATTTCCCTTAGTAGCCCTGGCCTGGTAGCTCAGCTGGTTAGAGTGTCCTGCCTGTGTGCCAAGGTGGTCAGTTCATTCTCCAGTCAGGGCACATACAAGAAGCAAGCAATGAATCAATATGTAAGTGGAACAACTCTCTCTCTTTCAAATTAATAAATGAAATTAAAAGAAGGATAAAAATCCCCCCCAGTTATGCTTCCCTTTGTATAAAATGAATTATATTTAAAATATTGTATGCAACACATATAATTTCAAAGTTTTCAGTAGAAGATAATTTGTTAAATTATGGCTTGGTTGCACTGTCAAATATTATAGAATGTTAAAAATGGATGGGGATATATGATATTTCATTAAAGAAGCAGAACCTAGTAAGGTGGTTATAATGGATTTTAACAGAGAATAATTTCTAAGTAATGTTATGTGAGAAAAGTATTCTGCAAAACAAATTGTGTTTAAAAAAAAAACAGGCATAAGACATGTGCTGAAAGGAGACTCAGAGACTAGTCACAGGGGTCAGGGTCTGGGCAACGTGCAAGGAAAACTGGCTTTTCCTTCATGTCATTTGGAACATTGTGTTATTTGTCTTCCCCTTTACTTAAACCCGTCTATAAATATTTTTGTAGATAAAAGAATGGATGAGAAGTAGTTGGTTATATATGTATGCATTTAAAAATGACTCAACAAAAATTCTGCACATCTTCATTACATCCAGTGGCCCATTCTGCCTTCCTTATTGGAATAGCACCTTGACCACCCAAAGTGTCTGATTTGCATCCAAAACTCTATTCCAGCAGGAACATTTCCATAGAGCAAAATATACTATGTCATACAGATACTGTTTGAGAGATGCAAACCATTTATTATGAAAACAATGAATTTTATATTTAAGTACTGGATCCAAGGTCATTTATAGAAATGCAATAAAGAATATTATAAGCCCTGACTAGGATGGTTTAGCTTCTATGTCTGGCATCTGGCAACTAGGGTTCATTGTCCAGCTCCAAGTCTGGAGTCTGGCTGCGGGGTGTTAGTTATAGATCTGGGTCCTGTCTCTGAGATCTGTGGCCTGGGTTTGAATCTATTTGGCTATGGGTGTTGGGTCTGGGGTCTCTTTGGCTGTGGCTTTGGGGTCTCTGGGTTTGTGCGTGGGGTCCATGTGCATGTCTATAAATTTATAGTCATTGGCTCCAAGTCAATGCTAAGAGGAGTCCCAAGATTGGGGTGTAGTGAAGAAGGAAACTTCAGTGCAAATACCTCACTTTTAATACAGAATGGCCGTGAGGACAGAAGGGTTGTTAAGAAGCTCAGTATTGTTACAGGTGAATTATGAAGCAGCATGCTGTGTATCAACTCATTTGTGCTGCTTTTTAGTTACATAGCATCAGGCCTATGAGGAGGCCCTGAAGTGAGGCAGCCCTGGGGCAACTCCCTCTCTGGCTGTGCTGCTTAGGGCTTCTCCACCCATCTACATGACTTTTCATCTAGACCTTCATTTCCTCTTGGCTCGCTGCATTAGCACATGAAGAAGTGAAAATCGGAAAAGGCTGGGCAAGCAAAGAAAGGCCTCTGCTGTTGTCACCACAACAGACTAGACTGTGGGTGGTGGGGTTCCGCCCGCAGAGCCCCATCTCTCCATCACGGATGAAAATAGAATTACCAAGACATGAGCTGGTTGGGGAGGAGAGGTGGTCGATCTCTCAAAGGAGAAGGACCCAGAGCCCCTTCCTCAATGGACTTTTATTGGGTTCAAATACACAGGAATACAGGTATGTCAGGTGGCAAGGATCAAACAATGGATAACATTTCAAAGAAATCTGAGGGCTTAATCTGAGTCAGTGTCTGTCAGGAAAGGGGGTTGCAAAAACTTTGGGAGACATACTCATTTCCTCCTGGGACCCTTATCATTTAAATGAGAGCACTCTTAGCAAAGCAGGTTTCAAAGGACTTTATGAATTCTTATGCCTGATCATCCAGGGAACTGCTCTGGCCAGCACAGGTCTGCACTGCCTGCCATCATAGTTTCAGGCATATGCGGATTAGAGCCAGGAAGCAAGGGATAAAGGAGAAATCTCCCAGATGGAAATGGAGACTTGGGCTATGTCAGAATAGCCGGTGGGGCAAGGAGTGGTGGGGGGGAGTGAGGGTCCATCATCCCCTCTTTGCTGCAGCCCCCCAAGTCCTTCTAAGAGGACCTTCCAAGTGGTCATGTCTGGCTTGGGTTGCCCCTCCCTTGAGGAGTCTTAACCGTCATTGACTAACCGACTAAGCATTGGGGCCAGAGATGGATGAGGCAGAAGCAGCGCTCCTGCCAGGGAGATAAGCTTTGTCTCCTTAGTGGCTCAGGTCCTCTTGAAAGAACAGACCCAGATGAAGCAGGTGCGTTGGGCTCTTACACAGCCTAGCCATGGGGTGGGGGTTACAACTCCTGAAACCAGGCTGAATGGTTCCCAACATCAGATTATTATTTTTAAATTATGTTGTGTTCTCCTCTAGTACTTTTTAAGCCCAAACTGAGACAGCTGTTGTTTGTTTGTTTTTTGTTGTTGTTGTTGTTGCCGCTTACTTAAAATATATAGAAAAATAAGAATAATTGAAAATCCTACCCAAACAGGTAATAACGTCTATTATATTAAGTATATATGCTTCTAAACAAGGTGGGGTTGTATGGGGTGGGATGGGTGGAGGAGGGCAGAAGGGGAAAATTGGGAAATTGTAACAGAATAATAATAAAAATCATTTACTGAAAAAAAAAGTATATACCCTTACAGATGTCACTACTTGCACATTTTCACACATCCACTTCCTCTGGATTTAATTTGCTATCTCAGGTTTGTAATATGATGCAAAATTTGTGAATTATCAGGCTTTGTCCCTAATGTGTGGATTTATCAATATATTTTTCCCAGAGTGTTTTTTATGTACTCTTTTTACATCATGCTTTTATTTTATAGCATTTTTACATTTTTAATTTTTAATATATTTTATTGTTTATGCTATTACAGTTGTCCCATTTCTCCCCCATCATTCTCCTCCACCCTGCACACCCCCTCCCACCCACATTCCCCCCACCTTTAGTTCATATTCATGTGTCTTAAGTTCTTTAGCTTCTACATTTCCCACACTATTCTTGCCCTCCCCCTGTCTGTTTTCTACCCACCATCTATGCTACTTATTCTCTGTACCTTTTCCCCCTCTCTCCTCCTCCCATTCCCCTGTTGCTAACCCTCCATGTGATCTCCATTTCTGTGGTTCTGTTTCTGTTCTAGATGTTTGCTTAGTTTGCTTTGGCTTTTGTTTCAGGCGTGGTTGTCAATATCTGTGAGTTTGCTATCATTTTAGTGTTCATATTTTTATCTTCTTTTTCTTAGATAAGACCCTTTAACATTTCATAGAATAAGGGCTTGGTGCTGATGAACTCCTTGGACTTGACCTTATCTGAAAAGCACTTTATCTGCCCTTCTATTCTAAATGAAAGCTTTGCTGGATAGAGCAATCTTGGCTATAGGTCCTTGCCTTTCATGACTTGGAATACTTCTTTCCAGCCCCTTCTTGCCTGTAAAATATGTTTTGAGAAATCAGCTGACAGTCTGATGTGAACCCCTTTGTAGGTGACTGTCCCCTTATCTCTCGCTGCTTCTAGAATTCTCTCCTTCCTTTTAATCTTGGCTAATGTAATGATGATGTGCTTTGGTGTGTTCCTCCTTGGTTCCAACTTCTTTGGGACTCTCTGAGTATCCTGGACTTCCTGGAAGTCTATTTCCTTTGCCAGATTGGGGAAGTTCTCCTTTATTATTTGTACAAATAACTTTTCCACTTGTTGCTCTTCTTCTTCCCCTTCTGGTGCCCCTATAATTCGCATGTTGGAACGTTTAAAGATGTCCTGGAGGTTCCTAAGCCTCTCCTCATTTTTTTGAATTCTTGTTTCTTCCTTCTTTTCTTTTCTTTTTGGTTGTTTTGTTCTTCCTTCTGGTCCACTCTATTGATTTGAGTTCCAGTTTTCTTCCCATCGCTATTGGTTCCCTGTGCATTTTCCTTCATTTGACTTAGCATAGCCCTCATTCTCATCTAATTTACGACCAAAATCAACCAATTCTGTGAGTATTCTGATTACCAGTGCTTTGAACTGTGCATCTGATAGGTTGGCTATCCCTTCATCTCTTATATGTATATGCCCTGGGGCTTTGATCTCTTCTCCCATTTCAGCCATTTTTTTTGGGGGGGGGTCTGGTCATGGCTCTTACTTATGAGGGGCAGAGCCTTAGGTGTTCACCAGAGTGGGGCAACCCAGTCACTGGGTTGTGACACTGTATGTGGGGGAGGGGTCAGAGAAGGAACAATGGTGCTTGCTCTGCTCTCTGCTGGATTTCAGTACCTTCCGCTGCTTCCCCCAAGCAGACTGGGCCCTTATGGTGTTCATTTCTGTGTGGGTGGGCTTGTGCACATTCCAGGACCCTGTGGTCTCCCCAGCGAACTCTACTGTGAGGCTGGTAGTCTCTCCTGGCACCTCAACCCCCACAGGTGTTTTCAATCTGTGTTTTGAGGCTTTATTTCCCTGCGCTGGGGCCCTGGGTTGTGCAGTCTGTCTCACTCCCCAGTTTTACCTGGTTCACGCATGTGCAAATGTGTGACCGCCCGGTCAGGCAGCCCCCTTGCGTATGTCACTGGGTCTTCCTTCTGCTGCCCTGTGCCCAGGGTCTGCCAGCCGCTGCCTGTGTGCCCGGTTCCACCAGCCACCATTTTTTCCTGCTGCAACCCCTGTCCACTGGCCGCCGACTTTGCTGCCAGGCTGGATGAATGTGTCTATTTTAACTCCTTGGTTGTCGGACTTCCGTACAGTTCAATTTTTCTGTCAGTTCCGGGTGTTTTTTTGTTTCTAAATTTTTGTTGTCCTTATTTTGGTTGTGCGATGAGGCTTGGTGTGTCTACCTATGCCTCCATCTTGGCCAGAAGTCCTTTATGTACTATTTTTATTATTATTCATTTTAAATTATTTTTTACTGCAATTGTAATTTAATTTGTGGGTTATTTAGAAGTGTATTTTATAATTTTAAATATAAGGACTTTCTAGTTATCTTTTATTACTGACTGCTAGGTTAGCTGCAATGAGAGCAAGAAACATACTTTTTTCAATCCTTTGATATATTTGTTTGAAACTTGCTCCACAGTACAATATGGTCAATGTTAAAAAACAAAACAAAACAAAACAAAAACGCAAAAAACCAACCTCCAAGCATAGTTCTCTGCTGCCATCTCTTGTTCATTTTGGGAATAACAGAATAACATCTTAGTGCTGGTCAACAAGAAAATTAGTTGATTCTGGTGGAATGTCAATGACTGTAGATGACAATGGTATTTAGAATTGTATTTTAGAATGTCTAAATGTATGGACTGTCCAGTTACCTTGTGACTGGTTTCCAGATTAGGCCAAAGGAAGCAAAAACGTGTTTTATGTGCCATTTGTTGGAACTTGCTGTATACTGTAATAGAGTCGGGTTTTTAGAAGTTCCTAGTGTGCTTGAACATCATTTGTTATTTGCTTTGTTTGTTGCAGATTCCTTAATCAATGAAGAAAGTAAAATATATTTTTTTTAATTTTTTTTTCTTTTAGATTTTATTTATTTATCTTCAGAGGGGAAGGGAAGGAGAGAGGGAGAGAAACATCAATGTGCGGTTGCCTCTTGTATGTCCCCTGCTGGGAACTGGCCTGGCAACCCAGGCATGTGCCCTGATTGGGAATCGAACCGCGATCCTTCGGTTCGCAGGCCCGCGCTCAATCCACTGAGCTACACCAGCCAGGGCAGAAAGTAAAATATATTTAAAAAATTTCAACTGCTTAAAAAAATAAAACTGCTATCATTTTATACATAAAAATCGAATGAATCGGTTAGCCAAGCCACTAGTGTGTCCCAGGTGTGCATCTCTGCTGCCATCTTGTGGGAATTTTGGGGAGTAACACCCTACTATAGGTCAGCAGGAAAAGTGGTTGATTATAGGGGAATATCAGCGTGTGCTGATTTTTTCTTAAAGACTGTTTCAAGGTACAAGTCTCAAGTTCCAACGTCAGCGATCAGTTCCTTGGAAATACTTTTTATGAGCACATCATCTAGAACAGACACCGGATTTGGGAGTGCACCATTGGTTCTTTTCTTTGGTTATATCTTTAAATTACTCTTTGTGTATATAAAAGATATTTATTTCTGCATGTTATTTACCACACAATTTACTAAGTTCTATTATTTATAATAACTTTAAGTTGATATTCATGCATTGTCAGGGTAAATAAGATAACACGCAATAGTAAAATTACATTAGTTTAGCTGTATAAAGCATGAAAAATAGTTATAGCTTGGAATAAAACATGAAGACAAGAAGAGTTAAAATGTGTTAGTTATAAGTTGATTAATAATTAAATAAAGTAGTAACATGATTCTTAGCATTGTAAATGAGTTCAGGACCTGGAGTAGTGGTGTTTTAGAAATCAGAAGTATTTTGTAAGTAAAATTGTGCCCTTTGTAGGGTATGTGAGGAACTCACAATATGGCAAAGATACACACTTTCAAAGAGGAGAACGTTTGATGGTGAATTTTGGAATCTAAAAGCATAACATTATAGATTCTAAGTAATTTTAAGAAACTGTTATTGCAGAGTGACTTATGGACAATGCAAGGAGACAATGATCCTCGGTGCTGTGGTTCATCACAGTGTGGGTCAGTTTCTTAAGGTGTCCTATCTTTCTTGGCTTCTAAGCTTTCATGATTGTCTTCTTAGACAAGGACATTCCTCCCCAGTCTTTGCAAGATGGCTGGCAGTTTAATTAATTTATTTTTTGTTGCTGTTCTTTAGCTCTCAGCCTCCAGAGAGAATTGTGATTTCAGATCTAGGGTGCAAAGTCACATGCTGTTTGTATTCTAACTGACTCTTCATCCTGCACCATATAGGGTAGGGTTTCTCATTGCTGTGAGATTGGGTTTTTTGTTCTCTGCATGTGCATCGTAGGTGCTTATTAGTGATTGTTATCTGTATTCAGTGCATGTCAGTAACTGCCACCTTAACCCTCCTAATGACAACCTGAAAGGCCTCCATACAATGTGCCAAATGTCCCCTTGGGGGCAAAGTCAACCTTAGGTTGAAAACCACTGATCTTTTTTTGAAAATTTTATTTATTTATTTTTAGAGAGCAGGCAAGGGAGGGAGAAAGAGAGGGAAACAAACATCAGTGTGTGGTTGCCTCTCACGTGAACATCACTGGGTACCTGGCCTGCAACCCAGGCATTTGCCCAGGCTGGAAATCAACTGGCAACCCTTTGGTCCCCAGCCTGTGCTCAATCCACTGAGGTACAGCAGCCAGGGTAAAAACCACTGACCTTGAAGATTTGATCATCTTTGGAACCTGAGTAACCTGTCCTGGATTTGCAGTATTTTTACTATTATTCCATACAAATTATTTTCTAATTCCAATTGTGATTTATTTTTGGGTGGTTATTTAGAAGTGTATTTAATAATTTATAAATGTAAGTATTTTCTGGTTGTTGTTACTGATTTCTTTTTTTTTTTTTTTTTTAAATTTTATTATTTATCTTCAGAGGGGAAGGGAAGGAGAGAGGGAGAGAAACATCAATGTGCGGTTGCCTCCCGTATGTCCCCTGCCAGGAACTGGCCTGGCAACCCAGGCATGTGCCCTGACTGGGAATCGAACCGCAACCCTTCGGTTCGCAGGCCCGCGCTCAATCCACTGAGCTACACCAGCCAGGGCTGATTTCTTGATTAATAGCAGTGAGATCAAGAAACACACACACAGATTTTATTTAGTCCTTTGCGATTTGTTGGAACTTGCTTTATATCACTATATGGTCAGTGTTTAAAAAAGTTTTGAGGGTGCTTGGAAAGCATCTGTAATTTGCAGTTTTCAGGTGTAGTGAAGTACTTATGCACATTGAATGCAATATGCTTCTCATGTTATTTAAAAAAATATTTTTACTATTTTTTGTGGGCTTTATTGGTTCTGAAATAGAACCTGCATGATGGAGGTTTGTTAAATCAGCTATTATGATTATTATTTGTGTATTTTCCATGTAGCTCTATTCTACATAATTTTGAGTTTATGTTATTAAGTGAATAAAAATTTGAAACTAACTCATAGTAGTTTTTTTGTCTTCAAGTCTACTATGTTATTATATAATTTTCATTTAGTTAATGTTCATATAGTATATTTTCCTGATGTGGATCCTGGCTGGCAGGATCTGTGTGTGTTGTGGCTGCTAGTGAACGAATGCACACGGACAACAGAAGTCCCGTGGAGAAAAAGGGACGGCACAGCCGCTCTGAGAGGGGTTGGGGGCGAGAGGGCCAGAGGCCCCTGCCTGGACAGGCTTTCATTGTTTTTCTGGGTCCGTTCCATGGAAGGTAGTCCTCACTTACTATGCACAGGTTCACTGCAGGGGACTACCTTTTACAGGTAACAAAGGAAAGAATGCCGGTAATTACTTCAAAGTGAAGGATGTTGCAGATCAAGGGGAAAAGTCGTTGAACCGGTCACACTCCACACTTGGGAGGGTTAGCTCAGATTTTAGGAAGTTGCAGGAAGCCTTTGCTGCCTCAATTCAGGGTGAGGGAGTTTTAGCAAAAGCAAGTCTCGCAGCAGTCTAGGTCCAACCCACGCCTGACTCCCTGAAGGGAAAACCTCTCCGTGGGCATGGTCCTGCGTGCCACTTGCTCCCCACTGGTTTTCCACGTGAGCGCTGAGCTCCATTTCCACGCCGCATGAAACAGTTCCCTACCTTTTCCTGATTCTTTTTTTTTTTTTTAAAGATTTTTTTATTTATTATTTATTTATCTTTTAGAGGGGAAGGGTAGGAGAGAAGGAGAGGGAGAGAAATATCAATGTACGGTTGCCTCTCGTGTGTCCCCTGCCAGGAACTGGCCTGCAACCCAGGCATGTGCCCTGACTGGGAATCGAACCTCGATCCTCTGGTTCACAGGCCCGCGGTCAATCCACTGAGCTACACCAGCCAGGGCTTGATTCTTTTACTTTAGATCTTTTTGCATATCTCAGAAAGCTCTCAGTGTTTTCTATTAGATATGAGTGGCTATTCAAATCCATCAAATTGATTTTGGCAGAGGATGTAATGTAGGGGGCCCAATATTTTTCCTATTCAGTTGTTCCAATACCTTTTATTATATTACAAATATTTTCCCACAGATCTAAGGAGAGATCTCTGTCATAGAAAATTTCCATCTTACTTTGCATTTATTATTGGACTTTGTTTTTCTTCCCATTAATTTGTCTATTCAAAGGCCATTATTCCACTGTTTGGATTAATGTAGATTTATTTATTTATTTTTTTTCTTTTTTGAAACCAATTTTTCAATTTTTTTTAAAATATTTATTTATTTATTTATTTTTAGAGGGGAAGGGTAGGAGAGAGGGAGAAGGAGAGAAATATCAATGTATGGTTGCCTCTTATGTGTCCCATGCTGGGAACTGGCCTGCAACCCAGACATGTGCCCTGACTGGGAATCGAACCGCGATCCTTTGGTTCATAGGCCCGCGCTCAATCCACTGAGCTACACCAGCCAAGGCCTGGATTAATGTAGATTTAGAACACAATGCATAGTTATGTTTGTTTGGGCTGGGTTGCATTTATTCATTTGCTTTTCCAGAATTCTCTTTTCATTCCTCATTTTAACAAGTGTACTGAAAATGAGTTTGTTTTAGTTTTAAAATGTGGATATATATATATTTTAAATATATTTTATTGATTATGCTATTACAGTTGTCCCATTTCTCCCCCATCACTCCCCTCCACCCTGCACACTCCCTCCCACCCACATTCCCCCCCCTTTAGTTCATGTCCATGTGTCCTAAGTTCTTTAGCTTCTACATTTCCCGCACTATTCTTGCCCTCCTCCTGTGTATTTTCCACCTACCATCTATGCAACTTATTCTTTGTACCTTTTCCCCCTCGCTCCTTCTCCTACTCCCCTGTTGCTGACCCTCCATGGGATCTCCATTTCTGTGGTTCTGCTCCTGTTCTAGTTGTTTTCTCAGTTTGCTTTTGTTTTAGGTGTGGTTGTTAATACCTGTGACTTTGCTGTCTTTTCACTGTCCTATTTTTTATCTTCTTTTTCTTAGGTAAGTCCCTTTAACATTTCATAGAATCAGGGCTTGGTGATGATGAACTCCTTGAATTTGACCTTACCTGAGAAGCACTTTAATTCGGATAATAATTCAGATGTTGGACTACTTAAAGATATCCTGGAGGTTCCTAAGCCTCCCTTCTTCTTCTTCTTCTCCTCCTTCTCCTCCTCCTCCTTCTTCCTGTTCTTCTTCTTCTTCTTCTTTTTGAACTCCAATTTCTTCATTCTGTTCTGGTTGAATCTTTCTTCCTTGTGGTCCACACCGTTGATTAGAGTCCCAGTTTCCTTCCTATCACTATTGGCTCCCTGTACCTTTTCCTTTATTTCACTTAGCATAGCCTTCATTTTTTTTTTATCTAATTTGAGACCAAATTCAACCAATTCTGTGAGCATCCTAATTATCTGTGTTTTGAACTGTGCAACTGATAGTTTGGCTATCTCTTCATCGCTTAGTTGCATTTTTTATGGAGCTTTGATCTGTTCTTTCATTTGGGCCATTTTTTTTTGTCTCTGTGAACCTGCTGTGTATAAGGGGTGGAGTCTTAGGTGTTCATCAGGGCAGGCAACCCAAGTCCCTGCGTTGTGAGGCTGTACTTGGGGGGAGGGTCAAGGAGGGAAAAAGGAGGCTTGCTCCGCTCTCTGCTGGATTTCAGTCACTTCCCCCACTATCCACAAGCAAATTGGGCCCTTCTGGTGCTGACTCCCACGTGGGTGGGCTTGTGTCCAGTCTACTGTGGGTCTCTCCAACGAACTCTCCTGTGAGGCTGGGAGTTTTCCCTGCTGACCCCCCCCCCTCAACCCCCACAGGTGTTTTCAATCAGAGGTTTGAGGCTTCATTTCCCTGAGCTGGGACCCTGGGTAGCCTGGTCTGTCTTGGTCCCCAGGTGTTCTTCCAGGTTTACGTTCACGTGGATGTGCAGATAAATGCCAGATCCACCAACTGCCACCCTCCCTGGATCCAGCAGCCGCCATCTTGCTGCCAGTCCTCTCCGCAAGAGGACTCGGGAGCCGGATTGGAAGAGCCGAGAGTAGCTCAAGCCCTGGGTTCAGGGCTTACCGCGAAGCCCGCACGACGCTGGAGGGGCATTCCCACCCAGAGCCTTTTCCTAACCCGTCCCCTCAGCTCTCCCTTGCACCAGCGCCCACGTGTGTCCCACCCCACGTGTCCAGGCGTCCCATGAACTGGTGCTGGCTGGGTAACTCCCTGGCCTTGCCCACCTGGGACTCTGACCAGCTTCATCTGCAGCATTTTTGAACATGTGGAGCGAGCGTGTCGCCGACTGAGTGGGGAATGTCATTTGAGGGGTGACAGTTGCCACTGTTAGTTCAATGCCACGGGCAAGAGCCATCGTTTGGGTTGGGAGAGTGTCCACCGGGGCGGAAAGATGCAGAACTCCCCGAGGACTCTTAGAGGAACTTGACTTCTGGTGGGTTCCAAGTGCACTCTCGGTCGTGCTCAAGTTCCGGTGAGCTCCTGTCAGGAGAATGGGTCTCCCGCGTCCCCGGAGGGTCGTCTCCTCCTCCGTGCCTGGCTGGGAGGGACAGCCAGCTATTGGGTCCCCATCCCGGGGCGGGGCGGGGGGGGGGGTTGAGTGGCTTGGGCCAGCCCCTCCTTCGCCAGGCACGGACACAACGCGAGGTTCCTTGGCTCCCGAAGGGGAGGGAGCGGGCCGTGCCCCCGCGCGGGGCGTTGGGGGCCGGCGGGAAGTAGGTGGGGGTGAGAGTTCGGCCGGCCCCGCCCCCTCGCTGCCACCCCGTCCCGCATCAGCACCCGTTGGGTGGCTGGCTGAGGAGTGCGCATGGTGAAAAGCCAAAAGGTCCCTAAACGCACGGGTTGGGGGAGCGGGTGGCTGAGGCGAACCTGGAGAAGTCCCCGACTTCCCAAATCTCCCTCTGGGAGGCCGCGGGGAGAGCACGGGTTTTGCAGCCTCAGTTCCTTGATGGACCAGAGGGGGTCGCTGCGAGGTCTCGGCCGTAGGCCGCCCCAGCCTCGAGAAACGCCGGTGCCCTCCGGGAGACGCACCTTGGTTCTACCGACAAGCTCTTTCGGTTTCAGCATCCGATTTGGAACAAGTCATAGTCATGGATGCAACGCGTAGCACATGAATACGTTCTTGCGTAAGGTTTCACACACCTCGGGCGTATCTAGAGCAAAAAGGCAACCACATCACGGTCCCCCCGCGTCGCAGCCGCTCCCCAGAGGTCTCCTCCAGTGCCTCCCCACTTTGGCAGGCACACGTGCAGATTGCAGGTGGATTCTCACGGGCTTTTCCAAAGAATGTTGGACCACGCAGAGCACGCACACACTGGCGAGGACACCACCTCGCCCCTTCAGCGGTGGGAAATCCCCAGAGGCTGCCAGAGTCCAAAGACAGACCGCAGCGGGGACACAGCAAAGAGCCACCAAAGGCCGCTTGCAAATACGCGACCCCAGCTGGGGTACAAGGTCCGCCTCCACGCGGCTCACTGCCAAATCAGCATCGCATGGCGCAGGGGGCGATTTGCCAGTGCTTTGCAGACAGTGTTACGACCTTCCCGCTCTTCCAGAAAACGGACCATCCGGGTTTTCCATAGCATGGGAATTCGTTGGATTTGCAAAATGGAAAGGCATCATCGCCATTAAAGCTCAATCGTTACTGATGCTTGCGGTCTTGAGGGATGCGGTGTGAATACGGGAATAGCCTGCGTCTCGTTGGCCAAGTGTACGGAGAGAACCTGTGGCTGGGATATCCGTACAATCGTGGGATTTGGCAGGAAGGGATTGAGTATCAGGATGGCTGGTTTCCAGAATTCGTTCGGGCCTTGGGCAAGGCACTGGGCAAACCAGGACACTGCCGGGCCTCAGTTTCCTCCCCTGTAAACAGTGTTGCACTAGGGGTTGGGTGAGTGTGTGTTCCAGTCCTCGTATTTGGTGAGCAACTGATTTGCTCCCTTATTCACATGAGGACTGTGCTCCAGTCCTTGGACTTGGCGAATAACGGACTTCTTCCCTTATTCACCTCTGACCTCAGCTCCATCATCCCCTTGGGGAATAGCTCTCCTAACACCCCATGCTCTCACATTGCTCTCACTTTGCGGTTCTGCACTTGAGGGTAACCCTCCCGTAAGTGTGCGCCTCTCCCACGGCCCTGTAAGCAGCTGGGAGGTCGGGACCAGGACCGCCTGGGCCGTCACTGCATCCCCAGGACTCAGGACAGTGCCTGCTGGCACATAGTCGGCATGCTACAAGAACGTTGGAATGACTATCGCACAGATAAGGGATGTCTTACTGCTCTGCCAAGTTGCTTGGCATTTTCCAAAGACGCCAAGCAACTTGGCATGTTCGTGCGAGATATAAGTGGAAACATCTCATTTTCAAAGGAAGCCTTTGGAAAGTACCCAGGAGGGTTTCCCCACCGTGGGGGTGGGGCGGGGGGGAGACCAACAGTCCACAGTCTAGATGAAAACAGACGATTCTCAGCCCCAGCGCAGGCGGCACAGGCGGCAGGCCAGCAGCTAGTTACCTTGATGAGCATAAGCTCCTGTGGAGAAGACCATGCGTATTAATGCTACTCGTTCGGTACTTGATGAAGTGGCAACCCTGAGTAGGCAGTTGGTATACACAGATGAGCACTCAGAGTTCCATGAGGCTGTGGGGCGTGTGGAGGGTGCAAAGGAGCAAATGGACGTGCTTTCTACCGACCATCTGGAGACATTCGCAATAGAAAGTGCCAGAGAGTGCCTGTCTTCTTCACTGCCAAGGGCCTGAATTACTTAAAAAATATGAACAGGCAATGGCCAACCTGGATCCAAGAGTTAAAGAAGGAAAGTCGTCAAGAAACAAGCAGGGGTTGGCGGTGGGGGTGGGGTGTGGGGGTGTGTAATGCAGCCCAAGGCTAATATTTCCATGACTTCCTCTCTTGCTGAATGGGCAACGTTCCCGAGGAAGAGGTTAAAGTCCGGACTCGTCGTCGTGGAAGAAAACAGGAGAGCTGGGTTCCCAGCCCTTCTTGGCCATTCTTTTCTCTTCTGTTTCTGCGAGGGATCCCCCTCCAGGCCCTTTTAGAAGCTGGTGCCACGGCGCGGGGGGCGGGGGGGGACGCAGGATCGGTTTGAGTTTCGTGATCATTGACTGAGCTCCGACCCCACCAGGACATGGTGTGAATGTTAGAGATGTCTCCTCAGTCCTCCTAACGCTGTCTGAGGTGGGTGTCACTGTTCCCATTTCGGTGGGAAGCGAGGTTCAAAGTGTTCAGCGAGGGGATGAACAAGGAGTAGAGTCAGGGCTCAATCCGCATCCACCTGAGTCCCGCACCAGCGCATTCTCCGCTAAGCCTACGGCCCGCTTCCCTTCCCATCCTTTCCCCACCTCTCCCGCTGGGCTGGCGCCAGAAACGCCTACACCTGCCGCTTTCGCAGCGCCCACAGCGCTGCCGGAGTCAGAATGGCCACGTGTGCTCAACGTCCTCAGAGCGAGCTCTGCTGTGGGTCGTTTTCCTGATGGGCTTTGGGCGGCTTCGTCCGTCTCTGAACTGCGGGGAAGCTTAGAGGGACATTTGCTTCCCTGAAGGACGCAGGGGAGCCGCCCGGGAAGTCAACGAGTCACAGCTGTTTCCGAAGGGCTTCCCTCGCTCTTCCAATTTGGACGCGTGGGCCAGGCGCGCCGCGGCGGGGACTCATTTTCGCTGATTAACTAGGCCCCGCCCCCCAGCCCGAGCGCCGCGCGGCCGGGTTGGTCGGCGCGATCGCGCCGGCGCCATAAAGGGAGCGGGCCTGGGCCGGAGCGCCGGGCGGGCTCTCCTCCCGCTCCTGGACGCGGCGCCGCTGAGAACGGGCGAGGTGCTGGTGCCGGGCCTGTTCGCGCTGGATGTTTTCGGACCGCAGCTGACGGCGGGTAAGTGAAGCTGCGGGGGATGGGGGGCGCGCGGCCCTCGACCGACGTTCTGACGATTCTTTGCCGCTTCGCAGGTGCTGCTCTGTGAGTTGCAGGATGTTGAACAGCCTCCCAGCTCCGCCCGCTCAGACGAAGCCCGAAGAGCGTCTCCCCCCGGCGTCACCATCTCGGCTGTTTTCCGTGTCTCCGGCACACCTGCCAACCTGCTGCCTGAGGCCCGGGGTGAAAGAAGAGTGGGGGGGCCCTGCGGAGAAAGTCTTAAGAATTTCAACCCAGTGACGGTAGAGTGTTCAAATCAGGTGTGGGACCGGGACCCTTCTAAGCGTGGCACGCCATTCCCTCGTGCAACTTCCACACCTGGGAGACTGACCCTGGTCTGCAGACGTTGCCAAACGTGAGAGCCACCGGTTTGAGCTAAGATATGTAGGTCTGCATATTGCACATGCTCGGAGTCAGAGAGAGAGCCCCGCCCACCCTGCAATCGCTGTTTAAAGAATAAAATCTCACGAAGTCTTAAAAAAATAAATCCTAGCAGAACATGGAGTCCGGCCGCCTGCCTTTGTAAATGAAGTTTGATTGGAACACAGCCACGCTCACGTTTGTTGTGTTCACGGATTGTCTGTGGTTGCTTTCCTTCAGGGCCACGGAGCCAAGAAGTTGCAACGGAGACGGTGAGGCCGCGAAGCCCACGATGTTTATTGTTTGGCGTCTTCCAGAAACGGTTGGCTGACCTGCGGTAGAGGATCGAGTTTTCCACCTCGGCTGGTTGCGGGACAGGTGGAAGTAACTAGAAAGCCTTGGGCGTGTACTCCTCTAGCCCCGCCGATGCCCACCCTTTAGAGCAGTTAGGGCTTTCCTTGGCAGGCAGTCGGCAACTCCTCTGGCTTATTGAAGCAGAGGAGAAACTTTCTAGATAGAATGTTGGGGCGGTCGGAATCCACGGGTGGCTTCACGAATGCACCGTGCGTAGATCGCCCATGAAATAAGGCATTGGTTGGATTCGTTGGTGGTTCGGCGTCCGAGCTCAGGCGATAGAATGCACATGAGAGGAAGTTATCAGGATGCGAGCTGTGCGGACGTTACAAAGAATGGGAGGCTACACGAAGGTGGTGTCGAGGGGGGTCTTTTTTTTTTTTCTTTAATCCAAACATGGCTTCCTTTCATTTCTGATATTCTTTTGCATTTGTGACGGTCTTTTCCTTCCTTAAAAAAAATTACATCGTTTTTGGGGAAGTGTTTGGTGAAAGCAGTTGCAAGGAAGGCGGTCTGATGGAAATGCAAGTAGTTTTGCATGAGTAATAACGATTATTCTGATGATAGGTTTCCTGCCTAAGCCTTCCGAGTAGGTAGTGTTTGCAAACGAAACGCACTCTAAAATATTCAGCCCCTTGCCACATCTCAGGTGCTTTGATTAATCCCCCAGCAGGGGCTCTGGAGTGAGCTTCTCCTAATTAATGATCCCATTCCCATGTGTAGCGTGTGCGCAGGAGGATGAGATTCCCACAAGCCCCAAGAGAAGCCAAGCATCGCCTTTTGGAGAAGGCTCCTGGCTTTCCCGGGCTTGCTTGCGTCCTCCTTTCAGCCAAGGGTCCCTTCCCATGGGTCTCCCCCAAGGACTCATGGAAGATTTGAGCAGCAGCAGCTGCTGTTCTGACCTTCTATTGCCCAGGAGTTCCACGGTTGTGGTCTCAGCCCCAGACCCCCCCCACCCCACCCACAGCTCAGCCACCGATGAACCACCGTATGTCTTTGAGGAAGTTCTCAATCCTGCGCTAGGCTTGCTTAGGGCAGCCCCTTAGGTTCGTTGTTATTCCCCTATGACTCCGTTTTTGGGTGCCTTTTTTCCCATGTTAGCAAAAGATCAGTGTTGCTCCCGTCGTTCAGCAAGGCGGTGTTTGAGAACCATGACACCTTGCCCGCATCTCTGAAAAACAGACCCAGAGCGCAGGTAGAAGGGTGGGTGGGTATCCCGGTGAGGAGGCAGCGTCACTGGTGACTGGGTAGAGGGGGAGTTGAGGACAATTTGGGGTGCGATTTGAGGTCCCCCAATGTGGGCTCCCGAGCCTGGAAACGGGGATTCCGAGACATTTCATCGTGTTCCCCTCAGGCTGTTGTTGTTGCCAGCGGTGTCTCTGGGATAGAGTTTTTGTATGGAAACGCCAGCACTCGCTAGCCAATGGTGTCTTTAGATACACAGATGAGAATTCTTCATCCGATGGCTGAAATTTGAGATTTCTTGGGGGGTCATGTCAGTGCATCTCCAAGTTCCCTGTCTATACCAGTCACCTGGTGGGTTTGTTAACAGGCAGGTCCTGATTCAGGGAGCCTGAGACCCCGCGTTCCTGCGGAACTCCCAGGTGTTGCTGACGCTGTTGATCCACGCACCGCACCTGGAGCAGGGAGAGGCTGGCAGACAAGAGCAAATCAACGGAGGAGACATCAGACTTACAAAGGACGGGGGAGGTCCAGCAGGGTAAGCTCACGTGTACCTTTTTTCCTTTTCTTCCCCCTTTAGTTTTTTCACGAACGGTGTGATGAGCAGGGATGAGAGCAAAGCCATTGTGGAACCTTTTCCTTCTGCTTATTATCATCGTTTTCACATTTCCACTAAACCTGTGTTCAAATTTAGGGGTGGATTTAGAGCTGGGTCTATCGTTGACCTGATGTAGTCGGGAATCTGCTTTCTGACCAGCTGGGTGTGACTGTCTGGGTGTTTTAGGATCTCTCTGGCTGCTTTCTCCACCTGTGCAGTAGGGATTCTCCAAGGGCTGTGAAGGTTGTGCAGCTGGTATCTATTGTTGGGCGTGGACCCTGGAATTGTTTTCATTTGGGTTCCAATCCTAGCTTGGCTACGTAAGCGCTTTTTTCTTTTCTTTTCTTTGCCCCCTTCTCTGGGCCTTGTTCTCCTGATCTGTAGTATAACGTCAAACTAGCCCCTGCCTAAGAGGATCTCTGTTGAGGATTCGGTGAGGCCTGGTGCGTGGCAGGTGCTCATGATGATTGCGGCGGGTGAGGCATGTCGGCCTTTCAGCAGGCCTGGATTGAAATGGTCCACGCTCGGCCCACCCTGATGAGTGCAGATAATTCCAGCCTGACCTTCCCTTTGTTCCCAGGTGTCCAGAACGCCACACTTCCCAAAGGCTTTTCCTGCTCATCGTCTAGGTTTCAAATAAACCCCACTTGAGAAATCGCCTGCAAAAGTCTGATTTTGCTCATTGGAAAAGTTGCTGGTGAAGCCCTTTTTCTTTCTTCCTTTCCTTCCTTCCTTCCTTCCTTCCTTCCTTCCTTCCTTCCTTCCTTCCTTCCTTCCTTCCTGCCTTCCTTCCTTCCTTCCTTCCTTGTTTCTCTCCCCTGATAAAACCATTTATATTTTATTTTTAAATATATTTTATTGCTTATGCTATCCCAGTTGTCCCATTTTCCCCCATCATTCCCCTCCACCCTGCACACCCCCTCCCACCCACATTCCCCCCCCTTTAGTTCATGTTCATGTGTCTTAAGTTCTTTAGCTTCTACATTTCCCACACTATTCTTGCCCTCCCCCTGTCTATTTTCTACCTACCATCTATGCTACGTATTCTGTGTACCTTTTCCCCCTCTCTCCTCCTCCCATGCCCCTGTTGCTAATGCTCCACGGGATCTCCATTTCTGTGTTTCTGTTCTAGCTGTTTGCTGAGTTAGCTTTTGTTTCAGGTGGGGTGGTTAATATCTGTGAGTTGGCTGTCTTTTTACCGTCCCATTTTCGATCCTCTTTTACTTAGGCGAGTCCCTAGAACATTTCATAGAATCAGGGCTTGGGGATGAGGAACTCCTTGAACTTGACCTTCTCTGGGAAGCACTTTATCTGCCCTTCCATTCTAAGTGACAGCTTTGCTGGATAGAGCCATCTTGGATGGAGGTCCTTGCCTTTCCAGACGTCCAATAGTTCTTTCCAGCCCCTTCTTGCCTGGAAGGTCTCTTTGGAAAAATCAGCTGACAGTCTGATGGGAACTCTTTTGGGGGTGACTGTCCCCTTGTCCCTCGCTGCTTCTAGAATTCTCTCCTTCATTTGAACCTTGGCTAATGGAACGATGATGTGCCTTGGTGTGTGCCTCTTTGGGTCCAACTTCTTTGGGACTCTCTGAGCTTCCTGGACTTCCTGATAGTCCATTTCCTTGGCCAGATGGGGGACGTTCCTCTTGATTATTTGATCAAATAAGTCTTCCACTTGTCACTGTTCTTCTTTTCTTCCCCTTCCAGTACCCCTATAATTGGGATGTTGGGCCGTTATTGAAAGATGTCCCGTAGGTTCCTCAGCCTCTCAGTTTTTTTGAATTCTCATTCCTTCCCTGTGTTCTGGTTGGTTGGTTGGTTCTTCCTTTCGTTCCACTCCATTGATCTGAGTCCCAGTTTTCCTCCCATCTCTATTGGTCCCCTGTGCCTTTTCCTTCATTTCACTTATGGGAGCCTTCATTTTTTTCATCTAATTTGTGAGCAAAAGCAGCCAATTCTCTGAGCAACCTGATCAGCAGGGCTTTGAACTGGGCATCGGATAGGTTGGCTACCTCTTCATCGCTTAGGGGAATTGGCTCTGGAGCTCTGGAGCTCTGGTTTGTTCTCCCGTTGGAGCCATTTCCTTTCTTTGGTCTGGTTGCAGCTGTGATGTAGTGAGGGGTGGAGCCTTAGGTGTTCCCCAGGGCGGGGCAGCCCAGTGGCTGGGTAGTGACGCTGTATGTGGGGGCGGGGTCCGAGAGGGAACAATGGGGCTTGCGCTGCCCTGTCTCGGAATCCAGTGCCTTCCTCCGCTGCCCCTTCTGCTGGATTTTCTGCGCATGAATGTGGGATCACCTGGGCAGCCAGCAGCCTTGCGTGGCCTCACTGGGTCTGCACAGTTGCCACCCCGTGCCCGGGGTCACCTAGCTGCCACCTGTGCACCTGGGGTCTGCCAGCCGCTGCGGCCTGCATGCTCGGGTTCGCACCTCCACTTTTTCCTGCCACGACTCCACCCCTCCTACCCATCTGGATAGATGGTTGTTGGACTTCCATACAGTTCAATTTTCTATCAGTTCTGGGTGTTTCCTTGTTTCTAAATCTTTGCGGTCCTTAATTTTCCTTGCGAGAGGAGGCACAGCATGTTTACCGACGCCGCCATCTTGGCCGGAAACTGAAGCCCTTCCCTTTCAGTGACTTTATCGGCCGCGCTCTCTTTCAGTTCTGTTTGGCCCCTGATTCTCTTTGGCCTGTGAGGGCAAGGACTCTGCGTGTAGTTTCGTCATCCTAACGTTTCCTGCCCTCCCTTTTTCTTTCCTGTTCCTGGAGCTTAGGCCAATTCCCTTTCTTTTATTCCATGGGGATTCAGATTAAACAATGTGTTTCTGGAGCTCAGCGCCCTGGCCTGTGGTGAGCCCACAGGCAGGCCTTCCCCTCCTAAAGATGTCTCAAGCTTTAGCATGTCAAAGCTCGCTGGAGAACAAGTGAACAGCACCCCTATGGCATTTTCTCTAGGCACTTCTAAGGTGGAAGCTGGTCCACGAGGCACACGAGCCCTTCCAAGGTGCATGCGAGACCTTCCAAGGTGTGACCACACACCTCCAAGGGGAGTCCACACGCCCATCCACACTCCACCAAGGTGAGTCCACATGTGCATACACACCCTCCAAGGAGCATCCACATGACCTCCACACCCCTCCAAGGTGCGTCCCCTGGGTCCATATACACCCCTCCAAGGTGCGTCGTCTGTGTCCATGCACATACTTCCACGGTGCGTGCTTTTACCCTCCACACTATTCCAAGGTGAGTCCACACGTGCATCCACACTCAACCCAGGTGTGTCGTCCGTGTCCAAAGTGCATGCACATGTCCATTCGCACTGCTGCACGGTGGGTTGCCCGTGTCCAGCCACAGTCCTCTGAAGTGCATCATCCGTCTCCATGCACAACCTTCCACAGTGTGTCGTCCTACCCCCCACTCTTCCAAGGTGAGCCCACATGCGCCTCCACACTACACCAAGTCGTCCATGTCCATGTCCATGTCCATGTCCATGTCCATGTCCATGTCCATGTCCATGTCCATGTCCATGTCCATGTCCATGTCCATGTCCATGTCCATGTCCATGTCCATGTCCATGTCCATGTCCATGTCCATGTCCATGTCCATGTCCATGTCCATGTCCATGTCCATGTCCATGTCCATGTCCATGTCCATGTCCATGTCCATGTCCATGTCCATG
Source organism: Glossophaga mutica (assembly GCA_039655065.1). Classification (NCBI taxonomy): domain Eukaryota; kingdom Metazoa; phylum Chordata; class Mammalia; order Chiroptera; family Phyllostomidae; genus Glossophaga; species Glossophaga mutica. Next base: position 224,000,413 of record CM077304.1, read on the forward strand.
TCCATGTCCATGTCCATGTCCATGTCCATGTCCATGTCCATGTCCATGTCCATGTCCATGTCCATGTCCATGTCCATGTCCATGTCCATGTCCATGTCCATGTCCATGTCCATGTCCATGTCCATGTCCATGTCCATGTCCATGTCCATGTCCATGTCCATGTCCATGTCCATGTCCATGTCCATGTCCATGTCCATGTCCATGTCCATGTCCATGTCCATGTCCATGTCCATGTCCATGTCCATGTCCATGTCCATGTCCATGTCCATGTCCATGTCCATGTCCATGTCCATGTCCATGTCCATGTCCATGTCCATGTCCATGTCCATGTCCATGTCCATGTCCATGTCCATGTCCATGTCCATGTCCATGTCCATGTCCATGTCCATGTCCATGTCCATGTCCATGTCCATGTCCATGTCCATGTCCATGTCCATGTCCATGTCCATGTCCATGTCCATGTCCATGTCCATGTCCATGTCCATGTCCATGTCCATGTCCATGTCCATGTCCATGTCCATGTCCATGTCCATGTCCATGTCCATGTCCATGTCCATGTCCATGTCCATGTCCATGTCCATGTCCATGTCCATGTCCATGTCCATGTCCATGTCCATGTCCATGTCCATGTCCATGTCCATGTCCATGTCCATGTCCATGTCCATGTCCATGTCCATGTCCATGTCCATGTCCATGTCCATGTCCATGTCCATGTCCATGTCCATGTCCATGTCCATGTCCATGTCCATGTCCATGTCCATGTCCATGTCCATGTCCATGTCCATGTCCATGTCCATGTCCATGTCCATGTCCATGTCCATGTCCATGTCCATGTCCATGTCCATGTCCATGTCCATGTCCATGTCCATGTCCATGTCCATGTCCATGTCCATGTCCATGTCCATGTCCATGTCCATGTCCATGTCCATGTCCATGTCCATGTCCATGTCCATGTCCATGTCCATGTCCATGTCCATGTCCATGTCCATGTCCATGTCCATGTCCATGTCCATGTCCATGTCCATGTCCATGTCCATGTCCATGTCCATGTCCATGTCCATGTCCATGTCCATGTCCATGTCCATGTCCATGTCCATGTCCATGTCCATGTCCATGTCCATGTCCATGTCCATGTCCATGTCCATGTCCATGTCCATGTCCATGTCCATGTCCATGTCCATGTCCATGTCCATGTCCATGTCCATGTCCATGTCCATGTCCATGTCCATGTCCATGTCCATGTCCATGTCCATGTCCATGTCCATGTCCATGTCCATGTCCATGTCCATGTCCATGTCCATGTCCATGTCCATGTCCATGTCCATGTCCATGTCCATGTCCATGTCCATGTCCATGTCCATGTCCATGTCCATGTCCATGTCCATGTCCATGTCCATGTCCATGTCCATGTCCATGTCCATGTCCATGTCCATGTCCATGTCCATGTCCATGTCCATGTCCATGTCCATGTCCATGTCCATGTCCATGTCCATGTCCATGTCCATGTCCATGTCCATGTCCATGTCCATGTCCATGTCCATGTCCATGTCCATGTCCATGTCCATGTCCATGTCCATGTCCATGTCCATGTCCATGTCCATGTCCATGTCCATGTCCATGTCCATGTCCATGTCCATGTCCATGTCCATGTCCATGTCCATGTCCATGTCCATGTCCATGTCCATGTCCATGTCCATGTCCATGTCCATGTCCATGTCCATGTCCATGTCCATGTCCATGTCCATGTCCATGTCCATGTCCATGTCCATGTCCATGTCCATGTCCATGTCCATGTCCATGTCCATGTCCATGTCCATGTCCATGTCCATGTCCATGTCCATGTCCATGTCCATGTCCATGTCCATGTCCATGTCCATGTCCATGTCCATGTCCATGTCCATGTCCATGTCCATGTCCATGTCCATGTCCATGTCCATGTCCATGTCCATGTCCATGTCCATGTCCATGTCCATGTCCATGTCCATGTCCATGTCCATGTCCATGTCCATGTCCATGTCCATGTCCATGTCCATGTCCATGTCCATGTCCATGTCCATGTCCATGTCCATGTCCATGTCCATGTCCATGTCCATGTCCATGTCCATGTCCATGTCCATGTCCATGTCCATGTCCATGTCCATGTCCATGTCCATGTCCATGTCCATGTCCATGTCCATGTCCATGTCCATGTCCATGTCCATGTCCATGTCCATGTCCATGTCCATGTCCATGTCCATGTCCATGTCCATGTCCATGTCCATGTCCATGTCCATGTCCATGTCCATGTCCATGTCCATGTCCATGTCCATGTCCATGTCCATGTCCATGTCCATGTCCATGTCCATGTCCATGTCCATGTCCATGTCCATGTCCATGTCCATGTCCATGTCCATGTCCATGTCCATGTCCATGTCCATGTCCATGTCCATGTCCATGTCCATGTCCATGTCCATGTCCATGTCCATGTCCATGTCCATGTCCATGTCCATGTCCATGTCCATGTCCATGTCCATGTCCATGTCCATGTCCATGTCCATGTCCATGTCCATGTCCATGTCCATGTCCATGTCCATGTCCATGTCCATGTCCATGTCCATGTCCATGTCCATGTCCATGTCCATGTCCATGTCCATGTCCATGTCCATGTCCATGTCCATGTCCATGTCCATGTCCATGTCCATGTCCATGTCCATGTCCATGTCCATGTCCATGTCCATGTCCATGTCCATGTCCATGTCCATGTCCATGTCCATGTCCATGTCCATGTCCATGTCCATGTCCATGTCCATGTCCATGTCCATGTCCATGTCCATGTCCATGTCCATGTCCATGTCCATGTCCATGTCCATGTCCATGTCCATGTCCATGTCCATGTCCATGTCCATGTCCATGTCCATGTCCATGTCCATGTCCATGTCCATGTCCATGTCCATGTCCATGTCCATGTCCATGTCCATGTCCATGTCCATGTCCATGTCCATGTCCATGTCCATGTCCATGTCCATGTCCATGTCCATGTCCATGTCCATGTCCATGTCCATGTCCATGTCCATGTCCATGTCCATGTCCATGTCCATGTCCATGTCCATGTCCATGTCCATGTCCATGTCCATGTCCATGTCCCCCGCAAAAAATCCTCCAACGGGTCCCACTCTCGGCGCTGGAGTGCCCTGGCCTTGCTTTTGCCTGGCCTTACTCTCCGCTTTGCTTTTCCTTCATGGCGTTTCTGCCGGTTTCTTCTTCCCTGCCCTCACGGTAGGATGGAAGCTAGAAGCTTCTCCGTGGGTGTGCTCCCTTAGAGCTACGGGAACATCGTTAGGCTCACATCCCAGTGGGTTACTCCCAGCAGATACTGAACTCCCAGGGCAACTGAACGCTGTGTGTGGGAAAGCACTCAGAATTTGTCAGCAGAAGGCGCAGAAGGTGCATGACCACTTAGTTCAGTCTTTCCGAATTTCTCTAAATGGAGAGAAATTTCCATTCCCTGGAAGACTGCAGAAGGCACCCGGAAGAGTTCTCTGCTCCGAAAGAGAACAATGCTGTGGGAAGATGGAATGGCAGCTTTTCAGTTGCCTGAAAGGTGGCAGAGGGCAGTGGAATAAAGCTGCGACTATGTTGTCCAGTCATTGTTCAGTGACGTTGTTGGGGGAAATTGAAAAGTGTGCCTGTCATGGGACCTGATGGTAAAAAAGAGAACCTTTCCGCCAAGCCAATAGGTCCATGTGTTCCAAGTGTCGGTCTCTGCTGCTATCTCGTGGCCATTTTGGGGAATGACGCCTCAGTACAGGTCAGCAGTAAAAGTGGTTGATTCCCGTGAAGTATCGATGACTTTTGATGGCAGGGGTTTTTACAAGTGCATTTGAAAACATCTCAATGTGCGGGCTGTCCATTTACCTTGTCACTGGTTTCCAGATGAACGGCCAGGAGAGCAATTAGCGTGCTTTATGTGACGTTCCTTGGGTCTGACTGTGTGGTGTGATAGAGTCGGCTTTCTCCAATTTCCAGGTGTGCTTGAAAATTGTAATTTGCTTTGTTGCAGCTTTCCGAAACAATGCAGAGGTAGAATTTATTTAAAATGCTCCACCAAGAGTAAAAGAAAGTAAAGTAAAACACAAGCGCTCTCATTTTACCTACGGGCCCCTACCGACGTGTTCATGGGCTCGTTTCCTCAGCTCTGCCTGGATTGAATGTACTATTTTAGGTTCATCGTATCGGTAAAAAGTGAAGGAATCTTTTTGCGAAGCCAATAGTAACGGTGCGTTTCCAACTGTCGGTCTCTGCTTTCATCTCGTGGCCACTTTGAGGAATGACACCTCAGTTCAGGTCAGCAGGGAAAGTGTGTGATTCCCATGGAACATCAGTGAGTTTCGATGGCCGTGGTGTTTACAGATGCATTAGAAAACGTCTCGATATCAGCATTGTCCAGTTACCTTGTGACTGGTTTGCAGGTTAAGGGCAAAGGAAGTGATGAGCGCGTTTGAAGTGATGTTTCTTAGAACTGGCTTTGTAGCGTAGTAAAGTCAGTCTCTGACAAGTTGCAGGCGTGCTTGAGAATCATGTGTAATTTGCTTTGTCGCAGCTTCCTTAAACAATAAGGAAAGTAAAGTTTGTTCAATATTCTCTATCATGGTGAAAAATATAAAATAAAATCCATAAATAAAAGTGTCACCATTTTGTGTACGTGTCCTTAGGGATATGTCTTGGGGATCTTTTTCTCTTTTTTGCCTGGATGTCCTTGACTATTATAGTTTCCTCATATGGGTGCAGAAACTGGTACATTCCAGTTCCTGTTTCTAACGTATGTATTTCTGGGTGAAAATTTCTTTCTCAGGTTGTGGTATGTAGTCTATTAAACATATTTCAGTTAAAGCTATTTAGTATCTCAAATGGTGGTTCATTATTTAGGTGTCTGTTTCGTAAATACCAAACAACAGAACTTCCAGTCACCCACTTTCAGTGAACGCTAGCTTAAGTGCTATGAGAGCAAAAAACACAATGTATATGATTGCAAGGCTGCAATGCTGGTTGAAGCCTGCTTTATACCGGGTTGGCAGAACACTCAGTTTGGTCCCTCACCATCCCTGCTTTCACTCTCCCATCATGTGATTCTTGTTCACGTATTTGTCTTTAACTTTATTAGAAAACCTTTGGTTAAACTGTATCATGACAGAGTCCTATCAGCGTGCATAAGAAAAACCCCAACTCATCAGAACTGTTGAGTGTGTGGCCATTTTCACACTGAAGGTGGATGAATAGAAGTAATATTTTCAGTACACGACACTGTGGCATATCGAGAGGGTTAAAATGCCAGTTAAATGGAATACAAGATTTGTGGCACGTAGGAGAAGGCGGTATGATGGATTGAACGTGTCAGAAGTGGTTTGCAAAGTTTCTCATTGAAGATTTCTCATGTGAGGGTTCCCTGTGCGTTGGATGGACCAGTCACAGTCGATAGCCATCCAGTCCAGACGTTCGTCAAGGCGAGACCACATTATGCCATGTGGGAGACAGGTGACATACTCAAAAACCCTAAGCATGCATCGAAAATCACTTCCACCAGTACGGTTACATTAATCGCTTTGATGTTTGGGTTCACAGAAGTTAAGAGCGGAGGAGGGGGGAATCCCTGCCTGACCACATTTCCACATCAGATTGTCTGGGGATATTGAGGAAAACGTTGCGTTTTCAAGACGAATTGTGGAGAAGGGGGTGAAGCGTTGATATTTGACACTAATGTGGGTTGGGAGAGATCGTGGGAACATGAAGGGAACCACCAGCAGCCACTGCGAAGTGTGGTCTGCATCCAGAGAAGGCCATGCTGTGTGCATGGTGGGATCACTAGGCAGTCCGGTCCTAGGAGCTCCTTGCTGAAAACCAGGCGGTTACGTCTAAGAAGTACTGCTCCCCATTGGACCAACGGAGCTCACCGCCGCAGGGAAAGAGTCCTGAATTTGGCAGCAGAAGATGCGTAATCGTCCATCAGGAAAAGGCGAGAAAGCACGTTTCTCTTAGGTGACCTGGGGAAACGGTTCCAGCCTGGCTGGGCAGTCCAGATTCATCCGCAGGGCTCGTAAGACGTTGTACGCTCAGACTACCAGGTACTTCAGCAGCCTTCCCTAAATTCTCTTAGTGGGGAAAAACTTCCAGTCCGCGGAAGACTGCGAAAGGCACCTGGCAGAGTTCTGGGCTCCAAAAGATAACAATGTTGTGGGCAGATGGAATGGTGAAGCTGACCGAATGATAGCCGAGGACAGTGGAAGTAAATGGTGAAACCGCTGTCCAGTCACATTGTTGAGGAAAATGAAAAAATGTGCCTGTCATTGCATCTTACCGGAAAACCCGAACGAACCTGTGGCCAATCCCGTAGTACAGTATGTGTTCCAAGTGTCGGTCTTTGCTGCCATCTCGTGGCCATATGGTGGAATGACATGTTAGTTTGGGTCTTCAGGAAAAGTGGTTGATTCCCATGAAATAGTAACAACTTTTGATGGCAGTGGTATTTACAAATGCATTCGAAAACATCTAAATGTCAGGAGTATAGAGTTACCTTGTGACCGGTCTCCAGAGTAACGGCCAAGGGAAGAATAAGCGTGCTTTATGAGACGTTTCTTGGAAGTGGCTTTGTAGCGTAATAAAGGCAGGGTTTTACAAGTGCCAAGTGTGCTTGAAAGTCGTTTGTAATTTGTTTTTCCGTTGCGGCTTCCTTAAATAACACGGAGGTCAAATGTATTTAAAATTCTCCACCAAGAGGTATAAAAAGTAGAATAAAATACGAGCGCTCTCACTTCACGTACGTGCCCCTCAGGGCATGTCTGTGGGCTCCTTTCCCTACTTTGCCTGGACTTATTTACTAGTTTAGGTTCTTGGTCCGGGTGCCAAACTTGTGCGTTTCTAGCTTCTGTTTCTAAGCTGTGCATTCAAGGGTAAGATTTCTTTCTCAAGCTTTGGTATGGAGCATCTTTACTATCAGTCATGTCGAGTTATTTTGTTATTTTTTATTTACTTACTTACTTTTATTTTTAAAGTTTTTTATTGATGATGCTATTACACTTTTCTCAGTTTTTTCCCCTCTTTATCTCTCCTCCGCCCTGCACCCCAACTCTCCAGCTTCCCCCCGCCCTGTTAGTTCATGTCTGTGGACTGTACATATCAGTTCTTTGAGTTCTCTGTTTCCTATACCATTTTTTATCTCTCCCCTTCTATTTTATGCCTATCAATTAAGCTTTTTCTTCCCTGTACCTTTTCCCCCTATTCCTCCCTCCCCCTGCCCCACCAAAATCCCTCCATGTGATGTCCATTTCTCTGATTCTGTTCCTGTTCTAGTTGTTGGCTTAATTTTTGTTTTCATTGTTTTTTCTTTTCCTTTGGGTTTATTTGTCTATAGTTGTGAGTTTGTTGTCATTTTATGGTTCATAGTTTTGGGTATTCTTCACTTTCCCTTTAACATTTGGTATAATAAGGGCTTGGTGATGATGAACTCCTTTAACTTGAACTTATCTGGGAAGCATTTACCTGCCCTTCCATTCTCAAGGATAGCTTTGATGGATAGAGTCATCTTGGATGTGGGTCCTTGTCTTTCATGACTTGGAATACGTCTTTCCAGCCCCTTCTTGCCTGCAAGGTTTCCTATGAGAAATCAGCTGATAGCTGAATGGGAATTCCTTTGTAGGTAACTTTCTCCTTTCCTCTTGCTGCTTTTAAGATTCTCTCTTTATTGTTAATCCCTGGTAACTTAGTGATGATGTGCCTTGGTGTGTTGTTCTTTGGGTCTCTCTGGGTTTCCTGGACTTCCTGGAAGTCTATTTCCTTCACCAGATTGGAGAAGTTTTCCTTCATTATTTCTTGAAATAAGTTTTCAATTTCTTGCTCTTGTTCTTCTCCTTCTGGCACCCCTATAATTCGGATATTGGAACATTTAAAGTTGTCCCTGAGGTTCCTCAGCTTCTCCTTTTTTTTTTTTTTTGAATTCTTGTTTCTTCGTTGTGTTCTGGTTGGATGTTTATTTCTTCCTTTTGTTCCAAGTAGTTGATTTGAGTCCTGATTTCCTTTCTTTCACTGTTGGTTCCCTGAATATTTTGCTTTCTTTCACTTTGGGTAGTCTTCATTTGTTCTTTCCTTTTGCGACCAAGCTCAATCAGTTCTGGGAGCATTTTGATTACAAGGGCTTAGAACTCTCCAACAGAGTTGGCTATCTCCTGACTGCTTAGCTCTTTTTCTGGAGTTTTGCTCTGTTCTTTCATTTGGACCACATTTCTTTGTTTCAGTGCACCAGTCTGGTTGACTGATTCTTTAATTCTTTGGTCGTCAGAGATCCATGCAGTGTGATTTTATGTGCCATTTGTTGGAACTTGCCTTATAGTGTAATAGAGTCAGGTTTTTAGAAGTTCCAAGTGTGCTTGAAAATCATTTGTAATGTGCTTCGTTTGTTGCAGCTTCCTTAAACAATAAAGAAAGTAAAATAAATTTTAAACCAAGAGGTTAAAACAAACAAACAAACAAACGCTTTATACATACAAATCAAACGAACCGTTTGGCTAAGCCACTCTGTGTCCCAAGTGTGCATCTCTGCTGCCGTCTCGTGGGAGTTTTCGGGAACAACATCTTAGTACAGGTCAGCAGGAAAAGTGGTTGGTTGTAGCGAAAGATCAGTGACTGTGGATTTTTTTTTTAAAGACTGTTTTGCAGTATAAGTCTCAGGTCCCAATGTCAGTAATCAGTTCCTTGGGACCACTTTTTTATGAGCACATCATCTAGACCAACACTGGATTTGGGGGTGCACCATTGGTTTTTGTCTTTGATTATATGTTTAAATTATTCTTTGTGTATACAAAAGATATTTATTCCTGCACGTTATTTACCACAGAATTTACTAAGCTGTGTTATTTATGATAACTTTAGGTTGATATTCATGAGTTGTTAAGGTAAATAAGATATCATGCAATCATAAACTTACATTAGTTTAGCTGTATAAAACATGAAAAATAGAGCTTGGAATAAAACATGAAGACATGAAGAGTTAAAAATGTGTTAATTATAAGTTCATTAACAATGAAATAAAATAGCCACATGATTCTTAGCATTGTAAATGAGTTCAGGACCTGGAGCAGTGGTGTTCTAGAAATCAGAAGTATTTTGTCAGTAAAATTGTGCCCCTTATAGATTATCTGAGGAGCTCACAATATGGCAAAGGTCCACCCTTTCAAGGGGGAGAACATTTGATGGTGACTTCTGGCATCTAAAAGAGTAGGATTACGGATTCTAAGTTATTTTAAGTAACAATTATTGCAGAGTGATTTATGGGCAGTGAAAAGGGACAGTGACTCTCGGTGCTGTGGTCTACCACAGTGTGGTTCAGTCTCTTAAGGTGTCATACCTTCCGTGGCTTCTGAGCTTTCGTGGGTGCCTTCTTAGCCAAGACATTCCTCCCCAGTCCTTGCAACATGATTGTCATTTTTATTTATTTTTCGTTGTTGTTCTTTAGCTCTCAGCCTCCAGGCTGCCTGTCCAAACAGAGGTGTGATTTCAGATCTAGGATGCAAATTCACATGCTGTTTGTATTCTAATGGACTCTCCATCCTGCTCCACATAGAGTAGGGCTTCTCATTACTATGGATAATATTTTCTTCTGAGGGATTTTTCTCTACATTGTAGGTGCTTGTTAGCAATCCTGACCTCTGTTCAGTGTGTGCCAGTAACTCCCACCTTAACTCCACCCCAAGGACAATCTGAAAGGTCTCCATACAATGTGCCAAATGTCCCCTTGGGGGCCAAATCAACCCTAGGTTGAAAACCACTGATCTTGGAGCTGTGATCATCTTTGGAACCTGAGTGATCCGGCCTTGGTAAGAAGTGTTTTCACTATTATTCTGTGCAAATTGTTTTCTAACTCCAATTGTGATTTATTTTTGGGTGGTTATTTAGAAGCATATTTCATAATTTGTAAACTTAAGTACTTTCTAGTTATCTGTTGCTACTGATTCCTTGATTAATGGCAGTGAGAGCAAGAAATGTATATACATGAATATATACACATGTGTGTGTGTGTGTGTGTGTGTGTGTATAAATTTCAGTCCTTTAAAGTTGGAACTTGCTTTATATCACAATATGGTCAGTTTTTAAAAGAATTCCCAGGGTGTTAGGAAGCATCTGTAATTTGTAGTTTTGGGGTGTAGTGAAGTACTTATGCACATCGAATGTCACTTGCTCTCATGTTATTTTACAAATATTTTTACTATTTTTTGTGGGCTTTATTGGTTCTAAAACTGAACGTGAATGATAGAAATTGGTTAAATCTCCTATTGTGATTATTAAGTTTTGTATTTTCCATGTAGCTCAGTTCTATATAATTTTGAGTTTATGTTATTATGTGAATAAACATTTGGAACTAACTAGTACATAGAACTTACTGATATGAAGTACTCCTCTTTATTTGTAGTAGTGGTGTATTTTTTTTGCCTTCGAGTCTACTATATGTTGTATAATTTTCATTTGGTTAATGCTCATATAGTATATTTTCCCATTCTTTCACTTTAGATCTCTTGGTATGTTTCAGATAGCTCTCAGTACATGTCCATGTCCATGTCCGTCGTCCCACGCAAAAAATCCTCAAACGGGTTTCTCTCTGGGCGCTGGAGTGCCCTGGCCTTGCTTTTGCCTGGCCTTGCTCTCTGCTTTGCTTTTCCTTCATGGCATTTCTGCTGGTTTCTTCTTCTTCCCTGCCCTCAGGGTAGGATGGAAGCTAGAAGCTTCTCCGTGAGTGTGCTCCCTTACAGCTACAGGAACATCGTTAGGCTCACATCCCAGTGGGTTACTCCCAGCAGATACTGAACTCCCAGGGCAACTGAACGCTGTGTGTGGGAAAGCACTCAGAATTTGTCAGCAGAAGGCGCAGAAGGTGCATGACCACTTAGTTCAGTCTTTCCGAATTTCTCTAAATGGAGAGAAATTTCCATTCCCTGGAAGACTGCAGAAGGCACCCGGAAGAGTTCTCTGCTCCGAAAGAGAACAATGCTGTGGGAAGATGGAATGGCAGCTTTTCAGTTGCCTGAAAGGTGGCAGAGGGCAGTGGAATAAAGCTGCGACTATGTTGTCCAGTCATTGTTCAGTGACGTTGTTGGGGGAAATTGAAAAGTGTGCCTGTCATGGGACCTGATGGTAAAAAAGAGAACCTTTCCGCCAAGCCAATAGGTCCATGTGTTCCAAGTGTCGGTCTCTGCTGCTATCTCGTGGCCATTTTGGGGAATGACGCCTCAGTACAGGTCAGCAGTAAAAGTGGTTGATTCCCGTGAAGTATCGATGACTTTTGATGGCAGGGGTTTTTACAAGTGCATTTGAAAACATCTCAATGTGCGGGCTGTCCATTTACCTTGTCACTGGTTTCCAGATGAACGGCCAGGAGAGCAATTAGCATGTTTTATGTGACATTCCTTGGGTCTGACTGTGTGGTGTGATAGAGTCGGCTTTCTCCAATTTCCAGGTGTGCTTGAAAATTGTAATTTGCTTTGTTGCAGCTTTCTTGAACAATGCGGAGGTAAAATTTATTTAAAATGCTCCACCAAGAGTAAAAGAAAGTAAAGTAAAACACAAGCGCTCTCATTTTACCTACGGGCCCCTACCGACGTGTTCATGGGCTCGTTTCCTCAGCTCTGCCTGAATTGAATTTACTATTTTAGGTTCATCGTATCGGTAAAAAGTGAAGGAACCTTTTTGCAAAGCCAATAGTAACGGTGCGTTTCCAACTGTCGGTCTCTGCTTTCATCTCGTGGCCACTTTGAGGAATGACACCTCAGTTCAGGTCAGCAGGGAAAGTGTGTGATTCCCATGGAACATCAGTGAGTTTCGATGGCGGTGGTGTTTACAGATGCATTAGAAAACGTCTCGATATCAACGTTGTCCAGTTACCTTGTGACTGGTTTGCAGGTTAAGGGCAAAGGAAGTGATGAGCGCGTTTGATGCGATGTTTCTTAGAACTGGCTTTGTAGCGTAGTAAAGTCAGTCTCTGACAAGTTGCAGGCGTGCTTGAAAATCATTTGTAATTTGCTTAGTCTGTTGCAGCTTCCTTAAACAATAAGGAAAGTAAAGTTTGTTCAATATTCTCTATCATGGTGAAAAATATAAAATAAAATCCATAAATAAAAGTGTCACCATTTTGTGTACGTGTCCTTAGGGATATGTCTTGGGGATCTTTTTCTCTTTTTTGCCTGGATGTCCTTGACTATTATAGTTTCCTCATATGGGTGCAGAAACTGGTACATTCCAGTTCCTGTTTCTAACGTATGTATTTCTGGGTGAAAATTTCTTTCTCAGGTTGTGGTATGTAGTCTATTAAACATATTTCAGTTAAAGCTATTTAGTATCTCAAATGGTGGTTCATTATTTAGGTGTCTGTTTCGTAAATACCAAACAACAGAACTTCCAGTCACCCACTTTCAGTGAACGCTAGCTTAAGTGCTATGAGAGCAAAAAACACAATGTATATGATTGCAAGGCTGCAATGCTGGTTGAAGCCTGCTTTATACCGGGTTGGCAGAACACTCAGTTTGGTCCCTCACCATCCCTGCTTTCACTCTCCCATCATGTGATTCTTGTTCACGTATTTGTCTTTAACTTTATTAGAAAACCTTTGGTTAAACTGTATCATGACAGAGTCCTATCAGCGTGCATAAGAAAAACCCCAACTCATCAGAACTGTTGAGTGTGTGGCCATTTTCACACTGAAGGTGGATGAATAGAAGTAATATTTTCAGTACACGACACTGTGGCATATCGAGAGGGTTAAAATGCCAGTTAAATGGAATACAAGATTTGTGGCACGTAGGAGAAGGTGGTGGGATGGATTGAACGTGTCAGAAGTGGTTTGCAAAGTTTCTCATTGAAGATTTCTCATGTGAGGGTTCCCTGTGCGTTGGATGGACCAGTCACAGTCGATAGCCATCCAGTCCAGACGTTCGTCAAGGCGAGACCACATTATGCCATGTGGGAGACAGGTGACATACTCAAAAACCCTAAGCATGCATCGAAAATCATTTCCACCAGTACGGTTACATTAATCGCTTTGATGTTTGGGTTCACAGAAGTTAAGAGGGGAGGAGGAGGGATCCCTGCCTGACCACATTTTCACGTCAGATTGTCTGGGGATACTCGAGGAAAACGTTGCGTTTTCAAGACGAATTGTGGAGAAGGGGGTGAATCGTTGATATTTGACACTAATGTGGATTGGGAGAGATCGTGGGCACATGAAGGGAACCACCAGCAGCCACTGCGAAGTGTGGTCTGCATCCAGAGAAGGCCATGCTGTGTGCATGGTGGGATCACTAGGCAGTCCGGTCCTAGGAGCTCCTTGCTGAAAACCAGGTGGTTACGTCTAAGAAGTACTGCTCCCCATTGGACCAATGGAGCTCACCGCCCTCAGGGAAAGAGTCCTGAATTTGTCAGCAGAAGACGCATAATCGTCCATCAGGAAAAGGCGAGAAAGCACGTTTCTCTTTGGTGACCGGGGGAAACGGTTCCAGCCTGGCTGGGCAGTCCAGATTCATCCGCAGGGCTCGTAAGACGTTGTACGCTCAGACTACCAGGTACTTCAGCAGCCTTCCCTAAATTCTCTTAGTGGAGAAAAGCTTCCAGTCCGCGGAAGACTGCAAAAGGCACCTGGCAGAGTTCTGGGCTCCAAAAGATAACAATGTTGTGGGCAGATGGAATGGTGAAGCTGACCGAATGATAGCAGAGGACAGTGGAAGTAAATGGTGACACCGCTGTCCAGTCACATTGTTGAGAAAAAGGAAAAAATGTGCCTGTCATTGCATCTTACCGGAAAACCCGAAGGAATCTTATGGCCAAGCCCATAGTACATACAGTATGTGTTCCAAGTGTCGGTCTTTGCTGCCATCTCGTGGCCATATGGTGGAATGACATGTTAGTTTGGGTCTTCAGGAAAAGTGGTTGATTCCCATGAAATAGTAACAACTTTTGATGGCAGTGGTATTTACAAATGCATTCGAAAACATCTAAATGTCAGGAGTATAGAGTTACCTTGTGACCGGTCTCCAGAGTAACGGCCAAGGGAAGAAGAATAAGCGTGCTTTATGAGACGTTTCTTGGAAGTGGCTTTGTAGCATAATAAAGGCAGGGTTTTACAAGTGCCAAGTGTGCTTGAAAGTCGTTTATAATTTGTTTTGTGTGTTGCAGCGTCCTAAAACAATGCGGAGGTAAAACTTATATATAATGCTGCTACAAGAGATACAAAAAAAGCAAAGTGAAATACCGCTGCCATCATTGTAAGTATGTGCCCATCGGGACGTGTCTGCGGGCTCGTTTCTCCACTTTGCCTGGACTTCGTCTACTATGTTAGGTTCCTCATATGGGTGCCAAACACGTGCATTTACGGCTTCTGTTTCTAAGCTGTGCATTCAAGGGTGAAGATTTCTTTCTGCAGTTTTGTTCCAGAGCATCTTTACCATCACTCAGGTCCAGGTATTCTGTACTTCCAATGGCAGTTTATTTCAGAGGTTCTGTAGAAGTTTATTTCAGAAGTCCCAAACAACACAACTTTCCAGTCACCCATTCTCAGTGAATGCTAGCTTAAGAGCTATGAGGGCAAAAAACATATCGTATAGGATTTTGAGGCTGTGATGCTGATTGAAACTCGCTTCAAATTGGGCAGGTGAAAATGTCGGTTCAGCCCCCCACCTTCTCCCACCACAACACCCCCACCCCCTCACCTGGCTCTGGTCTCACATACTTGCCTTTCCTTCATTCGAAACCGTTTTGTTAGACTGCATCGTGACAGCTGTCACACCAGCTTGCATCAAAGAAATCTCATCACAACTGGAGAATGTGTGTGTGTGTGGCCATTTTCACACTGAAGGGGGAAGAACGTAAGCATTTTCGGCCCCTTAGGCTTTGTCATTTCAACAAAGGTACAAGCGCAACTGTGAGGCAAAGAAAGATTTGTGGTGTGTATGGAGATATTGCTGTGAGTGATGGAACGTGTCACAAGTGTATTTTCAAGTTTCATTGTGGAGATTTCTGGTGCGCAGTTGCCCCAATGGGTCCGGCACAACAGTTGCAGTGGAGAGCTGTCCAGGGCAGACGTTCACTGAAGACAGACCATGCTATGGCTCTTGGAGACAGGCAACATACTCAAAGTATGCTAAGCAAGCCTTGAACATCCTTTGCACAAGCACGGTTAGGTTACTCGCCCTGACGTTTGGATTCCGCAGAAGTTAAGTGGGTAGAAGGGGGACCCGTCTTGGCTGCATATCCACATGTGGTTCTCTACAGAGACGTAAGGAAAACATTCCATTTTCAAAATAAGTTGTGAGGCAGGATGAACTGTTGCTACTTTAGAATAATATGGCATAGGAGAGACTGAGGGCCAGCAAAGGAACCACCACCAGCCCCTCCAAAGGGCAGTCTTCATCCGACAGAAGCGTTGTCGTCTTTGTGGTGGTTTCTGGCGGGGGTCCTGCAGAAGGCGCTCCCTGTAGAAATCCAGCAGGTTACTCACAACAAGTACTGCTCCCCGTCAGACCAACTGAAAGCACCGCCTGAGGGAAAGAGTCTGGAATTTGTCAGCAGAAGACACGTAAGCTTCATGATCAGGGGAGAATGCACGTTTCTCTTTGGTGACCATTGAGAAATGGTCCCAGCCTGGCCGCACAGTCCTGATCATCCGCAGTGCTCACCGGACCTTGCACCTTCCCCTGGCAAATTACTTTGGTCTGTCTGAATTTCTCTTATTGGAGAGAGATTTCCATTCCCTGAAGACTGCAGAAGACACTGGGAAGAGCTCTTTACTCTGAAAGATAGCAAAGTTGTGGGACCATGGAATGGTGAAATTACCTGAAAGGTGGCAGAAGGCAGTGGAACAAAAATGGTGACGACCTTGTGCAGTCACCGTGTTTGAGGGAAAGTGAGAAGTGTGCCTGTCATCGCATCTCATAGTAAAAAGTGGAGGAACCTTTCAGCCAAGCCATTTGTGGGACATGCGTTCCAAGTGTCGGTCTCTGCTGCCATCGCGTGGCCATTTTTGGGAATGACACCTTAGTGCAGCTCAGCAGGAAAAGTGGTTGATTCTACTGGAATATCAATGACTTTTGACAGCAGTGGTATTTACAAGTGCATTCCAAAGCATGTAAATGTCAGCACTGTCCAGTTACCTTGTGAGTGGTGTGCAGGTTAAGGGAAAACGGAGCGATGAACGTGTGTTATGGGACATTTTTTGTACTGGCTTTGTAGCGTAATAGAGTCAGGTTTTCACAAGTTCTAAGTGTGTTTGAAAATTGTTTGTGATTTGCATTGTCTGTTGCAACTTCCTTAAACAAGGGGAAAATAAAATTTATTCAAAATCCTCCATCCAGAAATAGAATAGAATAGAAAAAATAAAACAGGATAAAATAAAATAACATCACTATCATTTCATGTACGTGCCCTTCCGGGCATGTGTAGAGGCACAGTCCCTCTAGTGTGTCTTGGCTTCATTTACACCTTTTGTTTCCTAAAATGGTTGCAACTCTTGTACAATTTGAGGTTTTGTGACTAACCTGTGTGTTTAAAGGTACAGATTTTGTTCTCAAGTTTCGGTATGTAGTATCTGTACCATCATTCAGTTCAAATTATTTGGTAACTCACATGGTGTTCATTTTGGAAGGTCTGTAGGAGTCTATTTCAGAAGTACCAAGCAGGAGAACTTTCCAGTCACCCATTTTCAGTGAATTCTAGCTTAAGTGATGTATGAGCAAAAAACATACTATAACTGATGCGATTCTGGTGGAAGCTTCCTTTATACCAGGTTGGCCCAAAAGTCAGTTCAACCCCCCCCCCCCAAACCTCGCTGCCCCGCCCCATCCTGTGACTCTGGTTCGCTAACTTGTCTAACTTCATTCAAAAGCATTGGGCAAGACTGCACTGTGACAGATGTCACACCAGCGTGCATTGAAAGAAAAAAAAAAACTCATCAAAACCATTGTGATTGTGTGGCCTTTTGATACTGAAGGTGGATGAACATAAGGAACACTTGGCACGTTAGGCTTTCTCATTTCAAGAAAGGTGAAAACACAAGTGTAAGGGCAAAATAAAGATTTGTAGTGTGTATGGAGAAGGCGCTGTAGGTGATGAAATGTGTCAGAAGAGGTTTGCGAAGTTTCATGCCCAAGATTTCTCCCACGAAGGTGCCCCACAGGTCTGGCAGACCGTTTGCAGTTCAGAGCCATCGATTCCAGATGTTAACTGAGGACAGAACATACTATGCCATCCGGGAGACAGGTGACATGCTCAGAGTATCCTAATCTAGTGTCAAAAGTCATTTGCACCTGCATGATTATGTGAATTGATTTGATGTTTGGGTTCTACGGAAGTTAAATGGGGAGGGGGGAGCTTTCTTGACCTCATTTCCACATGCGGTTCTCTATGAAAATATATGGAAACCATTCTGCTTGCAAGCAAATTGTGAGGGGGTACGAACCTTTGAAACTTGAGAATAATGTGGAATGGGAGAGATGGTGGGCGAATGAAGGGACCACCACCACCAGCCCCCCACAGGGTGGTCTTCATCCAAAGGAGGTGATGTTGCCTATGTGGTGATGCCTGAGGGCGTCCTCTGGGAGGAGCTCCTTGGGGAAATTCGCAACACGGGCTGCCCCACCAGACCGACTGCAAGCACTGCCCGTGGGAAAGAGCGGAGGCAGAAGACAGGGAAGCTTCAGGATGAGGTGGGAGCGCGTGTTTCTCTTTGGTGACCAGGGGAAAACGGTTCCAGCCTGGCCGCGCAGTCGCGATTCCTCCGCAGTGCTCACCAGACCTTGCACCTTTGCATGGCCGTTTAGTTCGGTATTCTGAATTTCTCTTGGAGAGAAATTTCCTTCCCTGGAAGACTGCAGAAGGCACCTAGAAGAGCTCTATGCTCCTAAAGGTAACAGTGGTCTGGGGCGATGGAATGGGAAGTTGCCTGAAAGGGGGCAGAGGGCAGTAGAACTGAGTGGCAATGACGCTGTGCAGTCACAATTTTTGGAGAAAATGAAAAGTGTGGCAGTGATTGCATTTTACTCTAAAAAGCCAAAGAACCTTTCAGCCAAGCCATTAGTGGGCTATGCCTTGCCTCTGTCGGCCTCTGCTGCCATCTCGTAGCCATTTTGGGGAATGACACCTCAGTGCAGGTCAGCTAGAAAAGTGGTTGATTGCAGGGGGAATATCGTTGACTTTTCATAGTCGTGTCATTTAGAAGCGCAGTTGAAGACGTCCAAATGTGAGGACTGTGCAGGTACTTTGCGACTGGTCTGCAGATATCCTCCGAGGGAGCAATAAGCGTGTTTTACGTGAGGTTTCTTGGAACGGCTTTGTAGTGTAATAGAGGCAGGTTTTTACAAGTGCCAAGTGTGCTTGAAAGTCGTTTGTACTTTGCTTTTTCCGTTGTGGCTTCCTTAAATAACGCGGAGGTCAAATGTATTTAAAATTCTCCACCAAGAGGTATAAAAAGTAGAATAAAATACAAGTGCTCTCACTTCACGTACGTGCCCCTCAGGGCATGTCTGTGGGCTCCTTTCTCTACTTTGCCTGGACTTGTTTACTAGTTTAGGTTCTTGGTCCGGGTGCCAAACTTGTGCGTTTCTAGCTTCTGCTTCTAAGCTGTGCATTCAAGGGTGAAGATTTCTTTCTCAAGCTTTGGTATGGAGCATCTTTACTATCAGTCATGTCGAGTTATTTTGTTATTTTTTATTTACTTACTTACTTTTATTTTTAAAGTTTTTTATTGATTATGCTATTACACTTTTCTTAGTTTTTTCCCCTCTTTATCTCTCCTCCACCCTGCACCCCAACTCTCCAGCTTTCCCCCGCCCTGTTAGTTCATGTCTGTGGACTGTACATATCAGTTCTTTGAGTTCTCTGTTTCCTATACCATTTTTTATCTCTCCCCTTCTATTTTATGCCTATCAATTAAGCTTTTTCTTCCCTGTACCTTTTCCCCCTATTCCTCCCTCCCCCTGCCCCACCAAAATCCCTCTATGTGACGTCCATTTCTCTGATTCTGTTCCTGTTCTAGTTGTTGGCTTAATTTTTGTTTTCATTGTTTTTTCTTTTCTTTTGGGTTTGTCTATAGTTGTGAGTTTGTTGTCATTTTATGGTTCATAGTTTTGGGTATTCTTCAATTTCCCTTTAACATTTGGTATAATAAGGGCTTGGTGATGATGAACTCCTTTAACTTGAACTTATCTGGGAAGCATTTACCTGCCCTTCCATTCTCAAGGATAGCTTTGATGGATAGAGTCATCTTGGATGTAGGTCCTTGTCTTTCATGACTTGGAATACGTCTTTCCAGCCCCTTCTTGCCTGCAAGGTTTCTTATGAGAAATCAGCTGATAGCTTAATGGGAATTCCTTTGTAGGTAACTTTCTCCTTTCCTCTTGCTGCTTTTAAGATTCTCCCTTTATTGTTAATCTCTGGTAAATTAGTGATGATGTGCCTCGGTGTGTTGTTCTTTGGGTCTCTCTGGGCTTCCTGGACTTCCTGGAAGTCTATTTCCTTCACCAGATTGGAGTTGTTTTCCTTCATTATTTCTTGAAATAAGTTTTCAATTTCTTGCTCTTGTTCTTCTCCTTCTGGCACCCCTATAATTCGGATATTGGAACATTTAAAGTTGTCCCTGAGGTTCCTCAGCTTCTCCTTTTTTTTTTTTTTTTTTTTTGAATTCTTGTTTCTTCGTTGTGTTCTGGTTGGATGTTTATTTCTTCCTTTTGTTCCAAGTAGTTGATTTGAGTCCTGATTTCCTTTCTTTCACTGTTGGTTCCCTGAATATTTTGCTTTCTTTCACTTTGGGTAGTCTTCATTTGTTCTTTCCTTTTGCGACCAAGCTCAATCAGTTCTGGGAGCATTTTGATTACAAGGGCTTAGAACTCTCCAACAGAGTTGGCTATCTCCTGACTGCTTAGCTCTTTTTCTGGAGTTTTGCTCTGTTCTTTCATTTGGACCACATTTCTTTGTTTCAGTGCACCAGTCTGGTTGACTGATTCTTTAATTCTTTGGTCGTCAGAGATCCATGCAGTGTGATTTTATGTGCCATTTGTTGGAACTTGCCTTATAGTGTAATAGAGTCAGGTTTTTAGAAGTTCCAAGTGTGCTTGAAAATCATTTGTAATGTGCTTTGTTTGTTGCAGCTTCCTTAAACAATAAAGAAAGTAAAATAAATTTTAAACCAAGAGGTTAAAACAAACAAACAAACAAACGCTTTATACATACAAATCAAACGAACCGTTTGGCTAAGCCACTCTGTGTCCCAAGTGTGCACCTCTGCTGCCGTCTCGTGGGAGTTTTCGGGAACAACATCTTAGTACAGGTCAGCAGGAAAAGTGGTTGGTTGTAGCGAAAGATCAGTGACTGTGGATTTTTTTTTAAAGACTGTTTTGCAGTACAAGTCTCAGGTCCCAATGTCAGTGATCAGTTCCTTGGGACCACTTTTTATGAGCACATCATCTAGACCAGACACCGGATTTGGGGGTGCACCATTGGTTGTTTTCTTTGATGATATGTTTAAATTATTCTTTGTGTATACAAAAGATATTTATTCCTGCACGTTATTTACCACAGAATTTACTAAGCTGTGTTATTTATGATAACTTTAGGTTGATATTCATGAGTTGTTAAGGTAAATAAGATATCATGCAATCATAAAATTACATTAGTTTAGCTGTATAAAACATGAAAAATAGAGCTTGGAATAAAACATGAAGACATGAAGAGTTAAAAATGTGTTAATTATAAGTTCATTAACAATGAAATAAAATAGTCACATGATTCTTAGCATTGTAAATGAGTTCAGGACCTGGAGCAGTGGTGTTCCAGAAATCAGAAGTATTTTGTCAGTAAAATTGTGCCCCTTATAGATTATCTGAGGAGCTCACAATATGGCAAAGGTCCACCCTTTCAAGGGGGAGAACATTTGATGGTGACTTCTGGCATCTAAAAGAGTAGGATTATGGATTATAAGTTATTTTAAGTAACAATTATTGCAGAGTGATTTATGGGCAGTGAAAAGGGACAGTGACTCTCAGTGCTGTGGTCTACCACAGTGTGGTTCAGTCTCTTAAGGTGTCATAGCTTCCTTGGCTTCTGAGCTTTCGTGGGTGCCTTCTTAGCCAAGACATTCCTCCCCAGTCCTTGCAACATGATTGTCATTTTTATTTATTTTTCGTTGTTGTTCTTTAGCTCTCAGCCTCCAGGCTGCCTGTCCAAACAGAGGTGTGATTTCAGATCTAGGATGCAAATTCACATGCTGTTTGTATTCTAATGGACTCTCCATCCTGCTCCACATAGAGTAGGGCTTCTCATTACTATGGATAATATTTTCTTCTGAGGGATTTTTCTCTACATTGTAGGTGCTTGTTAGCAATCCTGACCTCTGTTCAGTGTGTGCCAGTAACTCCCACCTTAACTCCACCCCAAGGACAATCTGAAAGGTCTCCATACAATGTGCCAAATGTCCCCTTGGGGGCCAAATCAACCCTAGGTTGAAAACCACTGATCTTGGAGCTGTGATCATCTTTGGAACCTGAGTGATCCGGCCTTGGTAAGAAGTGTTTTCACTATTATTCTGTGAAAATTGTTTTCTAACTCCAATTGTGATTTATTTTTGGGTGGTTATTTAGAAGTGTATTTCATAATTTGTAAACATAAGTACTTTCTAGTTATCTGTTGCTACTGATTCCTTGATTAAGGGCAGTGAGAGCAAGAAATGTATATACATGAATATATACACATATGTGTGTGTGTGTGTGTGTGTGTGTGTGTATAAATTTCAGTCCTTTAAAGTTGGAACTTGCTTTATATCACAATGTGGTCAGTTTTTAAAAGAATTCCCAGGGTGTTGGGAAGCATCTGTAATTTGTAGTTTTGGGGTGTAGTGAAGTACTTATGCACATCGAATGTCACTTGCTCTCATGTTATTTTACAAATATTTTTACTATTTTTTGTGGGCTTTATTGGTTCTAAAACTGAACGTGAATGATAGAAATTGGTTAAATCTCCTATTGTGATTATTAAGTTGTGTATTTTCCATGTAGCTCAGTTCTATATAATTTTGAGTTTATGTTATTAAGTGAATAAACATTTGGAACTAACTAGTACATAGAACTTACTGATATGAAGTACTCCTCTTTATTTGTAGTAGTGGTGTATTTTTTTGCCTTCGAGTCTACTATATGTTGTATAATTTTCATTTGGTTAATGCTCATATAGTACATTTTCCCATTCTTTCACTTTAGATCTCTTGGTATGTTTCAGATAGCTCTCAGTGTTTTATGTGAGTTATGAGTGGCTATTAAAATCAATTAAAGCATTGACTGAGAATGTAATGTAGGCGGCCGAACATTTTCCCCATTCAGTTGTTCCAACACCTTTTATTACATCTCAAATATGTCCCGCAGATCTAAGGAGATATCTTTGTCACAGAAAATGACCACGGCCCCTCACATCATCGCTGCCCGTTTATGCTCTTCTGTGTGTGGGGTTTCCGACTCTGTCCTGTGAGTGAGGTTCTCCTGGCTGTGTACGTCTTGCACTTGGCCATTTTCATTCGCTCATCTGTGTCGCACCTGTTGGATTGTTAGACCAGCCCAAAGATTCTGGAGGTCATAGGAAAGGCTGTTTCCTCACCACATAAGCAAGCAGTCAGGTGGTTAATAGGAGGTGAATTGGGGGAGTACATGGACGTCACAATGTACCTAAGTAAGATTTAACAATTTAAGTAAAGCCACTGATTCTCAAAACTGACTATGTCAGTGAAATAAGGAACAATGTACTAATGTACCATGTGGATATAGAACTTCTATGTACAGTTTCAGAGGCGGTCACGAAGAGGGCCAGCACTTTGCACTTGGCATGTTGGTGGTAAAGTGGCTATTAGGGAAGGGAAAACTGAGCAATTACTTAGGATTGTCGTCTCATTTCTTCCTAAGAGTTTTAGTTTCCCCAGTTTGGTTTAGGAAGAGAGCTTCAGCACAATCACCTCAGCTTCAGACAGTAAGACTCCTAGCAAGAGCTAGTTGACCCTCTTACCGTATTCCTTGCATCTTAAAGTTGTGGGAGTTGCCCAACATAAATGAACCTGGCAGGTAGGCTGCCTTTTTCTCTAAATTACCTGCATGCCCTCTACTTCACCTTTGAAATGTAAGACTGTTCTTCCATTTTCCAAAATACCCCATATACTCAATATTACCTCATTGTGTTTGGTATTCATTTTAATATGAATTCCTCTTGCCCATGTAGCAGATGTTGAATTCCTTCTGTTAATCAGATTATGTGAATTAGATTGTTATCCCAGCTGTTAGAATTTAGAAGGTAAGGCAAAAATAATTTTTTAATCCCCCAGAGTGTTGGTGAACTGGCCGTGTGGCATTCATGGCCAGGACACAAACTTCTGGAAAGTGCAGCCTCTGAGAGATCATGGACATCTCCCTGCAAGAGTAAGCACTGTTGTTATTTTTTGCTCCATCAGTCTCCTTGGTCTATTTCTGCAGGGCTTGGTATAATTTAGCAGTGCCGGGAGTCATTTTCTTCCCTTGTACACTTACATCGGCATGAAAAACTATTTCTGAGGCCAGCTGCTTGGATTTAGAAAGTGAGAGATGTTCTTTATTGGTTCCTGGCTCTGTTTACATTGGTTCTGCTCCTGCATCTGGCAACTGAGCTCCATTGTCCAGCTCTGGAGTCTGGCTGTGGGGTCCCCGTTACAGATCTGGGTTCTGTCTGTGGCCTGGGGTTGAATCTGTGTCTGTGTGTCTGGGCTCTGGAGTCTCTTTGGGTGTGGCTTCGTGTCCTGGGTTGGAGTGTGGGGTCCGTGTGCTGCTCTGGCTCCAGGGTCCGATGTGTGGAATCTGGTGTCCAGCATTTGCTATCAGTGTCTGGTGTCTGGGGTCTGGCATTCAGCGTCCATGGTCTGGCCTGGGTCATGGGGACAGTTTTGAGACTGGGGCCAGGGTCTGGGGTTCAGCTTTCGGTTCTGGATCTGCTCTGGGCCCAGGTTCTGGACTCCAGGGCCTGCGTCTGGTCCTGAGTCTATCTGTGGCATCTGGTGTCTGTGAAGTGATGGTTGTTGGCTGCAATTCAATCCCAGCTGGAGTTCCAGAGTTGGGGTGTGGGGAAGAAAGAAACTGTATTTAGTGCAAATAGCTCCGTTTTGATACTAATGGCTGTGAGTGCAGCATGGCTGTTAGGAAGCTCAGTGTTGTTACAGGTGACTCATGAAGCAGCACCTGTGTGGGTCAGCTCAGTAGTGCGGCTGCTCAGGTGTGAAGCGTCTTGGCTGTGAGGGCGCCCTGAAGTCAGGCAGCCCCGGGGGCAAGTTCCCCCTCAGGCTGTGCTGCCCAGCGCTTCTCTGCCCCTTCTGGTCTGGTCCTGTCACTTCCTCTCCGTTTGACTGCATTTGCACACAAGGAAGCACAGTTTGGAAAAGGGGCCCTTCTGAGCAAGGAGATCAGTCTGGGAGAGCAGAGAAAATGCCACTGGTGTTGTCACCACAGCAGTCTAGGGTATTTTCATTCTCAAATTATGCCAAGGTTTCCTCTCGGACCTTCTTTTTTTTGTTCTTCCCTAGAGTGAGACTGCCTTTTTTGTGGCAGCTTACTTAAATTATACAGAAAAATAAAAATTATTTCAAAATCCCACCCAACAGGTAATCCCTGCAATTGTTTTAAGTATATACCCTTCCAGACATCTCTCCTGCCACATTGCCATTCTTCTACTTTCTCAGGATTTAATTTATGTTTCTGGGTTTGTCCTATGGATGCAAAACCCATGAATTTTCAGCTGTTTCCCCCAATGTGTGGATTTATCCCTATGTTTTCCCATAGGTTTTTAATGTATTTTAATATTACTCAGTTGAAATGATTTTTTAACTCCAAGTGTGATTCATTTTGAGGGTTACTTAGAAGTGTATTTGATAGCTTCTAAATGTAAGAACTTTCTAGTTACTTTTTGCAACTAATTTCTAGATTATGTACAATGAGAGCAAGAAACGTACTTCACGTAAGTTCAATCCTTTGAATTTTTTTGAAATTTGCTTCGTTACATTATGGTCTATGTAAAAAGTGTTCGAAGCATGCATCTCTGCTGCCGTCTTGTGGTCATTTTTGGAATAACACCTCAGGGCAGGTCAGCAGGAAAAGCTGTGCAGAGTCGGTCGTCTGTGAATGCTGAATCCAGTTTGCCGCTCACGGTGTGTCTTACATCCTTACTGAATTTTTTGAGGTGCTCTCTTGTTTCTGAAAGAGGAATGCTGTATTCCTGAGGAGAGAGGTTTGTTCACTCTATTATGATTACACATTTTTGTTTGTGTTTCTGTTCTATGTAATTTAAGTTTATGACATTGTTTATGAATTTGGATCTTCCCGGTCCATGAAACTCATGGACAGGAAGTGCTCTTCATCTCTAGTCCTGCTTTTTACCTGGAAGTCCACTGCATGTTATTATGTAATTTTCATGTGGTTTATGTCTGCAGAAGACAGGGTGGGGCAAAAGGAGGTTTAGAGTTGCGAATACGAGAAACACAGTTTATTGTTGTCTTATTATTTCATAATCATGACATTATTTTCCATGTGAACAACGGTAGAGCTGCTTCTGCACCATCCTGTATATCTTTTCCCATTCTTTCCCTTTCGATGTTTTTTCACCCCATGTTTTAGGTAATTCATGTTTTCTCCCAGTTTGTTTCTTTTCATTGTCCGAACAAGTTCTTTTTCAGAGTTGTCTTTAACTTTATAAAGTATACATCATGAATGTATTTCTTCACTACACTGCATGTCCACAAGCCTACCTGATTCCTGACTGGTTTTGTTTACATGGACCACTCAAAATCAAAGCTACAGATGAGGGGTGGGGCTTAAGGTCAGAGTCCGGGACTGGGCTGGAGGAGAGAGGGGGCCAGAAATGTGGGCGGGGCTGGGTGGGAGGCAAGTTGAGGCTGGCAGGCGTGAGGGGCGGGCAGTTCTGGTGGAGAGATGCGACTGCTCAGCCTGGAGGTTAGATGCTGATATCTGGTCTCTGTAGTCACGAGGTGATGCTCACAGCCTAACGTGATGCAGGCAACACGGTCCAAGGGCAGGAAGTGAGCTGCGTGGGGGCTGTGAGGTGAGGGAGTTGGGGGGCAGATACGGCCACCCTGTGGGGAGCGGGAAAGGGGGACCAGACTGTTTCTGGGGTACATGTGTCCGGTCCCCATGTAACTGACTACTTCTTGTGGGACCACTTTTCTATATTTATTTACATTGTATTTCAGTTATAGATTACTTTGGTAAATGGCTATACGATGATACTCATTTTTTAACCCCAAAACAAGATGATATTTTTCATTTGGTAAAGTTTCTGTTAGTGCATAGCAATTTCCAATTTTGTTCCGAGATCCTGTACATTGTTGTTTATCCCCAGGGTCTGTTTTTTATGGTTTTTTTTTTTTTACCTGTTTTGTTGTTATGGAGCCTTTTAAAAAATTATATATTAAATTTACTATTTCTACATACTTACTTCTGCATGTTATTTTCCCATCACTGCACTAAATTCTATTTGTGATACTTTTCAGTTGATTCTCATGAGTTACAAAGGTAAACATGCTCTTGTGCAAGTTGTTGCTCCTCACGATCATTCCATGGTTGTAGCTGTATGTGACCTAGAAATACTTAAAGCTTTAAAGAGAACAGGAAGAAGTGAGGTAACCTGAGGGGCTAGAAAAATTGTCTTTGTTAGTCATGAATATGTTAATGACTAAATCAAAGAGTAACAGCTTTCTCAGCATTTTAAATGAGTTTAAGGCCTGGAAGCACGGTGTTCTCAAAACCAGAAATATTTTGTGACAGGAAATGTGCCCTAGGTAGTTGATCTGAGGAACACAGAATGTAGGAGGAAATGTCCACATTTTCAAAGAGAAAAACTTGAGATGGTGAAATCTGGAATCTTAACAGAGCAAGACTCTTTGTTCTAAGTGACAGTAGGAATCAGTTATTACAGTGATGTAGGAGCCATGGAAAGAAGCAGGGACCCTCAGGTGACGGCTCTGTCTAATCACAGTGGGATCTGGTCTCCTAAGTGGACAGATCTTCCTTTGCCTCCTGAGCTATTGCCTAGGACACTTCTCCCTGAGATTTGCAAGATGGCTGGCATTTTTTATTCTTTTAAGTTTCAGGTTCAGGCTTCCTGTTCCAAGAAAGGCAGCCTTTCAGATCCAGGATGCAAAGGGACATGCTGTTTCTATTCTAATGGAGTCTTCAGGATACAGAGTAGGGTGTCTCATTCTCAGCACTATGGACCTTTTGGGCCAGAGAATTCCTTCTCCTGGGGGAGTGCCCTCTGCATTCTAGGTGCTTGTTAGCATCCAATCCCTCTGTTCACTGCCAGCAGGCTGGCTTCCCTTCCCCTCAGGACCATCTGAAATGGCTCAGGACATTGCCTGAAGTCCCCTTGGGGACAAAAGTCACCTTTGGTTGAGAAACAGTTGGAAGCTGTTATCCTTTTTGAACCCAGAAGGATCTTGGTCTGGTATGCAGTCTTTTTATTATTTTTCTATGCGAATTATTTTCCATTCTGACGGTGATTTATTTTGGGACTATATTTAGAAGTGTATTTTAAAATATCTAAATATAGGGACTTTGTAGTTACCTTGGGACTGTTTTCCAGATTAATGACAAAGAGCAATCAACATAGTTTGTGAGACATTTGTTGAAACTTGCTTTATAGCTAAATATGGTCATGTTTTAAAAAGTCCCAAGTGTGCTTGAAAAGCATTTTTACTTTGCTGCTGCTTACTTAAACATTGAGAAAACATTTATTCAAAATTCTACCTGAATAGGGTTGCAGGTTCGATTCCCAGTCAGGGCACATGCCTGGGTTGCAGGCCAGGCCCCTAGTGGGGGCCACGTGAGAGGCAACCACACATTGATGTTTCTCTCCCTCTCTTTCTCCCTCCCTTCCCCTCTCTAAAAATAAATAAATAAAATCTTTAAAAAAAATTAAAAAAAATTCTACCCGAAGAGTTAAAAATAATTGCTATCATTTTCTGTATATCCACTTGCAGAAATGCAGATGTGCACATTTCTGTCTACTTTCTCTGGATTTCTTTTACTATTTTAGGTTATAAGTATTGGCACAAAACTTGTGTATTTACAGGTTTATTTTTGATACTGTGCATGGAAGGGTGAAGATGTTTTCCGTAAGTTTTGGTATGTAATATGTTTATCCCCATTCAATTTATTTTGTAATTCAACTTGTTTTATTTTTGAGGTTATGTAGAAGTATATTATATCACTACCAAATAGAAGGACTTTCCAGTCACTCAGTGTTAGTGAATTCCAGCTTAAGTGCAACAGGAGCACTTAGGAAACATACTGTATATAATTTCAATGCTGTGATGCTTGTTGAAACTGGCTTTTTATTGGCTTGGCTAAAAGATAAAAACTTTTGGGAAGATGGAATTATGAAGATGCCTGAAAGATTTCAGAATAGCGGGACAAAACGGTTAATATGTTGTTCAATGAAATTATCGGTGAAAATGAAAAATGTGTCTTTCATTGTATCTTTACCTAAAAACCGAATGAACCTTTTGGCCAAGCAAATAGTACAGTGTTCCAAGTGTGCGTCTCTGCCTCTATCTCGTGGGAATTTAGGGAATAACATGTTAGCGGCAGGTCCGTAGAAAAAGTGGTTGACTGTAGGAGAATATCATTGAATGTTGATTGCAATGTTATTTAGAAGTGCATTTAGTAAGTTTTAAACATCAGGATTTAGTAGTTACTTTTTGTTCCTGATTTCTGTATTAACAGCCATGACAGTAAGAGGCATACTGTATATCATTTCAGTCCTTTGAAATTTGTTAAAACTGGCCTTAGCACAGGATGGTCCCTTTGAAAAATGTCCCAAGTGTGGTCCTCTGCTGCCATGTCATGTGTCACCTGGGAATAACAGCTTCGTGCAGGCCAGCAGGAAAAGTCATTGGCTCCAGTGAATTATCTACTGAGGGTTCATGGAATGTTATTTGAGAAGTGTCTTTCATTGCATTGAAATGAAAGGACTTTGTAGTTACCTTCTGCTTCTGACTTCTATGTTAGCAGCCATGAAGGAAACACATGTATTTTTTATAATTTCAGTCCTTTGAAGTTTGTTGAAAACGGATGGATGGTACAACATGGTCATTTCCAAAGTGTTCTAAGTGTGCATACTGCTGCCATCTCGTGGGCATTCCTGGGAATGACACCTTCGTGCCCCTAGGCAGGAAAAGTGGTTGATTCCGGTGGAACATCAACGACTGTGGATTGCAATGTTATTGGAAGTGTATTTCATAACTTTTAAATGTAAGGACCTATTAATTACTACTTGTTCTTGATTTCTACATGAACAGCAATGAGAGCAAGAATTATACTCTGTATAATTTTAGTTGTTTGTAATTTGTTTAATCTTGCTTTATGGCTCATTATGGTCACAAGGCAAAATGTTCTGAGTGTGGGTCTCTTCTCGTGTCAAGTGCATCTTGGGAAGAACATCTTAGTGCAGGCCAGACAGGAAAAGTTGTCAGCTGCAGTGAATGATCTACCAGTGTTGAATGGAGTGGTACTTAGTTGTGTATGTTATTACTTTCACATAAGTGGACTTCGTGGTTCATTTTTCTTGTCTTCCCCCACATACAACAGTGGTATCTTTATGTCAGGTAACTGGGCCAGACATGTATTCATGTTTCAGCTGTGTCCATGTCTTTGTGGTTCAATGTCCTGTGTGTGTTGACATCCTGGCAGCATCCATGTCCCTCCCATGTCTACGTCCCTGCCACTGTAATGTCTCAGCCTCATCAAAATCGTGATTGTGTCTATGTCCCCTCTACCTCGATGTCCCGGCTGCATGGATGTCTCAGATGTGCTACTTTCCCATCTTTGTCGAAGTCCAGGTTCCCCTGGTGTCCCAGCCACACTTCTGTACCGTCTACATTGATGCCTCAACTGAGTCAACATGTGAGCTGTGCCGCTGTCCTTCCCATGTCGATGTCTCAGCTGTGTTGATGTCCTGTCTTGTCTGGTATTCATCTGTACTCCTCATGCATATACTAAATGTTGAATATCTTGTATTGATCTAATTATGTTATTTTGATTATTATCCCAGGTGTTAGAGCTGACAAGGTTTGTGGAAAATAATTACTGTTTAATCCCCCACAATTTTGAAAAAAACAGCAGTGCGGAATGAATGGTGAGACAGTGTTAACTCCTGAACCTGTTGCAGCTGAGAGATCATGGACATCTGCCCTCCAAGGTTCAGCATCCTTTTTGTTCACTGTGTTTTGGCCTATTGCTGCTGGGTTTGGCAAGATTTTGACGTTTGCATTTGGAAAGACCCGAGTTTTATGTTATTGAATCACAGAGTTGTTTACAATGGGAGGATCTGGTTCAGCTCCTGCCTCTGGCCTCTGGCAACAGGGGCCTGGTGTCTGTCTGCAACTCCAAATTCTGCTCATGGAATCCCGGTTATAGATCTGCGTCCTGTGCCCAGGGCCTATGCTTCAGGGTTAAAGTATATTCGGTTGTGTGTCTGCAGTCTTGCACCTCTTAGGATGTGGCGTTGTGTTCTGGGTTCACAAGTGAGGTCCATGTGCAGATGAAGCCTTTGGTTCTTGTGTATGGAACCTGGCATTAAGGGTCCGATGGCATTCTTTGGCATCTGGTGTTTGGCCTTTGGACCAGGTGGTCTGGCTCGGGTGAGGACACCCGGGGACAGGCTTTGGACACCTGGTCAGGTGTCTGTTGCATGGCATGGTTAGGGGTTAATGTTAGGGGCTGGGGTGCAGTTGGTAGCATGATGTGTTTTTAACTACATTTGAAACCTTTTTTTTTTTTTTACTTTATTGTGACAGCTGTCATCTCAGCGTGTGTTAAAAAAACTGACTAGAACTGGTGAATATTTGTGTGGCCATTTTCGTATTGAAGATGGATGAACATAGCAACATTACTAGCACATTAGGCTTTGTCATTTCAGGAAAGGTGAAAACACAACTGAAATGCACAAAAAGGTCTGTGGTGTGTATGGAGAAGGTGCTGTGACTGACTGAATGCATCAGAAGCAGATTACGAAGTTTCATGCTGCAGACTTCTCGTGTGCAGTTGCCCCCTGGATCACATGGACCAGCTGCAGTGGAGAGCCATCCAGGCCAGACGGTAACTGAGGACAGACCACGTTACAGCATGCGGTTATGGCATGTGGGAGCAGGTGACATACTCTCAAAGTATCCTAATCAAGCATCAAAAATCATCTGCACCAGCATGGTCAGGTTAATTGCTCTGATGTTTGGGTTCCACAGAAGTGAAGCAGGGAGGAGGGGGGGAACCCTTCTTGACCACATTTCCAAATGCAATTCTCTACTGAAATATAAGGAAAACCTTCCAATTCCAAGACAAATTGGGGAGTAGGAATGAACCATTGGTATTCGACACCAATGTTGAACAGTAGAGATTGTGGGCACATGGAGGGAACCACCACCGTCCACTCCAAAGGGTGGCCTTCATCCAGAGGAGGTGATGCTGTATATATGGTGACGGTGGAGTCATTAAGGAGTCCTGTAGTAGGAGCTCCTCACCAGGAACCAGGTGGTTACTTCCAACAAGCACTGCTCCACAGCAGACCAATGGAAAGCACCACCTGAGGGAAAGAGTCCTGAATTTGCCAGCAGAAGACATGTAATATTCAGACAGGATAGAACACTCGTTTATCTGTGGTGACCAGGAAAAAGCGGTTGCAGCCTGAACTGTTCTGATTCATCTGCAGCACTCACCCACCCTGTCCCTTTGGATTGCCATTTATTTCAGCCTTTCCAAAATTCTCTTCATGGAGAAAAATTTCCGTTCTGTGGAATGGCACTTGGGAGGTTTCTCTGCTCCAAAATGTAAAATGTGGGAAGATGGAATGGTGAGGTAGCCTGAGAGGTGGCAGAGGGCGGTGGAACGAAGCAGTGAATACGCTGTCTAGTCACGTTGCTGGGGAAAATGAAAAATTTGCCCGCCAGTGCATCTCACAGCAAAAACCAAAGGCCCGTAGCACAGTATGTGCTCTGAGTGTGCGCCTTCTGCTGCCATCTTGTGGTCATTTTGGGGAATGACACCTTAGTGCAGGTCAGCAGGGAAAGCGGTTGATTCCAGTGGAACATCAGTGTGACCTTTGATGGCCGTCGTATTTCCAGGTGCATTTGAAAACATTTGAATGTAAGGACTTTCCGGGCACCTTGTGACTGGTTTCCAGATTAAGGGCGAAGGGAGGAATAAGCGTGTCCAATGTGAAATTGTTGGAACTGGCTCTATAGCATAACAGAGTCAGGTTTTTAAAAGTTCCAAGTGTGCTTGAAAATTGTTTGTGATTGGCTTCGTCTGTTGCAGCTTCCTTAAACAATGAGAAAAGTAAAATTTATTCAAAATTTTCCACCAGGAAGTTAAGAAAGACGAAGGCGCTATCATTTCATGTACGTGCCCCTCCGGACATGTCTGCGGGCTCCTTTCGTCCCCAGTGACCGGACTTTACCGGTTCAGGTTCCTCGTGCAGGTGCAAAACCTGTGCATTTCCACTTCTGTTTCTAACATGTGCATTTAAGGGTGAAGACTTCTCTCTGAAGTTTTGGTATGTAGTTTTTAGAGTCATTCAGCTCAAATTACTTTGTAACTCAAATACTGGCTCATTTTGGAGGTTGTTTATGAGTCTATTTCATAAGTACCGAAGGACAGAACTTTCCAGTCACCCACTTTCAGTGAATTCCAGCTTAAGTGCTATGAGAGCAAAACACACACTCCACATGATCTCAGTGTTGCGATGCTGAGTGAAGCCTGCTCTACACCCGGTTGTCCAGAAAGTTAGTTTAGCCTTCACCACCCCTGCCTGCATCCCCCAGCTCCCCACCCCCGTCACGTGGCTCTGGGTTCACGTACTTGTCTTTAACTTCATTCGAAACCATTTTATTATCTTGTATCATGACAAGTGTTGTATCAGCGTGAGTTAAAAAAACTCATCAAAATGGTTGAGTGTTTGTGTGGCCATTTTCATACTGAAGGTGGGTGAACATAGGAATATGTTTTGCACATTAGACTTTGGTATTTCAAGAAGGGTGAAAATGCCAGTAAACAGAGGAAAAGATGTGTGGTGCGTACGAGAAGGTGTTGTGACAGATCGAACGTGTCGGGAGTGGTTTGCAGTGTTTCCTGTGGGAGGTTTGTCATGGGAAGATGCCCCAGCGGCGAACGGACCACTTGCAGTGCAGAGCCATCAAGTCCAGATGTTCACTGAGGACAGACCACGTGAGGCCACGCGGGAGACAGGCCACGTACTCAAAGTACCCAAATCAACTGTCGGAAATCATTTGCACCAGGATGTTTACGGTCATTGTTTTGGTGTTTGGGTTCCACACTAGTGAAGTGGCTAAAAAACCCAACCACCATTCTTGACAGCATTTCCATGTGGGATTGTCTTCAGAAACATACAGAAATTCTCTTTCTGTTTCCAAGACAAATTGTGAGGGTAGATGAACAGCTGATACTTTGCAGTAACATGGAACTGGGGAGATCATGTCAAAAGAATGGAATCGTTATCTGCCATTCGAAAGGGCAGTGTTCATCCAAAGAAAGTGTTGTGTAAATGGTAGGTTAGGGTCAGGGTTAGGGTTAGGGATCCTGTCTGCAGGCCCACACTCACCCTGCCCTTAGTGTCAAACCAACTGTCAGGTTGAAGTGAAATGTCCAGGGTAAGTCCAGACCATGGGAAATTAGGTGAGCGGTGGGTGGATGCGGGGTAGGGGGAGTGTTTGAAGTGAGTGGGGGCAGGGAACAGCTGCAGCCGGTCTGCGAGGAGCTGAAAAGGGTGCTCAGACTCTTTATGTGGTAGGAGTGTGTGGTCTCTATGTAAGTTAGCCATTCCTGTGGGACCACTTCTCATGAGCACATCGCATAGACCATGTACCAGCTTTGGGAGTGCATGACTTCTGGTCCTAGTTTGCTGAGCATTGCCAGGGCCAGCTTCAAAGGCTCTCAGGAGGCAAAGCCGAGTCTGAAGTCTAGGTACTTCAGTGGTAAATGTTGTAAGCTATAAAATGAGAAATGCTGACTTCCAGCCAAGATGGAGGCATAGGTGGACACACTATGCCTCCTCACACAACCAAAATTAAAGACAACAAAGATTTAGAAATAATAAAACAATCAGAACTATAGAAAAATTGAACTGTACAGAAGTCCGACAACCATTCATCCAGAGCGGTAAGAGGGGAGGAGTCGCAGCAGGAAAAAGTGGAGGTTGGAGGACCCAGGCATGCAGGCAGCGGCTAGCAGACCCCAGGCACACAGGCGGCAGCTAGTGGACCCTGGACACGGGGTGGCAACAGGCAGAACTAGTGAGGCCGAGCAAGGCAGCTGGCTGACCAGGCGGTCCCACATTCATGCGCAGATAATCCAGGCGAAAATGGGGAGTGGGATGGACCTGGCAACCCAGGGCCCCAGCGCCAGGAAATAAAACCTAAAAACACAGATTGAAAACATTTGTGTAGGTTGAATGCTAGGAGAGACTCCCAGCCTCACAGGAGAGTTCGTTGGAGAGACCCACAGGGTCCTAGAATGTACACAAGCTCACCCACACAGAAATCAGCACCAGAAGGGCCCAATTTGCTTGGAGGAAGCGGCAGAAGGGACTGGAATCCCAGAGAGAGCGGAGCAAGCACCATTGTCCTCTCTCAGACCCCACCCCCACATATAGCATCACAACCCAGAGACTGGGCTGCCCCGCCCTGGGGAACACCTAATTCTCCGCCCCTCATATGTAACAGCTGCGACTAGACCAAAAACAAAAACAAAAAAATGGCTCAAAAGGGAGAACAGATCAAAGCCCCAGAGCCAATTTATGTAAGCAATCAAGAGATAGCCAACCTATCAGATGCACAGTTCAAAGCCCTGGTGATCAGGATGCTCACAGAATTGGTTGATTTTGCTCACAAATTAGATGAACAAATGAAGGCTCCAATAAGTGAAATGAAGGAAGACGCATGGGGAACCAATAGAGATGGGAGGAAAACTGGGACTCAAATCAATGAAGTGGACCAGAAGGAAGAAACAAACAACCAAACAGAAAACAAGGAAGAAACAAGAATTCAAAAAAATGAGAGGCTTAGGAACCTCCAGGACATCTTGAAACATCCCAACATCCGAATGATAGGGGTCCCAGAAGGGGAAGAAGAAGAGCAACAAGTGGAAAACTGATTTGAACAAATAATCAAGGAGAACTTCCCCAATCTGGCAAAGGAAATAGACTTCCAGGAAGTCCAGGAAGCTCAGAGAGTCCCAAAGAAGTTGGACCCAAGGAGGAACACCCCAAGGCACATCTTCATTACATCAGCCAAGATTAAAATGAAGGAGAGAATTCTAGAAGCAGCGAGGGATAAAGGAACAGTCACCTGCAAAGGAGATCCCATCAGGCTGTCAGCTGCTTTCTCAAAAGAGACCTTCCAGGAAAGAGGGGGCTGGAAAGAAGTATTTGAAGTCTTGAAAGGCAAGGACCTTCATCCAAGATTGTTCTATCCAGCGAAGCTGTCATTTAGAATGGAAGGGAAGATAAAGTGCTTCTCAGATAAGGTCAAGTTCAAGGAGTTCATCATCACCAAGCCCTTATTCTATGAAATGTTAAAGGGACTTACCTAAGAAAAAGAAGATAAAAAGTATGACAGTAACAAGACAACAAACTCACACATATTAACAACCACACCTAAAACAAAAGCGAACTAAGCAAACAACTAGAACAGGAACAGAAACACAGAAATGGAGATCTCATGGAGGGTTAGTAACAGGGGAGTGGGAGGAGGAGGCGGGGTAAGATACAGAGAATAAGTAGTATAGACGGTGGGTAGAAAATAGACGGGGGGAGGGCAAGAATAGTGTGGGAAAAGGAGAAGCTAAAGAACTTATGACACATGGACATGAAGTAAAGTGGGGGAATGTGGGTGGGAGGGCGTGTGCAGGGTGGAGGGGAATGATGGGGGAGAAATGGGACAACTGTAATAGCATAATCAATAAAATATATTTAAAAAATTACATAAAGTAACGTTTCTTGCTCTCATTGCAGTCAATCTAGACTTCAGTAACAAAAGGTAACTGGAAAGTCCCTGTATTTACAAGTTATGAAACGCACTTCTAATTAACCCCCAAATAAGCCACTACTGCAGGCGGAAAATCATTGGAACTGAAAGGCACTACGCACCAAAAGCTACAGGGAAACGTGCCGTCGGCAGTGTGCACGGCAGGAAAGGGCAGAAGCTGGCGCTCCAACGGCTCTGAACCCACCTGGAGGACCCCGCGGAGTGAGTCCAGCCCAGAGAAAGTGGCAGGACGGAAACGTGCACGTGCAGACAGATGTCTGGGAGGGTGGACACTTACAGTGGTAGCAGTTAGTGTTCCTTGGGGTAGGGTTTTCAGTTAACTTCATCTTTCTGTATAGTTTCAGTAAGCTGCAACAAACAAAGCCATTTTTTTTTCCATAAAAATTTTTATTTATTTATTTTTTTAATATATTTTATTGATTGTTATTACAGTTGTCCCGTTTCTCCCCCATCATTCCCCCAACCCTGCACACCCTCTCCCACCCACATTCCCCCGTTTAGTTCATGTCCTTGTGTCATAAGTTCTTTAGCTTCTACATTTCCCATACTATTCTTCCCCTGCCCCTGTCTATTTTCTACCCACTATCTATGCTACTCATTCTCTGTACCTTCACCCGCCTCCTCCTCCCACGCCCCTGTTGCTAACCCTCCATATGATCTCCATTTCTGTGGTTCTGTTTCTGTTCTAGCTGTTTGCTTAGTTTGCTTTTGTTTTAGGTGTGGTTTTTAATAGCTGTGAGTTTGCTGTCTTTTCATTGTCATATTTTTTATCTTCTTTTTCTTAGGTAAGTCCCTTTAACATTTCATATAATAAGAGCTTGGTGATGATGAACTCCTTGAACTTGACCTTATCTGAGAAGCGCTTTATCTGTCCTTCCATTCTAAATGACAGCTTTGCTGGATAGAGCAATTTTGGATGTAGGTCCCTGCTTTTCAAGATTTCAAATATTTCTTTCCAGCCCCTTCTTGCCTGGAAGGTCTCTTTTGAGAAATCAGCTGACAGTCTGATGGGAACTCCTTTGTAGGTGACTGTCCCCTTATCCCTTGCTGCTTCTAGAATTCTCTCCTTCATTTTAATCTTGGCTGATGTAATTACAATGTGCTTTGATGTGTTCCTCCTTGGGCCCAACTTCTTTGGGACTCTCTGAGCTTCCTGGACGTCCTGGTAGTCTATTTCCTTTGCCAGATTGGGGAAGTTCTCCTTTATTATTTGTTCAAATAAGTTTTCTACTTGTTGCTCTTCTTCCCCTTCTGGGACCCCTATAATTTGGATGTTGGGACATTTAACGATGTCCTGGAAGTTCCTAAGCCTCTCCTCATTTTTTTGAATTCTTGTTTCTTCCTCATTTTCTGTTTGGTTGTTAGTTTCTTCCTTCTGGTCCACTCCATTGATTTGAGTCCCAGTTTTCCTTCCATCTCTATCGGTTCCCCATGCGTCTTCCTTCATTTCACGTATTGTAGCCTGCATTTTCTCATCTAATTTATGAGCAAAATCAACCAATTCTGTGAGCATTTTGATGACCAGTGCTTTGAACTGTGCATCTGATAGGTTGGCTATCTCTTCGTCGCTTAGAGGAATTGACTCTGGGGTTTTCATTTTTTTTCCGGTTTGAGCCATTTTTGGTGGTTTTTTTTTGTTTTGTTTTGGTTTTAGTCTGGTCGCAGCTATTACGTAGAGGGGTGGAGCCTTAGGTTTTCCTCAGGGGGGGCAGCCCAGTCGCTGGGTTGTGACGCTGTATGTGGGGGCGGGGTCTGAGAGGGAAGAATGGCGCCTGTTCCGCTCTTTCCTGGACTCCAGTCCCTTCCGCTGCCTCCCCTTCGCCTGGATTATCTGCGCACGCGCGCGTGCTGCTACGTAGTGAGGGGTGGAGCCTCAGGCGCTCCCCAGTATGGGGCAGCCCAGTTGCTGGGTTGTGACGCTTATGTGGGGGCGGGGTCTGAGAGGGAACAATGGCGCCTGCTCCGCTCTCTCCTGAATTCAGTCCCTTCCGCCACTTCCCCTCTGCCTGGACCGTCTGAGTGCGCAAATGCGGGATCCCTTGGCCAGCCAGCCGCCCTGTGCGTCCTCACTGGGTCTGCACAGTTGCCCCCCTGTGCCCGGGGTCCGCCAGCTGCCACCTGGGCACCCGAGGACTGCCATCCACCGCCCGTGCACCTGGGAACTGCGAGCCGCTGCTACTTGCGTTCCTGAGTCCGCACCTCCACTTTTTCCCACTGCGACTCCGCCCCTCTTACCGGTCTGGACGAATGGTTGTTGGACTTCCGTACAGTTCAATTTTCTATAAGTTCTGGTTGTTTTCTTGTTTCTAAATATTTGTTGTCCTTAATTTTGGTTGTGAGAGGAGGCACAGTGTGTCTGCCTACGCCTCCATCTTGGCCGGAAGTCCACAAAGCCATTTTCATTTTAGGAAAAAGTACTGCAGAACAACGTAGAATGGTTTTATAGAATATTTGTAATGATTGAATTATAATAATCTAGTCTGTCGTGGAGACACCAGAATCCTTTTCTTTACTCATTCAGCTGGGTCTCTTGACAGTCAGCAGGGAAAAAAAATCTAACCGTTTAGACCAAAATGGCTCCTTTTCTTGTTTGTACGTCTTCACGTGCATTGCAGCAGTTCTGGTAGAGGAAACTCCTAACATTTTCATCTCTAAAAGTGATGTGAGCCTGGGTCTGCCATTTACAAGCTACATTCTTTTGGACATAGAAGAAGCCTCCCAGGGTCTTTGCTTTGTCAATTGTAACATTTCTCACTTTTTGTTGTTTTGTTTTTTATGAGGTAAGATTATCTTTTTAAAAATATATTTTATTGATTGTTACTATAGTTGTTCCATTCCCCCCATCACTCCCCTCCACCCTGCACACCCCCTCCCACCCACATTCCCCCCCTTTACTTCATGTCCATGTGTCATAAGTTCTTTAGCTTCTCCTTTTCCCACACTATTCTTGCCCTCCCTCCGTCTATTTTCTACCCACTGTCTATGCTACTTATTCTCTGTACCTTCCCCCCCTCCTCCTCCCACTCCCCTGTTACTAACCCTCCATGAGATCTCCATTTCTGTGTTTCTGTTCCTGTTCTAGTTGTTTGCTTAGTTCGCTTTTGTTTTAGGTGTGGTTGTTAATAGCTATGAGTTTGCTGTCTTTTCACTGTCATATTTTTATCTTCTTGTTCTTGGGTAAGTCCCTTTAACATTTCATAGAATAAGGGCTTGGTGATGATGAACTCCTTGAACTTGACCTTATCTGAGAAGCACTTTATCTTCCCTTCCATTCTAAATGACAGCTTCGCTGGATAGAACAATCTTGGATGAAGGTCCTTGCCTTTCAAGACTTCAAATACTTCTTTCCAGCCCCCTCTTTCCTGGAAGGTCTCTTTTGAGAAAGCAGCTGACAGCCTGATGGGATCTCCTTTGCAGGTGACTGTTCCTTTATCCCTCGCTGCTTCTAGAATTCTCTCCTTCATTTTAATCTTGGCTGATGTAATGACGATGTGCCTTGGGGTGTTCCTCCTTGGGCCCAACTTCTTTGGGACTCTCTGAGCTTCCTGGACTTCCTGGAAGTCTATTTCCTTTGCCAGATTGGGGAAGTTCTCCTTGATTATTTGTTCAAATCAGTTTTCCACTTGTTGCTCTTCTTCTTCCCCTTCTGGGACCCCTATCATTCGGATGTTGGGACGTTTCAAGATGTCCTGGAGGTTCCTAAGCCTCTCCTCATTTTTTTGAATTCTTGTTTCTTCATTCTTTTCTGTTTGGTTGTTTCTTTCTTCCTTCTGGTCCACTCCATTGATTTGAGTCCGTTTCCCTCCCATCTCTATTGGTTCCCTATGCGTTTTCCTTCATTTCACTTATTGGAGCCTTCATTTGTTCATCTAGTTTGTGAGCAAAATCAACCAATTCTGTGAGCATCCTGATCACCAGGGCTTTGAACTGTGCATCTGATAGGTTAGCTATCTCTTGATTGCTTACATAAATTGGCTCTGGGGCTTTGATCTGTTCTCCCTTTCGAGCCATTTTTGGGTTTGTTTTTTTTTTTCCGGTCTGGTCACAGCTGTTAAGTAGTAAGGGGTGTAGCCTTAGGTGTTCCCCAGGGCAGGGTAGCCCAGTCACTAGGTATTGACACTGTGTGTGGGGGTGGGGGTGGAGAGGGAACAATGGCGCCTGCTCCTCTCTCTCAGATTCCAGTCGCTTCTGCCGCTTCCCCTTTGCCTGGATTATCTGTGCATGAATGTGGGACCACCTAGTCAATCAGCCACCTTTCACAGCCTCACTGGGTCTGCACTGTTGCCACCCCATGCCTAGGGTCCGCTAGCCGCTGCCTGCATGCCTGGGATCTGCCAGCTGCTGCTTGCCTGTGCACCGGGGTCGGCCAGCCTCCACTTTTTCCTGCCACGATTCTGCCCCTCTTACTGGTCTGGATGAATGGTTGTTGGACTTCCGTACAGTTCAATTTTCTATCACTTCTGATGATTTTCTTGTTTCTAAATCTTTGTTGTATTTAGTTTTCATTGTGCAAGGAGGCACAGTGTGTCCACCTACGCCTCCTTCTTGGCGGGAAGTCTACTTTCTATAATTTCAATCCGTTGAAGTTTGTTGAAACTTGCTTCCTTGTACCAATGTGCTCTGCTGCCATCTAGTGTTCAATTTGGGAATAACGCAATGCAGGTCCGCAGGAAAAGTTGTGGGTACAGTGGATCATCTAGGAATGTGGAATCCAAAGTTATTTAAACGTGCATTTCATCACTTTTAAAAATAAGAAATTCTAGTAACCCTTTGTTACTGATTTCTAGATTGACTTCAGTTGGTGCCAACAATTAGCTTTACATAATTTCAATTTTTTGAAGTTTGTTGAAACTTGCTTTACAGTACAATAGGATCTCTGAAAAAATGTTCCATGTGCGCCTCTCTTCTGCCATCTGGTGGTCATGTTGGGAAAACACCTTGGTGCGGATCCCAAGGAAACGTTCCTAAATGTTGAATCTAATTTTGCTGCTCATGTTAAGTTTATTTTTTAAAGATTTTATTTATTTATTTTTAGAGGGAGGGGAGGAGAGAGGAGGGAAAAAGAGAAGGAGATAAACACTGATATGTTGACGTGCGTAAGAGATACATCGATTGGTTTCCTCTCACACTCCCCAAACTGAGAATCTGGCCCGCAACCCAGCCATGAGCCCTGACTGGGAATGCAACTGTGATTGTTTGGTTCATGAGCCTGTGCCCAATCTACTGATCCACATCAGCCAGGGCTCATGTGAAGTTTTTTATATCTCTACAGGATTTGGGTGTTTTTTTTTTTTTAAACAAGGTTGCAGGTTTGATCCCTGGTCAAGGCACATGCAAGACTCAAGTAATGGCTCTGACTGGTGTGGCTCAGTGAGCTGGGCATCTACCCGCAACCCAAAAGGTCACCAATTCCATTCCCAGTCAGAGCACATGCCTGGATCTGAGGCAGGAGATAGTCAGGAGAAAACTCCAGAGGTCTCCAGAGCTAAGGTAAATGACATCGATACAGTACAGAGACCCTGTTCTAAAAGCTCTGAATCATGGTGAATTATGAATGCCTCTGTGAAGAAGATGCTACGTGACCCCTGCTTCATTATAATAGCATAATAATAAATCAGCCTTCTGGGACCCCCTTCCCTGGTGGTCAATCAAGGAAGATCATGGGAGACCACATGTGCAGTAGTTTTAAACTAATATCACTACTTGTACATGGGCAATAAAACCTGGCCAGAACTAGCCAGGAAATATCACCCTGTAAGTATAGAATATCTCCTGCCCTTGAAATCAATCTCTGCTCCAAGTCAGCTTGTTCCCATGTTCTGTGGAGTGTACTATTGCTTAGTAAATCTCCTCTCTCTCTGTCTGCTATAAACTCTCTGTGTTTGGTTGAATTCTTTGTCTGCAATCACCAAGAACCTGGTTACCTGTGCCCACCTGTGACAGGTTGTGGGCCATGGTGCCAGTTGGGAGCATGTGAGAGGCAAACGATACATGTTCCAAATAAAAAAATTAATTAATTAAAAAAACTAAACAGAACAAAACACAATTTGCATGTGGATCTCCATTTATTAATAGACCTATTCTTTTCCATCAATCTGTCTATTCACAGGGCATTATTTCACTCTTTTACTTATTGTAGCTTCATAATACAATATGCCTTTTAATTCTTCCTTATTTTAACAGGTGAACTTAACTTGAGCTTGTTGTACTTTAAAAAATTTTGCTGAGCCCTGGCCAGTGTGGCTCAGTTGGTTGGATCATTGTCTTGTTAGGTAGGATAGATAGCAAACCCAGGCAAGGAGGAGGAGGGAGACACGTCTCACCCACTGACTCAGCCGTCCTGAGCCTGATCTGATAATAGTGCCAGGTGTTCAGAACATCACAAGAAACACCATGGTAGCACGGGAAGAGGGAGCCCTTGAAACTCTATGTATTGTTCCCACTGTCTGGGGAAAAAAGCCTTTGAAAGTGTGTGTTAATTCCAAGGTCTGATTAGTGGGTGGGAGGGGGTCCACAGCGCCCAAAGAAAAAGCCCACAAAACAACTTTGGTTACTTGCTTACCTCTGGTCATCGTCTGTTTTATGAGGGAGTCCCTAACGTTTACAGAAATAGCCTGTAAATAACTTTGGGTGACTGCCCCAACTTTAAGTGGCTCGGGTCACGTATTTGTTTTACAACAAGATGAACAAATGGGGTCTGGAGTGAGGTAAGGATTCAGGTTAACAGACCCCCACACATACCTAAGTTTGGGCAGTCACGTCCCCTGTGGAAGCTATCACCACCTTTACCCACCAATGAACGTGTAACTTCTTCACCCCCCATCCTGCCAACTACATACGTCCTCAGGACCAAGGACCTGAGGCTCTTGCCACCCTTGCCCTTGCCTGTTGCCGCCCTTACCTTGCTCTGCCTGGAATCTACACCTTTCACCCCCACCTCAGCAAGGCCGATTCTTTTCCATGAGAACGTATTACTAATAAACCCTGCTTGCTCACTAATAGACTTGCCGATCTGTAATTCTTTACTGCATTGGCAAGGAGAACTTAGTTTCTCCCATAACAATTCCATAATCCCAAAGGCTGCGGGTCAAACTCTAGTCAGGACACATGCCTGGGTTGCAGGTTCAGTCCCCCTCCATGGGGACACGCACGAGAGGTGGCCCTTCGATGTTGCTCTCTCACATCCATGTTTCTCTCCCTCTCTCTCCTCCTCCCTTCCCTTCTCTCTGAAATCAATAAGCATATCCTCAGGTGAGGATTAAAAATTTTTGCTGATATTTTAATCTAGATCATATTACATTTATAGGTACCTGTGGGAAATTGAGATCATTATATATTTTTCTATCCATGAACATGCTGTTACTTTCCTGTTGTTCAAGTGTCTTTTTGGAAAAAAAAAGATTTATTTCTTTTTAGATGGAAGGGGAGAGAGAGAGAAAAAAAATCTATTAGTTGCATCTTGCATGCCCCCAACTGGGAACTGAACCCTCAGCGCAGGCACATGCCCCAACCAGTAATCGAGCCTGCAACCTTTAGTTCTGTGGCACAGAGCCCAAGCCACTGAGCTACCCCAGTCAGTGTTGTTCAGGTGTCTTTTATTGGGTAGCTAGTTATGAATCGGTTCATACAGATCTTGCACATTCTTGTTAAGTTTATTCCCAGGCATTTTACCTGTTTTGTTGCTATTGGGTCTTTTTAAAAATTATATTTTTAACTTACTCTTTTGTATATAAAGGATATTTAATTATGCATATGATTTCTCCTACACATTACTTAATTCTATTATTTGTAATAATGTGAAAGTTGATTCTAATGAGTTTCAAGGTAAGTAGGATATCATGTAATAATAATTATCACATTATTTTAGTTATGTATAACTTGAAAATAGCTAAAGGTTGAAAGAAAACATGAAGAAATAAGGCAATGTGAAGAGTTAGAAAACTTCTTTTTGTTAGTTATAAGTTTATTAGTGACTAAGTAAAGTAGTGACAGCTTCTTAGCATTTTAAATGAGTTAGGGCCTAGATGTATGGTGTTCTAGTACTCGGAAATCAGAAGTATCTTGTAAGTGAAATTGTGCCCCTTGTAGGTAATCTAAGGAATTTATAATATGGCAAATGTCCACATTTTCAAGAGGGAAATTCTAGATGGTGAATTCTGGGAACTAAAAGACTGAGATTATTGATTCTAGTTACATTGTAGAACAGCTGTTGAAGAGTGATGTATGGGCAATGAGAAGAAGCAGTGACCCTCAGATGTGCGCCGTGGCGTATCACAGTGTGGTTCCGTCTCCTACAGTGTCAGACCTTTTTGCCTCCTGACTTTTTGTGGGTGTCTTCTCAGCCTAGGACACTCTCCAATCTTTGCAAGATGGTGAGCTTTTGTTGTTGTCATCATCGTTCTTTAGGTCTCAGTTTGTAGGCTGTCTGTGAAGAGAGAGAGGCACTGTTTCAGATCTAGGGAGCAAAGTGACGTGGGGTTTCCATTCTGGTGGACTCTTCAT
Source organism: Glossophaga mutica (assembly GCA_039655065.1). Lineage (NCBI taxonomy): Eukaryota > Metazoa > Chordata > Mammalia > Chiroptera > Phyllostomidae > Glossophaga > Glossophaga mutica. The sequence continues at coordinate 224,045,039 of CM077304.1, forward strand.
TGAATTCCGTGCAGAGCAGGGCTTCTCATTCTCAGCACTGCTAGGTAGGATAAATAGAAAACCAAGGTGGAGAGGGGGATGGGAACATGTCCCACCCAGTAATTCAGCAGTCCTGAGCCAGGTCAGGTAAGATTTTCAGAGATCACAAGAGAGACTAGCAGCTGGACGGGAGCCTTTGAAATTCTGTGTACTGTTTTCTCCATCTGGGATAGGAAGCCTTTGAAACTGTATGTTAATCCTAAGGTTGGGAGAAGGGCTGGGAGGCTGCAGAGTGGAAGCCTGGAGGCTTGTTGCAAGCATGAAAGCCCTGAAACCCCAGCAGGCAGGGCACTGAGACTAGATTGGTGCAACCTTGCAGGTTCCTGTCAAGTGCATTTCGCAAATAAACCTGCTACCTCACTTTCACTGTGCTTGTTGTCCCTTGCCTGAATCCATTCCTTTGAGCAGGACAAGAACCAAGGAGGGTAAGTCCCTTAACTCCCCTAACTTGGGTCTTCCCAGTAACAGTACTGATGAACTTTTGAGCCAATAATTTTTTCTTCTGTTTTTTTTTTCTTTCCTGCATTATAGGTGTCTGTTAGCACGCATTACCTCTAGTCACTGCTAGCCAGTAACTCTCTCCTTCACCTCCACCCTCATGACAATCTGAAATGTGTCCCTGCTTTACCTAATGTCCCCCTGGGGGCAAAAATCACTTGTGCTTGAGAACCACTGACCTTGACCATTTGTGGAACCTGAGTGATCTGGCTGTGGTATGCAGTATTTTTATTATCACCCAATTGAAGTTACTTCTAACTCCAATTGTGATTTGTTTTGGTGGGTTATTTAGAAGTGTATTTTATAACATACAAGTAAAAGGACTTTCCAGTGCCCTCTGTTTCCGATTTCTAGATCATTAGCAGTAAGAGCAAGTAACATACCCTATATAACTTCATTGAATTGAAATTTGGTGGATCTTTCTTGCAGGTTCCAACAAATTGCACAATATGGCTAATTTTTTCGATTTGTGTTATTGTATTTTTGCTCTTTGTAGTCCAAAATTATAACCTTGGGCATTTAGAGTTGTCACAGGTGGGCACAGGTAACCAGGTTGTTGGTGATTGTGGACAAAGAATTGAACTGAGCACACAGAGTTTATAGCAGACAGAGAGAGAGAGAGAGAGAGAGAGAGAGAGAGAGAGAGAGAGAGTGAGCAGATTTATTAAGTGATAATACAGTCCACAGAACATGGGAGCAGGCCAACTCTCAGCAGAGAGGCCGGGGGGATTCTGTTCTTATAGGGCGGATATTTCCTGGCTAGTTTTGGTGGGCTTTTATTGCACATGTACAATTAGTTGTATTAGTGTAAAGCTATTGAGCATGTGCTCTCCCATGATTTCCCTTGACTGGACACTGGAGAAGGGGGTTGCACAATGTTAATTTATTATAATGCTATTATAATGAAGCAGGGTTCAGCAGCATCTTCTGTGCAGATGCAATCATGAGTCACCATGATTCGGTGCTTTTCCAGAAAGCAGGAACAACCGGTCTTAGAACAGGGTCTCTGTCCTGTAAGGATGTCTTTTATCTTAGCCCTGGGGCACCTCCGGAGTTTCCGCCTTCCTCACTATTTCCTGCCTCAGAGTTATACAAATGACACTTACAAAAAAAAAAAAAACACCAAAATACCAAGACACCAAAGTGAGATTCTTGGCAGAGACAAACCACAGTCAGGGGCGTTGGCAGGGGTAGGGCTGGGAGCCGGGGGTCAGGGGCTGGGTGGCTCCTCACAGTCTCTTAGCTGACAGGCAGCTTCATCCCACCCCAAGACCCAGAGTCCAGTCAGACAGGGAGCACCGATCCTGCCAGCAGGGGATGAACACCTCGCAGCCCTGATCCCAGGTGCTCCGCTGGCAGGAGGAGGAGGCAGCAGTGGCTGTGAGAGGCTGTGCCGAGACTGCAGACCCTCAGGCCCTGAGTTTGGCTGTCAGCCCTGCAGGGTGGGGAGTGGAGCCAGAAGTCAGGCCTGGAGTGTCTCCTGCTGTCTGTCCCCCACCACCACTACCTCCCTGTCACAGCCCCTCTGACTTTGTTTCTGAGGGGAGCGGATTTCTCCATCCTGAACCAGGCCTGTACAGTCTTAAGTAGAGACCAGGTGGAATGCTCAGGTGAGATCTCGACATCCGCCTGTCACGTTGGGGGCAGAGCTGGGTTTACTGCTCGGGACCATTTAGATGAGAGAGTAGTGTCCTGATGTGCCTTCACACTTCTGTCACTGGGAATCAGGGCACAAACCCCTGCCATTCTCCATCTGTGTCCTGGTGATGTGGACCCCACCCCTCGTGGTCCGTGTGTTGTAGTTTTGACTAACAAATTCGCATGGACTACAGAAGTCCTGTGGAGAAAAAGGGATGGCATGGCTGCTCTGTAAGTGAGGGAGAGGGCCCAACCCCTGCCTGGACAGGCTTTTATTGCTTTTCTGGGTACATTACATGGAGGACGCTCCTCATTTACTATGCACAGGTTCGCTGTAGGTGGTTACCTTTTACAGATAACAAAGGAAAGAATGTTGCAGATCAAGGGGTAAAGTGGTTGAACCAGTTACACTCCATACTTGGGAGGTTTAGCACAGATTTTAGGAAGTTAAAGATGCTGCCTTAATCCAGGGTGAGGGACTTTTAACAAAAGCAAGCCTCATAGGAGCCTAGGTACAATGTACACCTGATTCCCCACAGGAAAACCTATCCATGGGCATGGGTCCTGTGTGCCAACCTCACTCCCCACTCGCCTTTCCGAGTAGGGGCTGGGATACATTCCCCACGCCACGTGGAACAGTTCCCAACATCCTGGCATCTCTGTCTTGGAATCGCAGCACACAAACTGTGGCTTCATCCAGAGAGGGGAGGGCTTCCCAAGTGTAACAAGCCCAGCAGTAGCGGCCTCCCAGTTCAAAACAAACTGGCTCCTGCCCTCATCGCGCCCTGTCTCTGGGACTGGACGAGTGTGGTGCTGGAAGTGCAGGAGTCCCTTGCTGCCAGGGGGACAAAACACAGGCCCAGGAAGATGGAGCGGAAAGACAGCTGAAGCTGTGTGCCTGGTGCTGCTGCCGGGCGGACTGGCAGCTGGGTCTCAGGGCCTGGACTGTGTGATGGAGCCATAGTGCAGCTGTGCTCTTGAATCATCTTGCTGACATTTCCGGGCATGTGGCTGAAGGTGTGTCTGCCTCACAGATTTGAGATTTACCATGTGGGTAAAACACACAGCACATGCTGCTCAGTAACCTGGAACTGATGGTTCTTCCCGCTCAGCCAAGACCCTGAGCAGAGACCTGAGAACTTGGCTGGTTTGGCTGATGTCTGGACAAGTACGGACCACAGGGAGGCCTAAGCATCATGGCGGCTGGACTGTCACAGGAAGGATGCCTGTGGCCATCCCTGATGCCACTGTGATGGGAATTTGTGGTTGGAGTCAGAGTCCCTCTCCTGACCCTAGAGCAACCGCATCTGGATTTTGTCATGGACTCCACCTGCTCACTTGTCTCCCCACTCACATCACTGCCCAGGCCAGAGATGGCTGCCTTTGCCCTGGGATAGAGAGTCGGTCAGTGTGTTCCAATGAGGCCCAGAGTGTTCTAATGAGCCACCTGGCTGAGAACCACAGACCCAGGTGACACTGCGGCTCAACACAGTGACACATGAGCCACCAGGGAACAAAGTTCACAGGATGTGCGCTGGCCCCTGCTGGATCGGGTCAGGCTGGAGATGGGAGGGTGGCTGTTGCTGTCAGTGAGTGTGAGTCCAGCTGTCACTGCAGAATTTAACTTGTCACCTTGAAGGCCATCACCTCGAACCGTTGGGCTGTACATGGGCATGCTCTGCAGACAGACACGCGGTGCTCCGCTCTGGGGATCAGAGGCAGGTTGGGCTCATCCACCCAGCGCCACCCAGAGGGCAGATGAGGAACCCCTGAGGCACCCACCTAGAAGGACCATTCTCTCCATTAAACAACCAGCTTCCAAGCAAGGGCAAGAGACTCAGCATCTAGCCGATGATAAGCTGCAGTCACTTCTTGGGGCCTCCAGTTCAAAACACAGATAGTGGCTGCCAGCCACTGGCAGGTGGTCGGTGGGGGGGTTGTGTAAACACCCAGCTCCCTGCACAAGGTGGTCTGAGATTGTGTGAACTATGTGAGCAAGGCTGAAGGAAAAGTTTCTGTTTCTGACTTAGCTTTGAGAGCCACACACTGTTTTCACAACACAGATCAGGTTGGTTGTGTGGAGGGACTGTACAAGGGCAGCGGTAACAGCAGGTGCATTTGGGGGACACCTTGGAGGCTGGCAGCTACACTACGAATGTGGTTTGCTGCTGAAGGGGAGGGAGAGGGAACAGACCTCTCTATTCATCTTGAATCACTAAGCCTTCTGGGAGAGCTCCAAGGTCTGTCCTGGTATGGGGGGGTGGTGAGCATCACGTGGCAATGTGTGGGTTCCCCTCCCCACAGTATTCAGTGCCAGCCCCTCTGCCAGCATTACACCAGGACTCTGCCCCTCTCCCATGGCCCATGCTGAAAGCCACAGAATAGTGAGTTTATGGTGTTCTCTCTGGGCTGTGCTGGTGGCGGAGAAACAGGGAAGGGAAACAAAACCCAAGAAAGACACCTTCCTTAAAAAAAGCATAAAAACAAAGTAATAGTGGATATTTATTATTGAAATCCACATAGTTTATGTAGATACTCTTCTTCACAAGCCTGGCACTGGGAGGACAGAAAGGTCCTCGTTCCAGGTCATGGGGGTGGGTGTCCCCCTTTTGTGAACCCACCCCAGCAGGAACAGGGTGGGTCATGCTTAGGTCTCCCTCATGCAGGAGAGGGTATGATGGGGTCCTCACTAATTGTTCATCATCTCTCTGTACTGAACTCAGCTGTGGTTCTAAGAAAAGTGTGACCTCTGGGAGCTGTTAGCACCCTTGCTGTGTAGATGTAGATGTTTACCTTGTTCTCACCCTGAGTCTTGCTGGACTCCCACCCACTGGGTCCATGGGAATTTTGTGCTCTCGGGCCATTGTGGACATTAATTGTGAATGGATGGCCAGGAATGACCAACATTGTGCATGTCCATTACCCCATCAGACTTCATTTCACAAACAAAAGCTTAAAGATAAAATAAGTACTAATTTCAAGATGGTGTTAGTGGTGTATGAAGCCCTGTGGGGCCCAGGTACAAGGAAAGTGCATTACAGAAGCTGCTGTGTTGTGAGCTTCCTGAATGCCATATGCAGATTGGGTGCACCAGTCACAGGAGAAACTTGGTTCTTGCCAACGCAGTAAAGGATTACAGATCAGTAAGTGTATTAGCGTGCAAGCAGGTTTTATTAGTGATACATTCTCATGGAAGGTGACTGGTCTTTCTGAGGGTGGGGTGAAAGGCAAGAGCTTGGGTGGCAAGAGCACCAGGTCCTTTGTCCTGAGGACTTACATAGTTGGTGGGATGGAGGTGAAGAAGTTACATATTGATTGACAGGTAAAAGTGGTACCGGCTTGCATGGGGGATGTGACTACCCAAACGTAGGGATGTGTGGGGGTCATTAGCCTGAATCCTTGTCTAACTTCAGACCCCAGTTGGTCATCTTGTAAAATAGATACAAGAGAGTTAAAGTTGAGGCAGTTACCCAAAGTTATCTATGGGCTCTTTCTGTAAGCACTAGGGACCCTCTTATAAAACAGATAGTGGCCAGTGGAAAGCTATTAGCCAAATTTTTTTATGGGTCCTTACTTTGAGTGCTGTGGACCCCCTCCCATTTTCTAGGGCTTGGGATGAAGTTTTCTTTTTAAAAATATACTTTATTGATTATGCTATTACAGTTGTCCCATTTCTCCCCCATCATTCCCCTCCACACCCCCTCCCACCCACATTCCCCCCTTTAGTTCATGTCCATGTGTCACAAGTTCTTTAGCTTCTCCTTTTCCCACACTATTCTTGCCCTCCCCATCTATTTTCTACCCACTGTATGTGCTACTTATTTTCTGTACCTTCTCCCGCCTCCTCCTCCCACTCCCCTGTTGCTAACCCTCCATTTCTGTGTTTCTGGTCCTGTTCTAGTTGTTTGCTTTTCTTTTAGGTGTGGTTGTTAATAGCTGTGAGTTTTCTCTCTTGTTACTGTCATATTTTTTATCTTCTTTTTCTTAGGTAAGTCCCTTTAACATTTCATATAATAAGGGGTTGGTGATGAACTCCTTTAACTTGACCTTATCTGAGAAGCACTTTATCTTCCCTTCCATTCTAAATGACAGCTTCACTGGATAGAACAATCTTGGATGAAGATCCTTGCCTTTCAAGACTTCAAATACTTCTTTTCAGCCCCTTCTTGCCTGTAAGGTTTCTTCTGAGAAATCACCTGACAGTCTGATGGGATCTCCTTTGCAGGTGACTGTTCCCTTATCCCTGGCTGCTTCTAGAATTCTCTCCTTCATTTTAATCTTGGCTAATGTAATGATGATGTGCCTTGGTGTGTTCCTCCTTGGGTCCAACTTCTTTGGGACTCTCGAAGCTTCCTGGACTTCTTGGAAGTCTATTTCCTTTGCCAGATTGGGGAAGTTCTCCTTGATTATTTCTTCAAATCAGTTTTCCACTTGTTACTCCTCTTCTTCCCCTTCTGGGACCCCTATCATTTGGATGTTGGGATGTTTCAAGATGTCCTGGAGGTTCCTAAGCCTCTCATTTTTTTTTTTTTGAATTCTTGTTTCTTCCTTGTTTTCTGTTTGGATTTTTGTTTGTTCCTTCTGGTCCACTCCATTGATTTGAGTCCCAGTTTTCCTCCCATCTCTATCGGTTCCCCATGCGTCTTCCTTAATTTCACGTATTGTAGCCTTCATTTGTTCATCTAATTGTGAGCAAAATCAACCAATTCTGTGAGCATCCTGATGACCAGTGCTTTGAACTGTGTATCTGATAGGTTGGCTATCTGTTCATCACTTAGGGTTTTGATTTGTTTTCCAGTATGAGCCATTTTTTGGTGGATTTTTTTTTGGGGGGGTCTGGTCGCAGCTGTTATGTAGAGAGGGGTGGAGCCTTAGGTGTTCCCCAGGGTGGGGCAGCCCTGTCGCTGAGTTGTGATGGTGTATATGTGGGCGGGGTCCAAGAGGGAACAATGGTGCCTGCTCCGCTCTCTCCTGGATTCCAATCCCCTCCACCGCCTCCCCTTTGCCTGGACTATCTGTGTGTGAATGAGGGACCACCTGGTCAGGCAGCCACTGCTGCCTGCGTGCCTGGGTCCACACCTCCACTTTTTCCTGCCCCGACTCCTCCCCTCTTACCAGTCTGGATGAATGGTTGTTGGACTTCCGTACAGTTCAATTTTCTACCAGTTCTGTTGTTTTCTTTGATTTCTAAATCTTTGTTGTCCTTAATTTTGGCTGTGAGAGGAGGCAGTGTGTCCACCTACACCTCCATCTTGGCCAGAAGTGGGGATGAATTTTCAAAGCCTTTCTTTCCCAGACAGTGGAAATGATACCTAAAATTTCAATGTGTCAGCATGGTGTTTCTTGTAATGTTGGAACATCTGGCAATAGAACTGGACCAGGCTCAGGACTGCTGAGTGAGTGGGTGAGACACATCTTCCTTGTTCTCCCTGTCTTGGCTTACCATCTATCCCACCTAACACACTGAATTTCTGTGGCTGAGAGTGATTTATTTGTGGCTCTTCCCAAACTCTCTGCTTTCAGTGATGAGGGAATGAGGGATGTGGGCTTCATATTTGTATGGAGACAAAACTTGATAGAATAGGACATCAAACCCCATGAAAGAGATTGGTGCTGACATCCCCATATCACTCATGGAATTGTTTGTCCATCTCATCTCTTGTCATGAAACTGGAGAGTTTGTTAACCAGTTACTTCTGTACTAATTACAATCTTGGGGAGAGTAAGGGGCTCTAGACTTCCTATGGCTGCTAATATGCAACTTAATGCTAATAACTCACTCAGGTGACCCGCAAACATAGGGCTTGTCCCCTGAGTGCATCCTCTGGTGTCTGATGAGATTCGACTTCCATGTAAAGCCTCTCCCGCACTCCCTGCAAACATGGGGCTTCTCCCCAGAGTGTGTCCTCTGGTGTCTGATGAGATCTGACTTGCAAGTAAAGCCTTTCCTGCACTCCCTACAAACATAGGGCTTGTCCCCTGAGTGTGTCCTCTGGTGTGCGATGAGATTTGACTTCCAAGTAAAGCCTCTCCCGCACTCCCTACAAACATAGGGCTTCTCCCCAGAGTGTGTCCTCTGGTGTCTGATGAGATCTGACTTGCAAGTAAAGCCTCTCCTGCACTCCCTGCAAACATAGGGCTTCTCCCCAGAGTGTGTCCTCTGGTGTGTTACGAGATATGACTTGCATATAAAGCCTCTCCCGCATTCCCTGCAAACATAGGGCTTGTCCCCAGAGTGTGTCCTCTGGTGTGTGATGAGATATGACTTGGATGTAAAGCCTCGCTTGCACTCCCTGCAAACATAGGGCTTCTCCCCAGAGTGTGTCCTCTGGTGTCTGATGAGATGTGACTTGCGAGTAAAGCCTCTCCCGCACTCCCTGCAAACATAGGGCTTCTCCCCAGAGTGTGTCCTCTGGTGTCTGATGAGACGTGACTTGCATGTAAAGCCTCTCCCGCACTCCCTGCAAACATAGGGCTTCTCCCCAGAGTGTGTCCTCTGGTGTCTGATGAGATATGACTTGAAAGTAAAGCCTCTCCCGCACTCCTTGCAAACACAGGGCATGTCCCCAGAGTGTGTCCTCTGGTGTGCGATGAGATGTGACTTGGATGTAAAGCCTCGCCCGCACTCCCTGCAAACATAGGGCTTCTCCCCTGAGTGTGTCCTCTGGTGTGCGATGAGATTTGACTTCCAAGTAAAGCCTCTCCCGCACTCCCTGCAAACATAGGGCTTCTCCCCAGAGTGTGTCCTCTGGTGTGCGATGAGATATGACTTGGATGTAAAGCCTCGCTTGCACTCCCTGCAAACATAGGGCTTCTCCCCAGAGTGTGTCCTCTGGTGTGCGATGAGATTTGACTTCCAAGTAAAGCCTCTCTCGCACTCCCTGCAAACATAGGGCTTCTCCCCAGAGTGTGTCCTCTGGTGTGCGATGAGATATGACTTGGATGTAAAGCCTCGCCCGCACTCCCTGCAAACATAGGGCTTCTCCCCAGAGTGTGTCCTCTGGTGTCTGATGAGACGTGACTTGCATGTAAAGCCTCTCTCGCACTCCCTGCAAACATAGGGCTTTTCCCCTGGGTGTGTCCTCTGGTCTCTAATGAGATGTGACCCATTATTGAAGCCTTGCCAACACCTTCTATACTTCATATTAATAAATTTTGACATTCCTAATTTCAGAAATAACTTGCCTGTGTTCTCTGGACTCTCTTTCTGGCCTCTGCATGGCTCTTCCTCCATCGTTCTCTCATGCTCACTAGAACTCCTCATTCGCTCTTTGGAAGGTTGGAAAAAGGGTCTTGAGGTTCTCCTCTGACTGATCCTTTTAAGCAAAGGTTTGGACCTTTCTTTGACCTCTTGACCTTCAGCTTTATCATTCCAGCTGTGTGTACTAGTATGTTGGTGCTGCTGATTCTGATCCTCTGGGTAGGGTGCCTCCGCTTGGAGCTGTTTTCTTGCAGGTATTCCTGGGTGATTCAGAGATGGATGATTGAGTTTCACGTGTTGGCTGAGGAATTTCTGACTGGAGAAGGCCAGAGAGCAGGAGGGACATGGGTGCACCTCTGGCTTTGGTTCTGCTGAAAGGGAAAGGTTTGGTCAGGGCAGATGTGACGAGAAAGCCTGGGCCATATGATTGGTCTCGTGGTAAGACCTGCCCCATGAGTCATTCCTACTGTGGTGACAACGCAAGCTCCATCTCCCACAAAGTGTCCACTTAGTCTATTTTCCTTTTTATTTTTATGCAGTGCATCTTCTTCAGAAATCCAGAAAGCCCACATCCAGGGTCTTTTCTAATATTGCCCAGACTAGGGTTTTTCAAGGAGCATCATAGGCCATTTTACTCCCAGTGCAGATGGAACTGCAGTGAACTCTCCTTTCTATAGGTATTTTCTAAGTCATGTTAAAGAGGCAAACCACAGGCCCCAACTAGGAATTACTTCTGTTTTCCAAAACAGTGAAATAAAACGTCCTTCCTGCCCTTGCTTGTGTAGCACAGTGAATTGAGTGCCAGCCTGCTAGGCAAGGAGTCACAGGTTTGATTCCCAGTCCAGGCACATGCCTGGGTTGTGTGCCATGTCCCCAGCAGGGTGTGTGTGAGGCAACCACACATGGGATGTTTCCCTCTTTCTCCACCTTCCCCTCTAAAAATAAATAAATAAAATCTTAAATAAAATGTCCTTCCTCAAGCCTCACACCAAATATTTATGCTTCATCTCATTCAGTGTTAGCCCATTTCAAATACACTGAGAGTCCTGTTTCAAAATTTTTCTCCAACCACACTTATTACACTCCTGCTCCTCTCTGGCCAATCCACCATGCTCTCTCATTTGGAGATGAAGTAATCTGTAAGGAGATTCCCCACTGTGGTTTATTTTCTAAAAATTAACAAAGCATAATCAGAACAGAGAACACGCCACTCTATAGCTGACGACGGACGGCACACTTGCACTCAGTAAAGTCCCCAGTGTCTCAACTCGGGTCATGGACACTGTGTTTCTGGGCTGCTAAGCATGTACCTGATCTCCATTTTTACCCTCTGTGCTGAGAGGAGACCTGAGTGAGCCTCAGCCAATTCGATGCCCCACCTCTTTTCTTCCCGGCACAAGCTGCTCCCTCTGCCTGCAGGTATTTTTGTAAATGTTGTCTCCCGAGGGAGCTGTTGCTGGACCACCTACCACACTGCACCTCCCCTCACATGGATCCCTAGGCACTTGTCCTGGATTAGTTTTCTCCAAAGCACTAACCGCTGTGTAGTGTCATGTACATGCAAGCATGTGGGCCTGGGTTTCCCTCCACCCGTCAGCTCCTCAAGAGTGGTGATTCTGATCCTCATGTTAATCTGCATTTCCAGGTCCCAGGATGCTGTGTGCCACATAGTAGGATCTCTCATGATAATTCACTGAAATGACGAATGAATGTGCCCTGCCTGGATGGTGTGGCTTGGTGGGTTGGGTGTTGTCTGGGAAACTGAAAGGTTACAAGTTTGATTCCCAGTCAGGGCACATGCCAGGGTTCTGGGCCAGTTGGGGGTGTGTGAGAGACAACTGATGAATGTTTCCCTTCTACGTTGGTTTTTTCCTCCCTCCTTTCCACTCTCTGTAAAAATAAATATTTATTAAAAAAAGACTTGATTTATTTACTTATTTTCAGAAAAGGGGGAAGGGAGGGAGTGAGGGAGAAGGAAACATACATGTGTGGTTGCCTCTCACGTGCCACCTACTGGGGACCTGGCACAAAACCCAGGCATGTGCCCTGATTGGGAATTCGCGACCCTTTGGTTCGCAGGCTGGCACTCAATCCACTGAGTAACACCAGCCAGGACAAAATCTTTAAAAAAAATAATGAATGCCTATAAAAAATGTTTTATTCAGAAGTATCGAGGAAAGTTAAGAAGAAGCTATAAAAATGTCAGAAAAACCGCCTTGGTGAGAGCTGGTTAGTGCTTGAAAAAAATTTTTTTCTTTGCCTCTCAGCCTCACAGCACTAAAAGTGGTTGTATATTTTGTCCCTGAAATATTTTAAAACTAAAAAATATAAAAATTTTGCCTAAGAGTCAAAGGCATATGAATGAATTCTGAATTTCCGAAGCATCTGATTTGAAACTTTTCTGACTTTAGAGTGGATTTTTCTCTACCTAAGAGATGGATCATGAATATTTCCATGGAGAATTCCCTCTTTTCTTTCTGTTTTGAAGAACAGTGGTGCCCACCTCTTCCAGCCACGAGCTCTCTCTTCCACTTGCTGCCCCACTTGCTGCCCAGCTCCTGGCCATACTCGTCCCCGTACCAGACCAGCAGCTCACAGCCCGGCCTGACGATCCGGCAGGTTCGGTAGAAAATCTGCCTGCGGTATTGAACGGCCACCAGGTTCTGCTCTTCATCATCCCGGGCACAGTTCACATACCTGGGATTGAGGCAGAGGAAGGGAAAGAAAACCACAGTGATCAGTTCTCACTGCCTGTTACATCCATGTCCAGCTCCTCACTGATTCTTAAGGCCCTCAGGCTCTGATGTTGCCCACTGCCCCTAATGCTCCCAGGGAACCTTCTGTTTGGTGTCTCAGAGTCTGTCAGCATGTCCTGTGAATGCCTACCTCCAAGTCCTCCTTGCAGTGGTAATGCTGCCTAATACCACTTTCTAAAATCCAGTTCTAGACTTAACCTTCACCCTGATTGGCCGTAATATCCAGTGACTTTTGGCTTCTCCAAACTCCAAATCAAGTTGTCTCATACCACAGAACCTGGTGCTTGATTTAGGGCTCTGCTTCTAAATTAGCTCACTAAATCATTCAGTGCTCAGTCCACGTCTATTTTCTCTTAAGAAGCCTTTGTCCGATTCCCCTACACTTTATTTAGGGTAGCATTCACTTGTCGGCTCAACGTTATCATAGAAAATTGGTGCTCTTTTTGTCTTAGTAAAATAAAACTGGAAAATAGTAGTCGATTCACATTCTGTTATCCCTGATAAAAGAGAGCCCCTCTCAGGAAAGGGGTCCATGACCATTCCCCTGCAGTCCTCAAAGCCCAGTTCTAGTTTGAAGTGAGGCTGGGATGGTTTTCTACCTTCACAGGTTTAGGCCACCCTTGGTTTGTGCTATTTTGACACTGTGCACTTCTTGGAAATTACAGTTAAAACTTTCTAAAAGCAATTGTTGTATGTCTGTCTGCAAGAAGTCCTTCATAAGGACATGGGTTGTGTGATCTGTTTAAGTAATGTATTCCTTCACCTAAACTGGAATATAGTAAGTGCTTCATTAATGTTCATTTGGTACATTAAAGTGTAATCCAGCGTCCCTGGTGAATCTAGGCTCTTCAAGGTCCTTTCCAGTGCCCACATTGCATCTAGCAGAGAGCTTTATATTTTGAGGACATATGCTATACTTTTCCCCTAAAATCCCCCTGAATTGAAAGAACACTGAATGGAGAAAAAGAGGGAAAAAAGGATTAAGGGAGACCACTAAGGGAGGCATGATGAGAGGGAAAGATATATGGGCTTGTGGGGAATGAGTGTCCCCTCTGGCACCCTGAGACCTGTTGACCTCACCTCATCCAGTTGGCCCAGGATTTGTCCTTTCCATCCACATACTCAAAGCGGTTTCTCCCTTTAGCGATCTGCGTTTCAGAAAAGAAGTTAAAGACCTTTTATTTTTCTCGTGGGGAGGTAATAGAGAATTATTTTACTCCACTGTCATCAAAGTTCGTTCAGCCTACATGGGGATTCAACCGCCAGTTGTGACTACGTTTTTCTTACTCATCGCCTGTGGTGGATACTGGCCTGCAGGATCCGTGTGTCTTGTGGCTGCTAGAGAACAGATACACACGGACTACTGAAGTCCTGTGGAGACAAAGGGACGGCAGAGCCACTCTCAGAGAGAGGGCCAGAGAGCCCAGTGCCTGCCTGGACGGGCTTTTATTGCTTCTCTGGGTACGTTACCTGGAGGGTAGTCCTCACTTACTATGCACAGCTTCCCTGCAGGGGACTACCTTTTACAGATAACGAAGGAAAGAATGTTGCTAATTACTTCAAAGAGCAGGATGTTGCAGACCAAGGGGAAAAGTGGTTGAACCAGTCATGTTCCATACTTGGGAGGTTTAGCTCAGATTTTAGGAAGCTGCAGTAAGCCCTTGCTGCCTCAATTCAGGGTGAGGGAGTTTTAGCAAAAGCAAATCTCATAGCAGTCTGGGTACACTGCAAGCCTGATTCCCAACAGGAAAACCTATCTGTGGGTGTGGTCCTGTGTGCCACTCGCACCCCACTAGTTTTCCATGTGAGGGCTAAGCTATATTTCCATGACACGTGAAATGGTTCCCTACAATTGCCTACACATCTGAGTCTACCTGTCTAATCAGAGCAGGGGCCCCACAAGGGAGGAGCCACTCCTTTGTGTCTGCAACACTTTGCTCCCACTTACCTTCTGATCCTTAAACAGGAGCTCTGTGTTCATGTACAGTCTGGTCAGTACACAGAGCTCACCATATTGTCCCCTCCCTGTCTAGCATGTAGGAGGTGAGATCCCTCCAGGCCTCAGAAGGAATGTGGGAAAGCAGAGGACAGTGGAAGAGGGAAAGACTTCTCACCAGCCAGGAGTATCTGCTCTTGGCTGCCTCTTCATCTTCTGTGATGTGTCCTTCATAAGGGCCAAAGTGCACACCCACCGGCAAGTCAGCTGCCTCATTCCACACTCCAAGCCCAGCTTCAGGGATGCCGGATGGCCCGATTCTCAACCCAGGGGGCAGGGTGAGGGCTGAGCGGTGGGGATGCCCCTTGTCCACTGCACTGTCCTTCACAAATGTAGGGGGCCCATGCACAGCACAGCTGTCGATGAAGAAGTTCTGACACTTCTCACAATCTGGAGACGAGAGCCACAGAGGTTAGGGAAGGTATAGCGCATGTTCCTGGACACAAAGAGCTTCAGAGGGAGTCCGGCGGTGACATCATTGAGACCATCAATCCTGTACTCCAGGTCACTAGAGGAAGGGGATGATTTGGGGACCACAGTACTAGATGAAATTATTGTATCATAATATGATTCTTAGTGAGGGTCACTTACAAAGGTAGTCATCATCCTGGGGCTCGGTGACCTCTTGGTACACATGGTCCTTTCTTTCTTGTTGGCTGTACATCTTCACGTCCATCTCCTTTCTCCTGAGTTCTGAATTGGAGAAGGCCCGGTGAGCAAGGTTGGTGGGGTGTGGAGTATTAGTTCCCATTTTGTCATATAACACACCATCTCCTCCCATCAAATTATCGCCTGTACTTTTGCACACTCTGGTATTTTACTCAGTTCACTATTGGTTCAGAAAATTAAGACTCCACACTACGTACAGATGACTGATTCAATTTTAGTTTCCAGATCTTCCCATTACCAGGATTAATTTTCCAACCTTTAAACATTCATAAAATATTTATTGAGTGCACTTTATGTGTTAGAGATTGAGTAAAGGCCTGGGCATACAACACCAATAAAGTGTGGTTGCTATTATCACAGATGGACAACTTGTATGTGTCACCTGTTTTAAGTTCAATTTAATGTTTTCAAACAATATATGAGTGATGTATCTTTATCTTCACATTACACATTAGCATTCAGGAGCTCAGAGAATTTATAGGATTTGCCCAAAGCTCTAGTGCTAACTTCAGTCTCCGCTTAGCCCAGCTTAAATCCAGGCCAATCCAAAGTCCGCCCCACAGACCTAGGTCATACTTATCAGACCTTTTGTAGGACTTCGAGAAACTAATGTTTCCAAATTATTTTCTCTCACCCGATTTTTGTCCCGTGTGCTTTCCCAAGGCACATGCTTCTCCAGGAGGGAACACTGGCTTCAGGGCATGCTCTGAGTCCCTTGCAGTCATCAAATGTGCTGTTCCTGACAATTCCTTCAAACTATGTTCATTGCTTAATGGCACCCTGGATGTCACCTTCAATATAAGAGTCACATATTAAAGGAGAACATGTATTTAGTTTTTAAGGCTTATGATACATTTTACATGCATGTCTTTAATACTTTGATCATTGGAAATACCTAGGGAGTATGAATATTAGAGGGCATAGGGCCAATGTGGGTAATGAATCCAAGATTAGAACTCCTACCTTATGGCTGTTTTCTTTCAACTGTCTCTATAATGTTGAAAGTGAAGGATAAGGCTGTACTAGTAGCTAGTTGTCTTCAGTTTCCTGATATAAAACATGCTAATTCTTAATGTTATAGTGAACGTGCAATTAAATATTGTTGACCAAAGTGTTCTGTGAAGTGTGTAATATAGTACGAATGTGAGATTACAGTACTGTGATCAATTTAACTCTCAGCTCTCTCCATATTTAAAATCTCACAGAAATTACTTTCAGTGTTCATCGATCATCTTCTAGTTTAACTTGTAATTGTGAAATCATTCATTCAGCAAACATTTGGGGGCCCTCAGGGGCCCTACTCTGGGCCTGTGACCTCTGAGAAGTCTCAGGTATGAACCAGGCCCTCAAAGAGCTCACAATGCAGAGTTAGGCAGATTGAACAAACAATTCTAAACAGGATGAGAGTGGCCTCATTAGAACTCAGAGAAAGAAGTGGTTACTTCACCCTGTAAGAAACGGCATTTGAAATCAGTTCCAGACACATGAGTTTCTGTTGAAGAGTGTATAACCTATGTGAAGACCTCAAGTCATTTTATTATTTGTTTCTCAATCATCAAACATGAAACCCATCAGGGGTGGGAGATGCTTTCTTTGATTAGAGTGGGAGGCTCTGATCCTGGGGATTTTACATTCTTCTGCACCTGGGGCCATCCACTGTACCAACTGCCTACACGTCATATGTTTTCCTTAGTCGGAGGGTCTTAGTGCATCTCTCATTTCAGCATAGCATAGAAGAACTCTTGTTGAAAGCATCAGTCAGATGAATGATGTAATGACATATGGATAAGACAATGTGAACTTTAGAAAACTATGAAAGTTTTATTTTTTAATCTTAAAAAAGATTTTATTTTTTTGAGAGAGGGGAAGAGAGGGAGAAAGAGAGGAAGAGAAACATCGATGTGAATTTGAAACATTGATCACTTACCTCTCACACACCCCGCAACCGGGAACCTGGCCTACAAAGTGGGCATGTGCCGTGTGCAGGAATCAAACCGGCGATCTTTAGCTTTGTAGGATGACACCCAATTGAGTCACGCTGGCTAGAGTAAAATTATGAGTGTTTTAATGAGTTGGTAAGTGGTTTAGAGAAGCAACTATGGGTTGGATTGCACCACCACTGATAGTGTGATCTTACACATACAGCCAAACATTTCTGTACCTCTGAAAGCTCACTTTCCTCATCGTAAATGGTGACAGTTATAGTACATACCTCATTGACTTGTGATGTTTAAGTGAGTTTATTCACACAGAATTCTTAAAGTCTGAAACACTGTGGGAATGTAACAAATGGTACTTACTATTGTTGCTGTAATTGTTAACTGTTAAGATGATGATGAGCCCTGGCTGGTGTGGCTCAGTGGATTGAGCGCTGGCCTGTAGACTGGAAGGTCACCTGTTCCATTCCTGGTCAGGGCACAAGCCGGACCATTCCCCCAGTTGGGGGCGTACGAGAGACAAGCTATTCATGTTTCTCTTACACGTTTCTCTCCCTCACTTTCTCCCTCCTTTCCCCTCTCTCTCAACAAATCGATAAATAAAATCTTTAAAAAAGGACGTTAATACTGGACAATGTGTGGAAGAGACCAGGAAAGACGGGCAGTTCCTAGGATCCTGTCTGCAGTTTCCTACTCTTACCTGCCTTTCTGTCCATGAGGAAAATTTTCTTGTCAACAGGATTTGGGAAACACTCACCTTCCGGTGTTTACTCTGCTCCCTTCTGAAGGCCACCCAAGAAGGTTTCACTGAAAGATGATGAGAAATCAGTGTTTTGGTTGGTAAATCTATCCAAAATGTAAAGATTCTTATTAAGGACACAGAATTCTGAATGAGAGGAGTCCAAGAGCAATCCCAGGATGATTGGAAAATGTTTTCTGAGGTATCATTAAGGCCTATGCTTCTACTGGGGCCATCCACTAATTTCATTAGAATGATAAAAAAAAATAGACAAAGTGTCATCTACGCTTCATCCTATGTTCATAAAGCACCTATTACATTTATTAAAAAATACGTTGGCCTCTCCTGACAAAAATGTAATAAAGGTAACTGCACAGAAACTCCGTGTCTTCAACATCACCCTTTCTCCGTCCGGTTGTCTTCATTCAAACTGGCCTCCTCCGGGCTAACGGCACCACGCCCACCTGGCCTCCTTTCTCTGGTGTCCTCCCCCTGTGCACAGACGGCTGCTCACCATGCTGCCTTGGAGCCCCTTCTTCATCGGAGTGCTCAGGGTCCTCCTCCTGCAGCCTGCGGTGGTGACACAGGAAAGCCGGTCACGGGGCCCTGAGACCTGGAAAGAGACAAAACCTTTGTCCTGAAAGCAAAGGGCTTGGAGGAGGAAGGAGCTCCAGGAAGCCCGTGGGACTGGCTCCGAAGGGATGGGAGAGCCTACAGTGAGTTGCCCTGAGCGCTGCACCCTCGGCGCCAGCTCTGCTCTGACCGGAAGGCGCAAATTCCCTGATCGGTATCCACGCAGGAGGGAGCTGGGGGTGAATGGATGGAGCCGCCTGAGCTGGAGCCAGCCCCGCAGCCTGTCAGGTCACCAGGCTCCTCCAGCACCCAGCGCCTACGCACTCGCTACCTAGGGTGGTGAGCACGTCTAAGTTCCTCTTCACCATCGGTATCGGCCTTTCTCCTCGTTGGCAGGGCACCCAGAGAGGGGGACCGAGGGGCCAGATGGGTCAGGCCACGCCGCGCGCAGGGCGGGGGGGGGGCGCCCTGTTCCCGCCCTTCCTCCCCTGCCCCGCCTCAGCGCAGGCCCCGCAGTCTGCGGCCAGTCATCTGTGGGCCCCGTGGCGGCTCCAGGAAACCCCCTTTTCCCAGGGAAGGGCTCGGAGGCGCCCCCGGGGCTCTGGAGAAACCTGCGCGAGGCGCAGGCGCAGTGCCCTGCAGACCGCCGTCTCTCAGGCTGAGAGCCTCGGGGACCCTCAGGACCCGAGCCCGCATCTTCCGGGCCGAGGACGCTTAGAATGCCTGGGGGGAGGGTCCGACCTCTGCGGCTGAGGGGACTTGGGGCGTCTGCTCGAGGGGCTTCAGGGTCCCCACCACCGAGTTAGTTTCCGGGACGACGCATTCGGGGTCTCTGAGTTTGGGGAGATTTGGTCTTTCCGAAAACCCCACATCTCCTAACCCCCGAGCTGCAGGTAGGGGGTGCCCCGAGCTGAGGGGAACTGGGGTTTTCAAGCTGTTTGGGGGTCTAAGCGTTGGGGGTTAGGAGATATGGGGTCTTCCAGGTTAGCGGATGTGGGCCACTCGGTGATGAAGGGGTTTGGGGTGCCCTCAGGAAGAGGGCATCTGGGGTCTCTCTGGCTGGACTTTGCAGGTCTCGGGCTACGGGTTCCACATGGCAAGGCTCCCCGCTTACCGGCCAGTCTCCAGGGCCCCTGCCACGCTGCCCACCTCGGCTGAGCGTTCTCCCTCCCCCAGCTCCTGGGCTTCCCCCGAGATTCCTGCCTGGATAACCACGTGGGAGTGATCTGCCAATCACTGCTGCGATCCCCAGGGCCCTGCCCGCCAATGGGCGGTCAGAAGAAGCTGAAGGGGCGGGGCAGAGGGGCGGAGCCCCATGGGTTCCAGACTGTCTGGCGGAAGACCCGCCCCGCCCCGCGGGGATTGGCTACTCTGGGTCTCCCGAGCGCCTGTCCGCAGCCTGCAGCGTGGACCTCGGCTTGGTGGTTTCTGTGGCTCGTTTTCCAGCGGCTGGTGAGGGACTCTCCCCGCAGGAGCTGGGAGCTCCGAGCCCAGGCCAGTCTTTAGGGTGGACGTGGACCTCCTGCCGCCTGACAAAGTGTCTTTGTTCCAGCAGACTGTGGTCGGGATCCCCAACTTACATCTAGGCCCGCCCGTGCCCTCCCTCGTCAAACCCACTTTCAGCAAAGGCTGCATAACCAGTGAGGGCGCGGTCAAGACCGCATTGCATTCTGGGGAAAACTTAAGTCAGTAAATTCTGACCACGCAATTCATAGATACAAAATAAGTCCCAGAGGGCTCAAAGATTTAAACACCACAAATGACATAATAAGTATGCTGCAAAACACACTGGGAGAATTTCACGTCTCAAAGAAGTAGTGTTATGAGTAATAGGTATGTTTAAGCAACTCAGGTGTAAAAAGATTTCAGAAATAAGACGACATAAAACCAAACAAAACTAAAGAAATTTTAAAAAGACAGAAAACGTAGAAGTATTTTGCACAAAAATAACAAATCAAATTTGAGAACAAGGGTCCACAGAGAGTGGTAGCTGCTATGGGCTTTCACGGCATAAAGTGGGAAGAGTGTCTTTGGTCCTTACCTCGTTTTGAGCATGTAAATATAACTTGATTTTCATGGATTGGAAATAAGCCAACTAACTAATTATTACTTTGAAACCGCATAAAGGGAAACCTTACTAAAGTGGAGTTGGGGGTCAGCGGGGCTGCTCTACATAGCACGACCTGGGGTCAATTATAGGAAAAATTGTCTGTCAGAGGCCCCAACACGAAGATGTACCGCGTGCTCCCAGGAGAAACCAACTCCGCAGCAACTCAGCCAGAGATGAACCATTGTCACCCTGAACTGACACTTCCCCCAGCGCACTTTCATTTGAAGTGACCCCTGCCAACTACCTCCCTTCTCCCTGTAAAGTAACATTCCTCTCCTTTACTTATGGAGCTTGCCTATCCTTGGCTACAGCTTGCTTGTTCTAAATTGCATCTTTTTCCTGTTTCTGAATAAACCCCTTATCTGATGGTAAAATAACTGACTGCTGTATTTTTAAGGTCAACATAATTTGGTGGCCCTTATGGGGATCCAAAAGGCCTGACATCTCTGAGGCTGATGAGCAAAGGGGGTACAGTGCCCTTGCTCTGAAATATTCAGGGAAGAGTCCTTTGGCGCAGACCCTCTGGTGACCATTTTGAGGCTAGCGGTGCAGAAAGGACATTCTTATACCCTCTGATTCAGAAATTCCACTTTTCAAAAATTTCCCCTAGTAGCCCTGGCCTGGTAGCTTAGTTGGTTAGAGTGTCCTGCCTAAATGCCAAGGTGGTCAGTTCATTCTCCAGTCAGGGCACATACAAGAAGCAACCAATGAATTAATACATAAGCGGAACAACTGTCTCTCTCATTCAAACAAATGAAATTAAAAGAGAAGCATAAAAAATTCCCTCCAGTTATGCTTCCCTGTATATGAAATGAAGTATGTTTAAAATATTGTATCCAACACTTCTATAGTAACAGATATCATTTTGAAGTTTTCAGTAGAAGAGAATTTGTTAAATTATGGTTTGCTCACACTGTAAACTATTGTAGAACATTAACAGTGGGTGAGGATATATGGTATTTCATTAAAGAAACAGAACCCAGTAAGGTGTTTCTAATGAATTTTAACAGAGAATAATTTCTAAGTAATGTTGTTATGTGAGAATAGTATCCTGCAAAACAAATTGTGTTAAAAAAAAACAGGCAGAGGATGTGCTGAGGGGAGACGCAGGGACTAGCCACAGGAATCAGGGTCTGGGCAATGTGGGGGGAAAAGTTGCTTTTCCTTCCTGTCATTTGGAACATTGTATCATTTGTTTTCTCCTTTACTTAAAATAAGCCTATCTGTAAATATTTTCTTCAACAAAAGAATGGATTAGAAGT
This sequence comes from Glossophaga mutica, assembly GCA_039655065.1. Classification (NCBI taxonomy): domain Eukaryota; kingdom Metazoa; phylum Chordata; class Mammalia; order Chiroptera; family Phyllostomidae; genus Glossophaga; species Glossophaga mutica. Next base: position 224,066,457 of record CM077304.1, read on the forward strand.
AGTTGGTTATATATGCATGCATTTAAAAATGACTCAACAAAATTTCTGCACACCCTCATTACATCCAGTGGCCTGTGCTGCCTTCCTTATCCGAATAGCACCTTGACCACCCAAAGTGTCCAATTTGCATCCAAAACTCTTCCTGCAGGAACATTTCCATAGTGCAAAATATACTGTTATAGTTACTGTTTGTTTGAGAGATGAAAACCATTTATGATAAAAAACAATGAATTTTATACTTAAGTATTGGATCCAAGGTCACTTATAGAAATGCTATTAAGAATATTATAAGCCCTGACTAGTGTGGTTCAGCTTCTGTGTCTGGCATCTGGCAACTAGGATTCATTGTCCAGCTCTAACTCTGGAGTCTGGCCGTAGTGTCTTGGTTATGGATCTGGGCCCTGTCTCTGAGGTCTGTGGCCTGGATTTGAATCTACTTGGCTGTGGATCTCGGGTCTGGGGTCTCTTTGGGTGTGGCTTTGGGGTCTCTGGGTTTGTGGGGGGGGGTCCATGTGCATCTCTATAAATTTAGAGTTGTTGGCTCCAAGTCACTGCCAAGGGGAATCCCAAAGTTGGGGCTTGGCGAAGAAGGAAACTTTAGTGCAAATACCTCAATTTTAATACAGAATGGCCGTGAGTACAGAAGGGTTGTTAAGAAGCTCAGTGTTGTTACAGGTGGATTATGAAGCAGCACACTGTGTATCAACTCAATAGTGCTGCTTCTTAGTTACACAGCATCAGGGCTGTGAGGAGGCCCTGAAGTGAGGCAGGCCTGGGGCAAACTCCCTCTCTGGCTGTGATGCTTAGGGCTTCTCCACTCATCTACCTGACTTCCTGTCTAGACCTTCATTTCCTCTTTGCTTGGCTGCATTTGCACATGAAGAAGTGAGAATTGGAAAAGGAGCCCCTCTGAATGATGAGATCAGGCTGGCCTAGCAAAGAAAAGGCCTCTGATGTTATCACCTCAACAGACTAGATTATTATTATTTTTAAATTATGCTGTGTTTCCTATAGTGCTTTTCAAGCCCAAACTGAGGTGGCCTTTTTGTTGTTGCTGCTTACTTAAATGATATATAAAAATAAAAATAATTGAAAATTCTACCCAAACAGGTAATAACTGCTATTATATTAAGTATATATGCTTCTAAACAAGGTGGGGGTGTGCGGGGTGGGATGGGTGGAGGAGGGCAAAAGGGAAAAATTGGGAAATTGTAACAGAATAACAATAATAAATCATTTAATGAAAAAAAATATATACCCTTCCAGACATCACTACTTGCACGTTTCCATTCTTCCACTTTCTCTGGATTTAATTTATTATTCCGGGTTTGTAATATGATGCAAAATTTGTAAATTTTCAGGCTTTCTCCCTAATGTGTGGATTTATCAATACCTTTTCCCCAGTGTTCTTTATGTACTATTTTTATTATCATTCAGTTTAAATTATGTTTTAACTGTAATTGTAATTTAATTTGCCAGTTATTTAGAAGTATATTTTATAATTTTTACATATAAGGACTTTCTGGTTATCTTTTATTGCTGATTACCAGATTAGCTGCAATGAGAGCAAGAAACATACTTTATGTAATTTCAATCCTTTGATATATTTTTTTGAAACTTGCTCCACAGTAGAATATAGTCAATGGGGAAAAAAAAAAAAGGTCCAAGCGTGGTTGTCTGCTGCCATCTCTTGTTCTTTTTGGAAATAAGACCTTAGTGCAAGTCAACAGGTTGACTTGGAAATAAGACCTTAGTGCAAGTCAAGAAAACAGGTTGGTTCCAGTGGAATGTCAATGACTGTTGATAGCAATGGTATTTGGAAGTGTATTTTAAAATGTCTGAATGCAAGGACTGCCCAGTTACCTTGTGACTGGTTTCCAGATTAGGGCAAAGGAAGCAATCAACGTGTTTTCAGTGCCGTTTGTTGGAAGTTGCGGTATACTGTATTAGAGTTGGGTTTTTAGAAATTCCTAGTGTCTTGAAAATCATTTGTAATTTGCTTTGTTTGCTGCAGCTTCCTTAAACAATGAAGAAAGTAAAATCTATTTAAAATAAATTTTAACCCAAGAGATGAGAAAAATAAAACTGCTATCATTTTCTATATATTTGGCCAAGCCAACATGTCCCAAATGTGCATCTCTGCTGCCATCTCGTGGGAGTTTTTGGGAATTCCCACAAGGTCAGCAGGAAAAGTGGTTGATTATAGTGGAATATCAGTTACTGTTGATTTTTTTAAAATACATTTTATTGATTATGTTATTACAGTTGTCCCATTTCTCCCCCATCATTCCCCTCCACCCTGCACATCCTCTCCCACCCACATCCCCCCTTTAGTTCATGTCCATTTGTCCCAAGTTCTACATTTCCCACACTATTCTTGCCCTCCCCGTCTATTTTCTACCCACTGTCTATGCTACTTATTCTCTGTACCCTTTCCCCCCTCTCTCCTCCTCCCACACCCCTGTTGCTGACCCTCCATATGATCTCCATTTCTGTGGTTCTGTTCCTATTCTAGTTGTTTGCTTAGTTTCCTTTTGTTTTTGGGTGTGGTTGTGAATATCTGTGAGTTTGCTGTCTTTTTACTGTCATACTTTTTATCTTCTTTTCCTTAGGTAAGTCCCTTTAACATTTCATAGAATCAGGGCTTGGTGATGAGGAACTCCTTGAACTTGACCTTATCTGAGAAGCACTTTATCTTCCCTTCCATTCTAAATGACAGCTTTGCTGGATAGAGCAATTTTGGATGTAGGTCCCTGCCTTTCAAGACTTCAAATATTTCTTTCCAGCCCCTTCTTGCCTGGAAGGTCTCTTTTGAGAAATCAGCTGACAGTCTGATGGGAACTCCTTTGTAGGTGACTGTCCCCTTATCCCTTGCTGCTTCTAGAATTCTCTCCTTCATTTGAATCTTGGCTAATGTAATGATGATGTGCCTTGGTGTGTTCCTCCTTGGGTCCAACTTCTTTGGGACTCTCTGAGCTTCCTGATTGTCCTGGTAGTCTATGTCCTTTACCAGATTGGAGAAGTTCTCCTTTATTATTTGTTCAAATCAGTTTTCCACTTGTTCCTCTTCTTCTTCCCCTTCTGGGACCCCTATAATTCGGATGTTGGGATGTTTAACGATGTCCTGGAGGTTCCTAAGCCTCTCCTCATTTTTTTTGAATTCTTGTTTCTTCCTTGTTTTCTGTTTGGTTGTTAGTTTCTTCCTTCTGTTCTACCTCATTGATTCGAGTCCCAGTTTTCCTCCCATCTCTGTTGGTTCCCCATGCATCTTCCTTCATTTCACGTATTGTAGCCTGCATTTTTTCATCTAGTTTGTGAGCAAAATCAACCAATTCTGAGCATCCTTATCACCAGTGCTTTGAACTGTGCATCTGATAGGTTGGCTATCTCTTCACGGCTTAGGAATTGGCTCTGGGGCTTTGATTTTTTCTCTGGTTTGAGCCATTTTTGGTGTTTTTTTGTTTGTTTGTTTGTTTTTGTTTTGTTTTGGTTTTGGTCTGGTCGTGGCTGTTAGCAGTGAGGGATGTTCCTCAGGGCGGGGCAGCCCAGTCGCTGGGTTGTGGCACTGTAGGTGGGGGCAGGGTCTGAGAGGGAACAATGGTGCCTGCTCCGCTCTCTTCTGGATTCAGTCCCTTCCACCACTTCTCCTTTGCCTGCACCGTCTGCACGCGCAAATGTGGGACCACCTGGTCAGCCAGCCGCCTTGCACGGCCTCACTGGGTCTGCACAGTTGCCCCCCTGTGCCCGGGGACCACCAGCCGCTGCTTGTGCACCTGGGAACTGCTAGCCGCTGCTGCCTGTGTTCCTGGGTCCGCACCTCCACTATTTCCTGCCGTGACTCCGCCCCTCTTACCGGTCTGGATGAATGGTTGTTGGACTTTCGTACAGTTCAATTTTCTACTATTTCTGGTTGTTTTCTTATTTCTAAATATTTGTTGTCCTTAATTTTCCTTGTGAGAGGAGGCACAGCGTGTCCGCCTACGCCTCCATCTTGGCCAGAAGTACTGTTGATTTTTTTTCTTTTTTAAGGCTGTTTCGAGGTACAAATATCAGGTCCCAATGTAAGTGATCAGTTCCTTGGGACCACTTTTTATGAGCACATCATGTAAAGCAGACACCGGATTTGGGGGTTCACCATTGGTTCTTTTTTTTATTATATGTTTAAATTATTCTTTGTGTATATAAAAGGTATTTATTTCTGCATGTTATTTACCACACAATTTACTAAGTTGTATTATTTATAATAACCTCATGTTGATATTCATGAGTTGTTAAGGTAAGTAAAATATCATGCAAAAATAAAATTACGTTAGTTTAGCTGTGTAAAGCATGAAAAAATAAAACATGGAATAAAACATGTAGACATGGATAGTTAAAAATATGTTAGTTATAAGTTCATTAATAATTACATAAAATAGTCACATGATTCTTAGCATTGTAAATGAGTTCAGGACCTGGAGCAGTGGTGTTCCAGAAATCAGAAAAGTATTTTGTCAGTAAAATTGTGCCCCTTGGAGGTTATCTGAGGAGCTCACAATATGGCAAAGGTCCACATTTTCAAGGAGGAGAACATTTGATGGTGAATTCTGGCATCTAAAAGAGTGAGATTATGGATTCTAAGTTATTTTAAGTAACAATTATTGCAGAGTGATTTATGGGCAATGAAAAGGGACAGTGGCCCTCAGTGCTGTGGTTTATCACAGTGTGGTTCAGTCTTAAGGTGTCATATCTTCCTTGGCTTCTGAGCTTTCATGGGTGTCTTTATAGCCAAGGACATTCCCCCCCAGTCTTTGCAGGAAGGCTGGCATTTTTATTTTTATTTTTTTGTTGTTGTTTAGCTCTCAGGCTCCAGGCTGCCTGTCCAGACAGAGGTGTGATTTCAGATCGAGAGTGCAAACTCACATGCTGTTCGTTTTCTCATGGACTCTTCCTCCTGCTCCATAGGGAGTAGGGCTTCTCATTGCTGTGAGATTGGGTTTTTTTTTTTCTCTGCATCTGCATCGTAGGTGCTTATTAGCAATTGTTATCTCTATGCAGTGCTTGGCAGTAACTTCCACCTTAAGCCCCCTAAGGACAATCTGAGAGGACTCCATACAATGTTCCAAATGTCCCCTTGGGGGCAAAGTCAACTTTATGTTGAAAACCACTGATTTTTGTAAAGTTTTATCTATCTATCTATCTATCTATCTATCTATCTATTTTTAGAGAGTGGGAAAGGGAAGAAGGGAGGGAAAGAAACATCAGTGTGTGGTTGCCTATCACCTGGCCCCCACTGGGGACCTGGCCTGCACCCCAGGCATGTGCCATCACTGGAAATCAACTGGCAACCCTTGGGTTCCCAGCCTGTGCTCAATCCACTGAGGTACAGCAGCCAGGGCGAAAGCCACTGATCACCTTTGAAACCTGAGTGATCTGGCCTTGATAGGCAGTGTTTTTACTATCATTCCATGCAAATTATTTTCCGATTCCGATTGTGATTTATTTCTGGGTGGTTATTTAGAAGTGTATTTCATGATTTGTAACTACAGGTGTTTTCTAGTTATCTGTCGTTACTGATTTCTTTATTAATGGCAGCGAGAGCAAGAAATACACACACGCACACACACAAATTTTAGTCCTTTGAAACTTGTTGGAATTTGCTTTATGTCACTATATGGTCAGTGTTTAAAAAAGTTTCAAGGGTGCTTGGAAATCATCTGTAATTTGCAGTGTTTGGGGTGTAGCGAAGGACTTAGGCACCTTGAACGCCATTTGCTTCTCATGTTATTTTTAAAATATTTTCACTATTTTTTGTGGGCTTTCTGGGTTCTGAAACAGAACCTGCGTGATGGAGGTTTGTTAAATCAGCTATTATGATGATTATTTTGTGTATTTTTCCACGTAGCTCTGTTCTATATAATTTTGAGTTTATGTTATTGAGTGCATAAAAAGTTGGAACTAAGTGGTAAGTTGAACTTTCTCATATGAAGTACTCCTGTTTATGTGTAGTAGTGTTTTCTTGGCTTCAAGTCTAGCATGTTGTTGTACGATTTCCATTGGTTACTGTTCATATAGTACATTTTCCTGATGTGGATCCTGGCCGGCAGGATCTGTGTGTGTTGTGGCTGCTAGTGATCGAATGCACACGAACAACAGAAGTCCCGCGGAGAAAAAGGGATGGCACAGCCGCTCTGAGCGGGGTGGGAGGCGAGAGGGCCAGAGGCCCCTGCCTGGACAGGCTTTCATTGTTTTTCTGGGTCCGTTCCATGGAAGGTAGTCCTCACTTACTATGCACAGGTTCACTGCAGGGGACTACCTTTTACAGGTAACAAAGGAAAGAATGCCGGTAATTACTTCAAAGTGAAGGATGTTGCAGATCAAGGGGAAAAGTCGTTGAACCGGTCACACTCCACGCTTGGGAGGGTTAGCTCAGATTTTAGGAAGTTGCAGGAAGCCTTTGTTGCCTCAATTCAGGGTGAGGGAGTTGTAGCAAAAGCAAGTCTCGCAGCAGTCTAGGTCCAACCCACGCCTGACTCCCTGAAGGGAAAACCTCTCCGTGGGCATGGTCCTGCGTGCCACTTGCTCCCCACTGGTTTTCCACGTGAGTGCTGAGCTCCATTTCCACGCCGCATGAAACAGTTCCCTACCTTTTCCTGATTCTTTCACTTTAGATCTTTTTGCATATTTCACAAAGCTCTCAGTGTTTTCTATTCGATATGAGTGGCTATTCAAATCCATCAAAGAACTGATTTTGGCAGAGGGTGTAATGTTGGGGGCCCAATATGTTTCCTATTCAGTTGTTCCAATACCTTTTATTATGTTACAAATATTTTCCCACAGATCTAAGGAGAGATCTCTGTCATAGAAAATTTCCATCTTACTTTGCATTTATTATTGGACTTTGTTTTTCATCCCATTAATTTGTCTATTCAAAGGCCATTATTCCACTGTTTGGATTAATGTAGATTTAGAACACAATGCATAGTTATGTTTGTTTGGGCTGGGTTGCATTTATTCATTTGCTTTTCCAGAATTCTCTTTTCATTCCTCATTTTAACAAGTGTACTGAAAATGAGTTTGTTTTAGTTTTAAAATGTGGATATATATTTTTAAAATATATTTTATTGATTATGCTATTGCAGTTATCCCATTTCTCCCCGATCACTCCCCTCCACCCTGCACATCCCCTCCCACCCACATTCCCCCCCTTTAGTTCATGTCCATGTGTCCTAAGTTCTTTAGCTTCTACATTTCCCACACTATTCTTGCCCTCCCCCTGTCTATTTTCTACCCACCGTCTATGCTACTTATTCTCTGTGCCTTTCCCCCCTCACTCCTCCCACTCCCCTGTTGCTGACCCTCCGTGGGATCTCCATTTCTGGGGTTCTGCTCCTGTTCTCGTTGTTTGCTCAGTTTGCTTTTGTTTTAGGTGTGGTTGTTAATACCTGTGACTTTGCTGTCTTTTCACTGTCCTATTTTTCATCTTCTTTCTCTTAGGTAAGTCCCTTTAACATTTCATAGACTCAGGGCTTGGTGATGATGAACTCCTTGAATTTGACCTTACCCAAGAAGCACTTTAATTTGGATAATAATTCAGATGTTGGACTACCTAAAGATATCCTGGAGGTTCCTGAGCTGCTGCTGCTGCTTCTTCTTCTTCTTCTTCTTCTTCTTCTTCTTCTTCTTCTTTGAATTCCTGTTTCTTCATTCTGTTCTGGTTGAATCTTTCTTCCTTGTGGCCCACACCATTGATTAGAGTCCCAGTTTCCTTCCCATCACTATTGGTTCCCTGTAGCGTTTCCTTTATTTCACTTAGCATAGCCTTCATTTTTTCATCTAATTTGAGACCAAATTCAACCAATTCTCCGAGCATCCTAATTATCAGTGTTTTGAACTGTGCATCCGATAGGTTGGCTATCTCTTCATTGCTTAGTTGCATTTTTCCTGGAGCTTTGATCTGTTCTTTCATTTGGGCCAATTTTTTTTGTCTCTGTGAACCTGCTGTGTATAAGGGGTGGAGTCTTCGGTGTTCACCAGCCAGGCAACCGAAGTCCCTGCGTTGTGAGGCTATACTTGGGGGGAGGGTCAAGGAGGGAACAAGGAGGCCCGCTCTGCTCTCTGCTGGATTTCAGTCACTTCCCCCACTATCCGCAAGCAAATTGGGCCCTTCTGGTGCTGACTCCCACGTGGGTGGGCTTGTGTCCAGTGTACTGTGGGTCTCTCCAACGAACTCTCCTGCGAGGCTGGGAGTTTTCCTTGCTGACCCCCCTCAACCTCGCACGTGTTTTCAATCAGAGGTTTGAGGCTTCATTTCCCTGAGCTGGGACCCTGGGTTGCCTGGTCTGTCTTGCTCCCCAGGTGTTCTTCCAGGTTTATGTCCACGTGGATGTGCAGATAAATGCCGGATCCACCAGCTGCCACCCTCCCTGGATCCAGCCGCCGTCATCTTGCTGCCAGTCCTCTCCGCAAGAGGACTCGGGAGCCGGATTGGAAGAGCCGAGAGTAGCTCAAGCCCTGGGTTCAGGGCTTACCGCGAAGCCCGCACGACGCGGGAGGGGCATTCCAACCCAGAGCCCTTTCCTAACCCGTCCCCTCGGCTCTCCCTTGCACCAGCGCCCACGTGTGTCCCACCCCACGTGTCCAGGCGTCCCGTGAGCTGGTGCTGGCCGGGTAACTCCCTGGCCTTGCCCACCTGGGACTCTGACCAGCTTCATCTGCAGCATTTTTGAACAGTGGAGTGAGCGTGTCGCCGACTGAGTGGGGAATGTCATTTGAGGAGTGACAGTTGCCACTGTTAGTTCAATACCACGGGCAAGAGCCATCGTTTGGGTTGGGAGAGTGTCCGCCGGGGCGGAAAGATGCAGAACTCCCCGAGTACTCTTAGAGGAACTTGACTTCTGGTGGGTTCCAAGTGCACTCTCGGTCGTGCTCAAGTTCCGGTGAGCTCCTGTCGGGAGAATGGGTCTCCCGCGTCCCCGGAGGGTCGTCTCCTCTACGGGCGCACGCCCCTCCATTCAGAAGTGAGGCGACCGCTCCGCTGCTTCTCGTCTTCACCCAGAGCTGCGGCTGCTGCTGTCGTTGGTCGGGCACCACGCCTTCCCCGTCTAGTGATGGACCAGGCATCGGAGATGGGAGTATGTTTAGAGCTGTGCTGTCTTCCAGGAGTACACAAAACGTACATTTTCAGATAGGTTTCCCCGAAGAATCTCCCTCCTCTCCCTACGAACTTAGTCAGCTAAAATAGTGACAGAATTCTTCTTCTTCCTCTGCATTCTGCACGGTATATTTAGGTCAAGGTTTCGTCACGTACTCACCCGCACTTCAAAGCCTCTGAATGACAGGCGGGTCCCATGCAACGAGGCGTCGAGGTGCGCCTACCTACAGCCTCAGGTCACTGCAGCCCCTTCAGGCCACAAGCTGTTTAGGGCACGCCCCAAATTCAAGGCTCCACGGGCTTCTGCTCCTAGAGATGGGTCATTGACCCTGGAAGGCAGGGCCTGGGCACCTTCTTGGCTTGGGGTTTGGCTTTGCCCTCACTCACCCTGGGCCCAGGCGTGAGGTCCCAAGTCAGTCAGGCGGCCGATAGAATCCACACACTCATGAACAAATCAGGCACTCGGAGCCCGGGGACATCCTCTCTCGAAATGCTCCCCGCAGAGAAAGAGAAAAGCAACGTAAAACCCTGACGGCGTGGAAGAAGCCGCATCGGGCTGCTTCTCGCCGTGTGATCTGGAGACACCCGAGCTCGAAAACCAGGTGTGCCCCCGGATCGTGCGGGAAGCCTTGTGGAACCAGCACGTTGAAATCTAAGAATCGGGCTGTTTTAGCTGGACCGACTGAGGTCCAACAGTCTGACCTCCCATGAACCAACCCCCTGTTTGGGCGCCAGATGACCTGCCCGACTTAGCAGTGAGGGGCGACGAGTGAGGGCGGGACCTGAGAGGGGACGCCCTCGGGAAGCTCGTCAGGTCCGCAGGTGACGCGGACCCTGCACGCACCCTTGGGCGAGGCGGTCCTTCCTGTTCCTCACTGCCCTGCTCACCGCTCCGTCACAGCTCTGTCGCCGAGGGAAAGAGGCCGATGCTGAGCTGTCACCTGGTCCCAAGAAGTCAAGAGAACCGTGCACCATTTCGGTAGGGCTGCGTACCGCGCGGGCGGGAAAACCGGGGCCTCCCTGCTTCGGGTCGAACTTACGTTCAGTTTGCTGCATGACTAAGCGATGGTGCGGGTTGAAAAGCAAAGCCATTTCCTAAAGAGCCCCAGGAACACCACAGCTGCTTCCACGTTACTGGAAGTTCTCTCTGGGAGGACAGGTCATGTTCTAGAGCAAGGATCTTGAAGGAGCGGCACCTTTCCATTTCACCAACGTGCTGGATTCCAGGGAGGCGGCCCTGGTTTCCGGTAGGACGTTGGTTGAGGCTTGGTTTCACTTCGGAACACAGCGTCCCTTTCTCTGGATGGCAGAATTCCGGGGAGAGTGGTGACCGTGCCTCCCGAGGCCTCACGGGATTTGGGGACCACGCAGTGTAAAAGCAAGTGCTGAGTGTAACGCACTCGGTAGGGAGGCTGTAGGGGAGGCCGCACGTTTATTCCGCAGACGCCCGCCTGCACTGCCTCGCCTCTCTGAGCACCAGCTCCTCCTTCGGAGAAATGGGAACACCAGCCCGCGCGGAAACACCTGGGGCGTGGCTCCGGGAATGCGGTTAGGTCCAGCCTGCGCATCCCCGGCGGCTGCCTGAACCCCTGCGGCCAGCAGAGGGGTGGCGGGGCGGGGCTGCAGGCCAAGATGGGGGTGCCCGGGAGCCGCTCTCGACCACCAGGGCAAGGAGGGAGGGGCTGGGCAGGCGTCGGTTCCCGCCTCCCCGGCAGCTTCAGCAGCGGCGGGGGAGGCACCCCGAGCTCCCCCGGCTGTCCCCGCTGCATGCTTGCGAGCGCCTGGACCAGCCGGTCTCAGAGCCAACAGCCAGCTATTGGGTCCCCAGCCCGGGGCGGGGCGGGGCGGTGGGGGTTGAGTGGCTTGGGCCAGCCCCTCCTTCGCCAGGCACGGACACCACGCGAGGTTCCTTGGCTCGCGAAGGGGAGGGAGCGGGCCCGTGCCCGGGCGCGGGGCGTTGGGGGGCGGCGGGAAGTAGGTGGGGGTGAGAGTTCGGCCGGCCCCGCCCCCTCGCTGCCACCCGGTCCCGCATCAGCACCCGTTGGGTGGCTGGCTGAGGGGTGCGCACGGTGAAAAGCCAAGAGGTCCCTAAACGCACGGGTTGGGGGCGCGGGTTGCTGAGGCGAACCCGGAGAAGTCCCCGACTTCCCAAATCTCCGGCTGGGAGGCGGTGGAGAGCACGGGTTTTGCAGCCTCAGTTCCTTGATGGACCAGAGGGGGTCGCTGTGAGGTCTCGGCCGTAGGCCGCCTCAGCCCCGAGAAACGCCGGTGCCCTCCGGGAGACGCACCTTGGTTCTACCGACAAGCTCTTTCGGTTTCAGCATCCGATTTGGAACAAGTCATAGCCATGGATGCAACGCGTAGCACATGAATACGTTCTTGCGTAAGGTTTCACACACCTCGGGCGTATCTAGAGCAAAAAGGAGACCACATCACAGTCCCCCCGCGTCGCAGCCGCTCCCCAGAGGTCTCCTCCAATCAGGGTGCGCTCCGAAGGCGGCCCTGTCCAGTGCCGGCTCCGCACTTCGGCAGGCACACGTGCAGATTGCAGGTGGATTCTCACGGGCTTTTCCAAAGAATGTTGGACCACGCAGAGCACGCACACACTGGCGAGGACACCATCGCGCCCCTTCAGCGGTGGGAAATCCCCAGAGGCTGCCAGAGTCCAAAGACAGACCGCAGCGGGGACACAGCAATGAGCCACCAAAGGCCGCTTGCAAATACGCGACCCCAGCTGGGGTACAAGGTCCGCCTCCACACGGCTCACTGCCAAATCAGCACCGCATGGCACAGGGGGCGAGTTGCCAGTGTTTTGCAGACAGTGTTAGGACCTTCCCGCTCTTCCAGAAAACCGACCGTCTGGGTTTTCCATAGCATGGGAATTCGTTGGATTTGCAAAATGGAAAGGCATCATCGCCATTAAAGCTCAATCGTTACTGATGCTTGCGGTCTTGAGGGATGCGGTGTGAATACGGGAATAGCCTGCGTCTCGTTGGCCAAGTGTACGGAGAGAACCTGTGGCTGGGATATCCGTACAATCGTGGGATTTGGCAGGAAGGGATTGAGTATCAGGATGGCTGGTTTCCAGAATTCGTTCCGGCCTTGGGCAAGGCGCTGGGCAAACCGAGACACTGCCGGGCCTCAGTTTCCTCCCCTGTAAACAGTGTTGCACTAGGTGTTGGGTGAGTGTGTGTTCCAGTCCTCGTATTTGGTGAGCAACTGATTTGCTCCCTTATTCACATGAGGACTGTGCTCCAGTCCTCGGACTTGGCGAATAACGGACTTCTTCCCTTATTCACCTCTGACCTCAGCTCCATCATCCCCTTGGGGAATAGCTCTCCTAACACCCCATGCTCTCACACTGCTCTCACTTTGCGGTTCTGCACTTGAGGGTAACCCTCCCGTAAGTGTGCGCCTCTCCCACGGCCCTGTAAGCAGCCGGAAGGGCAGGACCAGGACCGCCTGGGCCGTCACTGCATCCCCAGGACTCAGGACAGTGCCTGCTGGCACATAGTCGGCGTGCTACAAGAACGTTGGAATGACTATCGCACAGATAAGGGATGTCTTACTGCTCTGCCAAGTTGCTTGGCATTTTCCAAAGACGCCAAGCAACTTGGCATTTTCGTACGAGATGTAAGTGGAAACATCTCGTTTTCAAAGGAAACCTTTGGAAAGTACCCAGGAGGGTTTCCCCACCGTGGGGGTGGGTCGGGGGGGGAGACCAACAGTCCACAGTCTAGATGAAAACAGACGATTCTCAGCTCCAGCGCAGGCGGCACAGGCGGCACAGGCAGCAGGCCAGCAGCTAGTTACCTTGATGAGCATAAGCTCCTGTGGAGAAGACCATGCGTATTAATGCTACTCGTTCGGTACTTGATGAAGTGGCAACCCTGAGTAGGCAGTTGGTATACACAGATGAGCACTCAGAGTTCCATGAGGCTGTGGGGCGTGTGGAGGGTGCAAAGGAGCAAATGCACGTGTTTTCTACCAACCATCTGGAGACATTCGCAATAGAAAGTGCCAGAGAGTGCCTGTCTTCTTCACTGCCAAGGGCCTGAATTACTTAAAAAATATGAACAGGCAATGGCCAACCTGGATCCAAGAGTTAAAGAAGGAAAGTCGTCAAGAAACAAGCAGGGGTTGGCGGTGGGGGTGGGGTGGGGGTGTGTGTAATGCAGCCCAAGGCTAATATTTCCATGACTTCCTCTCTTGTTGAATGGGCAACGTTCCCGAGGAAGAGGTTAAAGTCCGGACTCGTCGTCGTGGAAGAAAACAGGAGAGCTGGGTTCCCAGCCCTTCTTGGCCATTCTTTTCTCTTCTGTTTCTGCGAGGGATCCCCCTCCAGGCCCTTTTAGAAGCTGGTGCCACGGCGCGGGGGGTGGGGGGGAGGAGTGGGGGTGGGGGGGAGGTGTGGGAGGGGCGCAGGTTCGGTTTGAGTTTCGTGATCATTGACTGAGCTCCGACCCCACCAGGACATTGTGTGAATGTTCGAGATGTCTCCTCAGTCCTCCTAACGCTGTCTGAGGTGGGTGTCACTGTTCCCATTTCGGTGGGAAGCGAGGTTCAAAGTGTTCAGCGAGGTGATGAACAAGGAGTAGAGTCAGGGCTCAATCCGCATCCACCTGAGTCCCGCACCAGCGCATTCTCCGCTAAGCCTACGGCCTGCTTCCCTTCCCATCCTTTCCCCACCTCTCCCGCTGGGCTGGCGCCAGAAACGCCTACACCTGCCACTTTCCGCAGCGCCTGCAGCGCTGCCGGAGTCGGAATGGCCACGTGTGCTCAATGTCCTCAGAGCGAGCTCTGCTGTGGGTCGTTTTCCGCCTGGGCTTTGGGCGGCTTCGTCCGTCTCTGAACTGCGGGGAAGCTTAGAGGGACATTTGCTTCCCTGAAGGACGCAGGGGAGCCGCCCGGGAAGTCAACGAGTCACACCTGTTTCCGAAGGGCTTCCCTCGCTCTTCCAATTTGGACGCGTGGGCCAGGAGCGCCGCGGCGGGGACTCATTTTCGCTGATTAACTAGGCCCCGCCCCCCAGCCCGAGCGCCGCGCTGCCGGGTTGGTCGGCGCGATCGCGCCGGCGCCATAAAGGGAGCGGGCCTGGGCCGGAGCGCCGGGCGGGCTCTCCTCCCGCTCCTGGACGCGGCGCCGCTGAGGACGGGCGAGGTGCTGGTGCCGGGCCTGTTCGCGCTGGATGTTTTCGGACCGCAGCTGACGGCGGGTAAGTGAAGCTGCGGGGGATGGGGGGCGCTCGGCCCTCGACCGACGTTCTGACGATTCTTTGCCGCTTCGCAGGTGCTGCTCTGTGAGTTGCAGGATGTTGAACAGCCTCCCAGCTCCGCCCGCTCAGACGAAGCCCAAAGAGCGTCTCCCCCGGCGTCACCATCTCGGCTGTTTTCCGTGTCTCCGGCACACCTGCCAACCTGCTGCCTGAGACCCGGGGCGAAAGAAGAGTGGGGGGGCCCTGCGGAGAAAGTCTTAAGAATTTCAACCCAGTGACGGTAGAGTGTTCAAATCAGGTGTGGGACCGGGGCCCTTCTAAGCGTGGCACGCCATTCCCTCGTGCAACTTCCACACCTGGGAAACTGACCCTGGTCTGCAGACGTTGCCAAACGTGAGAGCCACCGGTTTGAGCTAAGATATGTAGGTCTGCATATTGCACATGCTCGGAGTCAGAGAGAGAGCCCCGCCCACCCTGCAATCGCTTTTTAAAGAATAAAATCTCACGAAGTCTTAAAAAAATAAATCCTAGCAGAACATGGAGGCCCGCCGCCTGCCTTTGTAAATGAAGTTTGATTGGAACACAGCCACGCTCACGTTTGTTGTGTTCACGGATTGTCTGTGGTTGCTTTCCTTCAGGGCCGCGGACCCGAGGAGTTGCAACGGAGACGGTGAGGCCGCGAAGCCCACGATGTTTATTGTTTGGCGTCTTCCAGAAACGGTTGGCTGACCTGCGGTAGAGGATCGAGTTTTCCACCTCGGCTGGTTGCGGGACAGGTGGAAGTAACTAGAAAGCCTTGGGCATGTACTCCTCTAGCCCTTCCGATGCACACCCTTTAGAGCAGTTAGGGCTTTCCTTGGCAGGCAGTCGGCAACTACTCTGGCTTATTGAAGCAGAGGAGAAACTTTCTAGATAGAATGTTGGGGCGGTCGGAATCCACGGGTGGCTTCACGAATGCACCGTGCGTAGAGCGCCCATGAAATAAGGCATTGGTTGGATTCGTTGGTGGTTCGGCGTCTGAGCTCAGGCGATAGAATGCACATGAGAGGAAGTTATCAGGATGCGAGCTGTGCGGACGTTACAAAGAATGGCAGGCTACACGAAGGTGGTGTCGAGGGGGGTCTTTTTTTTTTTTTTCTTTAATCCAAACATGGCTTCCTTTCATTTCTGATATTCTTTTGCATTTGTGACGGTCTTTTCCTTCCTTAAAAAAAATTACATCGTTTTTGGGGAAGTGTTTGGTGAAAGCAGTTGCAAGGAAGGCAGTCTGATGGAAATGCAAGTAGTTTTGCATGAGTAATAATGATTATTCTGATGATAGGTTTCCTGCCTAAGCCTTCCGAGTAGGTAGTGTTTGCAAACGAAACGCACTCTAAAATATTCAGCCCCTTGCCACATCTCAGGTGCTTTGATTAATCCCCCAGCAGGGGCTCTGGAGTGAGCTTCTCCCTAATTAATGATCCCATTCCCATGTGTAGCGTGTGCGCAGGAGGATGAGATTCCCACAAGCCCCAAGAGAAGCTAAGCATCGCCTTTTGCAGAAGGCTCCTGACTTTCCCGGGCTTGCTTGCGTCCTCCTTTCAGCCAAGGGTCCCTTCCCATGTGTCTCCCCCAAGGACTCATGGAAGATTTGAGCAGCAGCAGCTGCTGTTCTGACCTTCTATTGCCCAGGAGTTCCACGGTTGTGGTCTCAGCCCCAGACCCCCCCACCCCACCCACAGCTCAGCCACCGAGGAACCACCGTATGTCTTTGAGGAAGTTCTCAATCCTGCGCTAGGCTTGCTTAGGGCAGCCCCTTAGGTTCGTTGTTATTCCCCTATGACTCCGTTTTTGGGTGCCTTTTTTCCCATGTTAGCAAAAGATCAGTGTTGCTCCCGTCGTTCAGCAAGGCGGTGTTTGAGAACCATGACACCTTGCCCGCATCTCTGAAAAACAGACCCAGAGCGCAGGTAGAAGGGTGGGTGGGTATCCCGGTGAGGAGGCAGCGTCACTGGTGACTGGGTAGAGGGGGAGTTGAGGACAATTTGGGGTGTGATTTGAGGTCCCCCAATGTGGGCTCCCGAGCCTGGAAACGGGGATTCCGAGACATTTCATCGTGTTCCCCTCAGGCTGTTGTTGTTGCCAGCGGTGTCTCTGGGATAGAGTTTTTGTATGGAAACGTCAGCACTCGCTAGCCAATGGTGTCTTTAGATACACAGATGAGAATTCTTCATCCGATGGCTGAAATTTGAGATTTCTTGGGGGGTCATGTCAGTGCATCTCCAAGTTCCCTGTCTATACCAGTCACCTGGTGGGTTTGTTAACAGGCAGGTCCTGATTCAGGGAGCCTGAGACCCCGCGTTCCTGCGGAACTCGCACGTGTTGCTGACGCTGTTGATCCACGCACCGCACCCGGAGCAGGGAGAGGCTGGCAGACAAGAGCAAATCAACAGAGGAGACATCAGACTTACAAAGGACGGGGGAGGTCCAGCAGGGTAAGCTCACGTGTACCTTTTTTCCTTTTCTTCCCCCTTTAGTTTTTTCACGAACGGTGTGATGAGCAGGGATGAGAGCAAAGCCATTGTGGAACCTTTTCCTTCTGCTTATTATCATCGTTTTCACATTTCCGCTAAACCTGTGTTCAAATTTAGGGGTGGATTTAGAGCTGGGTCTATCGTTGACCTGATGTAGTCGGGAATCTGCTTTCTGACCAGCTGGGTGTGACTGTCTGGGTGTTTTAGGATCTCTCTGGCTGCTTTCTCCACCTGTGCAGTAGGGATTCTCCAAGGGCTGTGAAGGTTGTGCAGCTGGTATATATTGTTGGGCGTGGACCCTGGAATTGTTTTCATTTGGGTTCCAATCCTAGCTTGGCTACGTAAGCGCTTTTTTCTTTTCTTTTCTTTGCCCCCTTCTCTGGGCCTTGTTCTCCTGATCTGTAGTATAACGTCAAACTAGCCCCTGCCTAAGAGGATCTCTGTTGAGGATTCGGTGAGGCCTGGTGCGTGGCAGGTGCTCATGATGATTGCGGCGGGTGAGGCATGTCGGCCTTTCAGCAGGCCTGGATTGAAATGGTCCACGCTCGGCCCACCCTGATGAGTGCAGATAATTCCAGCCTGACCTTCCCTTTGTTCCCAGGTGTCCAGAACGCCACACTTCCCAAAGGCTTTTCCTGCTCATCGTCTAGGTTTCAAATAAACCCCACTTGAGAAATCGCCTGCAAAAGTCTGATTTTGCTCATTGGAAAAGTTGCTGGTGAAGCCCTTTTTCTTTCTTCCTTTCCTTCCTTCCTTCCTGCCTGCCTGCCTGCCTGCCTGCCTTCCTTCCTTCCTTCCTTCCTTGTTTCTCTCCCCTGATAAAACCATTTATATTTTATTTTTAAATATATTTTATTGCTTATGCTATCCCAGTTGTCCCATTTTCCCCCATCATTCCCCTCCACCCTGCACACCCCCTCCCACCCACATTCCCCCCCCTTTAGTTCATGTTCATGTGTCTTAAGTTCTTTAGCTTCTACATTTCCCACACTATTCTTGCCCTTCCCCTGTCTATTTTCTACCTACCATCTATGCTACGTATTCTGTGTACCTTTTCCCCCTCTCTCCTCCTCCCATGCCCCTGTTGCTAATGCTCCACGGGATCTCCATTTCTGTGTTTCTGTTCTAGCTGTTTGCTGAGTTAGCTTTTGTTTCAGGTGGGGTGGTTAATATCTGTGAGTTGGCTGTCTTTTTACCGTCCCATTTTCGATCCTCTTTTTCTTAGGCGAGTCCCTAGAACATTTCATAGAATCAGGGCTTGGGGATGAGGAACTCCTTGAACTTGACCTTCTCTGGGAAGCACTTTATCTGCCCTTCCATTCTAAGTGACAGCTTTGCTGGATAGAGCCATCTTGGATGGAGGTCCTTGCCTTTCCAGACGTCCAATAGTTCTTTCCAGCCCCTTCTTGCCTGGAAGGTCTCTTTGGAAAAATCAGCTGACAGTCTGATGGGAACTCTTTTGGGGGTGACTGTCCCCTTGTCCCTCGCTGCTTCTAGAATTCTCTCCTTCATTTGAACCTTGGCTAATGTAACGATGATGTGCCTTGGTGTGTGCCTCTTTGGGTCCAACTTCTTTGGGACTCTCTGAGCTTCCTGGACTTCCTGATAGTCCATTTCCTTGGCCAGATGGGGGACGTTCCTCTTGATTATTTGATCAAATAAGTCTTCCACTTGTCACTGTTCTTCTTTTCTTCCCCTTCCAGTACCCCTATAATTGGGATGTTGGGCCGTTATTGAAAGATGTCCCGTAGGTTCCTCAGCCTCTCAGTTTTTTTGAATTCTCATTCCTTCCCTGTGTTCTGGTTGGTTGGTTGGTTCTTCCTTTCGTTCCACTCCATTGATCTGAGTCCCAGTTTTCCTCCCATCTCTATTGGTCCCCTGTGCCTTTTCCTTCATTTCACTTATGGGAGCCTTCATTTTTTTCATCTAATTTGTGAGCAAAAGCAGCCAATTCTCTGAGCAACCTGATCAGCAGGGCTTTGAACTGGGCATCGGATAGGTTGGCTACCTCTTCATCGCTTAGGGGAATTGGCTCTGGGGCTCTGGTTTGTTCTCCCGTTGGAGCCATTTCCTTTCTTTGGTCTGGTTGCGGATGTGATGTAGTGAGGGGTGGAGCCTTAGGTGTTCCCCAGGGCGGGGCAGCCCAGTGGCTGGGTAGTGACGCTGTATGTGGGGGCGGGGTCCGAGAGGGAACAATGGGGCTTGCGCTGCCCTGTCTCGGAATCCAGTGCCTTCCTCCGCTGCCCCTTCTGCTGGATTTTCTGCGCATGAATGTGGGATCACCTGGGCAGCCAGCAGCCTTGCGTGGCCTCACTGGGTCTGCACAGTTGCCACCCCGTGCCCGGAGTCACCTAGCTGCCACCTGTGCACCTGGGGTCTGCCAGCCGCTGCTGCCTGCATGCTCGGGTTCGCACCTCCACTTTTTCCTGCCACGACTCCACCCCTCCTACCCGTCTGGATAGATGGTTGTTGGACTTCCATACAGTTCAATTTTCTATCAGTTCTGGGTGTTTCCTTGTTTCTAAATCTTTGCAGTCCTTAATTTTCCTTGCGAGAGGAGGCACAGCATGTTTACCGACGCCGCCATCTTGGCCGGAAACTGAAGCCCTTCCCTTTCAGTGACTTTATCGGCCGTGCTCTCTTTCAGTTCTGTTTGGCCCCTGATTCTCTTTGGCCTGTGAGGGCAAGGACTCTGCGTGTAGTTTCGTCATCCTAACGTTTCCTGCCCTCCCTTTTTCTTTCCTGTTCCTGGAGCTTAGGCCAATTCCCTTTCTTTTATTCCATGGGGATTCAGATTAAACAATGTGTTTCTGGAGCTCAGCGCCCTGGCCTGTGGTGAGCCCACAGGCAGGCCTTCCCCTCCTAAAGATGTCTCAAGCTTTAGCATGTCAAAGCTCGCTGGAGAACAAGTGAACAGCACCCCTATGGCATTTTCTCTAGGCACTTCTAAGGTGGAAGCTGGTCCACGAGGCACACGAGCCCTTCCAAGGTGCATGCGAGACCTTCCAAGGTGCGACCACACACCTCCAAGGGGAGTCCACACGCCCATCCACACTCCACCAAGGTGAGTCCACATGTGCATACACACCCTCCAAGGAGCATCCACATGACCTCCACACCCCTCCAAGGTGCGTCCCCTGGGTCCATATACACCCCTCCAAGGTGCGTCGTCTGTGTCCATGCACATACTTCCACGGTGCGTGCTTTTACCCTCCACACTCTTCCAAGGTGAGTCCACACGTGCATCCACACTCAACCAAGGTGTGTCGTCCGTGTCCAAAGTGCATGCACATGTCCATTCACACTGCTCCACGGTGGGTTGCCCGTGTCCAGCCACAGTCCTCTGAAGTGCATCATCCGTCTCCATGCACAACCTTCCACAGTGTGTCGTCCTACCCCCCACTCTTCCAAGGTGAGCCCACATGCGCCTCCACACTACACCAAGTCATCATGTCCATGTCCATGTCCATGTCCATGTCCATGTCCATGTCCATGTCCATGTCCATGTCCATGTCCATGTCCATGTCCATGTCCATGTCCATGTCCATGTCCATGTCCATGTCCATGTCCATGTCCATGTCCATGTCCATGTCCATGTCCATGTCCATGTCCATGTCCATGTCCATGTCCATGTCCATGTCCATGTCCATGTCCATGTCCATGTCCATGTCCATGTCCATGTCCATGTCCATGTCCATGTCCATGTCCATGTCCATGTCCATGTCCATGTCCATGTCCATGTCCATGTCCATGTCCATGTCCATGTCCATGTCCATGTCCATGTCCATGTCCATGTCCATGTCCATGTCCATGTCCATGTCCATGTCCATGTCCATGTCCATGTCCATGTCCATGTCCATGTCCATGTCCATGTCCATGTCCATGTCCATGTCCATGTCCATGTCCATGTCCATGTCCATGTCCATGTCCATGTCCATGTCCATGTCCATGTCCATGTCCATGTCCATGTCCATGTCCATGTCCATGTCCATGTCCATGTCCATGTCCATGTCCATGTCCATGTCCATGTCCATGTCCATGTCCATGTCCATGTCCATGTCCATGTCCATGTCCATGTCCATGTCCATGTCCATGTCCATGTCCATGTCCATGTCCATGTCCATGTCCATGTCCATGTCCATGTCCATGTCCATGTCCATGTCCATGTCCATGTCCATGTCCATGTCCATGTCCATGTCCATGTCCATGTCCATGTCCATGTCCATGTCCATGTCCATGTCCATGTCCATGTCCATGTCCATGTCCATGTCCATGTCCATGTCCATGTCCATGTCCATGTCCATGTCCATGTCCATGTCCATGTCCATGTCCATGTCCATGTCCATGTCCATGTCCATGTCCATGTCCATGTCCATGTCCATGTCCATGTCCATGTCCATGTCCATGTCCATGTCCATGTCCATGTCCATGTCCATGTCCATGTCCATGTCCATGTCCATGTCCATGTCCATGTCCATGTCCATGTCCATGTCCATGTCCATGTCCATGTCCATGTCCATGTCCATGTCCATGTCCATGTCCATGTCCATGTCCATGTCCATGTCCATGTCCATGTCCATGTCCATGTCCATGTCCATGTCCATGTCCATGTCCATGTCCATGTCCATGTCCATGTCCATGTCCATGTCCATGTCCATGTCCATGTCCATGTCCATGTCCATGTCCATGTCCATGTCCATGTCCATGTCCATGTCCATGTCCATGTCCATGTCCATGTCCATGTCCATGTCCATGTCCATGTCCATGTCCATGTCCATGTCCATGTCCATGTCCATGTCCATGTCCATGTCCATGTCCATGTCCATGTCCATGTCCATGTCCATGTCCATGTCCATGTCCATGTCCATGTCCATGTCCATGTCCATGTCCATGTCCATGTCCATGTCCATGTCCATGTCCATGTCCATGTCCATGTCCATGTCCATGTCCATGTCCATGTCCATGTCCATGTCCATGTCCATGTCCATGTCCATGTCCATGTCCATGTCCATGTCCATGTCCATGTCCATGTCCATGTCCATGTCCATGTCCATGTCCATGTCCATGTCCATGTCCATGTCCATGTCCATGTCCATGTCCATGTCCATGTCCATGTCCATGTCCATGTCCATGTCCATGTCCATGTCCATGTCCATGTCCATGTCCATGTCCATGTCCATGTCCATGTCCATGTCCATGTCCATGTCCATGTCCATGTCCATGTCCATGTCCATGTCCATGTCCATGTCCATGTCCATGTCCATGTCCATGTCCATGTCCATGTCCATGTCCATGTCCATGTCCATGTCCATGTCCATGTCCATGTCCATGTCCATGTCCATGTCCATGTCCATGTCCATGTCCATGTCCATGTCCATGTCCATGTCCATGTCCATGTCCATGTCCATGTCCATGTCCATGTCCATGTCCATGTCCATGTCCATGTCCATGTCCATGTCCATGTCCATGTCCATGTCCATGTCCATGTCCATGTCCATGTCCATGTCCATGTCCATGTCCATGTCCATGTCCATGTCCATGTCCATGTCCATGTCCATGTCCATGTCCATGTCCATGTCCATGTCCATGTCCATGTCCATGTCCATGTCCATGTCCATGTCCATGTCCATGTCCATGTCCATGTCCATGTCCATGTCCATGTCCATGTCCATGTCCATGTCCATGTCCATGTCCATGTCCATGTCCATGTCCATGTCCATGTCCATGTCCATGTCCATGTCCATGTCCATGTCCATGTCCATGTCCATGTCCATGTCCATGTCCATGTCCATGTCCATGTCCATGTCCATGTCCATGTCCATGTCCATGTCCATGTCCATGTCCATGTCCATGTCCATGTCCATGTCCATGTCCATGTCCATGTCCATGTCCATGTCCATGTCCATGTCCATGTCCATGTCCATGTCCATGTCCATGTCCATGTCCATGTCCATGTCCATGTCCATGTCCATGTCCATGTCCATGTCCATGTCCATGTCCATGTCCATGTCCATGTCCATGTCCATGTCCATGTCCATGTCCATGTCCATGTCCATGTCCATGTCCATGTCCATGTCCATGTCCATGTCCATGTCCATGTCCATGTCCATGTCCATGTCCATGTCCATGTCCATGTCCATGTCCATGTCCATGTCCATGTCCATGTCCATGTCCATGTCCATGTCCATGTCCATGTCCATGTCCATGTCCATGTCCATGTCCATGTCCATGTCCATGTCCATGTCCATGTCCATGTCCATGTCCATGTCCATGTCCATGTCCATGTCCATGTCCATGTCCATGTCCATGTCCATGTCCATGTCCATGTCCATGTCCATGTCCATGTCCATGTCCATGTCCATGTCCATGTCCATGTCCATGTCCATGTCCATGTCCATGTCCATGTCCATGTCCATGTCCATGTCCATGTCCATGTCCATGTCCATGTCCATGTCCATGTCCATGTCCATGTCCATGTCCCCCGCAAAAAATCCTCCAACGGGTCCCACTCTCGGCGCTGGAGTGACCTGGCCTTGCTTTTGCCTGGCCTTGCTCTCCGCTTTGCTTTTCCTTCATGGCGTTTCTGCTTGTTTCTTCTTCTTCCCTGCCCTCAGGGTGTGCTCCGTGAGTGTGCTCCCTTACAGCTACGGGAACATCGTTAGGCTCACAGCTCCCTCAGATGACCCCAGTTCCATAATCCCTTCCTGGAATTGAAGAGCCAGCTGGATGGTCCAGAACGTCGGGAACCTGGCTGCGGGCTAGGCCTCATGCTTGTCTGGCCCGGAGCCCCGTACAGGGAACTGAATGGGAGGCTTATCCTGCTATCCTCCTTTCTAGGGGATGGTGTCTGTCTGCCTTTCTATCTTTCTTGAAGGGCAGTTAGGGGTGGGTGGGAGGCTGTTCGGGCGGCATTTTCACTGAGGTCGCTTTCTGCCTGTGATCTCTGGCGGTTCTGGGCAAGGCCGGGGAAGCGGACCGAATGATTGCACTCTGCTCCCCCCCACACCTCCCAAGAACACCCTAGAGCGACGCCAGCCAGCGTGCAGGCGCGCACCTACACTCGCACCTACGCTCACACTCCAAAACTCACTGAGACTCATGCTTACCCATACTGTCATCCTCATGCAGTACACACACACACACACACACCCATGCTTCCATGCAAACACCCTGCCTCCCACCAGTGCACACTCCTACCTTGCCTCTGTTTGCACGCTCCTACCTGACTCACCTTCACGCACACTCACACCCATGCTCCCTCGTGCACATTCTCACGTGTGCACGCACTCACTCCCAGGCTTCTCTCCCGGGAGGCATGCGAGAGATGTGGAACCTCCCAGCGGACCGCTGTGGCCATGCCTGGCGCTCTGATCCGGGCACCTGCAGACCGAACAACCGGTTCCGCACTGGTCCCCCTGGCTCCTGCAGACTTGAAGCGGCACCAGCCTTGGGAGCCAGATTCGGAGAGCCGAGAGTAGCTCACACCTTGGGTTGGGGGTTTCACGCGGAGCCCGCATGACGCTGGAGGGCCATTCCAACCCAGAGCCCTTTCCTACCCCCCCCCCCAGTTCTCCCTTGCACCCGCACCCACCTTCCAAGGATGACACCTTTCCGGGAGAGTGGTTAGAACCACCTTCTGTCTAATTGAAGAATAACTACCCTAGCTTTCTTTCCTAAGATGTTTCTAAATTTCTGGTAGTTACCTTTCCCCTCTCAGGGAAAGGCCGCTGCCTTGCTCCTGATGGAGAACTCAATGGCCTGTGGCCTGCAACATCCAATGCGTTCAGCTCTGATGTGGCCTCAGCTGCCTGCTGTCCAGACAGGTGGGTGCCCGTTGTGGCACTTCCATTGAGCCTAAGCCCATTTCCCAAAAAAGCTGAGGTGTCAGTATACAAACAAGTTAGAAAGAAGGGGTGGTGGGAGTCAACTAACAGGATTAAGCCAATATTACCAGTGTGGTAACTGCCCACTCACTGTTACTCTGGGCTTCCTAGCAGCCAGGGGGCGCTAACGGGCACGCAGTGCCCACTGCAGTAGGGACTCTGACCCCCCAACGAATGATACTTTCCGGGGAGGTTTTCTTCTTTCTTTTTTCTCTGAGCGTAAGTGATATTAAAATATCTGACCTGAAATATTTTCTAGGGGATGTTGATAAACCTGAGTGAAGGCTGCAGGGTTGAATTTGATTGCATTTACTACTGTGCTGGTGTAAATACTTGGGAGTTTCCCTTTGATCTGTCCGCTGAGACAGCTTGGCAGCAGCCCCAGGTGAGCTGTAAATGTTAGCGTTAGTACCTGAGAGAGCACTCTCCCCACAGTAAATACACTCTGCAGTTATGAAGTGTGAGCTTTCATTCCTATTTTGTGAGTGACTCAAAGATTGGATTCTTCCCTCCCCCAGGCAGGGCAGAGCAGAGGACACACTCCCTTTGAGTGACGGAGCCTTCTAGACAGGGAAGCGAGGGTGCTTGGAAGGCGGAGCGAAGCCCCTGGGTCAGTTGGACCAAAGAGCCGGCCTCTGTCCCCGACAAGAAGCTGGTGGCGGGGCTGGTTTGCAAGCCAGTCGGCCTGTGCCCCTCATAGTTTTATTGGACTTAACAGCACATATTTCTAGAGGTGGAGAAGGGGTCCACGGTGACCCCGAGCACAGCGTGCTGCTGCTGTAAGCCTTGCTGGTATGTCCTCTTCCCCCTCAGTTTTCCCTGGCCTGCTTCTCAGCCCAGAAATCCACTGCAAGAGGCTCTCCTCCAGGCAGGGCCGGGGCCGTGTTCCCAACCGGGGTCAGCTGGTAATTTCACTGCCAGTTGCCTGTGCCGAGTCTCCTGGGGGCTGACTTCAATAGCTCCACTGCTCTGCTCCTCCCTTTGGCTGGTCAGAATCCCCTCCATGGGAGGCTGGAAGGCCTGGGCTCCTCAGTGAGTGTTAAAAAACCCCACATAAATTCATACTTGTGGTTTGGAAATCTGTGATTCCTGCTCTTGAACGGGTGTGTGTGGGAGGGAGAGACATGACTCGGAGTTTAGTTGCCTTTTGGGGGGGTGGGCGGCAAGCCCAGCTCCAACACCCTCCTACCCCCGCCCCACAATCCCTGTGGCAGCATTTTGAGTGGGGTCCAGTGACGGCTTGGTGTGTTGCTGTGTCCAAAGCCCTCGCCTAGAATTTGTCAAAACTTTGTCTGAGGAGCAAAAGTTAACACTTGGGCTTTATCCTTAACTTGAATTTGAGGCTATAAAATGGAGCCACACAGACGCCGGGTCAGCCAAGCAGCCCTCCACGTCCGGAACAGCAAGCAGGTGTGGGGCTCTGGCCGGTGGACTAATGAAGCACAGAGAGACAGTCACCCCCCACCCCACACCCCACACCCAGACCTGCCATCTGGACCGCTCACGGACTCTATCCCAGAAGGAAAAGACTAACTTCCCCGATTCAGGGAGGAGTGTATTATCAAACTAGCTCCCATGAAGACCTACTGGGTACAGCGCAGCTTTGGTGTCAAAGAGCAGGGCCTGGGGACCCACGCTCAGCTCGGCCTCCACTCACTGTGTGGCTTTCGGCAACTTAACTCACCTCCTCAGAGCCTCACTTTCCTCCTTTGTAACATAGAAATTATAATAACATCCTTATAAGATTATCAGGAAAGTTTAATTTTTTTTTTAGTCCTTTAACAAAGAGTCTGGCTCACACAGGCACCTGGTAAGGGGCAGCTACTTATTAAGCATTCAAACAGCAGGGCAAACACTCTCGTAGGCTCTTCCCAGCGATGGCCTTCAGCCCTGCGCTTTGGCATCTCTCTTTCCCAGCCACCGTGCCGTATAGACCTGCTGGGTACCTCGTTCCTGGGACCCTGTTGTCACGGCAGGAGAGACATTGTGTCCTGTGCTATTTATCTGGTCCTCAGGGGGAGGAGGGGATGTGGCCTGCTGTTTCCGCTGGCATTCCCTCCCTCTTCAGGGCCCAGCAGCTCTGGGAAGGGAGGGGGGTTTGGCCAAGGACTTCCTGAGGGGGCGCTGGCCTCAGGGTGGGTCTGCATTTTCTGCAGCTGAACAGGCACGTGAGCGGGGTGGGGAGGGTTCCAGTTCCCTGTTCTTTCAGACACATCGGATCTGTCATCCTGACTTGCCTTGGGGTGGAAAAAGCCCACTTTTCCCATGAAAACTAGACTCTCTAGGGTTCCAAAAACGTTGAACTCTCCAGGTTTCCTGCCCATAGTAGGCTTGTCCAGACGTTATCGGGGAGGGTTCTGGCTGGAGGTGAGGGTGAGCCTTCCACTGGGCACAGCACAGTCTGTCCTCGGGAGCTCTCCCCGGGTCTGTGAGCTCAGAGCGACCACGCCAACAGGCTGTTTCCCTAGATGCCCACAGCGAGTTTCTCCCCAAGAAAGGCCAAAATAACACCATCAACTAGGCTTGTTCTTTCTCAAAAGCTCACGTGCACGGAGTGGGGCTTAGCGCAGGGCTGGGGCCCCGTGCAGAGCCGCCCACCGAGCGCTCCTCAGGCCCCTGGCTGCTCCGGCAGCCATGACGCAGCCGGGGGAGCCGCTGACTAGTGAGGTCCTCTGAGGGCACTGCAGCTGCCTGCAGGATCATCGCTTTATTCTTTTCTTCCCCCAGATAACAGATGCCATGCCTAAGTGCTCCAGGCTGGTGACAGGGCTGCTGGGCAGCCTGAGATTCCTCCTGTCTTCCTGCTTGGCTGTGTCCCCAAACATCTTCGCAGGCGGCTTCCAACCCAGCTGTCAGAATGCCCTGGTCACCCTTGTCTTCATTTCCCTGTGGTCCTCCTCGCAGAGAGACTATGGGGGGACAACCGTAGGGGCTGAGCCCAGACTGAAGCAGGTCCTGTTCCAATCAGAGCAGGGGAGTGGGTGGGATGGTGGCCTTGCACAGAGCATGAATGTGGGGCCGCTCATGCCGAGTTGGGGTGTGGGGTGGCGAAGTTGAGCAGACAGGGCTGCGGTAGGGCCACCACCTGCAGCTGTGCGGGCTCCACCCTGCCCCGCTCCAGAGGGCACGCTTCCCGTCGTCGGCGAGGTCCGAGTGACACCGGGCAGGTCACACAATCTGCCGCTCCTCACCTCTCTACTGCAGCCACATGTGTTCCTACGTTTTATGCTAAAAAGAAAATAGGAAGTTTGACAGAAATAATCACAAGCATTTCCAGTGTACGGTGAGCCAACAAGGAAGGATGGCCGAGTGGCCAGTGTCACTGAACCAGCGGACCACATGCCAGTGCCCACGTGGGCCAGCTGGGAGCGCCTGCACCCGGTGCCTCTGCCAACCTGTGTGCTCGGTGACCTGGCGCCAGCAGGTGGAGACCAGCTCTGGGGGATTGTTCAGAGATACTGGCGGACAGGTCCTCCTTGCTACGTGTTTCCAGAGCCTGTTGTTTATCATTTTACACCCCCGGGCCTTAGCCCCTCCTGCCCGAGGTTCTCAATGTCTGTCAGGGTCAAAGGTCACTTGTTTGTCAGGGACGAACTTCTTTTGTTTCACAGTTGCTCTCTTAAGAGGTGTCCTTGCTTGGTACACTCCATAAAAGCTGTCTTTGTCATAGCCCAGCCTTACCTGAGACCCAGCCCGATAGCATCTTTGATCCTGAGCTGATGAGCGGCTAAGCCAGCCACTCAAACCCTCTGTCTGCATTAAACACATTTGCACCAAGTGACATTTGACAGACTAACATCCTGGAAACATTTTCAGGGAGGTGGTTACTGCATGATCCCTTAAGCTTTTATAATTGGCCAAAACTCTGTATACCTGAGAAAGTTTATCCATAAAGAATTCAAGTGAGCTTTATCTTCAGCGTTCGATGACCCATTCTAGTTTAATTTGCAATTGTGAAATCATTCATTCAGCAAATGTTCAGGGGCCCTCGGGGTCGTGAGACTTCTGAGAAGAATGCAGTATGGACCAGCCTCTCAAAGAGCTCACAACACAGAGGCAGGCTGGCCAGCTGCACAAATGATTCCAAACAGGGTGCGAGTGACCTCATTAGAGCTCAGAGAAAGAAGCGGCTACTTCCTCCTGCAGGGATGGGCATTTGAAATCGGGTGCCGATGGACGAGTTTCTGTTGAACAGTGTGTAACCTACATGCAGGCCTTAAGCCATGTTATCACTCGTTTCTCAATCATCAAACCTGAAGCTCCTCAGGGGTGGGAGATGCTTTCTTAGAGTGGGAGGCTCTGGTGCTGGGGAGCCTAACCCTCCTTCCTATGTGGGACTTTCCACTGTACAAACTGCCTGCACAGCAGACGCTTCCCTCGCAGGGGTGTCCAGACTGTGGTCCTCAGGCCGCACGCAGCCCAGGATGGCTACGAATGTGGCCCAGCGCAACATCGTAGATTTACTTAAAACAGTTGAGATTATCTTGTGATTACATGTTGCAAGGTATTTAATGCGCTTCTTCCAGTGTGGCCTAGAGACGCCAAAAGGCTGGGCACTCCTGCAGGGCCTGACTGCATCTCTCACGTCAGCATAGTGGGAAAGAATTGTGGTTGGAGTCATGAGTCAGACGAATGGTGTAATGACACATAGAGGAGACCGTGGAAACCCTGTAAAACGATGGCAGTTCTACTGAGTGAGTGGTTCAGAGGAGGAGCTACGGATTAGATCGCACTGCCTCCGATACACAGTACCAAACACTTCCATGTCTCCGAAACTCTCCGCGTTCTCCTGCTCTTTCCTGCATCCGTATCCACGGGGAAGTTCTTCTTGTCAACAGGGCTGGGAAGTACTCACCTTGTGGTGTTTACTCTGCTCCCCTCTGAAGGCCACCCAAGAAGGTCTGAGTAAAAGCGGGGTTCACATAACAAGGTCCCCCGATTTCCTGTCGCTCTCCCGGGTCCCCTGCCACGCGGCCCACCCTGGCCTTCGTTTCCCAGCTTCTGTGCTTCCCGCCCTCAGGAGGTGTGACGCACAGGGCGAGGTTCCAGCCAATGTAGCTACAGTGCAAGCGGCCAATCAGCGCTGAGAGTGCAGGCTCTGCTGGCCAATTGGCGGTCAGAAGGAGCTGAAAGGGTGGGACGGTGGGTGGAGCCTGTCTGTCAGTCTTGGTTTCCCAGGCCCGCCCCACCCCGCGGGGATTGGCTGCCCTGGTTCCGGCCGGTGCCCGTCACGCAGCCCGCAGCGAGGACCCGGCTTGGCAGTTTCCGGTTTCGAGGCTTGTTTTCCAGCTGCTCATGATGCGGGACCCGCCCCGCAGGAGCTGGGAACTCCGAGCCGCGGCGGGTCTTCAGGGTGGACGTGGCCGTCCTGCCGCCTGTCGAAGTGTGTTTGTTCCACCAGCTGTCATGGTCGGGATCCCCAGCTTCCGTCTGGGCCCGTCCGTGCGCTTCCTTGTCGAACCCCCTTGCAGGAAGAGCTGCATAAGGAGTGAGGACGCGGGGAAACTTAAGTCAGTAAACTCTGACCGTGCAATTCATAGACACAAAGCAAGTCCCAGAGGGCTCAAACATTGAAACACACGGAGTAATAAGTACCCTAGAAAAGCCACGGGGAGAAGCGGCGATATGAGTAACAGGCTTGTCGAAGTAGCTTTAGCAGGTCCACAAAGGCTTCAGAAACAAGAAGACAAGATAGAAGCCAACAGAAATGAAAACAAACACAACACCCTGAGAAACCCTACAAGTATTTTGCACAAATACAAGGCACCCAATCTGAGGACAGGGGTCC
Organism: Glossophaga mutica; assembly: GCA_039655065.1. Taxonomy (NCBI): domain Eukaryota; kingdom Metazoa; phylum Chordata; class Mammalia; order Chiroptera; family Phyllostomidae; genus Glossophaga; species Glossophaga mutica. Next base: position 224,096,989 of record CM077304.1, read on the forward strand.
AGGGTCAGTGTAGCTGCCACGGGCTTTCACCAGGTGAAACGGGAAGAGGGTTTCTGGCCCTTACCTCATTTTGAGCACAGAAAGACAACTCCATTCCCACGGGTCGGAAATAAGCCAAGTGTCATTATTACTGTGAAATTGCAGAAAGGGGACCCTCACTAAAGTGGAGTTGGCGGGTGAGGGGGGTGCTCTCACATAGCACCACGCTGGGTCGGTTACAGGAAAAAGTGTCAACCGCAGGCCCCAACAGGGAGACGGACAGGTGCCTCCAGCAGAAACCGACTTTCCAGCAACTCGGCCGGAGAGAAACCGCGGAAGTCCAATACGACTACTTCCACGGAAGTCAGCCCACCGAAGTTCTTTACATTCGAAGACCACTGGGCACTCAGAAAGACACCAGCCTCCCTCATCTCAAAATCTTTCATGGAATCATAACTTCTGCAGAAACCTGCGTACGTCTGTTTTGTCGGTTCAGCCACAGCAAACTTATAGAAAGATGCACCCCCCAGAGATACACCATGATGGCTCCAACAATATGAAATCGCAGATGCTCGGCCTGAAGGCCACACAACTGGGGTTTAGTCAAAGCCCTGGAAAACACGGTAGTTAATTTCTCCTGAACACCAGCGTCCTTCCTGGGGGCGAAAGGGACCCCAGCTTCTTAACACTAAGTTATTCAAGTTGGTCATTTGGCTCCTGATAAAGAATGTGGACTGTATATTATCAATAGAACACACAAGAAATATGTACAATGACCTGCCCACAATAATTACTAAATGTTTATTCAGTGATGCAGTTCACTGTCATGAACATACAGGGTGGGGAAAATGCAGGTTTACAGTTGGGAGTATTCAGAACAGAGAGTTTTTTCTTGCATGATGTATTAATCATTGTACAGTTTCCCACACAAACCTACTGCTGCCCCACCCTGTCTGTGGTTCCATGTAGAATGAGATGAGCAGCAGTTATGAACCCCATCTTATACTTCATATATTTACACAAATTAGGTTTGCTAAATCTATGAGTGGAATTGATTCTGTCTTCTTGTTTAAATGAGAGTAAGATTCATTCAGCCCTAGAGAGGGCAGTGACTGTGGGGACCAGAACCAGAGCTGCGCCTGTGGGTGGGGGCTCAGGCTTTCCATTGGGGTCAGAGGGTGGGAGCAGGCCCTTCTGTGACAGTGTTGCTATGGCTACAGGGCACTGATGAATGGTCGTTGTTAATTTCTCCCTGCAGGGGCACCCTGGTCTTGTTTTTCTTCTTTAATCCCTGCAGATAAACTAAATGAAAAATAGTTGTTTAGTTGCCCCTCCTGGGGAGCTGGCCCACAACCCAGGCATGTGTCTTGACTGGGAACCAAACCGGTGACCTTTAGGTTTGCGGGCCGGTGCTCAATCCACTGAGCCACACCAGCCAGGGCCAAGGCTGCTGTTAAATTTGCCTCTTGCAAGTATTAATCTATTTCTACCATTTAAAAATTATTAATTTATTTTACTTCAGTAAGTGTGTCCAGTACATTGCAATCACATGGTCTCAGCTGACACGTCGGAAGCTGCGGTCCCTGAGACTCCCTCTGCACAGTGTCCTCGGGTGGCGGGGCCCGTCTGGGGGGGGCTGCTGAGCAGCTCTGTCCCTGTCCTTTCTCTGTCCCAGGAGAGGGACAGCCCAGAGGGAGGTGAGAACCAGCCGGGGAAGAGGACCCTGGGTCTGTTTGTATTTTTTGTCCATTTTATTAATGTGTGTTTTTTACTAGGAAATCACCCATTTCCTCTACTTCTCCAGTTTGATGCAATAGATTTCTCTTATTTGATTCTTAATTTACCCTCTTTCTATTTTTTGTACAGAATTATTATACTTAATAAACGTTGACACATTATTACTAACTAAAGTCTGTATTTTCCTCAGTTTCCGCATTCAAGGCTCAGTCCCAGTGCCGGCCCCTCCGTCTGTGAAAGCCCAGACTGGTCTCCAACCAGAGAGGCTGATGCTGGCCTCCAGGGTTCCTGGTGTCCGGGTGGGCGGTGTGGTCCGGAGTAAACCCAGGAGAAGGAGGTGGGACCTGACTAAGGGTCTCAGCACTGTGCCCATGGAGGAGACTTTAATCTCTAACCTGGGGTGAGGGGAGCTGTTGGTTCTTCTCCTGCATGGGAAAAGTGGGATTAGATTTCTCATTTAGGAAGATGAAGCTGGTCACAGCGTGGAGGTTGGATTGGGCCCCTGGTCTTGTAGAAATCAGAAGCATTTGGTAAGTTCCAGACCTTCTGGGATATCTGAGGAAGTTACAATACGGCAAACGTCCACGTTTTCAGTAAGGAGGATTTTAGGTGGTGAACTTTGGAATCTAGAAAGGTAAGATCATTTACTTTTAGTGATGTCCCAGAACAGTTATTGAGGAGTGACGTGAGAGCAATGACGAGAAAGTCGTCATCCTCCGCCGCCTGCAGCGCTTCGTCCCCGTGACTGGTCCAGTCTCCCCAGGTGTCTGGTCCCTCCCGCCTGCTGCGCGTGGGCAGCTGTCCACTCAGCCTGGACGCTTCCACTCCCACTCGACCAGATGCCGGCCCCTCGCTGCCATTTCGGTCTCAGCGTCCACGCCGCTTCTTCAAAGACGCGTGTTTTTCTCCCGACCATTTTTTCTGTCTAAATGTTCTTTTTCTTCACAGCACTTACCTCCGTGTGAACTAACATATTTATTTCCTACCCGTGTGAGCAGCGAGCCCCGCGAAGGCACGCGTGTCCCTCTCACCAGTGTGGGTCCTGTATTGCACACGACGCTCGTCCCGGGCCTGACACCAGCAAATGCTTCACACTTACGGAGTGAGCGCGCTCCGTTCCCAGCCCTGAGACCCCCTCCTCGGAAACACACCTGCGTGGCCCGCTGGGCGGGGAGGAGGCGGAGCCTGGACCAGGGCTTAAAAATGGGGCCAGGGCGGGGCGGGAGGGGCGCTGGGGGGGCTGTGATCCCTGCGGGTCGGGGTCGGGGTTCGGGGTTCAGGGGCGAAGCCCGGGTGTGGAGGGGAGGGCGGCGAGGGTTTGGAGGGAGGGCGGGACCCTGGTGCGCAGCGCTGGGTTTCATCGGAGACGTCTGGGGGAGCTTTGAAAGGGTTGCACCGGGGGCGGGAGGGGAAGGGCCCGCGGGGAATTTGGGTGGAACAGGGAGAACTGAGGTTTGGGGACGGGGACCTGCAGGCGGGCGGAGGTGACTGAGGACAGAAGACTAGGAGGAGGGTTTGGGGGGGAGGGCAATGGGGTGGGAGACGGGACACGAGGCCGCGCGCTCACACAGGTTTGGGGGCCCCTCTCCCCCGTGGGAAGGAAAAGGGAGCGGAGTGGAGCGGCCTCGCCGGGATCTATGCTGCGCGCCCGGCCTCTCACTCGCGTGCGGGGCGCGGGGCGGGTCCGGGGGTTCACGGAGCCGGGGCGGTCGGCCGCCTAGCTTCCTCTGTCTCTCTCTTCCCTGGTTGTGAAAAGAGGAAAAGCCGGGAAAACCGTCGTCACGGGAGCGAAGGACTTGTCCAGTTTTCGGCGGTGCGAGAACAGGGAGGGAGTCGCGCTGCGCGGGACCCCAAGTGCCAGCGTGGAGGCTCCGGACGCCTGAGCCCGGGTCCGGCGCGCACGGGCGGCCTCCGGCAGCGGGCTCATTACGCGCGCGCTTTTCTCTCCAGACCTTCCTTTGGCTGTTCGGTGCCAGTAGGGAGAGTCGGCCTTTATACCTAGGAAATGTCCCTGGTGAGATAAATGTCCCTGTCCGAGCGGACAGCGCCCCAGGGGCCTCGCGTGCTCACTGCATCCCCGGCCAGGGGAAGGGCCGAGACAGAGTTTGGGGACAATTCTGGTCCGATCAGTGACAGATTGACGGAAAGGGTCTTCTTTGCTGTAGCCACGGTGACCAGTTCTCCTTAAAGGCGAAAGTTAACCTTGATATTGTAACAAAACTGGGCGGGTCCCTCACGGTCTTGAGGAATCAGGTAGAAGGTGTCAGAGCGTAATTGGTTTCCCTGCAGTTCTTAAATTTGAACCTTTCTTGCCAGGAGTTACTGCGTCTGGAAGTGCTCGGAGCTGGTGCTGTTCTGCGACTGGTCCTTACTGAATAACTGGGACCACAGCGCTGGCGGCCTTCGTCCTTGTTTTCCAGCCGCGAGTGACGTGGAGACAAGACGCTGCTTTTCCTGGGGCTGCAGTGTCCAATCATGTTGTAACTACTTTAGGAGGAGTCACGGAATATGTGGCTCCGTTTCTGCTGGAATTTCCTCAAAGGTAATGGATTGAAGCAGGACGGCTAGAAGGGGGCCCGGGGCAGTCCCTGAACTGTGAGGCGCGGGCTGCAGGGCCCCTCCGGAGCCCCAGCTGCCTCGCTGGCCCACGCGGCTGCTGTGCACCTGTAGGTGCACCAGGACGGCTCTGTCCTATCTGGAAGCCACCAGAGATGGTGCCTGTGGCTTCGAGTGGCACCCTTTTGCTGAGATGGTTTAAGTGGCTGCAGCAGCGCCCCCCCCCCGGGAGGGCGGTGTCTCCTGGGACCTGGGGCGCTGGAGTGGGAGGGAGCATCGGTCTGCAGAGGACCAGCAGAGGTCGGCTGGGGGAGGAAAACTGGGTTTTTTTTTTGTTTTGTTTTTTGTTTTTTTTTTAGGGTTTTGTGTATATGGTGTAAGGGAGCGTTTGGGTGAGGGTTAGGCTGATGGAATACAGGGTTATTTTTATTTTGCTGCAAATTATAGAGGAACTAAGAATATTTGACACTATTGGTAAACTTCTGTGGAACATTAAAAATTTTGTGCTATGAATAAATACATCTGTAGAAGTGATAGAATTTGTTTATAAATATCAATCTGAAGAATACTGGTGTAACAGAGAACTCACAATTTCTTACTATTATCTTCAACAAGAAATTAAGATTTTAAAAAAGAAGTTAAGAATAATCAAAGGTACAGAAAAAAGCAATAGAGAAAAGAACGGTGTTTACAAGGAAAACAAGATGTGTTGTGAATGAATAAAACGGTGCGAGGTCCACACACGTGCTTTTCAGAGAAAGGGGGGTGATTTTGTCCTGAGAGAGGCCAGTTGCTCTCGGGCGGGGTGGGAAAAGCAGGGCCTCAGTGGGGTGTGGGAGGGAACGTGGTGGAAGGTCCGTGAGGGAGATGCGGAGAGGGGAGGGTTTTTATGTGGCGAAGCTGAACGTGACGGGAACACGTTTCATTAGGTGCATGGGTGTGAGTGTGGAAAGTGAGCTGATGCAGAAGTGCAGTTTGGTTCTGTGCTACTTCATTAAAAGGACAAAGTTTTCCTGTGCTGTGCCGCGCCAGATAAGATGGTGTGAGACATTTTCTGCCCGTAAAGCAGGGATACGATGTTTCCTTAAAACATGTTTCCATTTCCTATCGTTTTAATCAGGTCTCTGATTGCTCAAGAAGACAATCGTGTCAGTCCTAAGAACCAAAGATGAGACAACCACTTACGGACCCAGAGCCGATGTGTCTGGACCCTGCCCTCCCAGGTGAGACCCCTCCCAGCACTCACAGGACTCAGAGCAGCAGTGACTGGGCCCCGCCCCCCACTCTCACGCACAGGACTCAGCGCCGACATCCCAGCATCCCCAATCTCTCAGGCTCGCCCCCTCCACACAGTCCCATGACCCAGAGCCCATGCGACAGGACTCCTGCTCTCCCGTGGGGGTGCCCTCCCCCAACCACAGGGCCCAGATCCGATGTGTCAGGGCTCCACACTCTCTCCAGTGAGACCCCTCCTCACACTCAGAGAACCCAGAGCTGATGGGACAGGTCCCTCTGTGCTGGCAGAGTGGACCTTGCCAGCTCTCAGCGGCCCACTGCCTGGAAATGCTCTGCTCTGCTGCCCTCTAGTGCACATCCTGTGGATGGCACCTGTTCACTCAGCAGCTACTCAGACCATCTTGCAGGACACTTTGAATCTCCAGGGCACCTCACACCATCCCCAGCTCAGCAGGTCTTACATGCCCATCGTGGTTGGACCCTAAGCTCATGTGACAGGGCCCACTGCTGCCGCTGGTGGGACCTTTCCCCAAACTAATTAGACAAGACCCCTGTTCTCCCAGAGAGGGACCCCTGTCCACAATCACAGAATGCAGAGCTGAAGTGACAGAAGCCCCCACTCTGGCAGCCGGGCCCCTCCGCATACTCACAGGCCCTGAGCTGATGTCACGGGACCGCTGCTCTCTCTGGGGGGGACCCCGCCCCACGTTCCCTGAACGGGAGCGGACGTGACAGACACCTGTTCCCTCTGACGAGACTCCTCCCAGCACTGGGACGAGGCAGAGCTGTCATCACAGGACCCCGCTGTCCCAGGTGGGGCTCCCCACTCATGCACAGGACGCAGACCTGGTGTCACAGACCTTGCTGTTCTCTTAGGTGGGACCCCTGGCCATACCGATAAGACCCAGCGCTGAGGCAGCACGGCTTCTTACTCTGTGGCAGGACAGACACCTTCTTACAGTCACAGGAGCAGAACCTGAAGCTGTCGCGCCCGCTTCTGTCTCCAATGTGACCCAACCCCAGCGTCACAGCACCCAGAGCCAACGCAACAGGACCCTCTGCGTTTTCCAGGAGGGACCCTTGCTCCAGAGCCGAGGCGACGGGAACCACTCTTCTCCCTGGTGGGACAGTTTTCCAGATGCACAGGGGACAGAGCCAGTGTGACGGGCTCCCCAGGTGGGAGTCCTTCCCACATCCACAGGTCTCGGCTGTCAGGCAGGATGCCTCTCTTTCCCATGTCAGGTCCCTCTTCACTGTGACAGGACCCCACTCCTCGCAGGGAGAGGCCCTTCCCACACTCCCAGGACCCAGAGTTCAGGTGGCAGGGCCCCCAATTTCTCAGTGAGGGGGCCCACCCCACATTCACAAGACCCTGAGGTGATGAGACAGAACCCCAGACTACCCCATGTTGGACCCCCACACACTCTCTGGGACCCTGGCTGACGTCAGAAGAGCAGGTGTCCTCTCAGGTGGGGCCTCTCCTCCTGCTCACAACGCCCAGTGCTGACTCGAAAGCACAGCTTCCTCTTCCTGGTGGGGCTTCTTCCTGCAATCCTGGGACCCAGGGCTGAAGTGGCAGCATCCCCAGCTTTCTCCGAGAAGCCCCTGTTGCCGCACTCACAGCGCACAGGCAGTGGGACAGGACCCATCACGCCCACAGGCAGGGATATTCCCCACAGTCATGGACCCAGAGCCTCTGTGCACCTCGCGATCACAGGGCCGGTGTGGCCGAGCCCTGTACTCTCGGAGGGGGGCTGTCTTCAGGCTCCCAGGACCCAGAGCTGAAGTGACAGGACCCCTGCTCTCTCAAGTCAGACCCCTCCCCACAGCCACCAGGCTCAAAGGTGAAGGGTCAGGACACATTTCACAGGGAGGGACCTTTCTCATCCCTTACAGGACACAGATGTGTAGTAACCAGACATTCCCATCTCTCGTGTGGTCCTCTCCACACTCAAGTGGCCCAGGCCTGAGGTTACAGGACCCTTACACTCTCAGGTGGGGACCCTCCTCTTGCTTGTAAGACCCAGAGCTGACCTGACACGACCTCTTATGCTCTCTGGTGAGGACCCAGAGCTCATGTCAGGAGGCTCCATCCTCTCTTAGATAATAGTACTTCTCCCAGCAGTCAGAGGACCCAGGGCTGACTTGGCAGGACCCCTGCCCTCTCCGAGTCGGACCCCTTTTTACACTCTGATACACACCGCCATCTGGTGTGCATCTTTGGAATAGCAGCTGAGTTGAGGCCAGCAGGAAATGCTACTTTTTGTCTCCCCCTTGTGGACATCTTGGGAATAGCACCTTTTTCGTAGCATCTCCTCCTATCATTTTGCAAGGCCACTTTGAAGCCCCACTTCCTCTCACACCACCGCAGCCTCAGTACATTTTTATGTGCCCACGTTTCCGTTCTATTCCTGATGCTCTTCTGCACGTGGAGTTCCTGACTCTCTCATGTGAGTGAGGTTCCCATGCCTATGTATGTCTCAGAATAGGTTGTTTCATTTGGTAATCTGTCTTATACTTGTTGGATTATTAGACCAACCCAAAGATTCTTGGGGCTAGAGGAAGGATTGTTTCCCCACCACCTAAGCAAACAGTCAGATATTTAGTAGGAGGTGAATTTGGGGAGTTCATGTTGGTAACCATTTACTTAAGTAAGATTTAACTGAAGTAACTTATTCTCAAAACTGAATGATTATGTTGATGAAGTAGGGAACAATGTACTAATTTAGCTTGTCAGTATAAAACTTCTATGTGAAGTTTCAGAGACAGTAATGAAGAGGGCCAACATTTTTCACTTGGCATGCTGATTTTAAACTTGCTGTTAGGAAAGGGAAACCGGGAAATTAGTCAGAATTGGCATCTACTTTTTTCCTAAGAGGTTTAGTTTTCAAAACTGGGTTGAGGAAGAGATCTTTAGCACAATCGCATCAGGTTTAGACAGTAATACTCCTAGCAAGAGCTTGTTGACCCTCTCGCCTTACTCCTTGTGTCCTTAAGTTTTTGGAAGATAAAAAAAATCTCAAATCGCATTCATCACAAGTGGTGAATGTGTGTGTGGCCCATATCCCACTGAAGATGTGTGAACATAAGCAACATTTTCGGCCCCTTTGGCTTTATCATTCCAAGAAAGTACAAGCGCAACAAAAGGTTTGTGGTGTGTAAGGAGACGTTGCTGTGAGTGGTGGAACGCATCAGAAGTGGACTGTGAAGTTTCATGCCAGAGATTTCCCGTGTGCAGTTGCCGCACGACTCAGTAGACCAGGTGCAGTGGGGAGCCATGGAGGGGAGATGTTCATTGAGGACAGATCACGTCATGGCACTCGGGAGACAGGCGACATACTCAGAGGGTTGAAATTGAGCATCAAGAATTATTTGCACCAGCACGGTGACGTTAATTGCTTTGACACTGGGTTCCACAGAAGTTAAGTGGGGTGCTGGGGACTCCCTTTGACTGCATTTCTACAAGCGGTTCTCCGCTGAAATCTAAGGAAAACATTCCGCTTCTAAAACAAATTTCGAGGGGGGATGAACTGTTGGTATGTTAGAATAATGCGAACGGAACAGTTGAGGAAAAGAAAGGAACCACCAGCAGCAGCCCCTCCAAAGGGCGCTCTTCATCCAAAGGAGGTGACGTTGTGTATGTGGTGGATTCCCGAGGGTGTTCTGCAGTAGGAGCTCTTTGCAGAAACCCAGCGGGTTACTCCCAGCAAGTACTGCTCCCCACCAGGGCAACTGAACGCTGCGTGTGGGAAAGCACTCAGAATTTGTCAGCAGAAGACGCATAAGGTGCATGACCATTTAGTTCAGTCTTTCTCAATTTCTCTAAATGGAGAGAAATTTCCATTCCCTGGAAGACTGCAGAAGGCACCTGGAAGAGTTCTCTGCTCCGAAAGAGAACAATGAGGTGGGAAGATGGAATGGCAAAGTTGCCTGAAAAGTGGCAGAGGGCAGTGGAATAAAGTTGTGACTATGTTGTCCAGTCATTGTTCAGTCACGTTGTTGGGGGAAGTTGAAAAGTGTGCTTGTCATGGTACCTGATGGTAAAAAGTGAACAAACCTTTCCGCCAAGCCAATAGGTCCATGTGTTCCAAGTGTCGGTCTCTGCTGCCATCTCGTGGCCATTTTGGAGAATGACGCCTCAGTAAGGGTCAGCAGTAAAAGTGGTTGATTCCAATGAAATATCAATGACTTTTGATGGCAGGGGTTTTACAAGTGCATTTGAAAACATCTAAATGTCAGGGCTGTCCATTTACCTTGTCACTGCTTTCCAGATGAACGGCCAGGAGAATAATTAGCCTATTTTATATGACATTTTTTTGGATCTGACTGTGTGATGTGATAGAGTCGGCCTTCTACAATTTCCAGGTGTGCTTGAAAATTGTAATTTGTTTTGTTGCAGCTTTCTTTTTTTTTTTTAGATTTTTTTTTAAGATTTTTTATTTATTTATTTTTAGAGAGGGAAAGGGAGGGAGAAAGAGAGGGAGAGAAACATCGATGTGTGGTTGCTTCTCACGTGGCCCCCACTAGGGGCCTGGCCTGCAACCCAGGCATGTGCCCTGACTGGAAATCGAACCTGCGACCCTTTGGTTCGCAGCCCGCGCTCAATCCACTGAGCTACGCCAGCCAGGGCTGTTGCAGCTTTCTTAAACAACGCGGAGGTAAAATTTATTTAAAATATCCCACCAAGAGTTAAAAGAAAGTAAAGTAAAACACAAGCACTCTCATTTTACATACGTGCCCCTACAGACGTGTTTATGGGCTCGTTTCCTCAGCTCTGCCTGGATTGAATGTACTATTTTAGGTTCATCGTATCGGTAAAAAGTGAAGGAACTTTTTTGCGAAGCTCATAGTAACAGTGCGTTTCCAACTGTCGGTCTCTGCTGCCATCTCGTGGCCATTTTGAGGAATGACACCTCAGTTCAGGACAGCAGGAAAGGTGTTTGATTCCCACGGAACATCAGTGAGTTTTGATGGCGGTGGTGTTTACAAATGCATTAGAAAACGTCTAAATATCATCCCTGTCCAGTTACCTTGTGACTGGTTTGCAGGTTAAGGGCAAAGGAAGCGATGAATGCGTTTGATGTGACGTTTCTTGGAACTGGCTTTGTAGCGTAATGAAGTCGGACTCTGACAAGTCGCAGGCGTGCTTGAAAATCATTTGTAATTTGCTTTGTCTGTTGCAGCTTCCTTAAACAACAATAAAAGTAAAGTTTGTTCAATATTCTCTACCATGATGGAAAATGTAAAATAAAATTCATAAATAAAATAAAAGTCACCATTTTGTGTATGTGGCCTTAGGGACATGTCTTGGGGATCTTTTTCTCTCTCTCTCTTTTTAAAGATTTTATTTATTTATTTTTAGAGAGGGGAAAGGAGGGAGAAAGAGAGGGAGAGAAACATCAATGTGTGGTTGCCTCTCACGTGGCCCCCACTAGGGGCCTGGCCTGCAACCCAGGCATGTGCCCTGACTGGGAATCGAACCTGTGACCCTTTGGTTCACAGCCCGAGCTCAATCCACTAAGCTACGCCAGCCTGGGCTTTTTCTCTTTTTTGTCTGGATGTCCTTGACTATTTTAGTTTCCTCATGTGGGCGCAAAAACTGGTACATTCCAGTTCCTGTTTCTAACATATGTATTTCTGGGTGAAAATTTCTTTCTCAAGTTTTGGTATGCAGTACATTAAGCATATTTCAGTTAAAGTTATTTAGCATCTCAAATGGTGGTTCACTTTGGAAATTATTTAGGTGTCCGTTTCATAAATACCAAACAACAGAACTTCCAGTCACCCACTTTCAGTGAATTCTAGCTTCAGTGCTATGAGAGCAAAAAACAAACTATATGATTTCAAGGCTGCAGTGCTGGTTGAAGCCTGCTTTATACCGGATTGGCAGAACACTCAGTTTGGTCCCTCACGATCCCTGCTTTCACTCTCCCATCATGTGATTCTTGTTCACGTATTTGTCTTTAACTTTATTAGAAAACCTTTGGTTGAACTGTATCATGACAGAGTCCTATCAGTGTGCATTAAAAAAAAAAAAACTCATCAGAACTGTTGAGTATATGGCCATTTTCATATTGAAGATGGATGAATAGAAGTAATATTTTCAGTACACGACACTATGACATATGAAGAGGGTTAAAATGCCAGTTAAGTGGAATACAAGATTTGTGGCACGTAGGAGAAGGTGGTGGGATGGATTGAATGTGTCAGAAGTAATTTGCAAAGTTTCTCATTTGAGATTTCTCGTGTGAGGGTTCCCTGTACGTTGGTTGGACCAGTCGCAGTTGATAGCCATCCAGTCCAGACGTTCATCAAGGAGAAACCACATTACGCCCTGTGGGAGACAGGTGACATACTCAAAAAACCCTAAGCATGCATCGAAAATCACTTCCACTAGTACGGTTACATTAATCGCTTTGATGTTTGGGTTCACAGAAGTTAAGAGGGGAGGAGGGGGGATCCCTGCCTGACCACATTTCCACATCAGATTGTCTGGGGATATGCGAGGAAAACGTTGCATTTTCAAGACAAATTGTGGAGGAGGTGAATCGTTGATATTTGACACTAATGTGGATTGGGAGAGATCGTGGGCACATGAAGGGAACCACCAGCAGCCACTGCGAAGTGTGGTCTGCATCCAGAGAAGGCCATGCTGTGTGCATGGTGGGATCACCAGGCAGTCCGGTCCTAGGAGCTCCTTGCTGAAAACCAGGTGGTTACTTCTAAGAAGTACTGCTCCCCATTGGACCAATGGAGCTCACCGCCGCAGGGAAAGAGTCCTGAATTTGTCAGCAGAAGATGCATAATCGTCCGTCAGGAAAAGGCGAGAAAGCACGTTTCTGTTTGGTGACCGGGGAAAACGGTCCCTGGCTGGGCAGTCCAGATTCATCCGCAGGGCTCATAAGACGCTGTATCCTCACACTGCCAAGTACTTAGCAGCCTTCCCTAAATTCTCTTAGTGGAGAAAAGCTTCCAGTCCGCGGAAGACTGCAAAAGGCACCTGGAAGCGTTCTGGGCTCCAAAAGATAACAATGTTGTGGGCAGATGGAATGGTGAAGCTGACCGAATGGTAGCAGAGGACAGTGGAAGTAAATGGTGAAACCGCTGTCCAGTCACATTGCTGAGAAAAAGGAAAAAATGTGCCTGTCATTGCATCTTACCGGAAAACCCGAACGAACCTGTGGCCAATCCCGTAGTACAGTGTGTGTTCCAAGTGTCGGTCTTTGCTGCCATCTCGTGGACATTTGGGGGAATGACATGTTAGTTTGGGTCTTCAGGAAAAGTGGTTGATTCCCGTGAAATATCCACAACTTTTGATGGCAGTGGTATTTACAAATGCATTAAAAAACATCTAAATGTCAGGACTATACAGTCACGTTGTGACCGGTCTCCAGAGTAGTGGCCAAGGGAGGAATAAGCGCGTTTTATGAGACGTTTCTTGGAAGTGGCTTTGTAGCATGATAAAGGCAGGTTTTTACAAGTGGCAAGTGTACTTGAAACTCGTTTGCAATTTGCTTTGTCTGTTGCAGCGTCCTAAAACAATGCACAGGTAAAACTTATATATAATGCTGCTACAAGAGATACAAAAAAAGCAAAGTAAAATACCAGCGCCATCACTGTAAGTACGTGCCCTTCGGGAAATGTCTGCAGGCTCGTTTATCCACTTCACCTGGACTTTGTTTACTATTTTAGGTTCCTCGTACAGGCGCAAAACACGTGCATTTCCAGCTTCTGTTTCTAAGCAGTGCATTCAAGGGTGAAGATTTCTTTCTCAAGTTTTGTTACCGAGCATCTTTACCATCACTCAGGTCCAGGCATTTTGTAATTCCAATGGCAGTTTACTTCAGAGATTCTGTAGAAATTTATTTCAGAAGTCCCAAACAACACAACTTTCCAGTCACCCATTCTCAGTGAATGCTAGCTTAAGAGCTATGAGGGCAAAAAACATATCGTATAGGATTTTGAGGCTGTGATGCTGATTGAAACTCGCTTCAAATTGGGCAGGTGAAAATGTCGGTTCAGCCCCCCACCTTCTCCGACCACAACACCCCCACCCCCTCACCTAGCTCTGGTCTCACAGACTTGCCTTTCCTTCATTTGAAACCGTTTTGTTAGACTGCATCGTGACAGCTGTCACACTAGCTTGCATTAAAGAAATCTCATCACAACTGAAGAATGTGTGTGTGGCCATTTTCACACTGAAGGGGGAAGAACATAAGCAACATTTTTGGCCCCTTAGGCTTTGTAATTTCAAGAAAGGTACAAGCGCAACTGTAAGGCAAAGAAAGATTTGTGGTGTGTATGGAGACATTGCTGTGAGTGATGGAATGTGTCACAAGTGTATTTTCAAGTTTCGTTCCGGAGATTTCTGGTGCGCAGTTGCCCCACGGGTCCGGCAGACCAGGTGCAGTGGAGAGCCGTCCACGGCAGACGTTCACTGAATACAGATCATGGCATGGCACATGGGAGTCAGGCAACATACTGAAAGTATCCTCACCAAGTGTTGAACATCCTTTGCACCAGCACAGTTAGGTTAGTCGCTGTGATATTTGGGTTCCACAGAAGTTCAGTGGGTAGAAGGGGGGCCCGTCTTGGCTGCATATCCACATGTGGTTCTCTACAGAGACATAAGGAAAACATTCCATTTTCAAAATAAGTTGTGAGGGAGGACGAACTGTTGATATACAAGAATAATGCGGGATGGGAGTGATTGAGGGCCAGCAAAGGAACCACCACCAGCCCCTCCAAAGGGCAGTCTTCATCCAACAGAAGTGTTGTCGCCCTTGTGGTGGTCTCTGGAGGGGGTCCTGCAGAAGGCGTTCCCCGTAGAAAGCTTCATGATCGGGGAGAACGCACGTTTCTCTTCGGTGACCAGTGAGCAACGGTCCCAGCCTGGCCGCGCAGTCCTGATTCAAGGTCCACAGTGCTCACCGGACCTTGCACCTTCCCCTGGCAAATTACTTCGGTCTGTCGGAATTTCTCTCAGTGGAGAGAAATTCCCATTCCCTGGAAGACTGCAGAAGCCACCTGGAATAATTCTTTACTCTGAAAGATAGCAAAGTTGTGGGACCATGGAATGGTGGAGTTACCTGAAAGGTGGCAGAAGACAGTGGAACAAAAATGGTGACGACCTTGTGCAGTCACCGTGTTTGAAGGGAAAAGAGAAGTGTGCCTGTCATCGCATCTCACAGTACAAAGTGGAGGAACCTTTCAGCCAAGCCATTTGTGGGACATGCGTTCCAAGTGTCGGTCTCTGCTGCCATCGCGTGGCCATTTTTGGGAATGACACCTTGGTGCAGATCAGCAGGAAAAGTGATTGATTCTAGTGGAATATCAATGAATTTTGACGGCAGTGGTATTTACAGACGCATTCCAAAGCATGTAAATGTCAGCACTGTCCAGTTACCTTGTGAGTGGTGTGCAGGTTAAGGGAAAAGGGAGTGATGAACGTGTGTTATGGGGCATTTTTTGTACTGGCTTTGTAGCGTAATAGAGTGAGGTTTTCACAAGTTCTAAGTGTGTTTGAAAATTGTTTGTGATTTGTTTTGTTTGTTGCAGCTTCCTTAAACAAGGGGAAAATAAAATGTATTCAAAATTCTCCATCCAGAAATAGAATAGAATAGAATAGAAAAAATAAAACAGGATAAAATAAAATAACATCACTATCATTTCATGTATGTGCCCTTCCGGGCATGTGTAGAGGCACATTCCCTCTAGTGTGTCTTGGCTTCATTTACACTTTTTGGTTCCTAAAATGGTTGCAACTCTTGTACAGTTTGAGGTTTTGTGACTAACCTGTGTGTTAAAAGGTACAGATTTTGTTCTCAAGTTGTATCTTTACCATCATTCAGTTCAAATTATTTGGTAACTCACATGGTGTTCATTTTGGAAGGTCTGTAGGAGTCTATTTCAGAAGTACCAAGCAGGAGAACTTTCCAGTCACCCATTTTCAGTGAATTCTAGCTTAAGTGATGTATGAGCAAAAAACGTACTGTAAATGATGCGATTCTGGTGTAAGCTTCTTTTATACCACGTTGGCCCAAAAGTCAGTTCAACCCCCCCCAACCCTCACTGCCCCGCCCCATCCTATGACTCTGGTTCGCCAACTTGTCTAACTTCATTCAAAAGTGTTGGGCTAGACTGTACTGTGACGCATGTTATACCAACATGCATTGAAAGAAAAAAAACTCATCAAAACCATTGTGATTGTGTGGCCTTTTGATACTGAAGGTGGATGAACATAAGGAACACTTGGCACTTTAGGCTTTGTCATTTCAAGAAAGGTGAAAACACAACCGGAATGCCAAAATAAAGATTTGTAGTGTGTATGGAGAAGGTGCTGTAGGTGATGAAATGTGTCAGAAGAGGTTTGGGAAGTTTCATGTCCAAGATTTCTCACACGAAGGTGCCCCACTGGTCTGGCAGACCATTTGCAATTCAGAGCCATCAAGTCCAGGTGTTAAATGAGGACAGAACATACTATGTCATGTGGGAGACAGGTGACAAACTGAAAGTATCCAGATCGAGTGTCGAAAATCATTTGCACCAGCATGATTACATTAATCGCTTTGATGTTTGGGTTCCACAGAAGTTAAGCGGGAAGGGGGATCTTTCTTGACCTCATTTCCACATGTGGTTCTCTACGGAAATATATGGAAACCATTTTGCTTGCAAGCAAATTGTGAGGGGGGTATGAAGCGTTGAAACTTGAGAATAATGTGGAACGGCAGAGATTGTGGTAAAATGAGGGAACCACCATCAGCAGCACCCCCCCCCCCACAGGGCAGCCTTCATCCAAAGGAGGTGATGCTGCCTGCGTGGTGATGCCAGAGGGCGTCCTGTGGGAGGAGCTCCTTGGGGAAATTCGCAACACGTGCTGCCCCACCAGTCCAACTGCAAGCACTGCCCGTGGGAAAGAGTTGAAGCAGAAAGATGGGGAAGCTTCAGGATGAGGTGGGAGGGCACGTTTCTCTTTGGTGACCAGGGAAAAACGGTTCCAGCCTGGCCGCGCAGTCGTGATTCCTCCGCAGTGCTCACCAGACCTTGCACCTTCGCATGGCCGTTTAGTTCGGTATTCCGAATTTCTCTTAGTGGAGAGAAATTTCCTTCCCTGGAAGACTGCAGAAGGCACCTAGAAGAGCTCTGTGCTCCTAAAGGTAACAGTGCTTTGGGGCGATGGAATGGGAAGTTGCCTGAAAGGGGGCAGAGGGCAGTAGAACTGAGTGGCAGTGACGCTGTGCAGTCACAGTTTTTGGGGAAAATGAAAAGTGTGCCAGTGATTGCATTTTACACTAAAAAGCGAAGGAACCTTTCAGTCAAGCCATTCAGTGGGGTATGCGTTGCCTATGTCGGTCTCTGCTGCCGTCTCGTGGCCATTTTGGGGAATGACACCTCAGTGCAGGTCAGCGGGAAAAGTGGTTGATTGCAGGGGGAATCTCGTTGACTTTTCATAGTCGTGTCATTTAGAAGCGCAGTTGAAGACGCCCAAATGTGAGGACTGTGCAGTTACTTTGAGACTGGTCTGCAGATATCCTCCGAGGAAGCAGTAAGCGTGTTTTATGTGACGTTTCCTGGAACGGCTTTGTAGTGTAATAGAGGCAGGTTTTTACAAGTGCCAAGTGTGCTTGAAAGTCGTTTGTACTTTGCTTTTTCCGTTGCGGCTTCCTTAAATAACACGGAGATCAAATGTATTTGAAATTCTCCACCAAGAGGTAAAAAAAAGTAGAATAAAACATAAGCGCTCTCATTTCATGGACGTGCCCCTGGGGACATGTCTACGGGCTCGTTTCTCCACTTTGCCTGGACTTCGTGTACTATTTTAGGTTCTTGGTCCGGGTGCCAAACTTGTGCGTTTCCAGCTTCTGTTTCTAAGCTGTGCATTCAAGGGTGAAGATTTCTTTGTCAAGTTTTGGTATGGAACATCTTTGCTATCAGTCATGGCTAGTTATTTTGTTATTTTTCATTTACTTTTATTTATTTTGAAAGTTTTTTTATTGATTATGCTATTACACTTTTCTCAAATTTTCCCTCTTTATCTCTCCTCTGCCCTGCACCCCAACCCTCCAGCTTCCCCCCTGCCCTGTTAGTTCATGTCTGTGGGTTGTACATATAAGTTCTTTGAGTTGTCTGTTTCCTATACCATTTTTTTTTGTTTTTACCCATCTATTTTATGCCTATCAATTAAGCTTTTTCTTCCCTGTACCTTTTCCCCCTATTCCTCCCTCCCCCTGCCCCACCAAAATCCCTCCATGTGATGTCCATTTCTCTGATTCTGTTCCTGTTCTAGTTAATGGCAGTGAGAGCAAGGAGTATATATACATGAATATATACACATATATGTATATATATGTATGTGTATGTGTGTGTGTGTATATCTATATATATAAATTTCAGTCCTTTAAAGTTTGTTGGAACTTGCTTTATATCACAATATGGTCAGTTGTTAAAAGAATTCCCAGGGTGTTGGGAAGCATCTGTAATTTGCCGTTTTGGGGTGTAGTGAAGTACTTATGCACATTGAATGTCATTTGCTCTCATGTTATTTTAAAAATATTTTTACTATTTTTTGTGGTCTTCATTGGTTCTAAAACTGAACCTGGATGATGGAAATTGGTTAAATCTCCTATTGTGATTATTAATTTGTGTATTTTCCATGTAGCTCAGTTCTATATAATTTTGAGTTTATGTTATTAAGTGAATAAACATTTGGAACTAACTAGTACATTGAACTTACTGATATGAAGTACTCCTCTTTATTTGTAGTAGTGGTGTATTTTTTGCCTTCGAGTCTACTATATGTTCTATAATTTTCACTTGGTTAATGCTCATATAGTACATTTTCCCATTCTTTCACTTTAGATCTCTTGGTATGTTTCAGATAGCTCTCAGTGTTTTATGTGAGTTATGAGTGGCTATTAAAATCAATTAAAGCATTGATTGAGAATGTAATGTAGGCGGCCGAACATTTTCCCCAGTCAGTTGTTCCAACACCTTTCATTACATCTCAAATATGTCCCGCAGATCTAAGGAGATATCTTTGTCACAGAAAATGACCACGGCCCCTCACATCATCGCTGCCCGTTTATGCTCTTCTGAGTGTGGGGTTTCCGACTCTGTCCTGTGAGTGAGGTTCTCCTGGCTGTGTACGTCTTGCACTTGGCCATTTTCATTCGCTCATCTGTGTCACACCTGTTGGATTGTTAGACCAGCCCAAAGATTCTGGAGGTCACAGGAAAAGATAATTTCCCCACCACGGAAGCAAGCAGTCAGGTGTTTCATCCGAGGTGAATTTTGGGAGTCACCATGTCACCATTTACTTAAGTGAGATTTAACAATTTAAGTAAAGTCACTGATTCTGAAAACTGAATGATAATATCAGTGAAATATGGAACAATGTACTAATGTAGCGTGTGGGTATACAACTTCTATGTACAGTTTCAGAGGCGGTCATGAAGAGGGCCAGCACTTTGCACTTGGCCTGTTGATGGTAAACTGGCTGTTAAGAAAGGGAAGACTGAGAAATTACTTAGGATTGTCGTCTCATTTCTTCCTGAGGTTTAGTTGCCACAATTTGGTTTAGGAAGAGAGCTTCAGCACAATCACCTCAGCTTCAGACAGTAAGACTCCTAGCAAGAGCTAGTTGACCCTCTTACTGTACTCCTTGCATCTTAAAGTTGTGGGAGTTGCCCAACAGAAATTAACCTGGCAGGTGTGCTGCCTTTTTCTCTAAATTACCTGCATGTCCCCTACTTCACCTTTGAAATGTAAGACTATGTTCTTCCATTTTCCAAAATACCCTATATACTCAATACTACCTCATTGTGTTTGGTATTCATTTTAATATGATTTCCTCTTGCCTATGTAGCAGATGTTGAATTCCTTCTGTTAATCAGATTATGTGAATTAGATTGTTATCCCAGCTGTTAGAATTTAGAAGGTAAGGCAAAAATAATTTTTTAATCCCCCACAGTGTTGGTGAAGTGGCCATGTGACATTCATGGCCAGGACACTAACTTCTGGAAAGTGTAGCCTCTGAGAGATCATGGACATCTCCCTGCAAGAGTAAGCACTGTTGTTATTTTTTGCTCCATCAGTCTCCTTGGTCTATTTCTGCAGGGCTTGGTATAATTTAGCAGTGCCGGGAGTCATTTTCTTCCCTTGTACACTTACATCGGCATGAAAAACTATTTCTGAGGCCAGCTGCTTGGATTTAGAAAGTGAGAGATGTTCTTTATTGGTTCCTGGCTCTGTTTACATTGGTTCTGCTCCTGCATCTGGCAACTGAGCTCCATTGTCCAGCTCTGGAGTCTGGCTGTGGGGTCCCCGTTACAGATCTGGGTTCTGTCTGTGGCCTGGGGTTGAATCTGTGTCTGTGTGTCTGGGCTCTGGAGTCTCTTTGGGTGTGGCTTCGTGTCCTGGGTTGGAGTGTGGGGTCCGTGTGCTGCTCTGGCTCCAGGGTCTGATGTGTGGAATCTGGTGTCCAGCATTTGCTATCAGTGTCTGGTGTCTGGGGTCTGGCATTCAGCGTCTATGGGCTGGCCTGGGTCATGGGGACAGTTTTGGGACTGGGGCTAGGGTCTGGGGTTCAGCTTTCAGTTCTGGGTCTACTCTGGGGCCCAGGTTCTGGACTCCAGGGCCTGTGTCCGGTCCTGAGTCTGTGTGTGGCATCTGATGCCTGCGAAGTGATGGTTGTTAGCTGCAATTCAATGCCAGCTGGAGTTCCAGAGTTGGGGTGTGGGGAAGAAGGAAAGTGTATTTAGTGCAAATAGCTCCGTTTTGATACTAATGGCTGTGAGTGCAGCATGGATGTTAGGAAGCTCAGTGTTGTCACAGGTGAATCATGCAGCAGCACCTGTGTGGGTCAGCTCAGTAGTGCGGCTACTCAGTTGTGAAGCGTCTTGGCTGTGAGGGGACCCTGAAGTCAGGCAGCCCCGAGGCAAGTTCCCCCTCAGGCTGTGCTGCCCAGTGCTTCTCTGCCCATTCTGTTCTAGTCCTGTCATTTCCTCTCCGTTTGCCTGCATTTGCACACAAAGAAGCACAGTTTGGAAAAGGGGCCCTTCTGAGCAAGGAGATCAGTCTGGGAGAGCAGAGAAAATGCCACTGGTGTTGTCACCACAGCAGTCTAGGGTATTTTCATTCTCAAATTATGCCAAGGTTTCCTCTCGGACCTTCTTTTTTTTGTTCTTCCCTAGAGTGAGACTGCCTTTTTGGTGGCAGCTTACTTAAATTATAGAGAAAAATAAAAATTATTTCAAAATCCCACCCAACAGGTAATCACTGCAATTGTTTTAAGTATATACCCTTCCAGACATCTCTCCTTCCACATTGCCATTCTTCTTTCTCAGGATTTAATTTATGTTTCCGGGTTTGTCCTATGGATGCAGAACCCATGAATTTTCAGCTGTTTTCCCCAATGTGTGGATGTGTCCCTATGTTTTCCCATAGGTTTTTAATGTATTTTAATATTACTCAGTTGAAATGATTTTTTAACTCCAACTGTGATTGATTTTGAGGGTTACCTAGAAGTGTATTTCATAACTTTTAGTGTAAGAACTTTCTAGTTACTTTTTGCAACTCATTTCTAGATTATCTACAATGAGAGCAAGAAACATACTTCAGATAATAAGTTCATTCCTTTGATTTTTTTTTTGAAATTTGCTTCGTTACATTATGGTCAATGTAAAAAGTGTTCGAAGCATGCATCTCTGCTGCCGTCTTGTGGTCATGTTGGGAATAACACCTCAGGGCAGGTCAGCAGGAAAAGCTGTGCCTAGTCGGTCGTCTGTGAATGCTGAATCCAGTTTGCCGCTCACGGTGTGTCTTACATTCTTACGGAATTTTTTGAGGTGGTCTCTTGTTTCTGAAAGAGGAATGCTGTATTCCTGAGGAGAGAGGTTTGTTAACTGTGTTATGACGACACATTTTTGTTTGCGTTTCTGTTCTATATAATTTAAGTTTATGACATTGTTTATGAATTTGGATCTTCCCGGTCCATGAAACTCATGGATAGGAAGTGCTCTTCATCTCTAGTCCTGCTTTTTACCTGGAAGTCCACTGCATGTTACTATGTAATTTTCATGTGGTTTGTGTCTGCAGAAGACAGGGTGGGGCAAAAGGAGGTTTAGAGTTGTGAAAACGAGAAACACAGTTTATTGTTGTCTTATTATTTCATAATCATGACATTATTTTCCGTGTGAACAACTGTAAAGCTGCTTCTGCACCATCCTGTATATCTTTTCCCATTCTTTCCCTTTCGATGTTTTTTCACCCCATGTTTTAGGTAATTCATGTTTTCTCCCAGTTTGTGTTTCTTTTCATTGTCTGAACAAGTTCTTTTTCAGAGTTGTCTTTAACTTTATAAAGTATACATCATTAATGTATTTCTTCACTACACTGCATGTCCACAAGCCTACCTGATTCCTGCCTGGTTTTGTTTACATGGACCACTAAAACTGAAACGTACAGATAAGGGGTGGGGCCTAAGGTCAGATTCCGGACTGGGCTGGAGGTGAGAGGGAGCCAGAAATGTGGGCGGGGCTGGGGGGGAGGCAAGTTGAGGCTGGCAGGCGTGAGGGGTGGGCAGTTCTGCTGGAGAGATGCGACTGCGCGGACTGGAGGTTAGACACTGCTATCAGGTCGCCGTGGTCGCGAGGTGATGCTCACGGCCTAACGTGATGCAGGCAACGCGGTCCAAGGGCAGGAAGTGAGCTGCATGGGGGCTGTGAGGTGAGGGAGTTGGGGGGCAGATATGGCCACCCTGTGGGGAGCGGGAAAGGGGGGCCAGACTGTTTCTGGGGTACGTGTCCAGTCCCCATGTAACTGACTACTTCCTGTGTGACCAGTTTTCTATATTTATCTACATTGTATTTCAGTTATAGATTACTTTGGTAAATGGCTATACAATGATACTCATTTTTTAACCCCAAAACAAGATATTTTTCATTTGGTAAAGTTTCTGTTATTGCATAGCAATTTTGAATTTCGTTCAGAGATCCTGTACATTGTTGTTAGTTTATTCCCAGGGTCTGTTTGTTTGTTTTTTACCTGTTTTGTTGTTATGGAGCCATTTAAAACATATATATTTAATTTACTATTTCTACATATTTACTTCTGCATGTTATTTTCCCATCACTGCACTAAATTCTATTTGTGATACTTTTCGGTTGATTCTCATGAGTTACAAAGGTAAACATGCTCTCGTGCAAATTGTTGCTCCTCACAATCATTACATGGTTGTAGCTGTATGTGACCTAGAGATACTTAAAGCTTGAAAGAAAACAGGAAGAAGTGAGGTAACATGAGGGGCTAGAAAAATTGTCTTTTAGTCATGAATATGTTGATGACTAAATAAAAGAGTAACATCTTTCTCAGCATTTTAAATGAGTTTAGGGTCTGGAAGTGTGGTGTTCTAGAAATCAGAAGTATTTTGTGACAGGAAATGTGCCCCGGGTAGTTAATCTGAGGAACACAGAATGTAGTAGCAAATGTCCACATTTTCAAAGAGGAAAACTTGAGATGGTGACATCTGGAATCTAAAAGAGGAAGGCCGTTTGTTCTAAGTGACATTACGAATCAGTTATTACAGTGATGTATGAGCCATGGCAAGAAGCAGGGATCCTCAGGTGACTGCTCTGTTTAATCACAGTGTAGCCTGGTCTCCTAGGTGGACAGATCTTCCTTTGCCTCCTGACCTATTGCCTAGGACACTTCTCCCCCTGACATTTGCCAGATGGCTGGCATTTTTTGTTCTTTAAGTTTCAGGTTCAGGCTTCCTGTGCCAAGAAAGGCAGCCTTTCAGATCCAGGATGCAAAGGGACATGCTGTTTGTATTCTAATGGAGTCTTCAGGATACAGAGTAGGGTTTGTCATTCTCAGCACTATGGACCTTTTGGGCCAGAGAATTTCTTGTCCTGGGGGATGGCCCTCTGCACTGTAGGTGCTTATTAGCATTCAATCCCTCTATTCACTGCCAGCAGCCTGGCTTCCCTTCCCCTGAGGACCATCTGAAATGGCTCAGGACATTGCCTGAAGTCCCCTCGGGGGCCAAAGTCACCTTTGGTTGAGAAACAGTTTGAAGCTGTGACCCTTTTTGAAACCAGAAAGATCTGTGTCTAGTATGCAGTCTTTTTATTATTTTTCTATGTGAATTATTTTCCACTCTGACTGTGATTTATTTTGGGAAGGTACTTAGAAGTGTATTTGAAAACATCTAAATATAGGGACTTTGTAGTTATCTTGGCACTGCTTTCCAGATAAATGGCAAAGAGCAATCAACAGTTTGTGAGACATTTGTTGAAACCTGCTTTATAGCTAAATATACTCATGTTTTAAAAAGTCCCAAGTGTGGTTAAAAAGCATTTTTAGTGTACTTTGCTGCTGCTTAAACAATGAGAAAACATGTATTCGAAATTCTACCTGAATAGTTAAAAAGAACTGCTATCATTTTCTGTATAATCCACTTGCAGAAATGTGAACGTGCACATTTCTGTCTACTTTCTCTGGATTTCCTTTACTATTTTAGGTTATAAGTATGGGAACAAAACTTGTGTATTTACAGCTTTATTTTTGATACTGTGCATGGAAGGGTGAAGATGTTTTTCATAAGTTTTGGCATGCAATATGTTTAGCCCCATTCAGTTTATTTTGTAATTCAACTTGTTTTATTTTTGAGGTTACGTAGAAGTACATTATATAACTACCAAATAGAAGGACTTTCCAGTCACTCAGTGTTAGTGAATTCTAGCTTAAGTGCCATAGGAGCACTTAGGAAACATACTGCATATAATTTCAATGCTGTGATGCTTGTTGAAACTGGCTTTTTATTGGCTTGGCCAAAAGATAAAAACTTTTGGGAAGATGGAATTAGGAAGATGCCTGAAAGACTGAAGAAGTGGGACAAAATGGTGAATACGTTGTTCAATGAAATTACTGCTGAAAACGAAAAATATCTTTGTGTTTTTACCTAAAAATCGAATGGACCTTTTGGCCAAGCAAATAGTACAGTGTTCCAAGCGTGCATCTCTGCTGCCACCTCGTGGGCCTGTTGTGAATAACATGTTCGTGGCAGGTCAGCAGGAAAAGTGGTGGACTGGAGGAGTATCAATGAATGTTGATTGCAGTGTTACTTAAGACATGTATTTAGCAACTTCTAAATATCAGAACTTACTAGTTACCTTTTGTTCCTGATTTCTATATTAACAGCAATGACAGAAAGAAACAGACTGTATATCCTTTCAGTCCTTTGAAATTTGTTAAAACTTGCCTGAACACAGGATGGTACTTTTGAAAACTGTCCCAAGTGTGGCTCTCTGCTGCCCTCTCATGTGTCACCTGGGAATAACAGCTTTGTGCAGGCCAGCAGGAAAAGTCATTGAGTTTAGTGAATTATCTATTCTCTCTGTGCACTGCACTGGACAGACTCCCAGTCCTTTGACCCCCTGTGGGTGACGCAAGGCCCTCCTGGCAGCTGGTCGCTCTCTCAGGCTGTGGCTGCTGCTGTTGCCACAAGATGTAACAATTTTAGCAAAGGAACCTATTCTCAACTGAATGACTATGTTAATGAGATCTGGAAGAGTTTATTAGTTCATTCCATGAAGGCTGCACTTGTCATAAATTTCCTATCACCCATTTTACTGCTGTAAGACCCTGTTTCCCCATACTCCCAAAGGTCCTATATACCTGATATCACCTCATTGTCCAGTATTCATTTGTACTTATGCACGTATTAAATGTTGAATATCTTGTATTGATCTGATGTTATTGTAATTATGATCCCACAGGTGTCAGAGCTGACAGGGTTTGTGGAACATAATCCCTTTTTAATTCCCCACAGTTTTGAAAAGCTAGCAGTGTGGAATGAGTAGTGAGAGAGTGCCAACTCCTGAACCTGTTGCAGCTGAGAGAGGTCATGGACGTCTGCCTCCAAAGTCAGCATCCTTTTTGTTCACTGTCTTTTGGCCTATTGCTGCTGGGTTTGGTAAAATTGTGAAGTTTGCATTTGGTGAGACAAGGGTTTTACCTTATTGAATCACAGGTTTTTTTACAGTGTGAAGATCTGGTTCAGCTCCTGCCTCTGGCCTCTGGCAATGGGGGCCCGGTGTCTGGCCCCAACTCCAAATTCTGGCCACGGCATCCTGGTTGTAGATCTGCATTCTATTTCCAGAGCTTGTGCTTCAGCGTCAAAATGTATTCAGTTGTGCGTCTGCAGTCTTGCACCTTTTAGGATATGGCTTTGTGTCCTGGGGTCTCATTCAGGGTCCATGTGCAGATGAAGATTTAGGTTCTGGTGTATGTAATCTGGCATTGTAGGAGTCCGATGTCAGTCCCTGGCATCTGGTGTTTGGCCTTCGGACTGCATGACCTGGGTTGGGTGAGGGCCCACGGCTTCGGGTTTGGGGCTTTGGGCCTGGAGTCCTGGTCTCGGTTTGGGTCCGCTCCAGGGTCCAGGTTTCAGAGTCAAAGGTCCGTGTCCAGGATCCCGAGTTTGCCTCTGGCGTCTGCTATCTGTCAACAGATGATCATTGTGTGAAATTCATTGCCAATGTGAATCCCCAAGTGTATGGAGTTGAAGCAGATTAGTAAAAAAAGTAGGAAAATTTCCTTGGCAAGTGGAATGGGAAAACTGAGCTTGGTAGCTCAATAAGGACAGTGATGTACAGCCCAGTAGTAAGTCTGAGGATCTTATCTTCCCTAAGCAAGGGAATGTGAGAGCAAATGGTTTACCCATTTCAGTCCACGCAGGGGAAGACCCCCCTCAGTCCCAGCCCTTGTCTGGTGACTTTCCTGAAGGAGAAATTCCCCAGAGAAGGACCCTGATCACTGTGTGCTGGCTTTGTGGCATCAGCATGTCAAAGGGCACCCCTGGAGAGCCGAGTATTCTGTGCAGATGGGCCCCAGAAGCGGTGCCCTCCATGCTGACTCTTGTTGCTGTGATTTCACCTCTTCTGTCTGAAGCCCTTTCTTTGTTTCACTGCCCTGAGATGCAATATACAAACTCTCAAAATTCCCTAGCTTTGTGCTGTGACATTTTTACTGCAGGAAGTCAAGAATCTACACACCTGAGTCCTTGCCAGGGCAAACCTGCCTTGGGCCCGGTACCTTTTTTGTGACAACCAAATTTTGTGTATTCATTTACTTGTGGATGGACATTTGAATACTTTGTACTTTTCATTTCTTGTTAACAGTGCTGTTATGAATAATCATGTGTAAGCTTGTTATAATATCTGTCTTCAATTTCTTAGGTATGTGTTTCGACGTGGAGTTATTGAACACAGTAATGTTTTTTGAGGAACTTTCACACCGTTTTAGAAAAGGTCTGCAATATTTTATTTATGAAAGAAATGGTCAATCGTTCTAATTTTTGTTTGTGATCATAAACATTTCTCAGGTTTGCTTTCTCATTATAACCTTTGTAGTGTCCAGGAAGGGATATTGTACCGTGATATAGTCATCAAACATCTTCTCTGTTTTGTTTTGTTTTTTTTACCATTTCTATGAATATCTTCTCATTAGAAGAGACTATTCAAGTTTTTTAAAAATGCAGATGTCTGCAGAGGGGAGGGAATTTCAGGGGAAAGGGGGAAGTGTTTACAGGAACAAGTATAAAGGACACATGGACAAAAACTGGGAGGGGTGGAAATGAAAGGGAGGTGGAGAGGGCTGGGGGGTGGGCTGGGAGTAAAAGACAGAAAACTGTACAAGAACAATTAAAATAAAATTAAATATATATAGATGTCTGCCTGGGCAGTATGGTTCAGTGGATTGAGCACCATCCTGTCAACCAAAGGGATCTCCAGTTCGATTCCCAGTTGGGGCACATGCCTGGGTTGCAGGCCAGATCCCCAGCAGGGGGTGTGTGAGAGGCAACCACACACTGATGTTTCTCTCCCTCCCCCTTTCTAAAAATAAATAAAATGTATAAAATAATATAGGTATCTCTTCACTGATGAGTCATCAAGTTCTTTGTGTGGAAGAAAGAGTCTGACCGAAAGTATAATGTGCAACCATTTTCTTCAATTCTGTGAGTGGTCTTCTTACTCCGCCAATAGCTTCTCCTGCTACCCACAATTTTTTATTTTTTATTTTATTTTTTTTTTTAAGATTTTTTTTTTTTTTAAAATTTGTCTTTAGAGGGGTAGGGGAGAGGGAGAGAAATATCAATGTACGGTTGCCTCTTGTGTGTCCCCTGCTGGGAACTGGCCTGCAACCCAGGCATGTGCCCTGACTGGGAATCGAACCGCGATCCTCTGGTTCGCAGGCCCGCGCTCAATCCACTGAGCTACACCAGCCAGGGCTACCCACAATTTTTTAATCAGGAGGACATCACATTTACTCCTTTACTTTCATCAGTTTTGCTTTGGAAGGGTATGCCTTGATATGCCAGCAGCTGCCTCATGCATTTCAGGTCTTCTGTGTGTTATTCACTGCATTATTTAATTTGCTTG
This sequence comes from Glossophaga mutica, assembly GCA_039655065.1. NCBI lineage: Eukaryota > Metazoa > Chordata > Mammalia > Chiroptera > Phyllostomidae > Glossophaga > Glossophaga mutica. The sequence continues at coordinate 224,124,939 of CM077304.1, forward strand.
ATTGAATATAACTTGTGTCACAGAAATCTGCTTAATGGTTTTAGACATTACATGATTACATTTCAAGGACTCACAGGTTTAAATAGGAGGACACGCTGTTCTCTGTGGTACGATGTCCAGAGTCAGGCATCTGGAGTCAGGGACAGGCTTTGGACACCAGGTCTGGCATCTGGTGCGTGGCATGGTTGGGGTTAGGGGTTGCGGTTGTGGTTGATACCATGGCTTGTGTACAACTTCATTCGAAAACATCATGTTAGACAGAAATACAAATGTGTGGTTGCCTCTCATGTGTCCCCTACTGGGGACCTGGCCCAAAACCCAGGCATGTGCCCCCACTGGGAATCAAACTGGTGACCCTTTGGGTCACAGGCTGGTACTCAATCCACTGAGTCACACCAGCTAGGCCAAAATCTTTAAAAAATAATGAATGCGTATGAACAAAAATGTTTTATTTTATTTAGAAGTATGGAGGAAAATTAAGCAGAAACAGCTATAAAAGTGTCAGAAAAACTGCTTTGGTGACAGAGCTGGTTAGTGCTTGAAAACTTTTTTTTTTGTCTCTCAGCCTTTCGGCATTTTTTGCGGTTGTGTATTTTGTGCATGAAATATTTTTAAAATAAAAAATATAAAAAGTTTGCCCAAGAGTCAAAGGCATATGAATGCATTGTGAATTTCTGAAGCATCTGGTTTGAAACTTTACTGACTTTAGAGTGGATTTTACTCTGCTTAGGAGTTGGATCATGAACATTTCTATGGAGAATTCTTTTTTGTTTCTGTTTTGAAGAACAGTGGGGCTCACCTCTCTTGGCCGCAAGCTCTCTTTTCCACTTGCTACCCAGCTCCTGGCCATACTCATCCTCATACGAGACCAGCAGCTCGCAGCCCGGCCCCATGACCTGGCAGGTTCGGTAGAAAATCTGCCTGCGGTATTGAAAGGCCACCAGGTTCTGCTCTCCATCATCCCGGGCACAGTTCACATACCTGGGATTGAGGCAGATGGAGGGAAAGAAAATCAGCGATGAGTTCCCACTACCTGTTACATCCATGGCCAGCTCCTCACCGATTCTTAAGGCCCTCAGGCTCTGATGTTGCCCACTGCCCCTAGTGCTCCCGGGGAACCTTCTGTTCAGTGTCTGAGCGTCTGTCAGTGTGTCCTGTGAATGCCTATCTCCAAGTCCTACTTGCAGTGCTAATGCTGCCCAATACCATTTTGTAAAACCCAGTTCCAAACCTAGCTTCTGCTCGAATGAGCCCTAATACCTGGTGATGTTCGGCTTGTCTGAACTGTAAGTCAAGTTGTTTCATACTACAGAACCTGGTGCTTGATCTCTAGGGCTGTGCTTCCACATCAGCTCACTAATTATTCAGTACTCAGCCCACGTCTCTTTCCTCTTGAAAGGCCTTTCTCCAACCCCCTGTACACTTTATTGAGGATACCATTCATTTGCCCACCCAACGTTACTATAGAAAATGGAAGGTCTTTTTGTCTTATTAAAATGAAGCAGAACAGTAGCAGTTGATTCACGTTCTGTTAACCCTGATAAAAGAGAGCCCCTCTCAAGAAAAGGGGCCCATGACCATTCCTCTGCGGGCCTCAGAAGCCAGTTCTAGTTTAAGTTAGGCTGGGATGGTTTGCTGCCCTCACAGGTTTATTAGGTCATCTTTGGTTTGTGCTATCTTGACACTGCGCTCTTCCTAGAAATTATAGTTAAATGCTTCTAAAAGCAATTGTTTTATGTCTGCCTGTAAGAAATCCTTCATAAGGCCCTGGCTGGGGTAGCACAGTGGTTTGAGCGCGGGCCTGCAAACCAAAGGGTCGCAGGTTCGATTCCCAGTCAGGGCACATGGCTGGGTTGCAGGCCAGGTCCCCATTGTGGGGTGCGCAGGAGGCAACCACACATAGATGTTTCTCTCCCACTCTTTCTCTAAAAATAAATAAATAAATAAACAAACAAACAAAAATCTTTAATAAAATTCAAACTGACTCAGTGTCCTGCATTAAGAAAGAAAAATCCTTCATAAGGACACGTGCTGTATGATCTGTTTAGGTAATGTATTCCTTCACCTAAACTGGAATATAGTAAGTGCTTCATTAATGTTCATTTGGTACATTAAAGTGTAATCCAGCGTCCCTGGTGAATCTAGGCTCTTCAAGGTCCTTTCCGGTGCCCACATTGCATCTAGCAGAGAGCTTTATATTTTGAGGACATATGCTGTACTTTTTTCTAAATGTCCCCTGAAATGAAAGAACACCGTGAAAAAGAGGGGAAAAAAGCATTAAGGGAGACCACTGACGGAGGCATGATGAGAGAGAAAGATACATGGGCTTGTGGGGGATGAGAGTCCCCTGTGGCACCCGGAGACCTGTTGACCTCACCTCATCCAGTCGGCCCAGGATTTGCCCTTTCCATCCACGTACTCATAGCAGTTTCTCCCTTTGGTGATCTGTGTTTCAGAAAAGAAGTTAAAGACCTTTTACTTTTTTTCATGGGGAGGTAACAATCAGAAGAATTATTTTACCCTACTGTCACCAAAGCTGCCAGTTGTGACATGGTATTTTTCTTACTCATCATCTGCACATCCGAGTCTGTCTGTCCAATCAGAGCGGGAGCCCCACACAAGGGAGGAGCCACTGCTTTGTGTCTGCACCACTTTGCTCCCACTTATCTTCCGATCCTTAAACAGAAGTTCTGTGTCCATGTAAAGTCCACTCAGTACCCAGAGCTCACCGTATTGCCCCCTCCATGTCTAGCACATAAGAGGTGAGGTCCCTCCAGGCCTCAGAAGGAATGTGGGAAGGCAGAGGACAGTGGAAGAAGTAAAGACTTCTCACCAGCCAGGAGTATCTGCTTTTGGCTGCCTCTTCATCTTCTGCGATGTGTCCTTCATAAAGGCCAAAGTGCAGACCCATGGGCAAGTCAGCTGCCTCATTCCATACTCCAAGCCCAGCCTCAGGGATGCAGGATGGCCCGATTCTCAACCCAGGGGGCAGGGTGAGGGCTGAGCGGTGGGGATGCCCCTTGTCCACCGCACCGTCCTTTACAAATGTAGGGGGCCCATGCACAGCACAGCTGTCGATGAAGAAGTTCTGACACTTCTCAGAATCTGGAGGTGAGAGCCACAGGGGTTAGGGAAGGCACAGCGCATGTTCGTGGACACAAAGAGCTTCAGAGGGAGTCTGGCACTGACATCATTGAGACCATCAATCCTGTACTCCAGGTCACTAGAGGAAGGGGATGATTTGGGGACGAAACGACTGGATGAAATTATTGTATCATAACACACTTCTTAGTGAGGGTCACTTACAAAGGTAGTCATCATCCTGGGACTCGCTGACCTCTTGGTACACATAGCCGTTTCTTTCTCGTAGGCTGTACATCTTCACGTCCATCTCCTTTCTCCTGAGTTCTGAGCTGGAGAAGGCAGGTGAACAAGGTTGGTGGGGTGTGGAGTGTTAGTTCCCATTTTGTCACGTAACACAATCTCCTCCCATCAAATGATCACCTGTCCTTTTGCGTACTCTGGTATTTTACTTGGTTAACTATTGGTTCAGAAGATGAAGACTCCACACTCACTACAGATGACTGATTCAATTTTCGTTTCTAGATCTTCCCATTACCTGGTTTAATTTGCCAACCTGTAATCGTTCACAAAATATTTATGGAGTGCAGATTATGTGTTAGGCATTGAGTAAAGGCCTGGGCACACAACACCAATAAAGTGTGGTTGCTATTATCAGATGTATTTATTGGACAAGTTGCATGTGTCACGTGTTTTAAATTTAATTCAATGTTCTCAAACAATATATGAGTGATGTTTCCATATCTTCACTTTACATATGAGCATTCGGGAGCTCAGAGAATGTACAGGATTTGCCTGAAGCTCCAGTGCTAACTTCAGTCTCAGCTTAGCCCAGCTTAAATGCAGGCCCATCCAAAGTCCGCCTCACATACCTAGGTCATACTTATCCACCCTTCCATAGGACTCAGAGAATTCAAGTTCCCAAGCTATTTTCTTACCCATTTTTCGTCTAGTGTGCTTTCCAAAGGCATATGTTTCTCCAGAAAGGGGACACTGGTTTCTGGGCATGCTCTGAGTTCCTTGCAGCCATCAGATTTACTGTTCCTGACAATTCCTTCCAAGTATACTCATTGCTTCATGGCACCCTGGATGTTGCCTTCAGTATAAGAGTCACATATTAAAAGGTAACATGTATTATACTTTGTTAAGGCTTATGATACATTTTATATGCATGTCTTTAATACTTCGATTCTTGCAAATACCAAGGGAGTACGAATATTAGAGGGGATAGGGGCCATGTGGGTAATGAATCCAAGAGTATAACTGAAGCCTTATGGCTCTTTTCTTTCACCTGTCTCTATAATGTTGAGAGCGAAGGATGTTGGGAAGAGAATAAAGAAATAGATGGCACAAACATATCTAGGCAATAAATAAAATGGTGATAACATTTGCAATACCTTAGAAAGAACATTTGTACTTAGATTAGCTGGTCTCCACCAATTCCGTTTGAATAAGGCTGTACCAGTAGCTAGTTGTCTTCAGTTTCATGATCGATAACAGGCTAATTTTCAACGTTCTGGTGAATATGCCATTCAATAATGCTCACCGAAGTGTTCTGTGAATTGTGTCATACGGTATGAAGTGAAATTACAGTCCTGCCCTCAATTTACCTTTCAAGTCTCTCCATATTTCAAATCTCACAGAAATTACCTTCAGCGTTCATCGGTCATCTTCCAGTTTAATTTGTAATTGTGAAATCATTCATTCAGCAAACGTTTGGGGCCCTCAGGGGCCCTGATCTGGGCCGGTGACTTCTGAGAAGTCTCAGGTACGGACCAGCCTCTCAAAGAGCTCACAATGCAAAGGTAGGCAGGCTGAACAAATGATTCTAAATAGGATGAGAGCAGCCTCACTGGAACTCAGAGAAAGAAGCTGTTGCTTCACCCTATAAGAAAGGGTATTTGAAATCAGTTGCAGATGGATGAGTTTCTATAGAAGAGTGTGTAACATATATGAAGTCCTTACATCATTTTCTTATTTGTTGTTTCTCAATCATCAAGCCAGAAGCTCCTCAAGGGTGGGACATGCTTTCTTTGATTAGAGTGGGAGGCTGTGATCCTGGACATTTTACATTTTTCTTCATCTGGGACCATCCACTATACAAACTGCCTACACGTTGTAAGTGTCCCTTACTCAGAGGGTCTTAGTGCATCTCTCACTTCAGCATAGCAGAGAAGTTTGGTTGAAACCGTCAGTCAGACGAATGATATCATGACATACGGATTAGACAATATAAACTTTAGAAACTATGAAAGTTTATTTTTCTAATTTTTAAGAAAGATTTTGTTTCTTTTCTTGAGAGAGAGAGGAAGGGAACGAGAAAGAGAGAGTGAAACATTGATGTGAGAAACACTAATCAGTTGCCTTTCACACACACACCCCAACCAGGAACCTGGCCCACAACCGAGGCATGCGCCCTGACCAGGAATCAAACCGGCGATCTCTCACTTTGCAGGATGACACCGAACTGGTCACGGTGGTCAGGGCAAAACTCTGAAAGTTTTCATGAGTTTGTAAGTGGTTTAGAGAAGCAACTGTAGGTTAGACTGCACAACCACTGACACTGTGATCTTAGACATACCGTCAAACATTTCTGTATCTCTGAAAGCTCACTTCCCTCATCATGAATGGTGACAGTTACAGTATATACCTCATTGAGTTGTTGTAACGTTTGAGTGAGTTTATTCACACAGAAATCTTAAAGTCTGAAACATAGCGAGAATGAAGCACCTGGTAGTTACTATGGTTGCTGTAGTTGTTAACTATGAAGATGATGATGAGCCAGGGCTGGTGCAGCTCAGTGGATTGAGTGCTGGCCTGCAGACGGAAAGATCACCAGTTCCATTCCCGGTCAGGGCACACGCCTGGGTTGTGGATCAGTTCCCCACTTGGGGGCGTGCGAGAGGCAACCTATGCAGGCGTGTCTCCCACAGGGTTCTGTCCCTCACTTTCTCCCTCTTTTCCCCTCTTTCTAAAATAATCAATACACAAAATCTTTAAAACCGGACGATAATGTCGGACAATGTGTCGAAGAGACCAGCAAAGGAAGGCAGCAGTTCCTAGGATCCTACCTGCAGTTTCCTACTCTCACCTGCCTTTCTGTCCACGAGGAAAATTTTCTTGTCCACAGGATTTGGGAAATACTCACCTTCCGGTGTCTCCTCTGCTCCCTTCTGAAGGCCAGCCAAGAAGGTTTGACTGAAAGATGATGAGAAATCGGTGTTATGGTTGGAAAATGTTTCCAAAATCTGGAGATTCTTATTAGGGACACAGAATTCTGAATGAGTAGTCCAAGAACAATCCCAGGATGATTGGAAAATGTTTTTGAGGTACCATTAAGGCATACGCTTCTATTGGGGCCATCCACCAATTTCATTAGAATGATAAAAAAAATAGACAAAGTGTCATCTACGCTTCATCCTATGTTCATAAAGCACCTATTACATTTATTAAAAAATAAATTGGCCTCTCCTGACAACAACGTAATAAAAGTAACTGCACAGAAACTCCATGTCTTCACCATAACCCTTTCTCCGTCCTGTTGTCTTCATTCAAACCGGCCCCGTCCAGGCTAACGGCACCACGACCACCTGGCCTCCTGTCTCTGGTGTCCTCCCCCCATGCACAGACTGGCCGTCCACGCCCTCCCTTCATCATTACACTCTGGTCAGCATCCACCGTCTGTTCACCACACGAACAGAATTCCCGTCAAGTTAAAGATCACATCTGGACTTCCGCTGTGTTTCCACCCCAGAGCCATGAAAGTGGACTGACCCTTCCAACTGAACACTCATGATACTGGACAGGATGACACCATGGCCGACATCAGGAAATGACAGTGATCACCCACTCCCGACCCTGGCCCTCCCCCCAGCTCCCGTAATCACCGTGGTTAATACTGTTCCCCATGGTCTGTCTCCGTGCAGCCATCATGCAGCCACGCGTCAGGACCCTCTTCACCCGCCAGACCTGCCTCCCTGTCTTGCAATGACAACTCTTCTGAATTAGTTATTTCTTATTCGCCTGTGTGTTCTTATACATTTACTGGTTATTAATGTATCTATAAATATATAAGATGATTTCGCACACTTGAAATTTCACAGGGATAGCCCCTCACTGTGCCACACACTGTTCTGCATCTTGCTGGTTCGCTGGACAAACAAACCCTGCTCCCTGGTTAACTCCTGAGATGCAGCCTGACCTGAACCAGGTCCGAGTCAGGAGGGCAGCTCTGGTTCCTCCTCCTCCTCACCTTGCTGCCTGGGAGCCCGTTCTTCATCAGAGTCCTCAGGGTCCTCCTCCTGCAGCCTGCGGTGACACATGAAAGCTGGTCACGGGGCCCTGAGACCTGGAAAGAGACAAAACCTTTGTCCTGAAAGCCAAGAGCCTGGAGGAGGAACGAGCTCCAGGAAGCCCGTGGGACTGGCTCCGATGGGATGGGAGAGTCTATAGCGAGTCACTGTGAGCGCTGTACCGTCAGCGCCGGCCCTGCTCTGACACGAAGGGGCAAATTCCCCCCATCGGTGTCCACGCAGGAGGGAGCTGCGGGCGGACGGATGGATGGAGCCGCCTGAGACGGAGCCGGCCCAGCAGCCTGTCCGGTCACCAGGCTCCTCCAGCACCCAGCGCCTGCGCACTCGCTACCTAGGCTGATGTGCACGTCCAAGTTCCTCTTCACGTTCCGGTACCGGCCTTTCTCCCCGTCTCCCATCGCTGCCCACTCCTCCCGGGAGAAGTAGAGGGAAGCGTCTCTCAGAGCTTCTTCAGCCTGGAGAGCAGAGTGGCAACACCGGGAACTCGGTGATGCGGTGGGAACGCGCGCGGCGGGCCTTCTTCCCCGGTCCCCGGGTGCAGGGGGCAGGCGGGGCCTCGGTGGTCCTTGTGCGGGTGCGTCCCGGGGGCCTGCTCCCCCTCCCTTCCCTGACCGGCCCCGCCCCGCGGAGTCCCGTCTCTCCCCCCAGCGCTCTGCACCCGCACAGCGAGGGTCACCCCGAGGGCCGGGCGCCTGCGGAGCTTTGTCCCCAGCCCTGTCCCCAGGCTTCCCATCGACCCCTCGGCTCACCTGAGGCTTCCGCCCGCCCCGTTCATCCCGCTTCTCCCTCAGGGCGCTCCTGCGGGCCCCCGTCGGGGTTCATGGTGTCGCTGCCCATAGTCCGAGGCGCCCGTGGAAGGAGAAGGTGCTGAGAGGGCCGAACGCCTTTCTCCCGGCTGGCAGGGCGCCGGGAGAGGGGGGGACCTGGGGAGGAGGGGCTGGATGGCCTGGGGATGCACGGGGGAGGGGGGTGCCCTCGTTCCGGCCCCCGCCCCGCCTCAGCGGGGCATCCGCGGCCCAGGTGTCTGAGGACCCCGTCGGCAGGGCGGGCCCGTGGCGGCGCCAGGGAACGCGCTTTTCCCAGGGAGGGGCTCGGAGGCGCCCCCGGGGCTCCGGAGAAGCCTGCACGAGGCGCAGGCGCAGTGCCCGGCAGACCCCCGGCTCTCAGGCTGAGAGGCTGGGGGTCCCTCAGGACCCGCGCCCGGGTCTTCCGGGCCGAGGAGGCTTAGAATGCCTGGGGGGAGGGTCCGACCTCTGCGGCTGAGGAGACTTGGGGCGTCTGCTCGAGGGGCTTCAGGGTCCCCACCACCGAGTTAGTTTCCGGGACGACGCATTCGGGGTCTCTGAGTTTGGGGAGATTTGGGCTGATTCGGTCTTTCCGGGCGAGCTGCAGGTAGGGGGTGCCCCGAGCTGAGGGGAAGTGGGGTTTCAGGCTGTTCGGGGGTCTAAGCGTTGGGGGTTAGGAGATGTGGGGTCCGCCGGGTTAGCGGACCCGGGCCCCGCGATGCTGAATGGGTTTGGGGCCCCCATCACGATGAGGGCATCTGCGGTCTCTCTGGCTGGACTTTGCAGGTCTCGGGCTAAGGGTTCCACACGGCAAGGCTCCCCGCTTACCGGCCAGTCTCCCGGGGACTCTGCTGCACTGCCCATGCAGCCGAGCGTCCTCTCCTAGCTCCCGGGCTTTCGGCCCTGGGGAGGAAGGTTTATCCTGTATAGTCACGTGGGCACAATACGCCAATCAGCGCTGGGGTCCCCGGGCCCTACCCGCCAATGGGCGGTCAGAAGAAGCTGAAGGGGCGGGGCAGAGGGGCAGAGCCCCCCGGGTTCGCCACTGGTCGGCGGAAAACCCGCCCCTCCCCTCGGGGATTGGCTGCTCTGGGTCTCCCGGGCGCCAATCCCAGAGCCCGCAGCGAGGACCGCGGGTTGGCGCTTTCTGTGGCTACATTTCCTGCAGCTGGTGAGGGATCCGCCTCGCGGGAGCTGGGAACCCCGAGGGTCGACGTGGCCGTCCTGCCGCCTGACGAAGTGTCTTTGCTCCACCAGACTGTGGTCGGGATCCCCAACTTACATCTCGGCCCGTCTTTGACCCCCCTTTTCAAACCCACTTTGAGCTAGAGCTGCATAAGCGGTGAGGACGCGGTCACGGCTGCATTGCATTCCGTGGAAACTTAAGTCACTAAATTCTGAGCACACAATTCATAGACACAAAATCAGTCCCAGAGGGCTCAAATATTTAAACACAACAAATAATAAGTATACTGCAAAACACACTGGGAGAATTTCACGTCTCAAAGAAGTGGCGTTATGAGTAATAGGTATGTTTAAGTAACTCAGGTGGAAAAACATTTCAGAAATAGGAAGACAAGATAAAAGCAAACAAAAGTAAATAAATTGAAAAATCCTGAAAAAACGTACAAGTATTTTGCGTAAAAATAACACATCAAATTTGAAGACAGGTGTCCACAGAGCAGGGTCTGGTTCGTTGCTACTGGCTTTCACAGGATAAAATGGGAAGAGTGTCTCTGGTCCTTACCGCGTTTTGAGCACGCAAGTATAACTTGATTTCCATGGAAGTCGGAAATTGGAAATAAGAATTTCCAATTATTCCTGCGAAACTGCAAAAGCGGAAACCTCACTACAGTGGAGTTTGGGTCAGTGGGGGTGCTTTCACATAGCACCACCAAGGGTCAATTACAGGAAAGATTGTCTGTCGCAGGCCCCAACACATAGATGTACCGTGTGCTCCCAGGAGAAACCGACTCCCAGCAACTCAGCCAGAGAGAAACCATCCTCACCCTGAACTGAGATTTTCTGCACTGCACTTTCGATTGAAATGACCCCTCCCAACTTCCTCTTTGTTCCCTGTGTAGTAATCTTCCTCTCCTTTACTGTGGAGCTTGCCTATGACTTTTGCCACAGCTTGCTTGTCCTAAATTGCATTTTTTTACTGTTTCTGAATAACCCCCTTATCTGCTGGTAAAATAACTGACTGCTGTATTTTTAAGGTCAACATAGTTTGGTGGCCCCTATGGGGATCCAGAGGACTCCTGACATCTCCGAGGCTGATGAGCAAGAGGGTGCAGTGTCCTTGCTCTGAAAGACTCGGGGAAGTGTTCTTTGGTGCAGACTCTCCGGTGATCAATTTGAGAATAGTCATCCAGAAATGACATCCTCATACCCTCTGATCCAGAAATGCCACTTTCCAGAAATTTCCCCTAGTAGCCCTGACCTGGTAGCTCAGTTGGTTAGAGTGTCCTGCCTATATGCCAAGGTGGTCAGTTCGTTCTTCAGTTCAGAGCACATACAAGAAGCAACCAATGAATGTATACATAAGCAGAACAACTCTCTCTCTCTTTGAAATTAATAAATGAAGTTGGGAAAAAATCGTAAAAAATTCCTCCAGTTTTGCTTCCCTGTGTGTGAAATGAAGTGTGTTTAATACGATTTATCCAACACTTACATAATAACAGATACAATTTTAAAGTATTCAGTAGAAGAGAATTTGTTTAATTATGGTTTGCTCAGACTGTGAAATATAGAAGGTTAAAAATGGGCGAGGATATACATTTCATTAAAGAAACAGAACTTAGTAAGGTGGTTCCAATGGGTTTTAACAGAGAATAGTTTCTAAGTAATGTCGTTATGTGAGAAAAGTATGCTGCAAAACAAATTGTGTTAAAAAGACCCAGGCAGAAGACGTGCTGAGGGGCGACGCAGGGACTAGTCACAGGGGTCAGGGTCTGGGCAATGTGCAGGGGAAACTTGCTTTTCCTTCATGTCATTTGGAACGTTGTGTCATTTGTCTTTCCTTTACTTAAAATAAGCCTATTTATAAGTATTTTTTGTAGATAAAAGAATGGATGAGAAGTACTTGGTTATATATGTATGCATTTAAAAATGACTCCACAAAAATTCCGCACACCCTCATTAAATCCAGGGGCACGTGCTGCCTTCCTTATCGGGATAGCACCTTGACCACCCCAAGTGTCTAATTTGCATCCAACACTGTATTCCATCAGGAACATTCCCACAGTGCGAAATATACTGTGTCGCAGTTACTGTCTGTTTGAGAGTTGAAAACCATTTATTATGAAAACAATGAATTTTATATTTAAGTACTGGATCCAAGGTCATTTATAGAAATGCTATTAAGAATAGTATAAGCCCTAACTAGTGTGGTTCAGCTTCTCTGTCTGGCATCTGGCGACTAGGGTTCATTGTCCAGCTCCAAGTCTGGAGTCTGGCCGTGGGGTCTTTGTTACGGATCCGGGTCCTGTCTCTGAGGTCTGTGGCGTGGGTTTGAATCTATTTGGCTACAGGTCTTGGATCTGGGGTCTCTTTGGGTGTGGCTTTGGGGTCTCTGGGTTTCTGTGTGGGGTCCATGTGCATTTCTATAAATTTATAGAAATAAATTTATTATTTATTTGGCTCCAAGTCAATGCCAAGGGGAATCCCAAAGCTGGGGTGTGGTGAAGAAGGAAACTTTAGTGCAAATATCTCAATTTTGATACACAATGGCTGTGAGTACAGAAGGGTTGTTAAGAAGCTCAGTATTGTTACAGGTGAATTATGAAGTAGCACGCTGTGTATCAACTCACTTGTGCTGCTTTTTAGTTATCTAGCATTAGGCCTATGAGGAGGCCCTGAAGTGAGGCAGCCCTGGGGCAAACTGCCTGTCTTGTTGTTCTGCTTAGGGCTTTCCCGCTCATCTACATGAGTTCCAGACCTTCATTTCCTCCACTCATCTACATGAGTGTAGACCTTCATTTCCTCTTTGCTCGGCTGCATTTGCACATGAAGAAGTGAGAATTGGAAAAGGATCCCCTCTGAACGGACCAGATCAGGCTGGGCAGCAAAAAAAAGGCCTCTGGTGTTATCACCACAACAGATTAGATTATTATTGTTTTTAAATTATGCTGTGTTTCCTGTAGTGCTTTTTAAGCCCAAACTGAGACAGCGTTTTTGATGTTGCTGCTTACTTAAATTATATATAAAAATAAAAGTAACTGAAAATCCTAACCAAACAGGTAATAACTGCTATTACATTAAATATATATGCTTCTAAACAAGTGGGAGTGTGTGGGGTGGGATGGGTGGAGGAGGGCAAAAGGGAAAAATTGGGAAACTGTAACAGAATAACAATAAAAAATCATTTAATGAAAAACAGTACATACTGTTCCAGACATCACTGCTTGCACATTTCCATTCTTCCACTTTCTCTGGATTTAATTTATCATTCTGGGTTTGTAATAGGATGCAAAATTTGTAAATCTTCAGGCTTTCTCCCTAATGTGTGGATTTATCAATACATTTTCCCCAGAGTGTTCTTTATGTACTATTTTTATTATCATTCAGTTTAAATTATGTTTTAACTGCAATTGTAATTTAATTTGTGGGTTACGTAGAAGTGTATTTTATAATTTTAAATATAAGAATTTCCTAGTTATCTTTTATTACTGATTACTAGATTAGCTGTAATGAGAGGAAGAAACATACTTTGTATAATTTCAATCCTGTGATATATTTTTTTGAAACTTGCTCCTTAGTACAATATGGTCAATGAAAAAAAAAAAAAAACAAAAGGCTCCAAGCATGGTTCTGTGCTGCCATCTCTTGTTCATTTTGGGAGTAACACCTTAGTGCAGGTCCACAAGAGGTTGGTTCCAGTGGAATGTCAATGAGTGTTAATGGCAATGGCATTTAGAAGTGTATTTTAGAATGTCTAAATGTATGGACTCTCCAGTTACCTTGTAACTGGTTTCCAGATTAGGGTAAAGGAAGCAATAAATGTGTTTTATGTGCCATTCGTTGGAAGTTGCTGTATACTGTAATAGAGTCGGGTTTTTAGAAGTTCCAAGTGCGCTTGAAAATCATTTGTCATGTGCTTTGTTTGTTGCAGCTTCCTTAAACAATGAATAAAGTAAAATCTATTTAAAATTAATTTTCACCCAAGAGGTTAAAAAATAAAACCTCTACCATTTTATACGTAAAAATCGAATGAACCTATTGGCCAAGCCACTAATAACTTGTCCCAAGTGTGCATCTCTGCTGCCATCTCGTGGGAATTTCGGGGAATAACATCCTAGTGCAGGTCAGCAGGAAAAGTGGTTGATTATGGTGGAGTATCATGGAGTGTTGAATTTTTTTTTAAGACTGTTTCGAAGTACAAGTCTCAGGTCCCAGTGTCAGTGAGCAGTTCCTTGGGAGTACTTTTTATGAACACATCATCTAGACCAACACTGGATTTGGGGGTGCACCATTGGTTCTTTTCTTTGATTACATGTTTAAATTACTCTTTGTGTCTAGAAAAGATATTTATTTCTGCATGTTATTTTCCACACAATTTACTAAGTTGTGTTATTTCTAATAACTTTAAATTGATATTTGCGAGTTGTCAAGGTAAATAAGATATCATGTAATAATAAAATTGTGTTAGTTTAGCTGCATAAAACAAAAAAATTGTTACAGCTTGGAATAAAACATGTAGACATGGATAGTTAAAATGTGTTAGTTATAAGTTCATTAATAATTAAATAAAATAGCTGCATGCTTCTTAGCATTGTAAATGAGTTCAGGACCTGGAGCAGCGGTATTCTAGAAATCAGAAGTATTTTGTAAGTACAATTGTGCCCCTTGGAGGTTATCTGAGGAGCTCACAATATGGCAAAGGTCCACATTTTCAAGGAGGAGAACATTTGATGGTGAATTCTGGTATCTAGAAGAGTAAGATTATGGATTCTAAGTTATTTTAGGAAACAATTATTGCAGAGTGATTTATGGGCAGCGAAAAGGGACAGTGACGCTAAGTGCTGTGGTTTATCACAGTGTGGTTCAGTCTCTTAAGGTGTCATACCTTCCTTGGCTTCTGAGCTTTCATGGGTGTCTTCTTAGCCAAAGACATTCCTCCCCAGTCTTTGCAAGAAGGCTGGCAGTTTAATTTATTTTTTGTTGTTCTTTAGCTCTCAGCCTCCAGGCTGACTGTCCAGAGAGAGGCGTGATTTCAGATCCAGAGTGCGAAGTCACATGCTGTTTGTATTCTAATGGACTCTTCCTCCTGCTCCATAGGGAGTAGGGTTTCTCATTGCTATGAGATTGGGTTTGTTTTTTTTCCTCTGCATCATAGGTGCTTATTAGCAATTGGTATCTCTATTCAGTGCATGGCAGTAACTGCCACCTTAACCCCCCTAAGGACAATCTGAGAGGTCTCCATACAAGGTTCCAAATGTCCTCTGGGGGGCAAAGTCAACTTTATGTTGAAAGCCACTGATTTTTTCAAAGTTTTATTTATTTATTTTTAGAGGGAGGGAAAGGGAGGGAGAAAGAGAGGGAGAGAAACATCCATGTGTGGTTGCCTATCACCTGGCCCCCATCGGGGACCTGGCCTGCACCCCAGGCATGTGCCCTGAGTGGAAATCAACTGGCAACGCTTTGGTCCCCAGCCTGCGCTCAGTCCACGGAGGTACAGCAGCCAGGGCAGAAACCGCTGATCTTGAAGCTTTGATCCTCTTTGGAACCTGAGTGATCTGGTCTTCAAATGCAGTATTCTTACTAGTATAACATGCAAATTATTTTCTGATCCCAATTGCGATTTATTTTGGGGTGGTTATTTAGAAGTGTATTTCATGATTTGTAAATACAAGTATTTTTTAGTTATCTGTTGTTACCGATTTCTTTATTAATGGCAGTGAGAGCAAGAAATACACACATGCACAAATTTAGTCCTTTGAAATTTGTTCTAACTTGCTTTATATCACTATATGGTCAGTGTTTACAAAAGTTTTGAGGGTGCTTGGAAAGCATCTGTAATTTGCAGTTTTAGGGTGTAGTGAAGTACTTATGCACATTGAACGCCATTTGCTTCTCATGTTATTTTGAAATATTTTTGTGGGCTTTATTGATTCTGAAACAGAACCTGAATGATGGAAGTTTGTTAAATCTCCTATTATGATTATTATTTTGTGTATTTTTTCATTTTTTCATGTTCTATATAATTGTGAGCTTATGTTATTGAGTGAATAAAAATTTGGAACTAAGTGGTACATTGAAGTTTCTGATACGAAGTACTCCTCTTTATTTGTAGTAGTGTTTTTTTGTCTTCAAGTCTATGTTATTTTATAATTTTCATTTGGTTCATGTTTTCATAGTATATTTCCTCATGCTTTCACTTTAGATCTGTTTGCACAGATCGAAGATAGCTCCACACTGAGATAGCTCTCAGTGTTTTATATTCGTTATGAGTGGCTATTGAAATCAATCCAAGAATTAGTTTAGGCAGACGGTGAAATGTAGGGGGCCCAATATTTTTCCATTCAGTTGTTCCAATACCTTTTATTATATTGCAAACATTTTCCCACAGATCTAAGTGAGGCAGGAGACAGCATAGGAAGAACTCTGAAACTGCATTCCTGTTACTGGCCACCATATAGCACCCTGGTTGCCAGGAAACATCTTTTACCCATTGAGTAGAATAAATAGTAAACCAAGGCAGGGAGGAGGAGGGAGACAGGTCTCACACACGAACTCAGAAGTCCTGAGCCTGGTCTGATACTGTTGCCAGGTGTTCCAACATCACAAGACACAACATCATGTTAACAAGAAAGAAGGGAAGTCCTTGAAATTCTATGTGGCATTTCCACTTTCCGGTAAGGAAAACCTTGAAAGTGTGCTTTCATCCGAAGGCCTGGAATGTGGGAGAGGGTCCCCGGTGCCCAAAGAAAGAGCCCATGGAACAACTTTGGTGAATTGCCTACCTCTGGTCACTATCTGTTTTACGAGGGCGTCCCTGATGCTTATAGAAAGAGCCCATCAATAACTTTGGAAAGTGCCCCAATTTTAATGAACTGTCTGCTGTCACGTATTTGTTTTACAACAAGATGAACCAATGGGGTCTGGAGCAAGATAAGGATTTGGGCTAACAGACCCCTACACATACCTATGTTCGGGTAATCACATTCCCCCCAGGAAAGCTGGCACCACATTTACCCCTTAATCAATATGTAACTTTCCCCTCCTATCCCACCAATTATATAAGTCCTCTGAAGGAAGGACTCATGCGCTCGCTCTCTCTCTCTCTCTCTCTCCCTTTTCTCGGGGGCTCAGGGTGCCCTTGGCTCTCGGGCCACTGGGCCTCTGGCCACCTGGCCTCAGGCTGCCCATGGGCTTGCCAACCTGGTCTTCAGCTGCTCTTGCTTTTGTCACCCTGCTTTGCCCTGAAACTTTGCCTTTCACCCCCTACTCTATCCAGTCCTGTTCTCTTCCATGGGAACGGGCCACTAATAAACTGAATACATACTATAAGATTTGCTGATATGTCATTGTTTACATGCATCAGCAAGAAGAACCAGGTCTCTCCCGCCAACATAAGGAGATACCTTTCTCATAGAAAATTTCCATCTGACTTTGCCCTTATCATTGGACTTTGTATTCTGTCCCATCCATCTGTCTAGTCAAAGGCCATTACCCCACTGTTCAGATTAACGTAGGTTTGTAACACAATACATAGTTATGTTTGGTTGGGCTAGGTTCTAATTATTAACTTATTTTTCCAGAACTCTCTTTTCATTCCTCATTTTAACAAGTGAACTGAGAATGAATTTGTTTTACTTTTAAAATGTCAATATTTTAAACTGTATCACATTCAATTTATAAGCAACTTTGGGACATTGACATTATTATGTTTTTGTTTTTGTTTTTGTTTTTTTTTGTAGAAGAACACGATGTTACTTTCCAGTTGTTCAAGTGTTTTTCATCGGGCATCATTTTAACATTTTGTTCACGCAGATCATGCGTGGTATTTTCCTCAATGTTCCATTAACCTCAACATGTTAGGTATTTTATATGTTTTGTTGCTATTGGTTCTTTCTGATTCTATCTTTAACTTAGCGTTTCCATATAAAGGAAATCTTTTTCTGTGTGTGATTTCCCCTCACTCTAATAAATCCTATTATTTGTAATCATGACATTGCTTTTCATGACTCATCAGGGTACATAAGCTTTTGTACAATAAGATTGCATTACTTTAGTTATGTGAAACCATGTAAAGAGAGCTAATGGTTGAAAGAAAATATGAAGAAATGAGGTAACTGAGGAGTTAGAAAAAACTTTGTTGGTGGTAAGTCCACTAATGATCGGATGTGTCAGGACCCCCTACTCTCTGTGGTGAGACCCCTCCTGGCAGTCAGAGAACGCAGAGTTGATGGCACAGGACCCTCTGTGCTGGCAGAGAGGACCCCACCCGCTCTCCGATGCCCACTGCCCAGAAATGCTCTTCTCTGCTGCCCTCTCGTGGACATCCTGGGAATGGCAACTACTTACTCAGCAGCTGCTGTCACTGTTTTGCTAGGACACTGTGAAGCCCCACCACCCCTCACGTCATCGTTGCCTCATTTATGCTCTTCTGCATGTGGTGGGGTTTCTGACTCTCCTGTGAGTGAGGTTCTCCTGCCTACGTACGTCTTCCATTTGGCCATTTTCATTCGCTCATCTGTGTCATACCTGTTGGAGTATGAGACCAGCGCAAAGATTCTTGAGGTCACAGGAAAGATCGTTTCCCCACCACCTAAGCAAGCAGTCAGGCGTTTCATCCGAGGTGAATTTGGGGAGTACGTGTACATCGCCTTTTACTTAACTACGATGTAACAATTTCAGTGAAGGAACTGATTCTCAAAACTAATTATGTCAGTGAAATATGGAACAATGTGCAAATGTAGCATGTGGATACACAACTTCTATTTAAAGTTTCAAAGGTGGCAATGAAGAGGCCAACATTTTGCATGTGGCATGTTGATGTTCAACTGGCTTTTCAGAGAGAGAGGACTGAGAACTCATTTAGGATTGTCATCTCGTTTCTTCCTGAGAGGTTTCGTTCCCCCAATCAGGTTCAGGAAGGGAGCTTCAGCACAATCACCTTAGCCTCAGACGGTAAGACTCCTAGTGTAACCGGAGAAGACACCGGCATTTGGGCTGCCGGTCACTCCCAAATCCAATAAGCAATGACAGCGATTGAATCTTTTAGGAGCGCTTTATTCAGATGGCCGGCGATCTGAGAGGATGGCGGGTTCCTACCCTAACAAACCATCTTCCCTTCTCTTTCCTGGCCAGAATTTTTATAAGGGAGGTGGGGGAAGACAAACGAGGTGCAGTGAGGGCTTTGAAATTCAGGGAAGATTAGGTGAGCGAAGCTGCAGCATTTGTTTCCTGGGTTGTGCTGTTCTCAAGCGGAGGAGGGTGGTCGTCTGCTCTCCCTGGAACAAAGGTTCGGATGTCCCCAGGCGGTAATCTTCTATCTGTGCCCCAGGAGGCCGGCTGTTTCTCAGGAGCCAGGATGGGCCTCATCTGTAGTTTCTGAAACAAAAGCTGTAACATACACATTACTTGCTAGGCTCAATAACTTTTTCCTTAAGCTACAAAGGAAAGGGGACTCCTTGAGTCCCCTATCACTAGCAAGATCTAGTAGACCCTCTTACCAGACTCCTTGTGTCTTAAAGTTGTGGGAGTTGCCCAACAGAAATGAACCTGGCAGGTAGGCTGCCTTCTTTTCTAAATGACCTGCAAGTCCCCCACTTCACCTTTGAAATCTACGACTTTATTGTTTCCTTTACCAAAATACCCTATATACCCAATATTAACTCAGTATGCTCGGTATTCATTTTTTAAAATATATTTTATTGATTATGCTATTATGCTTTTTCCCATTCCCCTCCCCGCTTTATTCCCCTCTGCCCTGTACACCCCCTCCCACCCACATTCCCCCTCTTTAGTTCATGTCTATGGGTCATACATATAAGTTCGTTGGCTTCTACATTTTCTATACTATTCTTAACCTCCCTCTGTCTATTTTCTACCTGCCATTTATGCTACTTATTCTGTGTACCTTTTCCTCCTCTCTCCCCCTCCCACTCCACTGTTGATAACCCTCCATGTGATCTTCATTTCTGCGGTTCTGTTCCTGTTCTAGCTGTTTGCTTAGTTTGCTTTTGTTTTTGTTTTAGGTGTGATTGTCAATAACTGTGAGTTTGCTGTCATTTTACTGCTCATATTTTTTAATCTTCTTTTTCTCAGATAAATCCTTTTACCATTTTGTATAATAAGGGCTTGGTGATGAAGAACTCCTTTAAGTTGACCTTATCTGAGAAGCACTCTAATTCGGATAATAATTCAGATGTTGGAATGCTTAAAGATATCCTGGAAGTTCCTAAGCCTCTCCTCCTTTTTTTTGAATTCCTGTTTCTTCATTCCGTTCTGGTTGAATCTTTCTTCCCTATGGTCCACACCGTTGATTAGAATCCCAGTTTCCTTCCTATCACTATCGGTTCCCTGTACATTTTCCTTTATTTCACTTAGTATAGCCTTCATTTTTTCATCTAATTTGAGACCAAATTCAACCAATTCTGTGAGCATCCTAATTACCACTGTTTTGAACTGTGCATTTGATAGGTTGGCTATCTCTTCATCGCTTAATTGTACTTTTGATATGGAAAAGAAATAACCCTATTGATGTAAAAAGAAACATAGCAGAATTGAGATAGCAGTCCCATTAGTGTAAGAAAAGAATTATGGCAGGATACGAATTCTATTTCTGACCCCCTTGACTAAAGAAGAAATAAATCAGGAAAAAGGGGAGAAGGGAGTTAAAGATTTACGACCGCATCTGCCGCGGGAGCCAAGATGTAAGATGCTTAAAAGGAAGAGTTTTCCCTGAGATCGGGGCCCAGATTTTGGAGACTGCCTCCTCTGGGACCACGCGTGTAATAAAGAGTCGTGCTTCGTGAACTCCCTGCGTCTGGATCGTTTCATTTCTCCGTAACACTTTCTCTTGAGCTTTGATCTGTTCTTTCATTTGGGCCTTTTTTTTTTTTTTTTTTTGGTCTCCGTGAACCTGCTATGTATGAGGGGTGGAGTCTTAGGTGTTTACCGGGGCGGGCAACCCACGTGCCTGCGTTGTGAGGCTGCACGTGGGGAAGGGTCAGAGAGGGAACAGTGACACTGCTGTGCTCACTGCTGGATTTCAGTCACTTCCCCCACTACCCACAAGCAAATTGGAACCTTCTGGTGCTGACTGCCACGTGGGTGGGCTTGTGTCCATTCTAACACCCTGTGGGTCACTCCAACGAACTCTCCTGCGAGGCTGGGAGTTTTTCCTGCTTTCGCCTCAACCCCCGAAGATGTTTTCAATCAGAGGTTTGAGGCTACATTTCCCCCAGCTGGGACCCTGGGTGGCACGGTCTGTCTTGCTCCCCAGGTGTTCCTCCTCCAGATTTATCTGCACGTGAATGTGCCCATAAATGCCCACTCCACCAGCCGCCATCTTGCTGCCAGTCCTCTCCGTCTAGCTGCCCGTCTCGACTCCTCCTACCGGTTTGGTTGACTGTTTCTTGTTTAACTCCTTGGTTGTCAGACTTCCATACAGTTTGATTTTCTGTCGGTTATGGGTGTTTTTTGTTTTTTAATTGTTGTTGTCCTTCTGGTTGTGGGAGGAGGCACAGTATGTCTACCTATGTCTCCATTTTGTCTGAAAGTCCCGGTATTCATTTGAATATAAATTCCTCCCATTAATCATGTTATTTTCATTGTTATCCTGGCTGTTAGAACTTAGAAGGTATGACAAAAATAATTTTTTATTCCCCTACCGGTTTTGTGACCCTGCCATGTGACATTCATGGCCGGGACACTGACTTCTGTAAAGTACAGCTTCTGAGAGATCATGGACATCTCCTGGCAAAAGTAAACGTTATTTTTTGCTCTGTCAGCCTTTTTAATCTATTTCTGCAGGCCTTGGTATGATTTAGTAGTGATGGGAGTCATTTTCTTCCCTTGTACCCTTCCATTGGCATGAAAAAGTATTTCTGAGGCCAGGTGCTTGGACTTAGAGAGTCAGGAATGTTGTTTATCGGTTCCTGGCTCTGTTTACATTGCGAGGACTCGGTTCCACTCCTGCATCTGGCACCTGGGCTCCACGGTCCAGCTCCAGCTCTGGAGTCTGGCCGTGCAGTCCCGGTTCCAGATACGAGTTCTGTGTCCTGGGTCTGTGGCCTGAGGTTAAATCTGTGTCTGGAATCTGGAGCGTCTTCAGGTGTGGCTTTGCATCCTGGGTAGGTGCGTGGGGTTGATGTGCGGCTCTGGGTCTAGGGTCTGATGTACGGAACCTGATGTCCAGGGTTCTCTGTCAGTCTCCGGTGTCATGTCTGGCATTCAGGGTCGATGGTCTGGCCTGTGTTGCGGAGATAGTTTTGGGATTCGGGCTGGGGTCTGGGGTTCAGCTTTTGGTTCTAGGTCTGCTCTTTCTGGAGTTTGGGGCCTGTGTCCAGTCCTGAGTCTGTCTGTGGCATCTGGTGTCTGTGAAGTGATGGTTGTTGGCTGCAATTCAATGCCAGCTGGAGTTCCAGAGTTGGGGTGTGGGGAAGAAGGAAAGTCTACTTAGTGCAAATAGCTCTGTTCTGATACTAATGGCTGTGAGTGCAACATGGTTGTTAGGAAGCTCAGTGTTGTTACAGGTGAATCATGAAGCAGCACCTGTGTGGGTCAGCTCAGTAGTGCGGCTACTCAGTTGTGAAGCGTCTTGACTGTGGGGGGGCCCTGAAGTCAGGGAGTCCCGGGGCAAGTTCCCCCTCAGGCTGTGCTGCCCAGCGCTTCTCTGCTCATTCTGGTCCGGTCCTGTCACTTCCTCTCCGTTTGGCTGCATTTGCACATAAAGAAGCGCAGTTTGGAAAAGGGGCCCCTCTGAGGACATCAGCCTGGGAGAGCAGAGAAAAGGCCACTGGTGTTGTCACCATAGCAGTCTAGGGTATTTTTATTCTTAAATTATGCCAAGGTTTCCTTTCGTACCTTTTTTTTTGTTTGTTTTTACCCAAAGCGAGACTGCCTTCTTTTGTGGCAGCTTACTTAAATTATACAAAAAAATAAAAAATATTTCAAAATCCTACCCAACAGGTAATCACTGCCATTGTTTTAAGTATATACCCTTCCAGACATCTCTCCTTCCACATTGCCATTCTTCTACTGTCTCAGGATTTTATTTATTTTCCGGGTTTGTCCTATGGATACAAAACTCGTGAATTTTCAGTTGTTTCCCCCAGTGTGTGGATGTATCCCTATGTTTTCCCATAGGTTTTTAATGTAGTTTAATATTACTCAGTGGAAATGATTTTTTAACTCCAACTGTGATTCATTTTGAGGGTTCCTTAGAAGTGTATTTCATAACTTAGTGTAAGAACTTTCTAGTTAGTTTTTGCAACTCATTTCTAGATTATCTACAATGAGAGCAAGAAACATACTTCCGATAATAAGTTCATTTCTTTGTTTTTTTTTTTTTTTTTTTTTTTTTTTGAAATTTGCTTCGTTACATTATGGTCAATCTAAAAAGTGTTCGAAGCATGCATCTCTGCTGCCGTCTTGTGGTCATTTTGGGAATAACACCTCAGGGCCACATTTTCTTTTATTTCACTTAGCATAGCCTTCATTTTTTAATCTAATTTGAGACCAAATTCAACCAATTGTGTGAGCATCCTAATTACCAGTGTTTTGAACTGTGTGTTTGATAGGTTGGCTATCTCTTCATTGCTTAATTGTACTTTTTTCTGGAGGTTTGATGGGTTCTTTTATTTGGGCCTTTTTTTTTTTTTTTTGGGTCTCTGAACCTGCTATGTGTAAGGGGTGGAGTTTTAGGTGTTTACCAGGGCGGGTAACCCACGTGTCTGCCTTGTGAGGCTGCACGTGGGGGAGGGTCAGAGAGGGAACAATGACGCTCGCTCCATTGTCTGCTGGATGTCAGTCACTTCCCCCACTACCCACAAGCAAATTGGGCTCTTCTGGTGCTGACTCCCACGTGGGTGGGCTTGTGTACATTCTACTTGGGTCTCTCCAACGAACTCTCCTGCGAGGCTGGGAGTTTTTCCTGCTGACACCTCAACCCCCGCAGGTGTTTTCAATCAGAGGTTTGAGGCTTCATTTCCCCAGCTGGCATCCTGGGTGGCACGGTCTGTCTTGCTCCCCAGGTGTTCCTCCTCCACATTTATCTGCACGTGAATGTGCCCATAAATGCCGGCTCCACCAGCTGCCACCCTCCCTGGGTCCAGCAGCTGCCGTCTTGCTGCGAGTCCTCTCCACCCAGCTGTCCGTCCTGGTCCCTCCTACTGGTCTGGATGACTGTTTCTTCTTTAACTCCTTGGTTGTGAGACTTCCATACAGTTTGATTTTTCTGTTTGTTCTGGTTATTTTTTGTTTTTTAATTGTTGTTGTCCTTCCGGTTGTGCGAGGATGCACAGTGTGTCTACCTATGCTTCCATTTTGGCCCAAAGTCCTGGTATTCTTTTGAATATAAATTCCTCTCGTCCATGTATTAGATGTTGAATACCTCCCATTAATCAGATTATAATAATTTGACTGTTATCCCATCTGTTAGAACTTAGAAGGTATGAGAAGAATAATTTTTTATTCTCCTACCGGTTTTGTGAGCCTGCCATGTGACATTCACAAGAAGGGTCAAAGCAGTAAGAAATCCTTTTTATGAGGCATTCTTTGGAGCTGCGTGGGTAGCATCATAGTCCTGGTTTTGAATGTTCCAAGTGTGCTTGACCATCGTTTGTCATCGGCTTTGTCTGTGGCAGCCTTTTTATACCATGAGAAACCTGAAAAGTTTTCAGTATTGTGTAGTACAGGGTAAAAAATGGAACTAAAACCAATAAAATCAAATGAAGTACAACCGTTATTTAACATGCTTGCCCTTTAGGCCGTGTCTTCATGCCTGTTTCCTCAGCATTGGATAATAAAGAAACTTACGAAAACCGTTGAGTGTTGGTAGGGCCATGGTGGTATTGAAGATGGATGAAGAGAAGCCAAGTTTCCGGCACGCTAGGGTTTGTCCATGGAAGAGGGGTGACAATGCCCGATAAACGTGAGAAAAGATGTGTGGCATGGAGAAGGTGCTGGGATGGATCTAACGTGTGCTAACTGCATGACAGGTTCATGTTGGAGATCGGCCAGGGTTCCGAACGCATCGGATGGACTCGTCGCTCTTCAAGGACATCCAGTCCAGATACTGCCTGAGGACGAACCGCGTGAGGCGACGCGGGACACGGATGACCTACTCAAAGTCCCCGAATCTGTCACCGAAAATCATCGGCACCAGGATGGATCCACGCATCACGACGGGTTCTACGGCAGTGTACCGGGAAGGAACACATCAAGCACCATTCTTGACAGGATGTCCACGCGGGAAGGTCTTCGGGAAGGTAAGGAAAGCGTCGTTTCAACACAAATAGCTTAGAGGAACAGTACACACAGTACATGACAGGGCACAGGAGACATCATGGGGCAAACAACACCATAGGTCACACTCAAAAAGGCAAGTTGCCTTGAAGAAATCGTCTTCCTACGAGCAACACCTCCAGCACCATCCTCGACAGGATTTCCACGCGGGAACGTCTTCGGGAAGGTAAGGAAAGCGTCGTTTCAACACAAACAGCTCGACGAACACTGCACACAGTCCATGACATGGCACGGGAGACATCATGGGGCCAAGAACACAATAGCTGACACTCTAAAGGCAGTATGCTGTTTGGGGTGAGCTTTTGTCTGAAGGTGGGCTAGGAATAGCCAGCTTCGGAAAGCGGGTGTGTATGAAATTTGTTTAATCCCCCAGGTTAGCAATTCCCCGAGAGATACAGCGTATCGCAGTGAGGAGAATTCCATGGGTAGTGTTTACGAGCGGGGGATTTGGTATTAGAAAATTTTGTCGGCACTGGCCATGAGTTAAGCCTTCCTACAGGCGTGCCTTCTGGAGCATCACTGACAATGCTGAAGGGGTAGTTGACTTGTAGGTTGTTTTTATTAAGTGAGAAAATACAGGCTCTCTAGGGGAGTGTTGACTGCTAGCGGAGAAAGTCCTGGGTAATAGTTTAGCAAGGTTTTGAGAGGCTATTATGCCCCATGGGCTGGAATGTACAGCCTTTTCATCTAGGGTTGCAGAGACGTTTCCTCACTGTTCCGGTGCCAGTGGCTGAACATAGCCCCAACTACGGGTGGAAAGACAAAGCCAACGGGAATAATTCAATTTTAAAGACTGGGCCATACGGTCAGCTAATTCATAGATGGTTTTAGGTGAAGAGTTAGCATAAGCGAAAGGGGTTAAGTGGTGAAATAGAAAGCTACTTATCAGACTCAGGAGTAGTCTTGCGGAAGAGGAGCATGGGGTCCTCTGCCTGCGCACAGGAGCAGGTGGCGTCATCTTGTTGTCCGAGTCGTTTTCCTTCCGAACAGGAACGTGAGGGCTTCTACCGGCTCACAGGTGTACGTGGAGTCTGGATTCCTCTGCTGGTCCGAGGAGTGATCTGGGTCAGCAGGAGCCGGTTTTATCCTAGAAATAGGAACCCAACTATCGACCCCTAATAGTTTCACAGCCATGGGGGTACTCAGGACAACCTGATAGGGTCCCTTCCATTTGGGGTCAAGTTGATCTGCAGGTGATCCTTCTTTCCAGGTTTTGGGAAGTACCCAGTCTCCTGGAGAGATAGTGGCCAGGGCTAGGAGAAGGCAAGACTTTATTTCCATATTCTTGTAACGCTTTTTGTACTTGCCCCAAGTTTATTATATGTTTCATGGCTTGATGGGTCTTAGTATCAAATATTAAACCTAGTGTTAGGAATGGCCTGCCATATAGCATTTCAAAAGGGCTGAGCCTAGTATTAGCTTTAGGGGAGCCCCTTATTCTCATGAGGGCTATAGGCAGTAGTTTGACCCAGTTCTCAGAAGTCTCTTGACAGAGCTTTGCTCGTGTTCTTTTTAAGGTTTGGTTTACCCGTTCTACTTTTCCAGAGGACTGAGGTCTCCAAGCAGAGTGGAGGTAATACTTTATACCTAGGGCCTCAGAGACTGATTGAGTGATCTTAGAGGCGAAGGAAGGCCCGTTACCACTCTGCAGGGAGCGTGGGAGACCAAATCAGGGTATTATTTTTTAGGAGAGCCTTGGCTACCTTTGTGGCCTTCTCCGTCCTGGTCGGAAAGGCTTCAATCCACCCAGGGAAGGTGTCTATTAAAACTAGTAGACACTTGTATCTTTTACGGGGTGGGGGGGCATTTTGGTAAAATCAATCTGCCAGTCTTCTCCTGGATATGTTCCCCTCCGCTGAACAGGCTCTAGCGGTGGGGGAAGGGATGGCCTTTGACTAGGGTTATTGTAGTTGCAAAGTGAGCAGGTTTGACAGATATTTTTATAGTAGTCATCAGTCCTTTGCCTGTAAATAATTTATTAACTAACGCTGTAGTAGCATCCCTTTCCTATGTGGAAGGAGTCATGTAGGGCCTTTAAAACTTTCCATTGAGAGGCCTGGGGAAGGAGAAGTTTGTGACCAATGTAAATCCAGGGCCCTTCCTGAATGCCCCCTTGCTCTGTGGCCTGTGATTTCTCTTCTGATGTATAATCAGGCTTCAAGTTAGCATTGTCTATGGATGGGGAATAGTGCCATTTCTGTGACTGGCCTCAGAGCTGCCTTCCTAGCCTCTTGATCTGCCCTTGTTTCCCTGGTAATAGTGGACCTAACTTTCTGGTGACCCCTGCAGTATATTACTGCTACCTGTTTAAGGAGTCTAACTACTTCCAGCAAATTTAAGATTTCTTGCTGGTGCTTAACGGGGGAATTCCTTGCAGTAAGGAGTCCTCTTTCTTTCCAGATGGCAGCATGAGCTTGCAGAACAAGGAAGGCATATTTGGAATCTGTATAGATATTAATCTTTTTTCCTTGTCCTAGAATGAGAGCTCGAGTAAGAGCTATAATCTCTGCCTTTTGGGCTGAGGTTGAGGGTGGAAGAGGTTGCGCCTCAACAATGTCATGTACACTAACCACCGCATATCCCGCTCTTCGCTGTCTACCCTGTACAAAACTGCTCCCATCAGGAAGCCACTTCTCATCAGGGTTATCTAAGGGCTGGTCTAATAAATCAGCCCTGCTGGAATAGGTGAGATCAATAATCTCTGAGCAGGAATGAGCTAAATGTGGAGATGACCCAATAGGCATTAAGGAGGCCGGATTTAAGGTATTACAAGTTTTTATAGTTACTTCAGGATTGTCTAGGAGAAGGGCCTGATACCTGGTCAATCTATTTCCTGTTAACCAGAGATGTCCTTTCATTTCTAATATACTTTGGACTTGATGTGGAGTTAGAACTTCTAACTTTTGTCCAAGCGTCAGCTTTGCAGCCTCCTCAGCTAATGTGGCTGTTGCTGCTACTGCTCTAAGACGTGGAGGCCACTCCGTTTTGATACTGTCCAGCTTCTTAGAGAAATATGCGACAGGTCGGGGTTCATTTCCTAATCGCTGGACTAGGACTCCTAATGCTATTCCCTGTTTCTCTGCTATGTATAGAGAGAAAGGTTTGTTCAAGTCAGGGATGCCTAGGTCTGCGGCCTCAACTAGAGCCTGCTTGAGTTTAACAACAGCTTGATCATGTTCCTTTTCCCATATAATGGGATCAATGTCTGGACCCTTAGTAGCTTCATATAGAGGCTTTGCAATTAGTCCAAAGTTTGGAATCCAGATCCTGCAGAACCCAGCCATTCCCAGGAAAGAGCGGAGCTGCTGTTTGGTAGCAGGTGGTGTTAGCTCAGTAATTGCCTTTATTTTTTCTGATGACAGCTGCCTAGATCCTGGAGTTGAGATATATCCTAAATAGTTTACTTTCTGCTTGGAAATTTGGGCCTTTTTCTTAGAGACTCGGTATCCCCGGCCCCCAAGGAAGTTCAGAGTGAGGATAGTGTTGCGATCTGAGGCTTCCTTCGAGAGGCTACAGATGAAGATATCATCTACGTATCGTAAGATTGCTCCTTCTCGTAGCTGTAAATCTCTTAAATCTTTCTCTAACACTCTTGCGAATAGATGGGGGCTGTCTCTAAATCCTTGTGGTAGCGCCGTCCAGGTATATTGTTGATGGGCCATTGTTTTAGGGTCTGTCCACTCAAATGCAAACAAGTACTGGGAATCTGGGCGGACAGGGATCCAAAAGAATGCATCTTTTAAGTCTAAGACAGTACACCGTTGAGTATAGTCTAGTACCTGGGTGAGGATAGTATATACGTTGGCCACAAGGGAATGTAAGGGGACAACAGTCTCGTTAATTCATCTTAAGTCCTGGCCTCCCCTGTGGGCTTAAGAACAGGGAGGATTGGAGTATTGCAGGGGGACCGACAGGGTACCAGCTGCCCGTGTGTCATAAACTTCTCGATGATGGGCTGCAGACCCTCTAAAGCCTCCCGCTTGATGGGATATTGTTTCCTGTGGGGATAAATCACCCCAGGCTTTAGGCGGATTTGGACTGGTTGTGCTGTACTGGCCTTGCCAGGAACCCCGGAGTCCCAAACTAGGGGATCTACTTCTTGTAAAATCTGTCCTGGGATATTATTTTCTTTCTTGTCTTTACAGGCTAGCATAATCATAAGGACTTTATCTGGGACCTCCTGGAACTTCAGAATAGCTCCTAGTCTGGCCAAGAGGTCTCGTCCTAGTACTGGTACAGGGCATTGTGGAATCATCAGAGAAGAATGCTTAAAAATTTGGCTCTCAAACTGACAAGGGATAGGGGGCGTGTGAAAACAAGTCTTAGATTTTCCTTGTACTCCCATAATGCTTCTTGAGTTAGGAGAGAGAGGACCAGCACATGAATTAAGGACAGAGTAAGTGGCCCCAACATCAACAAGAAAATTAATTTTCTGACCTGCCACGTCAAGAGTCACCGGGGCTCTTGGTTAGCGATCGAGATGCTGGTGTGGGCTGGGGCCAAGCTGCTCCCCGGGCCCCCTCAGTCCTCAAGTGCTGCCACGGCTGTAGGAGATGACCCCTTTCCGCTCCGGGAATGGGGGCAGTCTACCTTCCAGTGCCAGGGATGAAGGTTCGTTTCTTTGCACTTGGGACATGGCCCTGGGGGTGGCTTAGTGCATTCTTTCGCCCAGTGTCCAGAGCATTTGCACTTAAAGCACATTGGATCCTTGTGCCCTCCACACCTTTGGGGCTTCCCCAGGTTACCTTGAGGTGGCTGGCCGTAGCCAGTGTTGTTACTAAGAGCTAACGCAAGTAGCTTGGCCTGTCTCTCCTCTAAGTCTCGATCGATAAAGACCGAGAAGGCAACATCCATCAGTTGTGCCAAAGGGTTTTGGGGCCCCATTTGTAACTTCTGAAGTTTCTTACGAATACCAGGGGCTGCCTGGGTGATAAAGTGTTGCCCTATCAATACCTGTCCCTCCGGAGACGATGGGTCTGTATTAGTGTATTTCCGAAAGGCTTCTACCAGTCTGTTGCGGAAGAGTGCAGGGTTCTCTTCCCTTCCTTGTGTTATTTCCCTGACTTTATCATAATTCACTGGCTTTTCGATACGAGCCCTCATTCCAGCCAATAAGCACTGTATCATGACGGATTTACTTCTGTTTCCTCCTGGTGTATTCTAGTCCCAGTTAGGCTCATGATCTGGGACAGCCTCGGCTGCAGGCCTTGCATGGCCGGGGTCTTCAGTATGTCATTGATCTGCATGTTTACGGGCCCCTTCCCAAATTCGTTGCTTTTCTTCTGGAGAGCAACGTGTAGTTAGAACTATGTAAAGGTCCCTCCAGGCCATATGAAAGGCAAGGGTTAAGATACGGAAGTTATGAATAAAGCGTGTAGGATCCTCCGGAACGTTTCCTAGCCTTTCCTTGCACTGCTGCAGGTCAGCTATCGAGAAAGGCGCGTGGACCCGAGCAGGGCCTTCTGCACCCGCTACTTCTCTCAGAGGCAGGAGAACAGAAGAAGCAGGGAGATAGGAGGCTCCACTCCTAGTGTGTCCCGCTGGACTGGGCTTCTCCTCCTTTGGTGACTTTGGATATATGGGTGAGTAGGGCAGAGGAGGGGTTATAGTAGTCGACTGAGGGGTTGAGGTTTCAGGGCTCTGAGGCCTGCTAGGTTCCCCCTGAGAGACAGGGGAGGAAGCCTCCTCTCTGTCCCCGAGAGACAGGTGGGAAAGCCTCCCTTGCTTCCCTCTGAGAGACAGGAGTGGAATTTAAAAGGGGGTCATCTAGAATGTTGTTGGGAGACCCCAAAGTATATGTTTCTTTCAACCCAGAACAAAGAGACGGAGCATGAGATAACCCAAAAAAAGCTTGTACGTAGGGAAGGTCCGACCACTTACCTAGCCTCCGACAGAATAGATGCAATTGGAGTACGGTGTTGTAATCGCTACTCCCATTTTCAGGCCATGTTTCCTTCTCTCCTAACTTATATTGAGGCCAAGGTGTGTCATAGAAGAAAATCAGCCTCTTTTTCTTAAGACATTCAGGCTCAAACTTATCCCAGTTTCCAAGGATGCATCCCAACGGTGATGCTGCGGGGATGGAGGGTGTATTTCCCATTGGGTCAGGTCCGTGGCGCACCTAGTTAAAAAAACAAACTGAAAAAACAAACCGTCGTACTCCTGAGCCTGGAGGGGCGTCCCCGTCGCTGCTCCAGGAGTCGACTGGTGGGATGTAGGGCGTCCCCTGTTTCTCCCACCCACAGCTACCAGACGTCTCCGGTGACAGGAAGACCGAACACCAGCACCCTTGGGCTCTTAAAAGGCGTCCCCTTTGATCACCCAAGGTGCCACCGAGTGGTTCACAGGGCGTCCCCCGTCTCCCCACCGAAAAACTACCAGACATCTCTGGTGACACGAAGACCATGTGCTAGGCTTGCCACGGACTATCTGTATCCCCTTTGCTACTGGTGGAATCAGCAGTTTCGACTGAACTGGACCCTTTGTGCAGATCTCAAGGCTTTTTTATAAGTTTGGCTCCTCGCCAGCAAGGAGTCAGAGAGGATGGCACTAGTCATTTGTTGTAATTCCTGCAAAGACTGGAGGCCGATACAATACTGTTGAATCCAGTAAGAGAGGTCCCTACTGTGGCAGAATACTTGCCACCTACGTGGCTCCGGGTCACTCCCATCTCGGGATCTATTGGATGAAAACGCAGAAGTTGGGGAAGTGAGGGGGAAGTAGGCTGAAATGGCAAACTCCAGCCTCAGATGGCAGCTCAGCTGGAAAACGGCCACATCTAGAGGAGGGGAAAAAAAAACGCCATAAGCTGCGGTTTCCCAGCGTCACGAAAACCCTAGGTGCCGAGGTGCTAGCAGCAGGACTGCCTTTAGGATGTCCCGCCCCCTGCTCTCTCAGGGCAGAGGCTGGGAAAAAACCTACAGAGATGTCGGGCTCAGGGCTCAGGCCTCAGGCACAGCTGAAAAAAAAAAAAAACAACAAAAAAAGCCTGAGTTTACAAAGTTACTTTTTCCTATAGCATTGGAGAAGCAGGTACCCCGCTGTTTTTGGGTACCGAGTTCATTACTCTATTGTTCTCGGGACCTACAGTAGCCCCTACGTCTAGAAGTTAACAGTGTTCTAAAGACTCTATTCCTCATTTTCTTTTCTGAGTTCTACAGTCGAGGAGGGGATGAGATTTTCCCTCTTTGTCCCCTTGTCCCTAGTCAATGTGGGCTTAGTGGGACCAAACCCAATATGAAGCTGAAATGGAATGCAAGGCTTGAAATGTCGGGCAGGTAAGGAATATCATCACTTCCTGCTGCGAAGTCAAGATCAAAGGCATGGTTTTAGAGATGAGATGGCTGCTTGGCTGGAAAACAAAGACAGCAATTCCTTGGTAAAGCAAATGGGCATGAGAGTAGTCAGAGATGCCAATAGAGTGGTCAGAGAAAGGAGAAAAGTCTCCCAAAGGAGGCAAAACCGAACAAAGGGCCTAGTTAGGAGAACAGGTCCTGGAAAATCCAGGACTCGCACTACAGGCTAAAATCTTGCTCTCTCTTCCCAAAGACTATTCTTAAGTGGGGAACATGCCGCAGGGATGGGACCTTGAATGCTTTGACAACGCGCTTCTCGTCGTGTGGACTTTTGCTTGCGGTTGGCGGGAAAAGTAGTGTTCTTTTTTCCCGGTCCACGTGCAACTTAACCTCCCACGGGTGTGTTTGTTGCAGCGAGCGCCCTCGTGGCTCTTAAATGCTCGACCGGTGCCCACGGGGTGCAGCGATCTCTTGAGAGAGAGAAAGCAAGACATTAGCTCAGCAGACAGAACATTGCTCACCCCCACAATTTCTGCAAGGGGTATTCGGATGCCAATTGAGTTGCTGAGTCACCTGGGGGGAGAGATGCTGCAAGCTCACAACAGGCCAATGATTTCAACTGACTTTTTCTTGGCCAGTTTCGGAGGAAGAAAAGGACTAAGGAATCCAAGTAGCGGGTCAAAGTGTGCTGCTTGTGAGCAGGGCTCCCAAAGGTCCTTACCCCTTCGGTCATCCCTAACTCTCTTACATGTCTCGGTTTCTCCCCTGTCTGAAACAGCCAGGGGGGCTTGGAGCCCTGGGTGACCAGCCCTTATGTGCACTTCCCCGGACGAGCTGAAGTGTGATTACCGTGATTGGAATTCCCTACGAGGCCCCTGCACGTCTCAGGAATTGACCCCAGACACCCCCGCAAGGCCCTCACTCACGTAGGGACACCCAAAGATTTGGCCCGGGGGGAGGAACTGCCTCTTGTCTTCGGAGCCCGGGCAGAACCGGAGCACTCATTTCAGATCTCATTGTTTCTCCCTCCGAACACAGGCCTAGCACTTTGAACTTCCCCGCCCCCACAGCGCAGCATCTCCTTGATCTCGAAGTGAGACAGGCAGGACAGCTTTGCCGCTGAGACCATACTCACTGCATTCCAAACGCCTGGAGACAAAGGGTTGGATGCAAGTCAGGTTCCTGGGTTTCGGCACCGAATCTGTTGACGGGAGAGACCTGGTTCTTCTTGCTGACGCATGTAAAGAATTACATATCAGCAAATCTTGTAGTATGAAATCCGTTTATTAGTGGTCCGTTTCCATGAATGAGTACAGGACTGGGTAGAGTAGGGGATGAAAGGCAAAGTTTCAGGGCAAAGTGGGGTGAGAAAAGTGAAGAGCGGCTGAAAACCAGGGTGGCAAGCCCCTGGGCAGCCAGAGGCCGGGTGGCCAGAGGCCCTGTGGCCCGAGAGCCAAGAGCACCGTGAGCCCCCCAAAGAGAGAGAGAGAGAGAGAGAGAGAGAGAGAGAGAGAGAGAGAGAGAGAGAGAGAGTCCTTTGTTCTCAGGACGTATATAGTGGGTGGGATAGGAGGGAAAAAAGTTACATATTGATGAACGGGTACATGTGGTGCCAGCTTTCCTGGGGGAATGTGATTACCCCAAACTTAGGTATGTGTGGGGGTCTGTTAGCCCGAATCCTTATCTTGCTCCAGACCCCATTTGTTCATCTTTTGTGAAACAAATATGTGACAGGAGACAGTTCATTAAAATTGGAGCACTTTCCAAAGTTATTGATGGGCTTTTTCTGTAAGCATCAGGGACTCCCTCGTAAAACAGATACTGACCAGAGGTAGGCAATTCACCAAAGTTGTTTTATGGGCTGCTTCTTTGGGCACCGGGGACCCTCTCCCACATTCCAGGCCTTGGGATGAAAGTACAGTTTCAAGGCTTTCGTTACCGGAAAGTGGAAATGCTACATAGAATTTCAAGGACTTCCCTCCTTTCTTGTTAACACAGTGTGTCTTGTGATGTTGGCGCACCTGGCAATAGTATCAGACCAGGCTCAGGACTTCTGAGTTCGTGTGTGAGACCTGTCTCCCTCCTCCTCCCTGCCTCGGTTTGCTATTTATTCTACTCCTTGGTAAAAGATGTTTCCTGGCAACCAGGGTGCTATATGGTGGCCAGTAACAGCATTGCAGTCTCAGAGTTCTTCCTATGCTGTCTCCTGCTTCATGAGGAACACAGAATGTAGTAGCAAATGTCCACATTTTCAAAGAGGAAAACTGAGATGGTGAAATCTGGAATCTAAAAGAGGAAGGCCGTTTGTTCTAAGTTGCATTAGGAATCAGTTATTACAGTGATGTATGAGCCATGGAAAGAAGCAGGGACCCTCAGGTGACCGCTCTAATCACAGCGTGATCCGGTCTCCTAAGTGGATAGATCTTCCTTTGCCTCCTGAGCTATTGCCTAGGACACTTCTCCCTGAAGATTTGTCAGATGGCTGGCATTTTTTTGTTCTTTAAGTTTCAGGTTCAGGCTTCCTGTGCCAAGAAAGGCAGCCTTTCAGATCCAGGATGCAAAGGGACATGCTGTTTGTATTCTAATGGAGTCTTCAGGGTACAGAGTAGGGTGTCTCATTCTCAGCACTATGGACCTTTTGGGCCAGAGAATTCCTTCTCCTGGGGGATTGCCCTCTGCATTGTAGGTGCTTAGTAGCATCTAATACCTCTATTCACTGCGAGCAGCCTGGCTACCCTTCCCCTGAGGACCATCTGAAATGGCTCAGGACATTTCCTGAAGTCCCCTTGGGGGCCAAAGTCACCTTTGGTTGAGAAACTGTGAAGCTGTTACCCTTTTTGAAACCAGAAAGATCTTGGTCTGGTATGCAGTCCTTTTATTATTTTTCTATGCAAATTATTTTCCACTGTGACTGATTTATTTTGGGAAGGTATTTAGAACTGTATTTGAAAACATCTAAATATAGGGACTTTGTAGTTACCTTGCGACTATTTTCCAGAGTAATGGCAAAGAGCAATCAACATAGTGAGACATTTGTGGAAACCCGCTTTATAGCTAAATAGGGTCATGCTTTAAAAAGTTCCAAGTGTGCTTGAAAAGCATTTTTAATTGACTATGTGGCTGCTTACTTAAACAATGAGAAAACGTATTCAAAATTCTCCCTGAAGAGTTAAAAAAGTGCTATCGTTTTCTGCATATCCACTTGCAGAAATGTGGATGTGCACATTTCTACTTTCTCTGGATTTCTTTTAGTACTTCAGGTTATAAGTATGGGCATAAAACTTGTATCTTTACAGGTTTATTTTTGATACTGTGCATG
Source organism: Glossophaga mutica (assembly GCA_039655065.1). Classification (NCBI taxonomy): domain Eukaryota; kingdom Metazoa; phylum Chordata; class Mammalia; order Chiroptera; family Phyllostomidae; genus Glossophaga; species Glossophaga mutica. Next base: position 224,160,211 of record CM077304.1, read on the forward strand.
GAAGGGTGAAGATGTTTTCCATAAGTTGTGGTATGTAGTATGTTGATCCCCTTTCAGTTTATTTTGTCATTCCAATTGTTTTATTTTTGAGGTTGTGTAGAAGTGTATGACATAACTGCCAAATAGAAGGACTTTGCAGTCATTCAGTTTTAGTGAATTCCAGCTTATGTGCAATAGGAGCACTTCGAGAAACACACTGTTTATAATTTCAATGCTGCGATGCTTGTTGAAACTGGCTTTTTTATGGGCTTGGCCAAAAGATAGAAACTTTTTGGAAGATGAAATTAGGAAGATTTCTGAAAGACTGTAGAAAGTAATGGGACAAAACGGTGACTACGTTGTTCAATGAAATGATTGGTGAAAACGAAAAACGTCTCTTCCATTGTGTCTTTACATGCAAATCGGAGGAACCTTTTGGCCCAGCAAATAGTACAGTGTTCCAAGTGAGCGGCTCTGCTGCCACCTCGTGGACCTTTTGTGAATAACATGTTCGTGGCAGGTCAGCAGGAAAAGGGGTGGACTGTAGGACAGTATCCATGAACGTGGATGGCAGTGTTACTGAGACGTGTATCTAAAAAGTTTTCAATATCAGGACTTAGTTGTTACCTTCTGTCCCCATTTCCATATGAACAGCAGTGACAGAAAGAAACAGACTATCATGTCAGTCCTTTGAAATTTGTTAAAACTGGCCTTAGCACAGGATGGTCCCTTTGAAAACTGTCCCAAGTGCGGTCCTCTGCTGCCCTCTCATGTGTCCCCTGGGACTAACAGCTTTGTGCAGGCCAGCAGGAAAAGTCCTTGGCTCCAGTGAATTGTCTACTAAGGGTTCTTGGAATGTGATTTAAGAAGTGTTTTTCATTGCATTGAAAAGAAAGGACGTTGTCATTACCTTCTGTTTTGGACTTGTACGTTAGCAGCCATGAGGGCGACTCATGAATTTTTTATAATTTCAGTCCTGAAATGTGAAGTTTGTTGAAAACAGAAGGATGGTACAATCTGGTCACTTCCAAAGTGTTCTAAGCATGCCTACTGCTGCCGTCTCGTGGGCATTCCTGGGAATGACACCTTAGTGCCGGTCAGCAGGAAAAGTGGTTGATTCCAGTGGACTAGGAAGGACTGTTGGTTGCCATGTAGTTTAGAAGTGCATTTCGTAACTTTTATATGTAAGGACCTAGTCGTTACCATTTGTTCCTGATTTCTCCATGAACAGCAATGAGAGCAAGAATTATATTGTCTATAATTTTAGTTGTTTGTCATGTGTTTCATCTTGCTTTACGGCTCATGACGGTCAGTGAAATGTCCTAAGTGTGGCTCTGTTCTTGTCTCACGTGCTTCTTGGGAAGAGCACCTTCGTGCAGGCCAGCAGGAAAGGTTGTCCGCTGCAGTGAATGATCTACGAATGTTGATTGGACTGGCACCTAGTCATGGATGTTGTTACTTTCATGTAAACGGATTTTGCAGTTCATTTTTCCTTCTCTCCACCCTGTACAACAGTAGTGTCTTTACGTAAGGTAACTAGGTGTGAGGGCTCCGCCCGTAGAACCCCCCCATTCATCACAGATGAAAATAAAAACTACCAAGACAAGATCTGCTTGGGGGGAGGAAAGGGGTCACACTCTCAGAGGAGAATGACCCAGAGCCCCTTCCTCACTAGGCTTTTATTGGGTTCCAATACACCGGAATACAAGTTTAACATGTCAAAGAAATCTGAGGGCTTATTCCGAGCCAGTGTTTGTCAGGAAAGGGGGTTGCCAAACTTTGGGAGACGTACTCATTTCCTCCTGGGACACTTATCACCTAAGGAGAGCACTCTTAGCAAAGCAGGTTTCACAGGACTTTAGGAATTCTTTCTTATGCCCGATCACCCAGGGAGCCGTCCTTGCCCGTACAGGGCTGCACCGCTCACCCCCACAGTTTCAGGCTTTAAGCCGATTAGGAAGCAGGAGACATCTCCCAGATGGAAATGAGGACTTGGGCAATGTCAGAATAGCCGGGGGGCGAGGGTCCATCACATCCTCTTTCCTGCAGCTCCCCGAGTCCTTCCATGAGGCCTCCCAACTGGTTGTGTCTGGCTTAGGTTGCCCCTCCCATGAGGAGTCTTACCCGTCATTGACTGACCAACCAAGCATTGGGGCCAGAGATGGAGGAGGCAGAAGCAGTGCTCCTGCCAGGGAGATAAGCTTTGTCTCCTCAGTAGCTCACGTCCTTGTGACAGAACAGACCCAGATGAAGTGGGACCCTTGGGCTCTTACACAGCCCACCATGGGGTGAGGGTTAAACTCCTAAAACCAGGCTGAATGGTCCACAACATCTCCCGTTTTTATCTGTTAAATCAATTGTAGCTATTAGACCTGTGAAACTTACTGTTTGCTGTTCACGAATGCAATTACGAGAAAACCATCTCCACATATATCATAAAGCACAAATAAGGATCAAAACAAGGAGGCATCCAAGGGCTGCCATACCCCAAATTTGTAAATTCATTCTATCAAACCAGTTCTTATGATTCATCCATTGTAGATTATTGTTCAGAGTCTGGAACACCCTTTCTTCAGTTAGGCGTTTGATGTCACTGAGATGCCGGTGGAGCTCAAGCTGAAGCTGATCAATTTGTCCTTTAAGATTGGTAGAAAATGCTCTCTGCAGGCGATGACGAATATCTGCCCAGGAATGCTGACCGGAATTCCACCTTAATGGAGTAACACAGAGTTTAGAAAAACCAGGATCACAAGGAAGCTGTTGCCTTAAGGCAAGAGCATCCTGTCGCTCTCCAAGCCGGACAATGGCAGATTCTGTGGCAGAGAGCCGAGTAAGAATCTCCTGATCCATTTGGCTTTGTTGAATCATTTGCTGAGTAGTATTAGTGAGAAGAACATCAACCGCATGTGCAGTTTGAATGGATTCAGTAAGGGCTACAGATGCAGTAGTCTTGGCCTCAATTATTACAATAGTAGAAACTATGGAGGCAATAAGCATGCCTATAAATCGGCGGGTTCTGACATGGGCGAGGGCCTTATTGAGGGCACTCAATCCTCCTGGATCAGCCCACTCCTGGGTAAGGTTCACAGGAACCCAAGCCTGGGCCTGTCGGCGAATGACAAATATGGAGGTAAAGATTCAATTGATTGACAATCACACAGGTTAAGCAGCTAGTATATATAGTGCCAGGAGGAGTAGTAAAAGTATATAAAGTGGAAGTCCCATGATACATAAGTTGAGGTGTACCAGAGATGGCTACAAATAGATAAGGATGAGAAGTACCTACAGTAACCCAGGTACGTTTAATATTCCAAATGTTAAAGTAACCAAAGGCATTCTTTCGGATGAGTTGAAATTGTCCTGTCTGACGGCCCACAAAAGGGAGCCCCATCTTCCAAGTAGAAGTATGCCATGGGCTAGTATGACTAAGACCCTTTATTCTGAGAATAGGGGCTCCTGCTCCTCGACTATGCCAACTAAGTTTATCATATGCTGTGAGGGGCATTGGGTTTACTATTCCCGAGTCTGCTATGGCATATATCTTCCAGTTTGCGCCCCAGTGTTCTGCTACAAGAGGGGTGCTAGTAATATTAATTAATGATGGTGTTTGATCACGGCATAGTTTCCAAGTGACTGGCTTGGTTGATCCACCATCTATATGACATAAAGGAAGATTGGGTGGTTTGGTACTGTCCCCTGGCCTTTCTCCTATAAATCCTATCGTTCCAACTAAGGAAAGATTTACTGCAGGCAGAGACTGCTGAGTGGTATAATTAGTTATTGCATAGGCATACCACTTGGACGTAATGGGCAAGCAGAGGGTATCGGTTAACACAGGAAAGCAAGCAGGCAAACGGCTAGAGACACATACAGTGCCTTCCGGAGCAGCCAGCCAATGATGTTTTTCCTCTAGGGGTCCGTCCGGGGGGAGCCAGGTGCCTCCGGTCCACTCAGCATCATTATTAGATAAAGGAGGCTCAGGATTCCACCATGTATGGAGTTTAAACATAGGTGGGTCTATAACATGGCTCCAATATATACGTTCAGTTTCAGAGGCTAAACCTAGTTCTCCAAGGCAGATAAGCAGGCCCAAGATGAGGGCTTCCTTGGAGAAGCTTGAAGAAACAGTTGAAAAATAAGCTAAGAACCTGTTCTTTGGAGCATCCCTGACTCTTCCTTGTTGGGTCATCTGCTCTGCTCTTATCTTAAGGGTTTTAAGGTCACCCCAAATTACTCCCCGAGGTTGATCCAGGGAGTTGCTCCTGTGAGTCTGTTTTCTGGTGGCGGGATTCTTCTGCTTTGGGCCTTGGGGACATCCGCTTCATCTGTTTCTCTAGCCAGTCTGCTTTCTGTCCGAGCTGTCGGGTCCTGATGAGCTGCCACGTCTGTTGTCAGGGTGGGTCTGGTATGATGTGGCTTCACTCTGTTTGCTGGGAGCCACGGTGGTGGACCTGTGGGAATTGAAACACAAGCGTACCCTCTTCCCCATGTTAATAGTTCAACTGGGCCTTCCCATTTTCCTCCCGCTAATGGGTCTTTATATAAGACCAAAGGGCATGGACCTGCTGGCTTGGTTTCTATAAAGTGTTTGTCTACGGGTGACTTCAGATGATCATCACAAGTCAAAAAATTGTACATATATATTGCTAGCATGGTTAAATTTCTAGGGGATATTTCCTGGCTCCCTCTTTTTTGTTTATTTAATAATGTTTTAAAGGTCTGGTGAGCTCTTTCAACAATATCTTGGCCCGTAGAATTACAGGGGATACCTGTTTTATGTTGAAATCCCCATTTTTCTAAGATAGTCTGAGTGGCTTGGGTGATATATCCTGGGCCATTATCAGTTTTGATTTCCTGTGGGCGGACTAGGTGCCTGAAGGCCTCAAGCCAATGAGCTCTCATATTCTTCGCTGACTCCCCAGAGAGGGGAGTGGCATGTAGAACACCTGAGTAAGTGTCTACAGATATATGTAAATATTTTAATCTTCCAAAAGGGGGGTCATGAGTAACATCCATCTGCCAAATCATTCGAGGTTGCAACCCTCTGGGGTTAATTCCAAGAGAAGGAGGTGCCTTTGAAAGCGCTTGACAATCTGGACATTCTCTGATCATTTGCTTTGCTTGGGCCCTTGGAATATTAAATTCTTTGCGTAGGGCCTGACTATTTTGGTGGAAAAAACTGGTGAGACATAACTGCAGATTGAAAAGTATCTGCCAGGCTTACAAGGGCATCAGCCTGAGAATTACCTTGTGCCATAGGTCCAGGCAAGCCCGAATGAGATCGGATATGAGTAACAAACAAAGGATGCTTCCTTTTATCTAAAAGACTTTGCGAGGTTAGAAATAGGCTTAGTAACTGAGGCTCAACGGACCCTTTTAATAGGGCCTGATCTATATGAAGGAGTGTCTATACAGTATAACCAGAGTCACATACTAAGTTAAGAGGCTCCTTGGGCCAACGTTGGAGGGCAAGAATAGCCCCTGAAATTTCCGCCCGCTGCGTGGAGGAGTGCCCTCTGGAAAGAAAATGTTTCCACTCATTCCCTTCTTTCCAGGTGATGATAGCTTTCCCTGTTTTCCCTGAACCATCCATAAAGACGGTTCTAGCTTTAGGAATAAGAGTGGCATTGAATTTTTCTCCCAAACGGATATTAAGAGTGGGGAGGTTTTGGAGAAGTTTATCAGAAGGTAAATGAATATTAAGATCGCCTACAAAATCAGCGAGCGCACACTGAAATTCTAAAGATTGACTATAGGGTTGCTGTAGAAACACTTGTGTGAGTGGAACGTGTATAGCAGCTGGGTCGTGGCCAAAAAGCTGAATGACTCTATCACGGCCTTTAATACTAAGCTGACATAGCGCAGTAATATAGGTGGTAATAGTGCGCCGGGGTTGATGGGATGAAAATAGCCATTCAATCATTTCTAAATTAGATGCCAGCTGTCCTATCAGCCCAGTGGGTGTTTTCAGTGTGGGAAAGCAAAAAAATCTGACAGGTAGTTGTCTGTCTACCCTAGTGAGGTGCCTGGAAGAAAGATACTGGTTCACTAAATCCAATTCCTGTCTAGCCTGATCACTTAAGAATCTGGGAGAACTTAAGTCTGGATCCCCTTTAAGGGTGTTGAATAAGTTAGTTAACTTCCCCGTGGTGATCCCCAAACTGGGACGGATCCAGTTAATGGTGCCTAAGAGCTGTTGCAGACTGTTAAGCGTTAAAGGGTCCGGTACCTGGATCCGAACTATCTGAGGCCTAACCGTACGGTGAAATAAGACATGTCCTAAATACTGCCAAGGCTGATGATGCTGTACCTTCTCTGGGGCTATTACTAGTCCTGCTGAGGAGACATTGCTCTCAAGACAGAGGTAAACTTGCTTTAGCCCTTCCTGAGAGGCTGCAGCAATTCGGATATCGTCCATGTAATGATAAGTAATACTTTGAGGAAACTGAGTCCGTGCCGGCTGAAGGGTCCGATGAACAAAATGTTGGCAGATGGTGGGGCTATTTAACATGCCCTGCGGCAGGACTTTCCACTGGAACCTCTCTAATGGTTGAGAGTTATTAAGTCCTGGGACCGAGAAGGCAAATCTCTCACAGTCCCTCTCAGCCAGAGGAATGGTAAAGAAGCAGTCCTTTAAATCAATGACAGTAAGAGGCCATTCTTTTGGTATGCATGTTGGATTTGGAACTCCTGGCTGAAGGGCTCCCATAGGTTGTAAGATTTCATTAATTTTTCTAAGGTGATGTATAAGTCTCCATTTCCCTGTTTTCTTAGGAACTATAAAAATAGTATTCCATGGGCTACCGGATGGTTCTATATGCCCTGCCTCTAATTGTTGTACAAGCTCTTGAAGTTTTTCTAGCCTCTCCTTCTTCAGCGGCCACTGATTAACCCACACAGGCGTGTCAGACAACCAAGTGAGGGATAAAGGAGAAGCCTCGACAGTGGCCGCTAAGGAAAAGGCAGCAGGGTGATTTGCATTCCCCACGGAGTGAGAAGGTCCCTGCCCCAGATATTAAGTGGGGCGGGGAGGATGTAAGGTTGAATTCGTCCAACCTGCCCATCTGGACCAAAGCTTTTGAGAGTCTACATAGTTTTGCGGGACTGAGAGATGCTCCCTATTCCAGTTATAGAAATGTTTGTTTCCATTACTGGCCACTCTGGGGGCCAGTATCAGGTGGAAATAACAGACACATCAGCCCGTGTCTAAGAGGCCATGGAATTCTCTCTTCTACCTTAATGCTCAATATAGGCTTTTTTAGATCTACGGAGGCAGTCCAAAATATTGATTGGTTATCAGTACTGCCAAACCCGTGCTCCCCTCTGACCACTTCTTGAGTGTCTGGTACCTTGTAAGGCACGAGGAGGAGCTGGGCAATGCCGGTCTCAGCTGGAATGATCCAATACCCAAGTGTCCTGAGCATCATTTTAATTTTTCCTTGATAGTCAGAATCGATAACTCCAGGTTGGACAAGGATGCCCTTATTGGTCCTGCTAGATCGTCCTAAAATCAGCCCTACTCGTCCCTGGGGTAACGGCCCCCATACTCCTGTTGGAGTGGTGACCACCTCATCTTGCTCTTTTAAGATGAGTTCAGAGGTGGTGACCAAGTCCAATCCTGCGCTCCCCCCTGGTGGCGGCATGGAGGTCGGAGACCCGGCATGTTCCCGAGCCCACAACAGCTGGTTGCTGTTCCGGCTCCTGTTTGGTTTCGGGGCACCGGAGCTCGCACCCCACTTCTCGTTTCCCTGTAATGGGGGCAGCAAGTTTCCATCCTTATCATAAGTGGACTTGCACCGGTTGGCCCAATGTTTGCCTTTACGGCAGAGAGGGCAATCCTTTACAGGAAGCCTTTTGTTTTTAATATGCCACTCCTTCCGAGTGTGTCCAGCCTTGCCACCATTGAAACAGTTCATTTCACCCCTCAAGGCCGCGGCAAGCAATGCTGCTTTATGCTGTTCCGTTCCTACATTTTGACAGGCCTTTATAAACTGGCCAACATCAGTAGTAGTTAACCGAACGGGTTGAAGAACAGTTTTGCAATCATGATTAGCATTCTCAAAAGCTGACTGCAATAGGAGACTGTCAGCAATATCCTGATTTTCAACTTGTCTCTGAATTGCCTCTTGTAATCTGTCAATAAAATCCAGATATGTCTCATCGGGCCCTTGTCTAACATTAGTATAGGACCCAGCGCTGCGGGGCTTAGTATCAGGTATGGTCTCGAAGGCTCAAAAAGCCTCAGCAGAGCATTGGTTAAAAGTCTGAGGGTTCCTTCGAGCTTGCTGATCCCGTCTAGTATGTGGTCCTAGCCCTAAAAGCATATCTTGAGTGACTGGATTTCCTGTCCTTTCATTTTCACTCGCCTGAAGGCGGCATCTTACCATATATTCAGAGTGCCAGACACTGTACTGACCGGGGGTTAAAGTTGTTCTGGCTAAGGCAACCCAGTCACAGGGAGCCATTTGATATGCTTCTGTCACAGCTGTTAATAACCCTATCGTAGAAGGGGATTGGAGCCCGTTGTGTTTTATACTTTTCTTTAGATCCTTGAACAATCCGTAAGGTAGAGGTTCAGGCACGGGATTTTGCCTGCCTTGCCGAGTAATGAGAGGGAAGGCAGTAAAGGACTGCCAGTCCCCATCCCTCATCGCGTCTTGAAGACACTGATACGTAGCATTGGTTACTGGCGAAGGGGCTTGGACTGCTGCCACTGTGGGGGTAGAAAGATCCGCAAGGGGATTCTGAGGGCTTAAGTTTTCCTCCCATGTAGGAGCGGGAGGGAGGGACGGGAGGCGGGGGGAGGTATCTCCTGGTTACTAAGGAGTGGACCTGAGCTTTCCTGACCGGAGGTAATAAAGGTGGATTCCTCCGCCTTCATAGTGACTCTCTCCTCCCTCATCTGACACGGATCTTTCCCCGCCCCCCTCAATCTTAGTTTCTGAGCTGCGAATATGAAGGGGCGTTAAAGCAGTCCTCACCATCCCCCAAGTGAAAAGATTCTGATGCCTTATGGGGGTGCCACTTTCCTGGTGTGACTTCAATTCCCGTCCTACCTTTTCCCATATTTCTAAATCTAAAGTCCCTTTATCGGGAAACCATGGGCAATATTTTTTAACAATAAGAATTAACTAAGTTCTGCTTTTTAATATGACTGCCCGAGGCTTTGAGCAGCTGCTGTATTTCCTTAAGGCATTGCTTCTGATTTTTAGAAAGCCCGTTGCCCATGGCTCTTAGAAAAATTCCTTAACAAACAGAGAAGTTCCCCCCTTTAAAAAAAAAAAAATCCTTCCTGCGGCCAAATGCGGCACTTAAAAGGCCAGATCGAACAATAGAGAATGGACCCTAGCCAGCAGCCACCGTGGAGGACCGCGGAGGGCGCAGCACCAACTACACCTCTGTTTACGTTGTGAGGACTCGGTTCCACTCCTGCATCTGTCAGCTGGGCTGCACGGTCCAGCTCCAGCTCTGGAGTCTGGCTGTGGGGTCCTGGTTCCAGAGCTGGGTTCTGTCTCCTGGAGTTCAATCTGTCTTTCGCTGTGTGTCTGGGATGTGGAGCATCGTCAGGTGTGGCTTTGTGTCCTGGGTGGGATGTGGGGCTCTGGCTCTAGGGTCTGATGTATGGAAGGTGATGTCCAGGGTTCTCTGTCAGTCTCCGTTGTCAAGTGTCTGGCATTTCAGGGTCGATGGTCTGGCCTGGTTTGTGGGGATAGTTTTGGGATTGGGGCTGGGGTCTGGGGTTCAGCTTTTGGTTCTGGGTATGCTCTGGGGCCCAGGTTCTGGACTCTGGGGCCTGTGTCCAGTCCTGAGTCTGTCTGTGGCATCTGGTGTCTGTGAAGTGATGGTGATCGGCTTCAATTGAACGGCAGCAGGAGTTCCAGAGATGGGGTGTGGGGAAGAAGGAAAGTCTACCTAGTGCAAATAGCTTTGGTTTGGTACTAATGGCTGTGAGTGCAGCATGGCTGTTAGGAAGCTCAGTGTTGTTACAGGTGAATCATGCAGCAGCACCTGTGTGGGTCAGCTCTTAGTGCGGCTGGCTAGTTGTGAAGCGTCTTGGCTGTGAGGGGGCCCTGACGTCAGGGAGTCCCTGGGCAAGTTCCCCCTCAGGCTGTGCTGCCCAGTGCTTCTCTGCCCGTTCTGGTCTGGTCCTGTCACTTCCTCTCTGTTTGGCTGCATTTGAAGACAAAGAAGCACAGTTTGGAAAAGGGGCCCCCTCTTACTGAGTTACATCAGTCTGGGAGAGCAGAGAAAAGCCACTGGTGTTGTCAGCACAGCAGTCTAGGGTATTTTTATTGTTAAATATGCCAAGGTTTCCTCTTGTACCTCCTCCTCCTCCTCCTCCTCCTTGTTCTTCTTCTTCTTGTTGTTGTTGTTTTTGTTGTTGTTCTTCTTGTTCTTCTTGTTCTTCTTGTTCTTCTTGTTCTTACTGTTCTTGTTGTTCTTCTTGTATTTGTTGTTCTTGTTGTTCTTGTTGTTCTTGTTGTTGTTGTCCTTGTTCTTGTTGTTGTCCTTCTTGTTCTTGTTCTTCTTGTTGCTGTTGTCCTTCTTGTTCTTCTTGTTGTTGTTGTTGTCCTTCTTGTTGTTGGTCTTGTTCTTGTTGTTGTCCTTGTTGTTGTTGTTGTTGTTGTTGTTCTTGTCGTTCTTCTTGTCGTTCTTCTTGTTCTTGTTCTTGTCCTCCTTGTTCTTCTTGTTGTTGTTCTTGTTCTTGTTGTTGTTCTTCTTGTTCTTGTTGTTGTTCTTGTTCTTCTTGCTCTTGTTGTTGTTGTTGTTCTTCTTCTTCTTCTTGTTGTTCTTGTTCTTCTTGTTGTTCTTCTCGTTCTTGTTCTTGTTCTTGTTGTTCTTGTCGTTGTTCTTGTCGTTGTTCTTGTCGTTGTTCTTGTCGTTGTTCTTGTCGTTGTTCTTGTCGTTGTTCTTGTCATTCTTGTCCTCCTTGTTGTTCTTGTTCTTGTTGTTGTTCTTCTTGCTGTTGTTCTTGTTCTTCTTGCTGTTCTTCTTGTTCTTGTTGTTGTTCTTCTTGTTGTTGTTGTTCTTCTTGTTGTTGTTGTTCTTCTTGTTGTTGTTGTTCTTGTCGTTCTTCTTGTTCTTCTTGTCGTTCTTCTTCTTGTTCTTCTTGTCTTTCTTGTCGTTCTTATTGTCGTTCTTCTTGTCGTTCTTGTCCTCCTTGTTCTTGTTGTTGTTGTTGTTGTTCTTGTTCTTCTTGTTGTTCTTCTTGTTCTTGTTGTTGTTCTTGCTCTTGTTGTTCTTGTTTTTGTCCTTCTTGTTGTTGTTGTTGTTCTTGTTCTTGTTGTTGTTCTTGTTCTTGTTGTTGTCGTTCTTCTTGTCGTTCTTCTTGTCGTTCTTCTTGTCGTTCTTCTTGTTGTTCTTGCCGTTCTTCTTGCCGTTCTTCTTGCCGTTCTTCTTGCCGTTCTTCTTGCCGTTCTTGTCGTTCTTGTCCTCCTTGTCGTTCTTGTCCTCCTTGTTCTTCTTGTTGTTGTTCTTCTTGTTGTCCTCCTTGTCGTTCTTGTCGTTCTTGTCCTCCTTGTCCTTGTTGTTGTTCTTCTTGTTGTTGTTCTTCTTGTTGTTGTTCTTCTTGTTGTTGTTCTTGTTGTTGTTGTTCTTCTTGTTGTTGTTCTTCTTGTTGTTGTTGTTGTTCTTGCTCTTGTTGCTCTTGCTCTTGTTGCTCTTGCTCTTGTTGCTCTTGCTCTTGTTGCTCTTCTCGTTCTTGTTCTTGTCGTTCTTGTCGTTCTTGTCGTTCTTGTCGTTGTCCTTGTCGTTGTCCTTGTCCTCCTTGTCCTCCTTGTCCTCCTTGTCCTCCTTGTCCTCCTTGTCCTCCTTGTCCTCCTTGTCCTCCTTGTCCTCCTTGTCCTCCTTGTTGTTCTTGTTGTTGTTCTTGTTGTTCTTGCTCTTTTTGTTGTTCTTGCTCTCCTTGTTGTTCTTGTTGTTGTCCTTCTTGTTCTTCTTGTTGTTGTTGTTCTTGTTCTTGTTGTTCTTCTCGTTCTTCTTCTCATTCTTGTTCTTGTCGTTGTTCTTGTCGTTGTTCTTGTCGTTCTTGTCGTTCTTGTCCTCCTTGTTGTTGTTCTTGTCGTTGTTCTTGTTGTTCTTGTTCTTGTTGTTCTTGCTCTTGTTGTTGTTGTTGTTGTTCTTCTTGGCGTTCTTGTCCTCCTTGTTCTTTTTCTTGTCGTTGTTCTTCTTGTTGTTCTTCTTGTTATTGTTCTTGTTATTGTTGTTCTTGTTCTTCTTGTGCTTCTTGTTCTTCTTGTTGTTCTTCTTGTTGTTGTTCTTCTTGTTGTTGTTCTTCTTGTTGTTCTTGCTCTTGTTGTTCTTGCTCTTGTTGTTCTTGCTCTTGTTGTTCTTGCTCTTCTTGCTCTTCTTGTTCTTGTTGTTCTTCTCGTTCTTGTTCTTGTCGTTCTTGTCGTTCTTGTTGTTGTTCTTGTCGTTGTCCTTGTTGTTCTTGTCGTTGTCCTTGTCGTTGTCCTTGTCGTCCTTGTCGTCCTTGTCGTCCTTGTCCTCGTTGTCCTCGTTGTTCTTCTTGTTGTTCTTGCTCTCCTTGTTGTTCTTGTTGTTGTCCTTCTTGTTCTTCTTGTTGTTGTTGTTCTTCTTGTTGTTCTTCTCGTTCTTCTTCTCATTCTTGTTCTTGTCGTTGTTCTTGTCGTTCTTGTCCTCCTTGTTCTTCTTGTTGTTGTTCTTGTCGTTGTTCTTGTTCTTGTTGTTGTTCTTGCTCTTGTTGTTGTTGTTGTTGTTCTTCTTCTTGTTCTTCTTGTCGTTCTTGTCCTCCTTGTTCTTTTTCTTGTCGTTGTTCTTCTTGTTGTTCTTCTTGTTATTGTTGTTCTTGTTCTTCTTGTGCTTCTTGTTCTTCTTGTTGTTCTTGTTCTTGTTGTTGTTGTTCTTCTTCTTGTTCTTCTTGTCATTCTTCTTGTCGTTCTTGTTCTTCTTCTTGTTCTTCTTGTTCTTCTTCTTGTTGTTGTTGTTCTTGGTCTTGTTGTTGTTCTTGGTCTTGTTGTTGTTGTTCTTCTTGTTGTTCTTCTTGTTGTTCTTCTTGTTGTTCTTCTTCTCGTCGTTCTTCTCGTCGTTCTTCTCGTCGTTCTTCTCGTCGTTCTTCTCGTCGTTCTTCTCGTCGTTCTTCTCGTCGTTCTTCTCGTCGTTCTTCTCATCGTTCTTCTCGTCGTCGTCGTCGTCGTCGTCGTCGTCCTTGTGGTCGTCGTCCTTGTGGTCGTCGTCGTCGTCCTTGTCGTCGTCGTCCTTGTCGTCGTCGTCCTTGTCGTCGTCGTTCTTCTTCTTGTTCTTGTTCTTCTTCTTGTTCTTGTTCTTCTTCTTGTTCTTGTTGTTCTTCTTCTTCTTGTTCTTCTTCTTGTTCTTCTTCTTGTTCTTGTTCTTCTTCTTCTTCTTCTTCTTCTTGTTCTTCCCCAAAGCGAGACTTTTTGGTGACAGCTTACTTAAATTATACAGAAAAATAAAAATTATTTCAAAATCCCACCTAACAGTTAATCACTGCCATTGTTTTAAGTATATACCCTTGCAGACATCTCTCCTGCCATATTGCCATTCTTCTACTGTCTCAGGATTAATTTATTTTTCCGGGTTTGTCCTATGGATGCAGAACCCCTGAATTTTCAGCTGTTTCCCCCAATGTGTGGATGTGTCCCTATGTTTTCCCACAGGTTTTTAATGTATTTTAATATTACTCAGTGGAAATGATTTTTTAACTCCCAGTGTGATTCATTTTGAGGGTTCCTCAGAAGTGTATTTCGTAACTTTTAGTGTAAGAACTTTCTAGTTACTGTTTGCAACTGATTTCTAGATTATCTACAATGACAGCAAGAAACATACCTCAGATAATAAGTTCGATCCTTTGAATTTCTTTGAAATTTGCTTCATTACATTACGGTCAATGTAAAAAGTGTTCGAAGCATGCATCTGTGCTGCCGTCTTGTGGTCATCTTGGGAATAACACCTCAGGGCCGGTCCGCAGGAAAAGCTGTGCCTAGTCGGTTGTCTGTGAATGCTGAATCCAGTTTGCTGCTCACGGTGTGTCTTACATCCTTGCTGAATTTTTTGAGGTGGTCTGTTGTTTCTGAAAGGGGAATGCTGTATTCCTGAGGAGAGAGGTTTGTTCACTCTATTATGATTACACAGTTTTGTGTTTCTGTTCTATATAATTTAAGTTTAGGACATTGTTTATGAATTTGGATCTTCCTGGTCCATGAAACTCATGGATAGGAAGTGCTCTTCATCTCTAGTCCTGCTTTTTACCTGGAAGTCCACTGCATGTTAGTGTGTAATTTTCATGTTTCTGTTTGCATAAGACAGGGTGGGGCAAAAGCAGGTTTAGAGTTGTGAATACGAGAAACAGTTTATTGTTGTCTTATTATTTCATAACGATGACATTATTTTCCATGTGAGCAATGGTAAAGCTGCTTCTATAATGAGTTATCTTTTCCCATTATTTCCCTTTCGATCTGTGTTCACCCCATGTTTTAGGTCATTCATATTTTCTCCCAGTTTGTGTCTTGTCCTTTTATTTTCTGACCTTTTTCAGGGTATTGTTTCATTTTATAAAGCATGCATGATTAAGGTATTTATTCATTACACTGCATGTCCACAAGTCCACCTGATTCCTGCCTGGTTTTGTTTACATGGATCCCCAAACCTGAAACTGACAGATGAGGGGCGGGGCCTAAGGTCAGAATCTGGACTGGGGTGGTGGTGAGAAGAGGCCAGAAATGTGGGCGGGGCTGGGGGAGGCAGGTTCAGGCTGGCGGGTATGAGGAGCAGGCGGTTCTTTCTGGTGGAGATATGCAACCGGGCAGACTGGAGGTTAGACACTGCCGTCCGGTCTCCATGGTCACAAGGTGATGCTCACAGCCTAATGTGATGCACGCAACGTGGTCCAAGGGCCGGAGGTGAGCTGCGTGGGGGCTATGAGGGAGTTGGGAGGCGGAAACGGCCACCCTGTGGGGAGCAGGAAAGGGGGGCCGGACTGTTTCTGGGGTACCCGTGTCAGGTCCCGGTGTTACTGACTACTTCCTGTGGGACCCCTTTTCTGTATTTATCTAGATATTTGAGTTATAGATAACTTTGGTGAATGGCTATACAAAGACAGCCATTTTTTAACCACCAAAGAAGATATTTTTAATTTGTTCAAGTTTCTGTTATTGTGTAATAATTTCCAATTTTGTTCATACAGATCCTGTGCATTAAGTTTATTCCCAGGTTTGTTTTTTACCTGTTTTGTTGCTATTGAGTCTTTTAAAAATTATTTATTTCATTTACTATTTCTATATATTTTTTCATCTTATTTGCCTATCATTGTACGAAGTTCTGTTTGTGACACTTTTCTGTTGATTCTCATGAGTTACGAGGGTAAACATGCTCTCATGCAATAATGATCATTCCATGATTGTAGCTGTATGTGACCTAGAAATAGTGAAAGCTTGAAAGGAAACAAGAAGCGAGGTCAAGTGAGGAGCTGGAACAGTTCTTTGTTAGTTGTGAATATGTTAATGAGTACCTAAAATAGTAACATGCCTTTCAGTATTTTAAATGAGTTTAGGGCCTGGAAGCATGGTGTTGTAGAACTCAGAAGTATTTTTTGATAGGAAATGTGCCCTCGCGGGTAGTTCATCCGAGGAACACAGAATGTAGTAGCAAATGTCCCCATTTTCAAAGAGGAAGACTTGAGATGGTGACATCTGGAATGTAAAACAGGAAGGCCATTTCTTCTAAGTGACATTATGCATTAGTTATTACAGTGATGTAGGAGCCATGGAAAGAAGCAGGGATCCTCAGGTGACTGCTCTGTCCAATCACAGCGGGATCCGGTCTCCTAAGTGGAGAGATCTTCCTTTGTCTCCTGAGCTATTGCCTAGGACACTTCTCCCTGAGATTTGCCAGATGGTTGGTATTTTTTGTTCTTTAAGTTTCAGGTTCAGGCTTCCTGTGCCAAGACAGGCAGGCTTTCAGATCGAGGATGCAAAGGGACATGCTGTTTGTATTCTTTTTTTAATTTTTTAATCATTTTTTATCAGTATTTTTTAATTGTTGATACTGTACAGTTTTCTGTCATTTACCCCGCCCCCAGCCCACCGCCTCAGCCCTCCCCACCTTCCTCCCATTTCCACCCCCTGTAGTTTTTGTCCATGTGTCCTTTATACTAGTTGCTCTAAACCCTTCCCCTTTTACCTGAAATTCCCTCCTCTCTCCCCTCTGGTCACTGTCAGACTGTTCTCAAATTCAGTGTCTTTGTTTACATGATGATTGTTTGTTTTGTTGATTAGGGTCCTGTTACAGGTGAGATCCTATGGTATTTGTCTTTCACTGCCTGGCTTATTTCCCTTAGCATGATGCTCTCCAATTCCATCCATGCTGTGGCAAAGGGTAGGAGCTCCCTCTTTCTTTCTGCTGCCTAGAATTCCATTGGAGTCTTCAGGATACAGAGTAGGGTTTCCGTGTCTCAGCACTATGGACCTTTTGGGCCAGAGAATTCGTTCTCCTGGGGGATGGCCCTCTGCATGTAGGTGCTTGTTAGCATCCAATCCCTCTGTTCACTGAGAGCAGCCTGGCTTCCCTTCCCCTGAGGACCATCTGAAATGGCTCAGGACAGTGCCTGAAGTCCCCTTGGGGGCCAAAGTCACCTTTGGTTGAGAAACAGTTTGAAGCTGTCACCCTTTTTGAAACCAGAAAGATCTTGGTCTGGTAGGCAGACTTTTTATTATTTTTCTATGCAAATTATTTTGCATTCTGATGGTGATTTTGGGAAGGTATATAGAGGTGTATTTAAAAACATATAAATATAGGGACTTTGTAGTTACCTTGCGACTGTTTTCCAGAGTAATGGCAAAGAGCAATCAACATTGTGAGACATTCGTTGAAACCCGCTGTATAGGTAAATATGGTCATGCTTTGAAAAGTTGCAAGTGTGCTTGAAAAACATTTTTAATTGACTTTGTTTCTGCTTGCTTAAATAATGAGAAAACATGTATTCAAAATTCTACCTGAAGAGTTAAAAAGAACTGGTATCATTTTCTGCATATCCCCTTGCAGAAATGTGGATGTGCTCATTTCTGTCTACTTTCTCTGGATTTGTTTTAGTACTTCAGGTTATAAGTATGGGCACAAAATTTGTATATTTACAGGTATATTTTTGATACTGTGCATGGAAGGGTGAAGATGTTTTCCATAAGTTTTGGTATGTAGTATGTTCATCCCCATTCAGTTTATTTTGTCATTCCCATTGTTTTATTTTTGAGGTTGTATAGAAGTGTTATCACATAACTGCCCATTTAGAAGGATTTTCCAGTCATTCAGTTTTAGTGAATTCCAGTCTCAGTGCAACAGGAGCACTTAGAGAACTATAGTGCATATAATTTCTATGCTGCGATGCTTGTTGAAACTGGGTTTTTATGGACTTGGCGAAAAGATAAAAACTTCTGGGAAGATGGAATTAGGAAGATGTCTGAAAGACTGTAGAAAGCAGTGGGACAAAACGGTGAATACGTGGTTCCATGAAATTATAGGTGAAAACGAAAAACGTCTCTTCCATTGTGTCTTTACCTACAAATCGAATGAACCTTTTGGCCAAGCAAATAGTACAGTGTTCCAAGTGAGCAGCTCTGCTGCCACCTCGTGGGACTTTTGTGAATAACATGTTCGTGGCAGGTAAGCAGGAAAAGGGGTGGACTGTAGGACAGTACCCATGAACGTGGATGGCAATGTTACTGAGACGTGTATCTAGAAAGTTGTCAATATCAGGACTTAGTCATTACCTTCTGTTCCCTATTTCCATATGAACAGCAAAGGCAGAAAGAAACAGACTATCCTTTCAGTCCGTTGAAATTTGTTAAAACTGGCCTTAGCACAGGATGGTCCCTTTGAAAACTGTCCCAAGTGCGGTCCTCTCCTGCCATGTCATGTGTCGCCTGGGAAGAACAGCTTCGTGCCGGCCAGGAGGAAAAGTCCTTGGCTTCAGTGAATTGTCTCCTAAGGGTTCATGGAATGTTATTGAAAGTGTTTTTCATGGCATGGAAACCAAAGGACGTCGTCGTTACCTTCTGTTTTGGACTTGCACGTTAGCAGCCATGAGGGCGACTCATGAATTTTTTATAATTTTAGTCCTGAAATTTGAAGTTTGTTGAAAACGGAAGGATGGTACCATCTGGTCCCTTCCAAAGTGTTCTAAGGGTGCCTACTGCTGCCGTTCCGTGGGCATTCCTGAGAATGACACCTTAGTGCCGGTCAGCAGGAAAAGTGGTTGATTCCAGTGGAATAGGAAGGACTGTTAGTTTCCATGTCGTGTAGAAGTGCATTTCATAACTTTTACATGGAAGGACCTATTCATTACTATTTGTTCCCGATTTCTCCATGAACAGCAACAAGAGCAAGAATTATATGCTGTATAATTTTAGTTGTTTGTAATGTGTTTCATCTTGCTTTATGATGGTCACTTGGTGAAATGTCCTAAGTGTGGCTCTGTTCTTGTCTCAAGTGCTTCTTGGGAAGAACACCTTCGTGCAGGCCAGCAGGAAAGGTTGTCCACTGCAGTGAATGATCTATGAATGTTGATTGGCATGGCACCTAGTCATGGATGTTGTTACTTTCATGTAAACGGATTTTGCAGTTCATTTTTCCTTCTCTCCACCCTGTATAACAGTAGTGTCTTTACGTCAGGTAACTAGGTGTTGGGGGCTCCGCCCGTAGAACCCCCCCTTCATCATGGATGAAAAAAAAAACTACCAAGGCAAGATCTGCTTGGGGAGGAAAGGGGTCAAACTCTCAGGAGAATGACCCAGAGGCCCTTCCTCACTAGGCTTTTATTGGGTTCCAATACACCGGAATACAAGTTTAACATGTCAAAGAAATCTGAGGGCTTATTCCGAGCCAGTGTTTGTCAGGAAAGGGGGTTGCCAAATTTGGGAGACGTACTCATTTTCTCCTGGAACACTTACCAGTTAAGGAGAGCACTCTTAGCAAAGCAGGTTTCACAGGACTTTAGGAATTCTTTCTTATGCCCGATCACCCAGGGAGCCGTCCTTGCCCGTACAGGGCTGCACCGCTCACCCCCACAGTTTCAGGCTTTAAGCCGATTAGGAAGCAGGAGACATCTCCCAGATGGAAATGAGGACTCGGGCTATGTTAGAATAGCCGGGGGGTGAGGGTCCATCACATCCTCTTTGCTGCAGCCCCCCGAGTCCTTCCATGAGGCCTCCCAAGTGGTCGTGTCTGGCTTAGGTTGCCCCTCCCATGAGGAGTCTTACCCGTCATTGACTGACCAACCAAGCATTGGGGCCAGAGAGGGATGAGGCAGAAGCAGCGCTCCTGCCAGGGAGATAAGCTTTGTCTCCTCAGTAGCTCACGTCCTTGTGACAGAAGAGACCCAGATGAAGTGGGTCCCTAGGCTCTTATACAGCCCACCCTGGGGTGAGGGTTACAATTCCTGAAACCAGGCTGAACGGTCCACAACATCTCCCCCGTTTTTATCTGTTAAATCAATTGTAGCTGTTAGACCTGTGAAACTTACTGTATGCTGTTCACAAATGCGATTACGAGAAAACCATCTCCACATATATTAAGTACAAATAAGGATCAAAACAAGGAGGCATCCAAGGACTGCCATACCCCAAATTTGTAAATTCAGTCCATCAAACCAGTTCTTATGATTCATTTATTGTAGATTATTGTTCAGAGTCTGGAACACCTTTTGTTCAGTTAGGCGTTTGATGTCACTGAGCTGCCGGTGGAGCTCAAGCTGAAGCTGATCAATTTGTCCTTTAAGATTGGTAGAAAATGCTCTCTGCAGGCGATGACGAATATCTGCCCAGGAATGCTGACTGGAATTCCACCTTAATGGAATAACAGAGTTTAGAAAAACCAGGATCACAAGGAAGCTGTTGCCTTAAGGCAAGAGCATCCTGTCGCTCTCCAAGCTGGACAATGGCAGATTCTGTGGCAGAGAGCCGAGTAAGAATCTCCTGATCCATTTGGCTTTGTTGAATCATTTGCTGAGTAGTATTAGTGAGAAGAACATCAACCGCATGTGCAGTTTGAATGGATTCAGTAAGGGCTACAGATGCAGTAGTCGCGGCCCCAATTATTACAATAGTAGAAACTATGGAGGCAATAAGCATGCCTATGAATCGGCAGGTTCTGACATGGGCGAGGGCCTTATTGAGGGCACTTAATCCTCCTGGATCAGCCCACTCCCGGGTAAGGTTCCCAGGAACCCAAGCCTGGGCCTGTTGGCGAATGACAAATACGGAGGTAAGATTTAATTCAGTGACATTCGCACGGGTTAAGCAGCTAGTATATATAGTGCCAGGAACAGTAGTAAAAGTATATACAGTGTAAATCTCATTATACATAAGCTGAGGTATACCAGGGATGGCTACAAATAGATAAGGATGAGAAGTACCTACAGTAACCCAGGTACATTTAATATTCCAAATGTTAAAGTAACCAAAGGCATTATCTTTCTTTCGGATGAGTTGAGTCGTCCTGTCTGACGGTCCACAAAAGGGAGCCCCATCTTCCAAGTAGAAGTATGCCATGGGCTAGTATGACTAAGACCCTTTATTCTGAGAATAGGGGCTCCTGCTCCTCCACTACGCCAACTAAGTTTATCATACGCTGTGAGGGGCATTGGGTTTACTATTCCTGAGTCTGCTATGGCATATATCTTCCAATCTGCACCCCAGTGTTCCACTACAAGAGGGGTGCTAGTAATATTAATTAATGATGGTGTTTGATCATGGCATAGTTTCCAAGTGACTGGCTTGGTTGATCCACCATCTATATGACATAAAGGAAGATTGGGTGGTTTGGTACTGTCCTCTGGCCTTTCTCCTATACATCCTATCGCTCCAACTAAGGAAAGATTTACTGCAGGCAGAGACTGCTGAGTAGTATAATTAGGTATTGCATAGGCATACCACTTGGACGTAATGAGCAAGCAGAGGGTATCGGTTAACACAGAAAGCAAGCAGGCAAACGGCTAGAGACACATACAGTGCCTTCCGGAGCAGCCAGCCAATGATGTTTTTCCTCTAGAGGTCCGTCCGGGGGGAGCCAGGTGCCTCCGGTCCACTCAGCATCATTATTAGATAAAGGAGGCTCAGGATTCTACCATGTATGGAGTTTAAACATAGGTGGGTCTATAACATGGCTCCAATATATACGTTCAGTTTCAGAGGCTAAACCTAGTTCTCCAAGGCAGATAAGCAGGCCCAAGATGAGGGCTTCCTTGGAGAAGCTTGAAGAAACAGTTGAAAAATAAGCTAAGAACCTGTTCTTTGGAGCAGAGCATCCCTGACTCTAACTTGTTGGGCAATCTGCTCTGCTCTTAAGGGTTTTAAGGTCACCCCAAATTACTCCCTGAGGTTGATCCAGGGAGTTGCTCCCGTGAGTCTGTTTTCTGGTGGCGGGATTCTTCTGCTTTGGTCCTTGGGGACATCCGCTCCATCTGTTTCTCTAGCCAGTCTGCTTTCTGTCCGAGCTGTCGGGTCCTGATGAGCTGCCACGTCTGTTGTCAGGGTGGGTCTGGTATGATGTGGCTTCACTCTGTTTGCTGGGAGCCACGGTGGTGGACCTGTGGGAATTGAAACACAAGCGTACCCCCTTCCCCATGTTAATAGTTCAACTGGGCCTTCCCATTTTCCTCCCCCAATGGGTCTTTATATAAGACCAAAGGGCATGGACCTGCTGGCTTGTTTTCTATAAAGTGTTTGTCTACGGGTGACTTCAGATGATCATCACAATTCAAAAAATTGTACATATATATTGCTAGCATGGTTAAATTTCTAGGGGATATTTCCTGGCTCCCTCTTTTTTGTTTATTTAATAATGTTTTAAAGGTCTGGTGAGCTCTTTCAACAATATCTTGGCCCGTAGAATTACAGGGGATACCTGTTTTATGTTGAATTCCCCATTTTTCTAAGATAGTCTGAGTAGCTTGGGTGATATATCCTGGGCCATTATCAGTTTTGATTTCCTGTGGGCGGACTAGGTGCCTGAAGGCCTCAAGCCAATGAGCTCTCATATTCTTCGCTGACTCCCCAGAGAGGGGAGTGGCATGTAGAACACCTGAGTAAGTGTCTACAGATATATGTAAATATTTTAATCTTCCAAAAGGGGGGTCATGAGTAACATCCATCTGCCAAATCATTCGAGGTTGCAACCCTCTGGGGTTAATTCCAAGAGAAGGAGGTGCCTTTGAAAGCGCTTGACAATCTGGACATTCTCTGATCATTTGCTTTGCTTGGGCCCTTGGAATATTAAATTCTTTGCGTAGGGCCTGACTATTTTGGTGGAAAAAACTGGTGAGACATAACTGCAGATTGAAAAGTATCTGCCAGGCTTACAAGGGCATCAGCCTGAGAATTACCTTGTGCCATAGGTCCAGGCAAGCCCGAATGAGATCGGATATGAGTAACAAACAAAGGATGCTTCCTTTTATCTAAAAGACTTTGCGAGGTTAGAAATAGGCTTAGTAACTGAGGCTCAACGGACCCTTTTAATAGGGCCTGATCTATATGAAGGAGTGTCTATACAGTATAACCAGAGTCACATACTAAGTTAAGAGGCTCCTTGGGCCAACGTTGGAGGGCAAGAATAGCCCCTGAAATTTCCGCCCGCTGCGTGGAGGAGTGCCCACTGGAAAGAAAATGTTTTCACTCATTCCCTTCTTTCCAGGTGATAGCAGCTTTCCCTGTTTTCCCTGAACCATCCATAAAGACGGTTCTAGCTTTAGGAATAAGAGTGGCATTGAATTTTTCTCCCAAACGGATATTAAGAGTGGGGAGGTTTTGGAGAAGTTTATCAGAAGGTAAATGAATATTAAGATCGCCTACAAAATCAGCGAGCGCACACTGAAATTCTAAAGAATTGACTATAGGGTTGCTGTAGAAACACTTGTGTGAGTGGAACGTGTATAGCAGCTGGGTCATGGCCAAAAAGCTGAATGACTCTATCACGGCCTTTAATACTAAGCTGACATAGCGCAGTAATATAGGTGGTAATAGTGCGCCGGGGTTGATGGGATGAAAATAGCCATTCAATCATTTCTAAATTAGATGCCAGCTGTCCTATCAGCCCAGTGGGTGTTTTCAGTGTGGGAAAGCAAAAAAACCTGACAGGTAGTTGTCTGTCTACCCTAGTGAGGTGCCTGGAAGAAAGATATTGGTTCACTAAATCCAATTCCTGTCTAGCCTGATCACTTAAGAATCTGGGAGAACTTAAGTCTGGATCCCCTTTAAGGGTGTTGAATAAGTTAGTTAACTTCCCCGTGGTGATCCCCAAACTGGGACGGATCCAGTTAATGGTGCCTAAGAGCTGTTGCAGACTGTTAAGCGTTAAAGGGTCCGGTACCTGGATCCGAACTATCTGAGGCCTAACCGTACGGTGAAATAAGACATGTCCTAAATACTGCCAAGGCTGATGATGCTGTACCTTCTCTGGGGCTATTACTAGTCCTGCTGAGGAGACATTGCTCTCAAGACAGAGGTAAACTTGCTTTAGCCCTTCCTGAGAGGCTGCAGCAATTCGGATATCGTCCATGTAATGATAAGTAATACTTTGAGGAAACTGAGTCCTTGCCGGCTGAAGGGTCCGATGAACAAAATGTTGGCAGATGGTGGGGCTATTTAACATGCCCTGCGGCAGGACTTTCCACTGGAACCTCTCTAATGGTTGAGAGTTATTAAGTCCTGGGACCGAGAAGGCAAATCTCTCACAGTCCCTCTCAGCCAGAGGAATGGTAAAGAAGCAGTCCTTTAAATCAATGACAGTAAGAGGCCATTCTTTTGGTATGCATGTTGGATTTGGAACTCCTGGCTGAAGGGCTCCCATAGGTTGTAAGATTTCATTAATTTTTCTAAGGCGATGTATAAGTCTCCATTTCCCTGTTTTCTTAGGAACTATAAAAATAGTATTCCATGGGCTACCGGATGGTTCTATATGCCCTGCCTCTAATTGTTGTACAAGCTCTTGAAGTTTTTTCTAGCCTCTCCTTCTTCAGCGGCCACTGATTAACCCACACAGGCGTATCAGACAACCAAGTGAGGGATAAAGGAGAAGCCTCGACAGTGGCCGCTAAGGAAAAGGCAGCAGGGTGATTTGCATTCCCCACGGAGTGAGAAGGTCCCTGCCCCAGATATTAAGTGGGGCGGGGAGGATGTAAGGTTGAATTCGTCCAACCTGCCCATCTGGACCAAAGCTTTTGAGAGTCTACATAGTTTTGCGGGACTGAGAGATGCCCCCTATTCCAGTTATAGAAATGTTTGTTTCCATTACCGGCCACTCTGGGGGCCAGTATCAGGTGGAAATAACAGACACATCAGCCCGTGTCTAAGAGGCCATGGAATTCTCTCTTCTACTTTAATGCTCAATATAGGCTTTTTTAGATCAATGGAGGCAGTCCAAAATATTGATTGGTTATCAGTACTGCCAAACCCGTGCTCCCCTCTGACCACTTCTTGAGTGTCTGGTACCTTGTAAGGCACGAGGAGGAGCTGGGCAATGCCGGTCTCAGCTGGAATGATACAATATCCGAGTGCCCTGAGCATCATTTTAATTTCTCCTTGATAGTCAGAATCGATAACTCCAGGTTGGACAAGGATGCCCTTAGTGGTCCTGCTAGATCGTCCTAAAATCAGCCCTACTAGTCCTGGGGTAACGGCCCCCATACTCCTGTTGGAGCGGTGACCACCTCATCTTGCTCTTTTAAGATGAGTTCAGAGGTGGTGACCAAGTCCAATCCTGCGCTCCCCCCTGGTGGCGGCACGGAGGTCGGAGACCCGGCATCTTCCCGAGCCCACAACAGCTGGTTGCTGTTCCGGCTCCTGTTTGGTTTCGGGGCACCGGAGCTCGCACCCCACTTCTCGTTTCCCTGTAATGGGGGCAGCAAGTTTCCATCCTTATCATAGGTGGACTTGCACCGGTTGGCCCAATGTTTGCCTTTACGGCAGAGAGGGCAATCCTTTACAGGAAGCCTTTTGTTTTTAATATGACACTCCTTCCGAGCGTGTCCAGCCTTGCCACCATTGAAACAGTTCATTTCATCTCTCAAGGCCGCGGCAAGCAAAGCTGCTTTGTTATTCCCTTCCTACATTTCAACAGGCCTTTATAAACTGGCCAACATCGGTAGCAGTTAACCGAACGGGTTGAAGAACAGTTTTGCAATCATGATTAGCATTCTCAAAAGCTGGCTGCAGTAGGAGGCCGTCAGCAATATCCTGATTTTCAACTTGTCTCTGAATTGCCTCTTGTAATCTGTCAATAAAATCCAGATATGTCTCATCGGGCCCTTGTCTAACATTAGTATAGGACCCAGCGCTGTGGGGCTTAGTATCAGGTATGGTCTCGAAGGCTCAAAAAGCCGGAGCAGAGCATTGGTTAAAAGTCTGAGGGTTCCTTCGAGCTTGCTGATCCGGTCTAGTATGTGGCCCTAGCCCAATAGCATATTCTGAGTGACTGGATTTCCTGTCCTTTCATTGTCACTCGCCTGAAGGCGGCATCTTACCATTTATTCAGAGTGCCAGACACTGTACTGACCGGGGGTTACAGTTGTTCTGGCTAAGGCAACCCAGTCACAGGGAGCCATTTGATATGCTTCTGTCACAGCTGTTAATAACCCTGTTGTATAAGGGGATTGGAGCCCGTTGTCTCTTATACTTTTCTTTAGATCCTTGAACAATCCGTAAGGTAGAGGTTCATGCACCGGATTTTGCCTGCCTTGCCGAGTAATGACAGGGAAGGCAGTAAAGGACTGCCAGTCCCCATCCCTCATCGTGTCTTGAAGACACTGATACGTGGCAGTGGTTACTGGCGAAGGGGCTTGGACTGCCGCCACTGTGGGGGTAGAAAGATCGGCAAGGGGATCCTGAGGGCTTAAGTTTTCCTCCCAAGTAGAAGCGGAGGGAGGGACGGGAGGTGGGGGAGGTATCTCCTGGTTACTAAGGAGTGGACTTGAGCTTTCCTGACCGGAGGTAATAAAGGTGGATTCCTCCGCCTTCATAGTGACTCTCTCCTCCCTCATCTGACACGGATCTTTCCCCGCCCCCCTCAATCTTAGTTTCTGAGCTGCGAATATGAAGGGGCGTTAAAGCAGTCCTCACCATCCCCCAAGTGAAAAGATTCTGATGCCTTATGGGGGTGCCACTTTCCTGGTGTGACTTCAATTCCCATCCTACCTTTTCCCATATTTCTAAATCTAAAGTCCCTTTATCGGGCAACCATGGGCAATATTTTTTAACAATAAGAATTAACTAAGTTCTGCTTTTTAATATGACTGCCCGAGGCTTTGAGCAGCTGCTGGATTTCCTTAAGGTATTGCTTCTGATTTTTAGAAAGCCCATTGCCCATGGCTCTTAGAAAAATTCCTTAATAAACAGAGCAGTCCCCCCTTTAAAAAAAAAAAAATCCTTCCCGCAGCCAAATGCGGCGCTTAAAAAGGCCAGATCGAACAATAGAGAATGGACCCTAGCCAGCAGCCACCGCGGAGGACCGCGGAGGGCGCAGTGCCAACTATACCTCTGTTTACATTGTGAGGACTCGGTTCCACTCCTGCATCTGTCAGCTGGGCTCCATGGTCCAGCTCCAGCTCTGGAGTCTGGCTGTGGGGTCCCGATTACAGATATGGGTTCCGTCTCTTGGGGTTAAATCTGTCTTTGCCTGTGTGTCTGGGATCTGGAGTGTCTTCAGGTGTGGCTTTGTGTCCTGGGTGGGTGCGTGGGGTTGATGTGTGGCTCTGGCTCTAGGGTCTGATGTATGGAAGGTGATGTCCAGGGTTCTCTGTCAGTCTTCGTTGTCAAGTGTCTGGCATTCATGGTCGATGGACTGGCCTGGGTTGTGGGGATAGTTTTGGGATTGGGTCTGGGGTTCTGCTTTTGGTTCTGGGTCTGCTCTGGGGCCCAGGTTGTGGAGTCTGGGGCCAGTGTCTGGTCCTGAGTCTGTCTGTGGCGTGTGGTGTCTGTGAAGTGATGGTGATTGGCTTCCATTGAACGGCAGCAGGAGTTCCAGAGTTGGGGTGTGGGGAAGAAGGAAAGTCTACTTAGTGCAAATAGCTCCGTTTTGATAATAATGGCTGTGAGTGCAACATGGCTGTTAGGAAGCTCAGTGTTGTTACAGGTGACTCATGAAGCAGCACCTGTGTGGGTCAGCTCAGTAGTGGGGCTGCTCAGTTGTGAAGCATCTTGGCCGTAGGGGGGGGGCTCTGAAGTCAGGGAGTCCCGGGGCAAGTTCCCCCTCAGGCTGTGCTGCCCAGCGCTTCCCTGCCCATTCTGGTCTGGTCCTGTCACTTCCTCTCCGTTTGGCTGCATTTGCACACAAAGAAGCGCAGTTTGGAAAAGGGGGCCCCCTCTGTGCGAGGACATCAGTCTGGGAGAGCAGAGAAAAGGCCACTGGTGTTGTCAGCACAGCAGTCTAGGGTATTACTGTTCTTAAATTATGCCAAGGTTTCCTCATGTACCTTTTTTTTTTGGTTGTTGTTGTTCCCCAAAGCGAGACTGCCATTTTTTTGTAGCAGCTTACTTAAATTGTACAGAAAAATAAAAATTATTTCAAAATCCCACCCAACAGGTAATCACTGCAATTGTTCTAAGTACATACCCTTCCAGACATCTGTCCTGCCACATTGCCATTCTTCTACTTTCTCAGGATTTTATTTATTTTTCCGAGTTTGTCCTATGGATGCAAAACCCATGAATTTTCAGCTGTTTCCCCCAGTGTGTGGATTTATTCCTATGTTTTCCCATAGGTTTTTAATGTATTTTAATATTACTCAGTTGAAATGATTTTTTAACTCCAACTGTGATTCATTTTGAGGGTAATGTGAGGAGCTAGAAAAATTTTCTTTGTTAGTCATAAATACATTATTGACTAAGTAAAATAGTAACATCTTTCTCAGCATTTTAAATGAGTTTAGGGCCTGGAATCACGGTGTTCTAGAAATCAGAAGTATTTTGTGACAGGAAATGTGCCCCAGGTAGTTGATCTGAGGAACACAGAATGTAGTAGCGAATGTCCACATTTTCAGAGAGGAAAACTTGAGATGGTGACATCTGGAATCTAAAAGAGGAAGGCCGTTCTAAGTGACATTACGAATCAGTTATTACAGTGATGTATGAGCCATGGAAAGAAGCAGGGACCCTCAGGTGACCACTCTAATCACAGCGGGATCTGGTCTCCTAAGTGGACAGATCTTCCTTTGCCTCCTGAGCTCTACGGCCTAGGATACTTCTCCCTGAGATTTGAAAGATGGCTGGTATTTTTTGTTCTTTAAGGTTCAGGTTCAGGCTTCCTGTGCCAAGAAAGGCAGCCTTTCAGATCCAGGATGCAAAGGGACATGCTGTTTCTATTCTAATGGAGTCCTCAGGATACAGAGTAGGGTTTCTCATTCTCAGCACTATGGACCTTTTGGGCCAGAGAATTCCTTGTCTTGGGGGATTGCCCTCTGCACTGTAGGTGCTTCCCTTCCCCTGAGGACCATCTTAAATGGCTCAGGACATTGCCTGAAGTCCCCTTGGGGGCAGAAGTCACCTTTGGTTGAGAAACTGTTTGAAGCTGTTACCCTTTTTGACACCAGAAAGATCTTGGTCTGGTATACAGTCTTTTTCTTATTTTTCTATGCAAATTATTTTCCACTCTGTGATTTACTTCAGGAAGGTGTTTAGAAGTGTATTTGAAAACATCTAAATATAGGAACTTTGTAGTTACCTTGCAACTGTTTTCCAGATAAATGTCAAAGAGCAATGAACATAATTTGTGAGACATTTGTTGAAACCTGCTTTATACCTAAATACAGTCATGTTTTAGAAATTCCAAAGTGTGCTTGAAAAGCATTTTTAGTGTACTTTGCTGCTGCTTAAACAATGACAAAACATGTATTCAAAATTCTACCTGAAGAGTTAAAAAGAACTATCATTTTCTGTATATCCATTGCAGAATGTGGATGTGCACATTTCTGTCTACTTTCTCTGGATTTCCTTTACTATTTCAGGTTATAAGTATCGGCACAAAATGTGTGTAGTTACAGGTTTATTTTTGATACTGTGCATGGAAGGGTGAAGATGTTTTCCATAAGTTGTGGTATGTAGTATGTGTCTCCCCATTCAGTTGATTTTGTCATTCCAATTGTTTTATTTTTGAGGTTGTGCAGAAGTGTATGACATAACTGCCAAATAGAAGGACTTTGCAGTCATTCAATTTTAGTGAATTCCAGCTTAAGTGCAACAGGAGCACTTAGAGAACCATATTGTATACAATTTCAATGCTGTGATGCTTGTTGAAACTTGGCTTTTTATTGGCTTGGTGAAAAGATAAAAACTTGTGGGAAGATGGAATTAGGAAGATTTCTGAAAGACTGTAGAAAGCAGTGGGACAAAACGGTGAATACGTGGTTCCATGAAATTATAGGTGAAAACGAAAAACGTCTCTTCCATTGTGTCTTTACCTACAAATTGAATGAACCTTTTGGCCAAGCAAATAGTACAGTGTTCCAAGTGAGCGGCTCTGCTGACACCTCGTGGGACTTTTGTGAATAACATGTTCATGGCAGGTCAGCAGGAAAAGTGGTGGACTGCAGGACGGTATTCATGAACGTGGATGGCAGTGTTATTGAGACGTGTATCTAGAAAGTTGTCAATATCAGGACTTAGTCATTATCTTCTGTTCCCTATTTCCATATGAACAGCAATGACAGAAAGAAACTATCTTTCAGTCCTTTGAAATTTGTTAAAACTGGTCTTAGCACAGGATGGTCCCTTTGAAAACTGTCCCAAGTGGGGTCCTCTGCTGTCATGTCATGTGTCACCTGGGAAGAACAGCTTCGTGCAGGCCAGCAGGAAAAGTCTTTGGCTCCAGTGAATTGTCTCCTAAGGGTTCCTGGAATGTTATTGAAGAAGTGTTTTTCATAGCATTGAAACGAATGGACGTTGTAGTTATCTTCTGTTTTGGACTTGCACGTTAGCAGCCATGAGGGCGACTCATGAATTTTTTATAATTTTAGTCCTGAAATTTGAAGTTTGTTGAAAACGGAAGGATGGTACCATCTGGTCCCTTCCAAAGTGTTCTAAGGGTGCCTACTGCTGCCGTCTCGTGGCCATTCCCGGGAATGACACCTTAGTGCCGGTCAGCAGGAAAAGTGGTTGATTCCAGTGGAATAGGAAGGACTGTTGGTTGCCATGTAGTTTAGAAGTGCATTTCGTAACTTTTATATGTAAGGACCTATTCGTTACCATTTGTTCCGGATTTCTCTATGAACAGCAACGAGAGCAAGAATTATGTTCTGTATAATTTTAGTTGTTTGTCATGTGTTTCATCTTGCTTCACGGCTCATGACGGTCAGTTAGTGAAATGTCCCAAGTGTGGCTCTGTTCTCGTCTCACGTGCTTCTTGGGAAGAACACCTTCGTGCAGGACAGCAGGAAAGGTTGTCCGCTGCAGCGAATGATCTACGAACGTTGATTGGAATGGCACTTAGTCATGGATGTTGTTACTTTCATAGAAATGGACTTTGCAGTTCATTTTTCCTTCTCTCCACCCTGTACAACAGCCGTGTGTTTACGTCAGGTAACTAGGCACCTCTTGCGGGCCAGACCTGTGTTCACGTTTCAGCCGTGTCCACGTGTTTGCGGTCCAACGTCCCGTGTGCGTCCGCATCCTGTCCGCTTCGGTGTGCCTCCCGTGTCCGCATCCTCGCCACGCTAACGTCTCAGCCTGGCCGACATTATGATCGTGCCTAGGTTCCCTCAGCCTTGATGTCCTGGCCCTGCTGCCATCCTTGTTCGTGTTTGTGTCCCTTCCACATCACTGTCCTGTCCGTGTGGATGTACAGGTCGTGCTGCTGTGTTGCCTGCATGTTAACATCCCATGTGTATGGATGTCCCGGCTGCGCCGCCATCCCACCTGCACGGATCTGTCGGCTGTGCCACTCGCCTATCTGTGTGGATGTCCCATTTCCCTGGGTGTCTGAGCTGCGCTTCCGTACCGCCGGAGCGGATGCCTTGGTCGAGGCAGTATGTGCGTGGCGCCGCTGTCCTTTGCGTGTAGACGCCTTGGACTTGTCGATGTCGTGTCAGCGTCAGGGTCCTGGCTGTGCCTTCGTGCTCCCGCATCGATGTCCTGGTGTTGCATCTCGATCACGAGACAAACAACCAAGTCGGAGACAGATGAAAATGAGGGTGGGTTTCATGAACCTGCGCAGGGGCGAACTCCCGACCGCCTAAGCAGGAGATACAAAGGTGAGTCTCGCCCTGCACTTGCAGTGAGCTCCTTTTACACACGATCAGCAAGCAAGGAGTTGACAGAAGCGGAAGTTGCGATTATGGCTAGGGTACACAAGGGTCCCGGCTCGCGTCCTAATTTTATCTTGGAAACGTCTAGTTCCTTAGTATTATTGCGTCCATGTTTTTCATTTCTTAGGGTTACGGAGGCCATCTCCTTGAGGCTCTGTGAGTTCTCCTTTGTTTCAAACCTAGGAGAGCTTACCACACTTCCTCCTCTATGGTTCTATGACTTCTGTGAATGGGTCATTTGTTTGGAGGTCCGACAGTCTTCATGACTCATAAAACTGGCCTTCTACATTTTTCCGTTTGGTTGTTAGTTTCTTCCTTCTGGTCCACTGCATGGATTGGAGTCCCAGTTTTCCTTCCATCTCTGTCAGTTCCCCATGCATTTTCCTTCATTTCACATATTGTAGCCTGCATTTGTTCATCTAATTTGTGAGCAAAATCCACCAATTCTGTGAGCATTTTGATGACCAGTGCTTTGAACCATGCTTCTGATAGGTTGGCTATCTCTCTGTTGACGGGAGAGTCCTGGTTCTTCTTGCTGACGCATGTAAAGAATTGCATCTCAGCAAATCTTGTAGTATGAAATCAGTTTGTTAGTGTGTTGTGGAACGTTCAGCCTGGTTTCAGGAGTTGGAACCCTCACCCCAGGGTGGGCTGTGTAAGAGCCCAAGGGACCCACTTCATCTGGGTCTGGTCTGTCACAAGGACGTGAACTACTAAGGACACAAAGCTTATTTTCCTGGCAGGAGCGCTGCTTCTGCCTCCTCCATGTCTGGCTCCCATGCTTGGTTGGCAGTCCAGGACGGGGAAGACTCCTCATGGGAGGGGCAACCTAAGCCAGACGCAACCCCTTGGGAGGCCTCATGGAAGGACTCGGGGGGGGGGCTGCAGCAAAGAGGATGTGATGGACCCTTAACCCCCCCAGATATTCTCACATAGCCTTAGTCCTCATTTCCACCCGGTAGATGTCTCCTGGTTCCTTATCAGGTTAAAGCCTGAAACTTACAGGGGCGAGTGGTGCAGCCCTGTACCGGTCAGGACGGCTCCCCGGGTGATCGGGCATAAGAAAGAATTCCTAAAGTCCCGTGAAACCTGCTTCGCTAAGAGTGCTCTCCTTTAAATGATAAGGGTCCGAGGAGGAAATGAGGATGTCTCCTAAAGTCTGGCTACCCCGTTTCCTGACAGACACTGGCTCGGAATAAGCCCTCAGATTTCTTTGACATGTTAAACCTGTATTCCGGTGTATGGGAACCCAATGAAAGCCTAGTGAGGAAGGGGCTCTGGGTTATTCTCCTCTGAGAGTTTGACCCCTTTCCTCCACAATCAGGCATGTCTTGGTAGTTTTTATTTTCATCCATGACGGGGGGATGGGGCTCTGCCGGTTGAGCCTCTCTGCCCACATCTGGTGCCCAGAACAGGGACACCCCGCAACCCGTTTACCATGCATGGGGAAGCATAATAGCACGAAATACTTTTTATGGGTCATGCTGACAGTGCCTTCTAGCATGTGTCCACCAGAGGGCAGCATCGCTCAGTCCTTGATTTTACGGAGGCCGGTGGCACCGCAGTGTAACGTGTGTGCACCAGAGGGCAGTACGGTTGGCGAAAGGATTTTCACGGGGTTTCCCGGCCATGCATTCCCTTGTTTTCCCACGAGAGGAAACACGAGAGGTTAGGGTTAGGGTTAGGGTTCTTGTTAGGGTTCTTGTTAGGGTCAGGGCTTAGGGTTTAGGGCTTAGGGCTTAGGGCTTAGGGCTTAGGGCTTAGGGCTTAGGGCTTAGGGCTTAGGGCTTAGGGCTTAGGGTTTAGGGCTTAGGGCCAGGGCCGTCGAACATCATCGGCACCTTGATGGTCGCATTCATCACGACGGGTTCTACGGCAGTGGACCGGGAAGAACACGTCAAGCACCATTCTCGAGAGGATCTGCACGTGGGAACGTCTTCGGGAAGGTAAGGAAAGCGTCGTTTGAACACAAATAGCTAGAGGAACACGACACGCAGTCCATGACACGGCACGGGAGACATCATGGGGCCAAGAACACTATAAATCACACTCAAAAAGGCAAGTGACTTTGAAGAAATCGTCTTCCTACGAGCAACACCTCCAGCATCATTCTCGAGAGGATTTTCACGCGGGAACGTCTTCGGAAAGGTAAGGAACGCGTCGTTTCCACACGAACAGCTCGACGAACACAACACACAGTCCATGACATGGCAGGGGAGACATCATGGGGCCAAGAACACTATAGCTGACACTCTAAAAGGCAAGTAGCTTTGAAGAAATGGTGTTTGTATGAGCAATAGGTGATGGGCTGTTTTGGGGTGAATGGAGGGGACACGGTCTAGGGGTCAGGGCTAGGGGCCAGGGGCTGGGGCTTAGGGCTTCGGGTTTACGGTGAGGGGCTATGGGCTAGTGGGCAGGGGTTAGGGATACGGGTTGGTCAATAATGATCATTACATGATTGTAGCTGTAGGTGACCTAGAAATAGGTAAAGTTTGAAAGGAAACAAGAAGTGAGGTCATGTGAGGAGCTAGAACAATTCTTCGTTAGTTGTGAATATGTTAATGAGTACATAAAATAGTAACATGCTTTTCAGCATTTTAAATGAGTTTAGGGCCTGGAAGCACCGTGTTCTAGAAATCAGAAGTATTTTGTGACAGGAAATGTGCCCTCCGCCCCCGGTAGTTGATCTGAGGAACACAGAATGTAGTAGGAAATGTCCATAGTTTCAAAGAGGAAAACTGGAGATGGTGACATCTGGAATCTAAAAGAGGAAGGCCGTTTGGTCTTGGTTTAAAATGGTTTAAATATGGTCATGGTTTAAAAAGTTCCAAGTGTGCTTGAAAAGCATTTTTAGTTTACTTCGCTGCTGCTTACTTAAACAATGAGAAAACATGTATTCAAAATTCTACCTGAAGAGTTAAAAAGAACTATCATTTTCTGCATATCCACTTGCAGAAATGTGGATGTGCACATTTCTGTCTACTTTCTTTGAATTTCTTTTACTATTTCAGGTTATAAGTATCAGCACAAAATTTGTGTATGTACAGCTTTATTTTTGACGCTGTGCATGAAAGGGTGAAGATATTTTTCCATAAGTTGTGGTATGTAGTGTGTTTATCTCCATTCAGTTTATTTTGTCATTCCAATTGTTTTATTTTTGAGGTTGTGCAGAAGTGTAAGATATAACTGCCAAATAGAAGGACTTTGCAGTCATTCAGTTTTAGTGAATTCCAGCTTAAGTGCAACAGGAGCACTTAGAGAACCATATTGTATACAATTTGAATGCTGTGATGCTTGTTGAAACTTGGCTTTTTATTGCCTTGGGCAAAAGGTACAAACTTGTGGGAAGATGGAATTATGAAGATTTCTGAAAGACTGCAGAAAGCAGTGGGACAAAACGGTGAATACGTTGTTCCATGAAATTATTGGTGAAAACAAAAAAACGTGTCTTCCATTGTGTGTTTATGTTCAAATCGAATGAACATTTGGCCAAGCAAAGAGTATATTGTTCTAAGTGAGTGGCTCTGCTGCCACCTCGTGGGCCTTTTGTGAATAATATGTTCGTGGCAGGTCAGCAGGAAAAGGGGTGGACTGTAGATTATCCATGAACGTTGATGGCAATGTTATTGAGATGTATATCTTGAAAGTTGTCAATATCAGGACTTAGTCGTTACCTTTTGTTCCCTATTTCCATATTAACAGCAATGACAGAAAGAAACAGACTGTGTAACATTTCATTCCTTTGAAATTTAAACTGGTTTTAGCACAGGAAGGTCCTTTTGAAAACTGTCCAAAGTGTGGTCCTCTGCTGCCCTCTCATGCGTCACCTGGGAAGAACAGCTTCGTGCAGGCCAGCAGGAAAAGTCCTTGGCTCCAGTGAATTGTCTCCTAAGGGTTCCTGGAATGTTATTTAAGAAGTGTTTTTCATCACATTGAAACGAATGGACGTCATAGTTACCTTCTGTATTGGACTTGCACGTTAGCAGCCATGAGGCGACCCATGAATTTTTTATAATTTCAGTCCTGAAATGTGAAATTTGTGGAAAACAGAAGGATGGTACAATGTGTGGTCCCTTCCAAAGTGTTCTAAGTGTGCCTACCGCTGCTGTCTCGTGGGCACTCCCGGGAATGACACCTTAGTGCCGGTCCCAGGAAAAGTGGTTGAGTCCAGTGGAATAGGAAGGACTGTTGGTTGTCATGTAGTTTAGAAGTGCCTTTCATAACTTTTACATGTAGGGACCTATTCGTTGTCATTTGTTTCTGATTTGTCCATGAACAGCAATGAGAGCAAGAATTATATGCTATATAATTTTAGTTCTTTGTCATGTGCTTCATCTTGCTTTATGGCTCATGACAGTCCCTCAGTGAAATGTCCCAAGTGTGGCTCTCTTCTCGTCTCAAGTGCTTCTTGGGAAGAACACCTTCTTGCAGGACAGCAGGAAAGGTTGTCCACGGCAGGGAATGATCTAGGAATGGTGACTGGAATGGCACTTAGTCATGGATGTTGTTACTTTCCTATAAACGGACTTTGCAGTTCATTTTTCCTTCTCTCCACCCTGTACAACAGCAGTGTCTGTACGTCAGGTAACTTGGCACCTCTTGCGGGCCAGACCCATGTTCACGTTTCAGCCGCGTCCACGTCTTTGCGGTCCAACGTCCCGTGTGCATCCGCATCCTGTCCGCTTCGGTGTGCCTCCCGTGTCCACATCCTCGCCACGCTAACATCTCAGCCTCGCCGACATCACGATTGTGCCTAGGTTCCCTCAGCCTTGATGTCCTGGCCCTGCTGCCATTCCGTCTGTGTTTGTGTCCCTTCCACATCGCTGTCCTGTCCGTGTGGATGTAGAGGTCGTGCTGCTGTGTTGCCTGCATGTCAACATTCCATCCTGATTGATGTTCCGGCTGCGCCGCTGTCCCACCTGCACGGATATGTTGGCTGTGCCACGTACCTATCTGTGTCAATGTCCCAGTTCTCTGGGTGTCCGAGCTGCACTTCTGTACTGCCTGAGCGGATGCCTTGTCGGATGCAATATGTGAGTTGCGCCGCTGTCCTTTGCGTGTAGACGCCTTGGCCTTGTCGATGTCGTGTCAGCGTCAGTGTCCTGGCTGTGCCTTTGTGCTCCCGCATCGATATCCTGGTGTTGTATCCTGATCGCGAGACAAACGACCAAATCGGAGACAGGTGAAAATGAGGATGGGTTTTATGAACCTGCACAGGGGCGAACTCCCGACCGCCTAGGCAGGAGATACAAATGGGAGTCTCGCCGTGCACTTGCAGTGAGCTTCTTTTACACACAATCATCAAGCAAGGAGTTGAGAGAAGCGGAAGTTGCGGTCATCGCTAGGGTTCCCAAGGGTCCCGGCTCGCGTCCTAATTTTACCTCGGAAATGTCTAGTTCCTTAGTATTGTTGTGTCAGCGTTTTTCGTTTCTTAGGGTTACGGAGGCCATCTCCTTGAGGTTCTGTGAGTTCTCCTTTGTTTCAAACTTAGGAGACCTTACCACACTTCCTCCTCTACGGTCCTATGACTTCTATGAATGGGTCGTTTGTTTGGAGGTCCGACAGTCTTAATTACTCGTAAAACTGGCCTTCTACATTGCATGAATAAACATATATAAGTGAAGTAGAATACAAAACTCAGCTGTAGATCCAAGAACTTAAGGAAATTTAGTATATGATAAAGGTAGCATCTCAAATCACTGGGGCAAAGGAGGGACTTTTTAATAAATGGTGCTGGAACAGCTGGGTAGCTATTTGGAAGAAAGATAAATTGGATCCATATCTTACATCATACACAAAAATAAACTCAAATGGATCAGGGATCTATTGTAAAAATGTAAAAAGTGGGTGGGCCTCAGTCCTCCCCTGCTCCCCATGGGAGCCTGTTTGCTTTGACTGACCAGAGTTTGTGAGTTCTTTACTCACAGCTGGTCCAGACTGCCCACACCTCAGCTTTATGCCTTTTGAAAACACTAAGAATAATGTTCCTGCATCAGTTTTTACTAGAGCCAATCACCCTCACGCCTGGAACAGCGATCGTACCCAGATCACCCTTGGACCCGATAATCACGAAATCCACATCTGTAAAAAGCACAGGAGTCCGTGGGTGAAAGCTCATGAACTCAAGGAGCACAGTGGACACATCACAGGTATCAACTGGGCTCCGCAGAGCGACTACATCATCACTTGTGAGGCGGACCTCCATGCCCGTGTCCAGGGTCAGGACAGTGGTGCGTGAAAGCCAACCCTGCTAATCCTGAGAATGAACCATACAGACACTTTTGTCAAGTGGTTCCCAGGAAAGAACAAATTTGCTGTAGGAGATGGAGCAGGATTCGTTTCTGTTTGTTACTTTAAGTCTGAAAATGTCTGGTGGGTAAGCAAGCATATTAAAAGGCTAGTCTGCTCCAGGGTCCTCAGCTTGGATCGGTATCCCAATAATGTTTCGCTGGAGGCAGGATCATGCGATTTCAAATGTAGAGTGTTTTCTGCATAAATTAAAGAAGTGGGTGAAAACCAGCAAGGGGCAGCGAGATGCCTTTCGGTCAGCTGATGGCAGAGTTTGGTGGCAGTGGCGCCGGTGGCTGGATGCATGGCATCAGCTTCCGCACTAGTGAGAGCTGCCCGACTTGGGCCAGCTACGACAGTC
This sequence comes from Glossophaga mutica, assembly GCA_039655065.1. Taxonomy (NCBI): domain Eukaryota; kingdom Metazoa; phylum Chordata; class Mammalia; order Chiroptera; family Phyllostomidae; genus Glossophaga; species Glossophaga mutica. Next base: position 224,198,097 of record CM077304.1, read on the forward strand.
CCGTGTCCCTTCCCAACGCCTCAAAAAGCATGCAGGTCTCAACGCTGAAAAGAGTTCCTGCCCCTCCCAAGCTAAGCAGTCCAAAACACAGCACCCAGCACAACACGTTTGCCACGCAGGCTTCCACCACATGGACAAGAGGGCCACACCTAGGACCTCAACAGATCCTCGGAGAAACCGTGCCAGAGTTGCGCTAGTGGCATCAAAGAAGCCCTGACAATTTGGGATTTCCAGACTTTAGAATCTTGTATCCAGGACCTTCAGATGATGTGGAGTGAGCCTCCGAGATCCAGCATGACAAACGGACAAACTGCCCCCACAACAGTTCTGCCATTTGATGGAGAGCCAGCCACAAAAACCAAACCAAACCAAACCAAAACAAAACAAACAACAAACCACTGAAGACACATTATCTCATAAATGTTGTGTGTCTGTGGTTGGTGTTCGAATATCGGTAGTCAAAGTGTTGGTTTTCTAAAAGCAGCGGTGATTGTTTTTTTCTTTTCTGTTTTTGTTTTTTTCCTATTTGCATTCTTGACCAAAGCTTCTCTTTTAGTACTTTATTATGGCAAATTGTCACACTAACTTAAAAGAAAGGGTGGGGAGATATGTAAACTTCTTTAAAAATTAAATGAAAGTACTGAATGGATAAAAATTACTTTAGCTTTGGCTGGTGTGGCTTAGTGGGTGGAATGCTGGCTAGTGAACCTGAAGATCGCCATTTCAATTCCCAGTCAGGGTACATGCCTGAGTTGGGGGCCAGGTCCCCAATTGGGGGTATGTGAGAGGCAACCAGCATATCTCTTGCACATCGATATTTCTCTCTTTTCGCCTCTTTTCCCCCTCTTTAAAAAATAAATAAAATCTAAAAATGTTTTAAAAAATACATGTAAAAAAATGGAACCATAGAAGAACTAGGAAAACAAAAGGTGAAATCTTTTTTCAAACCATACCTTAAAATTCAGATGCAATAAAATACAATATCACTAACTGAGATTATATAAAACTAAAACCTTTTTCATAGCCAAAAAACCCACTGCAAAAAAAGGCAAGACAGCTGACAAACTAGGAAATATCTGGAACATATATCAGGTGGTGCAAAAGTAGGTCTACAGTTGTGAGTACAAAAAAGAGTTTATTCGTATATTATTATTTACTCATTATTATATTATTTTCCATAGGAACAACTGTCATGCTACTTTGGCCCCACCCTGTATAAAGGATTATTAAAAGTGGAGGGACAAAGGACCAAAACTTTTGATGGAAAAATGGGAAAAATGACATGAACAGAATTCACACAGATATGAAGGAAGATATATTAAATTGTTCAAAATAGTCCAAAAAGATGTTTAAAAATGAATAAGGAAGATCTCTAAACCAGTATAGAGTGATTTCCAGAATGTGTTAAGTGAAGGGAAGTGAAAAGTGCAGGTACAATAAGAATACCCATAACACACTATTTTTCACATAAGAAGGAAAAAATAAGAAAATGTGAATTAAAAAAATTTTTTTGGATATACTGGAACTAATGAGATTGGTGACCTAAAAGGGTAGATGGCCTAAAAGGGTCCAGTGTGTCGAAAGAATGGATAAAAAGGAGTGGAGTAGAAGGAAAGATGGAGAGACTCTTCTCCATATGTTTTCGTATCCTCTGACTTTTAGAATCATGTTAATCTTTCACCTACCCCCCAAAACAGATAATTAAAATAAACGTAAATGTGGGGAGAATCTGAAATAGACTACAAATAGTGAGATGTGAACTTCAATGTATTATAGATGGATGACAATCCCTTTGAACAGGGTAGAGAAGAAAAGGACTAACCTAAGTCGCTCTGGAATTGGTATTTTCACTACGTACTATAAGGCTAAAGACAAAAAGTACTATATATAAATATTATATTATGGCCAGTAAATTTTTGTCAAGGTATGGATTAGCAAGTCCGACACTATTTTATGTGTTTTATAGGACCGAGCAGATGTTCGTAACTGTACTGTGGATAGCGATAGGTTTCTCACTTGGGAGAAAAGAGTTGCAACGAAGGAAAAGGGAAAGGAAAGAATGTGCCTTCTGCGGCTTGGGATTAGAGGAGGAATCAGTGTAATTTACGGTATAATTTGTGGTGCGTTTCTCTATCAAGAAATGTAGATCAAGATATGCGGGTATACATACACCTATTTTCTACACTACTACCGAGAAGGCCAAGAACGGTACCTAGTAGCAATGCATACACCTCATGCCCGAATTTGGTTTCTAAAAATTATTCTCCAAAAAAAGAAAACCAGGCTTCTTTTGAGAAACGGATGATTTCAGAGCTGGGGCAGTAGTACAAGGTGAAGAATCTGGAATATTTTATGATGCCAGAAAGTAAAGAAGTGTTCAAAAATGATGAGGCCATAGGATGTAGTAAATCTCCTTTTCTGTCTGTATATCCAAAAGGACCAAAAGCAGGATTTTAAAGAGATTTGCACACCTGTGCTTATGGCAACATTTTTTTCATGATAGCCAAGAGATGGAGGTAACCCAAATGCCCATATGCAGTTGAATGGATAAACCAAAGATGGTATTAAAAATACAATTGAATTTTAATCAGCCTTATAAAGGAAGGAAATCCTGTTACAAGTATTACCATGGATGAACCTTGAGGACATTATGCTAAATGAAATAAGCCAGTCACCAAGAGACAGATACTGTCTGATTCTACTTATCCGAGTTATCTAAAGTAGTCCAATCTGTAGAAACAGAAATTAAAATGGAATTTGCCAGGGGCCGAGTGGAGGGGAAAACTTGGAGATGTTGTTGAATGGGTATAGAGTTTCAGTTTTGCAATATTAAAAAGATCTGTAGATTCTTAGCACAACAATGTCAATATACTTAACACTACTGAACCGCACACTTAAGAATAGTTAAGATGGTAAATTTTGTTATTTTTTTTTTCACTCTGGTTAAAAATATAACTGGAACGTATGAACAGGGTACAGGAAGTATCATATGTCCCAGTGGCCAAATCTGAACAACTTGAGCAACCAAATAATGCTAGTCATGGATCAATATAATAAATAAAAATAAAATAAATATCCATGAGCCTATATTGATAGAAATAAATTAGTAGGGGGAAAGGGGAGAGCTCTTCCTTGTATTATAAATTCCAATTAATAACTGGAAGAATAGATCATTGGAAAATCATCATTTGAGAAACACCATAATAATAATTGTGGCGGGAAAGAAAAATCAATGGATGTTGAATTTCAAATGTACAGGTAAAGCGATGATGACTAAAAGAATATTTTTGTAGTCCAAAAGCATTTTCCTACAATATACTTATTAATTACAAAGGGGAAAATGTCTTTACAGTAGAAAAACCTGGCAGACACTCCCTTAACCAAGAGATCACAGTTCACTTCATCCATAATAAGATGTATCAGCATCATGTGCCTTTTGATATGACGCTCCGAGAAGAGCACAGTATGACGTCTCCGGTATTCTTCCCCCAAATCCACAGCCTGAATTTAATCGTTAGGACTTCAGACAAACCCCAATCGAGGGACACTGCACAAAATAAGTGGGTCAATGTCCGTCAAAATTGTCAAGATCACGAAGGACAAAGATCGAGGGAGACTAAAGAGACGTGAGAACTAAATGCAGTGTGAGATCTCGGATAGGACACTGGACCAGAAAAAGGACATCCGTGGGACAAATGGTGAAATTTGAGTAATGTTTGCAGATTAATTTATAGTATGTCAGTGTTAATTTGCTGTTATGTAATTTGTGTTATGTAAGATGTAAATATTTGGAGAAGGTATGTCAGGGAACTCCTTGTGCCATTCTTGCCACTTTTCCGTAAGTCTGAAATCATTTCAAATTGAACAGTTAATAAGTAATATGTAGGGATTTTGAATAATCCCCCGATGTGCATCGACAATGTGTTCTGATGGCCAAGGAAGGAAGGAAGGAAGGAAATGAAGGAGGGAAAAGAAGGATAAATACCTAGAATGAGGAACCTGCATGTCTCCTTTTATTTTTTAATATTTTATTTATGTATTTATTTTTAGAGAGCAGGGAAGGGAGGGAGAAAGAGAAGGCTAGAAACATTGACATGCGAGAGAAACGTCAGCTGGCCGCCTCTCACGTACACCTCAAGGTGGGGTGGCCCACAACCCAGGCATGGGTCCCGACCAGGAATCAAGCCAGAGACTTTTCACTCTGCAGGAGGAAGCTCAGCCAAGTGAGCCACAACAGTCAGGGCGGCGTGTCTCCTTCCACGTCTAGAGTATCATATGAAGTTCCAGATGCCATGGTTTCAGGGAGATTTAGGCAGGAAGATCAATAACACTTAAGATCATTTTATGGAAGGAGCGGTTCACCTTGGCTCACAGCTCTTGTACATACTTGGGAGCACTTACGGAATGCTGATACCTGGGCCCCACACTCAGAGAATCTGACCGGTCTACGATGGAGTTTAGACGTTACTATTTTTTAAAAGCTTCCCAGGTGCTTATGATGGGTCATCAGGGTTGAGACCCTTCGGTGAAAGGATTTGGAATGTTTAGCCAGAAGACTCTTTAGCTGTACAAGAATCCTACGGGGGAACTTGGGAATAGAAAGCGGAGTTCCACTCTCTGGGAGAATGTGGTGGATGTGGGATAAGGTCTCCACATCTGCATCTTGGAAAATTTCCCTTGCGATGTCGCTGTGCAGAGCAGTATGGGAAGAGTGGGTTGGATCAAACTTCCCAACCTTTAATGTGCTTGGGAGTCACCAGGGGATCCTGATAAAATACAGGTTCCGATTCATCTGGGCTGGGGTGGAGTCTTAGAGTCCGCATTTCTAATAGGCTTCTAGCGATACTGACGCTGCAGGTCCAGGGACCACATGTGAGTCGTAGCAGACAGATACTTGGTGCAGAGTATGACACAAGAGACTCAAGCACTGGGTGTGGTGGAGCAAGTGGATTACGGGAAGGTGTCTTCTGTCCTGAGAGTCTGAAAAATGTTTAAACCTCAGAGATACATTTATTTGGAGTCAGGGTTAGGGTTCTTGTTAGGGTTCTTGTTAGGGTTAGGGTTAGGGTCAGGGTCTAGGGTTAGGATAGTCTTCATTCGTTCTTTCATTTTTCAACCAAGCTCAATCGTTTCTGGGAGCATTTTGATTACCAGGGCTTTGAACTCTCCAACAGATGGGTTGGCTATCTCATCGCTTAGCTCTTTTTCCGGAGGTTTGTTCTCTTCTTTCCTTTGGGCCCTATTTCTTTGTTTCAGTGCACCAGTCTGGTTGGTCCGGTTGACTATTTCTTTAATTCTTTTGTTGTCAGAACTCCATGCAGTTTGATTTTCTGGCACTTCTTGTTTATTGATGTTTGATTGATGGTTAGCCTCCTTTTGGCTGTGAAGAGTTTCTAACTAGTCCTCCATCTTGGCTGGAACCTCAAAGAATTTGATACTTTTCTCGAAACTCGCTCCATGGTACAATATGGTCAATGTTAAAAACAAAACAAAACAAAAAAGTTCCAACCGTGGTTCTCTGCTGTCATCTGTTGTTCACTTTGAAAATAACACTCGAGTTCCAGTCAACGAGAAGAGCGGTTGCTTCTAGCGGAACGTCCATGAGTGTTGAGGGCAATGGTATTTAGAAGCGTATTGTAAAATGTCTAAATGTAAGGACTGCCCAGTTACCTCGTGACCGGTTTCCAGCGTAGGGCAAAGGCAGCAATCCACGTGTTTTACGTGCCATCTTTTGGAACTTGCCTTATAGTGTCATAGAGTCAGTCAGGTTTTTAGAAATTCCTAGTGCGCTTGAAAATCATCTGTCATGTGCTTTGTCTGTTGCACCTTCCTTAGACCATGAAGAAAGTAAAATGTATTTAAAATAAATTTATTTGTGAATAATTTTATTTTCTTTTAATTTTTTTCGACTTTCTAAAAAATTTTTAATCAGTATTTTTTAATTGTTGATATTGTACAGTTTTCTGTCTTTTACCCCGCCCCCAGCCCACCACCCCAGCCCTCCCCACTTTCCTCCCAATAAGGCAGGCAGTGAAAGACAAATACCATAGGATCTCACCTTTAACGGGAAGCTAATCAACAAAACAAACAAACAAGCATAATATAAACCAAGACACGGAATTTGAGAACAGTCTGACAGTGACCAGAGGGGGAGGGGAGGGAATTTCAGGGGAAAAGGGGAACAGTTTAGAGCAAGAAGTATAAAGGACTTATTTAAAATAAATTTTAACCCAAGAGTTTAAAAAAATAAAACGCTTTATACATAAAAAACAAACGGTTTGGCCAAGCCACTAATCCATGTCCCAAGTGTGCATCTCTGCTGCCATCTCGTGGGAATTTTTAGGAATAACACCTTAGTACGGGTCAGCAGGAAAAGCGGTTGATTTCTAGTGGAAGATCAGTGACTGTTGATTTTTTTTTTTTTTAAAGACTGTCTCGAGGTACAAGTCTCAGGTCCCAATGTCAGTGACCAGGTCCTTGGGACCACTTTTTATGAGCACATCCTCTGGACCAGACAGCGGATTTGGTGGTGCACCATGAGTTCTTTTCTTTGATTATATGTTTAAATTATTCTTTGTATATATAAAAGATTTTCCGCACGTTATTTACTACACAGTTTACTAAGTTTTGTTATGATCACTTTAGGTTGATATTCATGAGTTGTCAAGGTAAATAAGATACCATGCAATCATAAAATGACATTAGTTTAGCTGTATAAAACATGAAAAATAGAGCTTGGAAGAAAACATGAGGACAGGAAGAGCTAAAAATGTTAGTGATAAGTTGAATAATAATTAAATAAAATAATCACACCATTCTCAGCGTTGTTACTGAGTTCAGGAGCTGGAGCAGTGGTGTTCCAGAAATCAGAAGTATTTTGTAAATAAAATCGTGCCCCTTGTAGGTTATCCGAGGAGCTCCCAATATGGCAAAAGTTCACATTTTCAAAGGTGAGAACGTTGGATGGTGAGTTCTAGAATCGAAATGAGGAAGATTGTAGATTCTAACTTACTTTAAGAAACAGCTATTGGAGAGTGACTTACGGGCCATGAAAGGAGACAGTGGCCCTCAGTGCTGTGGTTGACCACAGTGTGGTTCAGTCTCTTAAGGTGTCCTGTCTTCCTTGGCTTCCGAGCTTTCGTGGGTGACTTCTTAGCTGAGGACATTCCTCCCCAGTCTTTGGAAGATGGCTGGCATTTTTATTTATTTATTTGTTGTTGTTCTTTAGCTTTCAGCCTGCAGGCGGACTGTCCAGAGAGGCATGATTTGAGATCGAGGGTGCAAACTCACATGCTGTTTGTATTCTCATGGACTCTTAATCCTGCTCCAGATGGAGTAGGGTTTCTCATTGCTGTGAGATTGGGTTTGTTTTTTTTCCTCTGCATCATAGGTGCTTATTAGCAATTGGTATCTCTATTCCGTGCATGGCAGTAACTGCCACCTTAACCCCCCTAAGGACAATCTGAGAGGTCTCCATACAAGGTTCCAAATGTCCTCTGGGGGGCAAAGTCAACTTTATGTTGAAAGCCACCGATTTTTTCAAAGTTTTATTTATTTATTTTTAGAGGGAGGGAGAGAAACATCCATGTGTGGTTGCCTATCACCTGGCCCCCACTGGGGACCTGGCCTGCACCCCAGGCATGTGCCCTGATTGGGAATCAACTGGCAACCCTTTGGTCTCCAGCCTGCGCTCAGTCCACGGAGGTACAGCAGCCAGGGCAGAAACCACCGATCTTGAAGCTTTGATCCTCTTTGGAACCTGAATGATCTGGCCTTCAAAAGCAGTATTCTTACTAGCATAACATGCAAATTATTTTCTGATCCCAATTGCGATTTATTTTTGGGTGGTTTAGAAGTGTATTTCATGATTTGTAAATACAAGTATTTTCTAGTTATCTGTTGTTACCGATTTCTTTATTAATGGCAGCGAGAGCAAGAAATACAAATTTTAGTCCTTTGAAATTTGTTGGAATTTGCTTTATATCAGTATATGGTCAGTGTTTACTAAAGTTTCGAGGGTGCTTGGAAAGCATCTGTATTTCACAGTTTTGGGGTGTAGTGAAGTACTTAGGCACCTGGAATGCCATTTGCTTCTCATGTTATTTTAAAATATTTTCAGTATTTTTTGTGGGCTTTCTTGGTTCTGAAACAGAACCTGAATGATGGAAGTTTAAGTCTCGTATTATGATTATTATTTTGTGTATTTTTTCATGTAGCTCTGTTTTATATAATTGTGAGTTTGTTATTGAGTGACTAAAAATTTGAAACTAAGTGGTCCATGGAACTTTCTGACAGGAAGCACTCCTCTTTATTTGTAGTAGTGTTTTTTTGTCTTTAAGTCTACTATGTTACTACATAATTTTCATTTGGTTGTTTTCATAGTATATTTCCCCATTCTTTCACTTTACATCTGTTTGCACGTTTCCGATAGCTCTCAGTGTTTTACATTAGTTATGAGTGGCTATTGAAATCAATCGAAGAATTGGTTTTGGCAGAGGATGTCATGTAGGGGGCCCAATATTTTCCTATTCAGTTGTTCCAATGCCTTTTATTATACTATGAACATTCTCCCACAGATCTAAGTGAGGCAGGAGACAGCCTAGGAAGAACTCTGAGACTGCAGTCCTGTTACTGGCCAGCATGGAGCACCCTGGTTGCCAGGAAACGTCTTTTACCAATTGAGTAGAATAAATAGTAAACCGAGGCAGGGAGGAGGAGGGAGACAGGTCTCACACACGAACTCAGAAGTCCTGAGCCTGGTCTGATACTATTGCCAGGTGCTCCAACATCACAAGACACACTATGTTAACAAGAAAGAAGGGGAGTCCTTGAAATTCTATGTAGCATTTCCACTTTCCAGTAAGGAAAACCTTGAAAGTGTGCTTTCATCCCAAGGCCTGGAATGTGGGAGAGGGTCCCCGGTGCCCAAAGAAAGAGCCCATAGAACAACTTTGGTGAATTGCCTACGTCCGGTCACTATCTGTTTTACGAGGGAGTTCCTGACGCTTACAGAAAGAGCCCATCAATAACTTTGGAAAGTGCCCCAATTTTAATGAACCGCTTCCTGTCACGTATTTGTTTTACAATAAGATGAACAAATGGGGTCTGGAGCAAGATAAGGATTCGGGCTAACAGACCCTCACACATACCTAAGTTTGGGTAATCACATTCCCCCAAGAAATCTGTCACCACATGTACCTGCTAATCAATATGTATCTTTCCTCCCCGCCTATCCCACCCATTATATAAGTCCTTAGAATGAAGGTCTTTCTCTCTGTCTCGGGGGCTCAGGGTACTCTTGGCTCTCGGGCCACTGGGCCTCTGGCCACCCGGCCTCAGGCTGCCCAGGGGCTTGCCACCCTGGTCTTCAGCCGCTCTTGCTTTTGTCACCCTGGTTTGCCCTGAAACTTTGCCTTTCGACCCCTGCTCTACCCAGTCCTGTTCTCTTCCATGGGAACGGGCCACTAATAAGCAGATTACATACTATAAGATTTGCTGATATGTCACTGTTTACATGCATCAGCTAGAAGAACCAGGTCTCTCCCGCCAACATAAGGAGATACCTTTCTCATAGAAAATTTCCATCTGACTTTGCCCTTATCATTGGACTTTGTATCGTGTCCCATCCATTTGTCTATTCAAAGGCCATGACCCCGTTGTCCAGATTAATGTAGGTTTCTCACACAATACATAGTTATGTTTGATTGGGCTAGGTTCTAATTATTAATTTGCTTTTCCAGAACTCTTTTCATTCCTTATTTTAACAAGTGAACTGAGAATGAATTTGTTTTACGTTTAAAATGTCGATATTTTAAACTGTATCACATTCAATTTATAAGCAACTTTGGGACATTGACATTCTTATGTTTTTTTTTGGTAGAACATGTTACTTTCCATTTGTTCAAGTGTCTTTCATCGGGCATCATTTTAACATTTTAACATTTTGTTCACGCAGATCATGCGTGGTATTTACTTCAACGTTCCATTAACCTCAACATTCCTGCTGAGGTTAATGTTAGGTATTTTATGTTTTGTTGCTCTTGGTTATTTTTGATTCTATCTTTAACTTAGCGTTTTTATATAAAGGAAATCTTTTTCTGTGTGTTATTTCCCCTCTAATAAATCCTATTATTTGTAATCATGACATTGCTTTTCATGACTCATCAGGGTACATAAGCTTTTGTACAATAAGATTGCATTACTTTAGTTATGTGAAACCATGTAAAGAGATAATGGTTGAAAGAAAATATGAAGAAATGAGGTAACTGAGGAGTTAGAAAAAACGTTGTTGGTGGTAAGTCCACTAATGATCGGATGTGTCAGGGCCCCATACTCTGTGGCGAGACCCCTCCTGGCAGTCAGAGAACGCAGAGCTGATGACACAGGACCCTCTGTGCTGGCAGAGAGGACCCCACCCGCTCTCCAATGCCCGTTGCCCAGAAATGCTCTTCTCTGCTGCCCTCTCGTGGACATCCTGGGAATGGCAACTCCTTACTCAGCAGCTGCTGTTACTGTTTTGTAAGGACACTGTGACGCCCCACCACCCCTCACGTCACCGTTGCCTCATTTATGCTCTTCTGCATGTGGTAGGGTTTCTGACTGTGTCCTGTGAGTGAGGTTCTCCTGCTTACGTACGTCTTCCATTTGGCCATTTTCATTCGCTCATCTGTGTCATACCTGCTGGATTATGAGACCAGCGCAAAGATTCTTGAGGTCACAGGAAAGATGGTTTCCCCACCACCTAAGCAAGCAGTCAGGCGTTTCATCCGAGGTGAATTTAGGGAGTACGTGTACATCGCCTTTTACTTAAGTACGATGTAACAATTTCAGTAAAGGAACTGATTCTCAAAACTGACTCATTATGTCAGTGAAATATGGAACAATGTGCAAATGTAGCTTGTGGATACACAACTTCTATTTAAAGTTTCAAAGGTGGCAATGAAGAGGCCAACATATTGCATGTGGCATGTTGATGTTCAACTGGCTTTTCAGAGAGAGAAGACTGAGAACTTATTTAGGATTGTCATTTCGTTTCTTCCTGAGAGGTTTCGTTCCCCCAATCAGGTTCAGGAAGGGAGCTTCAGCACAATCACCTTAGCCTTAGAGGGTAAGACTCCTAGTGTAACCGGAGAAGACACCGGCATTGGGGCTGCTGGTCTCTCCGAAATCCAATAAGCAATGACAGCGATTGAATCTTTTACGAGCACTTTATTCAGATGGCCGGCGATCTGAGAGGATGGCGGGTTCCTACCCTAACAAACCATCTTCCCTTCTCTTTCCTGGCCAGAATTTTTATAAGGGAGGTGGGGGAAGACAAACAAAGTGCAGTGAGGGCCTTAAAATTCAGGGAGGATTAGGTGAGCGAAGCTGCAGCATTTGTTTCCTGGGCTGTGCTGTTCCCAAGTGGAGGAGGGTGGTCATCTGCTTTCCTTGGAACAAAGGTTCGGATGTCCCCAGGCAGTAATCTTCTATCTGTGCCCCAGGAGGCCGGCTGTTTCTCAGGAGCCAGGATGGGCGTCATCTGTAGTTTCTGAAACAAAAGCTTTAACATATACATTACTTGCTAGGCTCAATAACTTTTTCCTTAAGCTACAAACTTCCAGGTCTTGAGGCCCCTATCACTAGCAGGAGCTAGTAGACCCTTTTACTATACTCCTTGTGTCTTAAAGGTGTGGGAGTTGCCCAACAGAAATGAACCTGGCAGGTAGGCTGCCTTCTTTTCTAAATGACCTGCATGTCCCCCACTTCACCTTGGAAATCTAAGACTCTGTTGTTTCCTTTACCAAAATACCCTATATACCCAATATTACCTCAGTATGCTCGGTATTCTTTTTTTAAAATATGTTTTATTGATTATGCTATTATGGTTTTTCCCATTCCCCTCCCCGCTTTATTCCCCTCTGCCCTGTACACCCCCTCCCACCCACATTCCCCCTCTGTAGTTCATGTCTATGGGTCATACATATAAGTTCGTTGGCTTCTACATTTTCTATACTATTCTTAACCTCCCCCCATCTGTTTTCTCCCTACCAATTATGCTGCTTATTCTGTGTACCTTTTCCTCCTCTCTCCCTCCCATTCCACCGTTGATAACCCTCCATGTGATGTTCATTTCTGTGATTCTGTACTTGTTGTAGCTTTTTGCTTAGTTTGCTTTTGTTTTTGCTTTAGGTATGGTTGTCAATAACTGAGTTTGCTGTCATTTTACTGTTCTTATTTTTTATCATCTTTTTCTCAGATAAATCCTTTTACCATTTTGTATAATAAGGGCTTGGTGATGATGAAGTCCTTTAAGTGGACCTTATCTGAGAAGCATTCAAATTCGGATAATTCAGATGTTGGAATGCTTAAAGATATCCTGGAAGTTCCTAAGCCTCTCCTCACTTTTTTGAATTTCTGTTTCTTCATTCCGTTCTGGTTGAATCTTTCTTCCTTATGGTCCCCACCGTTGATTAGAGTCCCAGTTTCCTTCCTATCACCATCGGTTTCCTGTATATTTTCCTTTATTTTGTTACGGAGAAATGAAACGATCCAGACGCAGGGAGTTCACGAAGCACAACTCTTTATTACACGCGTGGTCCCAGAGGAGGCAGTCTCCAAATTCTGGGCCCCGATCTCAGGGAAAACTCTTCCTTTTAAGCATCTTACATCTCGGCTCCCGCGGCAGATGCGGTCGTAAATCTTTAACTCCCCTCTCCCCTTTTTCCTGATTTATTTCTTCTTTAGTCAAGGGGGTCAGAAATAGAATTTGTATCCTGCCACAATTCTTTTCTTACACTAATGGGACTGCTATCTCTTTTCCATATCAATTTCACTGAGCATCGCCTTCATTTTTTCATCTGAGACCAAATTGAACCAAGTCTGTGAGCATCCTAATTAGCAGTGTTCTGAACTGTGCGTTTGATAGGTTGGCTATCTCTTCATCGCTTAATTGTACTTTTTCTGGAGCTTTGATCTGTTCTTTCATTTGGGATATTTCTTTTTTTGGGTCTCCGTGAACCTGCTATGTATAAGGGGTGGAGTCTTAGGTGTTTACCAGGGTGGGTCACCCACGTGTCTGCTTTGTGAGGCTGTCCGTGGAGGAGGGTCAGAGAGGGAACAATGATGCTCGCTCTCCTCTCTGCTGGATGTCAGTCCCTTCCCCCGCTACCCACAAGCAAATTGGTCCCTTCTGGTGCTGACTCCCGGGTGGGTGGGCTTGTGTCCATTCTGACACCCTGTGGGTCTATGCAACGAACTGTCGTTTGAAGCTGGGAGTTTTTCCTGGTGGCGCCTCAACCCCCGCAGGTGTTTTCAATTAGAGGTTTGAGGTTTCCCTGCCCGGAGCTGGGACCCTGGGTCGCACGGTCTGTCTTGCTCTCCAGGTTCATCTGCACGTGAGTGTGCAGATAAATGCCGGCTTCACCAGCTGCCGCCCTCCCTGGGTCCAGCAGCCACCATCTTGCTGCGAGTCTTCTCCACCCAGCTGCCCATCTCAGCCCGTTTTACTGGTCAGGATGACTGTTTTTTGTTTAACTCCTTGTTTGTCAGACTTTCATACAGTTTGATTTTTCTGTCTGTTCCGGTTATTTTTTAATTGTTGTCCTTCTGGTTGTGGGAGGATGCACAGTGTGTCTACCTATGCCTCCATTTTGGCTGAAAGTCCTGGTATTCCTTTGAATATAAATTCCTCTCGTCCATGTATTAGATGTTGAATACCTCGCAGTAATCAGATTATATTATTTTGATTGTTATGCTGGGTGTTAAAACTTGGAAGATATGACAAAAACAATTTTTTATTCCCCTACGGGTTCTGTGAGCCTGCCATGTGACATTCATGGCCGGGACACTGACTCCTGGAAAGTACAGCTTCTGAGCGATCATGGACATCTTCTGGCAAAAGTAAACATTTGTATTATTTTTTGTGCTGTCAGCCTTTTTAATACATGTCTGCAGGGCTTGGTATGACTTAGTAGTGCAGGGAGTCATTTTGTTCCCTTGTACCCTTCCATTGGCATGAAAAACTATTTCTGAGGCCAGGTGCTTGGACTTAGAGAGTCAGGAATGTTGTTTATCGGCTCCTGGCTCTGTTTACATTGTGAGGACTTGGTTCCACTCCTGCATCTGTCAGCTGGGCTCCATGGTCCAATTCCAGCTCTGGAGTCTGGCTGTGGGGTCCCAGTTCCAGATCTGGGTTCTGTCTCCTGGGGTTCAATCTGTCTTTGGCTCTGTGTCCGGGATGTGGAGCGTCTTCAGGTGTGGCTTTGCGTCCTGGGTGGGTGCGTGGGGTTGATGTGCGGCTCTGGCTCTAGGGTCTGATGTACGGAAGTTAATGTCCAGGGTTCTCTGTCATTCTCCAGTGTCAAGCGTCTGGCATTCAGGGTCGATGGACTGTCCTGGGTTGTGGGGCTAGTTTTGGAATTGGGGCCGGGGTCTGGGGTTCAGCTTTTGGTTCTGGGTCTGCTCTGGGGCCCAGGTTCTGGACTCTGGGGCCTGTGTTCAGTCCTGAGTGTGTCTCTGGTATCTGGTATCTGTGAAGTGATGGTGACTGGTTTCCACTGAACGGCAGCAGGAGTTCCAGAGATGGGGTGTGGGGAAGAAGGAAAGTCTACTTAGTTCCAATAGCTCTGTTTTGATACTAATGGCTGTGAGTGCAACATGGCTGTTAGGAAGCTCAGTGTTGTTACAGAAGAATCATGAAGCAGCACCTGTGTGGGTCAGCTCAGTAGTGCAGCCACTCAGTTGTGAAGCATCTTGGCCGTGGAGGGGGGCCTGAAGTCAGGGAGTCCCGAGGCAAGTCCCCCCCCAGGCTGTGCTGCCCAGCGCTTCTCTGCTCATTCTGGTCCGGTTCTGTCACTTCCTCTCCGTTTGGCTGCATTTGCACACAAAGAAGCGCAGTTTGGAAAAGGGGCCCCCTGTGACTGAGTACATCAGTCTGGGAGAGCAGAGAAAAGCCACTGGTGTTGTCACCACAGCAGTCTAGGGTATTTTTATTCTTAAATATGCCAAGGTTTTCCCTCGTACCTCCACCTCCTCCTCCTCCTCCTTTTTTTTTTTTTTTTTTGGTTGTTCCCCAAAGCGAGACTGCCTTTTTTGTGGCAGCTTACTTAAATTATACAGCAAAATAAAAATTATTTCAAAATCCCACCCAACACGTAATTAGTGCCATTGTTTTAAGTATATACCCTTCCAGACATCTCTCCTGCCACATTGCCATTCTTCTACTGTCTCAGGATTTCATTTATTTTTCCGGGTTTGTCCTATGGATGCAAAACCCGTGAATTTTCAGCTGTTTCCCCCGATGTGTGGATTTATCCCTATGTTTTCCCATAGGTTTTTAATGTATTTTAATATTACTCAGTGGAAATGACTTTTTAACTCCAACTGTGATTCATTTTGAGGGTTCCTTAGAAGTGTATTTCATAACTTTTAGTGTAAGAACTTTGTAGTTACCTTTTGCAACTCATTTCTAGATTTTCTACAATGACAGCAAGAAACATACTTCAGATAATAAGTTCATTCCTTTGAATTTTTTTGAAATTTGCTTCATTACGTTATGGTCTATGTAACAAGTGTTCGAAGCATGCATCTCTGCTGCCGTCTTGTGGTCATCTTGGGAATAACACCTCAGGGCCGGTCCGCAGGAAAAGCTGTGCAGAGTCGGTCGTCTGTGAATGCTGAATCCAGTTTGCCGCTCACGGTGTGTCTTACATCCTTGCTGAATTTTTTGAGGTGGTCTGTTTCTGAAAGTGCAATGCTGTATTCCTGATGAGAGAGGTTTGTTCAATCTATTACGATTACACATTTTTGTTTGCGTTTCTGTTCTATATAATTTAAGTTTAGGACATTGTTTATGAATTTGGATCTTCTTGGTCCATGAAACTGATGGAGAGGAATTACTCTTCGTCTCTAGTCCTGCTTTTTACCTGGAAGACCACTGCATGTTATGTAATTTTTATGTGGTTTCTGTTTGCGTAAGAGAGGGTTGCGCAAAAGGTGGTTTAGAGTAGTGAATAGGAGAAACAAAGTTTATTGCTGTCTATTAGTTTATAATCATGGCATTATTTTCCATGTGAAGAACTGTAAAGCTGCTTGTAGAATGACCTGTATATCTTTTCCCATTCTTTTCCTTTCGGTCTGTTTTCACCCCATGTTTTAGGTCATTCACATTGTCTCCCAGTTTGTGTCTTGTCCTTTTATTTTCTGACCTTTTTCAGGGTATTGTTTAATTTTATAAATATGCATGATTAATGTGTTTCTTCACTACACTGCATGTCCACAAGCCTACCCGATTCCTGCCTGGTTTTGTTGACATGGACCCCTAAGCCTGAAACTGACAGATGAGGGGCGGGGCCTAAGGTCAGAATCCGGACTGGGCTGGTGGTGAGAGGGGGCAGAAATGTGGGCGGGGCTGGGGGGGGAGGCAGGTTCAGACTGGCGAGCGTGAGGAACAGGTAGTTCTTTGTGGTGGAGAGATGCAGCTGCGCAGACTGGAGGTTAGATACTCCCGCCCGGTCACCATGGTCACAAGGTGACGCTCACATCTTAACGTGATGTAGGCAACGCGGTCCAAGGGCCGGAGGTGAGCTGCGTGGGGGTATGAGGTGCGGGAGTTGGGGGGCAGAGAGGGCCACCCTGCGGGGAGCAGGAAAGGGGGGCCAGACTGTTTCTGGGGTACCTGTGTCGGGTCCCCATGTAAGTGGCTACTTCCTGTGGGAACCCTTTTCTAGATTTATCTAGATATTTTAGTTAAAGATAACTTTGGTAAATGGCCATACAAAGAGCCATTTTTAAAAACCCAAACAAAATATTTTTCGTTTGTTCAAGTTTCTGTTATTGTGTCATAATTTCCTATTTTGTTCCTACGGATCCTGTACATTGTTGTTTATTCCCAGGTTTTTTTTTTTTTTACCTGTTTTGTTGCTATTGAGTCTTTAAAAAAATAGATCTTTAATATTTCTACATATTTTTTCATGTTATTTCCCTATCATCGTACTACATTCTGTTTGATACTTTTCCATTGATTCTCATGAGTTACGAAGCTAAACACACCCTCATGCAATAATGATCATTATATGATTGTAGCTGTATGTGAGCTGGAAATAGTTAAAGGGTGAAAGGAAACCAGAAGTGAGGTCATGTGAGGAGCTAGAAACGTTGTCTTTGTCTTTGTTATAAGTACGTTAATAATTAAATAAAATAGTAACATCTTTCTCAGCATTTTAAATGAGTTTAGGGCCTTGGAAGCACGGTGTTCTAGAAATCAGAAGTATTTTGTGACAGGAAATGTGCCCCAGGTAGTTGATTGGAGGAACAGAGAGTGCAGTAGGAAATGTCCCCATTTTCAGAGAGGAAAGCTTGAGATGGTGAAATCTGGAATGTAAAACAGGAAGGCCGTTTGTTTTAAGTGACATTATGCATTCGTTATTAAAGTGATTTAGGAGCCATGGAAAGAAGCAGGGACCCTCAGGTGACCGCTCTAATCACAGCGTGGTCCGGTCTCCTAAGTGGACAGATCTTCCTTTGCCTCCTGACCTATTATTGCCTAGGACACTTCTCCCCCTGACATTTGTCAGATGGCTGGCATTTTTTTGTTCTTTAAGTTTCAGGTTCAGGCTTCCTGTTCCAAGAAAGGCAGCCTTTCAGATCCAGGATGCAAAGGGACATGCTGTTTGTATTCTAATGGAGTCTTCAGGATACAGAGTAGGGTTTGTCATTCTCAGCACTATGGACCTTTTGGGCCAGAGAATTCCTTCTCCTGGGGGATGGCCCTCTGCATTGTAGGTGCTTATTAGCATTCAGTCCCTCTGTTCACTGCGAGCAGCCTGGCTTCCCTTCCCCTGAGGACAATATGAAATGGCTCAGGACATTTCCTGAAGTCCCCTTGGGGGCCAAAGTCACCTTTGATTGAGAAACTGTGAAGCTGTTACCCTTTTTGAAACCAGAAAGATCTTGGTCTGGTATGCAGTCCTTTTATTATTTTTCTATGCAAATTATTTTCCACTGTGACTGATTTATTTTGGGAAGGTACTTAGAACTGTATTTGAAAACATCTAAATAGAGGGACTTTGTAGTTACCTTGCGACTATTTTCCAGAGTAATGGCAAAGAGCAATCAACATAGTGAGACATTTGTGGAAACCCGCTTTATAGCTAAATAGGGTCATGCTTTAAAAAGTTCCAAGTGTGCTTGAAAAGCATTTTTAATTGACTATGTGGCTGCTTACTTAAACAATGAGAAAACGTATTCAAAATTCTCCCTGAAGAGTTAAAAAGAAGTGCTATCATTTTCTGCATATCCACTTGCAGAAATGTGGATGTGCACATTTCTACTTTCTCTGGATTTCTTTTAGTACTTCAGGTTATAAGTATGGGCATAAAACTTGTATCTTTACAGGTTTATTTTTGATACTGTGCATGGAAGGGTGAAGATGTTTTCCATAAGTTTTGGTATGTAGTATGTTTATCTCCTTTCAGTTTATTTTGTCATTCCAATTGTTTTATTTTTGAGGTTGCGTAGAAGTGTATTACATAACTAATAGAAGGAGTTTCCAGTCATTCAGTTTTAGTGAATTCCAGCTAAATGCAACAGGAGCACTTAGAGACACACACTGTATATAATTTCAATGCTGCGATGCTTGTTGAAACTGGCCTTTTATGGGCTTGGCCAAAAGATAAAAAGTTTTGGGAACATGGAATTAGGAAGATGCCTGAAAGACGGTAGAAAGCAGTGGGACAAAACAGTGACTACGTTTTTCCATGAAATTATAGGTGAAAACGAAAATCGTCTCTTCCATTGTGTTTTTACCTACAAATCGAATGAACCTTTTGGCCAAGCAAATAGTACAGTGTTCCAAGTGAGCGGCTCTGCTGCCACCTCGTGGGCATTTTGTGAATAACATGTTCGTTAGGAAAAGGGGTGGACTGTAGGACAGTATCCATGTACGTGGATGGCCATGTTATTGAGACATGTATCTAGAAAGTTTTCAATATCAGGACTTAGTCGTTACCTTCTGTTCCCTATTTCCATATGAACAGCAAAGACAGAAAGAGACTATCCTTTCAGTCCGTTGAAATTTGTTAAAACTGGACTTAACACAGGATGGTCCCTTTGAAAACTGTCCCAAGTGCGGTCCTCTGCTGCCATGTCATGTGTCCCCTGGTAAGAACAGCTTCGTGCAGGCCAGCAGGAAAAGTCATTGGCTTCAGTGAATTGTCTCCTAAGGGTTCATGGAATGTTATTGAAAAAGTGTTTTTCATGGCATGGAAACCAAAGGACGTCGTCGTTACCTTCTGTTTTGAACTTGTACGTGAGCAGCCATGAAGGCGACCCATGAATTTTTTATAATGTCAGTCCTGAAATGTGAAGTTTGTGGAAAATGGAAGGATGGTATCATATGGTTCCTTCCAAAGTGTTCTAAGCGTGCCTACTGCTGCCGTCTCATGGGCATTCCCGGGAATGACACCTTAGTGCCGGTCAGCAGGAAAAGTGGTGGATTCCAGTGGAATAGGAAGGACTGTTGGTTGCCATGTCGTGTAGAAGTGCATTTCATAACTTTTACACGTAAGGACCTATTCGTTACCATTTGTTCCCGATTTCTCCATGAACAGCAACAAGAGCAAGAATTATATGCTGTATAATTTTAGTTATTTGTAATGTGTTTCATCTTGCTTTATGATGGTCACTTGGTGAAATGTCCTAAGTGTGGCTCTCTTCTCGTCTCAAGTGCTTCTTGGGAAGAACACCTTCGTGCAGGCCAGCAAGAAAGGTTGTCCGCTGCAGTGAATCATGTACACATGCTGATTAGAATGGCACCTAGTCATGGATGTTGTTACTTTCCTATACACGGACTTTGCAGTTCATTTTTCCTTCTCTCCACCCTGTACAACAGCCGTGTGTTTACGTCAGGTAACTAGGCACTGCTTGCGGGCCAGACCTGTGTTCACGTTTCAGCCGTGTCCACGTGTTTGCGGTCCAACATCCCATGTGCGTCCGCATTCTGTCCGCTTCGGTGTGCCTCCCGTGTCCACATCCTCGCCACGCTAACGTCTCAGCCTGGTCGACATCATGATCGTGCCTAGGTCCCCTCAGCCTTGATGTCCTGGCCCTGCTGCCATCCTTGTTCGTGTTTGCGTCCCTTCCACATCACTGTCCTGTCCGTGTGGATGTAGAGGTCGTGCTGCTGTGTTGCCTGCATGTGAACATCCCATGTGCATGGATGTCCTGGCTGCGCCGCCATCCCACTGCATGGATCTGTCGGCTGTGCCACTCGCCTATCTGTGTGGATGTCCCATTTCCCTGGGTGTCCGAGCTGCGCTTCCGTACCGCCTGAGCGGATGCCTTGGTTGAGGCAATATGTGCGTGGCGCCGCTGTCCTTTGCGTGTAGAGGCCTTGGCCTTGTCGATGTCGTGTCAGTATCAGTGTCCTGGCTGTGCCTTCGTGCTCCCGCATCGATGTCCCGGTGTTGCATCTCGATCACGAGACGAAGGACCAAGTCGGAGACAGGTGAAAATGAGGATGGGTTTTATGAACCTGCGCAGGGGCTAACTCCCTACCGCCTAAGCAGGAGATACAAATGGGAGTCACGCCCTGCACTTGCAGTGAGCTCCTTTTATGCACGATCAGCAAGCAAGCCGTTGACAGAAGCGGACATTGCGGTTATGGCTAGGGTACACAAGGGTCCCGGCTCGCGTCATAATTTTACCTTGGAAACGTCTTGTTCCTTAGTATTGTTGCGTCCATGTTTTTCATTTCTTAGGGTTACAGAGGCCATCTCCTTGAGGTTCTGCGAGTTCTCCTTTGTTTCAAACCTAGGAGACCTTACCACACTTCCTCCTCTATGGTTCTATGACTTCTATGAATGGGTCGTTTGTTTGGAGGTCCGACAGTCTTCATGACTCATAAAACTGGCCTTCTACATTTTTCCGTTTGGTTGTTAGTTTCTTCCTTCTGGTCCACTGCATGGATTGGAGTCCCAGTTTTCCTTCCATCTCTGTCGGTTCCCCATGCATCTTCCTTCATTTCACGTATTGTAGCCTGCATTTGTTCATCTAATTTGTGAGCCAAATCCACCAATTATGTGAGCATTTTGATGACCAGTGCTTTGAACCATGCATATGATAGGTTGGCTGTCTCTCTGTTGACGGGAGAGTCCTGGTTCTTCTTGCTGACGCATGTAAAGAATTGCATCTCAGCAAATCTTGTACTATGAAATCAGTTTGTTAGTGTGTTGTGGACCGTTCAGCCTGGTTTCAGGAGTTGGAACCCTCACCCCAGGGTGGGCTGTGCAAGAGCCCAAGGGACCCACTTCATCTGGGTCTGTTCTGTCACAAGGATGTGAACTACTAAGGACACAAAGCTTATCTCCCTGGCAGGAGCGCTGCTTCTGCTTCCTCCATCTCTGGCTCCCATGCTTGGTTGGCAGTCCATGACGGGGAAGACTCCTCATGGGAGGGGCAACCTAAGCCAGACGCAACCCCTTGGGAGGCCTCACGGAAGGACTCGGGGGGGGGCTGCAGCAAAGAGGATGTGATGGACCCTTAACCCCCCCAGATATGCTCACATAGCCTTAGTCCTCATTTCCATCCGGTAGATGTCTCCTGGTTCCTTATCAGGTTAAAGCCTGAAAATTACAGGGGCGAGCGGTGCAGCCCTGTACCGGTCAGGACGGCTCCCCGGGTGATTGGGCATAAGAAAGAATTCCTAAAGTCCCGTGAAACCTGCTTCGCTAAGAGTGCTCTCCTTTAAATGATAAGGGTCCGAGGAGGAAATGAGGATGTCCCATAAAGTCTGGCAACCCCGTTTCCTGACAGACACTGGCTCGGATGAAGCCCTCAGATGTCTTTGACATGTTAAACCTGTATTCCGGTGTATGGGAACCCAATGAAAGCCTAGTGAGGAAGGGGCTCTGGGTTATTCTCCTCTGAGAGTTTGACCCCTTTCCTCCGCAATCAGTCATGTCTTGGTAGTTTTTATTTTCATCCGTGATGGGAGGATGGGGCTCTACCGGCTGAGCCTCTCCGCCCACATCTGGCGCCCAGAACAGGGGCCCCCGCAACCCGTTTACCAGGGGGAAGCATAATAGCACGAAATACTTTTTATGGATCATGCTGGCAGTGCCTTCTAGCATGTGTCCACCAGAGGGCAGCATCGCTCAGTCCGCGATTTTACGGAGGCCGGTGGCACCGCAGTGTAACGTGTGTGCACCAGAGGGCAGTACGGTTGGCAAAAGGATTTTTACAGGGTTCCCCGGCCATGCACTCCCTTGTTTTCCCACGAGAGGAAACACGAGAGGTTAGGGTTCTTGTTAGGGTTCTTGTTAGGGTCAGGGCTTAGGGCTTAGGGCTTAGGGCTTAGGGCTTAGGGTCAGGGCTTAGGGTCAGGGCTTAGGGCTTAGGGCCAGGGCCAGGGCCGTCAAACATCATCGGCACCAGGATGGTCTGATTCATCACGATGGGTTCTATGTCAGTGGACCGGGAAGAACACGTCAAGCACCATTCTCGACAGGATCTGCACGTGGGAACGTCTTCGGGAAGGTAAGGAAAGCGTCGCTTGAACACAAATAGCTAGAGGAACACGACACGCAGTCCATGACACGGCACGGGAGACATCATGGGGCCAAGAACACTATAAATCACACTCAAAAAGGCAAGTGACTTTGAAGAAATCGTCTTCCTACGAGCAACAGCTCCAGCACCATTCTCGAGAGGATTTTCACGCGGGAACGTCTTCGGAAAGGTAAGGAACGTGTCGTTTCCACACGAACAGCTCGATGAACACAACACACAGTCCATGACATGACAGGGGAGACATCATGGGGCCAAGAACTCCATAGCTGACACTCTAAAAGGCAAGTAGCTTTGAAGAAATGTTTGTATGAGCAATAGGTGATGGGCTGTTTTGGGGTGAATGGAGGGGACACGGTCTAGGGGTCAGGGCTAGGGCCTGGGGGCTAGGGGCCAGGGGCTGGGGCTTAGGGCTTCGGGTTTACGGTGAGGGGCTATGGGCTAGTGGGCAGGGGTTAGCGATATGGGTTGGTCAATAATGATCATTACATGATTGTAGCTGTATGTGGTCTAGAAATAGGTAAAGTTTGAAAGGAAACAAGAAGTGAGGTCATGTGAGGAGCTAGAACAATTCTTCGTTACTTGTGAATATGTTAATGAGTACATAAAATAGTAACATGCTTTTCAGCATTTTAAATGAGTTTAGGGCCTGGAAGCACCGTGTTCTAGAAATCAGAAGTATTTTGTGACAGGAAATGTGCCCCCTGCCCCCGGTAGTTGATCTGAGGAACACAGAATGTAATAGGAAATGTCCACAGTTTCAAAGAGGGAAAACTGGAGATGGTGACATCTTGAATCTGAAAGAGGAAGGCCGTTTGGTCTTGGTTTAAAATGGTTTAAATATGGTCATGGTTTAAAAAGTTCCAAGTGTGCTTGAAAAGCATTTTTAGTTTACTTCGCTGCTGCTTACTTAAACAATGAGAAAACATGTATTCAAAATTCCACCTGAAGAGTTAAAAAGAACTGCTATCATTTTCTGCATATCCACTTGCAGAAATGTGGATGTGCACATTTCTGTCTCTTTCTTTGAATTTCTTTTACTATTTCAGGTTATAAGTATCAGCACAAAATTTGTGTATGTACAGCTTTATTTTTGACGCTGTGCATGAAAGGGTGAAGATATTTTTCCATAAGTTGTGGTATGTAGTGTGTTTATCTCCATTCAGTTTATTTTGTCATTCCAATTGTTCTATTTTTGAGGTTGTGCAGAAGTGTAAGACATAACTGCCAAATAGAAGGACTTTGCAGTCATTCAGTTTTAGTGAATTCCAGCTTAAGTGCAACAGGAGCACTTAGAGAACCATATTGTATACAATTTCAATGCTGCGATGCTTGTTGAAACTTGGCTTTTTATTGCCTTGGGCAAAAGGTACAAACTTGTGGGAAGATGGAATTATGAAGATTTCTGAAAGACTGCAGAAAGCAGTGGGACAAAACGGTGAATACGTTGTTCCATGAAATTATTGGTGAAAACAAAAAAACGTGTCTTCCATTGTGTGTTTATGTTCAAATCGAACGAACATTTGGCCAAAGAGTATATTGTTCCAAGTGAGTGGCTCTGCTGCCCCCTCGTGGGCCTTTTGTGAATAACATGTTCGTGGCAGGTCAGCAGGAAAAGGGGTGGACTGTAGATTATCCATGAACGTTGATGGCAATGTTATTGAGATGTAAATCTTGAAAGTTGTCAGTATCAGGACTTAGTCGTTACCTTTTGTTCCCTATTTGCATATTAACAGCAATGACAGAAAGAAACAGACTGTGTAACATTTCAGTCCTTTGAAATTTAAAACTGGTTTTAGCACAGGAAGGTCCTTTTGAAAACTGTCCGAAGTGTGGTCCTCTGCTGCCCTCTCATGCGTCACCTGGGAAGAACAGCTTCGTGCAGGCCAGCAGGAAAAGTCTTTGGCTCCAGTGAATTGTCTCCTAAGGGTTCCTGGAATGTTATTTAAGAAGTGTTTTTCATCACATTGAAACGAATGGACGTCATAGTTACCTTCTGTATTGGACTTGCACGTTAGCAGCCATGAGGCGACCCATGAATTTTTTATAATTTCAGTCCTGAAATGTGAAATTTGTGGAAAACAGAAGGATGGTACAATGTGTGGTCCCTTCCAAAGTGTTCTAAGTGTGCCTACCGCTGCTGTCTCGTGGGCACTCCCGGGAATGACACCTTAGTGCCGGTCCCAGGAAAAGTGGTTGAGTCCAGTGGAATAGGAAGGACTGTTGGTTGTCATGTAGTTTAGAAGTGCCTTTCATAACTTTTACATGTAGGGACCTATTCGTTGTCATTTGTTTCTGATTTGTCCATGAACAGCAATGAGAGCAAGAATTATATGCTATATAATTTTAGTTCTTTGTCATGTGCTTCATCTTGCTTTATGGCTCATGACAGTCCCTCAGTGAAATGTCCCAAGTGTGGCTCTCTTCTCGTCTCAAGTGCTTTTTGGGAAGAACACCTTCTTGCAGGACAGCAGGAAAGGTTGTCTGCGGCAGCGAATGATCTAGGAACGGTGATTGGAATGGCCCTTAGTCATGGATGTTGTTACTTTCCTATACACGGACTTTGCAGTTCATTTTTCCTTCTCTCCACCCTGTACAGCAGCAGTGTCTTTACGTCAGGTAACTTCGCACCTCTTGCGGGCCAGACCTGTGTTCACGTTTCAGCCGTGTCCACGTCTTTGCGGTCCAACGTCCCGTGTGCATCAGCATTGTGTCCGCATCGGTGTGCCTCCCGTGTCCACATCCTCGCCACGCTAACGTCTCAGTCTCATCGACATCACGATTGTGTCTAGGTTCCCTCAGCCTTGATGTCCCGGCCCTGCTGCCGTCCCGTCCGTGTTTGTGTCCCTTCCACATCGCTGTCCTGTCCGTGTGGATGTAGAGGTCGTGCTGCTGTGTTGCCTGCATGTCAACATTCTATCCTGATTGATGTTCCGGCTGCGCCGCTGTCCCACCTGCACGGATGTGTTGGCTGTGCCACGTACCTATCTGTGTCAATGTCCCCGTTCTCTGGGTGTCCGAGCTGCACTTCTGTACCGCCTGAGCGGATGCCTTGTCGGATGCAATATGTGAGTTGCGCCGCTGTCCTTTGTGTGTAGACGCCTTGGCCTTGTCGATGTCGTGTCAGCGTCAGTGTCCTGGCTGTGCCTTTGTGCTCCCGCATCGATATCCCGGTGGTGTATCCTGATCGCGAGACAAACGACCAAATCAGAGACAGGTGAAAATGAGGATGGGTTTTATGAACCTGCGCAGGGGCGAACTCCCGACCGCCTAGGCAGGAGATACAAATGGGAGTCTCGCCGTGCACTTGCAGTGAGCTTCTTTTACACACAATCAGCAAGCAAGGAGTTGAGAGAAGCGGAAGTTGCGGTCATCGCTAGGGTTCCCAAGGGTCCCGGCTCGCGTCCTAATTTTACCTCGGAAATGTCTAGTTCCTTAGTATTGTTGTGTCAGCGTTTTTCGTTTCTTAGGGTTACGGAGGCCATCTCCTTGAGGTTCTGTGAGTTCTCCTTTGTTTCAAACCTAGGAGACCTTACCACACTTCCTCCTCTACGGTCCTATGACTTCTATGAATGGGTCGTTTGTTTGGAGGTCCGACAGTCTTAATTACTCGTAAAACTGGCCTTCTACATTGCATGAATAAACATATATAAGTGAAGTAGAATACAAAACTCAGCTGTAGATCCAAGAACTTAAGGAAATTTAGTATATGATAAAGGTAGCATCTCAAATCACTGGGGCAAAGGAGGGACTTTTTAATAAATGGTGCTGGAACAGCTGGGTAGCTATTTGGAAGAAAGATAAATTGGATCCATATCTTACATCATACACAAAAATAAACTCAAATGGATCAGGGATCTATTGTAAAAATGTAAAAAGTGGGTGGGCCTCAGTTCTCCCCTGCTCCCCATGGGGGCCTGTTTGCTTTGACTGACCAGAGTTTGTGAGTTCTTTACTCACAGCTGGTCCAGAGTGCCCACACCTCAGCTTTCTGCCTTTTGAAAACACTAAGAATAATGTTCCTGCATCAGTTTTTACTAGAGCCAATCACCCTCATGCCTGGAACAGCGATCGTATCCAGATCACCCTTGGACCCGATAATCACGAAATTCACATCTGTAAAAAGCGCAGGAGTCCGTGGGTGAAAGCTCATGAACTCAAGGAGCACAGTGGACACATCACAGGTATCGAGTGGGCTCCGCAGAGCGACTACATCATCACTTGTGAGGCGGACCTCCATGCCCATGTCCAGGGTCAGGACAGTGGTGCGTGAAAGCCAACCCTGCTAATCCTGAGAATGAACCATACAGACACTTTTGTCAAGTGGTTCCCAGGAAAGAACAAATTTGCTGTAGGAGATGGAGCAGGATTCGTTTCTGTTTACTTTAAGTCTGAAAATGTCTGGTGGGTAAGCAAGCATATTAAAAGGCTAGTCTGCTCCAGGGTCTTCAGCTTGGATCGGTATCCCAATAATGTTTCGTTGGAGGCAGGATCATGCGATTTCAAATGTAGAGTGTTTTCTGCATAAATTAAAGAAGTGGGTGAAAACCAGCAAGGGGCAGCGAGATGCCTTTCGGTCAGCTGATGGCAGAGTTTGGTGGCAGTGGCGCCGGTGGCTGGATGCATGGCATCAGCTTCCGCACTAGTGAGAGCTGCCCAACTTGGGCCAGCTACGACAGTTCCGTGTCCCTTCCCAACGCCTCAAAAAGCATGCAGGTCTCAACGCTGAAAAGAGTTCCTGCCCCTCCCAAGCTAGGCAGTCCAAAACACAGCATCCAGCACAACACGTTTGCCACGCAGGCTTCCACCACATGGACAAGAGGGCCAGACCTAGGACCTCAACAGATCCTCGGAGAAACCGTGCCAGAGTTGCGCTAGTGGCATCAAAGAAGCCCTGACAATTTGGGATTTCCAGACTTTAGAATCTTGTATCCAGGACCTTCAGATGATGTGAAGCGGAGTGAGCCTCCGAGATCCAGCATGACAAACGGACAAACTGCCCCCACAACAGTTCTGCCATTTGATGGAGAGCCAGCCACAAAAACCAAACCAAACCAAACCAAAACAAACCAAACCACTGAAGACACATTATCTCATAAATGTTGTGTGTCTGTGGTTGGTGTTCGAATATCGGTAGTGAAAGTGTTGGTTTTCTAAAAGCAGCGGTGATTGTTTTTTCGTTTCTGTTTTTGTTTTTTTCCTATTTGCATTCTTGACCAAAGCTTCTCTTTTAGTACTTTATTATGACAAATTGTCACACTAACTTAAAAGAAAGGGCAGGGAGATATGTAAACTTCTTTAAAAATTAAATGAAAGTCCTGGCTGGTGTAGCTCAGTGGATTGAGCGCGGGCCTGCGAACCAGAGGATCGAGGTTCGATTCCCAGTCAGGGCACATGCCTGGGTTGCAGGCCAGTTCCCGGCAGGGGACACGTGAGAGGCAACCATACATTGATGTTTCTCTCCCTCTCCCTCTCTCCTACCCTTCCACTCTAAAGATAAATAAATAAATTCTTTAAAAAAAAAAATTAAATGAAAGTACTGAATGGATAAAAATTACTTTAGCTTTGGCTGGTGTGGCTTAGTGGGTGGAATGCTGGCTAGTGAACCTGAAGATCGCCATTTCAATTCCCAGTCAGGGTACATGCCTGAGTTGGGGGCCAGGTCCCCAGTTGGGGGTATGTGAGAGGCAACCAGCATATCTCTTGCACATCGATATTTCTCTCTTTTCGCCTCTTTTCCCCCTCTTTAAAAAATAAATAAAATCTAAAAATGTTTTAAAAAATACATGTAAAAAAATGGAACCATAGAAGAACTAGGAAAACAAAAGGTGAAATCTTTTTTCAAACCATACCTTAAAATTCAGATGCAATAAAATACAATATCACTAACTGAGATTATATAAAACTAAAACATTTTTCATAGCCAAAAAACCCACTGCAAAAAAAGGCAAGACAGCTGACAAACTAGGAAATATCTGGAACATATATCAGGTGGTGCAAAAGTAGGTCTACAGTTGTGAGTACTAAAAAGAGTTTATTCGTATATTATTATTTACTCATTATTATATTATTTTCCATAGGAACAACTGTCATGCTACTTTGGCCCCACCCTGTATAAAGGATTATTAAAAGTGGAGGGACAAAGGACCAAAACTTTCGATGGAAAAATGGGAAAAATGACACGAACAGAATTCACACAGACATGAAAGAAGATATATTAAATTGTTCAAAATAGTCCAAAAAGATCTGTAAAAATGAATAAGGAAGACCTCTAAACCAGTATAGAGTGATTTCCAGAATGTGTTAAGTGAAGGGAAGTGAAAAGTGCAGGTACAAAAAGAATATCCATAACATACTATTTTTCAGATAAGAAGGAAAAAATAAAAAAATGTGCATTTAAAAAAAATTTTGGATATAGTGGAACTGCTGAGATCGGTGACCTAAAAGGGTAGATGGCAGTGTGTGGAAAGAATGGAGAAAAAGGAGTGGAGTAGAAGGAAAGATGGAGAGACTCTCTTCTCCATATGTTTTCGTATCCTCTGACTTTTAGAATCACGTTAATCTTTCACCAACCCCCCAAAATAGATAATTAAAACAAATGTAAATGTGGGGAGAATCTGAAATAGACTACAAATAGTGAGATGTGAACTTCAATGTATTAGAGATGGATGACAATCCCTTTGAACAGGGTAGAGAAGAAAAGGACTAACCTAAGCCGCTCTGGAATTGGTATTTTCACTATATACTATAAGGCTAAAGACAAAAAGTACTATATATAAATATTATATTATGGCCAGTAAATTTTTGTCAAGGTATGGATTAGCAAGTCCGACACTATTTTATGTGTTTTATAGGACCGAGCAAATGTTCGTAACTGTACTGTGGATAGCGATAGGTTTCTCACTTGAGAGAAAAGAGTTGCAACGAAGGAAAAGGGAAAGGAAAGAATGTGCCTTCTGCGACTTGGGATTAGAGGAGGAATCAGTGTAATTTACGGTATAATTTGTGGTGCGTTTCTCTATCAAGAAATGTAGATCAAGATATGCGGGTATACATACACCTATTTTCTACACTACTACCGAGAAGGCCAAGAACGGTACCTAGTAGCAATGCATACACCTCATGCCCGAATTTGGTTTCTAAAAATTATTCTCCAAAGAAAGAAAACTAGACTTCTTTTGAGAAACGGATGATTTCAGAGCTGGGGCAGTACAAGGTGAAGAATCTGGAATATTTTATGATGCCAGAAAGTAAAGAAGTGTTCAAAAATGATGAGGCCATAGGATGTAGTAAATCTCCTTTTCTGTCTGTATATCCAAAAGGATCGAAAGCAGGATTTTAAAGAGATTTGCACACCTGTGTTTATGGCAACATTTCTCATGATAGGCAAGAGATGGAGTTAACCCAAATGCTCATATACAGTTGAATGGATGAACAAAAGATGGTATTAAAAATGCAATTGAATTTTAATCAGCCTTATAAAGGAAGGAAATCCTGTTACGAGTATTACCATGGATGAACCTTGAGGACATTATGCTAAATGAAATAAGCCAGTCACCAAGAGACAGATACTGTCTGATTCTACTTATCCGAGTTATCTAAAGTAGTCCAATCTGTAGAAACAGAAATTAAAATGGAATTTGCCAGGGGCCGAGTGGAGGGGAAAACTTGGAGATGTTGTTGAATGGGTATAGAGTTTCAGTTTTGCAATATTAAAAAGATCTGTAGATTCTTAGCACAACAATGTCAATATATTTAACACTACTGAACCGCACACTTAAGAATAGTTAAGATGGTCAATTTTGTTATGTTTTTTTACCAAAGTGAAAAAAAAAAAAACTGGAACATACGAAAAGGGTACAGGAAGTATCATATGTCCCAGTGGCCAAATCTGAACACTTTGAGCAACCAAATAATGCTAGTCATGGATCAATATAATAAATAAAAATAAAATATCCACGAGCCTATATTGATATAAATAAATTAGTAGGGGGAAAGGGGAGAGCTCTTCCTTGTATTATAAATTCCAATTAATAACTGTGGAAGAAGCGATCATTGGAAAATCATTTGAGAAACACCATAATAATTGTTGCAGGAAAGACAAATCAACGGATGTTGAATTTCAAATGTACAGGTAAAGCGATGATGACTAAAATGATATTTTTATAGTCTCAAAGCATTTTCCTACAATATACTTATTAATTACAAAGGGGAAAATGTCTTTACAGTAGAAAAACCTGGCAGACACTCCCTTAACCAAGAGATCACAGTTCACTTCATCCATAATAAGATGTATCGGCATCATGTGCCTTTTGATGTAATGCTCTGAGAAGAGCACAGTATGACGTCTCCAGTATTCTTCCCCCAAATCCATAGCCTGAATTTAATCGTTAGGACTTCAGACAAACCTCAATCGAGGGACACTACAAAATAAGTGGGTCAATGTCCGTCAAAATTGTCGAGATCACGAAGGACAAAGATCGAGGGAGACTGAAGAGACCTGAGAACGAAATGCAGTGTGAGATCTCGGATCAGACACTGGACCAGAAAAAGGACATCCGTGGGACAAATGGTGAAATTTGAATAATGTTTGTAGATTAATTTATGGTATGTCAGTGTTCATTTGCTGCTATGTAATTTATTGTGTTATGTAAGATGTAAATATTTGGAGAAGGTATGTAAGGGAACGCCTTGTGCCATTCTTGCCACTTTCCCGTACGTCTGAAATCATTTCAAATTGAACAGTTAATAAAAGTAATATGTAGGGATTTTGAATAATCCCCTGATGTGCATCGACAATGTGTTCTGATGGCCAAGGAAGGAAGGAAGGAAACGGAGGGAAAAGAAGGATAAATATCTAGAATTAGGAATCTGCATGTCTCCTTTTATTTTTTAATATTTTATTTATGTATTTATTTTTAGAGAGCAGGGAAGGGAGGGAGAAAGAAGGCTAGAAACATGGACATGTGAGAGAAATGTCAGTTGGCTGCCTCTCACGTACACCTCAATGTGGGGTGGCCCACAACCCAGGCATGGGCCCCGACCAGGAAGCTCAGCCAAGTGAGCCACAACAGTCAGGGCAGTGTGTCTCCTTCTACGTCTAGAGTATCGTATGAAGTTCCAGATGCCATGGTTTCAGGGAGATTGAGACAGGAAGATCCATAACACTTAAGATCATTTTATGGAAGGAGCGGTTCACCTTGGCTCACAGCTCTTGTATATACTTGGGAGCACTTACGGAATGCTGATAAACCTGGGCCCCACACTCAGAGAATCTGACCGGTCTACGATGGAGTTTAGACGTTACTATTTTTTAAAAGCTTCCCAGGTGCTTATGATGGGTCATCAGGGTTGAGACCCTTCGGTGAAAGGATTTGGAATGTTTAGCCAGAAGACTCTTTAGCTGTACAAGAATCCTACGGGGGAACTTGGGAATAGAAAGCTGAGCTCCACTCTCTGGGGGAATGTGGTGGATTCGGGATAAGGTCTCCACATCTGCATCTTGGAAAATTTCCCTTGCGATGTCGCTGTGCAGAGCAGTATGGGAAGAGTGGGTTGGATCAAACTTCCCAACCTTTAATGTGCTTGGGAGTCACCAGGGGATCCTGATAAAATACAGGTTCCGATTCATCTGGGCTGGGGTGGAGTCTCAGAGTCTGCATTTCTAATAGGCTTCTAGCGATACTGACGCTGCAGGTCCAGGGACCACATGTGAGTCGTAGCAGACAGATACTTGGTGCAGAGTATGACACAAGAGACTCAAGCACTGGGTGTGGTGGAGCAAGTGGATTACGGGAAGGTGTCTTCTGTCCTGAGAGTCTGAAAAATGTTGTTTAAACCTCAGAGATACATTTATTTGGAGTCAGGGTCAGGGTTCTCGTTAGGGTTAGGGTTCTTGTTAGGGTTCTTGTTAGGGTTAGGGTTCTTGTTAGGGTTAGGGTTAGGGTCAGGGTCTAGGGTTAGGATAGTCTTCATTCGTTCTTTCATTTTTCAACCAAGCTCAATCGTTTCTGGGAGCATTTTGATTACCAGGGCTTTGAACTCTCCAACAGATGGGTTGGCTATCTCATCGCTTAGCTCTTTTTCCGGAGGTTTGTTCTCTTCTTTCCTTTGGGCCCTATTTCTGTGTTTCAGTGCACCAGTCTGGTTGGTCCGGTGGACTATTTCTTTAATTCTTTTGTTGTCAGAACTCCATGCAGTTTGATTTTCTGGCACTTCTTGTTTATTGATGTTTGATTGGTTGTTAGCCTCCTTTTGGCTGTGAAGAGTTTCTAACTAGTCCTCCATCTTGGCTGGAACCTCAAAGAATTTGATACTTTTCTCGAAACTCGCTCCATGGTACAATATGGTCAATGTTAAAAACAAAACAAAACAAAACAAAAAAAGTTCCAACCGTGGTTCTCTACTGTCATCTGTTGTTCACTTTGAAAATAACACTCGAGTTCCAGTCAACGAGAAGAGCGGTTGCTTCTAGCGGAACGTCCATGAGTGTTGAGGGCAATGGTATTTAGAAGCGTATTGTAAAATGTCTAAATGTAAGGACTGCCCAGTTACCTCGTGACCGGTTTCCAGCGTAGGGCAAAGGCAGCAATCCACGTGTTTTACGTGCCATCTTTTGGAACTTGCCTTATAGTGTCATAGAGTCAGTCAGGTTTTTAGAAATTCCTAGTGCGCTTGAAAATCATCTGTCATGTGCTTTGTCTGTTGCACCTTCCTTAGACCATGAAGAAAGTAAAATGTATTTAAAATAAATTTATTTGTGAATAATTTTATTTTCTTTTAATTTTTTTCGACTTTTTAAAAAATTTTTAATCAGTATTTTTTAATTGTTGATATTGTACAGTTTTCTGTCTTTTACCCCGCCCCCAGCCCACCCCCCCAGCCCTCCCCACTTTCCTCCCAATAAGGCAGGCAGTGAAAGACAAATACCATAGGATCTCACCTTTAACTGGAAGCTAATCAACAAAACAAACAAGCATAATATAAACAAAGACACGGAATTTGAGAACAGTCTGACAGTGACCAGAGGGGGAGGGGAGGGAATTTCAGGGGAAAAGGGGAACAGTTTAGAGCAAGAAGTATAAAGGACTTATTTAAAATAAATTTTAACCCAAGAGGTTAAAAAAATAAAACGCTTTATACATAAAAAACAAACGGTTTGGCCAAGCCACTAATCCATGTCCCAAGTGTGCATCTCTGCTGCCATCTCGTGGGAATTTTTGGGAATAACACCTTAGTACGGGTCAGCAGGAAAAGCGGTTGATTTCTAGTGGAAGATCAGTGACTGTTGATTTTTTTTTTTTTAAAGACTGTCTCGAGGTACAAGTCTCAGGTCCCAATGTCAGTGACCAGTTCCTTGGGACCACTTTTTATGAGCACATCCTCTGGACCAGACAGCGGGTTTGGGGGTGCACCATGAGTTCTTTTCTTTGATTATATGTTTAAATTATTCTTTGTATATATAAAAGATTTTCCGCACGTTATTTACTACACAGTTTACTAAGTTTTGTTATGATCACTTTAGGTTGATATTCATGAGTTGTCAAGGTAAATAACATACCATGCAATCATAAAATGACATTAGTTTAGCTGTATAAAACATGAAAAATAGAGCTTGGAAGAAAACATGAGGACAGGAAGAGCTAAAAATGTTAGTGATAAGTTGAATAATAATTAAATAAAATAATCACACCATTCTCAGCGTTGTTGCTGAGTTCAGGAGCTGGAGCAGTGGTGTTCCAGAAATCAGAAGTATTTTGTAAATAAAATCGTGCCCCTTGTAGGTTATCCGAGGAGCTCCCAATATGGCAAAAGTTCACATTTTCAAAGGTGAGAACGTTGGATGGTGAGTTCTAGAATCGAAATGAGGAAGATTGTAGATTCTAACTTATTTTAAGAAACAGCTATTGGAGAGTGACTTACAGGCCATGAAAGGAGACAGTGGCCCTCAGTGCTGTGGTTGACCATAGTGTGGTTCAGTCTCTGAAGGTGTCCTGTCTTCCTTGGCTTCCGAGCTTTCGTGGGTGTCTTCGTAGCCGAGGACATTCCTCCCCAGTCTTTGGAAGATGGCTGGCAGTTTTATTTATTTATTTGTTGTTGTTCTTTAGCTCTCAGCCTCCAGGCGGACTGTCCAGAGAGAGGCGTGATTTCAGATCCAGAGTGCGAACTCACATGCTGTTTGTATTCTAATGGACTCTTCCTCCTGCTCCATAGGGAGTAGGGCTTCTCATTGCTGTGAGATTGGGTTTGTTTTTTTTCCTCTGCATCATAGGTGCTTATTAGCAATTGGTATCTCTATTCCGTGCATGGCAGTAACTGCCACCTTAACCCCCCTAAGGACAATCTGAGAGGTCTCCATACAAGGTTCCAAATGTCCTCTGGGGGGCAAAGTCAACTTTATGTTGAAAGCCACTGATTTTTTCAAAGTTTTATTTATTTATTTTTAGAGGGAGGGAGAGAAACATCCATGTGTGGTTGCCTGTCACCTGGCCCCCACTGGGGACCTGGCCTGCACCCCAGGCATGTGCCCTGATTGGGAATCAACTGGCAACCCTTTGGTCTCCAGCCTGCGCTCAGTCCACGGAGGTACAGCAGCCAGGGCAGAAACCACCGATCGTGAAGCTTTGATCCTCTTTGGAACCTGAATGATCTGGCCTTCAAAAGCAGTATTCTTACTAGTATAACATGCACATTATTTTCTGATCTCAATTGAGATTTATTTTTGGGTGGTTTAGAAGTGTATTTCATGATTTGTAAATAGAAGTATTTTCTAGTTATCTGTTGTTACCGATTTCTTTATTAATGGCAGCGAGAGCAAGAAATACAAATTTTAGTCCTTTGAAATTTGTTGGAATTTGCTTTATATCAGTATATGGTCAGTGTTTACTAAAGTTTCGAGGGTGCTTGGAAAGCATCTGTATTTCACAGTTTTGGGGTGTAGTGAAGTACTTAGGCACCTGGAATGCCATTTGCTTCTCATGTTATTTTAAAATATTTTCAGTATTTTTTGTGGGCTTTCTTGGTTCTGAAACAGAACCTGAATGATGGAAGTTTAAGTCTCGTATTATGATTATTATTTTGTGTATTTTTTCATGTAGCTCTGTTTTATATAATTGTGAGTTTGTTATTGAGTGACTAAAAATTTGGAACTAAGTGGTCCATGGAACTTTCTGACAGGAAGCACTCCTCTTTATTTGTTGTAGTGTTTTTTTTTGTCTTTAAGTCTACTATGTTACTACATAATTTTCATTTGGTTGTTTTCATAGTATATTTCCCCATTCTTTCACTTTACATCTATTTGCATGTTTCCGATAACTCTCAGTGTTTTACATTAGTTATGAGTGGCTATTGAAATCAATGCAAGAACTGGTTTTGGCAGAGGATGTCATTTAGGGGGCCTACTATCTTTCTCATTCAGTTGTTCCAGTGCCTTTTATTATACTAGAAACATTTTCCCACAGATTTAAGTGAGGTAGGAGACAGCATAGGAAGAACTGGGAGACTGCAGTCTGTTACCGGCCACCATACAGCACCCTGGTTGCCAGGAAACGTCTTTTACCCATTGAATAGAATAAATAGTAAACCGAGGCAGGGAGAAGGAGGGAGACAGGTCTCACACACGAACTCAGAAGTCCTGAGCCTGGTCTGATACTATTGCCAGGTGCTTCAACATCACAAAACACACTGTGTTAACAAGAAAGAAGGGAAGTCCTTGAAATTCTAAGTAGCGTTTCCACTTTCCCGTAAGGAAAATGTTGAAAGTGTGCTTTCATCCCAAGGCCTGGAATGTGGGAGAGGGTCCCCAGTTCCCAAAGAAAAGAGCCCATAGAACAACTTTGGCGAATTGCCTACGTCCAGTCACTATCTGTTTTACAAGGGAGTTCCTGATGCTTACAGAAAGAGCCCATCAATAACTTTGGAAAGTGCCCTAATTTTAATGAACCACTTCCTGTCACGTATTTGTTTTACAATAAGATGAACACATGGGGTCTGGAGCAAGATAAGGATTCGGGCTAACAGACCCTCACACATACCTAAGTTTGGGTAATCACATTCCCCCAAGAAAGCTGTCACCACATGTACCTGCTTATCAATATGTATCTTTCCTCCCCGCCTATCCCACCCATTATATAAGTCCTTAGAATGAAGGTCTTTCTCTATCTCTCTGTCTCAGGGGCTCAGGGTATTCTTGGCTCTCAGGCCACTGGGCCTCTGGCCACCCGGCCTCAGGCTGCCCAGGGGCTTGCCACCCTGGTCTTCAGCCGCTCTTGCTTTTGTCATCCTGCTTTGCCCTGAAACTTTGCCTTTCGCCCCCTGCTCTACCCAGTCCTGTTCTCTTCCATGGGAACGGGCTACTAATAAGCAGATTACATACTATAAGATTTGCTGATATGTCATTGTTTACATGCATCAGCTAGAAGAACCAGGTCTCTCCCATCCACATAAGGAGATGTCTTTCTCATAGAAAATTTCCATCTGACTTTGCACTATCATTGGACTTTGTATCGTGTCCCATCCATTTGTCTATTCAAAGGCCACAACCCCACTGTTCAGATTAATGTAGGTTTGTCACACAATACATGGTTATGTTTGGTTGGGCTAGGTTCTAATTATTAATTTGCTTTTGCATAACTCTTTTCATTCCTCATTTTAACAAGTGAACTGAGAATGAATTTGTTTTACATTTAAAATGTCGATATTTTAAACTGTATCACATTGAATTCATAAGCAACTTTGGGACATTGACATTCTTATGTTTTTTTTTTTTTTTTTTTTTTTTTGTAGCAGAACACGATGTTACTTTCCAGTTGTTCAAGTGTCTTTCATCGGGCATCATTTTAACATTTTGTTCACGCAGATCATGCGTGGTATTTACTTCAACGTTCCATTAACCTCAACATTCCTGCTGAGGTTAATGTTAGGTATTTTGTGTTTTGTTGCTCTTGGTTGTTTTTGATTCTATCTTTAACTTAGAGTTTCTATATAAAGGAAATCTTTTTCTGTGTGTTATTTCCCCTCACTCTAATAAATCCTATTTGTATCATGACATTGCTTTTCATGACTCATCAGGGTACATAAGCTTTTGTACAATAAGATTGCATTACTTTAGTTATGTGAAACCATGTAAAGAGATAATGGTTGAAAGAAAATATGAAGAAATGAGGTAACTGAGGAGTTAGAAAAATCTTTGTTGGTGGTAAGTCCACTAATGATCGGATGTGTCAGGGCCCTGTACTCTCTGTGGCGAGACCCCTCCTGGCAGTCAGAGAACGCAGAGTTGATGGCACAGGACCGTCTGTGCTGGCAGAGAGGACCCCACCCACTCTCCGATGCCCACTGCCCAGAAATGCTCTTCTCTGCTGCCCTCTCGTGGACATCCTGGGAATGGCAACTCCTTACTCAGCAGCTGCTGTCACTGTTTTGCTAGGACACTGTGAAGCCCCACCACCCCTCACGTCATCGTTGCCTCATTTATGCTCTTCTGCATGTGGTGGGGTTTCTGACTCTCTCCTGTGAGTGAGGTTCTCCTGCCTACGTACGTCTTCCATTTGGCCATTTTCATTCGCTCATCTGTGTCATACCTGTTGGAGTATGAGACCAGCGCAAAGATTCTTGAGGTCACAGGAAAGATCGTTTCCCCACCACCTAAGCAAGCAGTCAGGCGTTTCATCCGAGGTGAATTTGGGGAGTACGTGTACATCGCCTTTTACTTAAGTACGATGTAACAGTTTCAGTGAAGGAACTGATTCTCAAAACGAATTACGTCAGTGAAATATGGAACAATGTGCAAATGTAGCTTGTGGCTACACGACTTCTATTTAAAATTTCAAAGCTGGCAATGAAGAGGCCAACATTTTGCATGTGGCATGTTGATGTTCAACTGGCTTTTCAGAGAGAGAAGACTGAGAACTCATTTAGGATTGTCATCTCGTTTCTTCCTGAGAGGTTTAGTTCTCCCAATCAGGTGTAGGAAGGGAGCTTCAGCAAAATCACCTTAGCCTCAGACGGTAAGACTCCTAGTGTAACCGGAGAAGACACCGGCATTGGGGCTGCCGGTCACTCCCAAATCCAATAAGCAATGACAGGGATTGAATCTTTTAGGAGCGCTTTATTCAGATGGCCAGCCATCTGAGAAGATGGTGGGTTCCTACCCTAACAAACCATCTTCCCTTCTGTTTCCTGGCCAGAGTTTGTATAAGGGCCGTGGGGGAAGACAAACAAGGTGCAGTGAGGGCTTTGAAATTCAGGGAAGATTAGGTGAGCGAAGCTGCAGCATTTGTTTCCTGGGCAGTGCTGTTCTCAAGTGGGGGAGGGTGGTCGTCTGCTCTCCCTGGAACAAAGGTTCGGATGTCCCCAGGCGGTAATCTTCTATCAGTGCTCCAGGAGGCCGGCTGTTTCCCAGGAGCCAGGTTGGGACTCATCTGTAGTTTCTGAAACAAAAGCTTTAACATACACATTACTTGCTAGGCTCAATAACTTTTTCCTTAAGCTACAAAGGAAAGGGGACTCCTTGAGTCCCCTATCACTAGCAAGAGCTAGTAGACCCTGTTACCGGACTCCTTGTGTCTTCCAGTTGTGGGAGTTGCTCAACAGAAATGAACCTGGCAGGTAGGCTGCCTTGTTTTCTAAATGACCTGCATGTCCCCCACTTCACCTTGGAAATCTAAGACTCTGTTGTTTCATTTACGAAAATACCCTATATACCCAATATTACCTCAGTATGCTCAGTATTCATTTTTTAAACTATTTTATTGATTATACTATTATGGTTGTCCCATTCTCCCCCTTTGTTCCTCTCCGCCCTGCACACCCCCTCCCACCCACATCCCTACCTTTAGTTCATGTCTATGGGTCATACATACAAATTCGCTGGCTTCTACATTTCCTATAGTTTTCTCAACCTCCCCCCATCTGTTTTCTCCCTACCAATTATGGTGCTTATTCTGTGTACCTTTTCCTCCTCTCTCTCCCTCCCATTCCACCGTTGATAACCCTCCATGTGATGTTCATTTCTGTGATTCTGTACTTGTTGTAGCTGTTTGCTTAGTTTGCTTTTGTTTTTGCTTTAGGTACGGTTGTCAATAACTGAGTTTGCTGTCATTTTACTGTTCTTATTTTTTATCTTCTTTTTCTCAGATAAATCCTTTTACCATTTTGTATAATAAGGGCTTGGTGATGATGAAGTCCTTTAAGTGGACCTTATCTGAGAAGCACTCTAATTCGGATAATAATTCAGATGTTGGAATACTTAAAGATATCCTGGAAGTTCCTAAGCCTCTCCTCAGTTTTTTGAATTTATTTCTTCATTCTGTTCTGGTTGAAGCTTTCTTCCTTATGGTCCCCACCGTTGATTAGAGTCCCAGTTTCATTCCTATCACCATCGGTTCCCTGTATATTTTCCTTTATTTCACTGAGCATCGCCTTCATTTTTTCATCTAATTTGAGACCAAATTGAATCAAGTCTGTGAGCATCCTAATTAGCAGTGTTCTGAACTGTGCGTTTGATAGGTTGGCTATCTCTTCATCGCTTAATTGTACTTTTTCTGGAGCTTTGATCTGTTCTTTCATTTGGGATATTTCTTTTTTTTGGGTCTCCGTGAGTCCGCTATGTATAAGGGGTGGAGTCTTAGGTGTTTACCAGGGTGGGTAACCCACGTGTCTGCGTTGTGAGGCTGCATGTGGGGAAGGGTCAGAGAGGGAACAATGATGCTCGCTCTCCTCTCTGCTGGATGTCAGTCCCTTCCCCCACTACCCACAAGCAAATTGGTCCCTTCTGGTGCTGACTCCCGGGTAGGTGGGCTTGTGTCCATTCTGACACCCTGTGGGTCTATGCAACGAACTGTCGTTTGAAGCTGGGAGTTTTTCCTGGTGGCGCCTCAACCCCCGCAGGTGTTTTCAATTAGAGGTTTGAGGTTTCCCTGCCCGGAGCTGGGACCCTGGGTCGCACGGTCTGTCTTGCTCTCCAGGTTCATCTGCACGTGAGTGTGCAGATAAATGCCGGCTCCACCAGCCGCCGCCCTCCCTGGGTCCAGCAGCCACCATCTTGCTGTGAGTCTTCTCCACCCAGCTGCCCATCTCAGCCCGTTTTACTGGTCAGGATGACTGTTTTTTGTTTAACTCCTTGTTTGTCAGACTTTCATACAGTTTGATTTTTCTGTCTGTTCCGGTTATTTTTTAATGGTTGTTGTCCTTCTGGTTGTGGGAGGATGCACAGTGTGTCTCCCTATGCCTCCATTTTGGCCGAAAGTCCTGGTATTCCTTTGAATATAAATTCCTCTCGTCCATGTATTAGATGTTGAATACCTCGCAGTAATCAGATTATATTATTTTGATTGTTATGCTGGGTGTTAAAACTTAGAAGATATGACAAAAATAATTTTTTATTCCCCTACGGGTTCTGTGAGCCTGCCCTGTGACATTCATGGCCGGGACACTGACTCCTGGAAAGTACAGCTTCTGAGCGATCATGGACATCTTCTGGCAAAAGTAAACATTTGTATTATTTTTTGCGCTGTCAGCCTTTTTAATCCATGTCTGCAGGGCTTGGTATGACTTAGTAGTGCAGGGAGTCATTTTGTTCCCTTGTACCCTTCCATTGGCATGAAAAACTATTTCTGAGGCCAGGTGCTTGGACTTAGAGAGTCAGGAATGTTGTTTATCGGCTCCTGGCTCTGTTTACATTGCGAGGACTGGGTTCCACTCCTGCATCTGTCAGCTGGGCTCCACGGTCCAGCTCCAGCTCTGGAGTCTGGCTGTGGGGTCCCAGTTCCAGATCTGGGTTCTGTCTCCTGGGGTTCAATCTGTCTTTGGCTCTGTGTCCGGGATGTGGAGCGTCTTCAGGTGTGGCTTTGCATCCTGGGTGGGTGCGTGGGGTTGATGTGCGGCTCTGGCTCTAGGGTCTGATGTACGGAAGTTAATGTCCAGGGTTCTCTGTCAGTCTCCAGTGTCAAGCGTCTGGCATTCAGGGTCGATGGACTGTCCTGGGTTGTGGGGCTAGTTTTGGAATTGGGGCCGGGGTCTGGGGTTCAGCTTTTGGTTCTGGGTCTGCTCTGGGGCCCAGGTTCTGGACTCTGGGGCCTGTGTTCAGTCCTGAGTGTGTCTCTGGTATCTGGTATCTGTGAAGTGATGGTGACTGGTTTCCATTGAACGGCAGCAGGAGTTCCAGAGATGGGGTGTGGAGAAGAAGGAAAGTCTACTTAGTTCCAATAGCTCTGTTTTGAGACTAATGGCTGTGAGTGCAACATGGCTGTTAGGAAGCTCAGTGTTGTTACAGAAGAATCATGAAGCAGCACCTGTGTGGGTCAGCTCAGTAGTGCAGCCACTCAGTTGTGAAGCATCTTGGCCGTGGAGGGGGGCCTGAAGTCAGGGAGTCCCGAGGCAAGTTCCCCCCCAGGCTGTGCTGCCCAGCGCTTCTCTGCTCATTCTGGTCCGGTTCTGTCACTTCCTCTCCGTTTGGCTGCATTTGCACACAAAGAAGCGCCGTTTGGAAAAGGGGCCCCCTGTGACTGAGTACATCAGTCTGGGAGAGCAGAGAAAAGGCCCCTGGTGTTGTCACCACAGCAGTCTAGGGTATTTTTATTCTTAAATATGCCAAGGTTTTCTCTCATACCTTCTTCTTCTTCTTCTTCTTTTTTTTCTTGTTCTTCCCCAAAGCGAGACTGCCTGTTTGGTGGCAGCTCACTTAAATTATACAGCAAAATAAA
Organism: Glossophaga mutica; assembly: GCA_039655065.1. Taxonomy (NCBI): domain Eukaryota; kingdom Metazoa; phylum Chordata; class Mammalia; order Chiroptera; family Phyllostomidae; genus Glossophaga; species Glossophaga mutica. The sequence continues at coordinate 224,240,345 of CM077304.1, forward strand.
AATTATTTCAAAATCCCACCCAACAGGTAATCACTGTCATTGTTTTAAGTATTTACCCTTCCAGACATCTCTCCTGCCACATTGCCATTCTTCTTCTGTCTCAGGATTTCATTTATTTTTCCGGGTTTGTCATATGGATGCAAAACCCGTGAATTTTCAGCTGTTTCCCCCGATGTGTGGATTTATCCCTATGTTTTCCCATAGGTTTTTAATGTATTTTAATATTACTCAGTGGAAATGACTCTTTAACTCCAACTGTGATTCATTTTGAGGGTTCCTTAGAAGTGTATTTCATAACTTTTAGTGTAAGAACTTTCTAGTTAGTTTTTGCAACTCATTTCTAGATTATCCACAATGACAGCAAGAAACATACTTCAGATAATAAGTTCATTCCTTTGAATTTTTTTGAAATTTGCTTCATTACGTTATGGTCTATGTAAAAAGTGTTCGAAGCATGCATCTGTGCTGCCGTCTTGTGGTCATCTTGGGAATAACACCTCAGGGCCGGTCCGCAGGAAAAGCTGTGCAGAGTCGGTCGTCTGTGAATGCTGAATCCAGTTTGCCGCTCACGGTGTGTCTTACATCCTTACTGAATTTTTTGAGGTGGTCTCTTGTTTCTGAAACTGCAATGCTGTATTCCTGATGAGAGAGGTTCGTTCAATCTATTACGATTACACATTTTTGTTTGTGTTTCTGTTCTATATAATTTAAGTTTAGGACATTGTTTATGAATTTGGATCTTCCTGGTCCATGAAACTGATGGATAGGAATTACTCTTCGTCTCTAGTCCTGCTTTTTACCTGGAAGACCACGGCATGTTATGTAATTTTTATGTGGTTTCTGTTTGCGTAAGAGAGGGTTGCGCAAAAGGTGGTTTAGAGTAGTGAATAGGAGAAACAAAGTTTATTGTTGTCTATTAGTTTATAATCATGGAATTATTTTCCATGTGAAGAACTGTAAAGCTGCTTGTAGAATGACCTGTATATCTTTTCCCATTCTTTTCCTTTCGATCTGTTTTCACCCCATGTTTTAGGTCATTCACATTGTCTCCCAGTTTGTGTCTTGTCCTTTTATTTTCTGACCTTTTTCAGGGTATTGTTTCATTTTATAAAGTATGCATGATTAATGTGTGTCTTCACTACACTGCATGTCCACAAGCCTACCCGATTCCTGCCTGGTTTTGTTGACATGGACCCCTAAGCCTGAAACTGACAGATGAGGGGCGGGGCCTAAGGTCAGAATCCGGACTAGGCTGGTGGTGAGAGGGGGCAGAAATGTGGGCGGGGCTGGGGGGGAGGCAGGTTCAGACTGGCGAGCGTGAGGAGCAGGTAGTTCTTTGTGGTGGAGAGATGCAGCTGCGCAGACTGGAGGTTAGATACTCCCGCCCGGTCACCATGGTCACAAGGTGACGCTCACATCTTAACGTGATGTAGGCAACGCGGTCCAAGGGCCGGAGGTGAGCTGCGTGGGGGTATGAGGTGCGGGAGTTGGGGGGCAGAGAGGGCCACCCTGCCGGGAGCAGGAAAGGGGGGCCAGACTGTTTCTGGGGTACCTGTGTCGGGTCCCCATGTAAGTGGCTACTTCCTGTGGGAACCCTTTCCTAGATTTATCTAGATATTTTAGTTAAAGATAACTTTGGTAAATGGCCATACAAAGAGCCATTTTTAAAAACCCAAAGAAAATATTTTTCGTTTGTTCAGTTTCTGTTATTGTGTCATAATTTCCTATTTTGTTCCTACGGATCCTGTACATTGTTGTTTATTCCCAGGTTTTTTTTTATCTGTTTTGTTGCTATTGAGTCTTTTAAAAAATAGATCTTGAATTAATATTTCTACATATTTTTTCATGTTATTTCCCTATCATCGTACTACATTCTGTTTATGATACTTTTCCATTGATTCTCATGAGTTACGAAGCTAAACACGCCCTCATGCAATAATGATCATTATATGATTGTAGCTGTATGTGAGCTAGAAATAGTTAAAGGTTGAAAGGAAACCAGAAGTGAGGTCATGTGAGGAGCTAGAAACATTGTCTTTGTCTTTGTTAGTCATAAGTACGTTAATAATTAAATAAAATAGTAACATCTTTTTCAGCATTTTAAATGAGTTTAGGGCCTGGAAGCACGGTGTTCTAGAAATCAGAAGTATTTTGTGACAGGAAATGTGCCCCAGGTAGTTGATCGGAGGAACAGAGAGTGCAGTAGGAAATGTCCCCATTTTCAGAGAGGAAAGCTTGAGATGGTGGAATCTGGAATGTAAAACAGGAAGGCCGTTTGTTTTAAGTGACATTATGCATTAGTTATTAAAGTGATTTAGGAGCCATGGAAAGAAGCAGGGACCCTCAGGTGACCGCTCTAATCACAGCATGGTCTGGTCTCCTAAGTGGACAGATCTTCCTTTGCCTCCTGAGCTATGGCCTAGGACACTTCTCCCTGAGATTTGTCAGATGGCTGGCATTTTTTTGTTCTTTAAGTTTCAGGTTCAGGCTTCCTGTTCCAAGAAAGGCAGCCTTTCAGATCCAGGATGCCAAGGGACATGCTGTTTGTATTCTAATGGAGTCTTCAGGATACAGAGTAGGGTTTCTCATTCTCAGCACTATGGACCTTTTGGGCCAGAGAATTCCTTCTCCTGGGGGATTGCCCTCTGCATTGTAGGTGCTTAGTAGCATCTAATACCTCTATTCACTGCGAGCAGCCTGGCTTCCCTTCCCCTGAGGATAATCTGAAATGGCTCAGGACAGTGCCTAAAGTCCCCTTGGGGAGAAAGTCACCTTTGGTTGAGAAACTGTCTGAAGCTGTGACCCGTTTTGAAAGAAGAACGATCTTGGTCTGGTATGCAGTCATCTTATTTTTTATGCAAATTATTTTCCACTGTGACTTTGATTTATTTCAGGAAGGTATGTAGAAGTGTATTTTAAAACATCTGAATATAGGGACTTTGTAGTTACCTTGCGACTGTTTTCCAGATTTACGGCAAAGAGCAATCAACATGGTGAGACATTTGTTGAAATGCGCTTTATAGCTAAACAGGGTCATGGTTTAAAAAGTTCGAAGTGTGCTTGAAAAGAATTTCTAATTGATTTTGTTGCTGCTTACCTAAACAATGAGAAAACATGTATTCAAAATTCTACCTGAAGAGTTAAAAAGAAGTGCTATCATTTTCCGCATATCCACTTGCAGAAATGTGGATGTGCATGTTATTGTCTACTTTCCCTGGATTTCTTTTACTATTTTAGGTTATAAGTATCAGCACAAAATGTGTGTATTTACAGGTTTATTTTCGATACTGTGCATGGAAGGGTGAAGATGTTTTCCATAAGTTGTGGTATGTAGTATGTTGATCCCCATTCAGTTTATTTTGTCATTCCAATGGTTTTATTTTATTTTATTATTTTTATTTATTTATTTATTTATTTATTTATTTATTTATTTATTTATCTTTAGAGGGGAAGGGAAGGAGAGAGGGAGAGAAACATCAATGTGCGGTTGCCTCTTGTATGTCCCCTGCCGGGAACTGGCCTGGCAACCCAGGCATGTGCCCTGACTGGGAATCGAACCGCGATCCTTTGGTTCGCAGGCCCGGGTTTTATTTTTGAGGTTGTGTAGAAGAGTATTATCATGTAACTGCCCAATAGAAGGACTTTGAAGTCATTCAGTTTCAGTGAATTCCAGCTGAAGTGCAACAGGAGCACTTAGAGAACTATATTGTATATAATTTGAATGCTACGCGATGCCTGTTGAAACTGGCCTTGTATTGGCTTGGCCCAAAGATACAAACTTCTGGGAAGATGGAATTAGGAAGATTTATGAAAGACTGGAGAAAGCAATGGGAGAAAAGGGTGAATACGGTGTACCATGAAATTATTGGTGAAAACGAAAAACGTGTCTTCCATTGTGTCTTTACCTACAAATCGAACGAACCTTTTGGCCAAGCAAATAGTACAGTGTTCCAAGTGAGCGGCTCTGCTGCCACCTCGTGGACCTTTTGTGAATAACATGTTCGTGGCAGCTCAGCAGGAAAAGGGGTGGACTGTAGGACAGTACCCATGAACGTGGATGGCAGTGTTACTGAGACGTGTATCTAGAAAGTTTTCAATATCAGGACTTAGTCGTTACCTTGTTTCCTATTTCCATATGAACAGCAATGACAGAATGAAACAGACTATCCTTTCAGTCCTTTGAAATTTGTTAAAACTGACCGTAGCACAGGATGGTCGCTTTGAAAACTGTCCGAAGTGCGGGCCTCTCCTGCCATGCCATGTGTCCTCTGGGAATAACAGCTTTTTGAAGGCCAGCAGGAAAAGTCCTTGGGTGCAGTGAATTGTGTACTAAGGGTTCCTGGAATGTTATTTAAGAAGTGTTTTTCATCCCATTGAAACGAAAGTACATTGTCGTTATCTTGTGTTTTGGATTTGTACATTAGCAGCCATGAGGGCGACCCATGAATTTTTCATGATCTCGGTCCTGAAATGTGAAGTTTGTGGAAAACGGAAGGATGGTACAATGGGGTCCCTTCCGAAGTGTTCTAAGTGTGGCTACTGCTGCCATCTTGTGGGCATTCCCAGGAATGACACCTTAGTGTCGGTCAGCAGGAAAAGTGGTTGATTCCAGTGGAATACCAGGGACTGTTGGTTGTCATGTAGTTTAGAAGTGCCTTTCATAACTTTTACATGTAGGGACGTATTCGTTGCCCTCTGTTCCTGATTTGTCCATGAACAGCAATGAGAGTAAGAATTAGATGCTCTATAATTTTAGTTGTTTGTCATGTGCTTCATCTTGCTTTACGGCTCATGACGGTCCCTCAGTGAAATGTCCCAAGTGTGGCTCTCTTCTCGTCTCAAGCGCTTCTTGGGAAGAACACCTTCTTGCAGGACAGCAGGAAAGGTTGTCCGCGGCAGGGAATGATCTAGGAACGTTGATCGGAACGGCACCTAGTCATGGATGTTGTTTCTTTCGTATATACGGACTTTGCAGTTCATTTTTTCTTCTCTCCACCCTGTACAGCAGGTTCTGTACATCAGGTAACTAGGCACCGCTGGCGGTCCAGACCTTTATTCATGGTTCAGACTTGTCCACGTCTTTGAGGTCCAAGGTCTCATGCGCGTCCTCATACTGTGCGCTTCGGTGTCCTTCCCGTGTCCACATCCTGGCCACACTAACGTCTCAGCCTGGCCAACATCACGATTGTGCGTAGGTCCCCTTAGCTGTGAAGTCCTGGCCCTGCTGCCGTGCTGTCTGTGTGTCCCTTCCACATCGCTGTCCTGTCCGTGTGGATGTAGAAGTCGTGCCGTTTTGTTGCCTGCATGTGAACATCCCATCTGCACGGATGTCCCAGCTCTGCTAGTGTCCCACCTGCACGGATCTGCTGGCTGTGCTAATCGCCTATGTTTGTCGATGTCCCAGTTCCCTGGGTGTCCGAGCTGGGCTTCCGTACCGCCCGAGCGGATTCCTTGTCAGAGGCAATATGTGCGTTGCGCCGCTGTCCTTGGCGTGTAGACGCCTTGGCCTCGTCGATGTCCTGTCGGCGTCAGCGTCCCGGCTGTGCCTTCGCGCTCCCACATCGATATCCCGGTGTTGCATCCCGATCGTGAGACCAACGACGAAGTGGGAGACGGGAAAATGAGGATGGGTTTCATGAACCTGCGCAGGGGCGAATTCCCGATCGCCTAAGCAGGAGGTAGAAGTGGGAGTCGCGCCCCGCACTTGCAGCGAGCTCCTTTTATGCACAATGAGCAAGCAAGCCGTTGACGGAAGCGGACGTTGCGGTTACGGCTAGGGTACACAAGGGTCCCGGCCTGTGTCCTAATCTTACCTTGGAAACGTCTAGTCCTTTAGTGTTGTTGTGTCACCGGTTTTCATTTCTTAGGGTTACGGAGGCCATCTCCTTGACGTTCTGTTCGTTCTCCTTTGTTTGAACCACAGGAGACTTTACTCCACTTCCTCCTCTATGGTCCTATGACTCCTATGACTGGGTCTTTCGTTTGGAGGTCTACGAGTCTTCACGAGTCATAAAACTGGCCTTGTGCAATTTTTTTTTTTGGTTGTTTGTTTCTGCATTCTGGTGCACTCCATGGATCGGAGTCCCAGTGTTCTTGCCCTCTCTATGAATTCTCCATGCATCTTGCTTCATTTCACGTATCGCAGCCTGCATTTTTTCATCTAATTTGTGAGCAAAATCAACCAATTCCGTGAGCATCCTGATCACCAGGGCTTTGAACTGTGCATCTGATAGGTGGGCTATGTCTTCACGGTTTAGAGGAATTGGCCCCGAGGCTTTCATTTGTTCTCCAGTTGGAGCCATATTTGGTGTTCTTTTTTTTTTTTTTTTTTTTTTTTTTTTAGTTTGGTTTTGGTTTCAGTCTGGTCACGGCTATTACGTAGTTAGTGGTGTAGCCTTAGGCATTCCTCTGGGCTGGGCCACGTAGTCGCTGGGCTGCTGTACGTGGTGGTGGGTTACAAGCGGGAACAATAGCGCCCGCTGCGCTCCCCCCTGGATCCAGTCCCCTAGGGCACTTCCCTTCCACCGGAAACGTCCGCTTGTGTGAACGCGGGACCACCCGGTCAGCGAGCCGCCTTGCGAGGTCTCACCGGGTCCACCTAGGTGGCCCCCGCAGTGCCCGGGTCCACCATCCGCCGTCCGCGGGCCCGGGGACCGCCATCCACCGCTCGCGCATCCGGGAACGTCCAGCCACTGCCGCCTCCGTTCCCTGGTCCGCACGTCCACCGTCTCCCGCCGCGACTGCGCCCCTGTCACGAGTCCGTGTGAATGGTTGCTGGACTTCCGTACAGTTTCATTTTCTCTCAGTTCCGCTTGTTTTCTTGTTTCTAAATCTTTGTCGTCCTTCATTTCGGTTGCGAGAGGAGGCACAGCGTGCCTTCCTACGCCTCCCTCTTGGCCGGAATTTCGGGTAGGCTCTTGGAAGTCAACCATCCTTTTGACACATTTGTAGTCCCTTTGAGGCACAAGTGTTTCGGAGATTCTCTCCATGGGTTTCCAAAGTAGAAAGGCAAAGAGGAAATGGGCGGGAGGGTCCCGACAGGCTCCATCTCCTCCTTCGCAAGGAAACGTTTCCTGCCGGTGGAGACACGGGAGAAGGCAAGCCGTGTCTCCCCAATGAATTTCCTCCGTGAGGAAATGCTTCCATCTCATGGACCAAGAGGAGAACGCCGAGCATCCCCAGTGAAATCCTACTGAGTTGAAAGTGATGTTACGGGGATGCTGGCCGTGAATTGTCACACTCGCTTATCCAGCCGAAGCATAATAGCATGAAATAGTTTTTACCGGTCATGCAGCGACTGCATTCTTGCAGATGTCCACAGGAGGGCAGCATCGCTTAGCCCTTGATGTCAGTGAGGTGGGCGGCACCGCATTCTACCGTGCTCGCACCAGAGGAGAGCACTGTTCACTGAAGGATTTTAACGAAGTTTCCGGGTAATGCATTCCTGTCTTTTTCTACGAGACGAAACAGGAGAGGTTAGGGTTCTTGTAAGGGTAAAGGTTAGGGTTCTTGTTAGGGTTCTTGTCTGGGTTTCGGGCTAGGGCCTGGGGTCATGCTTAGTGTCAATGTTAGCTCTAGAGCTAGGGTCTGGGTGTCGGTGAGGGTTCCTGTGACCGCTAGGCATAGGGCTAGGGCTGAGGCCAGGTCCAGGGATGCTCTTTCGGTCGTCACCGGGCCGAGCGTGAGGATGAGGGTGAGGACTCTGGGTAGGTTCAGCTTGAGACTTCGGGTCAGGGCCAGGCCCAGCGTGAGAGCGAGGGGTAGGGCTACGGGGAGGGTTCGGATTCGATGGAGGGTTAGGGTTCGCGTTCCGGAAAGGCCTAGCGTCAGGTCCAGGGCTAGGGCTGGCACTCGGACCAGAGCCGCTAGGGCTCGGGTCAGGTTCAGAGTGGAGACGGCGGGTAGGGTTCGCGTTTGCGCGATGTTTCCGTGGAGGGCTCCAGCTAGGGTTCCCGCGACTCAGCTAGGGCTAGAGCGAGGGTTCGGATGAGGTTGAGGTGGAGGGCTCGGGCTAGGGTGAAGGTGAGGTGAGGTGAGGATTCGGGTGATGGCGAGCGTTCCAGCTAGGGATAGGACTAAGGCTGGGTTTCGGGCTAGAGCTAGGGTTCAGGGCTGGAGCTAGGGTTCAGGGCTCGAGCTAGGGTTCGTTCCTGGGCTAGGGCTAGCGTTCCACGGAGGGTTAGGGTTCCGGTGACGGTGGCGGTGAGGGCTAGCGTCGAGTTAGGTGGAGGGAGGAGTCCAAGGCCCAGGGATGGGTGCTAGGACTATGTTTCAGGCCAGGGTTAGAATCAGGGGCTGGGGTGAGGGTTAGGTTCAGCGTTAGGATCGGGGTGACGGCCGAGGATAGGGGTGAGATCGGAGAGAAGGTGAAGTAAGTGCTGCGCGAAGGGTTCCAGCTAGGGTTAGGATGAGGTTTAGAGGTAGGGTGAGGGGTAGGGCTAGAGCTAGGGCTAGGGCTAGGGCTAGGGTTCCATGGAGGATGAAGGATTCAGGAGAGGTTGAGCGTGTTAGGGTCAGGTTGAGGATTCAGAGTGACGGTGAAGTTGAAGTTTAGGATTCCGGTGAGTTTGAGGTCTAAGTCCAGGGTTAGGGTCAGGGTTAGGGTGAAGTCCAGGACCAGGGTTCCATGGATGTTGAGGGTTAGGGCTAGGGCTAGAGCTACGGTGAGGGTTCGTGAGGGTTCCGTGGAGGTTTCGGAATGAGGGAGGGTTAGGGTTAGGGTCACGGCCCGGGCTAGGGCTAGGGCTAGGTCCAGCGTTCGGCGTAGGGTTAGGATTTCGATGCGAGGGTTCGAGTTCGGTTCAGCTGCAGGGTGAGGGCTAGGTGCGAGCATTCCACGGAGGGTTGAGGGAGGTTCAGGGTCAGCGCTCGCGTGAGGGTAAGCGCCAGGGCTACGGGTAGGTTGAGGGTCAGCGTCACGGTGAGCCTAAGCGTGACGGTGACGGTGAGAGCTAGGGCCGGGGCTAGGTGGAGGGTTCGTGGGAAGGGTGAGACCTAGGGTCATGGCTAAGTAGCATTTGGTGGAGTAGGAGGGTTAGGGTGAGGGTGAGGGTGAGACCTAAGGTGATGTTTCGGTGGAGGATGAGGCTGACAGTTTCACTGAGGGCTAGGTATAGTGTGAGAGCTAAGGTTGAGGGTTCGTGCTATGCCTAGGGTTAGGGTTTGTTTGAGGGTTAGGGTTAGGGTTAGCTTGAGGCTGAGGGTTAGGGTTAGCTTGAGGCTGAGGGTTAGGGTTAGCTTGAGGCTGAGGGTTAGGGTTAGCTTGAGGCTGAGGGTTAGGGTTAGTTTGAGGCTTAGGGTTAGGGTTTGGGTATGGGTTCATGTTAGCTCTAGAGCTAGGGTCTGGGTGTCGGTGAGGGTTCCTGTGACCGCTAGGCATAGGGCTAGGGCTGAGGCCAGGTCCAGGGATGCTCTTTCGGTCGTCACCGGGCCGAGCGTGAGGATGAGGGTGAGGACTCTGGGTAGGTTCAGCTTGAGACTTCGGGTCAGGGCCAGGCCCAGCGTGAGAGCGAGGGGTAGGGCTACGGGGAGGGTTCGGATTCGATGGAGGGTTAGGGTTCGCGTTCCGGAAAGGCCTAGCGTCAGGTCCAGGGCTAGGGCTGGCACTCGGACCAGAGCCGCTAGGGCTCGGGTCAGGTTCAGAGTGGAGACGGCGGGTAGGGTTCGCGTTTGCGCGATGTTTCCGTGGAGGGCTCCAGCTAGGGTTCCCGCGACTCAGCTAGGGCTAGAGTGAGGGTTCGGATGAGGTTGAGGTGGAAGGCTCGGGCTAGGGTGAAGGTGAGGTGAGGTGAGGATTCGGGTGATGGCGAGCGTTCCAGCTAGGGATAGGACTAAGGCTGGGTTTCGGGCTCGAACTAGGGTTCAGGGCTCGAGCTAGGGTTCGTTCCTGGGCTAGGGCTAGCGTTCCACGGAGGGTTAGGGTTCCGGTGACGGTGGCGGTGAGGGCTAGCGTCGAGTTAGGTGGAGGGAGGAGTCCAAGGCCCAGGGATGGGTGCTAGGACTATGTTTCAGGCCAGGGTTAGAATCAGGGGCTGGGGTGAGGGTTAGGTTCAGCGCTCGGCTGAGCGTTAGGATCGGGGTGACGGCCGAGGATAGGGGTGAGATCGGAGAGAAGGTGAAGTCAGTGCTGCGCGAAGGGTTCCAGCTAGGGTTAGGATGAGGTTTAGAGGTAGGGTGAGGGGTAGGGCTAGAGCTGGGGCTAGGGCTAGGGTTCCATGGAGGATGAAGGATTCAGGAGAGGTTGAGCGTGTTCGGGTCAGGTTGAGGATTCAGAGTGACGGTGAAGTTGAAGTTTAGGATTCCGGTGAGTTTGAGGTCTAAGTCCAGGGTTAGGGTCAGGGTTAGGGTGAAGTCCAGGACCAGGGTTCCATGGATGTTGAGGGTTAGGGCTAGGGCTAGAGCTACGGTGAGGGTTCGTGAGGGTTCCGTTGAGGTTTCGGAATGAGGGAGGGTTAGGGTTAGGGTCACGGCCCGGGCTAGGGCTAGGGCTAGGGCTAGGTCCAGCGTTCGGCGTAGGGTTAGGATTTCGATGCGAGGGTTCGAGTTCGGTTCAGCTGCAGGGTGAGGGCTAGGTGCGAGCATTCCACGGAGGGTTGAGGGAGGTTCAGGGTCAGCGCTTGCGTGAGGGGAAGCGCCAGGGCTCCGGGTAGGTTGAGGGTCAGCGTCACGGTGAGCCTAAGCGTGACGGTGACGGTGACGGTGAGAGCTAGGGCCGGGGCTAGGTGGAGGGTTCGTGGGAAGGGTGAGACCTAGGGTCATGGCTAAGTAGCATTTGGTGGAGTAGGAGGGTTAGGGTTAGGGTGAGGGTGAGACCTAAGGTGATGTTTCGGTTGAGGATGAGGCTGACAGTTTCACTGAGGGCTAGGTATAGTGTGAGAGCTAAGGTTGAGGGTTCGTGCTATGCCTAGGGTTAGGGTTTGTTTGAGGGTTAGGGTTAGGGTTAGGGTTAGCTTGAGGCTGAGGGTTAGGGTTAGCTTGAGGCTGAGGGTTAGGGTTAGCTTGAGGCTGAGGGTTAGGGTTAGTTTGAGGCTGAGGGTTAGGGTTTGGGTATGGGTTCATGTTAGCTCTAGAGCTAGGGTCTGGGTGTTGGTGAGGGTTCCTGTGACCGCTAGGCATAGGGCTAGGGCTGAGGCCAGGTCCAGGGATGCTTTTTCGGTCGTCACCAGGCCGAGCGTGAGGATGAGGGTGAGGACTCTCGCTAGGTTCAGCATGAGACTTCGGATCAGGGCCAGGCCAAGCGTGAGAGCGAGGGGTAGGGCTACGGTGAGGTTTAGGATAAGATTTAGGGTTAGGGTTTGCGTTCCAGAAAGGCCTAGGGTCCTGTGTAGGGCTAGGGGTGGCACTCGGACCAGAGCTGCTAGGGCTCGGGTCAGGTTCAGAGTTGAGACGGCGGCTAGGGTTCGCGTTTGCGGGATGTTTCCGTGGAGGGCTCCAGCTAGGGTTCCCGCGACTCAGCTTGGGCTAGAGCGAGGGTTCGGATGAGGTTGAGGTGGAGGGCTCGGGCTAGGGTGAAGGTGAGGTGAGGTGAGGATTCGGGTGATGGCGAGCGTTCCAGCTAGGGATAGGACTAAGGCTGGGTTTCGGGCTAGAGCTAGGGTTCAGGGCTGGAGGTAGGGTTCAGGGCTCGAGCTAGGGTTCGTTCCTGGGCTAGGGCTAGCGTTCCACGGAGGGTTAGGGTTCCGGTGACGGTGGCGGTGAGGGCTAGCGTCGAGTTAGGTGGAGGGAGGAGTCCAAGGCCCAGGGATGGGTGCTAGGACTATGTTTCAGGCCAGGGTTAGAATCAGGGGCTGGGGTGAGGGTTAGGTTCAGCGCTCGGCTGAGCGTTAGGATCGGGGTGACGGCCGAGGATAGGGGTGAGATCGGAGAGAAGGTGAAGTCAGTGCTGCGCGAAGGGTTCCAGCTAGGGTTAGGATGAGGTTTAGAGGTAGGGTGAGGGGTAGGGCTAGAGCTGGGGCTAGGGCTAGGGTTCCATGGAGGATGAAGGATTCAGGAGAGGTTGAGCGTGTTCGGGTCAGGTTGAGGATTCAGAGTGACGGTGAAGTTGAAGTTTAGGATTCCGGTGAGTTTGAGGTCTAAGTCCAGGGTTAGGGTCAGGGTTAGGGTGAAGTCCAGGACCAGGGTTCCATGGATGTTGAGGGTTAGGGCTAGGGCTAGAGCTACGGTGAGGGTTCGTGAGGGTTCCGTTGAGGTTTCGGAATGAGGGAGGGTTAGGGTTAGGGTCACGGCCCGGGCTAGGGCTAGGGCTAGGGCTAGGTCCAGCGTTCGGCGTAGGGTTAGGATTTCGATGCGAGGGTTCGAGTTCGGTTCAGCTGCAGGGTGAGGGCTAGGTGCGAGCATTCCACGGAGGGTTGAGGGAGGTTCAGGGTCAGCGCTTGCGTGAGGGGAAGCGCCAGGGCTCCGGGTAGGTTGAGGGTCAGCGTCACGGTGAGCCTAAGCGTGACGGTGACGGTGACGGTGAGAGCTAGGGCCGGGGCTAGGTGGAGGGTTCGTGGGAAGGGTGAGACCTAGGGTCATGGCTAAGTAGCATTTGGTGGAGTAGGAGGGTTAGGGTTAGGGTGAGGGTGAGACCTAAGGTGATGTTTCGGTTGAGGATGAGGCTGACAGTTTCACTGAGGGCTAGGTATAGTGTGAGAGCTAAGGTTGAGGGTTCGTGCTATGCCTAGGGTTAGGGTTTGTTTGAGGGTTAGGGTTAGGGTTAGGGTTAGCTTGAGGCTGAGGGTTAGGGTTAGCTTGAGGCTGAGGGTTAGGGTTAGCTTGAGGCTGAGGGTTAGGGTTAGTTTGAGGCTGAGGGTTAGGGTTTGGGTATGGGTTCATGTTAGCTCTAGAGCTAGGGTCTGGGTGTTGGTGAGGGTTCCTGTGACCGCTAGGCATAGGGCTAGGGCTGAGGCCAGGTCCAGGGATGCTTTTTCGGTCGTCACCAGGCCGAGCGTGAGGATGAGGGTGAGGACTCTCGCTAGGTTCAGCATGAGACTTCGGATCAGGGCCAGGCCAAGCGTGAGAGCGAGGGGTAGGGCTACGGTGAGGTTTAGGATAAGATTTAGGGTTAGGGTTTGCGTTCCAGAAAGGCCTAGGGTCCTGTGTAGGGCTAGGGGTGGCACTCGGACCAGAGCTGCTAGGGCTCGGGTCAGGTTCAGAGTTGAGACGGCGGCTAGGGTTCGCGTTTGCGGGATGTTTCCGTGGAGGGCTCCAGCTAGGGTTCCCGCGACTCAGCTTGGGCTAGAGCGAGGGTTCGGATGAGGTTGAGGTGGAGGGCTCGGGCTAGGGTGAAGGTGAGGTGAGGTGAGGATTCGGGTGATGGCGAGCGTTCCAGCTAGGGATAGGACTAAGGCTGGGTTTCGGGCTAGAGCTAGGGTTCAGGGCTGGAGGTAGGGTTCAGGGCTCGAGCTAGGGTTCGTTCCTGGGCTAGGGCTAGCGTTCCACGGAGGGTTAGGGTTCCGGTGACGGTGGCGGTGAGGGCTAGCGTCGAGTTAGGTGGAGGGAGGAGTCCAAGGCCCAGGGATGGGTGCTAGGACTATGTTTCAGGCCAGGGTTAGAATCAGGGGCTGGGGTGAGGGTTAGGTTCAGCGCTCGGCTGAGCGTTAGGATCGGGGTGACGGCCGAGGATAGGGGTGAGATCGGAGAGAAGGTGAAGTCAGTGCTGCGCGAAGGGTTCCAGCTAGGGTTAGGATGAGGTTTAGAGGTAGGGTGAGGGGTAGGGCTAGAGCTGGGGCTAGGGCTAGGGTTCCATGGAGGATGAAGGATTCAGGAGAGGTTGAGCGTGTTCGGGTCAGGTTGAGGATTCAGAGTGACGGTGAAGTTGAAGTTTAGGATTCCGGTGAGTTTGAGGTCTAAGTCCAGGGTTAGGGTCAGGGTTAGGGTGAAGTCCAGGACCAGGGTTCCATGGATGTTGAGGGTTAGGGCTAGGGCTAGAGCTACGGTGAGGGTTCGTGAGGGTTCCGTTGAGGTTTCGGAATGAGGGAGGGTTAGGGTTAGGGTCACGGCCCGGGCTAGGGCTAGGGCTAGGGCTAGGTCCAGCGTTCGGCGTAGGGTTAGGATTTCGATGCGAGGGTTCGAGTTCGGTTCAGCTGCAGGGTGAGGGCTAGGTGCGAGCATTCCACGGAGGGTTGAGGGAGGTTCAGGGTCAGCGCTTGCGTGAGGGGAAGCGCCAGGGCTCCGGGTAGGTTGAGGGTCAGCGTCACGGTGAGCCTAAGCGTGACGGTGACGGTGACGGTGAGAGCTAGGGCCGGGGCTAGGTGGAGGGTTCGTGGGAAGGGTGAGACCTAGGGTCATGGCTAAGTAGCATTTGGTGGAGTAGGAGGGTTAGGGTTAGGGTGAGGGTGAGACCTAAGGTGATGTTTCGGTTGAGGATGAGGCTGACAGTTTCACTGAGGGCTAGGTATAGTGTGAGAGCTAAGGTTGAGGGTTCGTGCTATGCCTAGGGTTAGGGTTTGTTTGAGGGTTAGGGTTAGGGTTAGGGTTAGCTTGAGGCTGAGGGTTAGGGTTAGCTTGAGGCTGAGGGTTAGGGTTAGCTTGAGGCTGAGGGTTAGGGTTAGTTTGAGGCTGAGGGTTAGGGTTTGGGTATGGGTTCATGTTAGCTCTAGAGCTAGGGTCTGGGTGTTGGTGAGGGTTCCTGTGACCGCTAGGCATAGGGCTAGGGCTGAGGCCAGGTCCAGGGATGCTTTTTCGGTCGTCACCAGGCCGAGCGTGAGGATGAGGGTGAGGACTCTCGCTAGGTTCAGCATGAGACTTCGGATCAGGGCCAGGCCAAGCGTGAGAGCGAGGGGTAGGGCTACGGTGAGGTTTAGGATAAGATTTAGGGTTAGGGTTTGCGTTCCAGAAAGGCCTAGGGTCCTGTGTAGGGCTAGGGGTGGCACTCGGACCAGAGCTGCTAGGGCTCGGGTCAGGTTCAGAGTTGAGACGGCGGCTAGGGTTCGCGTTTGCGGGATGTTTCCGTGGAGGGCTCCAGCTAGGGTTCCCGCGACTCAGCTTGGGCTAGAGCGAGGGTTCGGATGAGGTTGAGGTGGAGGGCTCGGGCTAGGGTGAAGGTGAGGTGAGGTGAGGATTCGGGTGATGGCGAGCGTTCCAGCTAGGGATAGGACTAAGGCTGGGTTTCGGGCTAGAGCTAGGGTTCAGGGCTGGAGGTAGGGTTCAGGGCTCGAGCTAGGGTTCGTTCCTGGGCTAGGGCTAGCGTTCCACGGAGGGTTAGGGTTCCGGTGACGGTGGCGGTGAGGGCTAGCGTCGAGTTAGGTGGAGGGAGGAGTCCAAGGCCCAGGGATGGGTGCTAGGACTATGTTTCAGGCCAGGGTTAGAATCAGGGGCTGGGGTGAGGGTTAGGTTCAGCGCTCGGCTGAGCGTTAGGATCGGGGTGACGGCCGAGGATAGGGGTGAGATCGGAGAGAAGGTGAAGTCAGTGCTGCGCGAAGGGTTCCAGCTAGGGTTAGGATGAGGTTTAGAGGTAGGGTGAGGGGTAGGGCTAGAGCTGGGGCTAGGGCTAGGGTTCCATGGAGGATGAAGGATTCAGGAGAGGTTGAGCGTGTTCGGGTCAGGTTGAGGATTCAGAGTGACGGTGAAGTTGAAGTTTAGGATTCCGGTGAGTTTGAGGTCTAAGTCCAGGGTTAGGGTCAGGGTTAGGGTGAAGTCCAGGACCAGGGTTCCATGGATGTTGAGGGTTAGGGCTAGGGCTAGAGCTACGGTGAGGGTTCGTGAGGGTTCCGTTGAGGTTTCGGAATGAGGGAGGGTTAGGGTTAGGGTCACGGCCCGGGCTAGGGCTAGGGCTAGGGCTAGGTCCAGCGTTCGGCGTAGGGTTAGGATTTCGATGCGAGGGTTCGAGTTCGGTTCAGCTGCAGGGTGAGGGCTAGGTGCGAGCATTCCACGGAGGGTTGAGGGAGGTTCAGGGTCAGCGCTTGCGTGAGGGGAAGCGCCAGGGCTCCGGGTAGGTTGAGGGTCAGCGTCACGGTGAGCCTAAGCGTGACGGTGACGGTGACGGTGAGAGCTAGGGCCGGGGCTAGGTGGAGGGTTCGTGGGAAGGGTGAGACCTAGGGTCATGGCTAAGTAGCATTTGGTGGAGTAGGAGGGTTAGGGTTAGGGTGAGGGTGAGACCTAAGGTGATGTTTCGGTTGAGGATGAGGCTGACAGTTTCACTGAGGGCTAGGTATAGTGTGAGAGCTAAGGTTGAGGGTTCGTGCTATGCCTAGGGTTAGGGTTTGTTTGAGGGTTAGGGTTAGGGTTAGGGTTAGCTTGAGGCTGAGGGTTAGGGTTAGCTTGAGGCTGAGGGTTAGGGTTAGCTTGAGGCTGAGGGTTAGGGTTAGTTTGAGGCTGAGGGTTAGGGTTTGGGTATGGGTTCATGTTAGCTCTAGAGCTAGGGTCTGGGTGTTGGTGAGGGTTCCTGTGACCGCTAGGCATAGGGCTAGGGCTGAGGCCAGGTCCAGGGATGCTTTTTCGGTCGTCACCAGGCCGAGCGTGAGGATGAGGGTGAGGACTCTCGCTAGGTTCAGCATGAGACTTCGGATCAGGGCCAGGCCAAGCGTGAGAGCGAGGGGTAGGGCTACGGTGAGGTTTAGGATAAGATTTAGGGTTAGGGTTTGCGTTCCAGAAAGGCCTAGGGTCCTGTGTAGGGCTAGGGGTGGCACTCGGACCAGAGCTGCTAGGGCTCGGGTCAGGTTCAGAGTTGAGACGGCGGCTAGGGTTCGCGTTTGCGGGATGTTTCCGTGGAGGGCTCCAGCTAGGGTTCCCGCGACTCAGCTTGGGCTAGAGCGAGGGTTCGGATGAGGTTGAGGTGGAGGGCTCGGGCTAGGGTGAAGGTGAGGTGAGGTGAGGATTCGGGTGATGGCGAGCGTTCCAGCTAGGGATAGGACTAAGGCTGGGTTTCGGGCTAGAGCTAGGGTTCAGGGCTGGAGGTAGGGTTCAGGGCTCGAGCTAGGGTTCGTTCCTGGGCTAGGGCTAGCGTTCCACGGAGGGTTAGGGTTCCGGTGACGGTGGCGGTGAGGGCTAGCGTCGAGTTAGGTGGAGGGAGGAGTCCAAGGCCCAGGGATGGGTGCTAGGACTATGTTTCAGGCCAGGGTTAGAATCAGGGGCTGGGGTGAGGGTTAGGTTCAGCGCTCGGCTGAGCGTTAGGATCGGGGTGACGGCCGAGGATAGGGGTGAGATCGGAGAGAAGGTGAAGTCAGTGCTGCGCGAAGGGTTCCAGCTAGGGTTAGGATGAGGTTTAGAGGTAGGGTGAGGGGTAGGGCTAGAGCTGGGGCTAGGGCTAGGGTTCCATGGAGGATGAAGGATTCAGGAGAGGTTGAGCGTGTTCGGGTCAGGTTGAGGATTCAGAGTGACGGTGAAGTTGAAGTTTAGGATTCCGGTGAGTTTGAGGTCTAAGTCCAGGGTTAGGGTCAGGGTTAGGGTGAAGTCCAGGACCAGGGTTCCATGGATGTTGAGGGTTAGGGCTAGGGCTAGAGCTACGGTGAGGGTTCGTGAGGGTTCCGTTGAGGTTTCGGAATGAGGGAGGGTTAGGGTTAGGGTCACGGCCCGGGCTAGGGCTAGGGCTAGGGCTAGGTCCAGCGTTCGGCGTAGGGTTAGGATTTCGATGCGAGGGTTCGAGTTCGGTTCAGCTGCAGGGTGAGGGCTAGGTGCGAGCATTCCACGGAGGGTTGAGGGAGGTTCAGGGTCAGCGCTTGCGTGAGGGGAAGCGCCAGGGCTCCGGGTAGGTTGAGGGTCAGCGTCACGGTGAGCCTAAGCGTGACGGTGACGGTGACGGTGAGAGCTAGGGCCGGGGCTAGGTGGAGGGTTCGTGGGAAGGGTGAGACCTAGGGTCATGGCTAAGTAGCATTTGGTGGAGTAGGAGGGTTAGGGTTAGGGTGAGGGTGAGACCTAAGGTGATGTTTCGGTTGAGGATGAGGCTGACAGTTTCACTGAGGGCTAGGTATAGTGTGAGAGCTAAGGTTGAGGGTTCGTGCTATGCCTAGGGTTAGGGTTTGTTTGAGGGTTAGGGTTAGGGTTAGGGTTAGCTTGAGGCTGAGGGTTAGGGTTAGCTTGAGGCTGAGGGTTAGGGTTAGCTTGAGGCTGAGGGTTAGGGTTAGTTTGAGGCTGAGGGTTAGGGTTTGGGTATGGGTTCATGTTAGCTCTAGAGCTAGGGTCTGGGTGTTGGTGAGGGTTCCTGTGACCGCTAGGCATAGGGCTAGGGCTGAGGCCAGGTCCAGGGATGCTTTTTCGGTCGTCACCAGGCCGAGCGTGAGGATGAGGGTGAGGACTCTCGCTAGGTTCAGCATGAGACTTCGGATCAGGGCCAGGCCAAGCGTGAGAGCGAGGGGTAGGGCTACGGTGAGGTTTAGGATAAGATTTAGGGTTAGGGTTTGCGTTCCAGAAAGGCCTAGGGTCCTGTGTAGGGCTAGGGGTGGCACTCGGACCAGAGCTGCTAGGGCTCGGGTCAGGTTCAGAGTTGAGACGGCGGCTAGGGTTCGCGTTTGCGGGATGTTTCCGTGGAGGGCTCCAGCTAGGGTTCCCGCGACTCAGCTTGGGCTAGAGCGAGGGTTCGGATGAGGTTGAGGTGGAGGGCTCGGGCTAGGGTGAAGGTGAGGTGAGGTGAGGATTCGGGTGATGGCGAGCGTTCCAGCTAGGGATAGGACTAAGGCTGGGTTTCGGGCTAGAGCTAGGGTTCAGGGCTGGAGGTAGGGTTCAGGGCTCGAGCTAGGGTTCGTTCCTGGGCTAGGGCTAGCGTTCCACGGAGGGTTAGGGTTCCGGTGACGGTGGCGGTGAGGGCTAGCGTCGAGTTAGGTGGAGGGAGGAGTCCAAGGCCCAGGGATGGGTGCTAGGACTATGTTTCAGGCCAGGGTTAGAATCAGGGGCTGGGGTGAGGGTTAGGTTCAGCGCTCGGCTGAGCGTTAGGATCGGGGTGACGGCCGAGGATAGGGGTGAGATCGGAGAGAAGGTGAAGTCAGTGCTGCGCGAAGGGTTCCAGCTAGGGTTAGGATGAGGTTTAGAGGTAGGGTGAGGGGTAGGGCTAGAGCTGGGGCTAGGGCTAGGGTTCCATGGAGGATGAAGGATTCAGGAGAGGTTGAGCGTGTTCGGGTCAGGTTGAGGATTCAGAGTGACGGTGAAGTTGAAGTTTAGGATTCCGGTGAGTTTGAGGTCTAAGTCCAGGGTTAGGGTCAGGGTTAGGGTGAAGTCCAGGACCAGGGTTCCATGGATGTTGAGGGTTAGGGCTAGGGCTAGAGCTACGGTGAGGGTTCGTGAGGGTTCCGTTGAGGTTTCGGAATGAGGGAGGGTTAGGGTTAGGGTCACGGCCCGGGCTAGGGCTAGGGCTAGGGCTAGGTCCAGCGTTCGGCGTAGGGTTAGGATTTCGATGCGAGGGTTCGAGTTCGGTTCAGCTGCAGGGTGAGGGCTAGGTGCGAGCATTCCACGGAGGGTTGAGGGAGGTTCAGGGTCAGCGCTTGCGTGAGGGGAAGCGCCAGGGCTCCGGGTAGGTTGAGGGTCAGCGTCACGGTGAGCCTAAGCGTGACGGTGACGGTGACGGTGAGAGCTAGGGCCGGGGCTAGGTGGAGGGTTCGTGGGAAGGGTGAGACCTAGGGTCATGGCTAAGTAGCATTTGGTGGAGTAGGAGGGTTAGGGTTAGGGTGAGGGTGAGACCTAAGGTGATGTTTCGGTTGAGGATGAGGCTGACAGTTTCACTGAGGGCTAGGTATAGTGTGAGAGCTAAGGTTGAGGGTTCGTGCTATGCCTAGGGTTAGGGTTTGTTTGAGGGTTAGGGTTAGGGTTAGGGTTAGCTTGAGGCTGAGGGTTAGGGTTAGCTTGAGGCTGAGGGTTAGGGTTAGCTTGAGGCTGAGGGTTAGGGTTAGTTTGAGGCTGAGGGTTAGGGTTTGGGTATGGGTTCATGTTAGCTCTAGAGCTAGGGTCTGGGTGTTGGTGAGGGTTCCTGTGACCGCTAGGCATAGGGCTAGGGCTGAGGCCAGGTCCAGGGATGCTTTTTCGGTCGTCACCAGGCCGAGCGTGAGGATGAGGGTGAGGACTCTCGCTAGGTTCAGCATGAGACTTCGGATCAGGGCCAGGCCAAGCGTGAGAGCGAGGGGTAGGGCTACGGTGAGGTTTAGGATAAGATTTAGGGTTAGGGTTTGCGTTCCAGAAAGGCCTAGGGTCCTGTGTAGGGCTAGGGGTGGCACTCGGACCAGAGCTGCTAGGGCTCGGGTCAGGTTCAGAGTTGAGACGGCGGCTAGGGTTCGCGTTTGCGGGATGTTTCCGTGGAGGGCTCCAGCTAGGGTTCCCGCGACTCAGCTTGGGCTAGAGCGAGGGTTCGGATGAGGTTGAGGTGGAGGGCTCGGGCTAGGGTGAAGGTGAGGTGAGGTGAGGATTCGGGTGATGGCGAGCGTTCCAGCTAGGGATAGGACTAAGGCTGGGTTTCGGGCTAGAGCTAGGGTTCAGGGCTGGAGGTAGGGTTCAGGGCTCGAGCTAGGGTTCGTTCCTGGGCTAGGGCTAGCGTTCCACGGAGGGTTAGGGTTCCGGTGACGGTGGCGGTGAGGGCTAGCGTCGAGTTAGGTGGAGGGAGGAGTCCAAGGCCCAGGGATGGGTGCTAGGACTATGTTTCAGGCCAGGGTTAGAATCAGGGGCTGGGGTGAGGGTTAGGTTCAGCGCTCGGCTGAGCGTTAGGATCGGGGTGACGGCCGAGGATAGGGGTGAGATCGGAGAGAAGGTGAAGTCAGTGCTGCGCGAAGGGTTCCAGCTAGGGTTAGGATGAGGTTTAGAGGTAGGGTGAGGGGTAGGGCTAGAGCTGGGGCTAGGGCTAGGGTTCCATGGAGGATGAAGGATTCAGGAGAGGTTGAGCGTGTTCGGGTCAGGTTGAGGATTCAGAGTGACGGTGAAGTTGAAGTTTAGGATTCCGGTGAGTTTGAGGTCTAAGTCCAGGGTTAGGGTCAGGGTTAGGGTGAAGTCCAGGACCAGGGTTCCATGGATGTTGAGGGTTAGGGCTAGGGCTAGAGCTACGGTGAGGGTTCGTGAGGGTTCCGTTGAGGTTTCGGAATGAGGGAGGGTTAGGGTTAGGGTCACGGCCCGGGCTAGGGCTAGGGCTAGGGCTAGGTCCAGCGTTCGGCGTAGGGTTAGGATTTCGATGCGAGGGTTCGAGTTCGGTTCAGCTGCAGGGTGAGGGCTAGGTGCGAGCATTCCACGGAGGGTTGAGGGAGGTTCAGGGTCAGCGCTTGCGTGAGGGGAAGCGCCAGGGCTCCGGGTAGGTTGAGGGTCAGCGTCACGGTGAGCCTAAGCGTGACGGTGACGGTGACGGTGAGAGCTAGGGCCGGGGCTAGGTGGAGGGTTCGTGGGAAGGGTGAGACCTAGGGTCATGGCTAAGTAGCATTTGGTGGAGTAGGAGGGTTAGGGTTAGGGTGAGGGTGAGACCTAAGGTGATGTTTCGGTTGAGGATGAGGCTGACAGTTTCACTGAGGGCTAGGTATAGTGTGAGAGCTAAGGTTGAGGGTTCGTGCTATGCCTAGGGTTAGGGTTTGTTTGAGGGTTAGGGTTAGGGTTAGGGTTAGCTTGAGGCTGAGGGTTAGGGTTAGCTTGAGGCTGAGGGTTAGGGTTAGCTTGAGGCTGAGGGTTAGGGTTAGTTTGAGGCTGAGGGTTAGGGTTTGGGTATGGGTTCATGTTAGCTCTAGAGCTAGGGTCTGGGTGTTGGTGAGGGTTCCTGTGACCGCTAGGCATAGGGCTAGGGCTGAGGCCAGGTCCAGGGATGCTTTTTCGGTCGTCACCAGGCCGAGCGTGAGGATGAGGGTGAGGACTCTCGCTAGGTTCAGCATGAGACTTCGGATCAGGGCCAGGCCAAGCGTGAGAGCGAGGGGTAGGGCTACGGTGAGGTTTAGGATAAGATTTAGGGTTAGGGTTTGCGTTCCAGAAAGGCCTAGGGTCCTGTGTAGGGCTAGGGGTGGCACTCGGACCAGAGCTGCTAGGGCTCGGGTCAGGTTCAGAGTTGAGACGGCGGCTAGGGTTCGCGTTTGCGGGATGTTTCCGTGGAGGGCTCCAGCTAGGGTTCCCGCGACTCAGCTTGGGCTAGAGCGAGGGTTCGGATGAGGTTGAGGTGGAGGGCTCGGGCTAGGGTGAAGGTGAGGTGAGGTGAGGATTCGGGTGATGGCGAGCGTTCCAGCTAGGGATAGGACTAAGGCTGGGTTTCGGGCTAGAGCTAGGGTTCAGGGCTGGAGGTAGGGTTCAGGGCTCGAGCTAGGGTTCGTTCCTGGGCTAGGGCTAGCGTTCCACGGAGGGTTAGGGTTCCGGTGACGGTGGCGGTGAGGGCTAGCGTCGAGTTAGGTGGAGGGAGGAGTCCAAGGCCCAGGGATGGGTGCTAGGACTATGTTTCAGGCCAGGGTTAGAATCAGGGGCTGGGGTGAGGGTTAGGTTCAGCGCTCGGCTGAGCGTTAGGATCGGGGTGACGGCCGAGGATAGGGGTGAGATCGGAGAGAAGGTGAAGTCAGTGCTGCGCGAAGGGTTCCAGCTAGGGTTAGGATGAGGTTTAGAGGTAGGGTGAGGGGTAGGGCTAGAGCTGGGGCTAGGGCTAGGGTTCCATGGAGGATGAAGGATTCAGGAGAGGTTGAGCGTGTTCGGGTCAGGTTGAGGATTCAGAGTGACGGTGAAGTTGAAGTTTAGGATTCCGGTGAGTTTGAGGTCTAAGTCCAGGGTTAGGGTCAGGGTTAGGGTGAAGTCCAGGACCAGGGTTCCATGGATGTTGAGGGTTAGGGCTAGGGCTAGAGCTACGGTGAGGGTTCGTGAGGGTTCCGTTGAGGTTTCGGAATGAGGGAGGGTTAGGGTTAGGGTCACGGCCCGGGCTAGGGCTAGGGCTAGGGCTAGGTCCAGCGTTCGGCGTAGGGTTAGGATTTCGATGCGAGGGTTCGAGTTCGGTTCAGCTGCAGGGTGAGGGCTAGGTGCGAGCATTCCACGGAGGGTTGAGGGAGGTTCAGGGTCAGCGCTTGCGTGAGGGGAAGCGCCAGGGCTCCGGGTAGGTTGAGGGTCAGCGTCACGGTGAGCCTAAGCGTGACGGTGACGGTGACGGTGAGAGCTAGGGCCGGGGCTAGGTGGAGGGTTCGTGGGAAGGGTGAGACCTAGGGTCATGGCTAAGTAGCATTTGGTGGAGTAGGAGGGTTAGGGTTAGGGTGAGGGTGAGACCTAAGGTGATGTTTCGGTTGAGGATGAGGCTGACAGTTTCACTGAGGGCTAGGTATAGTGTGAGAGCTAAGGTTGAGGGTTCGTGCTATGCCTAGGGTTAGGGTTTGTTTGAGGGTTAGGGTTAGGGTTAGGGTTAGCTTGAGGCTGAGGGTTAGGGTTAGCTTGAGGCTGAGGGTTAGGGTTAGCTTGAGGCTGAGGGTTAGGGTTAGTTTGAGGCTGAGGGTTAGGGTTTGGGTATGGGTTCATGTTAGCTCTAGAGCTAGGGTCTGGGTGTTGGTGAGGGTTCCTGTGACCGCTAGGCATAGGGCTAGGGCTGAGGCCAGGTCCAGGGATGCTTTTTCGGTCGTCACCAGGCCGAGCGTGAGGATGAGGGTGAGGACTCTCGCTAGGTTCAGCATGAGACTTCGGATCAGGGCCAGGCCAAGCGTGAGAGCGAGGGGTAGGGCTACGGTGAGGTTTAGGATAAGATTTAGGGTTAGGGTTTGCGTTCCAGAAAGGCCTAGGGTCCTGTGTAGGGCTAGGGGTGGCACTCGGACCAGAGCTGCTAGGGCTCGGGTCAGGTTCAGAGTTGAGACGGCGGCTAGGGTTCGCGT
The DNA here is from genome assembly GCA_039655065.1 of Glossophaga mutica. Classification (NCBI taxonomy): domain Eukaryota; kingdom Metazoa; phylum Chordata; class Mammalia; order Chiroptera; family Phyllostomidae; genus Glossophaga; species Glossophaga mutica. The sequence goes on from CM077304.1 coordinate 224,264,035, forward strand.
TTGCGGGATGTTTCCGTGGAGGGCTCCAGCTAGGGTTCCCGCGACTCAGCTTGGGCTAGAGCGAGGGTTCGGATGAGGTTGAGGTGGAGGGCTCGGGCTAGGGTGAAGGTGAGGTGAGGTGAGGATTCGGGTGATGGCGAGCGTTCCAGCTAGGGATAGGACTAAGGCTGGGTTTCGGGCTAGAGCTAGGGTTCAGGGCTGGAGGTAGGGTTCAGGGCTCGAGCTAGGGTTCGTTCCTGGGCTAGGGCTAGCGTTCCACGGAGGGTTAGGGTTCCGGTGACGGTGGCGGTGAGGGCTAGCGTCGAGTTAGGTGGAGGGAGGAGTCCAAGGCCCAGGGATGGGTGCTAGGACTATGTTTCAGGCCAGGGTTAGAATCAGGGGCTGGGGTGAGGGTTAGGTTCAGCGCTCGGCTGAGCGTTAGGATCGGGGTGACGGCCGAGGATAGGGGTGAGATCGGAGAGAAGGTGAAGTCAGTGCTGCGCGAAGGGTTCCAGCTAGGGTTAGGATGAGGTTTAGAGGTAGGGTGAGGGGTAGGGCTAGAGCTGGGGCTAGGGCTAGGGTTCCATGGAGGATGAAGGATTCAGGAGAGGTTGAGCGTGTTCGGGTCAGGTTGAGGATTCAGAGTGACGGTGAAGTTGAAGTTTAGGATTCCGGTGAGTTTGAGGTCTAAGTCCAGGGTTAGGGTCAGGGTTAGGGTGAAGTCCAGGACCAGGGTTCCATGGATGTTGAGGGTTAGGGCTAGGGCTAGAGCTACGGTGAGGGTTCGTGAGGGTTCCGTTGAGGTTTCGGAATGAGGGAGGGTTAGGGTTAGGGTCACGGCCCGGGCTAGGGCTAGGGCTAGGGCTAGGTCCAGCGTTCGGCGTAGGGTTAGGATTTCGATGCGAGGGTTCGAGTTCGGTTCAGCTGCAGGGTGAGGGCTAGGTGCGAGCATTCCACGGAGGGTTGAGGGAGGTTCAGGGTCAGCGCTTGCGTGAGGGGAAGCGCCAGGGCTCCGGGTAGGTTGAGGGTCAGCGTCACGGTGAGCCTAAGCGTGACGGTGACGGTGACGGTGAGAGCTAGGGCCGGGGCTAGGTGGAGGGTTCGTGGGAAGGGTGAGACCTAGGGTCATGGCTAAGTAGCATTTGGTGGAGTAGGAGGGTTAGGGTTAGGGTGAGGGTGAGACCTAAGGTGATGTTTCGGTTGAGGATGAGGCTGACAGTTTCACTGAGGGCTAGGTATAGTGTGAGAGCTAAGGTTGAGGGTTCGTGCTATGCCTAGGGTTAGGGTTTGTTTGAGGGTTAGGGTTAGGGTTAGGGTTAGCTTGAGGCTGAGGGTTAGGGTTAGCTTGAGGCTGAGGGTTAGGGTTAGCTTGAGGCTGAGGGTTAGGGTTAGTTTGAGGCTGAGGGTTAGGGTTTGGGTATGGGTTCATGTTAGCTCTAGAGCTAGGGTCTGGGTGTTGGTGAGGGTTCCTGTGACCGCTAGGCATAGGGCTAGGGCTGAGGCCAGGTCCAGGGATGCTTTTTCGGTCGTCACCAGGCCGAGCGTGAGGATGAGGGTGAGGACTCTCGCTAGGTTCAGCATGAGACTTCGGATCAGGGCCAGGCCAAGCGTGAGAGCGAGGGGTAGGGCTACGGTGAGGTTTAGGATAAGATTTAGGGTTAGGGTTTGCGTTCCAGAAAGGCCTAGGGTCCTGTGTAGGGCTAGGGGTGGCACTCGGACCAGAGCTGCTAGGGCTCGGGTCAGGTTCAGAGTTGAGACGGCGGCTAGGGTTCGCGTTTGCGGGATGTTTCCGTGGAGGGCTCCAGCTAGGGTTCCCGCGACTCAGCTTGGGCTAGAGCGAGGGTTCGGATGAGGTTGAGGTGGAGGGCTCGGGCTAGGGTGAAGGTGAGGTGAGGTGAGGATTCGGGTGATGGCGAGCGTTCCAGCTAGGGATAGGACTAAGGCTGGGTTTCGGGCTAGAGCTAGGGTTCAGGGCTGGAGGTAGGGTTCAGGGCTCGAGCTAGGGTTCGTTCCTGGGCTAGGGCTAGCGTTCCACGGAGGGTTAGGGTTCCGGTGACGGTGGCGGTGAGGGCTAGCGTCGAGTTAGGTGGAGGGAGGAGTCCAAGGCCCAGGGATGGGTGCTAGGACTATGTTTCAGGCCAGGGTTAGAATCAGGGGCTGGGGTGAGGGTTAGGTTCAGCGCTCGGCTGAGCGTTAGGATCGGGGTGACGGCCGAGGATAGGGGTGAGATCGGAGAGAAGGTGAAGTCAGTGCTGCGCGAAGGGTTCCAGCTAGGGTTAGGATGAGGTTTAGAGGTAGGGTGAGGGGTAGGGCTAGAGCTGGGGCTAGGGCTAGGGTTCCATGGAGGATGAAGGATTCAGGAGAGGTTGAGCGTGTTCGGGTCAGGTTGAGGATTCAGAGTGACGGTGAAGTTGAAGTTTAGGATTCCGGTGAGTTTGAGGTCTAAGTCCAGGGTTAGGGTCAGGGTTAGGGTGAAGTCCAGGACCAGGGTTCCATGGATGTTGAGGGTTAGGGCTAGGGCTAGAGCTACGGTGAGGGTTCGTGAGGGTTCCGTTGAGGTTTCGGAATGAGGGAGGGTTAGGGTTAGGGTCACGGCCCGGGCTAGGGCTAGGGCTAGGGCTAGGTCCAGCGTTCGGCGTAGGGTTAGGATTTCGATGCGAGGGTTCGAGTTCGGTTCAGCTGCAGGGTGAGGGCTAGGTGCGAGCATTCCACGGAGGGTTGAGGGAGGTTCAGGGTCAGCGCTTGCGTGAGGGGAAGCGCCAGGGCTCCGGGTAGGTTGAGGGTCAGCGTCACGGTGAGCCTAAGCGTGACGGTGACGGTGACGGTGAGAGCTAGGGCCGGGGCTAGGTGGAGGGTTCGTGGGAAGGGTGAGACCTAGGGTCATGGCTAAGTAGCATTTGGTGGAGTAGGAGGGTTAGGGTTAGGGTGAGGGTGAGACCTAAGGTGATGTTTCGGTTGAGGATGAGGCTGACAGTTTCACTGAGGGCTAGGTATAGTGTGAGAGCTAAGGTTGAGGGTTCGTGCTATGCCTAGGGTTAGGGTTTGTTTGAGGGTTAGGGTTAGGGTTAGGGTTAGCTTGAGGCTGAGGGTTAGGGTTAGCTTGAGGCTGAGGGTTAGGGTTAGCTTGAGGCTGAGGGTTAGGGTTAGTTTGAGGCTGAGGGTTAGGGTTTGGGTATGGGTTCATGTTAGCTCTAGAGCTAGGGTCTGGGTGTTGGTGAGGGTTCCTGTGACCGCTAGGCATAGGGCTAGGGCTGAGGCCAGGTCCAGGGATGCTTTTTCGGTCGTCACCAGGCCGAGCGTGAGGATGAGGGTGAGGACTCTCGCTAGGTTCAGCATGAGACTTCGGATCAGGGCCAGGCCAAGCGTGAGAGCGAGGGGTAGGGCTACGGTGAGGTTTAGGATAAGATTTAGGGTTAGGGTTTGCGTTCCAGAAAGGCCTAGGGTCCTGTGTAGGGCTAGGGGTGGCACTCGGACCAGAGCTGCTAGGGCTCGGGTCAGGTTCAGAGTTGAGACGGCGGCTAGGGTTCGCGTTTGCGGGATGTTTCCGTGGAGGGCTCCAGCTAGGGTTCCCGCGACTCAGCTTGGGCTAGAGCGAGGGTTCGGATGAGGTTGAGGTGGAGGGCTCGGGCTAGGGTGAAGGTGAGGTGAGGTGAGGATTCGGGTGATGGCGAGCGTTCCAGCTAGGGATAGGACTAAGGCTGGGTTTCGGGCTAGAGCTAGGGTTCAGGGCTGGAGGTAGGGTTCAGGGCTCGAGCTAGGGTTCGTTCCTGGGCTAGGGCTAGCGTTCCACGGAGGGTTAGGGTTCCGGTGACGGTGGCGGTGAGGGCTAGCGTCGAGTTAGGTGGAGGGAGGAGTCCAAGGCCCAGGGATGGGTGCTAGGACTATGTTTCAGGCCAGGGTTAGAATCAGGGGCTGGGGTGAGGGTTAGGTTCAGCGCTCGGCTGAGCGTTAGGATCGGGGTGACGGCCGAGGATAGGGGTGAGATCGGAGAGAAGGTGAAGTCAGTGCTGCGCGAAGGGTTCCAGCTAGGGTTAGGATGAGGTTTAGAGGTAGGGTGAGGGGTAGGGCTAGAGCTGGGGCTAGGGCTAGGGTTCCATGGAGGATGAAGGATTCAGGAGAGGTTGAGCGTGTTCGGGTCAGGTTGAGGATTCAGAGTGACGGTGAAGTTGAAGTTTAGGATTCCGGTGAGTTTGAGGTCTAAGTCCAGGGTTAGGGTCAGGGTTAGGGTGAAGTCCAGGACCAGGGTTCCATGGATGTTGAGGGTTAGGGCTAGGGCTAGAGCTACGGTGAGGGTTCGTGAGGGTTCCGTTGAGGTTTCGGAATGAGGGAGGGTTAGGGTTAGGGTCACGGCCCGGGCTAGGGCTAGGGCTAGGGCTAGGTCCAGCGTTCGGCGTAGGGTTAGGATTTCGATGCGAGGGTTCGAGTTCGGTTCAGCTGCAGGGTGAGGGCTAGGTGCGAGCATTCCACGGAGGGTTGAGGGAGGTTCAGGGTCAGCGCTTGCGTGAGGGGAAGCGCCAGGGCTCCGGGTAGGTTGAGGGTCAGCGTCACGGTGAGCCTAAGCGTGACGGTGACGGTGACGGTGAGAGCTAGGGCCGGGGCTAGGTGGAGGGTTCGTGGGAAGGGTGAGACCTAGGGTCATGGCTAAGTAGCATTTGGTGGAGTAGGAGGGTTAGGGTTAGGGTGAGGGTGAGACCTAAGGTGATGTTTCGGTTGAGGATGAGGCTGACAGTTTCACTGAGGGCTAGGTATAGTGTGAGAGCTAAGGTTGAGGGTTCGTGCTATGCCTAGGGTTAGGGTTTGTTTGAGGGTTAGGGTTAGGGTTAGGGTTAGCTTGAGGCTGAGGGTTAGGGTTAGCTTGAGGCTGAGGGTTAGGGTTAGCTTGAGGCTGAGGGTTAGGGTTAGTTTGAGGCTGAGGGTTAGGGTTTGGGTATGGGTTCATGTTAGCTCTAGAGCTAGGGTCTGGGTGTTGGTGAGGGTTCCTGTGACCGCTAGGCATAGGGCTAGGGCTGAGGCCAGGTCCAGGGATGCTTTTTCGGTCGTCACCAGGCCGAGCGTGAGGATGAGGGTGAGGACTCTCGCTAGGTTCAGCATGAGACTTCGGATCAGGGCCAGGCCAAGCGTGAGAGCGAGGGGTAGGGCTACGGTGAGGTTTAGGATAAGATTTAGGGTTAGGGTTTGCGTTCCAGAAAGGCCTAGGGTCCTGTGTAGGGCTAGGGGTGGCACTCGGACCAGAGCTGCTAGGGCTCGGGTCAGGTTCAGAGTTGAGACGGCGGCTAGGGTTCGCGTTTGCGGGATGTTTCCGTGGAGGGCTCCAGCTAGGGTTCCCGCGACTCAGCTTGGGCTAGAGCGAGGGTTCGGATGAGGTTGAGGTGGAGGGCTCGGGCTAGGGTGAAGGTGAGGTGAGGTGAGGATTCGGGTGATGGCGAGCGTTCCAGCTAGGGATAGGACTAAGGCTGGGTTTCGGGCTAGAGCTAGGGTTCAGGGCTGGAGGTAGGGTTCAGGGCTCGAGCTAGGGTTCGTTCCTGGGCTAGGGCTAGCGTTCCACGGAGGGTTAGGGTTCCGGTGACGGTGGCGGTGAGGGCTAGCGTCGAGTTAGGTGGAGGGAGGAGTCCAAGGCCCAGGGATGGGTGCTAGGACTATGTTTCAGGCCAGGGTTAGAATCAGGGGCTGGGGTGAGGGTTAGGTTCAGCGCTCGGCTGAGCGTTAGGATCGGGGTGACGGCCGAGGATAGGGGTGAGATCGGAGAGAAGGTGAAGTCAGTGCTGCGCGAAGGGTTCCAGCTAGGGTTAGGATGAGGTTTAGAGGTAGGGTGAGGGGTAGGGCTAGAGCTGGGGCTAGGGCTAGGGTTCCATGGAGGATGAAGGATTCAGGAGAGGTTGAGCGTGTTCGGGTCAGGTTGAGGATTCAGAGTGACGGTGAAGTTGAAGTTTAGGATTCCGGTGAGTTTGAGGTCTAAGTCCAGGGTTAGGGTCAGGGTTAGGGTGAAGTCCAGGACCAGGGTTCCATGGATGTTGAGGGTTAGGGCTAGGGCTAGAGCTACGGTGAGGGTTCGTGAGGGTTCCGTTGAGGTTTCGGAATGAGGGAGGGTTAGGGTTAGGGTCACGGCCCGGGCTAGGGCTAGGGCTAGGGCTAGGTCCAGCGTTCGGCGTAGGGTTAGGATTTCGATGCGAGGGTTCGAGTTCGGTTCAGCTGCAGGGTGAGGGCTAGGTGCGAGCATTCCACGGAGGGTTGAGGGAGGTTCAGGGTCAGCGCTTGCGTGAGGGGAAGCGCCAGGGCTCCGGGTAGGTTGAGGGTCAGCGTCACGGTGAGCCTAAGCGTGACGGTGACGGTGACGGTGAGAGCTAGGGCCGGGGCTAGGTGGAGGGTTCGTGGGAAGGGTGAGACCTAGGGTCATGGCTAAGTAGCATTTGGTGGAGTAGGAGGGTTAGGGTTAGGGTGAGGGTGAGACCTAAGGTGATGTTTCGGTTGAGGATGAGGCTGACAGTTTCACTGAGGGCTAGGTATAGTGTGAGAGCTAAGGTTGAGGGTTCGTGCTATGCCTAGGGTTAGGGTTTGTTTGAGGGTTAGGGTTAGGGTTAGGGTTAGCTTGAGGCTGAGGGTTAGGGTTAGCTTGAGGCTGAGGGTTAGGGTTAGCTTGAGGCTGAGGGTTAGGGTTAGTTTGAGGCTGAGGGTTAGGGTTTGGGTATGGGTTCATGTTAGCTCTAGAGCTAGGGTCTGGGTGTTGGTGAGGGTTCCTGTGACCGCTAGGCATAGGGCTAGGGCTGAGGCCAGGTCCAGGGATGCTTTTTCGGTCGTCACCAGGCCGAGCGTGAGGATGAGGGTGAGGACTCTCGCTAGGTTCAGCATGAGACTTCGGATCAGGGCCAGGCCAAGCGTGAGAGCGAGGGGTAGGGCTACGGTGAGGTTTAGGATAAGATTTAGGGTTAGGGTTTGCGTTCCAGAAAGGCCTAGGGTCCTGTGTAGGGCTAGGGGTGGCACTCGGACCAGAGCTGCTAGGGCTCGGGTCAGGTTCAGAGTTGAGACGGCGGCTAGGGTTCGCGTTTGCGGGATGTTTCCGTGGAGGGCTCCAGCTAGGGTTCCCGCGACTCAGCTTGGGCTAGAGCGAGGGTTCGGATGAGGTTGAGGTGGAGGGCTCGGGCTAGGGTGAAGGTGAGGTGAGGTGAGGATTCGGGTGATGGCGAGCGTTCCAGCTAGGGATAGGACTAAGGCTGGGTTTCGGGCTAGAGCTAGGGTTCAGGGCTGGAGGTAGGGTTCAGGGCTCGAGCTAGGGTTCGTTCCTGGGCTAGGGCTAGCGTTCCACGGAGGGTTAGGGTTCCGGTGACGGTGGCGGTGAGGGCTAGCGTCGAGTTAGGTGGAGGGAGGAGTCCAAGGCCCAGGGATGGGTGCTAGGACTATGTTTCAGGCCAGGGTTAGAATCAGGGGCTGGGGTGAGGGTTAGGTTCAGCGCTCGGCTGAGCGTTAGGATCGGGGTGACGGCCGAGGATAGGGGTGAGATCGGAGAGAAGGTGAAGTCAGTGCTGCGCGAAGGGTTCCAGCTAGGGTTAGGATGAGGTTTAGAGGTAGGGTGAGGGGTAGGGCTAGAGCTGGGGCTAGGGCTAGGGTTCCATGGAGGATGAAGGATTCAGGAGAGGTTGAGCGTGTTCGGGTCAGGTTGAGGATTCAGAGTGACGGTGAAGTTGAAGTTTAGGATTCCGGTGAGTTTGAGGTCTAAGTCCAGGGTTAGGGTCAGGGTTAGGGTGAAGTCCAGGACCAGGGTTCCATGGATGTTGAGGGTTAGGGCTAGGGCTAGAGCTACGGTGAGGGTTCGTGAGGGTTCCGTTGAGGTTTCGGAATGAGGGAGGGTTAGGGTTAGGGTCACGGCCCGGGCTAGGGCTAGGGCTAGGGCTAGGTCCAGCGTTCGGCGTAGGGTTAGGATTTCGATGCGAGGGTTCGAGTTCGGTTCAGCTGCAGGGTGAGGGCTAGGTGCGAGCATTCCACGGAGGGTTGAGGGAGGTTCAGGGTCAGCGCTTGCGTGAGGGGAAGCGCCAGGGCTCCGGGTAGGTTGAGGGTCAGCGTCACGGTGAGCCTAAGCGTGACGGTGACGGTGACGGTGAGAGCTAGGGCCGGGGCTAGGTGGAGGGTTCGTGGGAAGGGTGAGACCTAGGGTCATGGCTAAGTAGCATTTGGTGGAGTAGGAGGGTTAGGGTTAGGGTGAGGGTGAGACCTAAGGTGATGTTTCGGTTGAGGATGAGGCTGACAGTTTCACTGAGGGCTAGGTATAGTGTGAGAGCTAAGGTTGAGGGTTCGTGCTATGCCTAGGGTTAGGGTTTGTTTGAGGGTTAGGGTTAGGGTTAGGGTTAGCTTGAGGCTGAGGGTTAGGGTTAGCTTGAGGCTGAGGGTTAGGGTTAGCTTGAGGCTGAGGGTTAGGGTTAGTTTGAGGCTGAGGGTTAGGGTTTGGGTATGGGTTCATGTTAGCTCTAGAGCTAGGGTCTGGGTGTTGGTGAGGGTTCCTGTGACCGCTAGGCATAGGGCTAGGGCTGAGGCCAGGTCCAGGGATGCTTTTTCGGTCGTCACCAGGCCGAGCGTGAGGATGAGGGTGAGGACTCTCGCTAGGTTCAGCATGAGACTTCGGATCAGGGCCAGGCCAAGCGTGAGAGCGAGGGGTAGGGCTACGGTGAGGTTTAGGATAAGATTTAGGGTTAGGGTTTGCGTTCCAGAAAGGCCTAGGGTCCTGTGTAGGGCTAGGGGTGGCACTCGGACCAGAGCTGCTAGGGCTCGGGTCAGGTTCAGAGTTGAGACGGCGGCTAGGGTTCGCGTTTGCGGGATGTTTCCGTGGAGGGCTCCAGCTAGGGTTCCCGCGACTCAGCTTGGGCTAGAGCGAGGGTTCGGATGAGGTTGAGGTGGAGGGCTCGGGCTAGGGTGAAGGTGAGGTGAGGTGAGGATTCGGGTGATGGCGAGCGTTCCAGCTAGGGATAGGACTAAGGCTGGGTTTCGGGCTAGAGCTAGGGTTCAGGGCTGGAGGTAGGGTTCAGGGCTCGAGCTAGGGTTCGTTCCTGGGCTAGGGCTAGCGTTCCACGGAGGGTTAGGGTTCCGGTGACGGTGGCGGTGAGGGCTAGCGTCGAGTTAGGTGGAGGGAGGAGTCCAAGGCCCAGGGATGGGTGCTAGGACTATGTTTCAGGCCAGGGTTAGAATCAGGGGCTGGGGTGAGGGTTAGGTTCAGCGCTCGGCTGAGCGTTAGGATCGGGGTGACGGCCGAGGATAGGGGTGAGATCGGAGAGAAGGTGAAGTCAGTGCTGCGCGAAGGGTTCCAGCTAGGGTTAGGATGAGGTTTAGAGGTAGGGTGAGGGGTAGGGCTAGAGCTGGGGCTAGGGCTAGGGTTCCATGGAGGATGAAGGATTCAGGAGAGGTTGAGCGTGTTCGGGTCAGGTTGAGGATTCAGAGTGACGGTGAAGTTGAAGTTTAGGATTCCGGTGAGTTTGAGGTCTAAGTCCAGGGTTAGGGTCAGGGTTAGGGTGAAGTCCAGGACCAGGGTTCCATGGATGTTGAGGGTTAGGGCTAGGGCTAGAGCTACGGTGAGGGTTCGTGAGGGTTCCGTTGAGGTTTCGGAATGAGGGAGGGTTAGGGTTAGGGTCACGGCCCGGGCTAGGGCTAGGGCTAGGGCTAGGTCCAGCGTTCGGCGTAGGGTTAGGATTTCGATGCGAGGGTTCGAGTTCGGTTCAGCTGCAGGGTGAGGGCTAGGTGCGAGCATTCCACGGAGGGTTGAGGGAGGTTCAGGGTCAGCGCTTGCGTGAGGGGAAGCGCCAGGGCTCCGGGTAGGTTGAGGGTCAGCGTCACGGTGAGCCTAAGCGTGACGGTGACGGTGACGGTGAGAGCTAGGGCCGGGGCTAGGTGGAGGGTTCGTGGGAAGGGTGAGACCTAGGGTCATGGCTAAGTAGCATTTGGTGGAGTAGGAGGGTTAGGGTTAGGGTGAGGGTGAGACCTAAGGTGATGTTTCGGTTGAGGATGAGGCTGACAGTTTCACTGAGGGCTAGGTATAGTGTGAGAGCTAAGGTTGAGGGTTCGTGCTATGCCTAGGGTTAGGGTTTGTTTGAGGGTTAGGGTTAGGGTTAGGGTTAGCTTGAGGCTGAGGGTTAGGGTTAGCTTGAGGCTGAGGGTTAGGGTTAGCTTGAGGCTGAGGGTTAGGGTTAGTTTGAGGCTGAGGGTTAGGGTTTGGGTATGGGTTCATGTTAGCTCTAGAGCTAGGGTCTGGGTGTTGGTGAGGGTTCCTGTGACCGCTAGGCATAGGGCTAGGGCTGAGGCCAGGTCCAGGGATGCTTTTTCGGTCGTCACCAGGCCGAGCGTGAGGATGAGGGTGAGGACTCTCGCTAGGTTCAGCATGAGACTTCGGATCAGGGCCAGGCCAAGCGTGAGAGCGAGGGGTAGGGCTACGGTGAGGTTTAGGATAAGATTTAGGGTTAGGGTTTGCGTTCCAGAAAGGCCTAGGGTCCTGTGTAGGGCTAGGGGTGGCACTCGGACCAGAGCTGCTAGGGCTCGGGTCAGGTTCAGAGTTGAGACGGCGGCTAGGGTTCGCGTTTGCGGGATGTTTCCGTGGAGGGCTCCAGCTAGGGTTCCCGCGACTCAGCTTGGGCTAGAGCGAGGGTTCGGATGAGGTTGAGGTGGAGGGCTCGGGCTAGGGTGAAGGTGAGGTGAGGTGAGGATTCGGGTGATGGCGAGCGTTCCAGCTAGGGATAGGACTAAGGCTGGGTTTCGGGCTAGAGCTAGGGTTCAGGGCTGGAGGTAGGGTTCAGGGCTCGAGCTAGGGTTCGTTCCTGGGCTAGGGCTAGCGTTCCACGGAGGGTTAGGGTTCCGGTGACGGTGGCGGTGAGGGCTAGCGTCGAGTTAGGTGGAGGGAGGAGTCCAAGGCCCAGGGATGGGTGCTAGGACTATGTTTCAGGCCAGGGTTAGAATCAGGGGCTGGGGTGAGGGTTAGGTTCAGCGCTCGGCTGAGCGTTAGGATCGGGGTGACGGCCGAGGATAGGGGTGAGATCGGAGAGAAGGTGAAGTCAGTGCTGCGCGAAGGGTTCCAGCTAGGGTTAGGATGAGGTTTAGAGGTAGGGTGAGGGGTAGGGCTAGAGCTGGGGCTAGGGCTAGGGTTCCATGGAGGATGAAGGATTCAGGAGAGGTTGAGCGTGTTCGGGTCAGGTTGAGGATTCAGAGTGACGGTGAAGTTGAAGTTTAGGATTCCGGTGAGTTTGAGGTCTAAGTCCAGGGTTAGGGTCAGGGTTAGGGTGAAGTCCAGGACCAGGGTTCCATGGATGTTGAGGGTTAGGGCTAGGGCTAGAGCTACGGTGAGGGTTCGTGAGGGTTCCGTTGAGGTTTCGGAATGAGGGAGGGTTAGGGTTAGGGTCACGGCCCGGGCTAGGGCTAGGGCTAGGGCTAGGTCCAGCGTTCGGCGTAGGGTTAGGATTTCGATGCGAGGGTTCGAGTTCGGTTCAGCTGCAGGGTGAGGGCTAGGTGCGAGCATTCCACGGAGGGTTGAGGGAGGTTCAGGGTCAGCGCTTGCGTGAGGGGAAGCGCCAGGGCTCCGGGTAGGTTGAGGGTCAGCGTCACGGTGAGCCTAAGCGTGACGGTGACGGTGACGGTGAGAGCTAGGGCCGGGGCTAGGTGGAGGGTTCGTGGGAAGGGTGAGACCTAGGGTCATGGCTAAGTAGCATTTGGTGGAGTAGGAGGGTTAGGGTTAGGGTGAGGGTGAGACCTAAGGTGATGTTTCGGTTGAGGATGAGGCTGACAGTTTCACTGAGGGCTAGGTATAGTGTGAGAGCTAAGGTTGAGGGTTCGTGCTATGCCTAGGGTTAGGGTTTGTTTGAGGGTTAGGGTTAGGGTTAGGGTTAGCTTGAGGCTGAGGGTTAGGGTTAGCTTGAGGCTGAGGGTTAGGGTTAGCTTGAGGCTGAGGGTTAGGGTTAGTTTGAGGCTGAGGGTTAGGGTTTGGGTATGGGTTCATGTTAGCTCTAGAGCTAGGGTCTGGGTGTTGGTGAGGGTTCCTGTGACCGCTAGGCATAGGGCTAGGGCTGAGGCCAGGTCCAGGGATGCTTTTTCGGTCGTCACCAGGCCGAGCGTGAGGATGAGGGTGAGGACTCTCGCTAGGTTCAGCATGAGACTTCGGATCAGGGCCAGGCCAAGCGTGAGAGCGAGGGGTAGGGCTACGGTGAGGTTTAGGATAAGATTTAGGGTTAGGGTTTGCGTTCCAGAAAGGCCTAGGGTCCTGTGTAGGGCTAGGGGTGGCACTCGGACCAGAGCTGCTAGGGCTCGGGTCAGGTTCAGAGTTGAGACGGCGGCTAGGGTTCGCGTTTGCGGGATGTTTCCGTGGAGGGCTCCAGCTAGGGTTCCCGCGACTCAGCTTGGGCTAGAGCGAGGGTTCGGATGAGGTTGAGGTGGAGGGCTCGGGCTAGGGTGAAGGTGAGGTGAGGTGAGGATTCGGGTGATGGCGAGCGTTCCAGCTAGGGATAGGACTAAGGCTGGGTTTCGGGCTAGAGCTAGGGTTCAGGGCTGGAGGTAGGGTTCAGGGCTCGAGCTAGGGTTCGTTCCTGGGCTAGGGCTAGCGTTCCACGGAGGGTTAGGGTTCCGGTGACGGTGGCGGTGAGGGCTAGCGTCGAGTTAGGTGGAGGGAGGAGTCCAAGGCCCAGGGATGGGTGCTAGGACTATGTTTCAGGCCAGGGTTAGAATCAGGGGCTGGGGTGAGGGTTAGGTTCAGCGCTCGGCTGAGCGTTAGGATCGGGGTGACGGCCGAGGATAGGGGTGAGATCGGAGAGAAGGTGAAGTCAGTGCTGCGCGAAGGGTTCCAGCTAGGGTTAGGATGAGGTTTAGAGGTAGGGTGAGGGGTAGGGCTAGAGCTGGGGCTAGGGCTAGGGTTCCATGGAGGATGAAGGATTCAGGAGAGGTTGAGCGTGTTCGGGTCAGGTTGAGGATTCAGAGTGACGGTGAAGTTGAAGTTTAGGATTCCGGTGAGTTTGAGGTCTAAGTCCAGGGTTAGGGTCAGGGTTAGGGTGAAGTCCAGGACCAGGGTTCCATGGATGTTGAGGGTTAGGGCTAGGGCTAGAGCTACGGTGAGGGTTCGTGAGGGTTCCGTTGAGGTTTCGGAATGAGGGAGGGTTAGGGTTAGGGTCACGGCCCGGGCTAGGGCTAGGGCTAGGGCTAGGTCCAGCGTTCGGCGTAGGGTTAGGATTTCGATGCGAGGGTTCGAGTTCGGTTCAGCTGCAGGGTGAGGGCTAGGTGCGAGCATTCCACGGAGGGTTGAGGGAGGTTCAGGGTCAGCGCTTGCGTGAGGGGAAGCGCCAGGGCTCCGGGTAGGTTGAGGGTCAGCGTCACGGTGAGCCTAAGCGTGACGGTGACGGTGACGGTGAGAGCTAGGGCCGGGGCTAGGTGGAGGGTTCGTGGGAAGGGTGAGACCTAGGGTCATGGCTAAGTAGCATTTGGTGGAGTAGGAGGGTTAGGGTTAGGGTGAGGGTGAGACCTAAGGTGATGTTTCGGTTGAGGATGAGGCTGACAGTTTCACTGAGGGCTAGGTATAGTGTGAGAGCTAAGGTTGAGGGTTCGTGCTATGCCTAGGGTTAGGGTTTGTTTGAGGGTTAGGGTTAGGGTTAGGGTTAGCTTGAGGCTGAGGGTTAGGGTTAGCTTGAGGCTGAGGGTTAGGGTTAGCTTGAGGCTGAGGGTTAGGGTTAGTTTGAGGCTGAGGGTTAGGGTTTGGGTATGGGTTCATGTTAGCTCTAGAGCTAGGGTCTGGGTGTTGGTGAGGGTTCCTGTGACCGCTAGGCATAGGGCTAGGGCTGAGGCCAGGTCCAGGGATGCTTTTTCGGTCGTCACCAGGCCGAGCGTGAGGATGAGGGTGAGGACTCTCGCTAGGTTCAGCATGAGACTTCGGATCAGGGCCAGGCCAAGCGTGAGAGCGAGGGGTAGGGCTACGGTGAGGTTTAGGATAAGATTTAGGGTTAGGGTTTGCGTTCCAGAAAGGCCTAGGGTCCTGTGTAGGGCTAGGGGTGGCACTCGGACCAGAGCTGCTAGGGCTCGGGTCAGGTTCAGAGTTGAGACGGCGGCTAGGGTTCGCGTTTGCGGGATGTTTCCGTGGAGGGCTCCAGCTAGGGTTCCCGCGACTCAGCTTGGGCTAGAGCGAGGGTTCGGATGAGGTTGAGGTGGAGGGCTCGGGCTAGGGTGAAGGTGAGGTGAGGTGAGGATTCGGGTGATGGCGAGCGTTCCAGCTAGGGATAGGACTAAGGCTGGGTTTCGGGCTAGAGCTAGGGTTCAGGGCTGGAGGTAGGGTTCAGGGCTCGAGCTAGGGTTCGTTCCTGGGCTAGGGCTAGCGTTCCACGGAGGGTTAGGGTTCCGGTGACGGTGGCGGTGAGGGCTAGCGTCGAGTTAGGTGGAGGGAGGAGTCCAAGGCCCAGGGATGGGTGCTAGGACTATGTTTCAGGCCAGGGTTAGAATCAGGGGCTGGGGTGAGGGTTAGGTTCAGCGCTCGGCTGAGCGTTAGGATCGGGGTGACGGCCGAGGATAGGGGTGAGATCGGAGAGAAGGTGAAGTCAGTGCTGCGCGAAGGGTTCCAGCTAGGGTTAGGATGAGGTTTAGAGGTAGGGTGAGGGGTAGGGCTAGAGCTGGGGCTAGGGCTAGGGTTCCATGGAGGATGAAGGATTCAGGAGAGGTTGAGCGTGTTCGGGTCAGGTTGAGGATTCAGAGTGACGGTGAAGTTGAAGTTTAGGATTCCGGTGAGTTTGAGGTCTAAGTCCAGGGTTAGGGTCAGGGTTAGGGTGAAGTCCAGGACCAGGGTTCCATGGATGTTGAGGGTTAGGGCTAGGGCTAGAGCTACGGTGAGGGTTCGTGAGGGTTCCGTTGAGGTTTCGGAATGAGGGAGGGTTAGGGTTAGGGTCACGGCCCGGGCTAGGGCTAGGGCTAGGGCTAGGTCCAGCGTTCGGCGTAGGGTTAGGATTTCGATGCGAGGGTTCGAGTTCGGTTCAGCTGCAGGGTGAGGGCTAGGTGCGAGCATTCCACGGAGGGTTGAGGGAGGTTCAGGGTCAGCGCTTGCGTGAGGGGAAGCGCCAGGGCTCCGGGTAGGTTGAGGGTCAGCGTCACGGTGAGCCTAAGCGTGACGGTGACGGTGACGGTGAGAGCTAGGGCCGGGGCTAGGTGGAGGGTTCGTGGGAAGGGTGAGACCTAGGGTCATGGCTAAGTAGCATTTGGTGGAGTAGGAGGGTTAGGGTTAGGGTGAGGGTGAGACCTAAGGTGATGTTTCGGTTGAGGATGAGGCTGACAGTTTCACTGAGGGCTAGGTATAGTGTGAGAGCTAAGGTTGAGGGTTCGTGCTATGCCTAGGGTTAGGGT
The DNA here is from genome assembly GCA_039655065.1 of Glossophaga mutica. NCBI lineage: Eukaryota > Metazoa > Chordata > Mammalia > Chiroptera > Phyllostomidae > Glossophaga > Glossophaga mutica. The sequence continues at coordinate 224,279,341 of CM077304.1, forward strand.
TTGTTTGAGGGTTAGGGTTAGGGTTAGGGTTAGCTTGAGGCTGAGGGTTAGGGTTAGCTTGAGGCTGAGGGTTAGGGTTAGCTTGAGGCTGAGGGTTAGGGTTAGTTTGAGGCTGAGGGTTAGGGTTTGGGTATGGGTTCATGTTAGCTCTAGAGCTAGGGTCTGGGTGTTGGTGAGGGTTCCTGTGACCGCTAGGCATAGGGCTAGGGCTGAGGCCAGGTCCAGGGATGCTTTTTCGGTCGTCACCAGGCCGAGCGTGAGGATGAGGGTGAGGACTCTCGCTAGGTTCAGCATGAGACTTCGGATCAGGGCCAGGCCAAGCGTGAGAGCGAGGGGTAGGGCTACGGTGAGGTTTAGGATAAGATTTAGGGTTAGGGTTTGCGTTCCAGAAAGGCCTAGGGTCCTGTGTAGGGCTAGGGGTGGCACTCGGACCAGAGCTGCTAGGGCTCGGGTCAGGTTCAGAGTTGAGACGGCGGCTAGGGTTCGCGTTTGCGGGATGTTTCCGTGGAGGGCTCCAGCTAGGGTTCCCGCGACTCAGCTTGGGCTAGAGCGAGGGTTCGGATGAGGTTGAGGTGGAGGGCTCGGGCTAGGGTGAAGGTGAGGTGAGGTGAGGATTCGGGTGATGGCGAGCGTTCCAGCTAGGGATAGGACTAAGGCTGGGTTTCGGGCTAGAGCTAGGGTTCAGGGCTGGAGGTAGGGTTCAGGGCTCGAGCTAGGGTTCGTTCCTGGGCTAGGGCTAGCGTTCCACGGAGGGTTAGGGTTCCGGTGACGGTGGCGGTGAGGGCTAGCGTCGAGTTAGGTGGAGGGAGGAGTCCAAGGCCCAGGGATGGGTGCTAGGACTATGTTTCAGGCCAGGGTTAGAATCAGGGGCTGGGGTGAGGGTTAGGTTCAGCGCTCGGCTGAGCGTTAGGATCGGGGTGACGGCCGAGGATAGGGGTGAGATCGGAGAGAAGGTGAAGTCAGTGCTGCGCGAAGGGTTCCAGCTAGGGTTAGGATGAGGTTTAGAGGTAGGGTGAGGGGTAGGGCTAGAGCTGGGGCTAGGGCTAGGGTTCCATGGAGGATGAAGGATTCAGGAGAGGTTGAGCGTGTTCGGGTCAGGTTGAGGATTCAGAGTGACGGTGAAGTTGAAGTTTAGGATTCCGGTGAGTTTGAGGTCTAAGTCCAGGGTTAGGGTCAGGGTTAGGGTGAAGTCCAGGACCAGGGTTCCATGGATGTTGAGGGTTAGGGCTAGGGCTAGAGCTACGGTGAGGGTTCGTGAGGGTTCCGTTGAGGTTTCGGAATGAGGGAGGGTTAGGGTTAGGGTCACGGCCCGGGCTAGGGCTAGGGCTAGGGCTAGGTCCAGCGTTCGGCGTAGGGTTAGGATTTCGATGCGAGGGTTCGAGTTCGGTTCAGCTGCAGGGTGAGGGCTAGGTGCGAGCATTCCACGGAGGGTTGAGGGAGGTTCAGGGTCAGCGCTTGCGTGAGGGGAAGCGCCAGGGCTCCGGGTAGGTTGAGGGTCAGCGTCACGGTGAGCCTAAGCGTGACGGTGACGGTGACGGTGAGAGCTAGGGCCGGGGCTAGGTGGAGGGTTCGTGGGAAGGGTGAGACCTAGGGTCATGGCTAAGTAGCATTTGGTGGAGTAGGAGGGTTAGGGTTAGGGTGAGGGTGAGACCTAAGGTGATGTTTCGGTTGAGGATGAGGCTGACAGTTTCACTGAGGGCTAGGTATAGTGTGAGAGCTAAGGTTGAGGGTTCGTGCTATGCCTAGGGTTAGGGTTTGTTTGAGGGTTAGGGTTAGGGTTAGGGTTAGCTTGAGGCTGAGGGTTAGGGTTAGCTTGAGGCTGAGGGTTAGGGTTAGCTTGAGGCTGAGGGTTAGGGTTAGTTTGAGGCTGAGGGTTAGGGTTTGGGTATGGGTTCATGTTAGCTCTAGAGCTAGGGTCTGGGTGTTGGTGAGGGTTCCTGTGACCGCTAGGCATAGGGCTAGGGCTGAGGCCAGGTCCAGGGATGCTTTTTCGGTCGTCACCAGGCCGAGCGTGAGGATGAGGGTGAGGACTCTCGCTAGGTTCAGCATGAGACTTCGGATCAGGGCCAGGCCAAGCGTGAGAGCGAGGGGTAGGGCTACGGTGAGGTTTAGGATAAGATTTAGGGTTAGGGTTTGCGTTCCAGAAAGGCCTAGGGTCCTGTGTAGGGCTAGGGGTGGCACTCGGACCAGAGCTGCTAGGGCTCGGGTCAGGTTCAGAGTTGAGACGGCGGCTAGGGTTCGCGTTTGCGGGATGTTTCCGTGGAGGGCTCCAGCTAGGGTTCCCGCGACTCAGCTTGGGCTAGAGCGAGGGTTCGGATGAGGTTGAGGTGGAGGGCTCGGGCTAGGGTGAAGGTGAGGTGAGGTGAGGATTCGGGTGATGGCGAGCGTTCCAGCTAGGGATAGGACTAAGGCTGGGTTTCGGGCTAGAGCTAGGGTTCAGGGCTGGAGGTAGGGTTCAGGGCTCGAGCTAGGGTTCGTTCCTGGGCTAGGGCTAGCGTTCCACGGAGGGTTAGGGTTCCGGTGACGGTGGCGGTGAGGGCTAGCGTCGAGTTAGGTGGAGGGAGGAGTCCAAGGCCCAGGGATGGGTGCTAGGACTATGTTTCAGGCCAGGGTTAGAATCAGGGGCTGGGGTGAGGGTTAGGTTCAGCGCTCGGCTGAGCGTTAGGATCGGGGTGACGGCCGAGGATAGGGGTGAGATCGGAGAGAAGGTGAAGTCAGTGCTGCGCGAAGGGTTCCAGCTAGGGTTAGGATGAGGTTTAGAGGTAGGGTGAGGGGTAGGGCTAGAGCTGGGGCTAGGGCTAGGGTTCCATGGAGGATGAAGGATTCAGGAGAGGTTGAGCGTGTTCGGGTCAGGTTGAGGATTCAGAGTGACGGTGAAGTTGAAGTTTAGGATTCCGGTGAGTTTGAGGTCTAAGTCCAGGGTTAGGGTCAGGGTTAGGGTGAAGTCCAGGACCAGGGTTCCATGGATGTTGAGGGTTAGGGCTAGGGCTAGAGCTACGGTGAGGGTTCGTGAGGGTTCCGTTGAGGTTTCGGAATGAGGGAGGGTTAGGGTTAGGGTCACGGCCCGGGCTAGGGCTAGGGCTAGGGCTAGGTCCAGCGTTCGGCGTAGGGTTAGGATTTCGATGCGAGGGTTCGAGTTCGGTTCAGCTGCAGGGTGAGGGCTAGGTGCGAGCATTCCACGGAGGGTTGAGGGAGGTTCAGGGTCAGCGCTTGCGTGAGGGGAAGCGCCAGGGCTCCGGGTAGGTTGAGGGTCAGCGTCACGGTGAGCCTAAGCGTGACGGTGACGGTGACGGTGAGAGCTAGGGCCGGGGCTAGGTGGAGGGTTCGTGGGAAGGGTGAGACCTAGGGTCATGGCTAAGTAGCATTTGGTGGAGTAGGAGGGTTAGGGTTAGGGTGAGGGTGAGACCTAAGGTGATGTTTCGGTTGAGGATGAGGCTGACAGTTTCACTGAGGGCTAGGTATAGTGTGAGAGCTAAGGTTGAGGGTTCGTGCTATGCCTAGGGTTAGGGTTTGTTTGAGGGTTAGGGTTAGGGTTAGGGTTAGCTTGAGGCTGAGGGTTAGGGTTAGCTTGAGGCTGAGGGTTAGGGTTAGCTTGAGGCTGAGGGTTAGGGTTAGTTTGAGGCTGAGGGTTAGGGTTTGGGTATGGGTTCATGTTAGCTCTAGAGCTAGGGTCTGGGTGTTGGTGAGGGTTCCTGTGACCGCTAGGCATAGGGCTAGGGCTGAGGCCAGGTCCAGGGATGCTTTTTCGGTCGTCACCAGGCCGAGCGTGAGGATGAGGGTGAGGACTCTCGCTAGGTTCAGCATGAGACTTCGGATCAGGGCCAGGCCAAGCGTGAGAGCGAGGGGTAGGGCTACGGTGAGGTTTAGGATAAGATTTAGGGTTAGGGTTTGCGTTCCAGAAAGGCCTAGGGTCCTGTGTAGGGCTAGGGGTGGCACTCGGACCAGAGCTGCTAGGGCTCGGGTCAGGTTCAGAGTTGAGACGGCGGCTAGGGTTCGCGTTTGCGGGATGTTTCCGTGGAGGGCTCCAGCTAGGGTTCCCGCGACTCAGCTTGGGCTAGAGCGAGGGTTCGGATGAGGTTGAGGTGGAGGGCTCGGGCTAGGGTGAAGGTGAGGTGAGGTGAGGATTCGGGTGATGGCGAGCGTTCCAGCTAGGGATAGGACTAAGGCTGGGTTTCGGGCTAGAGCTAGGGTTCAGGGCTGGAGGTAGGGTTCAGGGCTCGAGCTAGGGTTCGTTCCTGGGCTAGGGCTAGCGTTCCACGGAGGGTTAGGGTTCCGGTGACGGTGGCGGTGAGGGCTAGCGTCGAGTTAGGTGGAGGGAGGAGTCCAAGGCCCAGGGATGGGTGCTAGGACTATGTTTCAGGCCAGGGTTAGAATCAGGGGCTGGGGTGAGGGTTAGGTTCAGCGCTCGGCTGAGCGTTAGGATCGGGGTGACGGCCGAGGATAGGGGTGAGATCGGAGAGAAGGTGAAGTCAGTGCTGCGCGAAGGGTTCCAGCTAGGGTTAGGATGAGGTTTAGAGGTAGGGTGAGGGGTAGGGCTAGAGCTGGGGCTAGGGCTAGGGTTCCATGGAGGATGAAGGATTCAGGAGAGGTTGAGCGTGTTCGGGTCAGGTTGAGGATTCAGAGTGACGGTGAAGTTGAAGTTTAGGATTCCGGTGAGTTTGAGGTCTAAGTCCAGGGTTAGGGTCAGGGTTAGGGTGAAGTCCAGGACCAGGGTTCCATGGATGTTGAGGGTTAGGGCTAGGGCTAGAGCTACGGTGAGGGTTCGTGAGGGTTCCGTTGAGGTTTCGGAATGAGGGAGGGTTAGGGTTAGGGTCACGGCCCGGGCTAGGGCTAGGGCTAGGGCTAGGTCCAGCGTTCGGCGTAGGGTTAGGATTTCGATGCGAGGGTTCGAGTTCGGTTCAGCTGCAGGGTGAGGGCTAGGTGCGAGCATTCCACGGAGGGTTGAGGGAGGTTCAGGGTCAGCGCTTGCGTGAGGGGAAGCGCCAGGGCTCCGGGTAGGTTGAGGGTCAGCGTCACGGTGAGCCTAAGCGTGACGGTGACGGTGACGGTGAGAGCTAGGGCCGGGGCTAGGTGGAGGGTTCGTGGGAAGGGTGAGACCTAGGGTCATGGCTAAGTAGCATTTGGTGGAGTAGGAGGGTTAGGGTTAGGGTGAGGGTGAGACCTAAGGTGATGTTTCGGTTGAGGATGAGGCTGACAGTTTCACTGAGGGCTAGGTATAGTGTGAGAGCTAAGGTTGAGGGTTCGTGCTATGCCTAGGGTTAGGGTTTGTTTGAGGGTTAGGGTTAGGGTTAGGGTTAGCTTGAGGCTGAGGGTTAGGGTTAGCTTGAGGCTGAGGGTTAGGGTTAGCTTGAGGCTGAGGGTTAGGGTTAGTTTGAGGCTGAGGGTTAGGGTTTGGGTATGGGTTCATGTTAGCTCTAGAGCTAGGGTCTGGGTGTTGGTGAGGGTTCCTGTGACCGCTAGGCATAGGGCTAGGGCTGAGGCCAGGTCCAGGGATGCTTTTTCGGTCGTCACCAGGCCGAGCGTGAGGATGAGGGTGAGGACTCTCGCTAGGTTCAGCATGAGACTTCGGATCAGGGCCAGGCCAAGCGTGAGAGCGAGGGGTAGGGCTACGGTGAGGTTTAGGATAAGATTTAGGGTTAGGGTTTGCGTTCCAGAAAGGCCTAGGGTCCTGTGTAGGGCTAGGGGTGGCACTCGGACCAGAGCTGCTAGGGCTCGGGTCAGGTTCAGAGTTGAGACGGCGGCTAGGGTTCGCGTTTGCGGGATGTTTCCGTGGAGGGCTCCAGCTAGGGTTCCCGCGACTCAGCTTGGGCTAGAGCGAGGGTTCGGATGAGGTTGAGGTGGAGGGCTCGGGCTAGGGTGAAGGTGAGGTGAGGTGAGGATTCGGGTGATGGCGAGCGTTCCAGCTAGGGATAGGACTAAGGCTGGGTTTCGGGCTAGAGCTAGGGTTCAGGGCTGGAGGTAGGGTTCAGGGCTCGAGCTAGGGTTCGTTCCTGGGCTAGGGCTAGCGTTCCACGGAGGGTTAGGGTTCCGGTGACGGTGGCGGTGAGGGCTAGCGTCGAGTTAGGTGGAGGGAGGAGTCCAAGGCCCAGGGATGGGTGCTAGGACTATGTTTCAGGCCAGGGTTAGAATCAGGGGCTGGGGTGAGGGTTAGGTTCAGCGCTCGGCTGAGCGTTAGGATCGGGGTGACGGCCGAGGATAGGGGTGAGATCGGAGAGAAGGTGAAGTCAGTGCTGCGCGAAGGGTTCCAGCTAGGGTTAGGATGAGGTTTAGAGGTAGGGTGAGGGGTAGGGCTAGAGCTGGGGCTAGGGCTAGGGTTCCATGGAGGATGAAGGATTCAGGAGAGGTTGAGCGTGTTCGGGTCAGGTTGAGGATTCAGAGTGACGGTGAAGTTGAAGTTTAGGATTCCGGTGAGTTTGAGGTCTAAGTCCAGGGTTAGGGTCAGGGTTAGGGTGAAGTCCAGGACCAGGGTTCCATGGATGTTGAGGGTTAGGGCTAGGGCTAGAGCTACGGTGAGGGTTCGTGAGGGTTCCGTTGAGGTTTCGGAATGAGGGAGGGTTAGGGTTAGGGTCACGGCCCGGGCTAGGGCTAGGGCTAGGGCTAGGTCCAGCGTTCGGCGTAGGGTTAGGATTTCGATGCGAGGGTTCGAGTTCGGTTCAGCTGCAGGGTGAGGGCTAGGTGCGAGCATTCCACGGAGGGTTGAGGGAGGTTCAGGGTCAGCGCTTGCGTGAGGGGAAGCGCCAGGGCTCCGGGTAGGTTGAGGGTCAGCGTCACGGTGAGCCTAAGCGTGACGGTGACGGTGACGGTGAGAGCTAGGGCCGGGGCTAGGTGGAGGGTTCGTGGGAAGGGTGAGACCTAGGGTCATGGCTAAGTAGCATTTGGTGGAGTAGGAGGGTTAGGGTTAGGGTGAGGGTGAGACCTAAGGTGATGTTTCGGTTGAGGATGAGGCTGACAGTTTCACTGAGGGCTAGGTATAGTGTGAGAGCTAAGGTTGAGGGTTCGTGCTATGCCTAGGGTTAGGGTTTGTTTGAGGGTTAGGGTTAGGGTTAGGGTTAGCTTGAGGCTGAGGGTTAGGGTTAGCTTGAGGCTGAGGGTTAGGGTTAGCTTGAGGCTGAGGGTTAGGGTTAGTTTGAGGCTGAGGGTTAGGGTTTGGGTATGGGTTCATGTTAGCTCTAGAGCTAGGGTCTGGGTGTTGGTGAGGGTTCCTGTGACCGCTAGGCATAGGGCTAGGGCTGAGGCCAGGTCCAGGGATGCTTTTTCGGTCGTCACCAGGCCGAGCGTGAGGATGAGGGTGAGGACTCTCGCTAGGTTCAGCATGAGACTTCGGATCAGGGCCAGGCCAAGCGTGAGAGCGAGGGGTAGGGCTACGGTGAGGTTTAGGATAAGATTTAGGGTTAGGGTTTGCGTTCCAGAAAGGCCTAGGGTCCTGTGTAGGGCTAGGGGTGGCACTCGGACCAGAGCTGCTAGGGCTCGGGTCAGGTTCAGAGTTGAGACGGCGGCTAGGGTTCGCGTTTGCGGGATGTTTCCGTGGAGGGCTCCAGCTAGGGTTCCCGCGACTCAGCTTGGGCTAGAGCGAGGGTTCGGATGAGGTTGAGGTGGAGGGCTCGGGCTAGGGTGAAGGTGAGGTGAGGTGAGGATTCGGGTGATGGCGAGCGTTCCAGCTAGGGATAGGACTAAGGCTGGGTTTCGGGCTAGAGCTAGGGTTCAGGGCTGGAGGTAGGGTTCAGGGCTCGAGCTAGGGTTCGTTCCTGGGCTAGGGCTAGCGTTCCACGGAGGGTTAGGGTTCCGGTGACGGTGGCGGTGAGGGCTAGCGTCGAGTTAGGTGGAGGGAGGAGTCCAAGGCCCAGGGATGGGTGCTAGGACTATGTTTCAGGCCAGGGTTAGAATCAGGGGCTGGGGTGAGGGTTAGGTTCAGCGCTCGGCTGAGCGTTAGGATCGGGGTGACGGCCGAGGATAGGGGTGAGATCGGAGAGAAGGTGAAGTCAGTGCTGCGCGAAGGGTTCCAGCTAGGGTTAGGATGAGGTTTAGAGGTAGGGTGAGGGGTAGGGCTAGAGCTGGGGCTAGGGCTAGGGTTCCATGGAGGATGAAGGATTCAGGAGAGGTTGAGCGTGTTCGGGTCAGGTTGAGGATTCAGAGTGACGGTGAAGTTGAAGTTTAGGATTCCGGTGAGTTTGAGGTCTAAGTCCAGGGTTAGGGTCAGGGTTAGGGTGAAGTCCAGGACCAGGGTTCCATGGATGTTGAGGGTTAGGGCTAGGGCTAGAGCTACGGTGAGGGTTCGTGAGGGTTCCGTTGAGGTTTCGGAATGAGGGAGGGTTAGGGTTAGGGTCACGGCCCGGGCTAGGGCTAGGGCTAGGGCTAGGTCCAGCGTTCGGCGTAGGGTTAGGATTTCGATGCGAGGGTTCGAGTTCGGTTCAGCTGCAGGGTGAGGGCTAGGTGCGAGCATTCCACGGAGGGTTGAGGGAGGTTCAGGGTCAGCGCTTGCGTGAGGGGAAGCGCCAGGGCTCCGGGTAGGTTGAGGGTCAGCGTCACGGTGAGCCTAAGCGTGACGGTGACGGTGACGGTGAGAGCTAGGGCCGGGGCTAGGTGGAGGGTTCGTGGGAAGGGTGAGACCTAGGGTCATGGCTAAGTAGCATTTGGTGGAGTAGGAGGGTTAGGGTTAGGGTGAGGGTGAGACCTAAGGTGATGTTTCGGTTGAGGATGAGGCTGACAGTTTCACTGAGGGCTAGGTATAGTGTGAGAGCTAAGGTTGAGGGTTCGTGCTATGCCTAGGGTTAGGGTTTGTTTGAGGGTTAGGGTTAGGGTTAGGGTTAGCTTGAGGCTGAGGGTTAGGGTTAGCTTGAGGCTGAGGGTTAGGGTTAGCTTGAGGCTGAGGGTTAGGGTTAGTTTGAGGCTGAGGGTTAGGGTTTGGGTATGGGTTCATGTTAGCTCTAGAGCTAGGGTCTGGGTGTTGGTGAGGGTTCCTGTGACCGCTAGGCATAGGGCTAGGGCTGAGGCCAGGTCCAGGGATGCTTTTTCGGTCGTCACCAGGCCGAGCGTGAGGATGAGGGTGAGGACTCTCGCTAGGTTCAGCATGAGACTTCGGATCAGGGCCAGGCCAAGCGTGAGAGCGAGGGGTAGGGCTACGGTGAGGTTTAGGATAAGATTTAGGGTTAGGGTTTGCGTTCCAGAAAGGCCTAGGGTCCTGTGTAGGGCTAGGGGTGGCACTCGGACCAGAGCTGCTAGGGCTCGGGTCAGGTTCAGAGTTGAGACGGCGGCTAGGGTTCGCGTTTGCGGGATGTTTCCGTGGAGGGCTCCAGCTAGGGTTCCCGCGACTCAGCTTGGGCTAGAGCGAGGGTTCGGATGAGGTTGAGGTGGAGGGCTCGGGCTAGGGTGAAGGTGAGGTGAGGTGAGGATTCGGGTGATGGCGAGCGTTCCAGCTAGGGATAGGACTAAGGCTGGGTTTCGGGCTAGAGCTAGGGTTCAGGGCTGGAGGTAGGGTTCAGGGCTCGAGCTAGGGTTCGTTCCTGGGCTAGGGCTAGCGTTCCACGGAGGGTTAGGGTTCCGGTGACGGTGGCGGTGAGGGCTAGCGTCGAGTTAGGTGGAGGGAGGAGTCCAAGGCCCAGGGATGGGTGCTAGGACTATGTTTCAGGCCAGGGTTAGAATCAGGGGCTGGGGTGAGGGTTAGGTTCAGCGCTCGGCTGAGCGTTAGGATCGGGGTGACGGCCGAGGATAGGGGTGAGATCGGAGAGAAGGTGAAGTCAGTGCTGCGCGAAGGGTTCCAGCTAGGGTTAGGATGAGGTTTAGAGGTAGGGTGAGGGGTAGGGCTAGAGCTGGGGCTAGGGCTAGGGTTCCATGGAGGATGAAGGATTCAGGAGAGGTTGAGCGTGTTCGGGTCAGGTTGAGGATTCAGAGTGACGGTGAAGTTGAAGTTTAGGATTCCGGTGAGTTTGAGGTCTAAGTCCAGGGTTAGGGTCAGGGTTAGGGTGAAGTCCAGGACCAGGGTTCCATGGATGTTGAGGGTTAGGGCTAGGGCTAGAGCTACGGTGAGGGTTCGTGAGGGTTCCGTTGAGGTTTCGGAATGAGGGAGGGTTAGGGTTAGGGTCACGGCCCGGGCTAGGGCTAGGGCTAGGGCTAGGTCCAGCGTTCGGCGTAGGGTTAGGATTTCGATGCGAGGGTTCGAGTTCGGTTCAGCTGCAGGGTGAGGGCTAGGTGCGAGCATTCCACGGAGGGTTGAGGGAGGTTCAGGGTCAGCGCTTGCGTGAGGGGAAGCGCCAGGGCTCCGGGTAGGTTGAGGGTCAGCGTCACGGTGAGCCTAAGCGTGACGGTGACGGTGACGGTGAGAGCTAGGGCCGGGGCTAGGTGGAGGGTTCGTGGGAAGGGTGAGACCTAGGGTCATGGCTAAGTAGCATTTGGTGGAGTAGGAGGGTTAGGGTTAGGGTGAGGGTGAGACCTAAGGTGATGTTTCGGTTGAGGATGAGGCTGACAGTTTCACTGAGGGCTAGGTATAGTGTGAGAGCTAAGGTTGAGGGTTCGTGCTATGCCTAGGGTTAGGGTTTGTTTGAGGGTTAGGGTTAGGGTTAGGGTTAGCTTGAGGCTGAGGGTTAGGGTTAGCTTGAGGCTGAGGGTTAGGGTTAGCTTGAGGCTGAGGGTTAGGGTTAGTTTGAGGCTGAGGGTTAGGGTTTGGGTATGGGTTCATGTTAGCTCTAGAGCTAGGGTCTGGGTGTTGGTGAGGGTTCCTGTGACCGCTAGGCATAGGGCTAGGGCTGAGGCCAGGTCCAGGGATGCTTTTTCGGTCGTCACCAGGCCGAGCGTGAGGATGAGGGTGAGGACTCTCGCTAGGTTCAGCATGAGACTTCGGATCAGGGCCAGGCCAAGCGTGAGAGCGAGGGGTAGGGCTACGGTGAGGTTTAGGATAAGATTTAGGGTTAGGGTTTGCGTTCCAGAAAGGCCTAGGGTCCTGTGTAGGGCTAGGGGTGGCACTCGGACCAGAGCTGCTAGGGCTCGGGTCAGGTTCAGAGTTGAGACGGCGGCTAGGGTTCGCGTTTGCGGGATGTTTCCGTGGAGGGCTCCAGCTAGGGTTCCCGCGACTCAGCTTGGGCTAGAGCGAGGGTTCGGATGAGGTTGAGGTGGAGGGCTCGGGCTAGGGTGAAGGTGAGGTGAGGTGAGGATTCGGGTGATGGCGAGCGTTCCAGCTAGGGATAGGACTAAGGCTGGGTTTCGGGCTAGAGCTAGGGTTCAGGGCTGGAGGTAGGGTTCAGGGCTCGAGCTAGGGTTCGTTCCTGGGCTAGGGCTAGCGTTCCACGGAGGGTTAGGGTTCCGGTGACGGTGGCGGTGAGGGCTAGCGTCGAGTTAGGTGGAGGGAGGAGTCCAAGGCCCAGGGATGGGTGCTAGGACTATGTTTCAGGCCAGGGTTAGAATCAGGGGCTGGGGTGAGGGTTAGGTTCAGCGCTCGGCTGAGCGTTAGGATCGGGGTGACGGCCGAGGATAGGGGTGAGATCGGAGAGAAGGTGAAGTCAGTGCTGCGCGAAGGGTTCCAGCTAGGGTTAGGATGAGGTTTAGAGGTAGGGTGAGGGGTAGGGCTAGAGCTGGGGCTAGGGCTAGGGTTCCATGGAGGATGAAGGATTCAGGAGAGGTTGAGCGTGTTCGGGTCAGGTTGAGGATTCAGAGTGACGGTGAAGTTGAAGTTTAGGATTCCGGTGAGTTTGAGGTCTAAGTCCAGGGTTAGGGTCAGGGTTAGGGTGAAGTCCAGGACCAGGGTTCCATGGATGTTGAGGGTTAGGGCTAGGGCTAGAGCTACGGTGAGGGTTCGTGAGGGTTCCGTTGAGGTTTCGGAATGAGGGAGGGTTAGGGTTAGGGTCACGGCCCGGGCTAGGGCTAGGGCTAGGGCTAGGTCCAGCGTTCGGCGTAGGGTTAGGATTTCGATGCGAGGGTTCGAGTTCGGTTCAGCTGCAGGGTGAGGGCTAGGTGCGAGCATTCCACGGAGGGTTGAGGGAGGTTCAGGGTCAGCGCTTGCGTGAGGGGAAGCGCCAGGGCTCCGGGTAGGTTGAGGGTCAGCGTCACGGTGAGCCTAAGCGTGACGGTGACGGTGACGGTGAGAGCTAGGGCCGGGGCTAGGTGGAGGGTTCGTGGGAAGGGTGAGACCTAGGGTCATGGCTAAGTAGCATTTGGTGGAGTAGGAGGGTTAGGGTTAGGGTGAGGGTGAGACCTAAGGTGATGTTTCGGTTGAGGATGAGGCTGACAGTTTCACTGAGGGCTAGGTATAGTGTGAGAGCTAAGGTTGAGGGTTCGTGCTATGCCTAGGGTTAGGGTTTGTTTGAGGGTTAGGGTTAGGGTTAGGGTTAGCTTGAGGCTGAGGGTTAGGGTTAGCTTGAGGCTGAGGGTTAGGGTTAGCTTGAGGCTGAGGGTTAGGGTTAGTTTGAGGCTGAGGGTTAGGGTTTGGGTATGGGTTCATGTTAGCTCTAGAGCTAGGGTCTGGGTGTTGGTGAGGGTTCCTGTGACCGCTAGGCATAGGGCTAGGGCTGAGGCCAGGTCCAGGGATGCTTTTTCGGTCGTCACCAGGCCGAGCGTGAGGATGAGGGTGAGGACTCTCGCTAGGTTCAGCATGAGACTTCGGATCAGGGCCAGGCCAAGCGTGAGAGCGAGGGGTAGGGCTACGGTGAGGTTTAGGATAAGATTTAGGGTTAGGGTTTGCGTTCCAGAAAGGCCTAGGGTCCTGTGTAGGGCTAGGGGTGGCACTCGGACCAGAGCTGCTAGGGCTCGGGTCAGGTTCAGAGTTGAGACGGCGGCTAGGGTTCGCGTTTGCGGGATGTTTCCGTGGAGGGCTCCAGCTAGGGTTCCCGCGACTCAGCTTGGGCTAGAGCGAGGGTTCGGATGAGGTTGAGGTGGAGGGCTCGGGCTAGGGTGAAGGTGAGGTGAGGTGAGGATTCGGGTGATGGCGAGCGTTCCAGCTAGGGATAGGACTAAGGCTGGGTTTCGGGCTAGAGCTAGGGTTCAGGGCTGGAGGTAGGGTTCAGGGCTCGAGCTAGGGTTCGTTCCTGGGCTAGGGCTAGCGTTCCACGGAGGGTTAGGGTTCCGGTGACGGTGGCGGTGAGGGCTAGCGTCGAGTTAGGTGGAGGGAGGAGTCCAAGGCCCAGGGATGGGTGCTAGGACTATGTTTCAGGCCAGGGTTAGAATCAGGGGCTGGGGTGAGGGTTAGGTTCAGCGCTCGGCTGAGCGTTAGGATCGGGGTGACGGCCGAGGATAGGGGTGAGATCGGAGAGAAGGTGAAGTCAGTGCTGCGCGAAGGGTTCCAGCTAGGGTTAGGATGAGGTTTAGAGGTAGGGTGAGGGGTAGGGCTAGAGCTGGGGCTAGGGCTAGGGTTCCATGGAGGATGAAGGATTCAGGAGAGGTTGAGCGTGTTCGGGTCAGGTTGAGGATTCAGAGTGACGGTGAAGTTGAAGTTTAGGATTCCGGTGAGTTTGAGGTCTAAGTCCAGGGTTAGGGTCAGGGTTAGGGTGAAGTCCAGGACCAGGGTTCCATGGATGTTGAGGGTTAGGGCTAGGGCTAGAGCTACGGTGAGGGTTCGTGAGGGTTCCGTTGAGGTTTCGGAATGAGGGAGGGTTAGGGTTAGGGTCACGGCCCGGGCTAGGGCTAGGGCTAGGGCTAGGTCCAGCGTTCGGCGTAGGGTTAGGATTTCGATGCGAGGGTTCGAGTTCGGTTCAGCTGCAGGGTGAGGGCTAGGTGCGAGCATTCCACGGAGGGTTGAGGGAGGTTCAGGGTCAGCGCTTGCGTGAGGGGAAGCGCCAGGGCTCCGGGTAGGTTGAGGGTCAGCGTCACGGTGAGCCTAAGCGTGACGGTGACGGTGACGGTGAGAGCTAGGGCCGGGGCTAGGTGGAGGGTTCGTGGGAAGGGTGAGACCTAGGGTCATGGCTAAGTAGCATTTGGTGGAGTAGGAGGGTTAGGGTTAGGGTGAGGGTGAGACCTAAGGTGATGTTTCGGTTGAGGATGAGGCTGACAGTTTCACTGAGGGCTAGGTATAGTGTGAGAGCTAAGGTTGAGGGTTCGTGCTATGCCTAGGGTTAGGGTTTGTTTGAGGGTTAGGGTTAGGGTTAGGGTTAGCTTGAGGCTGAGGGTTAGGGTTAGCTTGAGGCTGAGGGTTAGGGTTAGCTTGAGGCTGAGGGTTAGGGTTAGTTTGAGGCTGAGGGTTAGGGTTTGGGTATGGGTTCATGTTAGCTCTAGAGCTAGGGTCTGGGTGTTGGTGAGGGTTCCTGTGACCGCTAGGCATAGGGCTAGGGCTGAGGCCAGGTCCAGGGATGCTTTTTCGGTCGTCACCAGGCCGAGCGTGAGGATGAGGGTGAGGACTCTCGCTAGGTTCAGCATGAGACTTCGGATCAGGGCCAGGCCAAGCGTGAGAGCGAGGGGTAGGGCTACGGTGAGGTTTAGGATAAGATTTAGGGTTAGGGTTTGCGTTCCAGAAAGGCCTAGGGTCCTGTGTAGGGCTAGGGGTGGCACTCGGACCAGAGCTGCTAGGGCTCGGGTCAGGTTCAGAGTTGAGACGGCGGCTAGGGTTCGCGTTTGCGGGATGTTTCCGTGGAGGGCTCCAGCTAGGGTTCCCGCGACTCAGCTTGGGCTAGAGCGAGGGTTCGGATGAGGTTGAGGTGGAGGGCTCGGGCTAGGGTGAAGGTGAGGTGAGGTGAGGATTCGGGTGATGGCGAGCGTTCCAGCTAGGGATAGGACTAAGGCTGGGTTTCGGGCTAGAGCTAGGGTTCAGGGCTGGAGGTAGGGTTCAGGGCTCGAGCTAGGGTTCGTTCCTGGGCTAGGGCTAGCGTTCCACGGAGGGTTAGGGTTCCGGTGACGGTGGCGGTGAGGGCTAGCGTCGAGTTAGGTGGAGGGAGGAGTCCAAGGCCCAGGGATGGGTGCTAGGACTATGTTTCAGGCCAGGGTTAGAATCAGGGGCTGGGGTGAGGGTTAGGTTCAGCGCTCGGCTGAGCGTTAGGATCGGGGTGACGGCCGAGGATAGGGGTGAGATCGGAGAGAAGGTGAAGTCAGTGCTGCGCGAAGGGTTCCAGCTAGGGTTAGGATGAGGTTTAGAGGTAGGGTGAGGGGTAGGGCTAGAGCTGGGGCTAGGGCTAGGGTTCCATGGAGGATGAAGGATTCAGGAGAGGTTGAGCGTGTTCGGGTCAGGTTGAGGATTCAGAGTGACGGTGAAGTTGAAGTTTAGGATTCCGGTGAGTTTGAGGTCTAAGTCCAGGGTTAGGGTCAGGGTTAGGGTGAAGTCCAGGACCAGGGTTCCATGGATGTTGAGGGTTAGGGCTAGGGCTAGAGCTACGGTGAGGGTTCGTGAGGGTTCCGTTGAGGTTTCGGAATGAGGGAGGGTTAGGGTTAGGGTCACGGCCCGGGCTAGGGCTAGGGCTAGGGCTAGGTCCAGCGTTCGGCGTAGGGTTAGGATTTCGATGCGAGGGTTCGAGTTCGGTTCAGCTGCAGGGTGAGGGCTAGGTGCGAGCATTCCACGGAGGGTTGAGGGAGGTTCAGGGTCAGCGCTTGCGTGAGGGGAAGCGCCAGGGCTCCGGGTAGGTTGAGGGTCAGCGTCACGGTGAGCCTAAGCGTGACGGTGACGGTGACGGTGAGAGCTAGGGCCGGGGCTAGGTGGAGGGTTCGTGGGAAGGGTGAGACCTAGGGTCATGGCTAAGTAGCATTTGGTGGAGTAGGAGGGTTAGGGTTAGGGTGAGGGTGAGACCTAAGGTGATGTTTCGGTTGAGGATGAGGCTGACAGTTTCACTGAGGGCTAGGTATAGTGTGAGAGCTAAGGTTGAGGGTTCGTGCTATGCCTAGGGTTAGGGTTTGTTTGAGGGTTAGGGTTAGGGTTAGGGTTAGCTTGAGGCTGAGGGTTAGGGTTAGCTTGAGGCTGAGGGTTAGGGTTAGCTTGAGGCTGAGGGTTAGGGTTAGTTTGAGGCTGAGGGTTAGGGTTTGGGTATGGGTTCATGTTAGCTCTAGAGCTAGGGTCTGGGTGTTGGTGAGGGTTCCTGTGACCGCTAGGCATAGGGCTAGGGCTGAGGCCAGGTCCAGGGATGCTTTTTCGGTCGTCACCAGGCCGAGCGTGAGGATGAGGGTGAGGACTCTCGCTAGGTTCAGCATGAGACTTCGGATCAGGGCCAGGCCAAGCGTGAGAGCGAGGGGTAGGGCTACGGTGAGGTTTAGGATAAGATTTAGGGTTAGGGTTTGCGTTCCAGAAAGGCCTAGGGTCCTGTGTAGGGCTAGGGGTGGCACTCGGACCAGAGCTGCTAGGGCTCGGGTCAGGTTCAGAGTTGAGACGGCGGCTAGGGTTCGCGTTTGCGGGATGTTTCCGTGGAGGGCTCCAGCTAGGGTTCCCGCGACTCAGCTTGGGCTAGAGCGAGGGTTCGGATGAGGTTGAGGTGGAGGGCTCGGGCTAGGGTGAAGGTGAGGTGAGGTGAGGATTCGGGTGATGGCGAGCGTTCCAGCTAGGGATAGGACTAAGGCTGGGTTTCGGGCTAGAGCTAGGGTTCAGGGCTGGAGGTAGGGTTCAGGGCTCGAGCTAGGGTTCGTTCCTGGGCTAGGGCTAGCGTTCCACGGAGGGTTAGGGTTCCGGTGACGGTGGCGGTGAGGGCTAGCGTCGAGTTAGGTGGAGGGAGGAGTCCAAGGCCCAGGGATGGGTGCTAGGACTATGTTTCAGGCCAGGGTTAGAATCAGGGGCTGGGGTGAGGGTTAGGTTCAGCGCTCGGCTGAGCGTTAGGATCGGGGTGACGGCCGAGGATAGGGGTGAGATCGGAGAGAAGGTGAAGTCAGTGCTGCGCGAAGGGTTCCAGCTAGGGTTAGGATGAGGTTTAGAGGTAGGGTGAGGGGTAGGGCTAGAGCTGGGGCTAGGGCTAGGGTTCCATGGAGGATGAAGGATTCAGGAGAGGTTGAGCGTGTTCGGGTCAGGTTGAGGATTCAGAGTGACGGTGAAGTTGAAGTTTAGGATTCCGGTGAGTTTGAGGTCTAAGTCCAGGGTTAGGGTCAGGGTTAGGGTGAAGTCCAGGACCAGGGTTCCATGGATGTTGAGGGTTAGGGCTAGGGCTAGAGCTACGGTGAGGGTTCGTGAGGGTTCCGTTGAGGTTTCGGAATGAGGGAGGGTTAGGGTTAGGGTCACGGCCCGGGCTAGGGCTAGGGCTAGGGCTAGGTCCAGCGTTCGGCGTAGGGTTAGGATTTCGATGCGAGGGTTCGAGTTCGGTTCAGCTGCAGGGTGAGGGCTAGGTGCGAGCATTCCACGGAGGGTTGAGGGAGGTTCAGGGTCAGCGCTTGCGTGAGGGGAAGCGCCAGGGCTCCGGGTAGGTTGAGGGTCAGCGTCACGGTGAGCCTAAGCGTGACGGTGACGGTGACGGTGAGAGCTAGGGCCGGGGCTAGGTGGAGGGTTCGTGGGAAGGGTGAGACCTAGGGTCATGGCTAAGTAGCATTTGGTGGAGTAGGAGGGTTAGGGTTAGGGTGAGGGTGAGACCTAAGGTGATGTTTCGGTTGAGGATGAGGCTGACAGTTTCACTGAGGGCTAGGTATAGTGTGAGAGCTAAGGTTGAGGGTTCGTGCTATGCCTAGGGTTAGGGTTTGTTTGAGGGTTAGGGTTAGGGTTAGGGTTAGCTTGAGGCTGAGGGTTAGGGTTAGCTTGAGGCTGAGGGTTAGGGTTAGCTTGAGGCTGAGGGTTAGGGTTAGTTTGAGGCTGAGGGTTAGGGTTTGGGTATGGGTTCATGTTAGCTCTAGAGCTAGGGTCTGGGTGTTGGTGAGGGTTCCTGTGACCGCTAGGCATAGGGCTAGGGCTGAGGCCAGGTCCAGGGATGCTTTTTCGGTCGTCACCAGGCCGAGCGTGAGGATGAGGGTGAGGACTCTCGCTAGGTTCAGCATGAGACTTCGGATCAGGGCCAGGCCAAGCGTGAGAGCGAGGGGTAGGGCTACGGTGAGGTTTAGGATAAGATTTAGGGTTAGGGTTTGCGTTCCAGAAAGGCCTAGGGTCCTGTGTAGGGCTAGGGGTGGCACTCGGACCAGAGCTGCTAGGGCTCGGGTCAGGTTCAGAGTTGAGACGGCGGCTAGGGTTCGCGTTTGCGGGATGTTTCCGTGGAGGGCTCCAGCTAGGGTTCCCGCGACTCAGCTTGGGCTAGAGCGAGGGTTCGGATGAGGTTGAGGTGGAGGGCTCGGGCTAGGGTGAAGGTGAGGTGAGGTGAGGATTCGGGTGATGGCGAGCGTTCCAGCTAGGGATAGGACTAAGGCTGGGTTTCGGGCTAGAGCTAGGGTTCAGGGCTGGAGGTAGGGTTCAGGGCTCGAGCTAGGGTTCGTTCCTGGGCTAGGGCTAGCGTTCCACGGAGGGTTAGGGTTCCGGTGACGGTGGCGGTGAGGGCTAGCGTCGAGTTAGGTGGAGGGAGGAGTCCAAGGCCCAGGGATGGGTGCTAGGACTATGTTTCAGGCCAGGGTTAGAATCAGGGGCTGGGGTGAGGGTTAGGTTCAGCGCTCGGCTGAGCGTTAGGATCGGGGTGACGGCCGAGGATAGGGGTGAGATCGGAGAGAAGGTGAAGTCAGTGCTGCGCGAAGGGTTCCAGCTAGGGTTAGGATGAGGTTTAGAGGTAGGGTGAGGGGTAGGGCTAGAGCTGGGGCTAGGGCTAGGGTTCCATGGAGGATGAAGGATTCAGGAGAGGTTGAGCGTGTTCGGGTCAGGTTGAGGATTCAGAGTGACGGTGAAGTTGAAGTTTAGGATTCCGGTGAGTTTGAGGTCTAAGTCCAGGGTTAGGGTCAGGGTTAGGGTGAAGTCCAGGACCAGGGTTCCATGGATGTTGAGGGTTAGGGCTAGGGCTAGAGCTACGGTGAGGGTTCGTGAGGGTTCCGTTGAGGTTTCGGAATGAGGGAGGGTTAGGGTTAGGGTCACGGCCCGGGCTAGGGCTAGGGCTAGGGCTAGGTCCAGCGTTCGGCGTAGGGTTAGGATTTCGATGCGAGGGTTCGAGTTCGGTTCAGCTGCAGGGTGAGGGCTAGGTGCGAGCATTCCACGGAGGGTTGAGGGAGGTTCAGGGTCAGCGCTTGCGTGAGGGGAAGCGCCAGGGCTCCGGGTAGGTTGAGGGTCAGCGTCACGGTGAGCCTAAGCGTGACGGTGACGGTGACGGTGAGAGCTAGGGCCGGGGCTAGGTGGAGGGTTCGTGGGAAGGGTGAGACCTAGGGTCATGGCTAAGTAGCATTTGGTGGAGTAGGAGGGTTAGGGTTAGGGTGAGGGTGAGACCTAAGGTGATGTTTCGGTTGAGGATGAGGCTGACAGTTTCACTGAGGGCTAGGTATAGTGTGAGAGCTAAGGTTGAGGGTTCGTGCTATGCCTAGGGTTAGGGTTTGTTTGAGGG